>OZ025298.1:110034630-111450347 GCA_964019185.1 Maratus speculifer | reverse complement strand
ACATTAACTATAAACAAAATATTTTAACCATCTCGCGCTAAGTACTTAGTTTCACTTTCCACCGCTACGGAGCGCATTATGTTTTGTAGAACATCCGAATTTTAGGTTCGGATTGGATTCATGTTCATGGAAATTATTTTGTCTTCTTCGGATACGGTTATGATTGTGTGGAATATTTGTGTTCAGTTTAGATTCGGTTCAATTCAGATTTCGTGGGGTTTTTTTTTCCCTTCAAATGGGATTTTTAAGTTCGGGTCGGGTTGTACTTATATGGAAATTATTTTACCTAGTTCCAATGAGGTTATACTTCACTGAAATATTTTTGTTAGGTTCAGATTAAGTTTGGTTCAAATTTCGGGATTTTTTTTCCTTTTTATTTAAAAATTTTTTGGTTTGGAATGGGGATTATGTCCATGGAAATTATATTGTCTTGTTCGTATCTGGTTATAGTTATTTGGACTATTTTCGTCGGATTCAGATTTGGTTCGATTCAGATTTCAGGTATTTTTTTTAAAATTGATTTTTAAGGTTCTGGTTGGATTCATGTCCAGGGAAATTATTTTGTCTTGCTCGGATCGGGTTTTGGTTCTTTGGAATATTTTTTTCGGGTTCAGATGTCGTTCAATTCAGATTTCAGCTTTTTAATGGAATTTTTAGGTTCAGGTTGGGTTGCGCATCAACGGAAATTATTCTGCATTGTTCGAATAAGGATATGCTTCTCTGGAATATTTTTGTCAGATTCAGATTTAGTTCATTTTTTAGGTTCGGATTGGGTTCATGTTCATGGAAATTTTTTTGTCTTGTTCAGGTCCGGGTATGGTTCTGTGGAATATTTTTGTCGATTCAAATTTCAGGTATTTTTTTCAAATGGAATTTTAGGTTCCGATCGGTTTCATGTCCACGAAAATTATTTTCTCTTATTCGAATCCGGTTATGGTTCTTTCGAATATTTTGATCGGATTCAGATGTAGTTTGGATAAAACTTCAGGCTTTTTTTTCAAATGGAATTTTTTAGGTTCGAGTCAGGTTTATGTTCATGGAAGTTTTTTTGTCTTGCTCTTATCAGGTTATAGTTCTTTGGAATATTTTTATCGATTTCAGGTTTCGTTCTGGTCATTTTTTGGGTTTTTTCAGAGAAAAATTTTAGGTTCGGGTCGGGTTGCATATACACGAACATTATTTTTCTTTGATCGAATTGGGGTATGCTTCATTTGAATATTTTTGTGGGATTCAGATTTGATTCGGGTCAAATATCAAATCCATAGTTTTTTTTCAAATGGAATTTTTAGGTTCGGGTCGCGTTTATGCTCATGAAATTTTTGTCTTGCTTGGATCGGAGTATAGTCTGTTTTTTTCTGGTTGGGATCGGGTTATGTGTTAATACGCCTAAACATTATGTTTTGCTACTATTCTTTTAGTGACTATTTTTTATATATAATTTATTTTGCTATTTGATAATTTATTACTGTGTATGAATCGTCTGCCTATTCGAAAAATTGTACGTCAAAGAGCCATTTCATTTTTGTTTTAAAAACAAATTAAAGTCTTAATAAAATTTTAACTTAAATAAATGCATTCAAATTTAATCAATGATTTAAAAAAACTGCTAAAAAAGCCTCATATATACATATACATATATTAACTGCAACATAGCCAACCACAAATACATTCTAATGTACGAAGTACCAACGATCTGACGTAATAGCTATGTTCAAAAATCCTAAGTTAAACTGACATTTTGCCAGTCTATGAATTTTAAAGGTCTTTGGGAAAAAAACAGTCACTTTTGAAATGTCAAAATCTCAAATTGGTTTCTTTCATAGAGTAAAAAGAAATTAATAGAGTTGAGGTATTATCTCTGGAGATGATGCTTAAGATGTAACCCTACATTAAGTCCAATTAAGTACCAACAAAAGCACGTGCTTTGACACGCCTATCAATTGGCGAAATTTTAAAATGAAGGGCCAAAATCACAGTCAAGTGAAATCCAGCCACCCCATTGGTCGAGTGGTAAGGGTGAAAATCACGAACTTGTTTCTCCATTTGAAAAAGGTGAGGGGGAAAGTATTTTTTAAGCGATTGTTACCG
Source organism: Maratus speculifer (assembly GCA_964019185.1). Taxonomy (NCBI): domain Eukaryota; kingdom Metazoa; phylum Arthropoda; class Arachnida; order Araneae; family Salticidae; genus Maratus; species Maratus speculifer. The sequence continues at coordinate 111,448,259 of OZ025298.1, read as the reverse complement.
TCTGTTCTTATTTAAGATAAACCATCGAAATTAACTCAATTAAGATATTTTGATGCCATTTTATAAAATGAGAGTGAAAAATTTAGATTATAAATGAAAAGAGATAAGATTTACTTCAAAACTGCCGCTACGATTTTTTCTCGGAAAAAGGAGTATGACAACATTTACCCAACTGCTAAGAGATTGTTCCCTGAAAAGGACGCGGCTCAATGACCAATGAGGTGTTTGGATTTCACCGGACTGTGATTTTGGCCCTCCATTTTAAAATTTCGCTATCAATTGAAACAGGTTTAAACCTGTATTTTTTTTTCTCTCGTTTTTAAAAAAAGAACTAATTTATCGCTTCACCGGTAAAAATTTATTAATTGTTTTATCATATGTGTTTTAAATATCAATATAGAAAATTATTTTAACGTTTTGCTTGAAAATATAACATTATTTTGTTAGTACATTAAAATCGTCTGCAGTCAGAAATTTATATTTTAGATTAATATTTATTACTTAAGTTTTCATACATGATTTTAAAAGAATGTTTTCATCATTATATTTTAAATATTTATTTACATGCAATTATTAAGTCATAAACATTTTTCATCTACGTTATAAAGTATTGAAAATTACATTAATGAAGGAAACTTTTAGTTATACAATTTTTAATTCGTATTAAATGTTTTCAATATCTTATTTAATTTTAATTTGATATTTAATTATTGCTAATTTTCCAATTTCCTTCATTTTAAAAGCGAATATTTATTCTAATAAATAATAATAGAACGAAGACCATTTTAAAAATTTGCTATTTCCTCTTGAAATATGCTTCAACTGTAATACATTTCTTTCAATTCGTCTTATAATACAAAATCTCTTCCACGTCCTTTTGTTTGCCACATTAAATTTGAGCGATAAATGGTTTCATATCGCAAACCTTTTTTGAGCTTACTTCACCTCCACTTATCTTATTCCTCCATGGGTTTCTTTAATTCTGTCTCAGCTTTCTTATCACTTCTGCGAAAATTTTTACACAACCAACCAACCGTAAACAAATGAAAGAGAAAAAAATTGGGAAAAAGATGATTTTTTATGAGAGTGACCTCTTGATTTTAATTAATTACTCAGTTAATAATTGGAATTTTGAAATTCTGAAGCTCAGGTGCATCAGGAGAGATATTGGGCTACTCTCAAAAAAATTTTGAGCTTTCTATGTGCTGTAGATATTGCTAGCCATCGCAGACACACACACAGACACACACACAGACACACACACAGACACATACACAGACAGAGCGTTTTGTTCTTTTATTAGTATAGATTTCACTTTTTTATGAATTTTTGCAATTGGAAGTATGAGTCTAGGGGCAATAATTAAGGATATAGCCTATTGTTTCGAAATTTATGACTCACTCTGTATATATATGTATGTATAAATAGATAGATAGATGGATACATGTGTGCAGGTTATTCACCAATACGCATACTAATTAAAGAAATTTAAACTCGTTTTCTGCGCATTTCTGTCTATATGCGATGGTTTAAGAATTCAATCCATGTACAGATGAGAGAAAAAAAAGTAAAACTCACCACTAACTCTGAAAAATATTATCTTAGAATAAAGTTGCAACGCTGATTTTCTATTTAAAAATTTCATCTTGATGGATGCATTATCGGTCTCCTTTTCTAGAAACATTTTATGAAGGACCTGTGTATTTTTTGTACTCTGAAATCTAAGCATTCTATGCGTAATACTTGAAATTGAACAATACTTGCATATGCTGAGGTATTTCTGGTGATGAGCTGTAAATTCAGGCCAAACAACACGTTCATAACGACCGCGAGAAACATCCATCTGCAGATTTCCCATCTGTGCTCCAGTGTTTGGGTCCTTTAAAAGAAAATGTATTAATCAATAAATTTTTCAATCTATGTACATTGTAATATCCATTTTCAGTTTTAAATTCAACATTACAACAAAAATTAATTTTCAGGCCCATTCTAAATATTTTGAAAGGAGTATATTTGATATAAATTGTATATATTTTTTAATCGTGTAATGAGTTTCTTGTAAAGTAAATAATACGTTACAATACATTACATATGATAGAGTTTTTATATGTGAAAAAGAAATTATGAAGAAATTAAAATGAGAACGAAAATTTATAAATCATTTTTTAATTATATTGTTACGAATTTTGTAAATAGTTAGTGTTTGTACTGTAAAATAGTGTAAATAATCTTATTAAGCTCCATTCCTTTACTAATATTAGTTTTAGTTACATTGTCTCTGTTATCAAGCAAACTTGTCTATTATTTTCAGTGAATGTCTATGGCAGCTTTGCGAAATATTAGAGATATCGCCAAGTTGGCGTCACTTTTGGCGACTAATTTTGGTCGCCAAATTTAGCGATATATCGCCAAGTTGGCGACAAACTTGGGGATTGTTGGCGATGGTAACTCTTCCCTCTCTATGGTAACCCCCCCCCCTTAGGTCTACTGATATATTGAATGTTTTTCCTTGGTTTCTGGATTTTTCTAGAAGGTTGTAGAAATATACCGTGCATGCTGCGAGCCTATATAAGGAAAGAAATACGAGCTGTGGTTATTATTTACCAGTCAGTCATTGAGTAAACAAGGCGTTTGTTAAGCAAGTTTGCTTGAGTTTTATTTACGTTGTTTTGAATGTAATTTAGTGTTGAGACATTGTATAAAGAGTCTCTGGAACCTATATCTGCACTTGTACTTGTATCTTGTATCTTGATTTGAGCAATTATTTTTGAATATCTAGTAATATTTGTGAGTTTCGAAGACTCTGTTGTTCTGAAGATCTGTAAATAAATTATTTTCTACTTTTCTAAAAGACAAGAGTTTGAAGTTGTCTAACCATATAATCAAAAGAACCCCATATACGCTACAACATTTGGTGTCAGGAGTCGGGATCTTATGGCGAAAACAAGAGGCATGGACGGACAATTGAAAGAACTATTAGATGCTATTAATGGTATAAAGACAGAATTGACGAATAAAATCGATAAAATTGATAAAGGCCAAGAAGAGTTGGCGGATAAAATGAATAAAGGCCAAGAAGAGTTGGCGCATAAAATGAATAAAGGCCAAGAAGAGTTGGCGGAAAAAATGAATAAAGGCCAAGAAGAGTTGGCGGACAAAATGAATAAAACGAAGAAAGAATGGAACAGTTGACAAATAAAATTGATAAAGGCCAAGAAGAGTGACTGAAGAAATGAGAAGAAGCCAAGAGAGAATGGAAGAATTAAAGGAGGAAGTTAATAAAAGCCAAGAAGAAATGAAGAAAACATTGGAAGAAAAGTTCTCGTCGGTAGAGAGAAGAATAGATTCGGTAGAAGAGAAAATTCAGAACAACGTTAGTAATGTTGAAGAGAAAATGGAAAGGAAAATAGAGGAAGTAGAAGAGAAAATTCAGAATGAAGTTTGTAACGTTGAAGAGAAAATAGGTGAAGTAGATAAAAAGCTAAATAAAAAAGTGCAAGATCTTAAAAAGAAGCTTTCAGCGTCCAGTGGTAATTATGAATAATTCAGGTATCCGCCTGCTTCTCCTGTGCACGTTAAGCTGTCGACATACGACGGAAAGAGTTCCTGGCAAGTTTACAAGACCCAATTCACCATTGTAGCCGAAGCGAACAAATGGAGTGACGAGGTGAAAGCTTGTCAACTGGCAGCATCTTTGAGAGGAGAAGCCGCCGACGTGCTGCAAACATTGCCCGATATGACGCAACTCAATTTTGAGACTCTAAGTTGTGCACTTGAAATGAGATTCGGAGAAAAATTCTTCAAAGATTATACGAGAATACAAATGAAGAGCCGCCATCAAAAATCGAGTGAAACCCTTCAAGAGTTTGCCCCAGAAATAGAACGGCTGGCAAATTTAGCATTCATCGACTACCCAACAAATGTACGGGAAATGCTCTCACTGCAGTACTTTGTAGACGGAATAAAAGATCCAGAAGTGCAGAGAGCGGTATGAATGACAGATATGCAGCATTTAAAGGCTGCATTACTATATGCCTTAAAGTTGGAAGCAGCAACACAAGCAAGCCGAAGAGATCGTCATTCAGTCCGAGGGGCAACGGTGAATAAAAGCTCAGACACTGAGATCGACGTCTTGAAAGAAATTAGGAAAATTAATCAAGAGCTTGAAGCCTTAAAATATGGAAGAACAAGCTCAAGAAGACAGAATCTCACGTGCTGGCGATGCGGTAATACAGGACATCTCCGAAGAAACAGTCCTAAAATCCACGAACGTGAGATGAACTCAAGACCAGAGAATAAAAAGCCCCACCTGAAGATCTCTCAAATATCGAAAATGAGTGGCGGCGATAATGAATTATATGTGATAGGCTTTATTAACGGAATTCAGTGTCGTATGATTGTTGATACGGGAGCCAATGTGACAATAATAAGAGAAGATTTGGCTCGAAAATTGAAATCTAAACTCATCTGGACTCCACCCTGCGTTACCCTGCAAACTGTGACGGGCGACAAGATAGTCATATATGGAATGGCCAATTTAACCATCAATTTTGGAGGAACGAAATATTACCATACGGCATATGTGGCTGACATAACAGATCCTTGCTTAATCGGGCTAGATTTTCTGAAGAAATTTGGCTTCAAACTTCATTTCAAAAATAATAAAATGCTCTCAAAATTTGAAGAAATAAGTCTTTTTGGATTAAATAACGAAATCGAATGTAAACAAATAGTAGTAGCCAAAGAAGACATCAGTCTAGATCCAAGAATAGAATTTTTAGTTCCTGCTGTAATTAAAAATGAAACTAATTACCGATTTGGTCATATATATTATACAGAAGACAATAGTACACCAGCAGGAGTATTGATGGCTTCTTCTGTGGTAGACCTCTCGAAAAAGACCATTCCAGTCAGAATTGCTAACATCAGTGATAAGACGAGGACTACCAAGAAAGGAGAGGTGATAGCATCATGTGCTCCTGTGACGTGCATAAGCCAAAATTCCAGTCACTCTGAGAAATCTTCAGATAATTTAGTCAAAGATTTGTTACAAAATACAGACTTAGAACCAAAACAAAGGGATGCTGCGGAAAGTTTAATTAGAGAATTCCAAAGTTTATTTTCCCAAACATCTGAAGACTTTGAACGAACTAAAATGACACAACACCGAATTGACACGGGAGATCTCTCACCTATTAAACAACACCCTAGACGATTACCTTTTGCCAACGTCTCCCATTGTATTAGTAAGAAAGAAGGATGGTTCTACAAGATTTTGTGTAGACTACCGCCGACTGAATGACGTCACTAAAAAGGATAGTTACCCTCTACCAAGGATTGACGATACTCTCGACACACTTGCGGGCAACACCTGGTTCTCGACTCTGGATCTGAAGAGTGGTTACTGGCAGGTAGAGATCGGTAGAGGCGGTAACCGTAGCTGACATACTGGTTCAACACTGGGTTTCCAGATACGGAGTTCCTCTTCAAATCCATTCTGATCAAAGAAGAAACTTTGATTCGGCTGTGTTTAAGGAAATATGTGGACTACTCGGCATGGACAAAACTCCAACTACACCTCTACATCCGCAATCGGACGGCATGGTGGAGCGTTTCAATCGTACCATCCTAAATAGCCTCTCTCTCTTGGTGTCTAGAGATCAACAGGACTGGGACAAGAAATTGCCTCTTTTCCTGCTTGCCTACAGGACTGCCACTTATGAGGCCACTGGTTACTCCCCTTCTCAAATGCTCTTTGGTCGAAACCTTCGTCTACCTGCGGATCTTTTGTTTGGTCGTTCTCCTGATGCTCCTTCATCGCCTGAGGCATATGTGGATGAACTCCAGGCACGAATTGAGGAGATTCATCATCTAGCGACTAACCGAATCGCACTGGCATCGGAAAAAAGAAGACACGGTACGACACAAAGGCAACTGGTCATGAGTTCAACGAAGGTGACAAAGTTTGGTTGTGGAATCCCATACGTCGTAAGGGACTGTCGCCAAAATTACAAAGAAACTGGGACGGTCCTTACACAGTCGTCAACAAGCTGAATGACGTCGTCGTACGTATACAAAAGTCGCCACACACCAAGCCCAAGGTCGTACATTATAACCGGCTTGCCCCTTATTTTTGCCAAAGTGATTAGAAATTCAAAATTGGAATTTCAGACCATTGTCATGAAAGTCACTTTTTGTAAATACGTAAATATTAATTAGTTCTTATCTATGTAAATCTTATTATTATATATTTATTTATTTGTTTATTTATTTTAAGTGTTTTCCTCTAACTCAAGGATTGCACTGCCCGGAACGTGCAATCATTGAGGAGGGGGTAGTGTTACGAATTTTGTAAATAGTTAGTATTTGTACTGTAAAATAATGTAAATAATCTTATTAAGCTCCATTTCTTTACTAATATTAGTTTTAGTTACATTGTCCCAGTTATCAAGCGAACTTGTCTATTATTTTCAGTGAATGTCTATGGCAGCTTTGCGAAATATTAGAGATATCGCCAAGTTGGCGTCACTTTTGGCGACTAATTTTGGTCGCCAAATTTAGCAATATATCGCCAAGTTGGCGACAAACTTGGCGATTGTTGGCGATGGTAACCCTTCCCTCTCTATGGTAACCCCCCTTAGGTCTACTGATACATTGAATGTTTTTCCTTGGTTTCTGGATTTTTCTAGAAGGTTGTAGAAATTTCCCGTGAATGCTGCGAGCTTATATAATAGGATGGATCGAAAAATCGAAATTCGGATAATCGAATCAGCGCGGGGTGCAAAAGTTGCCTTTTATGCATACTAATTCACATGTGTTTTTTTATTGAAATCCATTCATATCTTCCGGTGCCCCAAACGCCTCAAAAATAGTTAAAAATTGAAATTTTTATCAATTTTATCATTTTTTTTTCGCTTTTTAATATTTTTTAAATTATTTTTGGCGCAGTTATCAAAAGTTGCCTCATATACAGTTGGCAAAAAAAGTATTTGTACACTCTAAAATTTTTAATTTTTAACTAAATAAAAGCAGATATTTTGTCAAAAATAGTTTTAATACAGTCTGTTTACCGTGCATTTTAAATTACATAACAGAAAATTTCGATAAAGATGTAAAATAATTTTCTAATAGGAAAAGTTTAAAAATTTCTTGCAAAAAAAGTATTTGTACATTTCTCCATCCTGATATATACTGTGTTTTATAGTGTTTATGGTTCAAAGGACTACTTTTACAGAAGCTGTTAATAATTTTTAACTTCATATTATATTTTTCTGACATTTAATATAATTTGCTCTTGAAGTAATTAAGTATAGAACTTAAAACTAGAGAGGCACCTCTAGATAGATGAAATCCTATGATTGAGCATAATAAAAATTTAAATTCGCAACAAGAATTTGTAAAAGCTATTAAATTACCATTTACAACTATTGGATATATAGTGGGACACTATGAATAAATTAAAAGCATCGAAATTCAATGAAAACCAGGACTTCTCAGCAAACTAACAATGAGGGAAAAAGGGAGTGTTGTTAAAAAAGCTTTAAAAAATCCTATGCGTTCGGTTCAAAAATTTGCTGGAGACCTTGCGACATCTTCTCGCATCAGAGTAATACCTCAAACAATAAAAAATATTCTTCTCAATGCATATTTAAAAGGAAGAACCTCAATGAAAAATCCATTCATCAGCGAAACAAATAGGCGAAAACGCATAGTATTCGCTTTCGCATACAGAAGTAAATCATTGGATTTTTGGAAAACAGTAATTTTTTCTGATGAGGGAAAATTCGGAATTTTCTTACCACCAAGCATTCGAAAAAATTGGCGTAAAAATAAAACTGTTCTAGATCCAAAACGTATACTTCAAACTATCAAGCATGTTGGGGGAAATATTATAGTTTTGGGGTGTATAGCTTCTAATGGAGCAGGACATTTAAAATTTATTGACAATGGAAGGACAGGTTTAACATACATTGATGTGTCGCGGCATAATTTATTAAACCGTGCTAAGAAATTATGCATAGAAGAAGCTTTTAACTTTCTGCAGGATAACGACCAAAGCATACTGCTGTGATCACCAGCTCATGGTTACTACAATACTCGAAGACGACTGGTAATTTCTCTAAAATCTCTAGACTTGAATCCAATAGAAAATTTGTGGATGCTATTGGATGCAAAAATCCGAGAAAAAAATATGTATCAGTAAAAAACAGTTTTAAAGAAGCTCTTATTGTGTCATGGAATAATATTAACCAGACCGCTACAAAAAAGTTGGTGGAATCTATGTCACACCATCTAGAAGTAGTCAAAAACACTAAATAAATTCACACAAAATATTAATTTGCATCATTTTACTAATTTTTCATTAATTATATTACATTAATATAGTGTACAAATACTTTTTTTGCATTATATTTTTGTATATTTGTTTATTATAATGTAAAAAATCGATTCGTTTAATTTTGTTTTTGCTTCTATAATAATATAATGCATTAAATTAATGTATTACAGTATTTTTTGCTTAAATCGTTTGTTTAATTTCATTATAATTTAAAAAAATGAAGTGTACAAATACTTTTTTTGCCAACTGTATAAGGTACCCTGGGGTAATAACGCCAGGCGGGGTAATAACGCCAAGTGCTTATATTTTGCATAATTATGAAATAATCAGGTAAATGACGCCCATGTGCTTTGCGCAGAAGCGTTTTGAGTCATATAAATCGCAAAAAACAGTTTCAAGTTAATTTGTTTCATTTTTAGGTCTTATTGTTTTTACAAGCAACTAAAATTAACGCTTGATCTAAAATTTGCGAGATAAGGTTTTTGATCTGAAGACCATATTTTTTATCCAGAAATACTTTGTTTATTACATAAATTTGTAGTGTATTTCATGTACTTTCAAATTGTTGTAGAAGATTTTGGATATCTTCTCGAGATAATTTGTAGTTTAGGATTTACTGCGCAATAAGTATCCCGGGGTAATAACGTCAGGGATTGGCGTTATTACCCCGGTTGATTCCCAACAGTGGCCGAACTATATCCGAAGGGGGTTTATATATTACTATGGGACAGCATTATCATCATTGTTGAAATGGTAAGATTAAGGGAGGGGTGCCCAATACTTAAAAATAATCTCTCTATTTTATTTTTTATTATATTATTATTATTTTCTTTTACTAATGTAAAAAATAATTTTTAACTCTTGTAAATAAAACTATATCAGAATGTTTTCGAGATTCAAATTCGAACATCTTCAAAATCAGGTTTATTTTAAATTTCCACTGGATTGTTCAATTGAGTTCGAAATTTTAACTCGCCGCTTTCTCAGCATTCGGTTTTTCAAAACTTTATAAATTTAACCTTTAGCTGATGTGACAGAAATTGTAACGTATGAATGTGATGCGGTTTGTGAGACCACAAAATTGAAAGATGAATAAAAGGCGGGAATAACTCATAGGATTGTGTTTTTGTACTAAACTTTTTTTACAAGAGTATTATACTTAATATTCACCTATTTCGTCTCTGGTGATAGTACTAAAATTCCAAATGAAACAAAATTTCGGTAGTGTTTGCAGTTAAACAGAAAATTACAAGTTAAACTAAAAAATTAAAAGAAAAATAGTGGTCTACGAGACCGATAACATTAGTTAAAGATTAAAATGCGATCCATGATTAAAAATCATAGAATACGGTTCCTGTGCTAAACTTTTTGTACAGAATTAATTCTAATTAAATTTAATCTATTCAAATATTTCTAACAATATTACAAGAACTCCAAACGAAAGAGAATTTCAGTTGTAACTATAGTTAAACTGGAAAATACAAGTTAAACGCTTTTTTTTTTGGGGGGGGGGGGTACAGTGTTCAGTCAGATTGCTAACAGCAGTTAAAGGTTATTATTCAATTTTTTAAAAATTTATTAAAGCATGCTCTTTAAAACGTCGACAATTTAACTGTAGATTTGGGAATCCGCATTAGTGTGGAGTTATGGGTTAAAAACTCTTTACTAGATTACTCTAATAGTATTAACCCTTAACTGCTGTGACAAAAATTGTCGCATAACTTACTGTGAGCGGCCTGTCAGACCGCTTGATCTAACGATGAATAAAATGTTAAATTAACTTTTAGAATATTATTTTTGTATTGAACATTATATACAGGACAATTATAAATAAAATTCAGCTATTCAAAAGTCTCTAGAGATAGTAATAGGACTCCAAATGAAACAAAATTTTCCCGGTATCTATAGTTAAACTAAAAATTGCAAGTAGAAATAGCATTGTATTAAAGAACTTCCGGATATTTAAACAGTTCAGAGATGAGATGGAAGTGGCAAAAGTTAAACTTAGTCGGAAATTTAATCTACAGAAATGAATCAATATTCACATAAATTTTTTTAAAAAGCATTTAAATATTTTATTAGGAACCAAACTTTTTTTAAAATTTTAAATTCTTTTTTCTGTATAATGCGTCTGCCCCCCCCCTACCACCTAACATCTATTGTTATTATACTATTAAAATTCAAAAACAGCTAAAGAAAGATAGGGAAAATTTGGAACGTGACTTTTTTTTACATAAATTTTGTTTCTGCATGTATATATATATATATATACATACTTTTTCAAAGAGGATTTTTTAAAAGTATATATATTGTATATTTTTAATGAATAATTTTAATGATTTTAAAATTAATATTGAAAAAAAAAACACCTAAACAAAAACTAAAATTGTATTTTCCTCTTTAATTAAATTAAAGAAATAATGAAATCCCAATGATAATGTGTCAATTTAATACAATACTACTCATTAAAAATTTTCATAAAAGTTATACGAATTTTTAAGATGTGATTCTGTTTACAAATTATATCGCTAACAAAAAATAACAATTTAATAGATTTATTTTTCACATAATTGCTAAAACTGTTAGAGTAACATTGTTTCTAGAATTGAGACCATTTAAATTTGTGTGTAATTCCTTAAAGCCTGATGGGTTATTTAAACGGCTATAACTCTGCGAGTTTTGCAAACATGAAGATGCAATTTTTTGTGTGTTTAATTCAGGACTGGATAAGGCAAGTTTTCTAACTTGGAAATTTCTCCCATCGGGGACAGTACAAAATTTAATTTTCGGATATATATAATCATTATAAATATGTATTCTATACAAATATTTATAATCCATATGTCAATATATCGAATATATATACATACATACATATATATATATATATATATATATATATATATACAGGGTGATTCATAAAAGATGGGCAGAACTTTAAGGGGTTATAGTACACTTAAAGACAAATAATATTAAATAGGAGACTAAGGGTCCCAGACATATTCCCAAGGAGATAGGGGGCATTAAAGTTTAAGGTCCGAAATTTCAAATGATTATAAAAAATGGAAAAATTGGTCGATTCGTTTGCGGTTTTTGCAAAAAATTTTCTTTATGCCAGTATTTTCTTGAAATAAAATTTTAAAGTTCAATTTCAAAAAATGCCGATAGGGGGCGCTTTAGACTTTGGAGTAACAAAAAACTATTTTTTAGCGTTATTTTTTGTATTTCTTTAAATGATTTTGAAAGCTTAGACTTAAACTTAAATTTTGATCTAAAAATCTGAGTCCTAACGAGTAGTTAAGTAGCGTAAACTGAAATTTGAAATTTGAAACCCTTCTCCCCCCAGAACAAAAATCAGTTATTCCCGATCTTTGTGTCGTAGATTAGGCTCTAACTACTGCCGCGTTTTGCTAAAATTATTCTTTATGTCAGTATTTTCTTGAAAATAAATTTTAAAGAAAATTTTCAAAAAATTCCGATAGAGGGCGCTTTAGACTTTGGAGTAACGAACAACTATTATATACCGTTATTTTTTGTGTCTCATTAAATGCTTTCTAAAGCTTAGACTTAAATTTTTAGCCCAAAATCTGAATCGTTAGACGTGGTTAAATTTCTGGGGAGAGGGGTTTGAAATTTCTACTCCTGAGCACAGTTCAGTTTACCATGTCCACACATTGTGTGCTGTGATACGAGGTAAAAAGACACAAATTAGGATTATGTTACCAAAGCATATTTATTAACATGTAATTACAATAAATGTTCAAAATTGTGACCACCAGAGGTTATGCACGCAGAACAACGGCGAAGAATGGAACGGCGAACATTCGCGAAAACATCAGGCTTTTCGAGCACTTCCCCTACAGCGGCGGAAAGTCTGGCGACCAGTTCCTCGGGAGATTCAATGGGTGTCTCATACATAAGAGCCTTCAATTGCCCCCAAAAAAGAAATCGAGGGGTGAAAGATCTGGCGAGCGAGCAGGCCAAGCAACAGGACCACCTCGACCAATCCATCTGTTCGGAAATGTGATGTCCAGATAGTTGCGGACGTCTCGTACGTAATGGGCTGGCACTTCATCGTGCTGGAACCACATGACTTGCCGGATGCGTGGAGGAACAACGTTTAACAGGTCTGGCAGCACATGTTGCAGAAATGTGAGGTATGTTTTACCGTTGAGGCGTTCAGGAAGAAGGTACGGTCCGATTAGGTGGTCTCCGAGGATTCCTGCCCAAACATTGATGGAAAAGCGTCTCTGATGAGCATGTGGATACGTAGCATGTGGATTGACATCCGCCCATACATGTGCATTGTGTGTGTTAAATGTACCTTCACGTGTGAAGGTACATTCATCGGTGAAAAGCACAGTTCGTCCAAAATGTGGATTTAGCTCGTTCTGCTGCAGAAATCAGCGGGCGAATTCAATACGATTTGGATAATCCCCTGGAGACAGTTTCTGGACTCGTTGCACATGAAACGGGAGCAAATGTTCATCCTTCAGTACCCTCCAAGTCATGGACTGTGAGGTATCCACCTGCCTAGCCACTATTCGTGTACTTGTACTTGGATGCGCCGCTACTACATCCTGAATGGCTTCTGCAACAACTACTGATTCGTCCTTTTTAGCACGACCTGCATTCGACCGGGAAGCGAGAAATGATCCCGTCTCACACAACTGTCTGTGCAAGCGCTCGAAAGTTTTGCGGTTAGGCAACCGCCTGTTGGGAAATCGCTCTCCGTACATTCGTTGTGCCTCTGCATCATTTCCATCTGCCGCTCCGTAAATTAAATGCATCTCAGCCTTTTCCTTATTCGTGAAGGGCACCATCTTCCGATTCATTACTACAGCGACTTACACTTGACTCACCGTTCAGTGGTTTTTATGCCTGAATCGTGTCGAAATTTTGCATACGTGTTCTTCTTCTTCCCCATTTGACATTTGCATACTTTCTGTCTGCTTCTTCACCCGGTGACTAGCGTCAGGAATGGAGCTTTAACGTTTGCATGAGCGACGTTTCCAACTGTGCCAGTGCCTTTATGAGTGAATTCCGACTATGCAGTCCTTGACGAAAGTTGTATTTTTGCCTCGTATCACAGCACAGAATCGTTGGGCATGGTTAAGTAGTGCAAACTGAACTATGTTCAGAAGTTGAAATTTGTACCCCCTCCCCTCGCTACTGAACCACGCTCAGCGATTCAGATTTTGAGCTGAAAATTTAAGTTTAAGTCTAAGCTTTAGAAAGCATTTAATGAGACACAAAAAATAACGGTATAAAATAGTTGTTCGTTACTCCAAAGTCTAAAGCGCCCTCTATCGGAATTTTTTGAAACTTTTCTTTAAAATTTATTTTCAAGAAAATACTGACATAAAGAATAATTTTAGCAAAACGCGGCAGTAGTTAGACCCTAATCTACGACACAAAGATCGGGAATAACTAATTTTTGTTCTGGGGGGAGAAGTGTTTCAAATTTCAAATTTCAGTTTACGCTACTTAACTACTCGTTAGGACTCAGTTTTTTAGATCAAAATTTAAGTTTAAGTCTAAGCTTTCGAAATCATTTAAAGAAATACAAAAAATAACGTTAAAAAATAGTTGTTTGTTACTCCAAAGTCTAAAGTGCCCCCTATCGGCATTTTTTGAAATTGAACTTTAAAATTTTATTTCAAGAAAATACTGGCATAAAGAAAATTTTTTGCAAAAACCGCAAACGAATCGACCAATTTTTCCATTTTTTATAATCATTTGAAATTTCGGACCCTAAACTTTAATGCCCCCTGTCTCCTTGGGAATACGTCTTTGACCCTTAGTCTCCTATTTAATATTATTTGTCTTTAAGTGTACTATAACCCCTTAAAGTTCTGCCCATCTTTTATGAATCACCCTGTATATATATATGAGGACCCCAGAAGCCAAGGGACAAAATTTCGATTTGGAGTAAATTGAGTTTAAAGATAATTGATGTTAAATTGGAACATCAATAACAATTTAGTGGATTGAAATAGGAAATTTCTGCTTGTTGCATTCTGGTCTTTGAACTCTTATTTCAATAACTGTTAAAAAATAAAGTACAATTTTCTATAAATGTATAATTAATCAATATTGTTTGTTTTTCGAAAAAAGTGGTTTGCCTCTATAACTCAGCAAATAATAAGAAAATCACTTATATTTCTTTACCTGAAATGAAAAAAGCATATTTTTAGGTCGTCTGTGTATTTAGTTTATTTTTTTCAATTTTGTCACTTATACCCCTTGGCTTCTGTGGTCCTTTATATATATATATATATTCAAATAGAATCGACATGGGGTTGCAGCTTATGTCAACATGTTTTCCCCCTTTTTTATGAAACTTTGCATATTTATAACCTTGTGTATATATATATATATACAGTCCCTGGCCAAATTATTAGACGCAATCACATTTTCCTGTGTTGAATCATATTACAAGTTTCATAGAGATATTACTATGCCAATAGTTACAATTGATTATATACATCATCTGTAGTATTATAATAAATTAAAAGCATGCCAATGACTTTAAGATTATTTATTTTTGTAAATTCAATTAACAATTGCTAATAATGTAAAACTTAAAACATGAAATTCGAAAAAATGTCAATATTTTTTGGAGTCTCCTTTGGCGGCAATCAATGCCTCTATTCTTCATGGCATGCTGTTAGTACAAAATTGGCATGTTTTTTGCATGTGTGAGTGGTGTTTCCAGACAAGGATAAGTTTTTCTATGAACTGTGTTTTGCTCGTTATGAGCTCTTTGTCCAGTTTTTTCTTCATTAGCTACCAAACATTTTCAATGGTATTCATGTCTGAGGAATTACCGGGAGCAGTTCAACACAGGGATATTTTTTTATTGAAAATAGACCTTGACGGATCGTGCTATGTAACAAAAAGTTTTACCTTGCAAAAATACAAATGGTTCTTCATTTGGAAACCATTATTTTATCTTTAGAATAAACCGATTTTGAAAATATCTTTATATTGGTCTGGAGAATTGACTAAGAAGTCATAACAAGCAAAACCCAGCTCATAGAAAATATTATACATTACTGGAATCGTCACCCACGCATACAAGAAACTCTTTAATTTTGTATTAAGAGCATGCCGCGAAGAATAGAGGCACTGATAGCCGCCAAAAGAGGCTCCAAAAATATTGAAATTTTTTTTTAGCTTCAAGTTATAAATTTGGCAATTTCAGCCATTTTTAATTTAATTTGTAAAAAGAAAGAGTTTTAAAGTCATGGGCATGTTTTTTATTTATTATAATCCTACAAATGATGTACATAATTAATTGCAGTTATTGACACAGTAATATTTCTATAAAGCTAGTAATATGATTCGATACAAGGAAAAGGGAGTGCGTCTAATAATTTGGCCAGGGTATACACAGGTGTATTGACTGTATATACATTATGGTGTATCGATTTTTAATTTTTTTTTGTTTCAAAATTCCAAGTTGATAAAAAGTTGCTACTAGACACCACAACTTACCACAAAAATTTTTGGATTTTTAAGCATACTTGATTTAAATTAATCAATTTTTATATGAAATTAAAATACAAAACTTACTTCTGATAAAATGATTTATGTCTTCTAGTATACATTTCTTTTCGAACATTTCTTTATAATTAAAATAGTTAACGCACATTTTATTATTTTTTGCATTATTAATGTTATATTAATTATATTAAAACTGATGCAACATAAGTTTTAAAATATACCCTTCAATATTATGAAAATTTAGTTTACTGTACACAGTTGTTTATTTAATATTTAAATTTTTTAGAGTATTTAATTCGTTCCTCCTTTTTAATTTATAAAGAAATGTATAACATATAATTTTATATCGTTGTATGTAAAGAAATTATAAAACCTCGTTGATATGTACATAATTTAAATATGTAATATGCACTTTAAAATGCCCTGTTTTACTTAAAGAGCGATTTAAATAATCAAATAGAGTTGTCAAGATTAATTTTATTTAAAACATCTTAGTACTTTCAAACGTTAATGAGGCTCTACCTCACAGAATATTATTTATATCTAGGTATAAATTATACACTCACTTCCAAAAGTTAAGCACGAAGATGTAAAATGCAAAAATTTAACAAACACTGCTTTGATTAACACAAATTACGGCCAGGAAAGTAGCATATATATTTATGCATGAAACAAAATCAATAATTATGTACAGGAATGAAAATAATATTAAATTTTTATAATTTATCAGATAATGACATAATGAAGACTTAAACAGAATTCTGTATAAAATGAAAATAAACAGCATAAAATAAAAATAAAAACATTAATAGTGTATGTGATCCACCCTTATCTGTACACAAAGTTTACACCTTGTGAATGCTTTCAATTAGGTGGTCAGCCACCGCAGAATTAAGCAATCGTCATTCTTCTTAAAGAGCAGTTCATAGCTCAATAAGACTGGCTGGAGGTAGGAAACGTAAACATACAGCACGACCGAGAGCATCCCAAAGATTTTTAATTGGATTAAATTTGGGCGAATATGCTCGCCCCGCCATACCTGCAATCCCTTCACCCTCCAGGTAGTCATCGACGATGCCAGCGCTGTGGGGACGTGCGTTATCGCCCATTAGAGCAAAAGAAGGACCAACTCCTGCAGCGTACAATATCACAATGTGTTCTAGGGCATCATCTCGATACTGGACAGCCCATCACAGAACCCAGTTTAAAGATGTGCAGGTCGGTGCGGAATCCTAATAAAATACCTGCCCACACCATAATCCTTCCGTCTCGGAATGCGTGATAATCGGTGATGTTTCAAGGCTGATTGCGTGTTCCTTATTCACGCCATATCCTTATATGCTTTTCATCTGGCTGCAGAGCAAATCTGTAAACATGACATTGTCCCAGTCAGACACAGTCAAATTGACATGTTCCCGGTACCACATTAATCGTGTCCCTCTTGATTGGACGGATAGAGCAACACAAAATCGAGGTACCCGGGCATACAGCCCACTCATATGTAATCTTTGGCGTACAGTAGCTACAGATATTGCCTTACCAATGGATGCTGTAACCATAGATGTCACACGTGTGGAGGTCGCTCTGTGACTCTGCTTCGCTACAATAGCAATACATCGATCTTCCGCGCGGGTTGTAACCCTTGGATGACCGAATACGGGACTACAGACAGCTATCTGTGTGATTTGGAATTGTTTCCATAAACGGGAAATTACAGAATGATGAACACCAAAGAAAAGAGCAACATCTGTGATCAACTGTCCTGCTTCAATGCGCCCCACAGGACGCCAGCGCTCAGAATCTTCCATTCGTCTTCTGGAAGTAATAGAAACACGTATGTCTTCAAAGGAAATTATACGAAAGTTTTAAACACCTTCTATCAGCACCTACAATTAACTTCTGTAACCCTTCATAAAGATGGCTTCTTATAAGACTGTCCTTTTTGCATACTTCTTGACATGAAAGCGCGATTGGCTGTTACCTAACATATTTGCATACTTCCATCTACCTGTGCAGCGATTTGCATTCTCTTAAACTCTGATTGACTTCAGGAAATTAGCATTTTCCTCTCCGTGCCTAACTTTTGGAAGTGAGTGTATTTTCTAAAGAAAAGTCTGATTAAGGCTTGAAAGTATTAAGATGTTTTAAGAAAAATAATACTAACATCATCTTTTGATTATTTTAACCGCTTTTTAAATAAACCTAAGCATTTCAAAGTTTATATTATATATTTTGTGTTTAAAAAAATGTGAAAACTACACCCTCTCACATGGTTTAATTTTTATTTAAAAGTACCCTATATCCTGTTTTTAATTTGTTACATTAAAAATATATTATAAATTTTGCCAATACTTAATCCATAATTTGTCATTTCGAAGTCATTTTCGAAAGTTTTTTTTTTTTTTTTTTTTTTTTTTTTTTTTTTTTTTTTCATTGGTGTATCATATTTTGCATTATATGAAAATAAAAGAAAAAAAAACACAATTTTTTATTAGATATAGTTTTTTTTATGTACATGAAGGTTTCTTGGCCAAATAATCTTAATTATATAATAACTGTCTATTGATTAAATGCAATCTAGTTAATAAGGTTTTAATACAGATTCTCTAATGAGGTTTTATACAGAATATAATTAACTTGAATGGCAATTACGCCGCTACGTGTAAGTGTAGTAAAATCGATTAATCTAGTAAACTTATTAGATTCTTAAAGATAATACTATATAAAAGATAAAAGTGATAAAGAAACTTCAATATAACAATAGAGTTTAGGAATGTAATACACAGTGTCTATAAAATGCTCTATAGGCGTAATTATAAAAATATGAGAATTTATGGTGGTATGCATTATGAATATGTATAAAAATCGTAAATGATATAAAACAAGAATATTAAAAGATACCAGTTGCAATATTTATGTAATGCATACATATATTTTGTTGGAACGTTCAACAAATACTTTAAATTATGAGAATCTACTTTGTTTCAATAAAATAATTCGCTAAACAGCAAAATTAACGACTGCTTGGCTTATGATTTTGTGGCGATCCGATATAAACGCCAATTCTATTATCCTAAATATTCAAATCCAATTTTAACACATAATATAAAAAATAATAGAAAAAGTTATGTAAATAAATAATATAAACTATAATATAACCAGTAGTTTTAATAATAATGAAAAACAAATTTCATAATGACAAATAATCTAAAAATCTTTAGTCTGTGAAACAGTTGTTAGTTCTCGAGTAATATCAAATATTTGCCTGTATAAATACAAGCATAAACTTCATTATTACAAAGTATATTTTTTAGTTTGTTTATGAATTCATTTTAACCATTTTTTTAAATAAAATATATTCATAATTTGGTTTTTGCAGTCAATAGGAACAAAACGATTTTAAATCTATTGCTATAGATTATGCATAAATGTACCTTCTTGATGATCAGCCATTTTATGGAAATGTTTAAATCAATAATAAGCAGAATGAACAACACGGCATGATTCGGATGGAAATCAAATCTACAGAATGATCAAAACTGCTGGACATCATGTTGCGCTAGCACATTTATTTTTTACGGAATTATGAGTTTCAAAATGTTTTTAAACACTGTTAAATAGAATAAAAAGACTAAGAATTACCTTTCTCAATAACGTAGATATAAATATATTTGCAGAGTTTATACTTCTAGAATTAAACATTTTCTAGACTATTTTAATGAAATATGAATAAGTAAAATAGCTTGATTATATAAAAATATACTTTATTCTAAATTTCATTCTTGTAATATATACTAAACTCAATATTCCTAATATAAAAATTTACATACTTTTAAATGTATATAGCTATAAATAAGAATTTGAGATTATGATATTTAATTTATATAGATAATTAATAGCTATACATATTCAGATACACAATGTATAACATACAACAACAGTATATTTTAAACAGCAGTAAAACACAATGTGTATTTAACTTAACATTTGTTTAAATTTATTTCAAATTAATATGAAATTTTGGTGATTGATGCTCTAGTTTGCTTACTGAATAAGGATTACATTGCAATTTTTTTTTCTTTTCTTTTTAGGTAGATTTCGTATGAAATACTACCTATTGCATTGTCTCCCATGTTGGAATTTCTGAAAAATTTTTGCGGATCTACACGAATCATGACTCCTAGACCCCAAAACTACCATCAGTAAAAAAGTTTATATATCTATCTATCTATCTATCTATCTATCTATCTATCTATCTATCTATCTATCTATCTATCGGTGTATATCACTTTATTCTAGACACGATAACTTCCATAATTATGCTCAGATCTTCATCAAACTTTTGCATAAAATCAAGGGGTATAAAATCTCGGTTAAGTTCGTTAATGGGCAAAATCGGACCAAGGGGGTGGAAGTTAGGAGGGTTTTTGTGAAAACAGAAAAAACGCGATAACTTTTTAATTAAAATAGATATCGAATCGGTTTAAAGTTTATATTACTTCTAAACAATGAGGAAAAAGTTTATGCGTGACAGATTTTTGATAAAGTTAAAAATGGGCTCAAGGGGCGAAAAAAACATGGTTTTTGGGAGAAAAAAATTCATAACTTTGTCAATTCTGAAGATATCAAATCCAACTAAATTTTATATAAATGTACTCAATATTATCTAAAACTTTTGTATTTACAAGTTTTTGATAGGACCAATTTTTACCGATGAAAAAAATTAAAAACGAAAAGAAAAAGGGGGGAGGAAAAAGAAAAAAACCCATAACTTACTCAATTCTTAAGCAATTAAATCTAATTAAATTTATTTTATATCTTCACAATAATATCTACAACTTTTATATTGACAAGTTTTTCATAGAACCAATTCTTATAGCAAAAATAAATTAAACAAAAATAGGAGTTGGAGAAAAAACCTCAAATCCAAACTGCTTATATTCTGACTCATTTTAAAATTCATTTTTGATTTTAAAAGCATCCAAATGACAGATCCTCTTATTTAGCAACTATATAATGCGACTTATTGGCCAATTTTTTGATAAAGGCAGAATATATTTTTAAAAAGGCTGCCAAAAAAGGTATTTTGAACAGATTTCCCGAAGTTTTCATCATTAAAAAATTCATTAAGTATAACAAATTGCGTTTTTCATGAGTCATTTTTAAATTCATTTTTGTTCTCAAACCCATCCAATTTACAGGACCTATTATTTAGGAACTATATAACTTGACGTATTGGCCAGTTTTTTGATAAAGGCAGAATATATTTTTTTAAAAGGCTGCCAAAAAGGGTATTTTGAACAGAATTTCACGAAGTTGTGATTAAAATTTGAGGAAATTTAAGAAATTGCGTTTTTACCGGGTCATTTTTAAATCTTTTTTTGTTCTCAAACGCATCCAATTTACAGGTTGTCTTATTTAGGAACTATATAATGTGACGGAGTGGCCAGTTTTTTGATAAAAGCAGAATATATTTCAAAAAAGGCTGCCAAAATGGGCACTTCGCACAAAATTTCCCAAAGCGAGATGATTAATGAACTGTGGGTATTCAAATAACAAATTGGTTATTTTATGACTCATTTTTAAATCCAATTTTGCTCTGACACGCATTCAATTGACAGTTTTTTGTTACTTAGGAACTATATAATGTGCTTATTCGTCGATTTTTTGATAAAGGGTGAATATATATATTTTAAAAGCTGTCAAAGTAAGCACTTCGCAAAAAAATTTCCTAAAGCGATCATGATAAAAGAATTGAGGTTGTATTCAAATAACAAATTGTTTATTTTATGACTCATTTTTAAATTCAATTTTGCTCTTAAACGCATTCAATTGACAGTTATTTGTTATTTAGGAACTGTGTAATGTGCCGTATTGGTCAGATTTTTGATAAAGGCTAAATATATATTTTAAAAAATCTGTCAAAGTGGGCACTTCGCACAAAATTTCTCAAAGCGATCTTGATTAAAGAATTGTGGATGTATTAAAATAATAAATTGGTTATTTTATGACTCATTTTTAAATTCAATTTTGCTGTCAAACGAATTTAATTAACAGTTTTTTGTTATTTAGGAACTATATAATGAGCATATTGGTCAATTTTTTAAATAAAGTAAGAATATAATTCAAAATATATTGGCAAAATGAGCATTTAAGTAGAGATAGGCATTTTTTTTTTTTTTTTTTGAGATGAAAACTTTTCGAAATCTACCTCCGCCTATAGGCCATGCCGAAAGGGATTTTTAAAGTTATAAATGCTCGATTTTCCTGTATTTTTGAGTCCTGATACAGTAGTTAAAATTTTTTAAATATTAGTTTGATAGACGGTAGAAAAATACTCATATTTTTTTTTTTTTGATAAATTATAAACTTAACCCATTGGAGAAGAGAGATTTTAAGGGGCACAGAATCCTTTATTATTTCCGCAAATGATTTTTACTGTAGCGTTAAAATTATTTATTCAGAGCATTTTTGAATTTCAACCACAATAAATTTTCTATTTGGAAAAACCGTTGGAAAAAAAAAACTATATTTATATATATATACAAAAGTACTGTCCTCGGGAAGGGTTTAATAGCAACAATGTTTCAAAATGTAATATGACGAAAATTTGTTTCAAAAAGGAGATTAATCTTTTTGTTAAAATTTTATTTACAGTTTTTTTTTTCTATCTTGGTTTTAATTACAAACAAACAAAGATTTTTTTTAAAAGAAATTTAATTATACAGGGTGATTCATAAAAGATGGGCAGAACTTTAAGGGGTTATAGTACACTTAAAGACAAATAATATTAAATAGGAGACTAAGGGTCCCAGACGTATTCCCAAGGAGATAGGGGGCATTAAAGTTTAGGGTCCGAAATTTCAAATGATTATAAAAAATGGAAAAATTGGTCGATTCGTTTGCGGTTTTTGCAAAAAATTTTCTTTATGCCAGTATTTTCTTGAAATAAAATTTTAAAGTTCAATTTCAAAAAATGCCGATAGGGGGCACTTTAGACTTTGGAGTAACAAACAACTATTTTTTAACGTTATTTTTTGCATTTCTTTAAATGATTTCGAAAGCTTAGACTTAAACTTAAATTTTGATCGAAAAATCTGAGTCCTAACGAGTAGTTAAGTAGCGTAAACTGAAATTTGAAATTTGAAACCCTTCTCCCCCCAGAACAAAAATCAGTTATTCCCGATCTTTGTGTCGTAGATTAGGCTCTAACTACTGCCGCGTTTTGCTAAAATTATTCTTTATGTGAGTATTTTCTTGAAAATAAATTTTAAAGAAAATTTTCAAAAAATTCCGATAGAGGGCGCTTTAGACTTTGGAGTAACGAACAACTATTTTATACCGTTATTTTTTGTGTCTCATTAAATGCTTTCTAAAGCTTAGACTTAAATTTTCAGCCCAAAATCTGAATCGTTAGACGTGGTTAAGTTTCTGGGGAGAGGGGTTTAAAATTTCTACTCCTGAGCACAGTTCAGTTTACCATGTCCACACATTGTGTGCTGTGATACGAGGTAAAAAGACACAAATTAGGATTATGTTACCAAAACATATTTATTAACATGTAATTACAATAAATGTTCAAAATTGTGACCACCAGAGGTTATGCACGCAGAACAACGGCGAAGAATGGAACGCCGAACATTCGCGAAAACATCAGGCTTTTCGAGCATTTCCCCTACAGCGGCGGAAAGTCTGGCGACCAGTTCCTCGGGGGATTCAATGGGTGTCTCATACATAAGAGACTTCAATTGTCCCCAAAAAAAGAAATCGAGGGGTGAAAGATCTGGCGAGTGAGCAGGCCAAGCAACAGGACCACCTCGACCAATCCATCTGTTCGGAAATGTGATGTCCAGATAGTTGCGGACGTCTCGTACGTAATGGGCTGGCACTTCATCGTGCTGGAACCACATGACCCGCCGGATGCGTGGAGGAACAACGTTTAACAGGTCTGGCAGCACATGTTACAGAAATGTGAGGTATGTTTTACCGTTGAGGCGTTCAGGAAGAAGGTACGGTCCGATTAGGTGGTCTCCGAGGATTCCTGCCCAAACATTGATGGAAAAGCGTCTCTGATGAGCATGTGGATACGTAGCATGTGGATTGACATCCGCCCATACATGTGCATTGTGTGTGTTAAATGTACCTTCACGTGTGAAGGTACATTCATCGGTGAAAAGCACAGTTCGTCCAAAATGTGGATTTAGCTCGTTCTGCTGCAGAAATCAGCGGGCGAATTCAATACGATTTGGATAATCCCCTGGAGACAGTTTCTGGACTCGTTGCACATGAAACGGGAGCAAATGTTCATCCTTCAGTACCCTCCAAGTCATGGACTGTGAGGTATCCACCTGCCTAGCCACTATTCGTGTACTTGTACTTGGCTGCGCCGCTACTACATCCAGAATGGCTTCTGCAACAACTACTGATTCGTCCTTTTTTGCACGACCTGCATTCGACCGGGAAGCGAGAAATGATCCCGTCTCACACAACTGTCTGTGCAAGCGCTCGAAAGTTTTGCGGTTAGGCAACCGCCTGTTGGGAAATCGCTCTCCGTACATTCGTTGTGCCTCTGCACCATTTCCATCTGCCGCTCCGTAAATTAAATGCATCTCAGCCTTTTCCTTATTCGTGAAGGGCACCATCTTCCGATTCATTACTACAGCGACTTACACTTGACTCACCGCTCAGTGGGTTTTATGCCTGAATCGTGTCGAAATTTTGCATACGTGTTCTTCTTCTTCCCCATTTGACATTTGCATACTTTCTGTCTCCTTCTTCACCCGGTGACTAGCGTCAGGAATGGAGCTTTAACGTTTGTATGAGCGACGTTTCCAACTGTGCCAGTGCCTTTATGAGTGAATTCCGACTATGCAGTCCTTGACGAAAGTTGTATTTTTGCCTCGTATCACAGCACAGAATCGTTGGGCATGGTTAAGTAGTGCAAACTGAACTATGTTCAGAAGTTGAAATTTGAACCCCCTCCCCTCGCTACTGAACCACGCTCAGCGATTCAGATTTTGAGCTGAAAATTTAAGTTTAAGTCTAAGCTTTAGAAAGCATTTAATGAGACACAAAAAATAACGGTATAAAATAGTTGTTCGTTACTCCAAAGTCTAAAGCGCCCTCTATCGGAATTTTTTGAAACTTTTCTTTAAAATTTATTTTCAAGAAAATACTGACATAAAGAATAATTTTAGCAAAACGCGGCAGTAGTTAGAGCCTAATCTACGACACAAAGATCGGGAATAACTGATTTTTGTTCTGGGGGGAGAAGGGTTTCAAATTTCAAATTTCAGTTTACGCTACTTAACTACTCGTTAGGACTCAGATTTTTAGATCAAAATTTAAGTTTAAGTCTAAGCTTTCGAAATCATTTAAAGAAATGCAAAAAATAACGCTAAAAAATAGTTGTTTGTTACTCCAAAGTCTAAAGTGCCCCCTATCGGCATTTTTTGAAATTGAACTTTAAAATTTTATTTCAAGAAAATACTGGCATAAAGAAAATTTTTTGCAAAAACCGCAAACGAATCGACCAATTTTTCCATTTTTTATAATCATTTGAAATTTCGGACCCTAAACTTTAATGCCCCCTATCTCCTTGGGAATATGTCTGGGACCCTTAGTCTCCTATTTAATATTATTTGTCTTTAAGTGTACTATAACCCCTTAAAGTTCTGCCCATCTTTTATGAATCACCCTGTTTATCCTTACAGCGGTTTCTGAACTTTTGAAAAAGCTCATGGGAATAAGCTTACAATCATTCTGGAAGCTGAACACTACCAATCATCATAGAAAAAAAAAGTTTTCCCCAATCTGTACGGGGGATTTAGCTAGTGACGAGCTGTTATTGTATTTAGCTGAAAACGCATCTTACAATATATTTATTTTTTGGTCATTCTCACAAAGTTTATTATTTTACTTATAACTTATCGCATTTATCCAGCATTCTTTCGCTGAATAACTTTATTCTAGTTAAAACATTTTTTTGTCTATTTATTAGGGCACTCACTACTGAACATGATGCCGGAAATTAAATTCAGACATGACATGGGTGTGTGTGAATTGTTTGACTCTATTTAAACTGAGTTCCAATCTGCTTCATTGTCATACGTAAAATTAGATTAAATGACTTAACTAAACAATCATCCTGTTCTAGCTTTTTTGGATTTTTCATATTAACCGGTAGGAAGTGGAGAGTTTCAATATTGAAAAATGTCTACAATTATATGAAAGAACATTGTATGCTTACATATATTCTAGAACAGTAATTTTATAAACTTCTAATAACATTATATTAAAGTAATGTTTCAGGCATACATTAACTATTCTACAAAATATTAGTAAATGCCAGTTTAATAATTTAAATAGAGCACAACCTTCTAAAATGTATTTTGAGACTGGTACAGCATGTAAAAATCTTGATAAATAACTCGCATAATATCATTTAATAATGTAAAAAATAAGTAAGAAATTTTGATTAAATATCAATATATTATTTAATGAAATCTCAATATTTAAATCTAATTTTTTACTTACCCATACTTTGCAAAACTGGCCCAGTGAGTCATTACCACTTCTGACAGAGACGTCTCATCCGAGGTGAAATTCGCATCAAAATGTGCAAGTCCCATGACAAGAGGTGCCCCAAAAACATAAGTTAAATCTTCCCCAGTAATACAGCCAAGCCTTGCTGAATATCCTCCGTATTCTGTTTGATGGCCAAACACATAGAAATACGTTTTGGGTTGTACAAAATAGGGCGGTTTAAAATGGGGAAGAGTAAATTTAGGGTTGCTGTGAAGTAGGCTTGTTCTTATCATTGGACCTACTACTGTGACATCAGAAGGAGCCTCAACAGTTCCTGTAAATATGTCTGTTGGATGAAGCGTAGGTACGGACCAGTTCATATACTCATTTATAATGATGAGAAATATGTGTACATGAACATGGTAAATTTTAATTTCAACAAATAATTTTTGTGTCATGCTCAAGACTAAATTATTTATTAGTGTAGAATTCAAAATGGGTTATTTTATGCACACTTTAGATTATTTGTACAATATAAATATAGTGAAAATACGAAATGTTCATAGTAACAATATTACTCAAATCTTAATTAGGTATGTTTTAATTTTTTTTTTTTTTTTTAATTGAAACGAGGTATTTTTATTTGATTTTTTAAGCTATAAACAAAGTGACTTTATGTTCACTTTTGAGCTTATTTTTAGTAAGTTGAGAGGTTTTTTGATCCAGATTAAATGTATCTTGAACAAAGAAAATTGTTTTACAAATATAATTAATTAAATTACATACCTGTTGCAAGTGATGATTATACAAATTTCTAACCAACGTTCTTATTATCTTATCTCTTTCAATTGTATCAATACCCATTTTTTCTTTCATTGCTGAGATGCCAAAGTATGACTCAACTTTAGTTGTCCCTAAAAAGAGATCGTAGCGAACAAACAAGTCAGGTTTCGTTTCCATCAAGTACACAAGGTCCTTTATAATTACAGTGCCAACCACCGTCGTCGGTCTAAAAGCAGTTAAATGATTGGACCCTTGCAAATTAACAGACATTATATCTTGAAGAGGCACTTTGCGTAAACATTCTATAAGTCTCATACTATTCTCAGATGTGCAATTCAAATGTTCAGCCAGTTTGTGAGTGTGAGAGACAGATTCTCTTGCGATGGCCCAAGGACAAAACGCGGAGCCACTCTGCATGATCACTCTTTGAAATAATCCTAAAATGGATTTAAAAAAAAGTGTTCAGTTTACTTTTCCAAAATAAATGACATAGTACAAATTTAGTCTGGTAAGTATGCATTCATAAAACTTTTTATCAACAATAATTACAAAAAAGGTATACTTCAAAATTTCGTTTCGTTTCTTTTGAAACTTATACTTACTTATTGTTGGTCTCTTGGTATATATGAGTGAGAATGATTGATACTTATATAATGAATGATATACTTACTTATTGTTGGTCTCTTGGTATATATGAGTGAGAATGATTGATACGATATAGTATTTGTAGAAATCATATAGTTTATAACTTTGAGTCTGAAAAGTCAAAAAAGCTTATTTTTGAAGTACGCATACGAAAGGCTATTGACAGTACGATGACTATATTATTTAAAAATTAGTTGGATGTGCCAATCCCAAAAAATACTTCTATCTCATACGTGGATTTTAATTTTTTTTAAATAGTTACATATATTAATGTTTTAATAATTTAATTCAGTACTATACTTACTTTTATTTTCATCTTAAAATTCTGCTTCACTCAATTAATTGGAGTAAAAACGAGTTCCCGTCCCTGCACGAGCAGGTGAAAAATAGGATTATAGTATTTTTTTTTTTTTTCAAATTCAGGGAGGACTTACTTGCCATACCAAAAAAATAATTATGCACAAAAATTTTAGTTCAGTTCTATGCATAATGTCATACAATTTTTAGTGGTAGAATAATAAAAATGGCACAGAGATTCTGATTATTGTGCCCCCTTCCAGTGGATTTTTTTTTTTAAACTCAGGTCGAACTTACTAGCCATAGCCAAATACTTACACAAAAGAGCGTTCAGTTCGATGCGTAACTTCATACAATTTTAGGTGGTGCAAAAATGAAAAAGGCACAAAAATCGCTATTGAAGAGCCTTCTTCCGACGGATGTTTTTCAAATTCAGGGAGAACCAACTAGCCATAGCTAAACACTTACACAAACGATTTTGTTTAATTATATATATAATTTCATACACTTTTTAATGATACAATATTCAAAATGGTACAAATATTGCTATTTCGGTGCCCCCTTCCGGCGGATTTTTTTCAAATTCAAATAAAACCAACTAGCCATAGCCATACAATTACACAAAAAATTTGGTTTAATTCGATGCATAACATACAATATCGAAAATGGCACAATATCACGATTGCAGCGCCCCCTTCCGGCGGTATATCTCAAAATTAAATGAAAACCTGCTTGCCACAGCAAAAAATATTCACAAAAAATTTGGTTCAATTCTATGTATATCTTCATACACTTTTTGATGGTAGAATGGCGACTTACGGCACACACACAGACAGACGCACAGACACACGGACAGACAGACATTGTGTAAAGACATGATTTTGGGATCTATGAACCCTGAAACGTTTAAATCCGTCGACAACCGGAAGTAAAAAAAATTGATTACAATGCCTTCTTCTGTTGAAGATTGAAGAAAGTAACCATGCTATGATTCACTTAAAATACATTGAAAATTCAAGTTGATTCTCAAATTTTAATTACTGTTTTCACCAAAAATTTAAAAATTGGCAAATAAGCCGTCTGATTAACGATTCTTTTTCTTGTTGTTGTCATTTGCATACTCTTGAGTTATATAGCTGTAAAATATCCAAAAAATCCCTTAAAAAAAAAAGGTATATTTTTATAGGTGTAAAAAATAAAATAGAAGTAAATACATAAAAATAATCTTGTGATGTCGTTTAAAAATTGCACTGATAAAAAACCCGCTACTGAAAAATAATTTTAACAACTGAAGCACACGTTCAAAGGTTATGTAAGAAAATAAGCACCTAAATATGATCTTTCTTAACGGCAAAAAAAAGAGTTTTTAAAATCTTACTAAATGTTGAAAAATGATGCAAGGTCGTAGATGAAACACGCAAAAATATAATGTAACTAATTATCAGTATGATAGTAAGAAAAAGAAAACTTATTTGTAATTGGCTGAAAATATAAGAAAAAACAAACAAAAATATATAATAAATAAAACAATATGTTTCAGGACTTCATTTAAGGGGTCTTATAGCAATTTAATTAAACGAAAATCACCAAAAATATTCAAATTTTGTATTAATGTATCATCAAATTGTTTTTTTTTTTTTTTGTAACATAATGAATTTTTTATTCTTAATGAAGCAAATTGTGCTTTTAAATGTAACACCATTAAAAATAAACTAGACTTTTACAGAGTTTGTGCACTGTTAAAATAAAAAAAAGCTGTTTTTTTTTTTTTTTTTTTTTTTGCTTTGCAAGTCTTTGCACGTATGATTCCTGCCGTGTTAAAAACAAATGTGTAAAATTCACAGGAAAGCTTCTTTTTCATAACAGAAAGGCAGTTATCATTACAAAACGGAAATTTTAATGATATATACTGAGAATTATGAAACGGAGGAAGATGGAAGGAAGCAACAAAGATTGTTCGCTATCTATTGCAAATTTGTTTTTACTGTCTAAAAAACTTCCATGTTGTTAGAAATGCATGTTGTAATTTAAAAAAAAAACTCTGTAAAAGAATACTCGCTTTTTTTTAATATTTAGAGCATGCTATTTATTATACTTGCGACTGTACTAATACCAACGGTCGCCGCTAAATCGCCCAACGCTTAAGGATAACAAACTGAAGCTCCTCCCATACTAAATAACGAACATCATCTACTAGCGAATCCTTTAAAAATACGTTTTGCGGGGCTCTTTAAATTAATTTTAAATTTCTTTTTGCTTGAATGAATTGAAAACCTTCTTCACTATATTCTTAAAATAATATTAATAATAAAAAAAAGTGAGAGGGGTATATATTTATAATACTAAATGTTTAATTTATATGCTTTAACATTAAAGTTATGACCTTGATTTAAGACTAGCCTTTTTTAATATTAGCATGGTTTATTTATGTGTTATTAATTTGTTGTTTTACTTAAAAAAGATTTATTTCTGATTTACTAGTTTACGATGTCATGAAATAAATTTTAAAAGCTAGGGTTGGCCAGAGAAAAATCCATGTTTAATTATTAATATTATTTAGGACGTCAAAGAGCTTTATTTTAATCATTATTTTTGCATCTCATTAAAAGAAAAAGTTTAACTGAATTTTATTATTATTCTAATATTTTGAATTTATATTTAATAAAAGAGAAAAGAAGGGAAAAAATAATAATATTAACAATTACTTTCTAATAATTTTAGCTATCAAGTATTTGCAAATACCTTCATCCAAATCCTATTTAATAATTTAAATGATTTTTATAAATAAAATAGACAGATTTGTACAAAAGTATTTATAAAAGAATTAGCTGAACAATTTTTAATAACATACCAGAGAAAATAAACTTTTTTTCATGCAAAAAGCTATTGCAAAAATGTACAATTTATTTAACTTATTCCTGATAAATGTATTTAAATATCTGATAATAATAAAAAAGTCTAAATAAAAAAGTCCGATAATAATAATAATAATAATAATAATAATAATAATAATAATAATAATAATAATAATAATAATAATAATAATAATAATAATAATAATAATAACAATAATAATAATAATCTATTTTTACATTTTGGGCTTAAAAAAACTGTAATTTTTTTAATGTCTTTAAAATTTTTTCTAATTTACAGTTGTTCAAAATTTAAATAACACTTAGCTGAAAGTATTGGAAAGTAATTGATAGCTAAAATTATTAGAAAATATTATACATTTTTTTTCTCTCTTTTATTTTTATTAAGCACAAATTCAAACAATAACTATGAAAAATAAAATTCTAGGACGTTCTCGAAATCGAACTTTTCTTGTTTATTATTAACAAGATACAAAAATTATAAATTGGAAAAAAAGATCTTATTTGAATTTTTACATAATTATAATAAATGAATATGGTTTTTCTATTAATGTGTGACATAAAAATTAATAAATCTCAAATATTTTTTCTTTTAAGTATAAAAATAAGAGAAAAAATAATAAATAATTAAAATATGCTAATATTAACAGATGTTAGTCTTAAGTATAAATAAATCGTAAAGTTTTTTTTTTTGTTCAGGCTACAGGGAAAAAACTTTTTCTGCATACATTATATTGTGGTACATATACAGCAATATACTTGAACAAAAGCTTCAACGTAAAGCATATAAATGAAATAACTGATATTAAAGTGTAGTTCATCTCTCTCTCTTTTTTAACTTTAAATAATGTTTATGCAAATTCACGAGCTTAAGTTGTCAGATGATAAAATGAAACTTTTATGGGAAATCACAGAAGTAACTATATTATTATTATTATTTTAAGTCTATTATGAAAAATGTTTTTAATGAATAGTTAAGAAAAAAAAACGAAATGTAAAATTATTTTCGTTTTTAATTTTAACTACATTTTAAAAAAGCCTATCTTCCTATTTTTTTCACTCCACATCTAAACGTATATGTATATTTTTTATGTAACACGGCCTTAAATATTTATTTATAAAAAATAAGTTAAATAAATTGTGCCTCTTATTTCTTGATTTTTACATTAAAAAATCATTTACATAATTAAACAAGATTTTAAAAATACTTTAAAATAGTTAAAAATTATATATTATTATTACTTTCTCTGCATTTCTCTTTTATTTAATATAAATTCAAATTATCAGAGCTTCAGTTCAAAACGTCCACTTTGACACTATTTTCTAAAAGATTAACAAAATAAATAAATAAATAAAATAAAATAAAATAAAAAAGAGTGTGACTATCAGAACTTCAGTTCAAAACGTCCACTTTGACACAATTTTCTAAAAGATTAACAAAATAAATAAATTAATAAAATAAAATAAAATAAAAAAGAGTGTGACTAACTAGTTTCTGAAGAACATCTGCTATTTTCATGCATTTCCGACAAAATTAAATTTAAACTTATGTCATAAGGTTGGCCTTTTGGATTTAAGAACAGCCTTATCAAGATACAAAACAAATGAATTACAAAAAACCTTTTCTTTTATTTTTTAAAGAATAAAAATAAGTAAATATGATTTTTCTGTGAATAGCCATAATTTTTTCTCAATTTACTCCATGACATCATAAACTAGTAAATCTGAATTATTTTTTTAAGTAAAAATAAATATAAAAAAAAAAATTTAAGTAAAAATGACAAATCAATAAAATCTGTTAATATTAACAAAAACTAGTTGTATGTATACACTGTATGTATATATACATATATTCTTAAATAAAATTTGAAAGCTAAAGCATGTAAATTAAATATTTGATTTTAACATATAAACCCCACACCTCTCATTTTTTTTCTTTTAAAGAAATTCTACATAAAATTAAAATAGCTTATGATTTTATATCATAAAATGAAAATTTTATGGGTAGTCACAGAAATGACATATAATTATTATAATTATTATATTTATTATTTTAAGAATACATAAGCGTGTTTTTAATGCATTGTTCTGAAAAAAAATGTAAAATTAATTTAAAGAAACTTTTAAGATATTATTATAGGACTAACCAGTAGATGACACACTTGTCTAGTGTGGGAGGAGCCTGCAGTTTGTATGTCCTAGACCGTTGTGCGATTTAGTGCTCACCGATATCAACAGCTGTTTGAGAAACAAACTCACGGGACCATATTCTAATCATTCACTGAGTAAACAAAATTTCTATTGTAAAAATATTTAATTAAACCACCTTTCATTCATTAGAAAGAAGAAAAATTATAATAATAAATTATCCTTAAAGTTAAAACGTACAAGAATTAATACAACATTGAAAAAAAATTATAATCTTACTTTTAAAAATATATACATACTGTAGATTATATTATAACTTAAAAATGAGGTGCATTCGAATACCCCATAGTGTGATAGCTAGATGGATGGACTTTTGCAACAAAGTTCGTCAGCTCCAATCAACCAAATGGCGTTTTATTTTTTCCTCGGTCAATAAATATAGAAGGTTATAAACTACTCGACAGATGGCGCGACGAACCAATTATTATATGAATTTCATAATGAAATGATACCACTTCTTCAAATGGAATTTTTTTCTCTAAACAGAAAACCTACTAACGAAACAAAAAATGTTTGGCACATTTGAACCAGTAATTTTGTCATGAATTTGGGGATTTTTTTTTTTTAACAGTTTGAGAACATGTGTGTGGATTACTCTAAACTTTGACAGAGATAATATACGCATAAATACTTTTAAAATGTTCGACTTTTATATATTTACAGTAAGATTGTTAGAAATGGCTATTGTTGTTCATTAAAAATCATATATATATATATATTTTTCTCCATGATGAATTAACAACCTCACTCCTGATATTAATTTAGAAACTTCTAGAATTTTAAAATTATTTCTAGACATTTTTAATGAATGGGTGCATATCAAAAGTATTGATATATAGACTGACGCATACTTTTTGAAATGTTTTACAGAATTTTAAAACTATTTTTTGTTATGAATCAACGTAACATTTGTTTCAGGACTGAGGAGGCTAAAATGTTTCACAAAAGAGTAGATTATTTTCAAAATACATACGTGCTTAATATATATATATATATTAAATACAATAACAATCTATTTATATATTCTAAAGTTATCCAATGCACAATGAAAAACGTAGTAAAAAAATGAGCTAATTAAATTTTAAAAATACACAAATATTTGAAAACGAATATTTATTTTTTATGATAGTGTATTATAAAGCATAAATTGATAAATTAATAGTAAAAATTTGTTATAACATAAACTCTGAAATATGTTTAAACATAAACATATTTCAGACCTAGACTAAATTAAATTTTTCATATTTTTGCTGATTTTCGTTGCATTAACAGTAATATGAACAAGGCCCCTAGAAGAATAAGTTACTTAAAATCTTATTTAAAATTTCATTTAAAAGTATGTAATGATAAAAATATCTGTTATTTTGTATTTCTAAAAATTCAACTTTAAAAAAAAACCTTTTTCATTATCTCCTCAGATTATCAGATTTCCAAAGATCAGATTTCCAAAATCTTAATTTCTGATTCTCAGAATATTTTTAAAAGAATTATTTTAAAAATATTTCTCGTAATCTACAGAATTTTAATGCAATTCATTGAAATGTTTGACTTCACTTTATAATTTTCAAAAGAATTTTTAATTGAAATATACTAAAATTTCAGAATCTATGTCAACAAGCACTTATAAATCAACGAAAATAACATTAATATTATCTTCTTTCAGGTACAGGAGTACATACTACAGGAAATATTCAAATTGTCATACCATATTAAAATATGTGAATAAATTTCTTAGAATTTTAAAGGATTCTAATTTCCATATTCTAAAATTCTCAGTATTACTTTGCGTCATCTAAAAACTGAACATAACTACAAGTAAATGCAGAAATATTTTGGAAGTTGGACATTTTACCCCTGCAATGCCAACGACTTTAAATACGTAAACTTTTCAGTGAATAAACGCAACAATTGAAATATGGAATATTATAGTAAACAAAAATATAAATATTCCTACTTTGTGAAAATTTAATCTTGTTCTTGTGTATTGTTCTACTTTTTGTTGATTTGGTTTTTTTTGTTTTGTTTTTTATAGTGAAAATGTATAATTTTATTCGTGCCAAATTTGTTTATTTGCATTACAAAAACAAAACTGATTCCACTCTACTTATTTTTTATTTATTTTCAATCGCAATAACATCAGGTATTATAAGTACAAAAATACATTTGTTGCAATGTAAAATCTAATGTTATTTTATCAATAAATTATAGTCAAGATACAGAAAAAAAATCAGGAACTTTCAAATAACGGCATCAAATTTTTAATTTATTATTTATTTTAAGGAGGTAAAAATTACATTATATTTGTTTAAAGATGTAATTGATAGAATATAAAAAAAAAAACCTTTTCCGATTCTTCGTCAAATAAATGGCAGTTTTTAAACATTTCTTACAATTATTCATTAAACTTAATTCGTTAATGAACCCATCATGTTTCTTTGTTGTATCATAAAAATATGGGAATAATTTTGACGAAATATGCTTTTATTTGATACTTTAAATTTTATTAAAGTTAAATGTAAATTCCATTAACTTAATTTTATATAAACAATTAACGGTTATTTTCTTACAATAAACTGCCAAAAAAAAGGGATATTTTATTGAGAACAACGTTCTCATACAATGAATTTTTTTGGAGGTGGGGCGAGTTATTGTTGATTTTCGGTATCGGGCTTAAGCGGCGTGGGCTCAAAATTTAGAAAATGCTCTGTGCGGGATCGGTTTTAAAATCTTTGGACTCTTTGAAGGACATCTTTGAAAAGGGAGCCCGAGCTCTATTTTGTATGTTTCGTAAAGTCCCGAGTGTTTTATTATTGTCTGAGCGAAGCGAAGTCTTATATGCATAGTACGTAACGATATTAAAAGTCAAAAAATTTCTTTCGTCAAGCAAATCTCAAAACATACTTGTCGGATTTTGATTCTGTTTGCACCAAAAGGTACCTATGAAGGTAACCTGCTGAATGAACCTACTTTCAAAAATTAGTTCCAAATAGTTTGAAAGTTATATTAAAAAACTAATAAAAAAGCACATTTTTTTTTTTTTTTTTTTTTTTTTTTTTTTTTTTTTTTTTTTTTTTTTTGCATACGTCTCAGAAATTTGGTGTGCGTCATTTTTCAACGCCTGGATATTTTCGTAGACAGCCAAATCAGAGAACATGGAGTAAATAGTTGTCTGAGCGAAGCGAAGGCATAGTACTTAACGATATTAAAAGTCCAGCATAATTCTTTGACAAAGCAAACATGAAAAAATACTTGTCGGATTTTGATTCTGATTGTACCAAACGGTACCTATGAGAGTAACTTATTGAATGCACCTACTTTAAAAAAATAAGTTCCAAATAGTTTAAAAATTATGTTTAAAAAACTGATAAAAAGCACAATTTATTTGCATACGCGGCAGAAAATTGGTATGCGTCACTTTTCACCGGCTGGATGTTTTCGTTAGATTCCCAAATTTAAGCACATAGAGCAAGGAAAATATGCAAAAATTTTCAAGTTACAATAAATTACATTTAAACATATGGAACAAGCTGGAAAATTTTTTTTGTTGTTGTTGATTTAAAAGAAAAAACTTAATTCTTTGTAACTTAGAATTTGAGATTTTTCGATAATCTGTATAATAGCATTTTATAACCGCCATTAGCATCTTTCATATCTCGCAGATGCAAATTGGAAACAATTCTGTCGTGTTTAAATAAAATATTGGTACTTCTTGTTTATCTCGTTTCAAATTTCGCCAAATTATACATATTAACATATTTTTTTTATTTTAAATTACGAAAGAAGAAATAAATTAGTAAAACACTGATAAAAGTACAAAGTGAGATTAAATAAATCATTTGAATACTGCATAAATCATTTGGTGTTTAATGAGAGTGAATACGACATTTACGATAATTCATTATTGGCATTTTATCTTATTGTTTTGCGACACTTTTTTGGTCGACAAAACAGTCAAATAATACAAAAAAAAAAAAAAAGAAAAAAAGATGGGAGAAGAAAGAAACAATAGTTGAAGCGATGACTAAACAGTTATAAACAATAAACATTATAATAAATATAATGAATAATATAAATATCACAATGAATCGTAAATTGTAAAACACTTAAATAGCAATATTCAAAAACAACTTTTTCACCAGTTTGGCAGGGAAAAATCGCGCTAACGCGTATCTTATATTTTTATACATAAATATGACATATGTGCCAGATTTATGAATAAAAATAAACATAAACGATCAGCAGGTTTAAAATCTCAATTTCTGAGGCCAAAACCCGACCATGCTTTTTAAAAATGCCTAGGTAATTATTGGAAAAGTACCATGAAATTAGGACAGAGATGCCATATACGCATCGGGTTTGGCGCAAATCATTTTTTAATTAATTTCTAATATTTTAAAAAAGAAGTAACAATTAAAGAAAAACACGATTAAATATAGATTAAATGAATATAGTAAAAAAAAAACATGAACAATTTATTAATAAACAAACAGCAATGGGCGGGTTACCATGCAATGTAAGTAACGATATTTTGCCTTATTATTATTATTATTATTATTATTATTATTATTATTATTATTATTATTATTATTATTATTATTATTATTATTATTATTATTATTATTATTATTATTATTATTATTATTATTGCAATAAATGAAATGATGTAGTTGCGATCTTTAGCCTGTGTGGTTGCTTTTTTTTTACTTTCCAACAAAGCTGAAAAGTGTTTATACACTCAAGTTAAAGAATATATCCTAGAATGTCTATATTGTAGCTTTTTGAGAAATAGACGGTATGCAGTGGTTCTTAAGGAATCCAGAAATTATATGACGTATATCTCTGTGCACTCTCTACCACATTCATGATTGCCAATTCGTTTTATTGCATCCATGCTAAACGAAATACGGCACAATTTCATGAGATTGGGTTTGAAAAGAAAACAAAACAGCGTATGTGGCCAGCATGCACGACCCATTTAACTCAGATTGAGCCTATCTGGAATACAATCGAAAGGACACATTGCATTCCTTTGTTGGCGTTTTCAGGATTTTTAAATATCGTTTTTCATGAGAGAATACTCTAATTTTTTATCGAAAACATTCATCGCATACATAGAAAACAAATTGTATATATTAAAATATTATATATATTAACTATTTTGTTCACTATTTAAGGGCACCACACACCATATAGAAAATTCCCTCATTCTACTTAACAATCATGATTTGCGCTGCTTTTAGGTACTAAAATTGGTTTGTATATTCCTGACGTCATTTTCAAAGAGTTCAAATTCCGATACAAGATATTTTAGTGCTTTATTATCTGTATTATTCTTAATGTATTGCGTACTTCAAATTTTATACCCATGCGTGGCTGTTTTGTATAGTTCGATTTCCCATTTTTTTAAACCTGTATAGGAATTTTTATGTAATATTTTGCAATTGTACCATTCACTTTTTTTTTTTTTTTTTTTTTTTTTTTTTTTTTTTTTTTTTTTTTTGTCATTTGAATTTGTGACATTATATAATCAATTAAAAATAACATCTATTTCTCTCTCTCTTTTATTTGTTTTTTTACTTTTAGCATATTCTTATTTAAACTCTGTTTTAAGCAATATCGCTCAGAGTAATCTCTCTGAGGGAAGTCCAGGTATACAGATTCATTTTCAAGTTTCAGATGGATGAGTTCAGTAAGTTTCTTCGAATCATTTTTTTAATGCAGTAATAGTGATTTCAGTTAGTAACACAAAGCTGATCTTTAAAAAAGTATGCTCATTATATGGTCAATTATCATATTTAGTCGATTGCTCCATTTTTTTTTTATAAATATTTTCTATGATAAATACATACGTCTCCAAACTATTTTATAACTATAAAACTACAATATTCTTTATCAAAAACATTTAAAATTTGTACCTTTAATAATTTGGATCAGTCATTTAAACTTATAATTGTTTTTTTAGAATACAGTTCATTTTATTATCTAAAATAGTCTTCAATTATTTATTCTCTCTATTATGTTTGAATATAAAGTGCACGTTTCGTTATAGTAATTTTTTTTTAATAATTTAGCAGAAAATTTCCTGTGCGTGGGTACTCAGGAGCAAGAAAAAAAATTCATCATTTTTCTGTTCTTCACAATGAAAGTTTAAGTGTAATCTAAAATACTGATTGTGAAACAAAATTTCAATTTTGCGCATAATGCATTTTACACTTGCAGAAATTCAACAAAAGCATATTTATTTCTATTTGTGGTTTCTATGCGTTAATACAGAAAGTACATACTACATACTACAAAAAATTTTAAATTTTATCCATTATTTTAATCAAAAATTAAACACTAATAAATATACTTCGGCATCTATAGACAAATTTGATGCAATTTATATCAAAATGTTTGGAAACTTTCTAAAGAAAGGTAGGCATAATAATTAATCAGCATACTTTGTATACACAGAGTACAAAAGTTTGTGTTTAAGATTAGGAGTAATGACCTATACTTGTAAAGACGAAGGGATGTCGCTCACCTTTAGCCATTGGAGATAACATGAGTAGATTAACACACGCGGCTCCATGACCTTGGCCAAACACTATAACATTTTCTGGATCCCCTCCAAAATCAATTATATTATCCTGAATCCAATGAAGAGCAGCAACTTGATCCATTAATCCATAGTTACCTCTGGCACTTTGATCCACTGATGGCAAGAAACCTGCAGAATAAATTTTAAATAAATGTAAAATAGAAAATACTTTCAAATATTCAGACATGCATATGTAATTTAAAGCATTAAAATTTAAAAATAAATTTGGTGAAAGTTGTTTAATCCTTCTTCAGTTCATTAAACAAAGGTATAAGAATCGGTGTGCTTTTCAGATGAGAAAAAGTTGAATAAATTAACATAATAACATTTTATAATTTCAATCGCATGCGCTGAAGCAAGAAAAATGTATAAAGATGCTAGGAATTTTAATTTCAGCCATTTAAAAAGGAAACATTGTTCTAGGTATTAAAATTTAAAACATGTTCATAATTAATATTAATTTCAAAATTTTTTGTTCAACAATTTTAATTATATTTACTATTTAGATAGTACAACTAAAATAAAACAATGTTTTCATATCTTGATGACGTGCAAGATACAATGCGAAACAACATTTCTTGAATTAAAATAGAAGAATTTAAAAGAATATCCAACATAAATGCACAACATTTTCCCCCCCAATTTATATTTTCGTTAAATATACTTAGTTAGATTGTGGGTTTTTTTACGAACATGGTTTCTCAAATAGTAATAATCATAATTATTATTATTGTTATTATTGGTATTATTACGCTTTACAGATAATTGCAATGCAAACACATTAGAAAAACATAATAATAATCACATTTATACGAAATTTATATTAATCAATATCAGAAAATTGTGAAATGACTCGTTTGTCTTATTTCTACTTTTATTTATACGAATATAAATGACAGTAAATTAGTTTTCTGCATTAAAATGTAATTAGAAATTAGTACGTTACTAATAAAATGTCTGTCATTCATTTGTGCATATCTAAATTTTAATTATGTGCAGGTTCTTAAAAGCAGTCCAAAACATAAAATTTTCATTTCTTAAAAAGTTACTTTTCTTTAAATACTTGAAATTAACATTAGTTCATATTCCTTAAAATAGAGGAAATTAGCGAATATATATATATATACAGGGTGTTTCCATTTTTTTTTTTTTTTTTTTTTTTTTTTTTTTTTTACAATAAAAGAGAGGTGATAGTACACATCAAGTCAAACAATATTAAATAGGAGACCAAGGATCCTAAACGTTTTCTAAAGGGGATAGCCGCCATTAAAGTTTAGGAACCAAAATTTCAAATAAAAATAAAAAACGGAAAAATCGGTCGATTGATTTGCAGTTTTCCCTAAAATTATTCTTTATGTCGGCATTTTCTTGAAATTAAATTATAAAGATAAATTTCAAGAAAATGCCGATAGAGGGCGCTTTAGACTTTGGAGTAAAGAACAACTATTTTTTGCCGGTATTTTTTGAATCTCATTAAATGTTTTCGTAAGCTTAGACTCAAACTTAAATTTTGAGCTCAAAATCTGAAAGTGGGAGTGGATAAGTAGCACAAACTGAACTGTGTTCAGAGGGTTCAAATTTCAAATGATTATGAAAAACGGAAAAATTGGTTCATTGATTTGCGGTTTTCACTAAAACTATTTTTTATATCGGTATTTTTTAAAAAATAAATTATAAAGATAATTTTCAAAAAATGCCGATAGAGGGCGCTTTAGACTTTGGAGTAACGAACAACTCTTTTTTGGCGTTAGTTTTTGCATCTTATTAAATGCTTTCGTAAGCTTAGACTTAAACCTAAATTTTGAGCTCAAAATCTGAATAGTTTGGAGTAGTTAAGTAGACAAACTGAACTGTGTTCAGAGGGTCAAATTTTAAAGGATTTTAAAAAACGGAAAAATTGGTCGATTCGTTTGCGGTTTTTGCTAAAACTAATTTTTAAATGAGCATTTTCTTGAAAATAAATTTTAAAGATAAATTTCACAAAATACCGATAGAGGGCGCCTTAGACTTTGGAGTAGCGTACAACTGTTTTTAACTGGTATTTTTTTAATCTCATTAAATGCTTTCAAATGCATAAACTTAAATTTTAGGCTTAAATTCTGAATCGTTGGGAGTGTTTAAGTAGCGAAAAATTGAATTGTGTTCGAGGAGGGGGGAGTGTTAAATTACAACTCCTGAAGACACGTCAATTTGCGCTACTTAACTACTCCTAATTATTCAGATTTTGAGCTCTAAGTTTAAGTTTAAATCTAAGCTTCCGAAAACATTTAATAATTTTTTGCAAGCATTTAATTAGAACAAAAAAGTAATGGTTAAATTTAATTGTTGGTTACTTTGAAGTTTAAGGCGCCCTCTAATGAAATTTTTTTTAATTTATCTTTAAAATTTATTTTCAAGAAAATACTGACTTAAAGAATAGTTTTATTTTAAACCGCAAACGAATCGACAAATTTTTCCATTTTCTATAATTATTTTAAATTTGAACACCCCCGCCCCTTAAACACAGTTCAGTTTGTGCTACTTAACTACTCCCTACAATTCAGATTTTGTGCTAAAACTTATGTTTAAATCTAAGCTTCCGAAAACATTTAATGAGATGCAAAAATTAACGGCAAAAAATAGTTGTTCGTTATTCAAAAGTCTAAAGCGCCCTCTATCGACATTTTTTTAATTTATCTTTATAATTTTTTTTTAAAGAAAATACCGACATAAAGAATAGTTTTAGTGAAAACCGCAAATCAATGAACCAATTTTTCCATTTTTTATAACCATTTAAAATTTTAACCCTCTCAACACAGTTCAAATTGTGCTACTTAACCACTCTCACTTTCAGATATTGAGCTCAAAATTTAAGTTTAAATTTGAGTCTAAGCTTACGAAAACATTTAATGAGATGCAAAAAATGCCGGCAAAATATAGTTGTTCGTTACTCCAAATTCTAGAGCGCCCTCTGTCGGCATTTTTTGAAAATAATCTTTATAATTTAACTTGAAAAGCCAACATAAAGCATAATTTTAGTGAAAACCGCAAATCAATCGACCGATTTTTCCGTTTTTTATGTTTATTTGACATTTTCGTCCCTAAATTTTAATGGTGGCTATCCCTTTTGGACAACGTTTGGGACCCTTGGTCCACTATTTATTATTGTTTGTCTTGTTATGTGTACTATCACCCCTCTTTATTGTAAAAAAAATTGGAAACATCCTGTATATGTTTAACGGAATTAACATGCGAATATGATGATATACTTTAATGTTAATTTTCTTTTTCTTAAGGGCTGTTGCAAAGTAATAAATGACTTCAAAATGATAATAATAATATTTACTTTTTACACACCTTTACATTTTAAATATATTGCATCTTAAAAATAAACTTGAATAAATGTTAATATTTATCCTTTAAATGAATTCTAATAAAATAAATTGTTCTGAATCATGGCTCCTTCCAAATATTATTCATCTCATATATAACGTATTTTACAAGATACATACTTGAATAATGTTTATAAAGGACTTAGATAAAAGTGTAATTATTAATCTAGGGCTTTAAAAGTTCTTCGTATAATAAGAACCAAGATTATTAAGAAGTAAGTTTACAGTATATTTATATAAAGATATATAATAAATATTACTAACCAGTAACTTCTTGAAACTCAAAGGGTAAAATGATATTTCCTTAGCTGCAAAAGTGTGTATCATTATATAGATTTTTGAAGTTATACTTCCATGAATATCCTTCAATAAAAACTAGTTGGAAATTTTAATTGTTATCGGAATTTAAGTATATTAATGGACGAATGAGTAAAATGTTTTTAAAATTTATTTTGCTAGATTGTTTTATAAAGTATTTTTATTATTTTTATTTTTATATCATAATACTTATATATTATAATTATTATGTTACATTACTTATTTATTCATCAATTTCTTTATTTGTAATAAAAAAAAAACAATTATAATGTACGAACTATGAAGGAAACATAT
Organism: Maratus speculifer; assembly: GCA_964019185.1. Classification (NCBI taxonomy): domain Eukaryota; kingdom Metazoa; phylum Arthropoda; class Arachnida; order Araneae; family Salticidae; genus Maratus; species Maratus speculifer. Next base: position 111,404,513 of record OZ025298.1, on the reverse strand, counting down.
GAGAATTTCTCAAATTTCTAAAAGTTATGATATAACTTTTAGATGCTAAATCGATGGAGGGGTTAAGAAGCGGAAACTGAACAGTGTTCAGGAGTTAAAATGTTACCCTCCCCACCCCTCGAACACATTTCAAATTTCCGCACTTAATTACTCAAAACGATGCAGATTTTGAGCTCAAAATTTAAATCTAAGCATTTGCAAGCATTTAATTAGATACAAAAAATAACGCTTAAAAACAGTTGTTGGTTACTCTAAAGTTTAAGGCGCCCTCTATCGGTATTTTTTAAATTAATCTTTAAAATTTATTTTCAAGGAAATATTGGCATAAAGAATAGTTTTAGTGAAAACGGCAGACGAATCGACCAATTTTTCCGTTTTTTAAAATAATTTGAAATTTGAACCTCCCCACCCCCATTGAACACAGTTCAGCTTGCTCTACTTAACCACTCCCAACGATTCAGATTTTCATCTCAAAATTTAAGTTTATGTCTAAGCTTCTAAGAAAATTTTATGAGACGCGAAAAATAACGGTAAAATATAGTTGTACGTTACTCCAAAGTCTAAAGCGCCCTCTATCGGCATTTTTTGAAATTTATCTGTATAATTCATTTTCAATAAAATACCGACATAAAGAATAGTTTCAGTGAAAACCGCAAATCAATCGATCAATTTTTCCGTTTTTTATAATCATTTGAATTTAAAACCCTCTGAACACGGTTAAGTTTGTGCTACTTAACTGCTTCCAACTATTCAGATTTTGAGCTCAAAATTTAAGTTTAATTCTAGGCTTACGAAACCTTTAATGAGATGCAAAAAATAACGGTAAAAAATAGTTGTTCGTTACTCTAAAGTCTAAAGTGCCCTCTATCGTCATTTTTTGAAATTTATCTTTATAATTTATTTTCAAGACAATACTGACATAAAGAATAATTTTAGTGAAAACCGCAAACGAATCGACCAATTTTTCTGTTTTTCATAATCATTTGAATTTTTGTACCCTAAACTTTAATGGCGCCTATCTCCTTCGGAAGACTTTGGGACCCTTGGTTTCCTATTTAATTATTGTTTGTCTTGATGTGTACTATCACCCCTTAAAGTTTGGACCATGAATTTAGAAACACCCTATATATATATACAGGGTGATTCTAAAATTTTTTTACAATAAAAGACAGGTGATAGTACACATCAAGGCAAACAATATTAAATAGGAGACCAAGGGTCCAAAACGTTTTCTTATGGAGATAGCCGCCATTAAAGTTTAGGGACCAAAATTTCAAATAAACATAAAAAACGAAAAAATCGGTCAATTGGTTTGCGGTTTTCACTAAAAATTTTCTTTATGTCGGCGTTTTCTTAAAATTAAATTATAAAGATAAATTTCAAAAATTGCCGATAGAGCGTGCTTTAGACTTTGGAGTAACGAACAACTATTTTTTGCCGGTATTTTTTGCATCTCATTAATGTTTTCGTAAGCTTAGACTCAAACTTAAATTTTGAGCTCAAAATCTGAATAGTGGGGAGTGGTTAAGTAGCAAAAACTGAACTTTGTTCAGAGGGTTAAAATTTCAAATGATGATAAAAAACGGAAAAATTGGTCGATTGATTTCCGGCTTTCACTAAAACTATTCTTTATGTTGGTATTTTCTTAAAAATAAATTATAAAGATAAATTTCAAAAAATACCGATAGAGGGCGCTTTAGACTTTCGAGTAACGAACAACTCTTTTTTGGCGTTATTTTTGCATCTTATTAAATGCTTTCGTAAGCTTAGACTTAATCTTAGATTTTGAGCACAAAATCTGAATAGTTGGGAGTGGTTAAGTAGACAAATTGAACTGTGTTTAAGGGGTGGGGGAGGTTCATATTTAAAATAATTATAGAAAATGGAAAAATTGGTCGATTCATTTGCGGCTTAAAATAAAACTATTCTTTAAATCAGTATCTTCTTAAAAATAAATTTTAAAGGTAAATTTCAAAAAATTCCGTTAGACGGCGCCTTAAGCTTCAGAGTAACCAACAATTAAGTTTAACCATTATTTTTTGTTTTTAATTAAATGCTTGCAAAAGCTTATTAAATGTTTTCGAAAGCTTTGATTTAATCTTAAATTTTGAGCTCAAATTCTGAATCGTTGGGAGGGGTTAAGAAGCTCAAACTGAAGTGTATTCAGGAGTTGAAATTTAACACTCCCCCCTCCTCGAACACAATTCAATTTTTCGCTACTTATACACTCCCAACGATTCAGAATTTGTGCCCAAATGTGTGTGTCTATGTATTTGAAAGCATTTAATGAGATAAAAAAAATAAAAAAACAGTTAAAAATTGTTGTACTCTACTCCAATGTCCAAAGCGCCCTCTATCGCATTTTGTGAAATTTATCTTTAAAATTTATTTTCAAGAAAATGATGATTTAAAAATAAGTTTTAGCGAAAACCGCAAACGAATCGACCGATTTTTCCGTTTTTTATAATAATTTGAAATTTGAACCCTCTGAACACAGTTCAGTTTGTCTACTTAACCACTCCCAACTATTCAGATTTTGAGCTCAAAAATTAAGTTAAAGTCTAAGCTTACGAAAGCATTTAATAAGATGCAAAAATAACGCCAAAAAGGAGTTGTTCGTTACTCGAAAGTCTAAAGCGCCCTCTATCGGCATTTTTTGAAATGTATCTTTATAATTTATTTTTAAGAAAATACCAACATAAAGAATAGTTTTAGTGAAAACCGAAAATCAATCGACCAATTTTTCCGTTTTTTATAATCATTTGAAATTTGAACCATCTGAACAATGTTCAGTTTTTGCTACTTAACCACTCCCCATTATTCAGATTTTGAGCTCAAAAATTAAGTTTGAGTCTAAGCTTAAGAAAACATTTAATGAGATGCAAAAAATACCGGCAAAAAATAGTTGATTGTTACTCCAAAGTCTAAAGCGCCCTCTATCGGCAATTTTTGAAATTTATCTTTATAGTTTAATTTCAAGAAAACGCAGACATAAAGAATAATTTTAGTGAAAACCGCAAATCAATCGACCGTTTTTTCCGTTTTTTATGTTTATTTGAAATTTTGGTCCCTAAACTTTAATGGCGGTTATCTCCTTTGGAAAATGTTTTGGACCCTTGGTCTCCTATTTAATATTGTTTGTCTTGATTTGTACTATCACCCATCTTTTATTGTACAAAAAATTTAGAATCACCCTGTATATATATATATATGCATATATATATATATATATATATGTTCTTTGCAGTTCCAAAATATTTGTTGGCCTGATTATTCTACTTTGGTTTTACAAATTTTACTTTTATTTATTTTAACTTATTTTTTATATTTTTCTATGTGGTAGTTTTATATTAAATTAAAAGTTTATATGGAGTCTTGGCTTATTTTTTTTTAAGCTTGTGAGTTACAAAATCTTTTTTTATTTTGATTTTTGTGAATCTTGAAACAACTTTGAGTTATTCTCCAGATAATAATTTTTTTCTGAATGTTGTAGTATTTTTATGATATTAAATCTATAACTTTTTTTCTTGATAATTCTTTTAACTATATCTACTGTAAATATCGGAATCCAATGTTGAAATGGTAGTATTTATAGGTAAAGGTTTATTTATTTATTTTTTTTTTAATCAAAGAAGTTAGAACATTTATTTCTATTCATAGTATCCATATCCTAATTTTTTCGATGTTCGTCGTGCATATTGATACAGACGATCAGTATTGAGGTTAATATTCGCTCTCAGTTGCCTATTTTCTCCGCATTTCTTTCGGAAATTTTTGATAAGGTTAATTCCACTCTCTAGGAGAGTAGTCACCTCCAAAGCTATGCGTTTCCAAAGGCATGAAATTTTTCTTGTTCTGTAAGAGTGCGAGAAATATCCTCTTTAGTAATATCCTCCTGTATAATCTCTTCGCGTGTTCTTCTCCAATTTCTAGCATCTCTGCTTGAAGTTGCTTCATCATAATAATCTTTTTTTTTTTATCCGAATCTCTCACATGCTGGCCTTGGATTTTGATTATATGCTTTAGGAAACTTGAAATATATATTTCCCTTTTTATAAATCTGAGGTAACATGGGCATCGCTTTTACCTTGTTAATTTTAATATATCTTACTCGCACTGTGTTCTCGTTTATTATTCTAACGGCATCTTCCACTACTTTTAGCATCAAACCTTCGACTATTTTTCTACCTATCACTAAATTATAATCAATTTCTTGAATTACATAAAATTTATCCTGCATTTCTACATCCTCTATATAGATTTTATGGAATGAAAAACCCATTGGTTTAATTTTTTTCTACCTATGACTGATATAGACATATTATCGCGAGTTGGATTTGGCGTATTTATTGCATTGTGATACCTTGAACTGGCGATTGAAATATCGTTTCCTGTATCGATTATCACATTTGCTTGCATCCCTTGAATATCTAGGATTCTTCCTTTTTTACCGATTAACGTGCTCATATTAACTACTTTTTTTGCATGTCTTGCCTCAATCTCTTTGGCTCACTAGCTCTTTGTGTGTTATGCTCTTTTTAAAATGAATATTGTTCAAATTGAAATCCTACTTATATATATAAAACGTATGACATAAATGTGTAGTTATTTGACAATCGTAGGGGAGAGGGGGGCACCTTTGAACATTTTTTCAGAAAATCAATATATATCTTACTTGAATTATATTTATTGAGTTTTAAATATTACATAATAAAAACAACGCATTTCTTCATCATATGAACCATAAATTAAGCGTTTTCCAAAGAAATTTAATAAGTTGTGAGGACTTAAAAATTTGAAAAATTTTTGTTCAAACCTGCCCCATGCTGGGGTACCTTTGAACAAGCAAGACACACCTTTGAACCAATGAATAAAATATGAAAATATTGAGAGTTTTCATGAAAAGTTGTGTATGTTACAGAAATATAAAGTAATATGAATAAAATTAAATAACTACACTTTGTTGAAATTACTAATTTTTTTGTTATTTAACCAAACTTAAATCCATCAAATTAGATGTCAAAACTCATTGTTGATGAAACACAAAGTGTTTCTCCTGTTGTGTTTGGTTATGAAAACTTTTTTACATTATTTTTGAAATACACCAATGTGATATCTGATGCTTATGGGAAATTAAAAATTTTCATTCGCTTTTTTTTTTTTTTTTTTTTTTTTTTTTTTTTTTTTAAGAGACCTGATATAAAATTCCGTTTTATCCCTTACGGAAACCAGAAACCATGTTTGGAAACATTATCCAATAAATGAATTTAGATTTAAAATTTCCCATCACTGATACATACGGAGGTTGGAACCTATGTGTGCAGTAAGGGGAATTGTTAGCAGTATAAGTCCATGTTCTTTAACATTCTTAATTAAGCTCTTTTCGCATAAAAAAAATTAGAAATAATATTATTTAGATACATTAACAACTTTTTACGCCATAGTTTTATGTGTTCTCTTTAAATTATTTCAATTATTATTTATCACCAGTTTATTCGGTGTTTTTTCGCTGTTCATAGGTGCCCCAACTTTTTGTTCAATGATGCCCCATCACATGGAGTTCAACATTACAACGGTTTACTGAATTCGGCTGAAAAATTTGAATAAAACAAAGCTTATAAACTAAATATAACATCGTTGTTTAAGCACTGAACAATAAATTAAAATTTTAGGGATCAGAAGATTGTAAGCAAAAATCTTACAACTTTATTTTCTTAAGTTTAGATTCAAGAGGGATAAAAATACATATTTTGTTTAGACAGTTTTGTTTATACAAAATGGTACAGCTTTGCATAATTATTCCCTTGAAGCAACAGTAACGTATTCTCATATACATTTTTTTTAAATAATTTATTTGAAGGAAAATATTTAGAGTGTTCAAAAGTGCCCCCAATTCAAGTGTGCCCCCCTCTTTCTTATATCATAAAGGTCTCAATCATAGCACATACTAAGTCAATTCTATCAAAAAAACTCGTAGATTTGCAGTCGTGTCTCGTGTGGCACCGAGTAGTAAAACAACAAATAGCATCTTTTTAGATATTTCTCACCTAACAAGGAAGGTCTCCATTGGGGGCATACTCAGAATTTTTTGAAAAAAAATACGAATTAAACTACTCATGTATGTAATAAAGGATCAGTGAAAATTAGTGGCGGAATTACATTATTAGATATGTAAAAAAATAAAACAGTTTGGAATAATTGGCGTGAAAAGCTGAAAGCGACGCGGGATTTGGCGCGCAGTGCATTTCCTCGCCAAAAGCAGACGATTTTAACGAATCTGAAAATTGATTTTAATTGACTTCACTGTTAAAAATCTGCAGCATTTACTGCAACGTCACTCCACTACTTTTATAGAATATCTCTCTTCTGACCAATGAGAATGCTCTATAGCACGCTGAATTGACCGTGTCATACACTTAAAAATCTGCTGCATTTTGTTGCAACGCACTCCACCGCTTGTATATAATATCTCTATTCCAACCAATGAAAAAGCTTCATTTCACGGCCAAGTAACCGTTTTCTATACAAGCAAGGGAGTGCGTTGCAACAAAATGCAGCTGATTTTTAACAGCGTATTTTTCAATTTGGAACAATTTTAATCAATTTAAATTGTGTTTTAAATAATAAAATATATTAATTTCATTTTGTTATAAGTTCATATAAACGTATATGACAAAATTACACTTAAAGTAAAGTAAAAATGCAAAACTAAAATTAGTTAAACTAAAATGATATAAATAAATTGAACATAGAAAGTTTTTTCTTTAAAAAGTATTCGAAGCGTAAAAGCGTGTTTTTCAAAATTTCGTTTTTTCGTCAACCGGAGATAAATCGCCAAATAAATGAAATTTTTATTATTTTTTTACGGACGTTATAAGGAGGTTCCGCCGAATTTTTTTTTTATAAACATATATAACTATATGAGAAGAACATTCTGTAAATTTTTCAGATTTTTCTGAGTATGCCCGTATGGAGACCTTCCTTGTAAGTAATCAAAAGCGTCGAACAATTTTATTAACGTTTTATCGTGCTTTACTTCACAGCCAAATAATTCCACTAACATCGTAATATGAAGTAATGTAAAGTCATCATAAATAAAAGATGTTATTTAATTTGAAAAATTCCCCAGATTAATTTTTCTCACCAACTGACATTCATTTTATTAGCACAAGAAAAGAACGCGGAAATATCATTCTGAATGCAATGTAACCAGATTTTATCAAACTATGTGAAGGAATACAGGATTTTATGACTAAGACCTAAAATTTTCAATTACAAATGTAGAAATTGTGATTTGAACTAATACGAAATTTTTACCCCGCGAAAGAGAAACGAAGTTCTCGCAGGCTATCGAAAATTTAAAATACAATCCATAAAGTAATTTTCTAGCGTCACTTGAAGGGACTTGTGGATAATCGAATGATTTTTTTAGTACGTATATACAAAGATTTTAAGCAACAGATAAAACAATAAATTTAAGTATTGGGAAAATAGGGAAAGAAATGCTTTGACATAAACTAAAGAAAACGTTGGTTAAATGTATGAAATTAAAAAATTATATATGTTAAGATATCATAAAAAGAAAGAGGGAAAGTTAAATGTTGATTCGAAAATTTATTATTATTATTATTATTATTATTATTATATACACCTACACTCAGGACAACTGAACTTTCAGCACTTATAAAATACATCTGCAAATAATTATGACATATCTATTTTCATGCTGTGTTTGTATAAAATATTGAATGATATCGTCAATTTAAAGTACATTTTTAGATTTATTATAATCATTAGCAAAATTAGAATTAAGGGAAAAAAGTATTTTTTTAACAATAGAAAAAAGCTTTTTTAATTACTCCATTTTTAACATGAGCATCTTGAAAATTGCAGATGAATATTGATCCACTGAAACCGTATTAAATTACAAAATAATTATCTTGTACACACGTCTAGTACTTTTAGTGTATGGTTCTGCATGTAAAAAATTAAATGAAATAACTTTCATTTTTTATTTTTCATAGAGAAAGACTTTCGAAGATTTAAATAAATTTGTGTCAGAAAAATTAAGTGGTAAAAGTGTTAAAAATATATCAATCATACCATTAAAAAATGTCTGCGTTTTCTTATCTTTATTACCATTGAGCCTATTTAACAATTAAAAAACATTTTCATTTATTAATTTTCATGCACAATATGCTGTTTTATTTGCATAACAGCTAACTGAATAAAAAACCAAATGTAGTCGCAACAAACTGTTAAATGTAAACAGCATTGTTAGAACATGACATAAACGAGTTGCAAAAAGTCCTTCCGGCAATGCCGGGAGGAAGAGATAGCTTTCATATACTTATATATTTATTTATTTATTTTAAAGTAAGTTACATTGTTCAAAAATACTAATCTCAAACTAGTGGAAATAATCTTATAAAATTACTGACTTTATAAGATTGAATACTAGATTTTGTCAAGACTGAATATTAATAGGAATTTTAAGAAATTAGTCATCTTTTATTCAACCAGGTTTTATTTTAAGCGATTTAGAGAGTCACCAAATTCCACGATATCATAAAGTGTATGCCATTTTAAAGCAACATTGTGGATCCTTCAGGTCAGACCGTTTCAAAATGTCAGCCATAAGCAAAATTCAAAGTGCTATAACTCAATCATTTTTTAAGATATAGACAAAATAAAAAGTGTTCTGGAATCGTCGTTTTAAGTTCTAACACGTAAAAGAAAAATATTTTTCAAATTTTGATCTTTTCGCATTTAATTTTAAATTTTTAAATTTTTAAAAAATTTAAAATGGCCACCATTTTGAAACAAAATGGCGGATGATGCTGGCCAACGAACTCGGTCGAGACATTTGTATGTACTATGTACATACAAAGTTTCATTGAAATCGGTTCATAAATACGCGTGTTATCACGTGACAAAAATCAGATCGTTTCAAAATGTCAGCCATAAGAAAAATTCAAAGTGCTATAACTCAAACATTTTGTAAGATATAGACAAAATAAAAAGTGTTCTGGAATCGTTCTTTTAAGTTCTAACACGTAAAAGAAAAATATTTTTCAAATTTTGATTTTTTCGCACTTAATTTTAAATTTTAAATTTTTTAAAAAATTTAAAATGGCCATCATTTTGAAACAAAACGGCGGATGATGCTGGCCAACGAACTCGGTCGAGACATTTGTATGTACTATGTACATACCAAGTTTCATTGAAATCGGTTCATAAATACGCGTGTTATCAAGTGACAAAAATTAGATCGTTTCAAAATGTCCACCATAAGAAAAATTCAAAGTGCTATAACTCAATCATTTTTTAAGATATGGACAAAATAAAAAGTGTTCTGGAATCTTTGTTTTAAGTTCTAACACGTAAAAGAAAAATATTTTCCAACTTTTAATTTTTTCGCATTGAATTTTAAATTTAAAATTTTTTAAAAAATTTAAAATGGCCGCCATTTTGAAACAAAATGGCGGATGATGCTGGCCAACGAACTCGGTCGAGACATTTGTATGTACTTTGTACATACCAAGTTTCATTCAAATCGGTTCATAAATACGTTAGTTATCGCATGACAAAAATCAGATATATATATATATATATATATATATATGGTTATATATATATATATATATATATATATGTGACGATTTCAGGAGAACTCGAATTATTTCCACTGGTTAAAAAGAAACACGCAGTCATGGCAAGCGAGGGAAAAAACAAAAATAATAAATAAATGTAGAAGATCCAATAATTAGTCATGGGCTGCTGTAAATTCATTTATTAAATTCGTGATAATGAGGAAGGAAAAGCTCCTTTTTGCAAAAATTCCATCATTATTTCAGCGAGCTGTCCTCATCGAAAAAGCAACCCAAGAAATCTTCAGAATCTTCCTTTCATCTCGAGACTTCCCCCTTTTAAACTCCAAAGAAAGTTCTGGAACCTTCTGTAATCTCTAACCATCATTATTTTATATAAACAGAATTCTTGTCCAGCTACGAGATTATTGTAAACAGACGATAAATTTATTTTTAAAAAAAAATATTATTTAACCAATTTATAATTGACTCAGAATTTTAAATATCTTAGGCAGACGATTTTTTTACATGATTAATTTTAAGAGAAAAAGAAAAGAAATGAATTTATTAATATGCAAATTATCGTTGACGGCGGAAAAATAAATAAATAGATAAAATAAAATAATGATATTTTTTAAAGGTATGGGTTTGGAATAAGTTTAATAAGACTTTCTTAAAAAGGGTTGATAAAAACATAGAAGAAATCAGTTTTATTTGGAATATTAAGAAATAAAGTTTTAATTAAGAATATTTTTAATTTAGAGCCATCTTTTTTAAATTTACGCATACTGGATTAATGTTTTTTAAGGCAAATTAAGAATTTATATCGTCTGCGTAAGGATTAACAGATTAGATTTAGAAACAAGATTTTAATTTAATAATTTGAAGTAAGTACGGAATATTATTATAAGAAAATTAAGATAGTATAAAGGTTAGTTTTGGCGAAAAATTTTAAATTTGTAATATTATCCCCCCTCCCCAAGACTTTGTATGAAATTGATAGTTAAATAAAACTACAAGTTCAGACAACAGAAATATAATAATTTAGAAAAGTTAAATTTTGGAATAAAACTGTCAAACTCAGGAAGCCAAGAGATGGAAGAAAAGAAATTAACGCAATATAAAAAATATTAGCGAATAAAATAAAATAGTTAACAGAAAATAATTCTGAATTAAATTTAGGTAGGAGCATTTCCCTGAAAGAAATACAATAATGTTACAACATCACTTACCATTTGTAAGTGCATAGGAGATAGTACATATAATAACAATAAATAAGTTATGAATATTAATAAGCAAGAGATAAAAATATAATAAAAACAATAAAAATTCGTTCTCATGGAAGTTTAAATAATTACAATGACTTAATGCATAGTTTATTTTAAATAAGTCCTTTAAATGAAAAAAGTCTTTCAAGAATATATAAAAGAGTCTTTTTCAATGTCCAGTGAATACAGTCTCTTTAATTAAAAATCTTCAAACCTAGTTTAATCTTTGGTTTTAATGTTATGTTGGATCCAACATCTTTCAGTAATATATCAATTTTTCAATAATAAATAGCATCACTCTCAATATCAATAATAAATAATATAGAAAAATTTAAATAATAACAATAACAACAATAATAAGTAATAGTATAATAAGACTCCATATCCTAATATTTTTCAATAAGAGTATAATTAATACTAACTTCATTATAGAAATCATAATAATAATAATAATAGTAAAACAAGAGTATAATCAAAAGAAAATATCACTATTTGTTTATTATTGATAGGGAAAATATTGGTTGAGGATAAAAATAATTACATAGCAACTAAATAATTTTCTTATCTTCTAATAGCATAAGAAAGTATTTTTTGCTAGCCGAAAGCATAAATAAAAAAAATCATAATAATTCCAAAATCCAAATAAAATTAAATCTAACTATTTAGAAAATGGACTCTCAACCAGTATTTCCTTACAATAATTCCTCTCTGATACTCTTTTACAAAATTGTAAAATTTGGTTATAAATTTTCAATGCCAAATGTAGAATAATGTTTTATCCACACATGGTTTATAAACTTTAATAATAAAATACAATAGGAATGAAAGTTGTCATTCTTAATTGAGAAATGGAAATAAAAATACTTTGCTTTTTTAAAAAACTTTTAATCTGTAGTTTTCACAATCACTGAAAATCACATATTATGTTATAGGTTTGAGTAGAATCATTAGATTTTATAACTGTTATAACATAAATATCTGCTGAATAAATAGAATAATATTAATGTCAAATACATGAGTAAATATAATTAGACTTAAACACCCTTAAAATTAATTTATCAACATCAATTTGAAAGCTTTTACAATCAAAGTGTTCACCTTATGCCTGCATAAGGAGCCCAATTTAACCCAAAAACTCCCAAAAACAAGTAATATTCTTGTAGGCCTCCAAGAACATACCTGCTGATGTTGAAAATTATGGTGATAAAATATTTAAAGACTGAGAATTAAAATTTAATCTATTGTCTTGACTTTAGTTTGATCTAGTGATTGTATCTGAGGTTTTGTTTGTTTTTTGGGTTGCTCATGAAACAGTTTAAAATCTTCGGGTGAAAAATAGGGTCTTAATTTAGAAACATGCACAATAACGGAATTCTGTCCTGTCTCATAATTAAATTTATCTATTTCATAAGTTACATCAGAAAGTTTATTTATAATTTTATATGGTCCAGAGAAAGTAGGTTCTAATTTTCGAGTGTTAGGGTATTTAAATTCTTCATAAATTACAGAGTCTTGTATTTTTAATGGGCATTCGACAAAATGTCGATCATAGAGTCTTTTACTTTTAAGGTGAAATTCCTGAGTTCGCGTTTTCGCAATTTTGAGGGCTTTGTCTACTGGGGGGTAATAGTTTTGTTTTAAAGGAGATTCATAAGGCAATTGACCATAAAATAAATAGGCAGGTGGGAACTTGGTGATAGAATGGGGCGTATTGTTGTATTCTTCGATGACTTGGTTTAATAATCTAGTCCAAGGTATTTTAGAAGAAGTGGAATTAACTTTACATTTAAGCCTGGTAACTATAGTCTGATTAACGCGCTCTACCTTTCCATTGGTCTGAGGATGATGTGCGGATGTAAAACGCTGTTGAACATGATGATTTCTAAGGAATTTCTTAAATCTTGGAGATCTGAAAGATTTATGTCTATCACTAAGTATTTTTTGAGGTGCTTTGATATTGAAAATTTGTTTTAAACAGTTAGTGTATGTTTCAGTGGTAACATTTTTGGAGGGAAAAGCCCAAACAAATCTAGTTGCATGATCTATTATTATGTGTAAGAATTTTTTTGTTGAGTTGTAATAGTTAAATCCACCAACAGTATCAATAGAAAGACATTCAAAAGGTTGATCTGTTGCTGGCATAGCTTGTAATAAGCCGAATCTTTTCTGTTTTGGTTTTTTATTTTTCTGACAGGTATCGCAATGTTTAACAAATTCTGTAATGTCTATTGTCATATTAGGCCAATAATAGTTGGGAGATATTAAATTAAGCATTTTTTGAATCCCTAAATGTCCAAAATTATCATGAGCAATATGGAGTAATTTTCTTCTTAATGACATTGGTACAACAATTTTTTTGAATCCCTTTTTCTGAACTATAATAATTCCATTCTCTTTTTTATATTTTTTGCCACAAACATTGTCTTTGTCTTGCATCTCTATAATTTCTTTCCTATCTAGCAATAAACTAATATGCTGATTAAAATGACAAATAGGATTTCGTGACAACATGTCTGCTTCGACATTTTTTGAACCCTTTTCATATTTTATCTCATAATCAAACATACTAAGTTTGAGCGACCATCTAAAAAGTCTACCTCTTAAGTTTTTAACACTCTTTAACCATACTAGAGATGCGTGGTTCGTATGAATTGTAAACTTGACACCATGAAAGTAATGATAGAATTTGTCAAGAGTATCTATAATAGCTAAACATTCTAATTCAGTTATGAAATAATTTTGTTCATAACTCTTCAAAATTCTAGAATGATAAGCAATAGGATGTAAGAAATTATCTTTATCAGGTTGTTTTAGAACGGCACCTACTGCTATCTGAGAGGCATCTACAAACATATGTAAAGGTAATTTAGGATCATAAATTTTCAGGATGGGTTTTGCAATTAAAGAATTTTTTAATTTTTCAAAAGACTCCTGGCACTCTGAGTTCCATTCCCATATTGTATCTTTTTTAAGTAATCGATTTAGAGGATATCTAATTTCAGCATATTTATTTATGAATTTATGGTAAACATTAATGGAACCTAGAAATCGTTGTAACTCTTTCACATTGGAAGGAGGTTTTAAATTTTTGATGGTTTCAATATTGGCATTTGCTGGTGTTATAGTTCCATTAGTGATTTCATAACCTAAGAAATTTATTTTATTTTGGCCTAATTTACATTTAGAAAGTTTAAGTTTAATGTTTTCTTGTTTGCAAATGTCAAAAATTTGAGCTAAATGGTTTAAATGTTCTTCTAATGAGGAAGAGAAAATTATAATATCATCAAAATAGTGGCACGCAAAGTCGATTTTATATTTATTAAGGATTCTTCGAATGGTTCTATTGAATATGGGAGGGCCCGTTTTTATGCCAAAAGGGAGCACGAGCCACTCAAAAAGTCCAAAATTGGTTGCAAATGCTAATTTTTCTGTATCGGATGGATGTATTGGTATGTGCCAGTAGCCAGAGACTAAATCCAAAGTTGAAAAATACTGAGCACTACTCAATTTATCTAAAATTCCATCGATACGGGGCAAGGGTTCTGCATCATTTTTAATTATTGCGTTTAATTTTCTATAGTCTATACATAATCGCGTTTTTTTACCTTCCTCTCTTTTCATAACTAGTGTAACAGGGGCAGAATAGGGGCTATTACTTTCCTTTATCAGTCCGGCCGCTAACAATGATTGAATTTGGTTTTTTATTTCTATTTCTTCTAGAGGAGATGTTCGGTAGGGCCTCAGAGATATAGGTTGGTCTGAATTTAGTATAACGCGTTGTGGTTCAATATTAATACTACCCACATCATATTTATGCTTTGCAAAAATATCACTATAAATATGAACTAATTCCCTTAAATTTACATCTTGAATTAAATTTATTTCCCCAGTTAAATCTGAATCCGAATTATCGCGAAAATTTTGAAGAGTCATGGAACCTCTATAATCAGGAAGCACATTAATTGCGTGATCATATTCAACACAGTCTTCATTTTTCATAATATTTCCACAGGTAGATTGTAACTCTATATCATGATTATTTACATTCAGTGTTTCATTATCATAATTATCTATTATCTACAGTATTACCAGTATTTAATTTCATATCTTTTTTATATTCAGAGGTTACAAATTCATTATATTGATCCCTGTTTTGTTGTACTTGGTCCATATTTACTGTATTGAAATGAAGGGATCTCTCATTATGTATGGATATACTGTTAGTTATAATTTTCCTTCCCTGCCTTACAATACAATTTTTACATTCTATGGTTAATTTAAATTTAGAACATTCTTTTAACCCCAAAATAGCATAATCCAAATTTGTATTGCATACTAAAAAGTTAACATATTTTTTAATTTTACCCACTTTTAGAAGAACACTACATTTTTTATTTATATGTAAAAATCCTTTTGCCTGACCAATGGTAACTGAGGGTATAGTCTCAATTTTAGCATTAAGTTTTTTAACAAATTTAAGTGGCAATATTGCAATAGTTGAGCCAGTATCTACAACACATGGTAAATTATAATTATTTGTACATCCATACACAATTAATTGACAAACATTATGAGAATTATTTTGTGAGATATTTGGAAGAGTATCAGAGGATGGCAACTCATTCCTAAAAATACATTCTCTTTCCCAATGAAAAGCATTACTCACACCCCTATTTGTGCATATCCTACAAGGTCTTGAAGGGTATGAATTTTGAATATAATTATTTTGACAAACTCTAGGTCTTTGAAACTGAGATTGCCTTTGGGGAATCCGATTCCTAGGTGTAGTATTCAGCCTAACTGGCTGAATCCAGGGCCTAGTTGGTTGAAAAGGTTGAAAATTTTGTCTAACTGATGGTTGATTTATTACTTGGTTTGAAACTAGTGGGGTGGAAACTTCCACGAATTGTTTGACAACCCGGTACCATTCGGTGGTACTACTAGGAGGATTTATAATAATACTGTTTTTGAATTCTGGTTTTAAACCATCAGTTAAACCTTGTAATAGTATATTTTCACTAAGATGTAATTTCCTACCAATTTCCACTTTCTTACGAAAATAAGTTTCTAAATTGTCTAAATTATCTAATTTCAGATTTGAAAAATCAGAAAAACTCGGGAAGTCTAATTCAATGAGTCTTTCTATCAAAATTTTCTTAATTTGTTCATAATCCGTACAATTTAAGCAGTCATTGATGTAAATTTTTTGCGCTTCACCTTTCAAATATTGCGCAATAGAATTAAATTTCCATTCTAGATTTTTCTGTTCCCTATCACATGTTTTATCAAAATAAGTTAACCAAGACAAAATGTTCATTCCAGAACTCGGGTCAAACGGTACGAACTTAGGATCTTCCATAATTTTTTGATTCTTACTCATTAGAATAAATGAAGCACTTCTATTTTCTTTATTAAATCCTGATCGTAAAATCATTCGCAATAAATTTCAAAGTTAATAATTTCTATCAATTACATTTTTTTTCAAAATTACTATATTTAGCTGCTAACTTTAACCAGAAATTTTATCTAATAAAACAGAATTTGTAAATATCATAGATATACCTTAAATTGGGATCAACTTTTAATTCTATTATTTTATAGATCATAAACATATTCAAAAATTTTAATTATAGGTAATTCCTTACTTAAAATCACAAAATTTACAAAAAAAATTAATCATATTTATCAGTCAAAATTCTAGCAACAGCCTTGCACAGTTCCATATTCTTACTGAATTTAAATAAATTATAAGAATCCGGGAACCAAAGCTCACTGTAACCAGAAATTCTAACAAATAAAATGAAAAACATAAATGTTAATTTAATTTTCAGCTCAAATGTTTAGTTGTAGGAACATTATCATGAAAATACTGCATTCTGAGAATAGTTCTTGATAACAAACAAATATCAATAAAATAGAAAATGTACTTTTTAAAAGTAAACTTGAGCTACTAAGTTTTTTATATAATTCCTTATTATTACAAAATTGCCTTTAATCGTGCATAAAAATGTCATAATAGTCTTAATAAGTAACAGTAAATATCTTAAGAACATCATACTCCTCAATTAAATCCTTAAGAATAAAAATATTTCAATCTCCAACACATAATAATGATAATAATAATGCTCATAAATTGGTAAGTAAGTAAGATTCACAGATAAATAATCAAATAAATAAATAAATTAGTAAATTAATAAATTAACTTCAAATTACTCTCATCAATAAAATAATAAATAAATAAATAAATAAATAATAAATACTTTCCATCAATCATAAATAGAATAGATATAATAATCAAAACATTTAATAAAATAAACTTACAGTTCACGAAAAATCTTCAATAAAATCCATTCTTCATTAAATTCCTCATCAAATACCTTTCGCATACTCACCACTTTGAAGTCATTAATTTTCAAAAATTTGTCATTATGACCATGATTATCTTGAGTCATCAGTTACACATAAACAGCAAAAAGGTGGAATATCAGGCCTCAGGAATTCACGAGATATTTAGAAGAAATCTTTCAAACCACTCGGACAGAAAGCTGTTTAACATTAAAATCTCCTTTGTTACATTCACTCGAAGAATCAAAAGATAATGGCAATTCTTGCTTAATAACACTTTCAACCATGGCGGGAAAAATTTTCGGCGATTCATATTTTTGTCATCACTTCGTTTCAGTAGATTCATTAGATTCATTTACATAGCATTTTACTTCTTCAGTAGATTCATTTCAAAATCCGAAACAGGCACTAGCACAGGCATTACCTATCCTGTCGACTTTTCGATTAGTTGTGACGATTTCAGGAGAACTCGAATTATTTCCACTGGTTAAAAAGAAACACGCAGTCATGGCAAGCGAGGGAAAAAACAAAAATAATAAATAAATGTAGAAGATCCAATAATTAGTCATGGGCTGCTGTAAATTCATTTATTAAATTCGTGATAATGAGGAAGGAAAAGCTCCTTTTTGCAAAAATTCCATCATTATTTCAGCGAGCTGTCCTCATCGAAAAAGCAACCCAAGAAATCTTCAGAATCTTCCTTTCATCTCGAGACTTCCCCCTTTTAAACTCCAAAGAAAGTTCTGGAACCTTCTGTAATCTCTAACCATCATTATTTTATATAAACAGAATTCTTGTCCAGCTACGAGATTATTTTAAACAGACGATAAATTTATTTAAAAAAAAAAATATTATTTAACCAATTTATAATTGACTCAGAATTTTAAATATCTTAGGCAGACGATTTTTTTACATGATTAATTTTAAGAGAAAAAGAAAAGAAATGAATTTATTAATATGCAAATTATCGTTGACGGCGGAAAAATCAATAAATAGATAAAATAAAATAATGATATTTTTTAAAGGTATGGGTTTGGAATAAATTTAATAAGACTTTCGTAAAAAGGGTTGATAAAAACATAGAAGAAATCAGTTTTATTTGGAATATTAAGAAATAAAGTTTTAATTAAGAATATTTTTAATTTAGAGCCATCTTTTTAAATTTACGCATACTGGATTAATGTTTTTTAAGGCAAATTAAGAATTTATATCGTCTGCGTAAGGATTAACAGATTAGATTTAGAAACAAGATTTTAATTTAATAATTTGAAGTAAGTACGGAATATTATTATAAGAAAATTAAGATAGTATAAAGGTTAGTTTTGGCGAAAAATTTTAAATTTGTAATATATATATTACAAATTTAAATTTTTTTTTCGCCTCGCTTGCCATGACTGCGTGTTTCTGTTTAACCAGTGGAAATAATTCGAGTTCTCCTGAAATCGTCACATATATATATGTCAACATTTGAACGGAGGGTGGTTTTGAGGTCTGGGAGTCATGATCGGTGAAAATATACCAAAATTTTCCGGAAGTGCTTTCCTCCGGACGGCTGCAATAGGTAGCTTTTTACTTTTTGTAATGAAAGCTACCTAAAATCTGATTAAATTTATAATGAATTTCGCTTTAAGCCACAATGCAGTCTTTTTTATCATCACATGTAAGTTAATTTTAAGTCTTACTCTAAGAAAATTTGGAACGCTGTCAAATTTTAAGCAGAAAATACTTTAAAAAGTCAAGTCACCCTAATTAATTAAATTTCATGACATTTATATTTAGTTAGAAAAGATATGTTTATGTTTCTTGATGAAAAGACTGTAGTCTAACATGACAGTAAATTATTTATGGATAGTTATAAAAAAAATTATAAAGATAAAGTGAATTAGTCTTCAAATTTTGAATGTCTTTTTTCTAAACTTATTATTAAAATATTTGGTATTTTTGTCAATAAGTCAATAAAAAAATTTTCACTGTTTATAAAATTAGCTAGTGAAACTTTAATAAATATGTTTAAATTAAAAGAAGCTATTCTTCAAAATAAAATGCTATTGAAAGCAAAGATATTATGAACTTTATATAAAAAAATCCAAAACCTAATATCTTCATAATAAATTATTTTTTTAATTATATATTTTTAAAATTCATATGCAATGTCCTTTTAAATATTTGGATGTCGTGCAAATTTTAAAAGTATATTATTGAAAAAATAAACAAATTTATTAATTCACTATATCATGTACTCTGTTTCTGAAAAATTTTATAAAGTTTAATCTAAATAAACTTATAGTTTTCCTGAAAAGTGTCTGTAAATGAGCATTAATGCTTTTTTTCCCCACACAAAGCACTTTGTATTTTTGAAGACCTTTTTTTACAGAAAAAATTTTGAATTTTTACTCAAATTATGCATATAATCTTAATATGATCTAATATATAAATGTATATTATAACTTAAAATGTGTTTGTGTTATACTTTTGTTTATTGTTTTTTATACATTTATTTGCAAGTTTTTTCCAGTATTTTAGGCTTATTCATTAATGAATTATTTAGTTATTTTATTATAATTCATTTTATGCATATATTGATTTTATTTTGTAAGAAATTTTTAAACACTTTTATTTTGGCAAATGTAAGATAATATTTACTTTATATTAAGTGATGCACCTATATTGTAACACATTAAATTTCTATTTAACTTAGAAAATAATTAAAGTTCTTGTTCTCTTTTTTTTAATATATAAATTTTCAGAGCACAGTTTATCAAATATAAAAATATATACAAATTATTTTAAATTTTCCTAAATACCCCAAAGTTTTTTTTTAAATGGTAGTTTTAAATTTTACCAGTATTTTAATCAGTTTTCTAAATTTTATTCAAAATCTATTTAAATTTTATTCTGATTTTCTAAACGTTATTAATTTTTATTTAATTACTTTAATAAAATTTTATTATCAAATTTCTCACTTAGAAAAAGAAAAAAAAAAGTTTTTTTCTCAAGCTTTCTCTCTTCCTCTTTAATTAAAAAAAAAAATTCCACCGAAGCAAATTATTTTAAAGAATCTCAAATGATACATATACATATAACATTTCAAAATAATGTAGATGCTCATCAGCAAAAAGGAAATAAATCATCAAACAATTATGTATTGAATTAAATTTCACAACATTTGAATTAAATTATACAGTATTTGCAGAAATAGAAAAGGAAAATAAAGTATTTTTCACCTAATAAAACCTTATTTAAATTAATCTGCACAAGTTTTCGCTATGTAATCAATTACTTTGTAAAAAGCATCAGTATTTACTAATTTAAATAAAATTTTAATGTAACATAGCATCAGTAAATCCTGTTATTTAAGACAAATATTATTTTACATTTGCCGAAATGAAAATTTTAAAAAATACTGTTTAATCTAACATATAAATTCCCTAAATTTTACAAAATAAAATTAAAACGTATAAAAAACACGTATTAAATTTAATTTACAATTCTTTAATGAATAAACAAAAATTAATAAGACATACAAATAATTTACTAGCACACATATATGCTATATGAGTTACTTGTACAATCCTAGAACTTTTATAAATAGCCACCCATTCCCTCCTCTCTGCAGTGCAATGCCAAATGAATGAATATGCGTATGCGTGACTCTGCAAAATAGAAGGGAAGGGGAGGGGGCGAGTATGGGGGTTCGAGTTCTTTTCCGAGAAATTTTCCTGCACCTCCTATGACCTTGGTCACTGTCCGCTCTGTAAGGAGGCAATGGCGAGAGATTTCTTTTCGAAAAAATATTTCGTGGGAAATTTTTATTAAAGAAGTTATACTATATATAAGTTCTTTGGTTTTATAACTATGAAAACAGTTATTTTTATACGTTCTAATAAATGTGATGAACAATTAAATGAAAGTTTTAAACAATTGTTTAAAACGTTTATCCAATGATTCATCATGTTTATCACTTATGACCAGTGCTCCAAACATATTATATTTGCACTTTTCTTCCTATTTAATAAATTTACATTCCGGAAATTAATAATATTTATTTTTATTCCAAAGTGCTCACAAAAATATATTTATTTAAAACATTATTGCACATTTCAAAACCAAATCATTAAGCGTTTTATGATTATTTTTTTCATAAAAAAATCTTTTAATTAAATTAGGGAATTTTTATTTATATAATAAACATATTATATATTTATATAGCAAAATATTAATGTTTTCAAACAAATCCAGGTTTTTGCTTCTTTAAAACCAGGTATATGACATCTGTGTTTTTTAATAATAATTTAATATTAATCATAAAACAAATAAATATACATAAATTGTAAGAAATTTGATAAAAACATTTTTATTTATTTTTTATTTTACACTGAATTCAGAACATTCAATTCCCTTCCAGAGAATTTTATTTTACATGAAAATATATTTCAAATGATATTAAAAAATTGCGTTATAGAACCAATTTATTTTCCACTTTTTCTACTCTCTTATATTCAACAACATGTGTTTGTTGAAACAAAGAAAGCAATATTTTTTTCACTTGTTCATAGCAAATATTTTTTTCATGAAACTTGGGGGGGGGGGGGGAATTACGCTTATCATCAAATTTCAAGTAGATTTTTTGTACAATATAAAAGTTCAATAAATGAATGCATTTTATTGTAATTAAATATTTTGTGTTGTTCCGAGTCTTGTGTACTTCCTATGAATTTGTATTTTGTTTATTTCAGCTATTAAAATCAAGAGAAATTGAAAATTAATACATTCATTGTTTCTAGCATGACCATAAAAATATAGCCATGCAAAGATATCGAAGTATAGTTTGGAAATATTTTACATTCCTTAAATGTAAATGTTTGTTACATTTTTATAGATATATATATTCCTTAAATAATTTTAAACTGAAAAAAAAAATCTATTTTACTGTCTTAAATATAAAACTCTTAATGTATCTACATTTTTATTAAATGCCACATTTATAATAATTAAGCTTACTTTAAAAGAAATAAAGAAAAAATACATTTCCTTGCGTTAATTTAATATTCGGGTCGGATAATATTGGGCCTGTACTTTTTAAATGATGAGGGGCCATTTCAAGCTTGCCAGAAACTGCCCCTCAATGATGACGGGTAAAAAAAAACGCAACCGTTTTCTCGCTGCCGAATCGCGTGCGGTTCGGCGGCAACTGCCGCAATTAGCGGCGCCTCACTTACGTTACGCTATTGTTTGGCTACAAATGGCCTTAACTGAGTATGGCCTTATATGGCATGATATGTTTATGTATATGTATAATATGGCTTGAGGCCATAAGTCATGTGTTTGTTGGTCCCAACAAACGCATAACTAACGGGCCGCTTATGGCTTCGATAGCCTTGGCCCCAAGTTTCTGATTGAGGCCCACTAACATTGGCCGTAACGGCTTCGTAAAAAATGTGTCACGGCGGTCGCATTATGGCCACAAGCTAATCACGCCACAAACTTTTTACTATAAATGGTGTATAGCCTCAAACTGGCCACATTCACTCTTTTAAAAGCCATTAAAAAATAAAGGCCTGACGGAAGCTCGCTATCTCCCTGCCAGTCGTGTTTCTCAAATATTAAATTTAGCCCACAGCTGCCCATAAAAATGCCTTTTAAGGTTATTTAATGATGTAAAGCTAGCCACTAAATTGCCCTAAAGATTATTTAGGCATAATTCAAAATTTATTCTAAAAAATATATTAATTAATTAAATGATAAAATGTTTTGATATTAAAAAAAAAATTCTTAGGTACATTTAAAAGTAAATAAATAAAATTTATAAATCCACTTATTATGAACTTTATAAAAAAATATCTAAAACATAATATCTGACATAATGAATTATTTTTTTAATTATATATTTTTAAAATTCATATGCAATGTCCTTTTAAATATTTGCATGTCGTACAAATTTTAAAAGTATATTATTGAAAAAATAAACAAATTTATTAATTCACTATATCATGTACTGTGTTTTTGAAAAATTTTATAAAGTTTAATCTAAATAAACTTATAGTTTTCCTGAAAAGTGTATGTAAATGAGCATTAATGCTTTTTTTTTCCACACAAAGCACTTTGTATATTTAATAACCTTTTTTTACAGAAAAAATTTTGAATTTTTACTCAAATTATGCATATAATCTTAATATGATCTGATATATAAAATGTAAATTATAACTTAAAATGTGTTTCTGTTATACTTTTGTTTATTGTTTTTTATACATTTATTTGCAAGTCTTTTCCAGTATTTTAGGCTTATTCATTAAAGAATTATTTAGTTATTTTATTATAATTCATTTTATACATATATTGATTTTATTTTGTAAGAAATTTTTAAACGCTTTTATTTTGGCAAATGTAAGATAATATTTACTTTTATTGTGTGATGCACCTATATTGTAATACATTAAATTTCTATTTAACTTAGAAAATAATTAAAGTTTTTGTTCTCTTTTTTTTTAATATATAAATTTTCAGGGCACAGTTTATCAAAGATGAAAAATATATAAAAATTATTTTAACTTTTCCTAAATAACCAGGATTTTTTTTAACGGTAATTTTAAATTTTACCAATATTTTAATCAGTTTTCTAAATTTTATTCTGATTTTCTAAACTTTATTAATTTTTATTTAATTACTTTAATCAAATTTTATTATCAAATTTCTCACTTAGAAAAAGAAAATAAAAAGTTTTTTCTCAAGCTTTCTCTCTTTTTCTTTAATTAAAAAAAATTCCACTGAAGCAAATTATTTTAAAGAATCTCAAATGATACATATACATATAATATTTCAAAACAATATAGACGCTCATCAGCAAAAAGAAAATAAGTCATCAAACAATTATCTATTGAATTAAATTTTACAATATTTGAATTAAATTTTACAGTATTTGAAGAAATAGAAAGGGAAAATAATGTATTTTTCACCTATAAGAATAAACCTTATTTAAATTAATCTACCAAAGCTTTCGCTATGTAATCAATTACTTTGTAAAAAGCATCAGTATTTGCTAATTTAAACATAATTTTAATGTAACATAGCATCAGTAAATCCTGTTATTTAAGATAAATATTATTTTACATTTGCCGAAATGAAAATGTTAAAAAATACTGTTCAATCTAATATATAAATTCCCTAAATTATACAAAATAAAATCAAAATGTATAAAAAACGCAGATTAAATTAAAATTACAATTCTTTAAAGAATAAACAAAAATTAATAAGACTTATAAATAATTTACTAGCACACATATATGCTGTATGAGTTACTTGTACAATCCTAGAACTTTTATAAATAACCACCCATTCCCTCCTCACTGCAGTGAAATTCCAAATGAATGAAAATGAAATGAAGATGCGTATGCGTGACTCTGCAAAATTGAAGGGAAGGGGAGGGAGCGAATATGGGGGTCCGAGTTCTTTTCCGAGTAATTTTCCTGCACCTCATATAACCTTGGCCACTGTCCGCTCTGTAAGGAGGCAATGGCGAGAGATTTCCTTTCGAAAAAATATTTCGTGGGAAATTTTTATTCAAGAAGTTATAACATATATAAGTTCTTTGGTTTTATTATTATGAAAACAATTATTTTTATACGTTCTAGTAAATGTGACGAACCATTAAATGAAAGTTGTTTTAAACAATTGTTTAAAACGTTTGTCCAATGATTCATCATGTTTATCACTTATAACCAATGCACCAAACATATTATATTTGCACTTTTC
This sequence comes from Maratus speculifer, assembly GCA_964019185.1. NCBI lineage: Eukaryota > Metazoa > Arthropoda > Arachnida > Araneae > Salticidae > Maratus > Maratus speculifer. The sequence continues at coordinate 111,379,561 of OZ025298.1, read as the reverse complement.
TTCCTATTTAATAAATTTACATTCCGAAAATTAACAATATTTATTTTTATTCCAAAGTGCTCACAAAAATATATTTATTTAAAATATTATTGCACATTTCAAAACCAAATCATTAAGCGTTTTATGATTATTTTTTTCATAAAAAAAAATCTTTTAATTAAATTAGGGAATTTTTATTTATATAATAAACATATTATATATTTATATAGCAAAATATTAATGTTTTCAAACAAATCCAGGTTTTTGCTTCTTTAAAACCAGGTATATGACATCTGTGTTTTTTAATAATAATTTAATATTAATCATAAAACAAATAAATATACATAAATTGTAAGAAATTTGATAAAATCATTTTTATTTATTTTTTATTTTACACTGAATTCAGAACATTAAATTCCTTTTCAAAAAATTTTATTTTACACGAAAATATATTTCAAATGATATTAAAAAATTGTGTTATAGAAACAGTTTATTTTCGATTTTTTCTACACTCTTATATTCAACAAAATGTGCTTGTTGAAACAAAGAAAGATATATATTTTTATCACTTGTATACACAACTTTCACAATATTTTTTTCACTTGTTCATAGAAAATATTTTTTTTCATGAAACTTGGAGGGAAAAAAAATCACGCTTATCATTAAATTCCAAGTCGATTTTTTGCACAATATAAAAGTTCAATAAATGAATCCATCTTTTTGTAATTAAATATTTTGTGTTGTTCCGAGTCTTGTGTACTTCCTATAAATTTGTATTTTGTTTATTTCAGCTATTAAAATCAAGAGAAATTGAAAATTATTACATTCATTGTTTCTAGCATAACCTTAAAAATATAGCCATGCAAAGATATCGAAGTATAGTTTGGACATTTTTTACATTTTTAAATGTAAATGTTTGTTACATATATATATATATATATATATATTCCTTAAATAGTTTTAAACTTAAAAAAAAAATCTATTTTACTGTCTTAAATATAAATCTCATAATGTATCTACATTTTTAAAAAATGCCACATTTATAATAATTAAGCTTATTTTAAAATAAATAAAGAAAAAAATACATTTTATTGCGTTAATGTAATATTCGGGTCGGATAATATTGGGCCTGTACTTTTTAAATGATGAGGGGCCATTTCAAGCTTGCCCGAAACTGCCCTTCTATGATGACGGGTAAAAAAAATCGCGACCGTTTTCTCGCTGCCGAAACGCGTGCGGTTCGGCGGCAACTGCCGCAATTAGCGGCGCCTCACTTACGGTACGCTATTGTTTGGCTACAAATGGCCTTAACTGAGTATGGCCGCAACGAATATGGCTTGAGGCCGTAAGTCATGTGTTTGTTGGGGAGTTTATTTATAAATGTTATTTATTTATTTTTAAATGTACCTAAGAAATTTTTTTTAATATAAAAACATTTTATCATTTTATTAACCTTCTAATATCTATTTTTTATTAGAATAAATTTTGAATTATGCCTAAATAATATTTAGGGTAATTTAGTGGCTAGCTTTACATCATTAAATAACCTTAAAAGGCATTTTTATGGGCAGCTGTGGGCTAAATTTAATACTTAGGAAAGCCTAACTGGCAGGGAGATGGCGAGCTTCCGTCAGGCCTTAATTTTTTAATGGCCTTTAAAAGAGTGGATGTGGCCAGTTTGAGGATATACACCATTTATGGTAAAAAGGTTGTGGCGCGATTGTGGGCATCTTCCTTTACTTCTGGTCAATTAGTATGTGGCCATAATGCGGCCGCCGTGACACATTTTTTACGAAGCCGTTACGGCCAATGTTAGTGGGCCTCAATCAGACACTTGGGGCCAAGGCTATCGAAGCCATAAGCGGCCCGTTAGTTATGTGTTTGTTGGGTAGTTAAAAAACTAAATATTTACCATAATAGCTGTCGAGAAAAATTTTACATTGGCATTCAGAAAAAAAAATACTTCCAGAAACTGGCTGGAAAACCGAAAGAAAAAAAAACAGAAAATTACTAACAGGAAATATTTGTGCAGGAAAACAGAAGATAAATGTGAAACTGCTCGTATTAATTACTGCGCAAGATACGCTCAGTAAGCCGACACATAATTAAAATTAATTAATTAATTAAAAATGTAGGTCATAAAATGAACAAAATACCTGTAATAATAATCATAAAGAATAAAAACAAATTTACAAATAGAGACATTAAAATAAAATTATATAGAAAATAACATAACGAGAACAAAGAATACAATATATAAAATACTACCTTTTTTACTGTTGCATTTTTCAAGGACTTGAGGAAAAATAAGCACCACTAGATACCAGCCTAATTTATAGAACTAGTTATTCATATGGTATGGACGCCTTGCTCACGTGCGTATACTTTATAAAACAGAACACTACAAGATTGCCAGTGATATAATTTGTAAGCATTTCCTTTTATTTGTTTGATTATTTATTTATTTTGATTTTAGGATTTTATTTCTCGTCGCATAATTTAATGATACTTGCAAAAATAATTTTCTTGCTATAATTTTCTGCGTTGTATGAGTTATTTATAAAATAAGTATAAACATTATCGTAGATAAATTAGGAATTTTCATTCAAAATACTTCAAAAAAAGAACTATTTTTTAAGAAACAAATTATATAGTCATAATTATATATATATATATATATATATATATATATATATATATATATATATATATATATATATATATATATATATATATAAATGAAAAGACATTTTATATTCATGAAAATCACTTTTTTATTTATCGTTTATGATCTATTTTATGTGTTTTTAATTGAAAGTTTTAAACTGATTCTAAAAGTAATCAGTCTGCTTAGTCTTAAGTATCTTATTCGTATATATATATGTATATATATATCTTATATTTCACTAGATCATATATTAAAATATTTATATATATTATATTTATATATATTATATTACTTTTCATGCAATAGTTTTCAGTGCCTTATCTGTTTTTATTATGATAAGTATATTTGTTGTGATAGCTTTATTAGGAATTTCTAACAAAACTCCTTATGAAAAAAAAGAACAATTTTTTTATATGAATTATAAAGTCATGATTATTTATTTATTTTTTATAAATATTAATAAAAAGAAATTTGCTTGACATTTTAAAAAACTTCTTAATTTTTAGGAATATTATCTAATTTATATGTTTTTTAGCGAAACTTTTTTTCTAAAAATCACTTTTTTTCAAATTGCTTGGATTTAAATATCTGGTTCATCATTTACATTTCTACTCAGATTAAACGGTGAAAAAGCAAACTCGCACTAAACAATCAAAATTCAATCTCACATTAAGCAGTCAGAGAAATATTTCACTAATAAATATTTATTTTTTTTGAGATATTTCGTTATATCGTAAATTCATATAATGAAACTCAATTTTCCTTATTTACTGACATGTGAAAACTAACTGTTTTATTTAAAAACGTCAATCGCGTGGCATAGCGTTTAATAAAATTCCATAGAATTTCTTGTTTAAGAGAAATTTTATTTTTTAACCAGGAAAACAGAATTTACAATTCATGCTTAATATATACATGATTTATTAAACGTAACTCCTGCGTCAATAATTTACTTTTTTTGAAATAAAAAAGAACCAACTCCAAAAACGATTGCTATATTTCACATGCTATTCAATATACAATATATAGCCAAAGATGACCGGACACTTGCGATAAGACATTTTGTTAAATATCTAGAAAAATACAGGAGGGATTATCCTGAAATTCTAAGTATGTAAACATAAAGTACAGGTCACACATTTCAGTGATGATTTTTCCCCGAAACTCTATAGGGGATCGTCAACAAATTGAAAAATAACAAATATCTTTTGGATAGCCCTATCAAAACTAATGTAGCAAAAACGCTCAAACTGCAGATTATGATTAAGTGGTTTATTGTAATGTACTGTGTTTATTTTTGTGTGGATAGCATGTATACTCGTAGAGATGCTAAGGTTTTTATAAAAACAATCCCAAATGTTTTTTGCTATAATTTGCGAGTCCTTAATTTAAAATAACGTTCTTTTCTGAAAATATGATAAACAACATTGTATATAATACCCTGTCATCATATATAGGAAATAACAAAAATTGTATAAAAAATGAGCAGGTTTAGTAAATAATTTTTCATCGCGCATGAGTAAGTAATATCAAAATTTCATTTACTTATTGTGTTAGCTAAATGTATATGTTCAACTTTCAAAAAAGTTTCAAAAATATAGCTTGAAAATTCTGAAAGTGATCCTCTATAGAATCAACTTAATATCCGCTTGGGGAACTAAATGAATAAAAAAACAGGGGTTTATCCAAATATAGTAATAATTACTATATTGTGTATTCTATATTACTAATAATCAATGGATATATGAATACAACCCCTCATCTTTTTGCCTCACTTTGAAAATAACGGATTTTGAGCTGATTATACATGCGATCACTTTCAGAATTTTTAAGCTGTGTTTTTGAAATATTTGTCCCTCTATACATTTATCTAACACAATATGGATTTGAAATTTTGATATCGTTGACGTATGTGCAATGAAATTATCTGCTCGTTTTTCATACCATTTTTATTATTTTATAATTCTGATGACACGGATGTATTTCTTATTTCTCTATTTTTATTTGATGTAATTCTGATGTACAATTTTGTCACATTTTCAGAAATGAAAATTATTTTATAAGAACTCTGCAAATTATAAGCAAAACATTTTGGAACTGTTTTTATAAGAACCTTAATTATTCTACGAGTATAAAAGCTAGCCAAGTAAAACTGAACACAGTATTTTACAATAATTTACTTAATCATAATCTACAGATAGCGCATTTGCTACATTAGTTTTGACTAGGTTACCCAAAAGATATTCGTTATTTTTCAATTTGTTGATGGTCCTCTACAGAGTTTCTGGAAAAAATCTTCACGAAAACCTATGACCAGTACTATACATTTACACGCTTAGAGTTTCAGGATAATAATTCCTTGTGTATTTTTCTAGATATTTAGCAAAATGTCTAAAGTCGCTAGTGGCCGGTCATCTTTGGTCATATAGTGTAGTTTTAAAGTACAAGATGTTACAATTGCATTAAATGATTTAGATATAAGGTATAGCTATGCAATAATATTTTACTTTACGAAAAATGGGAATTAAAACATTGCAACTATTTGTTTACGATCATTATAACCCCAGATAATGAAAATGGCTTATAGCGAGGCTAACAAAAAAAAAAAAAAAAAAAAAAAAAAAAAAAAAAGGCCACCTTGTTACATTTAAAGTATCTTTTTTTACAGACCGCTAAAGTCACGTGATGTTCGAATGCACCAATGAAAGTGTAAGAAAATAGAGTCACGTCCATCTAGCGGTCTGAAAAAAAAAATGTGAGATACACCGTGGTAGACTCTTTATTATTAGGTCTTTTTTATTAGCCTCGGCTTTTAGAAAGTGACCGTATAATTAGTAAATCAATATTATCATTAGTAATTATTTTAGTAAAATTAATTTCCTTTAATCAAAATGTATTTTTATAGCAAATACTAATAACTCAAAACCTATTAAAAACAAATAATACGAGAATTTAATATACTTATGACACTCTCATACTTATGAGGTATTATAATGATGATGCCAATAAATTATCAGCTTAGCAGAACATCGATTTCAGATTTAAAAAAAATTAACGTTTGGGTATGGATTTTAATCGAATTTTTAAAATAAATTAAAGACTTGATACCATTTTTTTACTCCTTGCACTTTCTCAGGCGATAGCAACAGGAAATAACAATTTTAATACACATATATATATATATATATATATATATATATATATGTATTTAATAACGTAAATGTGTAGAGTTGCAAAAAAAAAATGTACACCTTAACATTTAAATATATATATTATAACGATTTCAGCACTTAGACGTGCTATAAATATTATGCAAACGAAAAAGATATCAATAAATTGAAGATTAATTTTTTTTTTATTTACTTTTAAGTAAAAGTTTAAAACTTTAATGTGGTATTTTAAATTACCATTATAAAAAGTTTTGCAAAATTCATTTATTATATTGATTACAGTTTAGAATGAGTCGTTATTTTTCAATTTGTTGATGGTCCTCTACAGAGTTTCGGGAAAAAATCTTCACGAAAACCTATGACCAGTACTATACATTTACACGCTTAGAGTTTGAGGATAATATTTCCTTGTGTATTTTTCAAGATATTTAGCAAAATGTCTAAAGTCGCTAGTGGCCGGTCATCTTTGGTCATATAGTGTAGTTTTAAAGTACAAGATGTTGAAATTGCATTAAAGGATTTAGATATAAGGTATAGCTATGCAATAATATTTTACTTTACGAAAAATGGGAATTAAAACATTGCAACTATTTGTTTACGATCATTATAACCCCAGATAATGAAAATGGCTTATAACGAGGCTAAAAAAAAAAAAAAAAAAAAAAAAAAAAAAAAAAAAAAAAAATAATAATAATAATAATAAAAACAGGCCACCTTGTTACATTTAAAATATCTTTTTTTACAGACCGCTAAAGTCACGTGATGTTCGAATGCACCAATGAAAGTGTAAGAAAATAGAGTCACGTCCATCTAGCGGTCTGAAAATAAAAATGTGAGATACACCGTGGTAGACTCTTTATTATTAGGTCTTTTTTATTAGCCTCGGCTTTTAGAAAGTGACCGTATAATTAGTAAATCAATATTATCATTAGTACCGTAATTTCGGGTGTATAAGCCGCAGCTCAAACAATTCTTTTTAGACCCAGAAATCTTATTTAGTGATTGAAGAGACATATTTACGGCGATCTGACTAGTCATATTTGTTTTTTAAAATTTTCTGGGTCGAAAAAGAATTGTTTGAGCTGCGGCTTATACACCCGAAATTACGGTAATTATTTTAGTAAAGTTAATTTCCTTTAATCAAAATGTATTTTTATAGCAGATACTAATAACTCAAAACCTATTAAAAACAAATAATACGAGAATTTAATATACTTATGACACTCTCATACTTATGAGGTATTATAATGATGATGACAATAAATTATCAGCTTAGCAGAACATCGATTTCAGATTTAAAAAAATAATAATAACGTTTGGGTATGGATTTTAATCGAATTTTTAAAATAAATTAAAGACTTGATATCATTTTTTTACTCCTTGCACTTTCTCAGGCGATAGCAACAGGAAATAACAATTTTAACACACACACACACACACACACATATATATATATATGTATTAAATAACGTAAATGTGTAGAGTTGCAAAAAAAAAAAATGTACACCTTAACATTTAAATGTATATATTATAACGATTTCAGCACTTAGAGGTGTTGTAAATATTATGCAAACGAAAAAGATATCAATAAATTGAAGATTAATTTTTTAATTTACTTTTAAGTAAAAGTAAAACTTTAAGTAAAACTTTAATATGGTACTTTATATTACCATTCTAAAAAGTTTTGCAAAATTCATTTATTATATTGATTACAGTTTAGAATGAGTTGTAGATGATAGAAGTTGCTCTCAAATTACCATTCATTGCAGAAAACAATAATATTTTTTAAAAAGAATGATTTTTTTCATTTATATGTCTTTAACTTTTTCTACTTGAGAAGATTACGGAAGGGGGGAAGGGTTCAGTATTGAAATATTCTATTGTAAGTGCATTAAAATTCCTAGATTTCCTAGTTTTACAAAATAAACAATAAAAAATAATAAAGGAATAAATATTCTGTAAAATCCCTACACATAAAAATTTACTTTATTAGTTTTAATTGGCAAAATACTTTAAAAGTGCATTTTATAACAACACTAATCTTCTTTCATAGCATAAAAAATTAAAAAATCTACTTTAGACGATATATTCTCATGAATTTACTATTTAAATCATAAAGCGTTAATCATGTTATTTAACCTTTAATTTATGATAAAATAATATTTTTAAGTTACGTTTCATTAAATGTATTCAAAGAAAAGTTAATTATTATAATATTTAAACTTGCTTGATTTATTATTACTTTCTTCTACCTTCATTAGAAGAAAGTATTGTAACCGAAATTTTTTTCGACTTCCTGTTTTCGACGGATTTACGCGTTTTAGGGGTCAGAGATTCCAAAAAAAACATGTTTTTACAAAATGTCTGTCTGTCCGTGTGTCTCTGTGTGTGTCTGTGTGTCTGTATGTCGCCATTCTAAAATCAAAAAGTGTATGAAGTTATACATAGAATTGAACCAAATGTTTTGTGAGTGTTTTTGGCTATGGCAAGCAGGTCCTCCTTCAGTTTTGAAATATTCCGCCGGAAGGGGGCGCTGAAATCGTGATTTTTGTGCCATTTTCAATATTGTACCGACCAAAAGTATATGAAGTTATGTATCGAATTAAACCAAGTTTTTTGTGTATCTGTATGACTATGGCTAGTTGGTTCTCCCTGAATTTGAAATAATCCGTCGGAAGGGGGCGCTGCAATCGCGATTTTTGTGCTATTTTCAATATTGCACCGACCAAAAGTACATGAAGTTATGCATCGAATTGAAAGAAATTTTTTGTGTATGTGTATGGCTATGGCTAGTTGGATCGCCCTGAATCTGAAAAAAATCCGCCGGAAGGGGGCGCTGCAATACCGAATTTTATGCCATTTTCAATATTGAACATCATAAAAGTGTATGAAGTTAGTCCTAGAACTGAACTAAACATTTTGTATATGATTATTTTTTGGTAAGGCAAGTAGGTCCTCCCTGAATTTGAAAAAAAAAAAAAAATCTGCCTATCACTCTATTGTTCATCGCCTCGTGCAGAGACGGAAATTCGTTTTTACTCTGATTAATTGATTGAAGCAGAAATTTAAGATGAAAATCAAAATTGGTAGGGTATTGAATTAAAATTATTAAAGCATTAAAATGAGTAACTTTTTTTTTTTAAATATTGAAATGCATGTATTAGATAAGGGTTTTGGGATTGGCACATCCAACTAGTTTTTTACATTTAATTTACTAAAGTTAAAACTGTTTCATTGATGTAAAATCATGAAAGTTATACTACAATAGAAAGCGTAAAATTTCATTCAAAATCATAAATTAAAGGATTTTTTTCGTCTTAACCTATTTTTATAACAAACAAAATAAATAAATAAAAATCTCCTCTTTTTATTATAACACTATGTATAGCGTTTAATATAATACTAGCTGTTACCCGTGACTTCGTTCACATAACATTTAAAGAAGAATTAATTGATCAATCAAGCAAAAGAATTCGTTGATTAAATGAATGTATAATTAACCTTTTATCGCGATTTATAGTAAAAAACGTCTGATAATCCCTATTTGCCGATTTTTTTTTATGGTTGAAATTTTTCTTTCAGGGATTTGTACAAATAGATAGAAACATTCTTGAATACTTTTGTTCAGCCCTGTAGTTTACCTAGTGCCTTTAATACACGAAAGTACTTTTCTAAAATTTAGTTGAAATAAAATATTCCTTATTACTATCTAAATTATATTTTGAGAAATTATCATCCGAAGATAACCTTCTATCCAGTTCTTTGCGTGACCCTGTATATCATTTTATCTATATACTACAAACATTTCTTAATTTACTGAATGCAGTTAAAAATAAAAATGCATATTCTAATTAAAAACCACCTTTAATTAAATTACGCTCATATTCAGTAACCTTTGCGAGATATTTTATGTAACCCTGTATATCTAAATTGTGTAACTATTAGCATTTATACACACCATTTAATATGCATACATTTAGCGAAACTTAAAAGCACATATCATAATTCAAAATGCATTTCATCAATGCAACAGTCGTCATCCATCATATACAGTACCTCGGATAGAATATGTAATGTTTGAAATCTGTTGTGTGTCCCTGTAAATGCTATGTACTTCGTATTATGCATGAAATAACTCACATTAAGCCTCAACAACATATATCAATTTGATTATATATGAAATCGTTTATTGTAATTAAAATATGTCCATAGCTGCCAACTATTACGTATTTTTCATATCACAAAAATTTTATAGTAAATATTGTCTTATTTAATTGTCAAAATCTTATGATTAAACAAATGAAAAATTTGTGTACTCTTTTAGTGGTAGGAAAAATGTGTAAAAGTTGGACGATATGATATGTGGCACACTGTTCCTCCCATCTATTATTATGCAATGAAATTCTTCTGTGACCCTGCAAAATGAATAATAAGTGTCCTTTTCACTGCATATTTTACAAAATGCTTATTTTAGTGCACTTTCTAGATGCATATAAATTTGAATATGTTTCACAGGGTGTAACATCTTTAAAATTCAATTGAAATGATTTTTCCCCATAATGCCATAATGTAAGGAATATTTTTACTATCCCTGTAAGTAAACTAATCATGATAGAAACTTAATTTTCAATAGGTATTCGTGCTAAGGTAAACGTAAATAACGTCCAAAATTTTCATGGCAATCCGAATATATTTACGAAAGTTAGAAAGCGGCCAGACGGACATACAAACTTTGTTTAAACTTTGTTGGAAAGTGTTAAAAATAGAGTCAAATACATATTAATCAGTAGTTTTATTTTCCGCCTTTTCCCCACAAAACATTTCTTCCATTGATAATTATGAGTTTTGAATAAAAATTTTCATTTGTATGTAACTTATAACATATTAATTAGTATAAGTAAAAAATATTTCTCATTCATTTTAAATATGACGTCATTATTTATCTAGCAGCAATAATTACTGATATCCATGTCTCTAGTATTTTTAACGAATACTATAAAATATTTGTTTTACTTCAACTATGACGTCATATTTTTCGACGTGAAATATTTTGTTAAAAATAAAATTCTTTTCCACTTTTTTTAAAAATTTCTAATTACGTCACCATTTTTGTCAGAAAAATTCGAATACTCCTTTTTTTATTTCACTTATGACGTCATATTTATTTTCTTTTAAATTCTTTTTATTTTCATTTTTCGAGTGGAAGTAGCTCAATGGAAAATTTATTGCCGCTGAGAAATTATTTTTTCCCGATTTTAATTTTCTTGGCAACGCGAAAGGAAATTAATTAAATTTTTTCTTAAAAATGACTATTTATTCAGTATGGAAAAGAATGAAGTTTTGAATTATTAAGAAAAATATTTGAATAAATCAATTAAAAATTATCCTATGTTCATTTCAAGCCAATAATTTATTTATATACAAAAATTCAAAGACATTAATCCATCCGTTTTGAAGCCAAGTTCATTCCAATTTTTCGGACACACTTTCACATTTATAATATATATAAGGATTATTTACAATTAGTTTACTTATGTAAGAACTCTTTTATTAATTCAAAACCATAAAAGTTATACTACAGTATAAAGCATAGAATTACATTCGAAGACTTATTTAAAGGAATTATTTGTCTAACTCTATGATTCAAAACAGACAAAACAAAGAAAAAATGCTATTTTTTTAATACTGTGATCTATATACAGCATAGCTTGCATTTAAAAAATCAATTGTTTTGCGTTTTGCTCAAAAAATGTTATTTTTAAAACTCTTGAAAAAAAAAAAAATCTGTGTTTTTTCATTGTCTGTTCAGTTTATTGTCTGATCGCCAAGAAAAAGTCCTCAAGGGATCAAGACATTTGTTCATCGAAATGCTTATTTTCTGTAAAAATACTCTTTACTCTTCTAAGCTTTCTTACCCCTGGGGATGTTTTATAAATGTTTCACTTTCTTTGCTATTTCTTGTTTAGACAAAATAATGCATACATTGCTTTTCCAGTCATATCATCTCTATAAAAATAGACTAACAAGGAAGGTCTCCATACGGGCATACACCGAAAAATCCGAAAAAAATACAGAATGTTCTTCTCGTGTGGTTACACGTTTATAAAAAAAAATTCGGCGGAACCTCCATTCAGTATCCGTAAAAAAATAATGAAAATTTCGTTGTTTGGCGATTTATCGCCGGTTGGCGAAGGAATGTAATCTCAAAAAATACTTTATGTCAAATACACTTCAAGAAAAAAAAGTTTCATGTTGAACTTGTTTTAATAAATTTAATTTAAATAACTTTAGTTTTGTAAGTTTTAGTTTGGTTTAAGTATAATTTTGTTATATTGCTATTTATATGTATTTATATTGAAATTTAAACATCAAAATTTGAGATCTAAAACGAAATTCATAATTTAAATTAATTAAATTTGTTTCAAGCTCAAAGTCAAATTGAGAATTGTCGATTAGATTTTGTTGCTATGGAAACACCTGGCTTTTATTTTTGAATACGTTTAAATGAATGAAGATAATTTTTCTCAATGTGTCCAGTGATTAATTAAATAGCTACTTCAACAAGTAATATATATATGTAGTACAATACGTATATATATATGTATATAATATATTAAAGTCTCTTATTGTTTATGTTTAAATTCATTAAATACCATTTACACGCATTCTAAATATCCAGCAGTTTTCAATTGCATTTTAATCGTTTGCTTTTGGCGTGGGAAAGGGCTGCGCGCCAAATCGAGTGGCTCTTTCGTCTTTTCACGCCAAATATTCATTTTTTTTTAATTTATTTATTTATTTATTTTTTTTACACAGTATCTAATGTGATTCTGCCGCTAATTTTGACTGAATCTTTATGACATACATAAGTACTTTAATTAGTATTTTTTTTTTTTCATAAAATTCTGGGTATGCCTAGTATGGAGACCTTTCTTGTAAGTCATATGAATGTCATCCACAATTCAGGGTTGAGCTCTTCGCTTTTTATTCGCTTGGTGGGCATTCTGTTGTTTTAAGGTTAACCAAGTGCAGGTGAATATCATCAAATATGTTCAATTGCTATCATTTTATGTATATTATAATCATTCATATATTATTACGGACTGACCTCTCCGCTTTTAACATACCGGTTTTTTTTTTTTTTTGCGTGCTATGCTTTGGTTTAGAAATAAAGAGTTTGCACTAAAATAATGATATATATATATATATATATATATATATATATATATATATATATATATATATATATATATATATATATATATATATATATATATATATATATATATATATATATACAATGCGACGAGAACAATGTTTGGCAATTTATCACTTGAGCCAGGTAGCATTACAATTTCAATTTCTTGATTTTTCAGTCAGAAACTTCCAATTTCGAAAAGGACTAAGAAAATACATTGAACTACGAATAAAATTAATACAATACAATGTTTAGCATACATTAATATAGACCAAACTAGTCACCAAAGGCAACTATCATATTATACAAAAATTATAAAACAAGGAATAACTCCTCGCATTCGACCAATGAAAATGTTTAATGTAATTATAAATTTCCAAACCATAACTATAATAAAGGATAAACTTTAAACTTGCCAAACAATTCTTCACATTACTTCAAACATTTACTATTTATGAATAAACTTTAATTTTAAATTTTCACATTATTGATAAGTTCAACTTATACCTATATGCTATTAGTAACATGTAATTCAGATAATAAATTATGTAGTTAACAACTGATGCTTTGATCGGTGGTATTATGCAATGAAAAATACACAATAAATGCTCTACTATGATATATATTTTTTTACAATAAAAACCTTAAAATGAGGTTATTTTCCAACCAAGTTGCAAAAATTACATTTAATAATTTTCATATCCTTATTCACCATTTCAAAAATATTTTAACGTGCAATAGATTATTAAATCATTCCTAATCTTAATTATATGTTTGTAAATTAGTATTTTGTAAATGTAAAACAAAAATAAGTAAATGTAAATCATTTACACTCTTGTGATGCGATTCAAATCTGCGTGCAGGCCAAATCCTGAAATTTTCTTTCAGAGGAACATCAGTATATATTCAATTTTATAAAAAGAAGTACTTATTTTTACCATGACGTCAAATTTCAGAGAACTAAATCTCAGTTTTAATGGAATAAAACGAATATTAAACTATATCACATTCGAGATTATTTTTTTCTTTTCTTTTTTTTAATCGTAACGACATTTTCTGTTTAAAAACTTTAAAAGAGATATTTTTATATGTAATACGAAAATGATATCCGTAGTGATATGGTAATTCCCATAGTTCACCGTCTCTATTTAACGATGAAAATAACCGGATTGTTATCAATGTAAGGAAATTTCCTAAGATAAATATAATATAAGGATAAAAATACAAAAATAAACTGTTTTTAACACAAAGTAAATTTAAATAAACTGTTTTTATTTAATAACTATAAAAATTGGTCAAGTATAAAATGTAGATAACTAAAAAAGGCATTGTCTCTTAAACATATATGGATTTTTTATTATTTATTATTATTAGATTTGAATTTTACATGCTATTTCTTACTCTCAGCAATTTAAGTGTTGTTTCCAAAAAATAACGCTCCGTTATAGAAAAAAAATAAAATTGTACGAAATAATCTGTACTGAAATTGTTTAAACTTGTTAGCATTTCCCATTTTCTATTTTCATACTGTCGTGTAGAGAAAAAAAGTACTTTTAACAATATCTTTTAAAGCAATCTGTCTGAATTGGTATCACATTTTATTTTTCAGATATTATTATTATTATTATTATTATTATTATTATTATTATTATTATTATTATTATTATTATTATTATTATTATTGTATTTTTTAATATCACATCTTTATGTCTGAAACTTAAGTAATCAATTTTTGTAGAAAGAAGTGAAGGAAAAATAGTTGGAAAATTACATAGCATTTACTTTTACTTGCAATATATCTGTAAAAACAGAAACAAATACAAAACTAAATTCTTTACTACTTCAAAAAACATATAAATGAATAATTTCTGGAAAAAATCCCCATGGTTTTATTATAAACTCTACTTAATTTAAGTACATATAATAACGTTATAAACAAATGAAGGCATATGATATATATAGAGTTTTTTTTTAATCAAATTTCTTCGCTGCCGATATTTCTTTTTTATTGGATTTGTGAAATACCACTAAGATAGTCACATCAAATGCATACTTTTCTATAGATATTGTTTAAAACGGAATCGTAAACGTAAAATTTTTCAGCGGGTGGGATTCATTTCATTTATATAAAACAAAAGCGTGTGTGTGCTTTAAGTGTTCAAAATGATATATGGTTTATTCTATAAATATTTATATACACATTTTTTTTTATCAAGAGTGACACTAAATTCTGAAAAAAACACCATTTTTGTTTTCTAGCTATGCGTTTGTTTTACCCTATTTACTTCACTTAATATATTTAATTAAAGACTAATATATTTCTAAAAAGAAATAGCACATGTTCTAATACTTAAAGAAAATGCAATTTTCGTATTCTTTTAAATTCCGTAGCTAAATATTCCCTTTATATAATAGTGAATATTTTTTAAAGGAACAAATAAAACTATACTTTCTAAAAATAGAATATAAAAGGAAATTTTAGATTTTTGATATCACATTATGTTTTTAAACTTAATCTTCGAGGAAAGATCAGCAAAGAAGCAACATTTCTTACACTACGTCATTCATAATAAATAATATTTAAAGACTTTTATAAATTTGATTTTTTTTTCTTATTATTATAAGTTCGTTTTATCTTTCAAAATGCTGTAATCAATAGTGAAAAGTACTAAATACCCTTAATATTTTAGTTTATTTATTATTTAAATAAGAGTGGTGGCATAAAAATATTTAATTTCTACGCAATTTTGGCCTTTATTTATAGTAATGCATTTTGGGAACATTTTTCTCTAAAGAATTTCCGAAATTACAATACCAAACTACAATTGCATATTCATTCCTATTACATTACATCGTCTATTACCTTATTATACATCCCTGTCGTGAATAAAATAACTACACAGTATAATATATCATAAATTAATATAATATAATAATAGTAATATAATACAATAATATAATATAATGATATCATAATATAAAAAATAACTATATAATATAATAAATAACACAAAATAAATTTTATCCAAATGCGGTTGTAACGATTTTGTCTATTCTCTTAAAATCTGAGTCACAAAATAACTCAAGTTGAGCAGAAATTCACTCATATTCCGATTTGAAAATCAGCTTCTCCTAAAGAGTTGAAAAAACTCAAGTAAGCGATTTATTTTTAATCAATTTAAATCAAGAAGAGCAAAATATTTAATAAACAACTCATTCGCGTCCAATAAATTACAGCACTTTTCTGAGAAGCGTAATCCACTCCGTCGTTTTAAGAGTGAAAGTTTCGTATCTTTACGTTTTCGAGCATAATAATACGATTGGTTGCGTTAGATATTTCAAAAAACTGATTAGTGGGTAATTTAGATGTCAACTGCTCAGAGGCAAGTTAAATTTATCTAAAATACGGCAGCGATTTTTATTACATTGACTATGATTTTGTTTTCCACTATTTTCGACCTTTTCGTGAAGGCCATTGGCTAGGTCAACTGGAGTATATCATTTTGACGTTACTACAAGTCAAACTATTTTTATCCAAAAGTCGCTATAATTATTTTGACAAATGTTTCTAGCCAAATTTTTTGTGGAGCGTGAAGATCCTCTGGCAAATCCGTGTTGGAAGGAATTCGAATAGTGTGTTATTTTGGGGTTAAAGCGTATCCATGAATTTCAATAGGGAAAAACGGAAGAAATGTTATTAAATTGCTGAACATTCGGTAGTAAATTAAGCTGGAAAGTTTAAATATTTCTTAAAATGTGTTGTTAGTTGGCGAAACATTAGCGATATCAATTAGAAAATCGAGTTTTTAAGATTACTAATGCCAAAACACAAACTAGGCACCAAAGTGAAAGAACATCACCGAAAGCAGGGGTAATTTTCGTTAAAATAGAGTTTTAGATTGCAAAAAATTACCTCGAATTAACAATAGAATTCGAGATACATTATTCAGACAATCAACGTTTAACTCAAAATATATTTTGGAATGTAAAAATAACTTAAAATTTAGAAATATGTATATATTTTTTTTATTGATGGTTTCTGTAAATAATACTTTTATAAAATAAAAAGCTATATAACAAAAAAATAAAACGAGAAAAATATATTGAGTTGATCGCAAATTTTATAGGAACGCAGATCGGCCTATCCCGCTGGTAAAATATCTATCTATATTATAAAGGCGAAATGTATCTGTGCGTAACGGATACATCATTTTGCGAATGACAACACATATCGATAAAATTTTGCTTTTGCAATTATAAGTAGTGCAAATTTTTAAGATACCGGACATTGCACATTTTAAATCCTTACACCGTTGTATCGGGAAAAAATGTACTTTTAAATGAAATTAGCTTGAAAACTGCGTCTATACTTATCTTTTAGACATAATTTTTTTTTGTACTTTTTAATTCAATTTTCCTGGAAGTGGCAATGTGAATATTACATTTCTGTGCGTAAAGGGAATTTAGACATAAAGTAAAAAGAAAAAATGGATACAAATTATAGTGATTGGAAATGATGCAAAAAATGGTAACTCTGAAATCTGACCTCTCCAAACGCAACCGCGTGCTTTCGCAAAAGAAAAAAAAAGCGTTTAGTAGTATAGTTTTTAGTTTATAATAAAATGAAATACTACTTTAGGATGCTTTAATTAATCAGATTATTTCCATGGAAAATGCACAGCTGATGTTAAAGAACTCGATGTCTGTTCCATGTTATTGTTTTGTTTGAGCCGGAGGAATGCATTTAACTTTGAGCTATAACGCGCGTATCAATGCAAACTATTTTTACGTTATACTGCACCTCCATATATCTCTTTTCTCAATAGGTAATAGCAGATTACCGTATATTTTTGTTCCCATTTTGGTGTTTTGGTTTTATTTCGTTTCATACATGAATAAAACTCTTTTTAGTTTGTTGCAAATATACTCTAAAAAAGATACAGAAATTTCCTTTTACAGAAAATATATTTTAAAGAATATTTGTACGATTTATTTGCTCAGTATTTGTTTAATTCACATCAAAAATCCGAAAGAATGCAATTTCATGAATCAGTGTGAAATATCATTTTTAGAATTTTTTAAAAAATATGATATCATATAACACAGGAAGCTATTAAAAGAAAAAAATGAAGGCATATGAATCATTATATTGTTAAAATGTCTGGCTTAGTTTCTTAAATGACGGAATCGCTTTTTTGTTGGATTTTTAGTGTCAGATGCATTTTTTTCGATACATGTATAAGATTTGATCGTAAATGTCGAATACGTTAGAAAATGCAAATGACGTCATTACGTACATACATGTATGTATGGGTATTTCCATGAGCACTTATCGTGTCAGTCACATTATTAGTAACTATTAAGTTGTTGTCGACTGTTATTTTCGAAAGATTTGCATGGCATTAATCAATTAATGAAATATCTCTGATGAAATAAGTCACATTAAAATACTGGTATCAGAAATCGTAGTGTGATTTCACGACATGTGCTCACGAAAATACCTGTATATATATTTATATATATATATACATATAAAAGTGTGCTTAAAGACTTAGAACTGAAATATTATTTTCTAGAAATCTATCATTATTACTGCAGTGTCTCTGAAAATTTCACAATTGGAAACTTTTAACTTTAAAAAGTAACATAATTGAAATGTCAGACTGTCAAAACATCAGACACTGATTAAATGTAATGTTTTAAAAGTATTTATCAAAAAGCAGTAACATGCAGTGCGCGTCATCAGATCGGAGGTCTTTGTCCAAAACACAGCAAGTTATGTTACAGAACTTGGCGGTTCTCTTCTGGTTGAATTTTCTTCGCTGAGTTAGACAACCAAACGAAGACGATCTTAGCAATAATCCCATGCTTTATATAGTATCAGGTTCCCCAAATTTTGCCCTAAAGCTTCTCAACTGTTATAAAACTTTATTCTATTCTTGAAGACATTCTACTGTAACTTTAAGAAAATAATATAATTTGCTTAGTATGATAATTTATAATTTTCAGTTAAACTTGCTACAACAGATGATTTTTAAGTTCTTTTTTGTTATCTTTCATTTTACCAGAAGAAAAATGCAAAAAAAAAAAAAAAAAAAAAAAAAATATATATATATATATATATATATATATATATATATATATATATTATATTTTCTTCCTTTTTGGAACAATTATATTTTTTTTATAATTTATTTTTTACTTTATTTGTAGCACCATTTCTATTTTCCAAATACGTTTTGAGAAAAGAAATCTGTACATTTTTCACATTACATTTCTCAATTGCTCCGAAATGGATAAAAAAAGATGTAAATGACAAAATGACATTTTATAATTCACCAATGTCTAAGGTTTAACCCCTTAACGCGCAGTGTTGCCGGGTCGGCAACACCTAAAGTTCCCCCTGTTTAGAGACACAAAAACTCCGTGAATATTTCAAAAACTACTCTAATGGCTACTTTAAACTTTTGTTATGAGTTCTAGATGGGAGCGCCACAGAGATCAAACTCTACTGTTTTTAAATAATAGGTAAAATGTTTTACTGTAATACGCGCTTCACAGCAATGCTCCTCTCACTGCGCTTATCAATGCTTTACTTATGGGAAGTTACCACTTCGGCAACAGCGGTATAATTAAAATGGTTAGTGCAATCTTTACAAAACAATACCTGTGTATTCCTCTAGGCCTAAAGAGTTTGCCTATTTTTTTTCTTTAAATTCCTACTTTAAAGAGTAGTGCGCCGGAAAGGGTTAAATGCAGTTTCATATTTGACTTGGATCGATATGTTACGCGGATAATACGCATCTTCTTTGCATGTTAACAGTAGATCCGCGGAACGTTCGGTATACCTAGAATGCGGAGCGGGTCCATTTGACCCGAAATGGAAATTGTTATATAAATATGACCAAATACTTAATTTGGTTAGTTAAAATATTATTTTTCTTACAAAAATCAACATTTCTTAGTATTTACATTATATTTTACACAAAAAGTCAACATAAATTACCTACATTTCATAAAATGCTATCATTAAAAATTACATTTCATTAAGACCAAAATATAGTTGACAAATACTGAACATATATTTTAAACATAAATAAACTTGGACTTAGTGAACATCAATAAAAAATTGATTATTGCATTCAAATAAGTTTAGATATAAAATCGAAAAATAATTAAAAATAAATTGCAAGTTACTTACTAGTTTTACTGTTATATCTAATCCAATTTATTGTATGCATTGCTTAATAAGCATAGTTAAAGATTTTACACATTTACCAGAAACGTGAATTATAATTTCAATAATCATCTTTAGTTTTATTTTCATTTTTTTAATTGTGATAAAAAAAATTTCTATGCTTTGTGATTTTCTTTGTGTTTAGAGTTCCTTCATGCCCAAATAACATTTTTTTTGAAAGAGAAATAACAAACTGTTCCAGTACGTCTTCAACTAAGTCTTGAATAAAAAGACGTATACTAATAGATAATAAACATATACTAACTATATTTCCGGTTAGAGATTAGCATAAAATCCAAGCATTGATAGTAGAATAATCCAAAATATTAAAAACTGCAGTGACCGGCCTCCTATAAGAAGCAGGCTTGACATATACAGACTTCCTCCCATGTGAGTAATCAAACAGTTACACTGAATTCAGTTGCGTTGTAGTGTATTTTCTACCTTTAAATGCATTAGTATACATAAGTGTATTTAGTATTTTTTAGGATTATCTAAAATTTCAACAGTTAGATGTAGACCGCTAAGAAACAATTCATTTTTACTCTTTTCTCCGTGGTAAACAGTTACGCTGAAGTCTAAATGTTTGAGAATGATTGCAGCATGTAATTACGATTTTGACATTTTTAAAGAGACTTTTATTTCTCGTCATAGATATTTTACAGTTTCTATAAGTTAAGTTTTTTCTCAACAACTGCATGCAACTAGAACATGATATCAGATTGAATTGGTAGACATATACTGAATAAACCTACTCACAGATTTTGAAAGAAATAATTGCTCATCTACGCTTATGTTAAGCCCTATTATATAGTTATTCTTGCAGTTTTCTTGTCACCTTCTTTATTTCCATGTTTGAATGCGCAAGTTATTTCTTATCTATTTTTCAGATTTTCATGAGTATAAAATTCAAATATTGTCACTTTTGTTTAATTTCTTAATTCTTCCATTTTATATTCGATTTTTTTGAATGATGTCTATCACAAACTTCCGTTCATTACTGATAATTTTCAACTATATTCCAATGAAAAATATCCTACAATACTAAGTGTATAGGAAGGGTCGTAGTAATTTTAATTTTTTATCATTTGAATTTAACTTTCTTCATTTACAGACAGATATACACCCTCAATCATTTGCATCCTCAATCATTTTCAGATAATAGGTGCTATTATTCCAACGTTTCTTTGACAGTAATATTAAGACATCGGAAATCATATCTATACTTTCAATAAATGAAGAATAAAAGCAACTTCAATACTGCTTCTAAATATTTGTTGTAATTTTCCACTGCAATCATCAATTCTTCACATCATGGATATTAGAACTTGATTGAAAATTATCACTATACCCTCTTCCAATCTATGCCTATTAAAGGAATTAGGAGTGAGACAGATATACTTTCTCATTACGTCAGAAAAATGCATCTCTATTTTTTCATTTATGCGTAAAAACTTAATACGGGTCAAATTGACCCGCTTCGCGGTTCTAGGTATAAGTAGTTATAAATGAAAAATTATTTATGCTATTAGCTATTAAATATGAAAAGTTGTTGTTTAACTTAAAATATTAAAAGTCAGAAAAAGAAACGTTTTTTCAATGAATGCTTTTCGCGCGGCGAGAAATTAAACATCGATTCGGGTCAAATTGACCCGCTCCGCGGTTCTAGTGTTAAAGTGACGCCTGAAAAGACTTATGTAATTTATATTATAAATCGAACTTTAATATTGTCATAGAATTAACATTGGAACAAACTATCTTTAAAAAAAAGTATGTGCTGCCGTTTATTTACGGTGCATTTTACTATGCACATAAGATTTTTCATATGCGCAACATATAGATATTTACAGGGTTGCCACACCGCCAGGGAAAAACAGGGAAAATACAGGGAATTTAAAAAAAATCTTAAAAAATCTGGAAAACACAGATATTTTTTTTCATCTACTATATCTAAACATACGTTTTTTTTTTTTTTTTTTTTTTTTTTTTTTTTTTTTTTTTTTTTTTTGGGGGGGGGGGGTATTTTAAAAACTGAATATTTAATCTTGTGATATCTTTTTAAGATAAAAAATAAACCAGTGTTGTGTATCAAAGTTATCTTATATTTTATGTGTGTGCTGTATTTTAATATAAATATTAATTTGAATGCATAAAGTTAGTAGCTTTTCCTCTTTTCTTTTCTTTTTTATTTCTGCAATTTTTGTGATATTATATTCAAGATAATTGAATTTTAGGCAAGATTCTTTAAAATTTTATATTCTTTAAATTATTAGATACAAAGATTTTAGATATTTTAACATTCATATACAAATATTTCAAAGTATTTTTTAGCAGAACGTTTGAGTATCGCTTTACTGTTATTATTATTAATGTAAAATGTGAGATTCAATAATAAGGATAACAACTTTAAAGGGTTTTTTCATTTGCTCATATCATATAATGCATTATATTTGTTTATTGATTGGGTAATGGTAAATTATAAGATGTCTAATTAGCCTACACACAAGCATATATTTCTGTGCTCTCAAAATAGAATAAACGTGGCGCAGTACAGGGAAAACACAGGGATTTTTTTTTTCAAGATTAGAGTGGTAACCCTGATCTAATAGAAAAAATAAATGTGTCCGTGCGTAGCACGGACGTGATTTTGGGGCGGCAATATTTAACGATGAAATGGTTTTTTTCGGTTTTCGTAACTGCAATTTTTTTTATCCTCAAATCATCGCGCATTTTCCATTTTTATTATGTTATATAGAGAAATAAATCTGCTTTCAAATTCAATTTGACTGAAAATTGTATCTCATTTGACCACTTATTACGACTTTATAGTTTTCAAGCAATTCATTTTAATCTCTATCACGTAACTACAATAAGAAATACTAATAGAAATTTATATACAATTCCATAAATATTGTACCGGATGTTTTTCCATAATTACAGCTGCATGAATATACAAGTACAAGAATTGTGAAAAACACCGATTAACCCCTTAACGCGCAGTGTTGCCGGGTCGGCAACACCTAAAGTTCCCCCTGTTTAGAGACACAAAAACTCCGTGAATATTTCAAAAACTACTCTAATGGCTACTTTAAATCTTTCTTATGAGTTCTAGATGGCAACACCACAGAGATCAAACTCTACTGTTTTTAAATAATAGGTAAAATGTTTTACTGTAATACGCGCTTCACAGCAATGCTCTTCTCACTGCGCTTATCAATGCTTTACTTAAGGGAGGTTACCACTTCGGCTGTATAATTAAAATGGTTAGTGCAATCTTTACAAAACGATACCCGTGTACTCCCCCAGGCCTAAATACATTGCCTAAATTTTTTTCTTTAAATTCCAACTTTAAAGAGTAGTGCGCCGGAAAGGGTTAAATGATTAGAAAAGACAGATCTAACATGCAATAAGTAATTTAAATTTTTACGCTGGCAAATAAAAAAAAATGTTTTGAAATATAATTTAATTGAAAACTGTATTATTTATTTCAGTTTACTGATGGCTGTGATGGAAAAAAAAGCAGGTGTAAATTATTTTTGAATTTTTCTCTGCCACTTGAAACTCGAATATGAAAAATTAATCTATTAGCCTTTAAAATACTGTAAAGTATTCCGGATTTGTTTCTGGCTAGTATACTGTAGCAAAATTAAAACTGCATCGATAAATAAATAAACAAATAAGTATAAATAAATACAAGTTTAAAAGACATGTGATTGGTTTCCCGTTTAACCCTTTAAGCTGCTTAGCCATGTTTTTCCGTCATGAAATATTTTAATTCAAAGACTGATTTAATACAAGATTGACATTAATGTTCATTTTTCTAATCGTATAAGATAAAAAAGATATGTAAATTTATTATATACAAATTTTCATACCAATACTCTTCACAGTTATTATTTTATAAATTAAATATGAATAAAAAAATCTGCAGGACGCTTAAAGGATTAAAAATGCTTTTTTATTGCTTTTGCAATTTAAAAAACACATTACATGAAAAGAATTTTTTAGAGTTTTCAATTTTAAATTTAAAAAGATGTTTTTTGTCTTTACTTATGTTATCCTGGAAGCTCGGGTTTGATCTACTAGTATCTCGTAAAATCCGGCGTATACATGCACTTTTATTACGAAAAATCAGATAGAAATTTATTACTGCGCGTTATACGACGAATATAATAATGATAGGTATAAAAATATCAATAAGATGAGTATGAAAAATATTAAATTTTTTTCATGTGCTGTTTATTTCAAAGTAGTGACATTACGGTATGAACTTTAAAAACTTCATTATCTGGTAACTTAAAATGTTCGTTAGATTTGTCTTCTGCTATATCTACAGACACAATATCGAATTTTGTTTCACTTTCGTCATCGTATATATTTCCCTAGGTCGAAAGAAATTTTCATCTAGATTTGGCTACCCGGTCGTTGCAATTCGTTGAATTTACTCAGCCGCGTAATTGAGCATTTTACTTATAGGAAATATATATATGTGGAATATTCAGTGATTATACTTATGATTTAAGCAAAACTAATATTCTTGAAAATATAAAAAGGTTTAATAGACATAAAATATGTACGTAACATTCAAAGATAACAGTAGAACTGAAAAATATTCAACATAAATAAGCTTCCCCGAGCTTTGCATTAAAATTCATCAAACTCGCCATCGCTGAAAGTCTATAGAACACCTCGTCTTTAATTCCACATTCTCGGTCATTCTGACATTTCTGACGTCCTCGGCAGCTGCTTATAAAAATTTAGACACAAATTTACGCAAACAAAACAGGTAAACATAAAACAAAAACATGTCACGTTATGCAGATGCGTTACTCCAGGGCTGCATATATTCTGCAGCAGTTGATGTCTTGTTGAGACCATCATGGTCTCCAATTTTCTCTACATCTTAACGATCATTTGACTTTACTATGGTACTTTTATAAGGTCCATGGAATTTTTCCTTTAATTTCAGATCTGTGCCGTACTGCGTTCTTTGGATTGCCACGAGATAATTTAATTTATATTTGTTAGGCTCTTTTCTCATGTAAAATTGTTTTCTATAATCAGTGTGACCGTTTTTGGATTGTTGTAAGAAATCTGGACTGTTGTAGGACTTACAACAAGCTAAATCAAGCTAAAAACTCAGGCTAAAAGATAGTTGTCAGTCTATTGATATACTGACCATCAATAGATGGCAGGACTATCGAATTTATTTTTAGCTTGTTGTCAGTCCAAATCTAGCCTGCTTTTAGCTTGAAAAAACGGTCACACTGTCTATAATTGCCGTTACTCCAGAAATATAGATTTCTACGTGAACCACTAAAGTTTGTTTTGATGATTGTTTTATTATTCCTTTCACACGGTTCAATCCTTTCCTTTTCAAAAATTTCAAGCTTTCTTTTTCCTAAATATTTTCTCCGATTTTCACATGTGTGACATTTTCTATAAAAATTATTTCTCGAATAATATTTCTTTTCTTCATCTCTATCATTGTAATCACGCTTCTTGTAATTTCTGATAAATTTCTGTTTATTTGCATTAACTCCTTCAATATTCTTTTTTTCCCTCGTGTTTTTCCGTTTATAATATTTTTCAACTTTCCTCGATTCATTTTTATTTTTATTGGCGAGTGCACATAAATTGCGTTTTTCTTGTAGGTCATTCATTCGTCCTGTTTGTGATGTCTCGTTTCTTTCATAAAAATTTTTCTTACTAATAAAATTTTTCTTCTTTCTCATTTATTTCTTTTCTAATTTTCAAATTTCTCACGTGGTTGGTTGTTTGGTTGATTTTTGTCGTCCGATTATCTACGCTAATGGGATATAGGACCAGGAAATTTCTCACGTGATTCAAATCAATTTCATTTTCTTCTATGACTCATGCGAAATTAATCAAGTAATTACCTTCTGCATTATTATCATTTGCAACTATAACATTTTCATCACGTGAATAATCTAACATAGACGTTTTCATTTCATTATTATTTCTGGCAGCATGATTCAATTTTATAACAGAATTCTTCTTAACATTAGTGCAACCTCCTTGAATATTATTGCGTTTGCCAACTATCTTAATTCCGTTCTCGTTCTATCGCAAAATTTAACTTATTAATGACATCATATCACAATAAAATATCATACGCAAGAGATTTTATCACATACAAATTCGCTCTGATTACAAAACCATCAATATTAAATTCATATGGGAAGTATCCTTTAGGATAAACAACTACTTTTTCTATGCCTGACAAAGAGATATTGCTTGAAAATAATCTTGTCGAGCCTATTTTCATATAATATTCATAACTCACCAAACATATCACTTCCAGTGTCGAAGAAGATCCATGTAGTTTTTCCGATAATATCAATATTTTTCAAGCAATCAGGTTTGGCGCCATTTGTCTGTGTGATTACTGTAGAATTCATTTCTTTGTGATTGGATAATCGCGGGTTTTGGTTCGGATTTTGGTTATCATTATTTATTTGAGTATTATTCCCATTATTAAACTGCGATTTTACGTGGCCAAGACGCTTACTTTTGAAACACATAATTTGTGCTCTGTTCTTTTCATTTAAATAAGAAGATTCATTTACATTAGCTGGATTGTCTGGAAATTGTTGTTTTCTTAAAGTATAACGTTGAGATGGTAACCATGGTTTTGTATTATTGTTTTCGCGCATTTTTGGCTCCCTTTTTCAAAGTGGTGTTAATTTCTATTCATGGTTTTAATATTACATCTTGCTGTTTCATAATTACCTAATTTACAAACTAATACATCAACATTTTTAATTTGGGGAAGATCATCGATAAAATGTTCTTTCATTTCTATCAGTAATCTTCTCTTGATTTAATCTACTAATATTAATTCTTTTTTCAAAATTAGATACATCAAGACCGATAATCCATTCTTCTAAATAATTTCTCAAATGCTAGATCGCGTCAAGTGGCTGAGTTTTCTTTCTTATGCGACATTAATTTTTGCCTAAACTCTTCAATTTGAATCTTTCGAGCAGAAAGTTTTTTTTTACATAATCGTAGTTATTTGTTAATGTTTCTGGTTCTCTAGTTATAACATTAGCAATTTCTAGCGGCATTAAACTTAATAAGTGCATTACCCAATTTTCTTTTCTTATATTCATCCTAGAAATCTGTCTCTCGAATAGAGCTAAATGGATACTAATATAACCCTTCCCATCAAAGTGTGACATTAATTTAAAAAAATCTGGTTGCTTACCTGAGCCAGTTACAGCCAAAGCGTCATTTGTATTTGTCATATTTCCTTGGAGCTCAATTTTTCGTAATTCGTACTCCATCTCTAACTTTTTTTCCTCTAATCTTCTTTCTGCTTCTAAGCGTCTTTCTTCTTTTTCTGGTTCTAGTCTTCTTTCTTCTTTTTTGCTTCTAGTCTTCTTTCTTCTTTTTCTGCTTCTAGCTTTTCTTTTTCTATTATCTCCGCGGCAATGACTTCAAGTAAAACTTTTGCAAAATTTTCTTCATAATCCTTTGATTCAGTCACCAACTTTATCAAATCAATGATTCTTGGACTCTGAGGCACAACTATACCTAATTCATCACACAATGTTAGCAAGTCCGCCTTTCTAGCTTTATTCAGAACAGACATTATAATTTTTGTTTACACTTCAACAAAACAATATAGTGCACTATATTGCAGGCTTGATTACGGATAATTTCTAATCATTACACATATAACAAACAGTTCCCTTTTTTTATATATAATACGTTTTAGTTTAAAAACAAAACATTCTTCGTAGACTTAGATCTTCTTAGTACAAATACCTTTCATCGTGAAATTCAATTTCAAATATAAATCAGCGAAATCATTCAAATCCCGGCAACGAGCCCCCAAAACTTGTGGGATATTAAGTGATTAACTTATGATTTAAGCAAAACTAATATTTTTGAAAATATAAAAAGATTTAATAGACATAAAATATGTACGTAACATTCAAAGATAACAGTAGAACTGAATAATATTCAACATAAATAAGCTTCCTCGAGCTTTGCATTAAAAATCCATCAAACTTGCCATCGCTGAAAGTCTATAGACCACCTCGTCTTTAATCCCACACATATATATGTATGTGTGTGTGTGTGTATTTTAAAATTTTTTTTCCTTAATGTATATTTTACTTATATTATAAATTTCTTAATTATTTAGTAAATTTTGGTTTCGTTCACGTCCTAATGACTGTCTGCATTGCAATGCAATTATTTTTTATTTTTCGGCAGTTTGAAAAAATATATATAACCCTTTTTTTTCAAACACTTCTTTTTTAACTCTCTCCGCTAACTCATCAGACTCAAATGATGTCATCCTCTCCAACCAATCAATTTGCTAGTTGAGGCCTATGCCTCTCTACCGAGAGACTCCTCTTTCTGGCTTCCCCATAGGCTTAGGAGAACCTGCTTACGAGATCCCAGCCATTTCTATGTAAACCCCCTTTTTTACTGCCAGCTTTTCATTCATTCTAAGACCGCTGGCGTGTGTACTTCTCCTGCGGTTCCGTTCAGCAAAGAGTCCTTATCAGGACTAGAGTCTGCGCTGTTTTGTGGGCCCCTTGAGTTGTCTACCGCCTGGTCACAGATCACATCATGATAGGCTAGCATTAAAAGCTTTAATTTCAAAAAATTTTCTTTCGATCAATCTTCAAAATTAGGGAGCTACGTGGCCCCTTTTTTAAAGTTTTTAGGGTTAGGGTGGAAATTTTTTCTGGGCCTATTGGTATTTCCAGTGCTGCCCTTCCCGTCTCGACCACTTTTTGTACTCTGTTAACGTATGTGATGATTTCGTAAATTTTTAGAAAGTCATTGCGCCACTGGGTGTATATTTACCCCGGTGCTCCTACTCGAGAGCTAAGTTTCACTCGAGTTTCCAAATTCTTAAAATTTTAGAGTTCATTGTTGTTAATCGTATCTTTATGTTTTATTTCACTTTTGTTGGAGGTTTAACAGGGGTTTCGACTCACTGTAAGTACTCCTTAAGCACCAGCGTTGACTTGACTGTCAATAAGTATCACGATCGCTGTCGATACATAAATAAGTAATCTACTTCTGTTGTACCTAAATTGCTTCTTTTAAAATCTTTTAAAATCTTTTATTAATAATTTATTAATCTTTTAAAATATTTTTAAATTAGTTTTGGTTTAATTTCATTCAATGGTTTTATTATTCACTCACATACTATTTCCACAATGGCATGACAAAATCGGAATACTTTTGTAAATGTTTTGTCATCTTCTAATAAAACATATTACCGGTCACATCAGTATGTACTGTAAAAATCTTAAACACAAAAAGAAACACAATTAAAAATACTTTTTGTCAGCAAATTAAAAATACTTTAATGCATCGTGATATAGAATTCTTCATATAAAAAGCATTTTCGTGTTGCGGTTGAATTCTTGAAATAAGCCAAATGCTTAAATGTGCCCTATGTTGCAAAATTGTTGATATCTAGAAATGTGTTCTTAAATGTTGCAAAAGTATTGCTATCTAGAAATGTTTTTTAAAAACAGTGTTTTTTATTGTTTTGAAATAGTATTCTAGACAATTTTAAATAAAATATGCTTTTAAAATAGTGTTGTTCTTTCTTCACAACACTTTGTCACTAGATTAACAACACATTGTGAACACCAAATTATTAACAACACTGTATAACGAAGCATGTAAATTTTTTCAAAACACTTTCAAGATGGTGTCTTTAAAAGTACTCTATTTTAAGAATGAAATAAGAAATAATTCTCTTTATTAAAAAAATGCTGGAGATTACTGAGCGAATTGACATTTTTTTATCCAATAAATATCTATAGCTGCATTTCTGGAAATGAAGTTTGGCATTTTAGGCATCATGTATTCTCACATTATTAACAATAAAATTTATAAAATTCTTAAACCCGAAACAACACATTCTAAAAAAACGAAAACAATTTTAGTGAAAAGTGTTAATTATTATGTTCATATAGTGTTTCAAAAGTGTTTCACGGATTTTCACTGCACCACTGTTGCAAAGCCCATACGAATCCTTGCACTAAATCGCATCAAATTAGAAAAACATCGCATGTGTGAGCAAATTTAAGGTATCTTTTTAAAGAAAAGTGTGCACGTTAAACGGCGAATACACAAGAAAATAGTTGTTGATTGTGCTTTTAACGCTCAATTATAAGCACAAAACATATAGGTCTTAAGAGGTGAGATGGAGTTTTTCTATGGTAAACTAGCCCTTATTTACGCAACGAAATCCAAACATCGGAGAAGACCACTGAAAACGCCAAACGACTAGCCAACGGTTGCGAATGGATTTGAACCCAGCACCTCCCTTCTACAAATTTTAAAAGAAAATCTCTCAGCTACTGTTAGGATCAATATACAAAACAAAAAGTCTCAAATCGTCATTTGCGCGTAATACGCCGGAAATTACAGTATGTAATTAAAAGTCCACCATCAATAGTAGCATCTTTTGGTAATAAAAATCGATGAGCCCTTTTTCTTTTATATGCTAATTAACGTCAAAACATTTGTCTAAATTTTAAGCTATTGCATAGCTTTTATCGCGGGCTTTGAGCGCGGCGACCGAATCCAAAAATTCCGTAACGAGGAAAATCCTAACACATCCGTAACGAAAAAAACCTAACACTCGGCTAACGTCGTTTCAGCTCGGCAGACTTCGGCATGGTATCCTTCGGTAGACTTCGGCAGACACTGACGCGGTATTTTTCAGATATTTAGAGGATATCAAGTCTCAAACTTATATTTCTTATTTCTGTTACTATAAATCTATAGTTTCAATAATAAAAATTCCTGATAGAATGTATATAGAAAAGAATCGTCTTAAGATAAAACAAGGTAGGATAATGTAGCTTTTGGTGATTGGAGACCCGCCCAATAGTGAGGATCGAAAAATTTAAAATGCTTATAACTCGCCATCTAATTTTCGTAGCGCGGCCAAATTTTGTTTGGTAATTTATTATGAGACAGTGTTAATTTTTAATGAAAAGAGACCCCCACAGTGAGGGTCGAAAAAGTTAAAATGCTTATAACTCGCGGTCTAATTTTCGTAGCGCGGCCAAATTTTGTTTGGTAATTTATTATGAAACAGTGTTAATTTTTGGTGACAGGAGACCCCCCACGTTGAGGGTCGAAAAATTTAAAATGCTTATAACTCGCGATCTAATTTTTGTAGCGCTGCCAAATTTTGTTTGGTAATTTATTATGAGACAGTGTTACTTTTGGTGACAGGTGACCCCCCACGGTGAGGGTTGAAAACATTAAAATTCTTATAACCCGCGATCTAATTTTCTTAGCGCGGCCAAATTTTGTTTGGTGATTTATTATGAAACAGTGTTAATTTTTGGTGAGAGGAGACCCCCCCCCCCCCACGGTGAGGGTCGAAAGAGTTAAAATGCTTATAACTCGCGATTTAATTTTCGTAGCTCGTCCAAATTTTGTTTGATGATTTATCATGAGACAGTGTTAATTATTGGTGACAGGAGACCCCAATGGTGAGGGTCGAAAAATTTAAAATGCTTATAACTCGCGATCTAATTTTCGTAGTGCGGCCAAATTTTGTTTGGTAATTTATTATGAGAGAGTGTTAATTTTTGGTGAGAGGAGACCCCCCCCCACGGTGAGGGTCGAAAGAGTTAAAATGCTTATAACTCGCGATCTAATTTTCGTAGCTCGGCCAAATTTTGTTTGATGATTTATCATGAGACAGTGTTAATTATTGGCAACAGGAGACCCCAATGGTGAGGGTCGAAAAATTTAAAATGCTTATAACTCGCGATCTAATTTTCGTAGTGCGGCCAAATTTTGTCTGATAATTTATTATGAGACAGTGTTAGTTTTGGTGACAGGAGATCCCCCATGGTGAGGGTCGATAAATTTAAAATGCTTATAACTCGCGATCTAATTTTCGTAGCGCGGCCAACTTTTATTTGGTAAATTTTTATGAGACAATGTTAATTTTTGGTGACAGGAGACCCCCCACGGTGAGGGTCGAAAAATTTAAAATGCTTACAACTCGCGATCTAATTTTCGTAGCGCGGCCATATTTTGTTTGGTAATTTATTATGAGATAGTTTTAATTTTTGGTGACAGGAGACTTCCCCCCCACGTTGAGGGTCGAAAAATTTAAAATGCTTATAACTCACAATCTGATTTTCGTATCGCGGCCAAATTTTGTTTGGTAATTTATTATGAAAGAGAGTTAATTTTTGGTGACAGGAGACCCCCACTGTGAGGTTCGGAAAATTTAAAATGCTTATAACTCTTGATCTAATTTTCGTAGTGCGGACAAATTTTGTTTGATAATTTATTAAGGTATTGCATAGCTTTTATCTCGGGCTTTGAGCGCGGCGAAAGAATCTAGAAATTCCGTAAAGAGAAAAAAAAACCTAACACTCCGGCTAATGTCGCTTCAGTTAGGCAAACTTCGGCACGGTATCCTTCGGTAGACTTCGGCAGATATTGACGCGGTATTTTTCAGATATTTTGAGAATATCAAGTCTCAAACTTATGTTTTTTATTTCAGCTACCAGAAACGTATAGTTTCAATGATAAAAATTCCTGATTAACCTACATGTTTTGTAGCATGATAAAAATATTTTAAACGATATTAACTTCTCATTTATTCAATAAAAGAAAAAAATGTTTGTTATCGGTCATCACGCTCAAAAAGTGTAACTTGAATTAATATCAAAGACAAAAAAAAAAAAAAAAAAAAAAAAAAAAAAAAAAAAAAAAAAAAATGCATAAATAAAAAATAAATAAATAATTATAATTGCATAAGTTTATAAAAAATGCTATGCAATACCTTTGCCGCGGCAGTCCCCGAGTGCCGCATGTATTTTTATTTAAAAAAACAGCCGCTATATATCAATGTTTTTAATTGCATTCAAAAACATCAAAATAAAAAAAATCCTCATAACTTCTTAAAACTACGTGCTAAGTATTCTTTTTTTTTTTTTTGCAAATGGCTTTTAAAATGTGCTCACGATGGCATGTTTCCAAGTTTTACAGGTTTTTTTTATTGCGATTTTTACATTTTCTAGCTGCAAATGTAGTTCTTATCTTTTAAAATGCAATTGTAAGAATTTAGTGTTGTTATAGTGAATAAAAATCTAATTGATATATTTTATGTTTGAAATATTTATCGATTTTTGAAATAAATTGTTTTAGTGCGTAAATATTTAAAAAAAAAAGCAATAACATAAAATGACAATTAAAAAAAAAATCACTTCTAATAAACTAACTAATAAAAAATGATTAAGTTTCAAAAGGAAAAATATTAATATTTATGTATTGTCTTTGAATGATATTTTTGTTCTTGAATGATTAAAAAATTTAGTTCACAGTTGTTTAAATTTCTAATCACCAGAAAAATGACAAAATTGTAATGTTGTTTTCTCAATATATGTTTTTTAATGAAAGAAAAAAGATTTTATTCTCAAAATTATATCTAAAAAAATAATTACATATAGGAGTATAAGACTTGAGAGCATAATCATAATAATATATTTTAAAATTACTTTTAGATCTGTAAAATTATATTAATTTAAATATTGCTTCTACTGCACTGAGTTAAGTTTAGTGAACGAATATATCAGTTCACGGCGCGGTGGTGAGAAGCTGTAACGTTTTTGATGTATGTTAAATCATATTCTTTTTTTTTTTTTACAATTATTGTTGTTTTCTTTTTATTTAAAAAATTGTCTTGATAAAGTAACTTATTAGTGCATGTATATTTACGGTTTGTATTATTAAACGGAACTAGGTAACTGTATTTTAAAGCAGACAATCTCTGATGCAAGCAACTTATTAAAAAATAACAAATAGATGTAATATTCGAACATTCTTATGTTTTCCAAAATAATATTGATATTATGAGTCAGAGAAGTGCATCATAATTTAAAGGTCAACTACAATATAGGATATAGGAACTGGAAGTAGTAATTTCGCTAACCTGATGTGTGTAATGCCTATTTATTTCTAAAATTTTCATAGTTTGAGGTGTTATTTCATTGCATAAACAATACAAATGTATATAAGATGTAGCTTGTTTGTATCTGTAATTGCATCTTTTGATTGATGATGATGATTTTGATGATTTTAACAGCAAATCAAAATATATTTTTAAAGTAAAATTAATTGTTATTTAGGTTATGATAAAAGAATTTAAAATTTGTTGTAATTTATCTACTAATATTAGCACTTAGTAACAGAATAGACAATTGTTTCTTAATCTATTAAAATATAAGATAACCACGAAAAGAAAAAAGCAATAACATTTTCTGAGTTACATAAGATTAACATACATAAGTGGAAAAAAAATTCTAAGGTGTATGATCGAACTGATACATGCAAAAGCATAAAATAGATTGCTTTATAAGTAATATTAGTGTTGAAAATGCCTAAAATTTGTTGGAAATAAAGCTTTTCAGTTGAGAAAGGAAGTAATCAAAAACTCTTTACTCTAATTTGATAAAATTGTATAACAATATTTTAAAAATAATCTGGAAATCTTTTTGAAATTCTTTTGCATCAAAATAAAAATTGTTTTATAAAGATTATTTGTTTCTGATTTTTTTAAATATAAATAATACTTTGTGGTATGTATAGAAATCCGAAAAAATTATTGCAATGTCAAAATTATTATTAATTAAGGGGGAAAATGCTAATCAACAGAATTTTCTCATAATCAATCTCAGTCTCATATTGATTACATTGTTATATAAGAATTGTGAATAAGAAAACTTCTTAAGTCTGAAAAATAAAATTTTTGAAACATTTAGTCTGAAATCCCAAAGTTTTTTAGTTGTCGTTGAAGAATATTTTATTTGGTTTGGTTTACTTAAAACATATATTTGACCTGTGTTGTTGACGTTAGGCTTTCGTTTATAAGTAATTGTGAATGTACAGGGAATATGCATCAAAAGTAAATTTACAACACCAGACACAAAATTACAACTGGGTGCTCTTTAAAAATTGTGCAGCGGGGCGGACCAGATTTGAAAACGAAGCCTACATAGGCTCAAAAGCAATTAGCGGTATGGTACATTAACCTCAATGACACAGTGAAAATTGATTATGTCTTCGTTTTATGGAACAACAGTCTATAATATTTTACACATTTTCGTAAACATGTCACTATATTTAGTAATAATATTAAGATTGTAACCACCCTGACAAGGCCATACGTAATAAAACTATCGTATTCAGAAATTTTTTTTTAAAACACCATTCTGTAAACAAATCTGAGAGATAACTGATAGGATTTCTTTGTAATTTTGGCCTAAGACTATTCAGTAAACAAGTAAGAACATTCAAATATGTAATATCTAAGAAATACTAAAACACCGTAAAACCCATCGGTACTTCCTTTTAACAGTAACAATCTGAAGTAATACCCTTTGTGTTGAAATTTAAATATAATTTATTTTCAACACAGTCATAGCTGACAATTTGTGGTTGTACAATTGAATTATATTCATTCATGTTGTGAATTAAAACTTCTTATATACAATAACACTACAATCGTCATCTAGTAGCTGTCTATAAACACGAGTGAAAGTAAATGTACATACATACAAACAAAAATGAAACAAAAACGATGAAAGGCTATATCTATATATTCCTTGATTCGTGCCAGTATGGCACACAAAATATTGAGCATACTAATTACTATGTTTGTATACAGATCCTCGTCTTTTACTTATTTTAGCGAACAACGGATTTTGAGCTAATTCTATTGATGATAATTTTCAAAACTTTCAAGCTATATATTGGAGACTTTCACAAGCATTCCCCTATACATCTAGCTAACACATTCTGCATATTATTTTCACTGCATTCACACATGAATAATAAAATATTATTAAGTAAACCTGTTCATTTCATACAGTAGTTTATTATTTTTAATTCTGATTACATGATATTGTGTACAATGGTTGTTATATTTTCTGAAAAGATTTTGTATATTAAAAAGCAAATTATAAAAAAATGGCAAAATTTAAGATTGTGTTTATGAGAACCTTAATTCAACTACGATCGTACATATACGAGTATCCTCATAACAATGAAACAGTTTATAACAAGACCACTTAATCATAATTAATAATTTGAATGCTTTTGTAACAATCGTTTTGATAGGATTATATAAAAGACATTGATTCATTTATAAATATTTTGATAGTCTCTATAAATCCTTATGGGATTTAAGTCAAAATTTCTTCACGGATGTATAAGACCTGTATATCTTATTTACATATCTGGAATTTAAGGATAATATGTGTTGTATTTTTCTATATGTTTAACTTCACGTGACCGGACATATCTGGCCATATAAGGTATACATATATATATGAACATACATATAAATTATTGATTTTCTCTCTCTTTTTCTCTCTTTCTCTCTCTCTCTCTTTTTCTTCCCCTCAATCTTTATATTTGTATATTTATAAATATGTATCTACATACACTGCTCAAAACAATTAAAGGATATTGCAGTTTTAGGTGGATTTTGTAT
The DNA here is from genome assembly GCA_964019185.1 of Maratus speculifer. Classification (NCBI taxonomy): domain Eukaryota; kingdom Metazoa; phylum Arthropoda; class Arachnida; order Araneae; family Salticidae; genus Maratus; species Maratus speculifer. The sequence goes on along the minus strand of OZ025298.1, from coordinate 111,342,769 downwards.
CTGGGAAACTTTTTAGCTGATTGATACATGGTCGACAGACATAGTAGGTTATATGAGAATAAATTACACAAGTTTGGCAGAAAAAAATGCATTTTATTGCGCATTTGTGTACAAAAGGAAAAAAAACACAATTTGTGCATATGAGAAAAAAAGAATAAGAAAAGGTGTTTTCTACAAAGAAAATCATTTTCAGTAGGGGGTATGGTTTCCACGGGCGGTCAGCAACGTTGAACACCTTTGAGGCATGGATTCAATGAGGCTATTAATGACGAGTTGGGATATTCTACCCCTCTCTTCCAGAAGAGTTCTTTCCAGTTCTTGGAGAGTTTTTGGGGGTTGTTGGCGGTCAGAAACTCGTCTTCCTAGAGCGTCCCAAACGTGCTCGATTGGATTCATGTCTGGAGAACACGCTGGCCATTCAATTCGAACGATTCCTTCCTCGAAAAGGAAATCCTCCACCAGGTTTGAACGATGTGGCCTGCAGTTATCGCCCATTAAAATGAAGTTATCTTCGATTGCTGCAGCGTAAGGGACTACAATAGGTCTGAGGATCTCAACCCTATATCGGCGACCATTCAGAGCTCAATCTCGAATGATGTAGGAGTCAGTGCGCCCGTCAATGAAAGTGCCACCATACACCAACACTCCTCCACCGCCAAATCTGACACTTTCGTGCACGAACGTAGGATTATTCCTACTGCCACGGTCCCTCCAGATGAAAATACGCCTATTATCCGGATGCACAGAAAAACGGGACTCGTCAGAAAACAGAATATTGCTCCATTCATTTCTCCTCCAGTTGACATGCTCAGTTGCCCACTCCCTGCGGTCGCGACGATGCCTTGATGTTAATCTAACATATACCATCGGTCGGCGAGCATACAAACCTACAGCATGGAGCCGGTTTCGGACAGTCTGAGTTGAAATCGTGGAGCGAAGGTGTTGTTGGAGAAGAGTAGCGTTCATGTTTCGGTGTCTCCGAGCTGTTAACGCTAAATACCGATCTTCATTGGGCGTTGTTGCCCGTCTACGACCTTGCCCTGGTCTTCGGCTTGCACATCCACTCTCCAAAAAACGGTTCCAGATCCTGGAAATGACACTTTGTGACACTCCAATGGCTTGCGCTACTTCGGCTTCAGTTTGGCCCCCTTCTGACCTACCAACAATTCTCCAAGTTTCTGAATCTGTCAAATGACTTCGCTGAGACATCGTACTCATCAAAACAAAGCAATCACTGAATGCCGATCACCTTTGTCTTCATTCTCTTTTATCCAGTTGAAAGTCAAATTTCATTCGCTGCCGCTGAAGCGACGTTTTTGACGTCGAACTCGAAATTTCCTAATCCACAGTTTGAAAACCAGAAAAATTTGCATTTGTCATTCTCTTCTGCTTTATTTCCGCAAAAAAAAATTTCGTTTATATCTTTATTTTATATAAAACTTCAAATATCCTTTAATTGTTTTGAGCAGTGTATATGTGGTCTTTCAAAATTGAACCCTGCAGTTAAGAGATGTGATAGAATATATAAACAGAATAAAAAAATTCTACAAATTATGGGATCAAAAACCATGTATTTAGTTTTAAGTAAAGGGCATTTTATCCTGAGTGAACTTGCAAAGAAGATTGTAACTTTTGGAAAAGACAAAAGAATACAATGAATTTACAGCGATACCTTAAAAATGGTGCTTTTTTTAAATGAAATGCTGTAATGTAACTTAAAGTTCTGAAGAAATACGACGCTTAAGCAATTGTTTATACCGAAAAGAAATAGCAATTGCATTCTAAAATCGTTAAGTACATATTTTTGGTGCATATAGTTAAAACTTCCACGACTAGTTTTACATGTACAACAAATATGAGAATGAATATTAATATTTATGTTATATCCTTCAATTTCCTGAAAGTCATTCCCATTAACACAAATTTAATTATTTAAATGCACTGTATTTTTTATACCTACATTATTTGCAACTGCATGCTATATGGTATATATCATCATGTTGATGCCTTCACTTATCCGTCTTAATTGGTCGGTTAAGTTTTGAACTTCCTTTGTATTGCACATAGTCCTTATCTTTTTCTATTATTGCACGTTCTTTGCCAAATTTCGAAAGAATTATTTTAATTTCCAATTATATATGTCAGAATTACAAGCGTTCTATCAAATGAAATTATTTATGTACTAAATAACTTTGAATATAAGTCAGATATAAATTATTGTTTTTACAAATGCTCTCCAAACATCTTCAAATATCTGTGTGTAACTGTTTATCTTAATAAATAATTTTTCACTGAATGAAGCTCAAAACCGCGCTATTTTGTATTTTGCTATGGTTCAAAATTCTCTTGCCAAATTCGAAAGATTAATTATAATATGTATATAGAGAAAAATCAGAAACATTCTCAGAAACACTTTCTTGAATTCGCGGATATTTCCCTGCACCAGTGCTGCTGGAATAATATTCCATTAATCAAAATATGTATTTTATCCTAAATTAATGAGATAAAATGCAAAATAAAGGACATTGTTATAAAATAACATTTTCTGCTCTTGGAATCGAACAAGTTTCTTTAACGTTTTAAAATCATTACCCTGATCATTTAGACAAATTAATAAAGTAGAGAAGCACATTAATGTAAATTTGTCTCAGACTGGTAAAAGCTTGAATTATTTCTTTCAGATTTTGAAGTTAATTTCGAAAGTTATTTCGACTTTAGAGGATTGTGAGTTTGGGGTATTGTTATTTTAATGTTAAAATAGCATTAAAGTATGAATTACAAAACTTTTTAAATAGGTTGCTAGATACAAAGTATGAATATCAGATTTTTCACGACGGACTTTTTTATTTACTATTTTAATTGAAAAATCTATTTTAAATATGTTCATTTAAAATATTTTTAATTGCAAATATTTTTCATAACTTTAAAATAAAAACTTTGAGTAATTTTAAATGAACGAGAACATTAATCGTTATTTCTTTTTAAATGAAAAATCTTTCTTATCATTGTTGTTAGCTTAATATTTTTTAAGAATTTAATTAGAAATCTTAATTTATAGTGTTTTTGGATTTTCGCTTTAAAAAAGAATTCGTATTTTAGTTCTAATATAGTCAATACACATGCATGTTTTGGATGGATAAAAAGTTACCCCATAGTCCCTATTGAGGGAAAAATCCACGGAAAAACCCTGTTTTTTCGTTGTACGGAGTTTGTTTTATTATAAATGGGAAGTAAATTACCATATGTAGGCATGTTTTACTGAGTCTAAATAGAAATCTTTATTAAATTATATAATACATGGAGTGTTACAATATTTATTAGAAGTTGTTTGGCTGTTTAATATTTTAACAAATTGTAACATTTTCTTAAAAATTCAACTCAATTAAATACATATAGAAGGGATTTAATCACTTTAATATTAAAAAAATTATACTATTTTGCAGATAATTTATAATATTGTATAGAATCAGAGTTTGTACGCATCAAAGTATTTTGAAGATTTTAAGTGTTTTAGTAACAGGCATTTTGGAAAGTACTTGGTGCTGTATTTGAAGATATATATATATATATATATATATATTCATATAATAAGGCTATTATTTAGACAATTGCCTCATCGAGTTTACTGCTGAAAATCCATAAAGATTTAAAACACAACTCGCATGCACCAAATGCAATCGGTCTGCCAAGTGTTATCTTGGTGAAAAATATTCTAAAAACACGATTAAAGCAGTTCACTCGTAGGTTTAAAATTGCGTTTTCCCGTTCACCGCCCTCCATGTTTTTCTACTTTTCGGTGCAGTAGAATACAATAATAAACCTACGAGTCAACCATTAAAATCAGTGTTAGGGATATTTTCACCAAGACATGACTTCGATGATCGAATGCTTTATGATAAGCGAGTTGGGTTTTAACTACGTATGGAATTACAGCCTTGAACTCGATGAGGTTATTTTCTATGCTAGCTCCACCATGTCTAATTACTTTTACAAATATTCTGATAAAAGGTCCTTGGAAGTCCATTAATTGCACGAACTCTGTTTTACAACCACGCGTTTTCAATTCTTCCTGCAAGATTTGCGGTTATTGTGTCCGCCAGTTGTAATCTAAACTTTTTTAAGGATTTTTTCAAATGACATGCATAATTTTTAAGTTGATAATTTATAAGCTTTAATTAATTTTAATGTAACATATTTTATGTATAATTTGTTTATCAACTAGTTAAACGTAGTTTACACATGATAATGTGAAAAGTTCAAAGTTTTTTCAAATATGACTATACATGCGAAATTTTGTTACTATGAAAATTCTCAGTTTAGCGTCTAAATATTGCAAAACACATAATAATTTTAGTATATAGATGCATTAAATTAACAACAAGGAAAAAACTTCAATACAGGATTAAATTTTATTTTCAGCACTGCAACAATTTCTGACGTATTATGACCGAATCCTTAAGGTTATATAAATTTTATGTACTTGGAGTACAGGTGATAAATATTTCATCTTTTTCATGAGATGAATTAAAATTGATAATATATTGAATTTTAAAGGGGAAGAGACATTATTAAAGCTACATATATAACAATAGTGCAGTTATGTTTAGCTTTTTTGTAGTACTCTATGATCTGCTGCTATGATATTTAATTTTAGTTCGCCAGAATTTACTTTAATACTTAAATTCATAAAAGTCAAAATACGAAACATAACTTGGAAAATGTAAGATAATCAATGTAAAAATATTATAAGTATCGCTTAAGATATGAGAGAATGTGTTTTAATGAATAACGTTCATTCTAGTATTCGCTCCAGGATTTTAAATTAGGGTAACCTTTTATTATCAGTATGAACGTCAGAAATGTAAAATTATTTTGAATAATGATATTCTATATCATGTTAAATACTCGAGAAGATTAAAAAATATATATCTTTATAAATTACAGATAAATACACAAAATGTGATTGGACACTTAAAGCAAATTTACGCAAAAACAGCAAAATTATCAAAATAAATAAATAAATAAATAAATAAAATAATGACTACATTTTCAATATTTAACTCGCATTATCATTTTTCTATGTTGTAAATATCAATGATGAAAAAATGAATACTGATTCCTAAATTTACTGATCTATATAAATAAGATAAATAATTAAGGTAAAAAAAATGATGGGCATTTCTGTAAAGTTTTCAGTCCAGTATGCTCAGTTTTTCTAGTGTAGACAGAAGAAAAGAAGCTAGTGCTCTTCTTAACACTTTCAGATTTTATGAATTCAGCTTGTTTGTAAATCTGACCTATCTCTAACTCCCGAAAATATAGTTCGATTTCCATGAATTGCATAAATATTATTGTGATATACTATGGTCCTTTCTGTATTAAAAATGAAGCGTGTAGCCATTCAAAAGGATTTCGTTAGATTAAGGTCTATGGGAGTCGTATATTTTAATGAGGTAAAACCGATCGGAATGCGGCAGCACAGACAATCACCTCATCGAGTTCACTTCATCGATCTGATATTTCAGAATTAATTAAATTTTTATTCGCATATTAAAACGTCATTCGCCTGCCGAGTCATATCTTGGTGGCAAACCCTTTAAAACCTGATTTTTTTTATTGACTCGTAGGTTTATTATTTTGTTTTCCTGCACCAAAAGGTGTGAAAACATGGAGGATTGGGAGCAGAAAAAAAACAATGGTAAACCTTCGAGTCAACATTTACAATCGTGTTTTCATGTCCCAAAATATATCTGGGCAAAACTATTGTGTTTTAATATGGGAATAGAGATTTAATTAATTCTAAATTATCATTTACCAACGCCATTAAATTATTGCTTGCTTTGCTGCCTCCCGGTATAACAAAGTTTTAAGCATATTGAAATTTATATACATCACTGAAGCAAATTAAAAAGTTCATATTATATAACAGCGCTTCCCAACCTTTTTATTTCGCGTAAACTTTCATGGATTTTTTATAACAGAATACCCTCATTTTACATAAATACTCATGTTTACCCCATCTCCTCTCAACTACATGATACAAACATACTTCGTCCACTTAGTAATTTTCTTATCTAAATCATATAATAATTCGATACCAATTACATTATCATTTCTAATATTTTTGTCATTTTACTAATCCATTTTAGGTGCATTCGTAATTATGAAAATACGTAGCAGCAGTAGCTGCTATTCAGTCCGCCCGTTTGTTCTTTCTACCGTCAGTCTTCTTGTCTGTCCGTCCGTATATAACAAAGCAAAAACAACGCAGTCGCATGAAATAAATAATTATTGAATAATTTTGTTGAGTCACTTAAAATTTTATGAAAATCGGATGAATAGCTTAAATATAGAGACTATCAAAATTATTCCGTTACTTAACAACCAATAGGAAAAAATAATTTCAAAAAAAATTTGAATGATGTTGCACTCTTTCAAACATAATATCGATATGCATCTTTAGAATATTTTCTAAAATATATTTTTTTATTATCGTTGGTGAAAGGAATGTTTGTTATAGAGGGCAACACAAAAATATTGTATTACATAATGGTACAGAGAGGAGAATATACAGGGTACGTTTAATATACATTAAACAATTCATTATTTTATGCTTTTGATATACGTTGCAAAGGTTTACTACAAGTTAGTTCCTCTATAATAGAAAGCAAATAGTATTAACTTGGTCACGCACAACATTTTGAATATCTTACTGTATTCAAAGTACTGTATACTGATAGAAGAAATTCTGAAATTTTTAAAACTTTGTTATAGTACAAACGCACCACATTTGCTACGCTTGATGTGAAATTTCCGACTTGTTGTGGTTTTCTTTGTTAAGTATATTGTTTTCAAATACTCCGAGTAGGCCCATTATGTATATCCGATTTGGAATCGCTGTTATAGAATATAGCGAATATAGAATATCTAAAACCTATAATTTATTAACAGGGATACATAAAAGATGTCAGCTATAGAACTAAATGAGCGAGAATTGAACAATTGAATACAAAAAATAACATTTGGAAGTACGTTTTCAGTAGTATTACGCGTTTTTAAGTTTTACAGTTCTTTGAATATTATTTGGTTTTTATTAATTCTAAAGATCAGGTACAGATTCGCACAAGATCCTGAACAACATTCATTTATTGGCGGAAATCACTCAGTGGAAATTTTGAACTGTGTACATCGCGTTTAACTAAAATAAATTTTAGCACACTATGTAGTATGCATGCATTTCTATAGATCATATACAAAACTGCAGAAAAATTGTAAATTTCATTGTCTGTTCATGATGAAATATATGAAATCCGGCTTTCAAATGTGCTATGCGTTTCCGAAATTGTCCGTTTAGCCATCATTCTTTCTTCACCTTAAATAATTGTTAAGTTTTGTTATATCACTGTGAATGTTTCATAATCAATGCATTATGCACGATTTTTCTTCTTTTTTTAACTCTATGAATCAATGCATTACGTCATTTATAGTGTCATTTAAGCACTTTAATTTTTTAGCGATTGAAGGATTTTATGCATGAAATATTTAAAGTAACGAACAGTGGTAAAAGTGGTAATAAAATTAATTAATACTATTTAATAATAAAATGTTCCGTTCAGTTTGATTCATTGTTTTAAAGAAGTGAATAAAATCTAAAAATAGTATTGCATTTTTAAACCTAAAAATCTGTTATATAACAGTTGAAATTATTATACTTTTTTATAGCGGTAAAGATAAATTTAACACTTTTGTTTATTTCTTTTTTAGTTTTTTTTTTCATTAGTGCACACATTTTTTAATGTTTTATGTAAAGTTAAATTTATCGTTTATTCAGATAATAATCTATGCAATACAATCTATTAATAAATAGAAAGAAAAATATTTTTAACAATGAGATCAATACTTACCAGTGATTTTTTTTATATTTTTATAAACAATTTGTCTAATATTTTATTTATAGATGAAGAAAAAACATTATTATCATACTTCGGAAAAGTATCTTATCTTTTATACAATTTTAGCTCGATGATTATCAATAAACATGCCGATGAGAATGTTTTATTTCTTTATTAAAATATATGATTTGTGAAACATTTATTTTTCCTCTGACATTAGATATCTCTAGGGGTTTATTTTTAGGCAAATGATTTTTTAAGCATACATAGGTTAATTTGATTGCATTTTATAGCTAGGAGATAGTGACTATTTTGTATCATTAGAACAATAATGCAGAAATAATAAAACAATTATTTTATAAATCAACCTTGATTTTCTTTTTCATTAATTAGGTATTATAAATATTCTAAACAAAGCAGTTATTTTTTTCCAACTGTAGCATGTATTAGATAAATTTTTAAACACGATTATTCAATTGGTAAATTAATTATAACAGATGTAAATTTTCCATATTTAATTTTTGGGTGAAAAAAGTCCGGACCAGGATTCGAACCAGGGATGTATTTCCTGAAGCCGCCAATGCTCTGCCAATACATCTTTGTTTCGAATCCTGGCCCCAAAAATGTAAATTGGAAAATTTACATCTGTTGTATTATGTATGTTTGCTTTCATTAACGTTGTGTAGCCTTTTTTGAGGATTCTTTCTTTTGAAAACTTATTCGTCTAGCTTCTCTATATGTCTGTTTGTAGATTTTTAATTTTATAGATCAACATCTATTGTACTGTAAGCTACAAAAAATTGAAAAAGCCATATATTAAATTTATTAATGTAACTAAATGTGAGATGTCGGGTCACGTTGTTTTTATATTTGCATATTCTGTTGAGAAAATACTCTCAGTTGTTAGGAAGGGAGTTCCTAGTGATACTTTAATTTCAACTTGCGTTTTTTCCCCTTTATTTTATTTTTACAAGAAAAAAATGCATGAATTTTTTTCATTTCCAGTTTTTGCTAGCCTTATACGTTTTAGAAATACCTGAAAATAATTTGATGTTTTTCAGAAAATGTGTTTCTGGGAGTTGATGTGTGAATCTATCAAACTGTCATTCTGTCACCCTGTATGTGACCAAAATTTTTTTGGCGCTCCACCTCAAGATTTAAATCACAAAATTTCGCTAAATTTTGTATTCAATTGTATTTTGATATAAACTAGAGCTGATAAGTTTTTTATGCATATAGCTCAACATCACTGCTGTGTTGTATTGTTCCAAATTTTCATAATAGCTCTGATTCAGAAATAATACACGGGTTTTCATAAAACTTTAGATTCCGTTAATCTTTTCTAGTTTCTACATAATTTTCAAAGATTTTCGGAGCCAGATGGTTTTTAACCAGCAACGTATGAAACTATGCCGTTATTAATACTTTCCATTTTCCATTTTTTTTACATTAACATTCTTTGTCTGGACTTTCTATTTCCAGTGTGACATTTGACAACTCCTTGTAAAAAACATTAAACCTGTGTTTGTAATCACCCAAAAATTCGCTATTTAAACATTTGGTGTTAATTGTTTCATATGTTGCACTTTGACTCTCTTCATTCAATCATAATTAATCCTTTCACTGACAACCCCGTGTTAGTACGTCCACTGAGCTCTACGTTTTCCCAGCAATATGAGAAATATTTAAAATTATATAAAACTAATGATTTAATGGAATTTTTAATGAGCTGTACAATAATTAATAGGCTCAAGCTTTACATTCATATTTGCTGTTTAGTATCTTTACACAATCTTGGAAGAATTATGTTTTATTAGCATTTACAAATAAATGAGGAGAAAACAACATCAAAAATTTGCCCTTTTGCAAGACTGTCCAGAAATTGAACCCATGTCTCCGACCACAGCACTGACCTGTTACCTTGGCAACAGGACTGAGCCAAGGCTAGTTCTAGAATCTTTCTTATGCCAACAGGACAGTAATCTCGCCCGTACTCAATTCTTCGAGAAAATATATTTTTATGTACTCTGCTCTGGATAATGCTACAGCTAACCTAGATATGTAGAAACAATACGCTAATATCCAGCATTCAGAGATTGTGCCGAAAGCGACTTAGGCCTGGCATGAACCTGGTTAGACCTGGCGTATCCTGAAACTGGCGTGTTAATAAAACTCTTCTTATTTATCCACTAGTTCATGCGCTGCATTTGGAACTGCCTAATGACCTTAGTCAAATAATTTATTTTTGCCACTATACACCTGTGAGGCTTGAAGTATTTAAATAAGTCTCATTGTAACAAAATTGGTTGTCATAATATAAGACTGAATGTGAATATAGTCAAATTTATTTTTCTTCAGTTTTTAAAATCAAAATTTTATTATTTTTTATCTAACTAACCGTTTACAAAATTTTGAGTTCAATTTGTGTCTTTATATATCAGTTGTATCACATCTTCTAAAGATACCCTCAAATACTTGTGCTTCTTGTGTTGTTATCTTTTTATTTTTATTTTTTTTAATTTTAAATTCACAATTTTTCCAAAATTAAAAATATTACAAACATTTATCAACAGTTTCTGTCTTGTTATATCATATTGATATATATATAATTTAATTAAATAATTAATATATATATATATCAATATATATATATATGTATATATATTAAATTCAATAAAAATTTGAGTTTACAAATTAAATAAAATAAAAGTTAATTCGCTTTCAGGAATTTTTAAACCATAGAATGATCTTTTTTTAAAGCTTGGGGCAGTGAGGATTTATTTACTTGAAGAAACTTCAAATTGGCAACTTTATAAATGAAGTTCAACATTTTAATCAAAATTTTAATTGTATTCCTATATATATTGTAAGTGAACAGCTTGACACTAAACTAATGCTGTGAATTCACAATTAGATTAAATTTCAGTAAGCATGCTGTCTAATTGAAAATTCAATACTTTATAATATTTTATGCGTTTTCAAAATAAAAGATAAAATTTAACATTTTCATCTAATACATTTGAGGTTTAATGAAACATAATGTATTTAAAATAACTGGTATATACTATTCAAACATCATGAAATTTAATTTTTGCGAATTATCTTTCAGAAATGGAATTTCAGATTTAAATTACAGAGTTGAAACTTTTGGAGGTCTTATAAAATATGGCTTTTAGTAATGAAAGAATGTAATGAGTGTCTCAGAATTATTGGAACAAATTTTAATGGGGGTATAAGGGAGATCATAAGGATTCAGATTTGTATGACTGTTTTCTTAGAGTTCTAGTGACACACAAAACACAAGAAAGAAAGAACACGAACAGGGAGAAAAAAGAAGTTTATTATTCTTAATGCTACAAAAATGTCGGTAAAATGCTGATTAACCTTTGTTGCAAACCAGGGCAGCTGCTGGTTAAAACCGATGCGCTTCCCGTTTTTCAGGAACATTAGCTCTTCCATCCACCGAATATGTGCTTCCATGCATCACATTACTTCGAACTTCTTCTATGGAGACAATCGTTGTCTCTTTAATATTAGTTCTTTTAGTACTTTTTCTGATATAAGAATAATAAACATGTTTTTTCCTCTTATTTGTGTTCTGTCTTTCTTGTATTTTGCGTCGTCACTACCGCGCCAAGAAAACCTTTCCGACCTTGGGTTGCTATGCACATTTGAATCCTTGTGATGTTCTCTAACTGTCCTTAAAGTTAATACCGATAATTCTGAGACATTTTGTATAATGGAATCAAACTTTTTGAGAATATTAATCATGAGTGTAAATCATTAATCAATATGATTTCATTTCTATGAAAATTTAGAACTTAATATTTAAAATCTAGATCTTTAAAGAATTTAACTCGTAATGAATTTCATTATTTTTTTCTGACTGAATTATTTCTCAAGGTTTCTTCCTGCAACTCTATGAATGCCATCTTTTTGCTTTAAAACGTATTTATTTCGGCTACGTTTATTTTTTATACATGTATAATGCATAATAAAAAAAATTCCAGAACTAAATATGAGAGAAATTTAATAAACTTTTAAATATTCTTATATTTTCACGTGATATTTTAAATTAATTTAAGTAATATATTACACGCTCTTTGCATGAACATATAGTCTTGTTCAATTATGAACATTAATTTAAATAAATAATTAATGATAATCTGTCAGGCATGTAAAGTGTGTTGTTAAATACAAAATATAGCAAAATAGTTAAAAACAAATATTACTTACTCTACATATCAACGTAGATGTATTTGCGATGAAAAGTCAAAGAATAAAAAATAATGGCACGCTCATATTTAAAAATAGCACAGATCAATACATATTTTCAAAGCTAAAGTTTCATCATCAGTATTTTATCAGAGCATACGTGCTGACGGAAATGCAGTTATTTCGGAAACTACTGTATCTTTATTTTCGTTTAAACTGTTTATGGATCTTTCGAGATCAAAATTTTAACGCTAAAATATGAAGTCAACTAAATTATATTAATAAAACTGTTACGTAGTCGTAAAAATGTTACATAGTATAGTACATTTTAAATTAATCAATTCTTTGCAATATAAAAAATAGAATTAAAAATATTTATTTTTTGAGCATTTATTTTTAACTTTATGTGTTAATTAAAATGGTTTGATTTTGTGAATCTAAACATTCCTTCCTGTTAATATTAATGTGTAGCAGATGTCATTAAATATAATAAATATAATACTATATTGATTTTGAAATTTATTTTTCTCCTGCCTTTTTTTCTAAGTACAAAGTTTAAAATGTTATTTTACTTACCCATCATACGTAGTATAGGGTAAGTCTTGCAATCGTTTTAAAAATCGAATTTTTTTTTTTTTTTTTTTTTTTTTTTTTTTTTTTTTTTTTTTTTTTTTTGACGGATTTACACATTTTAGATAGTGGAGATTTCGAAAAACATATTTTTAGAAAAAAAATTTTGCCGTCCGTCTGTCTGTCTGTAAACGCTCTATCTCCCGAGCAAATTGAGATAGAGACTTGAAATTTTGTATGTAGTTAGTATGTAAGAATGGGACGAAGCTTATTTAAAAACAGCAACCTCGATTATCCGGAACTACTTTTTTCGGACTCTCGAAAAATTCATTCTGATGAAAGGTATATAAAAATTTTCGAATTTTTTTGTTCTAAGGAATGGACGTAAAAGGCAATAAAATAACACACATTTTGCATATAGAACGAAGTCGATCGGATTGTTAGTTGCCGAGATATTTGTAATCCCGTTTTCCACATTCTTCGATTTTTCATGACCTTGTATTTCATTCAAATTTCAATTCAGAGGTATATTTTAATTGAAAATGAGACGCTTAATCCGACACAGTTAATTGTTAGTTGATAGAATTATTATTTTAGGATTTATAAGGATGTTTCTTTTACGCAGTTCAGTACTACTTGAGTAGTTTGGGGTTTCATATAATTTGTCGAAATTGGTACATCAGCAGCTGTTTAATGTAGCATTACTATGTATATTAACAATATTTAAATTTTGTTTATGAATTGCAATGCATTGTATAAATAGTTTTCACATGTTTTATTTTCATATACATATCCATGATGGGTAAGTTTTACGGTGGCCCCCAACGACTAGTTTTTTCTTTCTTTTGAGAAAACGCGAGAATCATTTAAGCATAATTAATTATACATTTTTATTAATTTTTAAATGTTTAAAACTTCTTAAATTCAAACAATTAAACTATTATAGAAAAATTAAACTAATACATGGTGATTCTGAATTTATGGCACAAACCTTAGGGGTTGGCAGAGAACGCTGTGACAATTATTCAATGTATATGATTGTATGACCACAAGGGACGCGTTAATGTACGAATACCTGGTGTCCAATTTGTCAATTTGTATTATCACAAATTTTCTCATTCTTGCCAGAAAATATTTTTATTATTATATTGTTTTTATAAGGAAGTCATATTCTGATTATTTATAGAAAAATTCTTTACTAAAAATTGCCGATGAGAAATTGGAATTTTTTAAACGACAGAAAAAAACCCCAAATTTATGTATTTTTTCTGATCAAAAGCTTTTCAAGTTTTGCAATTTGTTTATTATTATTATTATTATTATTATTTCATATCAGAAATATTCAAAGAAAAGTTTTTCTTTATGCAGTGGTGGTATGTCTGCCTAAAATAAAGGAAAATATAGTCTAGGAATTATCAGGTATGAATGACAGATTTTGAAATAAAAAAGGACGAAATTGGCTGATGTGTGTAACTGAACGCGTCACTTCCGCTCATACATTCCTATACAATACATAAATGTTACAACAATCTGCATCAACCCTTAAATATCTAGTATGAATTTAGAATTAGTTTATAAAATTTTATCTTACTTGATATTCACTCTCTAGAGTCAGAAAATAAATTATTGACTTCTCTGGATGGGTGTTTCCCTCAGCCAGCAAGATATGGTTATTAATATAATTTTTAATCTGTTAAAAAAGGTATTTCCGTTAAAGTATTTTTATGCATTTAAAGTTTTTAAATTTTTGCTAATTTTTTTAAATTGTACTTTAAACTCTAACTTAATTTTAGCTTCAGTTTTATCGCACTTTTCTTAACTTAAAAAGTTTTTATATTTAATGACAACACAGAACCAAATAAAATGTATTATCTAATTGCATTTTTATTGGATGTTCATTTATGAATTTATTTTCACTGTATAAATTGAATGCTTAAAATTTTTCGCTGAAGTTCTATCAAGTATTAAAAAAAGGTTTGCATTTACATTTTAGATTAAAACTTTAGTTTTGATTCAACATTTTCGCATTTTTCCAAACATATAAAGATGCCGGCATTTAAAGCTAGAGATGAACCCGTTGTGTAATAAACTATTATAGAAATGTATTATTTAAATGTATTATAGAATTACCTTTTCTTCCGAAATTAATTTTATGATTCTGTACAAAGTAAAGAACAAATCTCTCTTTCCGTATATCTGCCTGTCTCAATGTGTGTGTAAAATAACTAGCGGAAACACGGCACGTACCAGGTTAAAAAGTTTTGTGACACTAGTCCAAAAGGTCTATAATGCACCTGTCATTACGTATTTTAAAATTCTAATAATTAGTTATGAAATTAATTTTCTACCAAAACTCAGTCAGATCAAAAATTTCATCAAAGGCTAATTAATAAAAATTTTTTATTTCTTCAAATCCCATACTGCTACATTTGGTCACCGAATCTAGACTAGAAACACTGTCCAATAAAAACGCTCATCTTCAAATATCATAAGTTGTAAATTGAGGGTAGTGTTTTATAGCGAGGGTAGAGTCATCACATCTTCTTTGAAAAAAAACTGTTTTTATATGGCGATACAAGTACACTGTTTTTTTATATAAAGACATGTATCTTACGAATTAAATATTTCCAGCTGAGCGAAAAATTGCCGGGAATCGAACCCAGATACTCTGCTTACATGTTAAATTCTTTGCCGTTTAAGCTTAGTGGGCAACGATAACCGGTGAGCATTTTTCGCCCCAGGTAACCTAGATAACCAGATAACCCAGAATGTATCTTAAGAATCGTAAGACTGCAAATTTTAACTCAAGTTTTATAAAAATGTTAAAAATAAATATTTTTAGCAGTCTGTTTTTCTTATTTCAATTTTTATTTCTTTATATCTTTTAAAATTTTTTGTTAAAAAATGTTGTAATGGAAAATTATTCATTTGATTGCGGTTAAAGTGACCGCTTATCTTTTTCCTAGTTTAAATTGTACTAGGAAAAAGAAACTCGAAAATTACACAGCTAAAAGCAGAAAAATGTTGCTTTTTAGAAATTCTAAAAATTATTCTGCTGCGGTTTCAAGAAAAAAAAAATACATTTTTAGAAAAATGTTAATTTCTTGGAAAGAAAGTTTGAAACTTCTGCAACAGATGCAAATGCAATTGCAGACAAAGTGACACCTTTCATTATTGGGTATTTTCAAACAAGCATAAAAATTTTTAAATGTCAAGTTTATAATTTTTATTTTTATCGATTAATATGTATGAATTTTTTCTGATCTCAGAATACATAAATTTTTTATATTAATTATTATTTCATAACTTTGTGATTTAAACTCTCATTTTATAAGCCAGGCTACAAAACCGCGGGCGATTATACTATGATGCGTCGAGACAGCATTATATTTTATTACACCATTTAGATATTTTTAACCTCTGCATCTAGACCTACCTTTAAACGTTATTATATTAATATATAAAACTTATAAAAAATAAAACTGCAGTTTTTAACTTTGTAAAAAAAAATCAACTTTTAAAGAGAAAATGTATATTTATTGTTGACACGAATTTAGAAGACTAATAAAAACTAATTGAGTCGTTGATTTGCAACTTTTAAATAATTTATAACACATAATAAAGATTTCAATAAATAGGGAGATCAAAATTCAGAAGTGGGAGGGGGCGGACATTTTTTTAAAGGGAGCAATTAAAGTAATTAAAACGTATTGTTTCAGATGCGGATATTTGACAGAGGGATAAATATTATTTACTGAACATAAAATTACAAAAGAGAACCTATCAATATTTCTGAATAGTAAGTTTATCATTTATCACAAGTTTTCGCTGAGAACCGCCAACCGCTGAATAACATGTCTTCGAGTAGGTAGTTTATGTTGTTTCATTCAGAAGCATAAAATTAAAACAGAGATCGCCCTCTGTTGGTGGAATAGGGAACTGAAACATTCGAGACAGCTTTTTTTCAAGAGCACGCTTGTTAAATTGAGTCGTAGGCTGCGTGAATCCAGTTCCAGGTTCGTCCTGTTCTTTGCAGCGTTGTGCGAAGAGAAAACTGCTCCCGAGACCAACTTTTAATTTAGCGCCCCCCCCCCCCCCCCCCGCCCTTCTCCCGTACGACGCTGGTTCCAAATTGCTTGTTTTATGAGATTTTTTAGTACAGATTTTAGGTTTATTTAACAATATTGTTACGAACTCGAGCAACTCCGGGCTGGACAGCTAGTTTTAAATATTGTCGAAAGAAAGTTTTCGGTTACATTATTTAAGTATATTTAACGATTTTTATTTTAAGAATTTTCAGCAACAATTACGACTTTCGTGCCCTACAGTTTAAAATACTAAAATGCATATTTCACAAAACAAAATAAAACTATGTTTCATTGCTTTCATACCGCTTTTCATAATATTATAATGAAATTAACATTTACTGAATCGTCATTCACTTGAAAGAATGCACAAAATGTAAAACTCTGAATTACACTTTGAAAATCTTAATTGCAATGCAACAATTATAACCTACGTTTCTCATAAATTGTGACAGAATAAATTTTAATGAAACACACAGTATTATGCATATAAGAGTTTTCTTCTGGTGTTTAAATTTTGCAACAGTTGCGGAATCTTTATGCACTTTTATGCAATTAAATTCTTTGGTCTCATGCATTTTCTGAAAATTTTGCTAAGTCACCAGTTTGCACGTCGTTACGTATCCCTTTTTTAAGCTGTAGCCTTTAATTTAATAATTTTGTAATTTAACATTATTTATAAAATATGGATTTGTTTTTTAATAAATATAAACTAATTTTAAATTGTAAAAGTATTATAGAAAAGTAAAAGTTATTAAATTAAAACTGTTTTAGGCTAATTCCATGGGTTCTGTAGTGTAAGTCACATAACTTATTAATCGCTATGCTTGTTAGCCACCGTTATTTTCGAAAAGTCTGCTTGGCCTTATTCAATTAATGAGAATGTGCCAATAAAATTAATTACATTTTTTTCGTTCTATAATACTGGTAGCCAAAAATCGTAGCCTGTGACTTACACTACAAGTACTCATGGAAATAGCCTTTAGTGTTAAAACTTATTGCGTTTCATTCGGCTTTTTCAAATCCGTAATTTTAGTTGTTTACAGGCATTGCTACCATTTAATGTAAATATACTATTTCCCTTACTTAAGAGCCCACAATAGTCACAGAAAAATTACTCAAAAAGACCCGGATGACCATGTAAAGTCTATGGGAGCGTTCTTTTCTAATATCTCGCTCAAATTTTAATATTTTTGCATGATTTTTTTGCACAAGATAGCTGAGGGCAATCCACAACCGGGCTAGTTTTTACTTTTTCAATTTTGGTTACATATTTTTTATATTACGATAGTTTCAGTTTCAGAACCGGTTTAAACCGGTTTCGAAAGTTAAAGTAATTTTTTAAAGAAAATCTGAAACAAAAATTGAAAAAGTAAAAACTAGCCCGGTTGTGGATTGCCCTCAGCTATCTTGTGCAAAAAAATCATGCAAAAATATTAAAATTTGAGCGAGATATTAGAAAAGAACGCTCCCATAGACTTTACATGGTCATCCGGGTCTTTTTGAGTAATTTTTTTGTGACTATTGTGGGCTCTTAAGTGCAGACATGTGACGTTGAGCAAAGTATAAATTACTGTTAAATATGGTAGTAGTCACGTTTTATATGAATTTAATCATATGATTGTAGAAAAACATCAAGCTATTTACAGTTTTTTAATTACCAATGATTTAAAGGCCTTACAAAGTGTCATTATACCATATTCAGTGTTTTCGCTGACATTTGACCAACGTTTGTAATTTAGCTTATTAAAATAAAAAACATTCGCAAAATGAAAAAAGTATTAGCAAAATAAACTTGCCGTGTAAAACCAAAAAATTATCTTTAATTCTTTAATGTACCCCCTTTTTTTCAAAATGCTCTAAAATAACCTAAGTTTATATAACCTAAGTTAAAAAAATATATTGTTCATTTAAAACCTTTTGCAAATGAAAAAAAATTACAATTATCATACATTAAATTCTTTTGTTTTACAGCCATTATTTTTTTTTTAAATATTATTATGGTCATTATGTTATAACATTGTACAAGATCTACTTGCTTTTTTTAATATCTTACACAACTATAGATAATGTAATTTGATATATTGTAGTTATTAAAGAACAATATCATAATCTGATATTTTCATAGGAATTTTTCGAAAAAGCTTAACTTCTTATGTAGCGAAATACAGTTATTATTCCAAAAAAACATCTTATGTCTCAGTCAGCTTAGTTCGATGATTATCAAGAAAATGTGCCCTAGAGTCGGAGCAGAAGCAATTACCAGAATTCGGATTTTCGGAAAAATTGTTTTTTATTCCTTTGAGATTATATGCTTTTACGTATATTTGGAAACTGATGATTTTCTTATCACACAAACTCACACACACATATATAGATATGTTACTTAATTTGTTTTCTGTTTTTCTGATGGGATTAGTGTTTACAAAGCTTCATTAATCTCATCCTGCAGAAAATCGAACTACTTCTTTATTTGGATATATTTTATTTATAAATTATTTTTCTCATATATCTTCCACTATTTATTTTTATTTATTTATTACTACTTATCTTATTGTATACATTTCATTCTTTTCATTTGAATTCTATCAAAGCTATTTTTTAAATGCATAAAGATATGTTGTTTAAAATAAGCAATTGTGATTACTGATAATAAAGAAACATTATTTTTAGAGCGTGAATTTGTATGGAAATGTATGTGTGATGTTGCTTAATTTTTTTTTTCAAAATATTTAAATGTAATGATGGGGATTTATTGTCATTTATGTAATCAATATTGTGTCCTGTTTTGATGTTTCAATTATCATTGTCAAAATGTGAATTTATAGAGAAAAGGGATTGGTAGACGAAGATATCACGCAGATACGCGCTAGACTAAACAAGGACTGGTTTATTTTATGTGAAAGCAAACCTAATAATTTGAAATAAATCATATTTGTTTTGTTTATGCCCGCACTCGCGACCTCTCAGCACGACTGTTATTTACTATTCTAATCGTTTGAATACGACTTCACTCCACATTATGTTGTATTTTGTAATATAAATCTTTTTCTGTCAGGTTTAACTCAGGTTTTCCAACAAGAGATTCGAAAAGAAAAATTCTTTTTATTTATTTTTATTTATTTTAAAAATTATTTTTTAGTTACTAAAAAAAAAGTTTGATTAATGTATTTTTATTCCATAAATGTACATTTAGTCACTTAACAAATACTATAAATTTTAATTTGGTAAAAATAAATTCCAGTTTCATTTTACAATAACAATTTTCCTAAATTGTTATAAATATATATATATATATATATATATATATATATGTATAAGAACCAGTAGACTTCCAATACACGCACATGAAAATTAAAACGATTTTTTCAAATACTGAAAAGAAAAAACAAAAACAAATGCGAGATAGTTATACTTTTACTATCATTAAAAACTAAACATTAATCATTTTAAAAACTTCCAGTAATTGTTATAACTGCGATGCATTACTGAAAAAACATTAACGATGTGTTGAAAGTTTATGCAGAGTAAAATCAATACAGATTTCCAAAACTGAATCTGGAAATTCAATACTTTACGCAAACTATAGAGACAAATGACCATAATCATGTTCGTTAATATATGATTATGGTAATATAGGAACAAAATGGAATATATGGAACAAAAGTATTTTATCCGTTCAAACTTTTAAAAACTATTTATGAAAATAAAAATAACGACGATTCGACAGGGAATTAGTTTGTATTGATAAAAAATGTAATTATATTAAAAATTTATATATTTCTTAAATATAAATATTCATTTCATAAGTTATTTAAAAAAAAAGCTTTTTTTCATGTTTTTTTTTCTTGTATACATATTTAACCCTTCAACTAATACAATACATTTTAATGTAGTAAAAGTATATTTTTAGATAACCTTTAGTCAAAATATTTTCTGAAACAAAATGACTGAAAACACTATACAGAATATTTCATATTCCGTATTAATTTTATTCTTCTAAAAAAATTTGTTTGATCGATGATATTTTTCTGGGAGTGTAGGAGTCTATTTAATGACATAAATAATACCATACCTTTCAATATTTTTAATATACATTCCAGGAAATTTTTCGATAATATTTAGCCAAAATCATTTCTCGGACAATATTACTAAAATTACTATGCAGAATAGTTTATATTCAGCATTGAATTTTATTAGTTATTAAAAAAAGAGATTTTGATTAATGGATATTTTTCCATAAGTGTATGTATAATCATTTAACTTATACTATACATTTTAGAGTAGTAAAAATAAGTTCCAGCATTTGTTTCACTAACGATTTTTTTAAATAGATATGAAACAAACTATAATATATATATATATGTATATATATGTACATTAGGGTGGAGCGAAAAAAAATTTTTTTTTTGAAAATTAAAAACGGGTAGGTGCCAAAAGTTGCCTTTATACTAGTACATCAACTGTGTGAAATTTTACCGCTGAAAAAAAATGGCTTGAGTCTGCGCTTTTGCTCCAAAAATCGAAAATTTGGGTAAAATTTGTCATTTTTTGACATTTTTTCAAAAAAATTGAAAAATTCCTACAGAGTTGGTTAGTATTTAAAAGTGTTGCTTAGATCTTTATATTTATCTGCTTAACATATTTAAACTATAAAACAATATCTATAGTCTGTATAATTGGAGCAAATCTGACAACTTTTTGTGAAAAATCAGCGTTAACCTCTCTATTGGAGCATACAACGAAATGTTGTTTTGAATGCATTTCTTACCTAGTTGCTTTCAAAACTACTGTGTATATAACTCATAGAGGTGGTTGCATTATCCCACCTGTCTCAACCATCCAATCATCTAGGCCCAGTGTTTTATTTATATATTGAACTGTTATTTTTTTTTCCGAAGACGAGTATAAGTTTTCTATATATCAAAGTAATTTATCTCTTCGTTATATTCACTGACTTTGGATGATTTGGATCATGCTGGTGTGACCTGCTGCACGTATATTTTTATACCATGTATAACAGAAGAGAAGCTGGGCAATGTATTGGGTATGTTCTTAATTGAACCTATTCAGCAGTCTATTATCTTCATTAAAATTTCATGCAATTAGTACATTATGATTGGAAGTTTTGTTATCACAGCATTCTTTCAATCAATTACATTTTATATGCAATGATTTGCCTAAAAATTGATTGTATGAATTTAATTTCTAGTATGTCATCATTTATTGAACCTATTACATTGAATATTTGCTGAGAAGCTAGCTGTTTAATATTATAACGATTGTCACAGAGGATTGCAAACAAAATTTGCAAAAACTACTTGTAAAACAACAATATTTCTAAAGAAGTTTTAGTATGCTTTATGTCGTTTCCTGTGTTGTTCCGTAGTCTAGTAATTTCTAATAAGATTTTAGATCTGTTATTTAGGTGTGTAGCACATTTGGTATAAAACATCCCGCGGTATAAACTTGGATTATACATTTTGTGAGTGAACATATAAACGCTGATTGACAATCTGTGCTTATATAAAGCGGAAAATTTTATTAACTTTATGAGCTGTCTTTTGTGTGAGATGTTTTCTAAATTCCTATTCCCCATTCTTTCTGAGAAATAGCTTTCCTTATGAATTAGCTTTGCAATCTCCGACAGAAATTTCTAGTTTGTTCTGAGCATCTTTTTCTCATTTTGAGAAAATAATTTTTCAAAATTATTCTCTATTTTATAAAAAGAAAAATACAATAGGAAGTGAAAAATACGCAGACAAAGATTTTCCTTATTGATATGGTGAATCCATGCAGCTTAGAACGTTTTATATCGACTTCTCAAATAATTGACGCAGAGGAAATTTACTGGAGTTGAAGTAGCGAATGATTCAATATTATACACAATTCTAAGCTTACCCCATGCAAAATGGTTCACAGTGACAAATAAAATTCTCCTAATTTTAAATGAGCACTTATAGTCGATTAGAATCCGTACATTCCCTCAAAAAGTACTATGCATTATAAGTCTTGGACATTTCACCATCAAATGTTGTCTGCTCATAAAAAGGGGATCTAAAAGTTAATAGGAAATTACCTAGATACGAAAACACTTAGAAAACGGCTTAAAACTAATGCAAAAAAAAGTTATTTACAACAGTGGTTGCTTTACACATGGAGAACAAATTTTCATTGCAATTCTCTCTGACGATCACCATCACATGAAACAGCTCGCTTCTCAACATATAAAAAATGCAAAAGTAGAATAAATGATGGCATACTTATAGTTGAAATATCTGAAATCATCTTTGAAGCAAATCATTACGTAAAAATAATACAATTGACTGAAAAAATGTTGTGGTAATAGAACTTCCAATCACTATTCATCAACTGAATGTAAGTTTGATAAATATAATAGATGGTCGAATAGATCCTTTTAATAACATTCCCGTGCATTACTCTGCTTGTCATTTTTTTGTATAAACTGTAAAAATATACATGAAGATAGTTACAGCAGCATGTGGATGCAAAGAACAGATGAACAAGATGGAAGCATCGAAAACATGCCAAATTTTTATAAAGAAAATCACAAATCAATGTATAAATAAAACACTGTACTAAGATGATCGAATAGTTGGGCCGGGTGGTATAGGAAATATAGCCACCTCCAAGACGCATGTCCAAGGTAGTTTTGAAAACAAGAGCTGTATTTAAAACAATAATTCGTTGTATGACCCAATAGAATGGTAATGCTGTTTTCTTACTAAAAGTTGTCTGTTTTGCTCCAGCTATAGGGAATAAACATATTGTTTTATAGTTTAAATATGTTAAGCAGATACATATGAAGGTCTAAGCAAAACTCTTAAATACTAACCAGCTCTGTAGGAATTTTTTAATTTTTTTGAAAAAATGTCAAAAAATGACAAATTCTACCCAAAATTTCGATTTTTGAAGCAAAAGCGCAGACTCAAGCCATTTTTTTTCAGCGGTAAAATTTCACACAGTTGATGTACTAGTATAAAGGCAACTTTTGGCACCTACCCGTTTTTGATTTTCAAAAAAAAAAATTTTTCGCTCCACCCTAATGTACATATATGTATATGTATAAGAGAAGGTAGACTCTCAATAAACACACATAATAACTAAACGATTTTCTCAAATTCTAAAAAGAAAATAAAAACTGCGAGATAGTTATTCTGTTAGTGTCATTTAAAAGTAAACATTCATTATTTTAAAAACTTTCAGTAATTCTAATATTTGCGATGCATTACTGAAAGAAAAAGCATTAACGATTTGTTGAGGGTTTATACAGTGTAAAAATCAATACAGGTCTGGAAAATTAATAATTTATACAAAATATACAGACACATGACTATAATCATGTTCTTCAAAATAACGAAAGATTTTATCTGTTCAAACACTTAAAGGCTAGTGATAATAATAAAAATCAAAACGAATTTGACAGTGAATTAGTTTGTATTATTAAATATGATTATCTTAATAATTTATAACATTGTTGAATATAAATATTTATTTCATTAGTTAGTCAAAAAATAATTTTTTTTTCCATGGATTTTTTTCTTTTGAGTGCATTCTATTTAATTTTTAACTACTACCATACATTTTAATGTGGTAAATAAATAATTCAACTATTTTTTAGCTATTTCTTAATGAAAATCTTTTCTGAGACAAAATAACTGAAAATACTCTACAGAATATTAAATATTCAGTATTTATTTTATTAGTTATTTAACAAAGTGTTTAATTATTGGATTTCTTTATCCTTGAGTGCATAAATCCATTTAATACGAAATCTAATAATATACCTGGAATGTGTTAGAAACATATTCCAAAAAAGTTTTGATATTTTTCAGACAAAATTTTTTCTTAGACAAAATGACTATGCGTTTCATTAATATATTTTTTCATGAGTTTAAATTTAATCACTTAATAATACTATAAATTTTAATGTAGTAGAAATAAAATTCAGCATTTTTTTTCGGTAATTATTTTTTAAAATATATATAAAACGAACTGTAATATGCATACGAAAAACCCCCAGTAGGCTCATAATACATTCACGTGATAATCAAAATGATTTTCTCAGATTCCTAAAAGAAAAGAAAATTTCGGGAACTTAAACGTTACTACCATTAAAAAGTAAACATTCATTATTTTAAAAACTTGCAGTAAATGTAATATTTATGATACATTACTGGAAGAAAAAAGCGTTAATGATGTGTTGATGGTTTATGCAGAGTAAAAATCAATACATGTTTCCAAAACTAAATATGGAAAATTAATACTTTATAGAAACTACACATACACATAACTATAAGAATAATCATCGCAATTACAAAACATTTTTTCTCAGATCAAATATTTAGATGTTATATATGAAAATAAAAATCACGACGAATTTGACAGTAAAATCATTTGTATTGATGCATAATATAGTTATATTTATATAATTTTCTTGGATATAAATATTTATTTCAATAGTTATTAAAAAAAATTATGGATTTTGTTTCTTGAGTGATTGAGTCAATTTAATCATCTAACTAATACTATACATTTCCATGAAATAAACGTATAATCTATTAATTTTTTCGATAAATTTTAATCAAAATAATTTTTAAAAAAACATGATTTAAAATACTTTACAAAATATTTCATATACAGAAATTATTTAATTAGTTATTAAAAAAGTGTTTGATTAATGGATTTTTTTCAAGAGTGGATGACCCATGAAGGTATATTTAATCTCTTAACTAAAACTGTAAATTTTAATGCAGTTGTTTTCGATAACGATTTTTCTAAATAGATTTAAAAGAAACTTTAAAATACATGCATAAAAACCCGGTAGTATCTTAATACACACACAGGAAAATTAAAATGATTTTCTCAGATTCTAAAAAGAAAAACAATGCGAGATAGATACTCTGTTAATACCATTAAAATGTAAATATTCATTACTTTAAAAAATTCCTGTAATTGCAATTATTGCGATGGATTACTTAAATCAAAATCGTTAACGATCTGTTGATGGTTTATGCAGAGTAAAAATCAATACATGTTTTCAACACTAAAAATGAATAATCAATACTTTATATAGACGATACAGATACATAACAATAATCATGTACGTCGAAACTACAAGAGTTTTCCCTTTTTAAACTTTTAAAGGCTTTTTATGAAAATAAAAATCACGAATATTTTGACAGTGAATTAGTTTGAAATAATAAATAACATAATCATACTAATAATTTATAGCATTGTTTTATATAAATACTTATTTTTTTAGTAATTAAAAAAGCATTTGTTTCGTTTGATTTTTTTCCCGGGTGCGTGAGTGTATATAATAATTTTAATTACTACTACACATTTTAATGGGGTAAAAATATAATCCAAAATTTTTAATCAAAATCTTTTCTGAGACAACATGACTTAAAATATTATAAAAAATATTTCATATTCAGTATTTATTTTATTAGTTATTCAAAAAAAACTATCTTATTAATGTGGTAAAAATAAATCCCAGCAATTTTCGATAAAGATTTTCCTAAATAGATATAAAACAAAATTTAACATATATAAAAAAGCATAAGTCTTGCAGTACACACATATGAAATAAAAAGCAATTTTCGAAAATTAAAAAAAAGAAATGCGAGCTATATAAACTGTTTTTAAAAAATTCCAGTTGTTGCAATAATTGCTATGCATTACTGAAAGATAAACCGTTAATGATGTGTTGATGGTTTAAGCAGATTAAAAATCAATACAGGTTTCCAAAACTAAATATAGAAATTCAATACTTTATGCAAACTATACAGACACATAGCTATAATAAAGTTTGTCGAAATTGCAAAAGTCTCTTCTCTATATTTTATATATAATCATATTTAGAATATCATTTATGATATATTAAAATTAAGAATATTAAATTTGAATCTCTAAGTGTCATTGAATAGCTCTTGGGCCCCTAGCTCACTTTACATGTTTATCGACGACTTTAGTTTCATCAATTTGGTCGCGAGATGAACGAAACCCTTCAATTTGTAACAACAACAAGTTTGTCATTTAAGGTTTCGATTTCGTGAAACCCATTTCTTTTATTAAAATTTTTAATGAAATTTTTTTCCAAGACATGACTATTGCACATATTATACAAAATATTTTACTTTGAGGATTTTTTTAATTAATTAATATAAGAATAAAATATGATAAGGAAAACATCTGTTAAATGATTTTTTTTCCTTCAGTCCATGGGTACATCTAATCATGTAACTAATACTGTGCATTTAAATGCTGTAAAAATAGAATGCAGCAGTTTTTTTTGGTAACAATTTTCCTAAATAGATATAAACCAACTATAATATGTATTAAAAAGAACTAGTAGTCTCTCAATTTACACACATGCAAATTAAAACGATTTTTTTTTTAATTCTAAAAGAAAAATTTGCGAAATAGGTAAACTGTTACTGCAATTAAAAACAAAATATTCATTATTGAAAAAACTTCGAGTAATTGCAGCAATTGCGAAGCATTACTGAAAGTAAAAGCGTTAACGATGTGTTGAT
Source organism: Maratus speculifer (assembly GCA_964019185.1). Classification (NCBI taxonomy): domain Eukaryota; kingdom Metazoa; phylum Arthropoda; class Arachnida; order Araneae; family Salticidae; genus Maratus; species Maratus speculifer. The sequence continues at coordinate 111,315,445 of OZ025298.1, read as the reverse complement.
TTTTCACGCAGAGTAAAAATTAAAACATGTTTCCAAAACTAAAAATGGAAAATCAATTCTTTATACAAACTATACAGGCATATAACTATAATCATGTTCATCGAAATTGCAAAAGTTTCTTCTCTGTTGAAACTTTTAAAGGTTATTTATGAAAATAAAAATCATGATGAAATTGACAGCGATTTACTTTGAAATGATAAATAACATAACTATATTAATAATTTATATCTTTCTTGGATCTAAATATTTATTTATCTACTTAAAAAAAATTGTTTTCCGTATTTTGTTTTTCTTGAGTGCTTATACTTTATATTGTAATGTGGTAAAAATGTAATCTACCAATTTTTTCGATAATTTTCATTCAAAATCGTTTCTGAGATAACATAAATTAAAATACTATACAAAATATTCATAAATAAATATAAAATTTAATTATATTTTAATCGCCTTCTAAGTGAACCGGAATATTTTAAGTGTCATATAATATATTTTTAAAGCTCATGTTATACAGAATATTCATATTTATTTTATAAGATTTTCAAAAAAAAGTATTCGGATTTTTTTTCCCATGAGTGCATGAGTATATTTAATCACTTACTAAAACTGTAATTTTTAAGGTTGCAAAATGAAATCCAGCAATGTTTTCGATAAGGATTTTCTTAAACTGATATAAAACGAATTGTAATATATATATTAAACGAACAGTCGTCTCTCAATGTGCACACATGAAAGTTAAAACGATTTTCTCAAATTCTTAAAGAAAAATGTGCGAAGTAGCTAAACTATTATTTCCATTAAAAACTCATTATTTGAAAAACTTCCAGTGATTGCAGTAATTGCGATGCATTATTGAAAGAAAAAGCATTAACGATGTGTTGATGGTTTATGTAGTGCAAAAATCAATACATGTGTCCAAAACTTAATATGGAAAATCAATATTTTATTCAAACTACACAGACACAAAACTACAATCTTGTCCATCAAAATTGCAACATTGTCTTCTCTGTTCAATCTTTTAATGCATATTTATGAAAATAAAAATCCCAATGAATTTGACAGTGATTAAATTTGCATTAATAAATAAAATAATTATACTACAGACATTCTTCAAAAAGTCAAACATTTTTGTCGCAGGCATTTTACAGTATAATTTTAAAGTATACTTCTGTGGATCTTTTGTTATGGCCTCTATGTTATTCATAGAATCTATATGCGCCAAGTAATATGCAAGTCTGTTAAATTTAAAAAACGCGTACAATAACTTAAAATACACTGCAAGCAATAAATATTGTTAGTGAGTATTTTAATCGAATTATTTAGTATATATCCGAAAATAAACAAATAATAATGCTATGCACAGCATATTTTATAGTAAGCCTGTAGAAATACACGTCAGTGATAAATATATATAAGTATGTATTATATACATATAAATATATATATACATGAAGTTACATATTTTGAGAAAGTGTATCAGAATTAAAATAAACTACTAAACATTTTCCCCCATAGACCGGGATGTTACGTAGTAATTAGTAGTGTCCCTGTAAATAACTCTCAAAACTACATATTTCACTTTCCATTCTAATCATATCACAATTAACCTCATCAATCTATATCAATTGAATTTTAATGTGAATGCTGTTACCCAAGTTAAAGCACGGAAAATAAACAGACGGCTTAAAGATAGATGATTAAGATACATACAGATAAACCAATTAAATACATATCCATGTTTAGACAATATTATAAAAAGTTAATAATGACTTTTTCATTAAAATGTTCTTGAAAAAAAGTAATGAAGGGTAACATGAGAAATATTGTTACTCGATTATTAACAAAAGTTGCGAAAAGCATTGTTTCAATATATCAAAAGGTTTTTTATTTTATTAAGTAATTCCGCTAATTTCAAAATTAACTGTTTTTTCTCTTTCTTATACTTCTATATTTTTTTATATAACAAGATCCCTGAAAATCTAATTTTTATTGAAACATAGTATATAATCATTCTTTGTCATTTTCTCGTCATTATTTTTAAAAGAGATAAGTCTCTATAATTTTAGCAAACTTTGAATCAGTCACAATATCACTAGAATTTATGCATTTAAATAAAGGAAAGGGGGGGGGGGATAAATCATATTGATGCGATTTTTCTAAAACGTGTTTTGCTGTCCAGAAAACAGACATTTCAAGGATTTTTTTCTTTGTAGTGTCAGCAAAACTAGTTTAGTAAGCTATTACAAGGCACAATCATTATTTTATGTATATATCCACATGTAATTTAAAGAAAAAAAAGTCATTTGTATCAATGTATGCCATTCCCACGATAGATTGAAGCATCTCATGGAGCAGTTCGATACGTTTGAAAAAATAACAGCTGCTGCATTTTTCTTTTTCATAGAAAATGTGTTAACAAACAGTTTTGAATTTATTTAAAGAAATTACCCGGAATTTATTTGTAATGAACGTTAAATCAATCAAAAAATTAAAAGATAAAAATCTGATGTTTTTTTTCGGTTTTTGTCTTTAACAACATTGTAACATCTGGCACTCTACTTCTGTTATTGTGTCATCTTACAAAGTATCTGCTTCTTCCCCTAGTAGGTCACTTAAATTCAAATTATATAATATAGAGTCGCACAAACGTCTTAAGACTGTATCCGTTTCATATGACGAATATAATTCTTCCATCTTCTTTTTCTTCATTTATTACTTTAAATGTTTGGTATCTTTTATCTACAGCCGCATTTTACGTTTTTCAGTTCTTTGACTTCATTCCTTTTGTTGTGCTATAGCTTGTTTCTGTTCTTTAACTTTTATCATGTCGAATATACATTTTTTCTTTCGAGAATTAGTATAAATTTGAGATTTGTCAGGCTTAAGTCCTTATCTCTTATTAGTTCTACTACAACTAGCTGATGGATAGGGTTTTGTCACTTCTATTTGCGAGAATTTTGTTAAATTATCTAGTATACTAGATCTATTGCACTTCAATAAAAACTAATATTTGAAATTATTGGTGAGAAATTGTTAGAGTGTAAATTAAAAAATAATAATAAAAGTTGACGAAAAATTATCTAAAAAATGATAAGATTGCCTGAAGCTACCATAGAGCACATTGATATCCATCAATATGCTCCAACATAGACAGCATCAATTCATCCCAGCATACGCTGCATAAATGTGCCCCCTCATGGGCTGTATCAATGTGCCCCATGCAGTCATTTTGAATAACATGAATCGTAAATCCAGCACTTCATAATTAACCTAACAATACAGAACGGGGATATAATAAAGAGTAGCTTTACTAACCAGGGAAGTTATTCTTTTCTCTTGAATATACTGGAACAGCTCAAAAATATCACATTTGCAGCTGTATATTTTAAACATAAGTTTGACATCTCCCGTCTCATTTCATCAAATCACTCAATCACGCCAAGACGTTCTGTAGATAGTTGCGTACATTAACGTCATCTCTTGGAGCTGACTGTTGTGAAACTTCCTATAATAACCTTGTGAGCAGTAGAGGTCGTGTATCAAGTGCTTCATGCATCAATGTGCTCTAGTTCTCCCTATATACATAATCTTGCTTTAATTCACATGTTTAGAGATAACAGTTTTTACTAAATTATGCTTGATGTCTAGTTTAAATATCTCACACAGTTTTACCAAAAACTTTGGACGAAAAGAAGAAGCATCCAATCCACTAAACCATTAATGCTCAAAAACTCTGAACTAATCATATCATTTTAAAGAATCTTGCAGTATCTAAAAGTTTAAATTACGATTTATAAATAATATAAAATACATTTTAAATGTATATGTAAATTTATAATAACAAGACTGCTAAAATATAGTACTGTTTTCAATTGTGGATCTCTTAAAAGAGATATCTATCCAAATTCTGACTCTTATAAAAAGGAGATTAAAATGTTGCTGCTTTGAAGAAAAAATACTTTGACTTATGCACGACAATGTAAACCAGGTATATTTTATTTATGTAATGACTTATAATTTAATGCTGGACATTTCATCAAACAAGTACACCGAAGAAAATTCGTGAATAGGTTTCACAATGCGCAAATAGTAAGGTCCTTATTGGGCCTAATATCGTGATATTACTGTTACATGCCAAACCCGAATTTAGGACAAACTAGATTGGCCTAGGCCAAAGCGGTCTATCCTAACGCCCATCGAATAAACTAGTTTTTCCTAGGCCAAACCGTTCCATCCTAACGCCCGTCGGATAAACTAGTTTTTCCTAGGCCAAACTAGTCTATCCTAAGGCCCATAGGACAAACTGGAATGTCCTAGGCCAAACTAGTTTGGACTAACTCTCATAGGATAAACTAGTTTAGACTGCTGTTTATTGGTCTGAACTAGTTTATCCTAGGCCGATCTAATTTATCCTAGGCCAATTCAATTTGGCGTGATTTTATTGAATTCAATGACCCCCTCAAAGCCAACATTCTTGTTTGTCCTAGGCTGATCTAGTTTTTCCTAGGCCAATGTTTTTAGCTCACGGACATGAAAGCCAGAGAAATTATGGGCTAACAGGTTCTGTAAATGCATATACGCTTGTATGTACGCATGTATGTACGTATGTGCGTACGTATGTACGTAACGCGATAACTCTTGATAAAGATATCTGATTTGCTTCAAATTTTGGATGTAGGTTCATTCTGATAAGGTACTTTTCTGATTAATTTTGGAAATTCATTAGATAAGAATAAAGGGGGGCGAACGGGAGACTAATTCCATACCGTTAATTTAGAGAAATGGATTTACCATGCAGAATTATCAGTTTTCATTTAAAATTTTAGATATAGGAAAATTGAGACAAGGTGCCTCCGTTATTAGTTGTGGATGTTTATTGTTTAATTCTAGAAGAATGGGCAATGTAGGTAACACAACATAACTTAGATAAATGGTTTTTGACGCAGAATTGACGAATTTGCGCCAAATTTTAGATATAGGTTCTTTCTGATTAGGCGATTCCCTGAATAGTTTTGGGGGTTTAATGGTTAAGTGTGAAGGGAAAAATGAAGGATTACCCTCTTACCTAGGAAAAAGTAGTTTATCCTATGGATATTTAGATAAACAAGTTTGGCGTAGGAAAAAATATTTTATCCAATCGGCGTTAGGATAAAATAACTTAGCCTAGGCTAATCTAATTTGGCTCGAAATCGGGTTTGGCCTATAAAAAACATGTCGTTCACAAGAATAAGTATAAATGTGTGTAAAGAGTCATTGCTTATAACATCAGTACAGAAATTTAACATGTCCACCGTAGAGACATGATGCATTGGACATGATGTTTGCTTTTTTTTCTGCCGAATCGTGCCAACTGAAATTAGACTTGAATTTATTATTATTATTATTATTATTATTATTATTGTTGTTGTTGTTGTTGCTGTTGTTATTGAATATTCGAGCCGGATCGGAGCTAAACATAATTTGGAATCGAACTGCGTTTTCCATTTTTGAGAGATTAATTACCTGTCGACATATAAGCTATTCTTGTCACGGCGTCGAGTTTTTCTTTTCCGTAAAGTCGTAAGCAGAAATTCTATTCAAAACATAGCTTTAATCAGTGTTCTCGCTGACATTCAACCAAAGTTAGTAATTTGGTTAATTAAAAATAAAAAAACATTTGCCAAATGAAAAAAGTACTAGCAAAATAGATTCACCGTGTAGCACAAAAAAAATTATCTTTAATCTTTTAATGTACCCCCTTTTTTTCAATATGTGCTAAAATAACCTAAGTTTTTTATAACTGTGACAGCGATTGTTATTAATCTAATTTAAACTATCCGCTACAAATATTAAAAAAATATGGATACATTAAATATATATATGTATGCATATGTATGAAAAACAAAAAACAAAAAAATGAGAACTAGCAGTTTGGCGAATCTAATCGCTTGTTTACTCGCCAAATGAAGAATTTAGTCGTAATTTGGCGCATTGGCGAGCGACAGCGAGAACACTGGCTTTAATAGTATTTTCTCAAAGGCACATCGCTTTTATGAATAAAGGGATAACGGCATTCTATTACATATTTTCTAAGTGAGAATGGCTGTTAATCTTATGCATTTCCGAAAATGAATTAATTCTTGAATGTTTTAGGATTTAGTTCTTTTGGATTTGAGAAAAGCGTTAAGAAATGACTGAGAAACATATTCACAAATCTACTTTTTACTGACAGATTCAGTAGTTATGATATTTATAACTCTCCTTTTTTTTTCTTTTGTTCTAAACTACATTAATATTTAATGAATCCCTATTTGAATATTGAATAGTTTAAAAATCTAAAAAATCAATAATACATTGCGTATTTACCATTTTGTGAACGCATCGTAATTTAAAAATACATTGTAAATTGCATAAATATATATCTTAGCAATTTTTTTAAAGGAATCTTAAATGTATGTTAAGTAAAATCTGAATTTTTTGCAGAAATTGAGTAGGGCCAGAATGAGTCGGACTGAGTCTCTTTTCACTGATTTTTGTACAAGCAGGGCACGGGCTGAAATTTTAATTTTTACACCGGGCCACGGCAAAAAAACTTTCCTTCAGGAAGAGCAGGACCCGAGCCTCAAAATTCGGCCCTTGCAAACCTTTGACTGTATTCTACAACCATTCGAATAAAATATATAAGGGTGATGACAAAACCACTTTTCACAAGGTTAGCTATGGAGCAGTAGTGGTAATCAATATTAAAAAGAATATTGCCCAATTAAACTAATGGCGTTGCATTCACAGGCTCTTTACACTAATTGTGTATTACAATCTTATTTTTTTAACCTTCCTACCCTGAATGGGTCTAATCGACCCAGACCTATAATGCGTTTCATTCGATTCAAACCAGAAATCAAACCACTAAATTAAATAAATAATACAAAGATTTAAGGTAAATAAGTATGTTAAAGCAATTGAAATAAAAATTCTGGTCCGAAATATTTTAATGACGTTTGAGTAAACTTTTAACAGGGTAGGAAGGTTAAAGAAAAACACCCTCTGAAAATAAAGTAAATTGGATTACTTTCCCCATTTCCCCCGAATTATACTTAACCATTGAACCCCCCAAAACAAATCACAGATACGCTTTATAAATTTAAACAATTATCCAAAATGTGAAGCAAATCAGATAATTCTGCTCAATAAATCATTCATCTGATTTAAGGAGGGCAATTCCTCATTCCTCCCTTTGCACTTAATCATTAAACCCTCAAAACAATTCAGGGATTTGCCTTATAAAGAAAAAAAAACTGTATTCAAAATTTACGGAAAATCGGATAAATCTGCATAAAAACCCATTTATTTAATTTAAAGAAGGCGATAAAACTTCCACTATCTTATTATACTTTACCAAAAGAAAAAACCCCAATTAATTAATTGAACGCCTGATCAAATGAATCCATGTCCAAAATTTTAAGCAAATTGGATAATTCTGTATTATAACCAATTTATCTAATTTAAGGAAGGAAATAAATTGTAAGTTTTCCCCTTATGTTTAACCGAAGAATCACCAAAATTAATAAGTGAAGCGCTTCATCAGAATGAACAAATCCAAGATTTGCAACAAATCGGTTAATTCTGCATGAAAAAACCATTTGCCAAAATTAGGCGAGATCCTTCCGTTCTTCAAGTTGCTCTTATTCAAATAACCCCCGAAACTAATTGCAGAAGCGCTTCACCAGAATGAATTTATTTCTAAAATTTGAACCAAATCTGTAAATTCTGCTTGAAAAAAGCATTTACATAAATTATGGGGCGTTACCCCTATTCCCCCCTCCCTTTATGCTTAAATAATGAACATCCACAACTAATCATGGAAGCGTCTCAGGATAATACTCTTATATCTAAAATTTGAATAAAATGTGCTTATAATGCATGAAAACCCATTTATTTGAATTAAGAGAAGGGGCGAATCAGCCTCTCATCCCCCACTTCCCTTATTCTTCTTCAATGACCTCCCAAAATTAATCAGAAAATCTCCTCATAAGAATAAAGCTATATGGAAAGTTTCATGCAAATCAAGTATTTCTATCAAGAATTATTGCGTTATTTACTTACGTACATACATAGATACAGAACCTACGGGCACATTAGTTCACAGGCTTTGGTAGCCTGATGAGATACAAACACGTCAAATTACATTATTTCTATCAAGAGTTATCGCGCTATACGCACATACGGGAAACATATGTATGTACATGCGTACATACATATATACAGAACCTGTGAGCCCATTATTTCTATGGCTTTGATCCCTGTGAGCTAAAAGCACGTAAAAATACATTGGCCTAGGATAAACTAGATCAGCCTAGGACAAAGAAGTATGTTGGCGTTGAGGCGGTCATTGAATTCAATAAAATCACGTCAAATTGAATTGGTCTAGGATATTTTAGATCGGCCTAAGATAAACTAGTTCAGACCAATAAACAGCAGTCTAAATTAGTTTATCCTATGAGAGTTAGGCCAAACTAGTTTGTCCTATGGGCCTTAGGATAGACTAGTTTGGCCTAGGAAAAACTAGTTAATCCGATGGCGTTAGGATAGACCGGTTTGGCCTAGGAAAAACTAGTTTATCCGACGGGCGTTAGGGATAGACCGGTTTGGCCTAGGAAAAGCTAGTTTATCCGATGGGCGTTAGGATAGACCGTTTTGGCCTAGGCAAATCTAGTTTGGCCTAAAATCCGGTTTGGCCTGTAACATTACTAAAAATACACATGTTTGAAGTTTTTGATTTGGATATTTTGGAAATGCCTTTCATAAACTACTTGAAAAAAATTACGTAAATTATTAAAATATAGATTCAAGTTTCTGTATATATATTTTTTTTTTCATTTATTTTCGAATCTTTTCATCCTTTTTAATTTATTTTTAAAATAAAATTTAGAACATAAAGTTTTATGCCTATAGATTGTATAAATTAGTTTTAATTAGTATATTTTCTTTTAATCTCTTTCAAAAGAAATGAAATTTGTTATATGTTTACTATGTATTTATTTTGTTTTGATATTATGAATATAAATAACATTTTAAAAAATGAGATTTTCAAATACAATACGCATCTTAATTATTTATGTTTCAGATATTTTTCTCCAGTTTCTCGAGATCGCATAATCATGTCTTCTGTGTATTCAGCTCTATTTTTGTCAAGAAAAAAAGCCCAAGGGAAGAGTAATTTGTTTGTTAGAATGCTCCTTTTTGGAAAACAAAGTCCCACTCTTTTCAGCCGACGATTTCTTTCCCTAAGGAATATTTAGAAATAGATGTTTTTATTTGTTTCATAGCTATAAAATAAGAGCTAAATATGTTTTCTCAGACTAAATCATTTTAATGTATCAGCAGAATCATCATGATACAAGAATAATTTGTATTTTTTGTTACACCTTTTGTTTTTTTTCTCAATTATTTAACAATTATAAAATGCAATAGATGAAAAATCTTTTGAAATACAAATAAATCTTAAATTAATATTTTGCTTATTTTAATAATTTCTAAAAAATGTATGCATGAAAAAAATTAATTTTTTTATCATATGAAAAAAGAGATTATCTTGTATGTTTAAATAAATATATAGAAAATTCTAATTCATATATTGCATTAAAAACAATATTTCGCATAAAGAAATGGGTTTTTCTTTCTATTTTTCAAAAAAAAAAAAAAAAAAAACTTTCTACTTGCGAATGTAAAATAATTTCTCAATAAATTTTTATCTTATTCTTTGAGTAATAATTCATGTTATGTTTAAAAAAAAACAAAATTTATAATATCGCTCCATACTTATTGTTGACTTGACTTTTTTTTTAATTCAGGCAAAAAACATATAATTATGCTGACAGAAAGTTGTTTTAATAATTTTGTTTTATGCTTTGTACTTTTTTAATTCTCTAAAGTATTTTCATAAAATAAATAAAAAATAAATAAATAAAATGGGTCATTATATTATCAGACCATTTATTAAAAAGTATGATGAACAAAAAATAATAATCATAAAAGAACCTGATATACATAATTTGTTTTAAAAAATATTTTTTATCGTTATCTAAACTATTTTTATAATTAACTATTTTATAGTAAATTAAGTTGTTTGTTAAACTATAACTTTCAATTATACTTAAGTTAATTATTTATAACTACTGTCAGTAAACAACTTTTATTTAATGAAAACAAGCTCATTTTGTAACTGGGAATTTTAGAGTATATTAAACACGGTATCATTCGAGTGTTTATTCAGAGAACTAAACAATGTTTTTTCCGCCATGTTTTTTTTTTTTAAAGCGGGGCAGAAAAAATGAGAAAGCCAACTGGTTTTAAACAATTAGTTAACTTTTGTTCTTAAACGAAGTTATAATGATGCACTTTACTGAAACATGATATTTTATATTTAAGCTTCAAAATCAGTTCTCACTAGCTATTATGTGTCAGTCCTTTGTATGAATGTCCATTTTTTGCATGAGTATGATCTTGGAAATACTCTAGAATATAATCTTTAAAACACTCAAAATTGTTATGTCTCTTTAAAATTACTGAAAACATATAAATTTAGCTATTTGAAAGATCACTGTTGTATTTATAAGTAGTGATGTCTTAGATCGGCGCTTCCCAAAAATTTCTTATTCCCATATACCTTTCTTAAACTTTATAGTTCTGAATACTCGTATTTCTTATATTGTGCCCCCCACCTTACATTAATCAAGATAAGGAAAACGTGTTTTTCTTCATTAATAGTATTTTTATCATAACCATTCATCACAATTAATACTTTTATCATATAATTTTTAACACTAGAGTAAGTACTTCGGAAATTTTAATGAAATTTAAATTAATGTTTGGAATTTCAATTAAATAATACGTTTTTAGATAAAGAAATTGGGATTTGAAAAATTTTAAATTTATATAAAAATAAATATTTTTTTTTAAAAAAGAGTTAAATAAAAAACGAATTTAAAAAATTAAATTAAAAGAGTGAATTTTGAAAAATAGATTAATAAAAAAAATAATATTATATATATATATATATATATATATATAAGAACATTGCCATCACTCTTGTATAATGTATTCTATTCGAAGAGAAGTAGAATACGGTTAGAGGTTTGCACGGGCCGGAATTTCGAGGCTCGAGCCCCGCCCTTCCGGAAGGAAAGCTATTTTGCCTTGACCCGGTGTAAAAATTAAAAGTTCACCCCGAGCCTGCCTGTACAATAATCAGTGAAAAGATTCAGTCCGGCTCGATTTGGCCCTACTCAATTTCTGCAAAAAAATCAGATTTCACTTCACATACAAGTAAGATTCCTTTAAAAAAATACTGCATACATATTTATTGGATAAATGTATAATGTGTTTTAAATAACAATGTGTTTGCAGAATGGAAAATACACAGTTTATTATTGAATATTAAGATTCTTAAAACTTTCAATATGCAAATAGGAATTTATTAAATAATTAATGTAGTTTAAAACAAAAGAAAAAAAGGATAGTTATAAACTCCATAATTCTTGAATCTGTTTATCAAAAAATAGATTTGCCCTTCCTTAAGGTTTTTCTCAAATCCAAAAGAGCTACATCCTAACACATTTATGAACTAATTCCTTTTTCGGAAATGCATGGAGATTAACAGGCATTCTCACCCAGAAATAGCGTTAACTATTTTTTCATAAAAGCGATGTTTTTTTTTTTTTTTTTTTTTGAGAAAATACGATTATAGCTACGTTTTTAATCGAATTTCCGTTACGACTTCACGGAAAAGAAGAACTTGACGCCGTGACAAGAATAGCTTATATGTCGACAGGTAATTAATTTTTTAAAAATATAAAACTCTGTTCAATTCTAAATTATGTTTCTGGCTCGAATATCCAAAAAATATTATTAATAATAAAATAAATGCAAGTCTGATCTCAGCACCGCACGAGTCTGCAGAAAAAACACCATGTCCAATGCATCATGTCTCTACGGTGGACATGTTAAATTTCTGTATAGATGTTATAAGCAATGACTCTTGACACACATTTATACTTATTCTAGTGAAAAATAGGTTTTTTACCGGCCAAACCCGATTTTGTGCCAAATTAGATTAGCCTGGGCAAATTATTTTACCAGACCGCGAATTGGATAAACTACATTTTCTTACGTCAAACTTGTTTATCTAAATGTCCATAGGATAAACTACTTTTCCCTAGGTAAGATGGTAATCCTTCATTTTTCCCTTCACACTTAACCATTAAACCCCCCAAACTATTCAGAGAATCACTTTATGAGAAAGAACCTATACCCAAATTGAAGGAAATCCGTAAATTCTTCGTCAAAAACCATTTATCTAAATCATGGGGGGTTACCTATATTGCCTTTTCTTTTACACTTAAATAATAAATATCCACAAGTAATCACGGAGACGCCTTGTCAGAATGATCTTATATCTAAAATTTTAAATGAAATCTGATAATACTGCATGAAAAATCAATTTCTCTAAATTAACGGTGGGTGATTAGTCTCCCGTTCGCACTCCCCTTTTTCTTATACAACGAATTAGAAAAGTACCTTAGCAGAATGAACCTACATCCAAAATTTGAAGCAAATCGGATGTTTCTATTAAAAATTATCGCGTCACGTACATACGTGCGTACAAGCGTACGTACATGTTTACATACATACAGAACCTGCGAGCCCATTCATTATTTCTCAGGCTTTGACGCCTGTGAGCTAAAAACACGTAAAATTATATTTTCCTAGGATAAACTAGATCAGCCTAGGACAAACTAGAATGTTGGCGCTGAGTCGATCATTGAATTCAGTAAAATCACGCCAAATTGAATTGGCCTAGTATAAACTAGATTGGCCTAGGATAAACTAGTTCAGACCAATAAACAGCCGGCTAAACTAATCTATCCTATAAGAGTTAGGCCAAACTAGTTTGGCCTAGGAAAAACTAGTTTGTCCTATCGGCTTTAGGATAGACTAGTTTGGTATAGGAAAAACTAGTTTATCCGATGGGCGTTAGGATAAACCGGTTTAGCCTAGGAAAAACTAGTCTATCCGATGGGCGTTAGGATAGACCGGTTTGGCCTAGGAAAAACTAGTTTATCTGATGGGCGTTAGGATAGACTAGTTTGGCCTAGGCCAATCTAGTTTGGCCTAATTTCGGGTTTGGCCTGTAACATATATATAAAATGAAACCAAAAAAAAACCGAAACTATATATATATATATATAATGAAACAAAAAAACGAAACTATATATATATAATGTTAAAACTGTTGTTAGCTTTCGTTTTTTCAAAAACTAAAACAAAATCACTTCACCTTTTTTCATTCACGTATAAAAACATTTCATATTTATTTACTTAGAAGGTGTCACAAATAAAAATTAAATTAAAGAGTTGACATGTTTCGGTTCATTAATAAGAACCGTATTCATAACATATAAAATCAGTAGAAAATTAAATGACACTGGATATAAATATAATTTAAAAATCAAAACAAAACATTGCGCCCGCTATGATCGTGAATATAGCCATTGCCAACGCGGCATATAAATATAATAAATTTTGACCATATATTAAATTTAAAAAGTATAAAATTAAAATTAAAAAAGGTATTATATATACAGAGTCATTTAGTTTTTCTACTTTTTTAATTTTAATTTTATACTTTTTAAATTTAATATATGGTCAAAATTTATTATATTTATATGCCGCGTTGGCAATGGCTATATTCACGATCATAGCGGGCGCAATGTTTTGTTTTGATTTTTAAATTATATTTATATCCAGTGTCATTTAATTTTCTACTGATTTTATATGTTATGAATACGGTTCTTATTAATGAACCAAAACATGTCAACTCTTTAATTTAATTTTTATTTGTGACACCTTCTAAGTAAATAAATATGAAATGTTTTTATATATATATATAATCATAAAATCTGCAATTGTTGCTTCCTAGAGCAATTACAAATGATACTCCCCTTAAAAATCTTAACATTATACGGTTGGTATGATGGTTAATAAATTGTATGTCTCCCAGACGATGAAAAACTGTCCTCATAACGCCTGGTCATGCTGAGTATCAAATTATCAAGCTCATCTTGGGGAAGATCTTCACTCAGCAAGCAATGTTCTATGAAGTTCCGTCACACATGTAGGAGATGCTTGACGGACTGCAACCTGTCAGCCAAGCATATCCCATACATGCTCTATCGGATTCAAGTAAGGGGAAAATGCTGGCCAATCCATACGTGTGATATCCTCAGCTTGAAGGCATTCACATCCAATGTTTGCTCGATGAGGACGGACGTTATCATCCATAAACACTCATTCTGAGTCCATGTCACCTCTAAACAAACGTACTTGTTGTTCCAGAATGATGTCTCTCTAAATTTGGTTTGTCATGGTTCGGGTTTTAACATGCAGATCTGTTCTGGCAGCCCAGTATAATTTCACCCCAAATGAGCAATCCTTCACTACTGTAACGATGTCATTCAAATATGTTGTCTTGGTGGTAATAGGTGCCTGACGCTCTCCATATGAATGTCCGGCATGAGACAGATTGCAAGCTAAACCTGGACTCGTCGGAAAACATTACACAAGCCAACTGTGACGATGTCTCCATTGCAAGTTCTCTATTCCAGGCTAATCGCAGGCGACCGTGAGTTGCCGTGAAGGAACACATCTAACAGGTCTGCGAGCACATAGATCAATATTTCCCAAAAAGTCAGTACACAGTTTGCCTTGAAACAGTCGTACCCGAGGCTGAAGATAGCTGACGAGGCAGGTCTGATGCTGTGCTCCGTCACTTTCTTTTGGCAGTTACGGCCATGTAACGGCCTCCACTTGTGGTTGTAACACGGAGAAGACCTGTACTGTAACGTCTATTGACATTTCCATCAACTTAGAATCGTTGCTAAAATCTAGAGATTGCACTTTGGGCAATTTCAAGCTCCTCGGATATTTCCATCTATGTACACGCACATGCCTGACGGCCGATAATTCTACCACGTAAAATATCATCTACATATCATCTCTGTCATGACTGTTCGGTTTTGGCCCAGAGATAAATTAATTTAAAATATAATTTAAAAATAGCCAGAGAGGCTTATAAAAATGCTTGTTAACAGTTTTACTTATTTGCCACCATTACTTATATACACCTCTCTCACACTTTTGTCATTATGACATACTACCGGCGCCATCTTGTGGCTTTCTCAAATTTGCATATTCGTCTTGAAGATATGTGTGATAATTTTGCAAGTGAAACTTTTACTTTAGAGTTTGATGTCCATGTGATTGTTAATTAACCTTAATTTATGGACATGAGTTATATATATATATATATATCTATATTAATAAAATAACAAATCGCTCTGTCTGCGTGTGTGTGTGTGTGTGTGTATGTGTGTGTGTCTGCGATGGCTAGCAAAATCTATGGGACGTACGAAGCTCAAAATTTTTTTGAGAGTAGCCCAATATCTCTCCTGAAGCACCTGAGCTTCAGAATTTCGAAATTCTATTTATTAACTGAGTAATTAATTAAATTCCAAAGATCACTCTCATAAAAAATCGCCTTTTTTCTTCTTTTTTTCCCTTCATTTAGTTATGGTTGGTTGGTTGCATAAAATTTTCGCATAATTAATTAAAAAGCTGGAACAGACCTTTAAAATTCATAGACTGCAAACTGTCAGTTTAAATGATGATTTTTTATCACAGCGGTTGTAAACCATGGAGGAAAAAGATAAGTGGAGGTGAAGTAAACCGAAAAAAGGGTTACAAGATTAAACCATTTATCGCTCAAATTTTAATGTCCCAAACAAAAGCATGTGGAAGGGATTTTGTATTAATAAGACGAATTGAAAGAAATGAATTACAGCTGAAGCGTATTTTACGAACAAATAGTAATTTTTTAAAATGGTCTTTTTTCTATTATATCATTTATTTTTAAAAAATGTTTGCTTTTAAAATAATTGAAATTGATAAATTCGAAATAATAAAGTGTCAAAATAAAATTAAATAAAATATTGAAAACATTTGATTTAAACTAAAAATTGTATTACTAAAAGTTTTCTTTTTTTTCAGAACTTTTTAATACTTTATAACGTAGATGAAAAAATGTTTTTAATTTAACAACATATTAATAACTCTATGTCAATATATAAAATATATTTATGAAAACATTCTTTTAAAATCATGCGCGAAAACTTAAATAACAAATATTAGTCTAAAATCTAGAATTCAGAGTGCAGACGATTTTAAGACATTAACGAAAGAATGCTAACTTTTCAAGCAAAATCTTAAATGATGCTTCTATATTGATATTTCAAAGTGACGGCTAGGTTACATTTATGTTATATTTAAGTTACGGTAGGGTGATGTTAAGTCGCAGTTAGGTTACAGACAGATTATGGCTATGGTACAAAAGTTTATGGTTAGGAATTTGTCCACAGAGTCAACATTACGCATGCTTTGATTAAAAAAATACACTTTTGTTAAATGGCTCAGAAATTATAATACTATATACCAATCTTTTATCATCGCGTATCGATTTCATTCACGGTATAGTCGGATTTAAGAGTGATATAATTAGTTTGAAATTCAAAATATTTCACTTGGGATTTCTATGCAAAAAAAAAAAAAATAATAATTAGTTTAGTTATTAATATTAGTTATATGATTTAACAGTGATTTTTACGGGTAAATATCAACACTTTAACACGAAACTAACGCAATCGTTGGATACATGTTCCCTCCCGTGTTTCTCATTGCTCATTTTAAGTATTTTTAGAGCTTAATATTAGTTGTTGTTTTTAAAACCGATTTTTCGCAAAGTCAGCTGCGGCGTATTTCAGACAATGCATTTCTGCATGCTTCCAGTTAATGATAAAATCATACAAATTTCAAGTTCGTTTAATATTGTTAATACGGACCCGGGCAACGCCGGGCGGGTCAGCTAGTCTATATTAATAAAATAACAAATAGCTCTGTCTGTGTGTGTGTGTGTGTGTGTGTGTGTGTGTGTGTGTGTGTCTGCGATAGTTAGCGAAAACTACGGTACGTACAAAGCTCAAAATTTTTATGAAAGTAGCCCAATATCTCTCCTGATGCACCTGACGCTCAGAATTTCAAAATTCTATTTATTAACTGAGTAATTAATTAAATTCCAAATTTCACTCTCATAAAAAATCGCTTTTTTTTTAGCTTTTTTCATTTTCATTCTCTTATGGTTGGTTGGTTGGTTGCATAAAATTTTCTGCAGAAATAATTTAAAAGACTGGGACTGACCTTTAAAATTCATAGACTGGCAAACTGTCAGTTTAAATGAGGATTTTTTTTATTACAGCTGCTGTATGCCATGGAGGAAAAAGATAGGTGGTGGCGAAGTAAACGGAAAAAAAGGTTTGCAATTTGAAACCATTTATCGCTGAAATTTTAATGCCTCAAAATAAAGCACTAGGAAGGAATTTTGTATTAATAAGATGGATTGGAAGAAATGAATTACAGCTGAAGCATATTTTACGAAGAAACAGCAATTTTTTAAATGGTTTTTTCTATTATATATTATTTATTAAAATAAATATTTGCTTTTAAAATAATTGATATTGGAAAATTAAAAATAATTAAATGGCAAAACAAAATAAATAAAATATTGAAAACATATGATTTGAAGTAGAAAATTGTATTACTAAAAGTTTTCTCTTTTTTTTCAGACATTTTTAATACTTTATAACGTAGACGAAAAATGTTTATGATTTAACAACATATTAATAATTCCATGTCAATATATAAATATAGTGATGAAAAGATTCTTTTAAAATCATGCATGAACAATTAAATAATAATATTAATCTAAAATCAAGATTTCAGAGTGCAGACGATTTTAAGACATTAACGAAAGAATGTTGATTTTTTAAAGCAAAGTCTAAAATGATGCTTTTATATTGATATTTCAAAGTCATATGATAAAAATAATCAAATAATTCTTGCCTATGATTAATCTAATTGTATCTTTCATGCATTCTGATCGTGTATTACAGGCAATAATGGCACAAAACGTTATTTTTTAAACGAAATTTTAGTCATCTATTCAATAACAGTTTAAAAGGTAAAAAAACAAAGACAAAGAAATACTGGTTTAAATCAGTTTGAATTGATCGGAGTTTCAAAGGACATGGTTGGTGCTTATTTGGACTTAATGTAGCTGATTTTAGAGTTACATTTTTTGCGTCACCCCAAAATATTATACTGCCACTCTATTAATTTCTTTTTACTATATGGTTTTACGCATATTTTTGGCATTTCGAACATTAGAATGAGAGTCATTAGCTGTGTTGCTGTAAAAAACATTACACAACACTTTTCTATGAGTTTATTTTTTTAATCATTGATTAAATTTAAATATGTTCTATTCAATTTAAAATTGTAATATGGCTTTAATTTGTTTTTAAAACAAAAATAAAATAGCTGTTTCGCGTACAATTGTTTGTATCCGCAAACGATTCATTCACCATAATAAATTATCAAATAGCGAAGTAAATTATCTATCAGAAATAGCCATAAAAATAATAGTAGCAAAACTGATTATAAACTTAATGATTAGACTAATTTAAACATAACCCGATCCCAAACAGAAAAAAAACAGACCACACTCCGATCCGTGGTACACAAAATTTCCATGAGTATAAACCCGACCCTGACCTATAAATTATGTTTGGAAATACTATGGATTTGATAACTGACCCGAAAAAATCTGAATCCCGCAAAAATGTTTAAGTGAAGCTTAACCCGACTCAAACAAGGAAAAATAATTTTCTTGGGTATGAAACCTGACCCGAACCTAAATATTTTCTTGAAAAAACCCGAAATATGACTCGAACGAAATCTGAAACCGAAAAAAATATTCCAGAGAACTATAACCCGATCCCAGCAAGACAAAATACTTTCCTTGGTCATAAACCCGACTCAAACCTAAAAAACTCCGTTTGAAAAATCCTGAACTTTGACCCAAACCACATCTAAATCTGACCAAAGTATTCGAAAGAACTATAACCGGATTCGGGTAACACAAAATAATTTCCGTGGACATGAACCCAATACGAACCTAAAACTCCCATTCAAAAAATACCTGAAATTTGAATCGAACCAAATCTGAGTCTGACAAAACTATTTCAAAGAAACGCAACCGGATCCAAACAAGACAAAATATTTCCATGGACATGAACACAATCCGAACCCAAAAAAATTCTTTGAAAAAATCGCGAACTGAACGAAATCTGAACCTGGCAAAAATATTCCAGTGAAGCATGTCCTTATTCGAACAAGACAGAATTATTTCCGTGAACATGCAAAAAGACCCGAACCCAGCAGTTATATTTGAAGAAAAAACCCGAAATCTGAATTGAACCAAATCTGGACCTGACAAAAATATTCCAAAGAACTATAACCCAATCCAAGCAAGACGAAATAATTTCTATGGACATAAACCCAATTTCAACCTAAAAAATTCGATTTGAAAAAAACTGAAATTTGACCCAAACCACATCTATTTAAACTAAAATATTCGAAAGAATAATAACTGGATTCGAGTATGACAAAATAATTTCCATGGACATGAACGAGATCCGAACCTAAAAATTCTATTTGAAAAAATACCTGAAATTTGAATCGAACCAAATCAGAACCTGATAAAAAATATTCCAAAGAATCGTAACCGGATCTAAATAAGACAAAAAATTTTCATTCACATGAACCGAATCTGAACCTAAAAAATTTCTTTGAAAAAATCACGAAATCTAAACTGAACCAAATCTGAATTTGAAAAAAATATTCCAGTGAAGCATGTTCTTATTCGAACAAGGCAGCATAATTTCCGTTAACACGCAAGAAAAACCGAACCCAAAAATTCAATTTGAAGAAAAAGCCGAAATCTGAATTGAAACAAATCTGTTCCCGACAAAAATATTCCAAAGAACCATAACTGTATCCGAACAAGGCAAAATAATTTCCATGGACATGAATACGACCCGAACATTAAAACTCAATATAAAAAAAAACCTAAAATCTGAACCGAACGAAATCTGAACCCGACAAAAATGTTCTAATGATTCATAGCCAGATCCGAACAA
Organism: Maratus speculifer; assembly: GCA_964019185.1. Lineage (NCBI taxonomy): Eukaryota > Metazoa > Arthropoda > Arachnida > Araneae > Salticidae > Maratus > Maratus speculifer. Next base: position 111,295,322 of record OZ025298.1, on the reverse strand, counting down.
GACAAAATAATTCCCATGGACATGAAACCAATATATGCTTTGGTAACATTTAGGTTGCAATTACATTACGGTAAGTCTTTGATTATATTTAATTTCCCGTTAGGTTACAGTTAGGTCACGGTTAAGTTAAAGTTAGGTTAAAGTTAAATTGCATTTATGTTACGGTTAGAATAAGGATATGTTACAATAAAGTGAAGGCTAGGTTACATTTATGTTATATTTAATTTACGGTAAGGTACTGTTAAGTCAAAGTTAGGTTACAGACAGGTTATGGTTACGGTACAAAAGTTTACGGGTAGGAATTTATCCATAGAGTGAGCATTACGCATGATTTGATTAAAAATAACACTTACTTTTCTTAAATGGCTCTGAAATTATAATACTACATACCAACATTTTAGCTACCAGCGAGTATCGATTTCATTCATGGTATAGTCGGATTTAAGAGTGATATAATTAGTTTGAAATTCAAAATATTTCACTTGGGATTTCTATGTGAATAAAAAATAATTAGTTACATGACTTAACAGTGATTTTTGATAAATATCAACACTTTAACACAAAAATCACGCAGTCGTTGGATACATATTCCCTCCCGCGTTTCTCATCGTTCATTTTGAGTATTTTTCGAGCTTAACATTAGCTGTTTTTTAAACCGATTTTTCACACAGTCAGTGGCCACGTATTTTAGACAATGCATTTCTGCATGTTTCGAGTTAATGATAAAATCATACAAATTTCAAGTTCGTTTAATATTGTTAATACGAACCCGGGCAACGCCGGGCGGGTCAGCTAGTATACTAATAAAAGAACAAAACGCTCTGTCTGTCTGTGTGTGTGTCTGCGATGGCTAGCAAAATCTATTTGACGTACGAGGTTCAAAATTTTTATGAGTGTAGCCCAATATCTCTCCTGATGCACCTGAAGCTCAGAATTTCAAAATTCTGTTTATTAACTGAGTAATTAATTAAATTCCAAAGCTCACTCTCATAAAAAATCGCCTTTTTTTCGCTTTTTTCTCTTTCATTTTCTTATGGTTGATTGGTTGCATAAAATTTTCGCAGAAATAATTAAAAAATCTGGAACAGAGCTTTAAAATTCATAGACTGGCAAACTGTCAGTTTAAATGATGATTTTTTATCACAGCGGTTGTAAACCATGGAGGAAAAAGATAGGAGGTGGTGAAGTAAACCGAAAAAAGGGTTGCAATATTAAACCATTTATCGCTCAAATTTTAATGTCCCAAACAAAAGCATGTGGAAGTTATTTTGTATTAATAAGACGAATTGAAATAAATGAATTACAGCTGAAGTATATTTTACGAAGAAATAGTAATTTTTTAAAATGGTCTTTTTTCTATTACATTATTTATTTAAAAAAATTTTTTTTTGCTTTTAAAATAATTGAAATTGATAAATTCGAAATAATTAAATGTCAAAATAAAATAAAATAAAATATTGAAAACATTTGATTTGAACTAAAAATTGTATTACTAAAAGTTTTCTTTTTTTTTTTTCAGAACTTTTTAATACTTTATAACGTAGATGAAAAATGTTTATGATTTAACAACATATTAATAACTCTATGTCAATATATAAAATATATTTATGAAAACATTCTTCTAAAATCATGCGCGAAAACTTAAATAACAAATATTAGTCTAAAATCTAGATTTCAGAGTGCAGACGATTTTAAGACATTAACGAAAGAATGTTAACTTTAGAAGTAAAATCTTAAAGGATGCTTCTATATTGATATTTCAAAGTCATATGATAAAAATAATCACATAATTCTTGCCTATGATTGATATATTCGTATCTTTTATGCATTCCGATCGTGTATTACAGTCAATAATGGCACAAAACGTTATTTTTTAAACAAAATTTTAGTCATCTATTCAATAACAGTTTAAAAGGTAAAAAACAAAGAAATACGGGTTTAAACCAGTTTGAATTGATCGGCGTGTCAAAGCACATGGTTTTGTATATACTTATTTGGACTTAATGTAGCGGATTTTGGGGTTACATTTTTGGCGTCATCCCAAGACATTATACTTCCACTCAATTTCTTTTTACTGTGTAGTTGTACGCAGATCTTTACTGTGTTGCAGTAAAAAAAAATCACACAACACTTTTCTAGGAGTTTCTTTTTTTTTACCATTGATAAAATTTTAATGTATTCTATTCAATTTAAAATTAAATTATGGCTTTAATTTGGTTTTAAAACAAAGATAAAATATAGCTGTTTGGCGACAATTGTTCGAATCCGCAAACGATTCATACACCATAATAAATTATCAAATAGCAAAGTAAATTATTTATCAGAAATAGGCATAAAAAGAATAGTAGCAAAACTGATCATAACCTTAATGTTTAGACTAATTAACACATAACCGGATCCCAACCAGAAAAAACAGACAACACTCCGATCCGTGATAGACAAAATTTCCGTGAGTATAATCCCGACCGAACCTAAAAATTCTGTTTGAAAAAAAAAACTATGGATTTGATAACTGACCCGAACCAAATCTCAATCCCAAAAAAATGTTCGAATGAAGCATAACCCGATCCAAACAAGGCAAAATAATTTTAGTGGGCATGAAACCTGGCCCGAACCTAAATATTGTCTTTAAAAAAACTCGAAATATGACCCGAACAAAACCTGAAACCAATAAAAATATTCCAGAGAACTATAACCCGATCCCAGCAAGACAAAATACTTTCCGTGGTGATAAACCCGACTCAAACCTAAAAAAATCCATTTGAAAAATTCTGAAATTTGACTCAAACCACATCTAAATTCGATCAAAATATTTGAAAGAACCATAACCGGATTAGAGTAAGACTAAATAATTTCCGTGGACATGAACCCGATACGAACCTAAAACTTCCATTCGAAAAAATACCTGAAATTTGAATCGAACTAAATCTGAATCTGATAAAACTATTTCAAAGAACCGCAACCAGATCCGAACAAGACAAAACATTTCCATGGACATGAACCCAATCCGAACCCGAAAAATTTCTTTGAAAACATTGCGAAAGCTGAACTGAACCAAATCTGAACTTGGCAAAAATATTCCAGTGAAGCATCTCCTTATTCGAACAAGACAGAATAATTTTCGTGAACACGCAAGAAGACCCGAACCCAAAAATTCCATTTGAAAAAAAACCCGAAATCTAAATTGAACCAAATCTGAATCCGATAAAAGTATTCCAAAGAACTGTAACCCGATTCGAGCAAGACGAAATAACTTCCATGGACATAAACCCGACTCGAACCTAAAAAATCCGATTTGAAAAAACCTGAAATTTGACTCAAACCACATCTGAATCCGATCAAGATATTAGAAAGAATCATAACCGGACTCGAGTATGATAAAATAATTTCCGTGGACATGAACGAGATTCGAACCTAAAAATTCTATTGAAAAAATACCTGAAATTTGAATCGAACCAAATCTGAAGACAAAAATATTTCAAAGAACCGTAACAGGATCCGAATAAGACAAAATTTCCATGCACATGAACCGAATCTGAACCTAAAATATTTCTTTGAAAAAATCTCGAAATCTGAAATGAATTTGATAAAAATATTCCAGTGAAGCATGTATTTATTCGAACAAGGCAGAATAATGTCCATGAACACGCAAGAAAACCCGAATCCAAAAATTACATTTGAAGAAAATGCCGAAATCTGAATTAAACCAAGTCTGAACTTGACAAAAATACTCCAGTGAAGCATGTCTTTATTCAAATTAGACAGAATAATTTCCGTGGACACGCAGGAAGACCTGAACCCAAAAATTCCATTTGAAAAAAAAAAACGCCGAAATCTGAATTGAACCAAATCTGTTCCCGACAAAATTATTTCACAGAAACATATCTGAATCCGAGCAAGGCAAAATAATTTCCATGGACATGAATCCGACCCGAACATTTTAATCGAATTTCAAAAAATACCTGAAACCTGAATCGAACCAAATCTGAACCCGACGAAAGTATTTTAATGAATCATAAACAAATCCGAACAAGACAAAATAATTTCCATGGACATGAACTCCATGAATAGTTAGGTAACATTTGGGTTGCGATTAGGTTGCAATTACATTACGGTAAGTCTTTTATTTTATTTAATTTCACGTTAGGTTACAGTTAGATCACAGTTAATTTAAAGTTAGGTTAAAGTTAAATTGCATTTATGTGATGGTTAGAATAAGAATAGGTTACAATAAAGTAACGGCTAGGTTACATTTATGTTATATTTAAGTTACGGTAGGATACTGTTAAGTCGCAGTTAGGTTACAGACAGATTATGGTTATGGTACAAAAGTTTACGGTTAGGAATTTGTCCACAGAGTCAACATTACGCATGCTTTGATTAAAAATATACGCTTTTGTTAAATGGCTCTGAAACTATAATACTATATACCAATCTTTTATATCATCGCGTATCGATTTCATTCACGGTATAGTCGGATTTAAGAGTGATATAATTAGTTTGAAATTCAAAATATCTCACTTGGGATTTCTATGCGAAAAAAGTAATTAGTTACGTGATTTAACAGTGATTTTTACGGGTAAATATCAACACTTTAACACGAAACTAACGCAATCGTTGGATACATGTTCCCTCCCATGTTTCTCATTGCTCATTTTAAGTATTTTTAGAGCTTAATATTAGTTGTTGTTTTTAAAACCGATTTTTCACAAAGTCAGCTGCGACGTATTTCAAACAATGCATTTCTGCATGCTTCCAGTTAATGATAAAATCATACAAATTTCAAGTTCGTTTAATATTGTTAATATGGACCCGGGCAACGCCGGGCGGGTCAGCTAGTATATATATATATATATACATATATATACTATCTCTGACAATAAAGTTCGGTGAATGAATTCAGAATGGCCGATCTAGCAACACTGGGGAAACAAAACGCTGCACCTGCATAGAGGCAAATATTGATCATCTTCCCCCACCGTTGTTCAATTGAGCGTCGTTTATGTTCTGCGCAAGACGTGTTTTACAAATTGCTTGTTCAGTGTGTTGGTTCTTAACTGATAACAGAAAAATGAAAGAACAAACATCAGTTTAAAGTTTGGTTTTAAGATTTGCAAGATACCGAAAGAAATTCATGAGGAATGGTGCAAATTAAACATCCACCATTCTCGCCAGATCTCAATCCTCCTCACGTCTTCCTATTTCCACGAATCAAACTCTTTTTGAAAGAGATTTGACCTTATTGCTGAAATCCAACGAAACCTCACGAAGCTTTTGAACTCCATCCCAAAAGAACTCTTCTTGCGAATTTTCCATGACATGTATATCAGATCTAAGTAGTGCATAGTTATAGGAGGTGACTATTTCGAAGGATGGTATGGTAACTTTCATTAATATTTTATCTACTCTTCACCGAACTTTATTGTCAAAGGTAGTACATATACATATATATATATTCTACCCATTTTTACTACTAAATTCTCCTTAAAATGGGATATAGACTTCAAGGAAATTAAGCATTATTTTAATTTATCCTAAAAAACGTACTACAAAAATAAAATTAACCATAACATTTAATTAAAAAAATTACAACGACCATTTGGAAAATTATATTTTCACCTAATTTTACATTTTAGACTTACAAATAAATGCTACCTTTAAAAAAATTATTATTATAATTTTTTAGAATGATCGAAGCGTGTCTTATATAATAACATGGTCATATATTACGTACTACATGAATTAATCATGGAATAAAATTCCTGTACCAATCATACATAAATTTTAAATGAAATTTCAGTTTTAGAATTTTCTGTACCGCAAAATTTTAAATTTCTAAACATCGCTCATTTTTATTTATTACACTGTCGTACAGGAAAATATATGTATTTTTAAATACAATTTGTTTGAAAAATGTATATCAATTTGTTTTTAATTTATTAAAATTTTGTAAATTTTAGTTCATTTTTGTCTTTGTGGCAACAGAAATATTCCATTTCTGTTAAAAATAAAGAGAAAATACTAGATTAATGTATATTTCTGATGACAAAAAGAAGAAAAAACCACAGAAAGATATATGGCCTACGTAATAACTGAGTCATATATTATGTACTTCTTGGTTAAAATATGAATTAATTAGGTTTGGTTCAGTTTATTTTTGTCGGCCGATTGTCTACGCTAGGGATATAGGACCAGGGGAGGAGTGCCCTTCGTGGGGGTTTTTCTAAGGGAACCTAACCCATATTTACGCAAGGTTGGATGAAAAACACGAAAACTCCGAACGGCTAGGCCGACAGCCGCGATTGGATTCGAACCCAGTACCTACCGTCTACCAGTCCACCTACCGTCTACCTACCGTCTGACCAGAGAGGTCAGAATCTCTCGGTACTAGAGGGGCGTGAATTTACCAGAAGAAGAATTAAATGCGGCGATCAAAAAGATTCAGATCTGTATCAGATATCTCTAGACCGAGAGCAAAAATCATTTTCCAAATGGATAATAATAAAAAAAATAATAATAAACATAAATAATCGCAATGAGTTTTCACCCATGTGAAGGTGCGCTCCAACACAGACACGAACGTGCACTATTGGGTATGCCATACCCCTTAGTAGTAAAGCAGATTGTCATTTGCGGCGGGGGGGGGGGGGCAAAATAGATAGCTATGAATAGTTTTTTCTGACAACTCAGATTTATAACACCAATAGGTATTACTTAACAATCAAAAGGAAAAAAAACACATTTTTTGTCGAATTAAGAATCTATGTAACATTTATTTTTATGCTGTGAATAATAATCACTGACATTTAAAATATTTTTTGGAGTTCATTTTCCTAATTTAAAACTATTGGAATTTAATAAATATTTAGCATTTCAAATTTCGTCTTTTTTTTTTCTTTTAGAAATTTTAAATTTTATTTATATCTTCGTTATTTTTTTTCAGATTTTCAAAATATGGATCTTTAAAAAAATAATTTGATTTGAACATATATAATTAGATGAAAATAAATAGCTTTCTTTTATAATTAGTTTAAATTCAGTTTACTTTTATACCATTTATGAAAGAATTTAATATATGTAAATTACTAATTTATATTTATTAATTAAAGGATGCATTGTTTTGAAACAAATATTAAAGGAAAACTTTTATGACGTTTGTGATATCGGTTACCCACTTGTTTATTGACGTGCCTTATTTAGAAATAATCATATTTCTGTTTTGTACATCTTAAAATATTTTGCACATATTAGACAAAATCTAAAAAAATAATCATTTCGCTGAATACTTGTCAATTTTCTTTCTTTCTATTTCTTTCTTTTTTCTTTATCTTTCTTTCCTTTTTTCTTTCTTTCTTTTTTCTTTCTTTCTTTGTTTGTTTGTAAATTATTAAATCAGTAATATATTATTTTATAAATTTATAAAAAAAATATCTGCATATAAAACAGCCCAACGCTCTTTCTTTTAGAGAAAAAAAAGCGAGTTTTACTTAAAATCGTAAAAAAAACCATTAAAAAGTTATTTTGGATGTACTTAAATACATGAAACTTCTAATGTATATTTTAAAATTAGTGTACAAAACAATGTACAGGTTCACAGGACACTATGTAGTAAAAACTAGAGGTTGATACTGAAAATCGTAATAAGCAATTTTGCCGTAGATTGTAAGTCTAAAATTAGCGCTTATACCCTACTTCTCATTACACTTTTCATATTTTCCATTGGTGCTAGTGCTTTAAAATAGCATTTTAGGATACACATTTTTGAAAGAAAATGACTTTTCACATTTTCTCTTCCACTTTTTAATAAATTGCTAGTTTTTTTTTATATTTATATAACTCATCCTAAATACTGCATTACACTGTAAAAAAAAATTGGGAAACTTACAAAAATTTTTCTAGTAGAATTGTATTCCAAGAACTTTTTATGTAACGGCAACAATAAAAATTCATGTAACAGATACAAATTTGCACTTTAAATCAAACAAATTTTAAGGTTACTAAGAATTTTTTTGGGAAATCGTATTCCAAGAACTTTTTAAGTGACGATAACGAGCATTATAGATAAAATGTTAGTAAAGTTACCAAAATTTTAGTAAATTCTTTTGTAAAGTTACAGATGGTTTTAGTTTTGCTTACAAGTTTTGTAGATTGACATCATTTTCTTGTACAGTGTACACATAAAATTTTAGTAAGCATAAGAGATTTCGGTTAATTTAGATTACTAAGGTTACAGATTTTTTTTACAGTGTAGAACAACAGAAATTTGCCAAAAAACTCAAATCATCGTGATGGGAATTCAATTTTTGCATTAATGAAAATACAAATAAACAAAAAACAAATGCAATTGCCTTTAAATATCCGTATCATTTCGCATATGTCTTACTCATAGAATTAATGAATTAATATCAAGAGTACATATTTCTAATATTTGATTTCATTTTAAAATTACATAAAAAATAGTCATATAATTAATTACACTTAATATAAAATAAATTCTGCAATTATGAAATAAATTTAGTTTCAGAGTTCATCCTCATCATCATCATCATTATTATTATTATTATTATTATTATTATTATTATTATTATTATTATTATTACTATTATTATTTGTTTATCGAAAAGAGCACTGTACTATTCATGACAAAGAATAAATAAATAAATTCATCAAAAATAGTAAATATATTGTATAAATAACAAAATATTATGGTTTAAATATTGTTTTCATTTTATCCGTAAATATTTTCTATCCAAGTTCCAAAAAATGTATGTGTGTGTGTGTTTGTATTTGAAACGTACGTGTAAATTTTTCATTCCGATTTATAGTTCTTATTTATGTTTCGTATACATTCAATTCAGTACATGCATTTATCCGACTTTTAATCATTTTTTACGTATGCTTCACTGAATCAATTAAGTATTTTCTATAAGAAACTAAAAATAGAGCTTAACTGATAAATTTTTAAACGTACATATGAATTTTTATAAGTATTTTTTAATTTATTCTTTTTACATCATGTACATTAGACACGGTAAAATTAAATCTTACAGCGAAATTAAATGAATGATTTTCTGTTCTGTGCATCTTCGAATCATTTAAGTATATTCTGTCAAAACCCAAATAAAAAATAACTTTATAAAAATGTTTTTTTTTATTAAAAAAATATTTTGAAATATTTTCTTATCGCCATATAATTACCGTATAATTTTCTGAATCAATTTAAAATATAAAATCATAAGTGCTTGATACAAATTAAAAAAGTGATCAATAGATTCATTTTCCTTAAATAGATAGCGTAACTATATATCAATTTAATAAGTAACAATAGCTAATAGTATGTAACAATATATATTTTATTATAAATATATAAATTCATCTGAAATAAAATTTTTTGTAAGCCGCATTAAAAGGTATTTTTTATTGGAAAATGAAAAGAATATAATATATAAAAAATATTACATAAACGTAGCATTTTATCTTCTATTATTTTCATAAGTCTTGTTCGATGTGACATATTTCCAAAATTTATTGTTTTGAAAAAATGTGTTTAAACAAAGCGTAGCTGTAAATAGAGTTGTTGTTGTTCTTGATAGCATGGATATTTAATAATCGATCGCTAATCTCTCTCTCTCTCTCTCTCTCTTTCTATATATATATATATATATATATATATATATATATATATATATATATATATATATATATATATTATTTCTTTATGTTATTAACACTAGAACTGCCGGATTTTGGACACACCTAAAACCGCCGTTTGGTGTCAATTTGACCCCCATGAGAAATTCAAGCCATATTAAAATAAATATATTTTTAAAATGATACATGAGGTTTAAATTGAAAAATATAAAAGTTTTTAAAGGTTTTATAACTTTTTCTTTTTTATTTATTTAGATTTTAGAGATCGTTTATCCCAATTTTTACATTCTTCTGAAATGACAGTATATAAATGACAATGTATAATTCAAAATATTTTACTACACAATAGTACACAAATACAATATATTTAATAATATATATATATATTGTTGCAGCGTATATAGGGTTCTTTTGATCTTATAGTTAGACAACTTCAAACTCTTGCTTATAGAAAAGTAGAAAATAATTTATTTACAGAACTTCAGAACAACAGAGTCTTCCAAACTCACAAATATTCCTAGATATTCAAAAATAATTGTTTAAATCTATCGTATAAGTGCAGATATAGGTTCCAGAGACTCTTTATACAACGTCTCAACACTAAATCACATTCAAAATAACGTAAATAAGACTCAAGCAAACTTGTTTAACAAACGCGTTGTTCACTCAATGACTGACTGGTAAATAATAACCACAGCTCGCATCGCTTCTCTTTGTATATAGTCTCGCCGCATGCGGTGGAAATTTCTACAAACTTCTAGAAAAAACTGGAAAACCACGGAACAACATTCAATGTATCAGTAGACCTAAGGGGGGGGTTACCATAAATAGGGAAGAATTACCATCGCCAACAATCGCCAAGTTTGTCGCCAACTTGGCGATATATCACCAAATTTGGCGACCAAAATTAGTCGCCAAAAGTGACGACAACTTGGCGATATCTCTGATATTTCGCCAATCTGCCGTAGACATACACTGAAAATAATAGATAAGTTTGCTTGATAACAGAGACAATGTAACAAAAACTAATATTAGTAAAGAAATGGAGCTTAATAAGATTATTTACATCATTTTACAGTACAAACACTAACTATTTACAAAATTCGTAACACTATCCCCTCCTCAAAGACTGCACGTCCCGGGCAATGCAATCCTTGAGTTAGAGGAAAACACTTAAAATAAACAAATAAATAAATAAATAATAACAATAATAATAAGATTTACATAAATAAGAACTAATTACTATTTACATATTTACAAAAAGTGACTTTCATGACCATGGTCTGAAATTCCAGTTTTGAATTTCTATTCACTTTGGCCAAAATAAGGGGCTAGCCGGTTGTAATGTACGACCTTGGGCTTGGTGTGTGGCGATTTTCGTATGCGTACGACGACGTCATTCAGCCTGTTGACGACTGTGTAAGGACCGTCCCAGTTTCTTTGTAGTTTTGGAGACAGTCCCTTACTACGTATAGGATTCCACAACCAAACTTTGTCACCTTCGTTGAACTCATGTCCAGTTGCCTTTGTGTCGTACCGTGTCTTCATCTTTTCTGATGCCAGTCCAATTCGGTTCCTCGCTAGACAATGAATCTCCTCAATCCGTGCCTGGAGTTCATCGACATATTCCTCAGGCGATGAAGGAGCATCAGGAGGACGGCCAAACAAAAGATCAGCAGGCAGACGAAGATCACGACCAAAGAGCATTTGAGAAGTGGAGTAACAAGTGGCCTCATGAGTGGCACTCCTGTAGGCAAGCAGGAAAAGAGGCAATTTCTTGTCCCAGTCCTGTTGGTCTCTAGACACCAGGAGAGAGAGGCTATTTAGGATGGTACGATTGAAACGCTCCACCATGCCGTCCGATTGAGGATGTAGGGGTGTAGTTCGAGTTTTGTCCATGCCGAGTAGTCCACACATTTCGTTAAACACAGTCGAATCGAAGTTTCTTCCTTGATCGGAATGGATTTGAAGAGGAACTCCATATCTGGAAACCCAGTGTTGAACTAGTATGTCTGCTACTGTTACCGCCTCTTGATTAGGAATGGCGTAGGCTTCAGGCCACTTAGTGAAGTAGTCCATGACAACGAGGATGTACTTATTGCCATCATATGTTCTAGGAAGAGGACCCAGGATGTCTAGTGCAATTCGTTCGAAAGGAGCTCCTACATTATAACGCTGCAGTCGCCCACGGGTGCGCCTCTTTGGACCTTTACGTGCTACACAGGTGTCACAAGTTCGGCACCACTTCTCTACATCACTGCGAACATTATTCTAGTAGAAACGCTCTCGAACCTTTTGCAGGGTCTTCATTACACCAAAATGACCTCCTGTGGGACTACCATACAGTTCTTGAAGGACCATAGAAATTCTCGACTTAGGGAGTAGTAGTTGCCATCCACATGTCTTTCCATCGTCAGACTCCCATTTTCGGTACAAAATACCGTTCTTCAAATGTAGGGAATCCCAGAGGGTCCAATAACGTTTAGTCGTAGGATGGTAATGGGCCATGTCTTGCCAGCTGGGCTTCCTGTTGGACTCCTCTTTCAGCTCTAGAATTGGCTTAATTTCAGGATCAGCAAGTTGATCTTTACGCAGACTCTCGTCACTCCACGGATCTTGCGATGATGTAGACCCAGTTGTAACTTGTCTTACTATAGGACCTTTGACATTAAATTTCTTCTCAACCCGGTCGCAGTATCTACAATTCTCTGAGCAGGGTCTTCTTGAGAGAGCATCTGCATTTCCATGTGATGAGCCTTTTCGATGGCGTATCTCCATATCGTACTCTTGAAGCTTTTGTATCCACCTGGCTATCTGGCCTTCAGGGTTCTTAAAATTCAATAGCCAAGTTAGAGAAGCATGATCAGTTCGGATCAGGAATTTTCGACCGTAAAGATAGTGATGAAAATGGTCTATGGCTTTCACTACAGCAAGAAGCTCTTTTCTTGTTACGCAGTTGTTTCGCTCGGCCTTTGACAAGCACTTGCTGAAATAGGCGATAACACGCTCCTGGCCGTCGATTTCCTGGGACAGTACAGCGCCAATGCTTTCGTTGCTTGCATCCGTATCAAGTATAAACTGTTTATCGATTTGAGGATACGACAGAATTGGAGTGGATGTCAAGGCCTCCTTAAGCTTTCGAAAGCAGCGTCACATTCCTGTGTCCACATAAATTTTTGATTGGCTTCTGTTAATTTATGAAGTGGTCTTGCAATCATCGAGAAGCCTTTGACGAATTTTCTGTAATAGGTGCATAATCCTAGAAAACTTCGAAGCTGGTGAACATCTGCTGGACGACTCCAATTTTTCACGGCCGATATCTTCTCCGGATCAGTCCTAACTCCTTCCGCCTAAATGATGTGTCCAAGGTAGGCGACTTCATTGCGAAACAAACTGCACTTCGAAGGGCTTAACTTCAAATTAGCTTCCTTTAACTTTTGTAGCACCCGCTTGAGGTTGTTCAGATGTTCATCAAAAGATTTTCCTATGATTATGATATCGTCTAAATAAACAAGACATGCCTCATATGACAGTCCCCGAAGAACCGTTTCCATAAGGCGTTCAAAAGTTGCAGGTGCGTTACATAGACCAAAAGGCATTATCTTGAACTGCCATAATCCTTGTCCCGTTGTATAGGCAGTCTTCTCGCGGTCGTCGGGATGGATCTCTACCTGCCAGTAACCACTCTTCAGGTCTAAAGTCGAGAACCAAGTGTTGCCCGCAAGTGTGTTAATATTGTCGTCAATCCTTGGCAGAGGGTAACTATCCTTTTTGGTGACGTCATTCAGTCGGCGGTAGTCTACACAAAATCTTGTAGAACCATCCTTCTTTCTTACTAATACAATGGGAGACGCCCATGGACTTTTTGATGGTTCGATGACGTCATTTTCTTCCATATCTTTAATTAAATTCTGCACCTCTTCTTGCTTGGCAAAAGGTAATCGTCTAGGGTGCTGTTTAATAGGAGAGTGATCTCCCGTGTCAATTCGGTGTTGTGCCATTTTAGTTCGTCCAAAGTCTTCAGATGTTTGGGAAAATAAACTTTGGAATTCTCTAATTAAATTTTCCGCAGCTTCCATCTGTTTTGGATTTAAGTCTGTATTTTGTAACAAATCCTTGACTAAATTATCTGAAGTTTTCTCAGAATGACTGGAATTTTGACTTATGCACGTCACAGGAGCACATGACGCTATCACCTCTCCCTTCTTGATAGTCCTCGTCTTATCACTGATGTTAGCAATTCTGACTGGAATGGTCTTCTTCGAGAGGTCCACCACAGATGAAGCCACCAATACTCCTGCTTGTTTACTATTGTCCTCGGGATAATCTATATGGCCAAATCGATAATTAGTTTCATTTTTAATTTCAGCTGGAACTAAAAATTCTGTTCTTGGATCTAGATTGATGTCTTCTTTGGCTATTACTGCTTGTTTACATTCAATTTCGTTATTTAATCCAAAAAGACTGATTTCTTCAAATTTTGAGAGCATTTTGTTATTTTTGAAATCAAGTTTGAAGTCAAACTTCTTCAGAAAATCTAGCCCGATTAAGCAAGGATCTGTTATGTCAGCCACATATGCCGTATGGTAATATTTCGTTCCTCCAAAGTTGATAGTTAAATCTGCCTTTCCATATATGCCTATCTAGTCGCCCGTCACAGTTTGCAGGGTAACGCATGGTGGAGTCCAGATGAGTTTACGTTTCAATTTTCGAGCCAAATCTTCTCTTATTATTGTCACATTGGCTCCTGTATCGACAATCATACGGCACTGAATTCCGTTAATAAAGCCTATCACATATAATTCGTTATCACCGCCTCTCATTTTTGATATCTGGAGGATCTTCAGGTGGGGCTTTTCATTCTCTAGCAACCTCCGCCCCGCGAGATGGCCAAAATTTAGTTTCCCTGCTGACTGTTTGAATTTATCTCACGTTCGTGGGATTTTGGGGCAATTTCTTCGGAGATGTCCTGTATCACCGCATCCCCAGCACGTGAGATTCTGTCTTCTTGAGCTTGTTCTTCCGTATTTCAAAGCTTCAAGCTCTTGTTTTATTTTCCTAATTTCTTTCAAGATGTCGATTTCATTGTCTGAGCTTTTGTTCACCGTTGCCCCTCGGACTGAATGACGATCTCTTCGGCTGGCTTGTGTAGCTGCTTCTAACTTTAAGGCATATAGTAGTGCAGCCTTTAAATCCTGTACATCTGCCATTCGTACCGCTCTTTGCACTTCTGGATCTTTTATTCCGTCTACAAAATATTGCAGTGAGAGCATTTCCCGTACATTTGTTGGACAGTCACTGAATGCTAAATTTGCAAGCCGTTCAATTTCCGAGGCAAACTCTTGAAGGGTTTCACTCGATTTTTGATGGCGGCTCTTCATTTGTATTCTCGTATAATCCTTGAAGAATTTTTCGCCGAATCTCATTTCAAGTGCACAACTTAAAGTCTCAAAATTGAGTTGCGTCATATCGGGCAATGTTTGCAGCACGTCGGCGGCTTCTCCTCTTAAAGATGCTGCCAGTTGACAAGCTTTCACCTCGTCACTCCATTTGTTCGCTTCGGCTACAATGGTGAATTGGGTCTTGTAAACTTGCCAGGAACTCTTTCCGTCGTATTTCGACAGCTTGATGTGCACGGGAGAAGCAGACAAATTCCTAAATTCTTCATAATTACCACTGGACGCTGAAAGCTTCTTCTCAAGATCTTGTACTTTTTTATTTAGCTTTTCATCTACTTCAACTATTTTCTCTTCAATATTAACTTCATTCTGAATTTTCTCTTCTACTTTACTAATTTCATTCTCTATTTTCTCTTCTACCGAATCTATTCTTCTATCTACCGACGAGAACTTTTCTTCTAAAGTTTTCTTCATTTCTTCTTGACTTTTATTAACTTCTTTCTTCAATTCTTCAGTCAACTCTTTCATTCTTTCTTCGTTTTTATTCCTTTTTTCCGCCAACTCTTCTTGGCCTTTATTAATCTTTTCAGTCACATCTTCTTGGCATTTGTCAATTTTATTTGTCAACTGTTCCATTCTTTCTTCGTTTTTATTCATTTTTTCCGCCAACTCTTCTTGGCCTTTATTCATCTTTTCCGCCAACTCCTCTTGGCCTTTATTCATCTTTTCCGCCAACTCCTCTTGGCCTTTATTCATCTTTTCCGCCAACTCCTCTTGGCCTTTATCCATTTTAGTTGATAATCCATTAATAGCTTTCAACAACTCAATCAGTTGCTCTTCCGTTGCTCTCGTTTTCGCCATAAGATCCCAAATTCTGACACCAAATGTTGCAGCGTATATAGGGTTCTTTTGATCTTATGGTTAGACAACTTCAAACTCTTGCTTATAGAAAAGTAGAAAATAATTTATTTACTGAACTTCAGAACAACAGAGTCTTCCAAACTCACAAATATTCCTAGATATTCAAAAATAATTGTTTATATCTATCGTATAAGTGCAGATATAGGTTCCAGAGACTCTTTATACAACGTCTCAACACTAAATCACATTCAAAATAACGTAAATAAGACTCAAGCAAACTTGCTTAACAAACGCGTTGTTCACTCAATGACTGACTGGTAAATAATAACCACAGCTCGCATCGCTTCTCTTTATATATAGTCTCGCCGCATGCGGTGGAAATTTCTACAAACTTCTAGAAAAAACTGGAAAACCACGGAACAACATTCAATGTATCAGTAGACCTAAGGGGGGGGTTACCATAAATAGGGAAGGGTTACCATCGCCAACAATCGCCAAGTTTGTTGCCAACTTGGCGATATATCGCCAAATTTGGCGACCAAAATTAGTCGCCAAAAGTGACGACAACTTGGCGATATCTCTGATATTTCGCCAATCTGCCGTAGACATACACTGAAAATAATAGACAAGTTTGCTTGATAACAGAGACAATGTAACAAAAACTAATATTAGTAAAGAAATGGAGCTTAATAAGATTATTTACATCATTTTACAGTACAAACACTAACTATTTACAAAATTCGTAACAATATATACATATATATAATATTGCACAATAAAATTGATAAGAAAAAAAATAAAAAATAAAAATACAAATAATAGAAATTAGCGCACAACATGTTTCAAAGAGAGAAAATATAAAACATAATTCCTGAATAAGCATATAAATGAGTTCCAAAGTTATTTAGACATTAGCACAAGTAATACAATATACGTGCTTGATGGTAACATCAACACACTTACCCAAAATTGGTTTCTGGCATCCCTCACAGCTTGCAGAAGTTTTATTTCAAACCTTGCAATGTTGAAACGTACATTTCTTTCGCTTCAAGGTCTGTGGTAGATCAATTGAGGGGCATCTGTTGCGCAACGCGCTACTTCTCAATTCTTCCACAAGGGCAAGAATAAATTCCTAACATGAAATTGAGGTTTTTGAGCATTCCTTGAAAATTATCCAAGTGTTTAGTGCAGCATTATCAAGGACGTTATAAAAGACGTGAAGAGGCCATCTGCGAGTTCCACATCTTGTAGAATATTTTCGTAGCATCTGATCTGCTACATCTACACCACATATAGTTTTATTGTATTAAACAATAGTGTTCGGCTTCTTCTTTGCACTACTTTCTGCAAACACATTCGTGTGCATAGTGTTCAGAATCACGACATTCTTTTTGTTCTTGCACTTGTATATCGTGAGTATTTTATTTCCATTTTTTAGTACAGAAAAGGAGTATCGTGGGGAAGATATGTCGCGGGCAATAGGAGGTAATTCTTTCTTGTTTAGACGCATCGTCCCAACGATTGTGGTTTTCTTTGCCGAAAGTTCATTGGCAAGCTTTACAGACTTGAAAAAATTGTTAGTAGTGACATTGAGACCGGAGTTTAGATATGGTTGTAGTAATTTCAGCACTACACTTTCTCCAAGTTGTAAATCAGTTGGCCGCTCTTCATCCTTACCTAAATAAGGATAGCCATTTAACACATATTTCGAATTTACATCAGTTGCTAGCCAGAACTTGATGCCGAATTTCTCCGGTTTATTTGCCATGTATTGGATGAATCTGCACCTTGACTTATAAGGCAACAACTGTTCATCAACGGTTATTTCTTCACTAGGATTATAACATAAATAACAATTTTCAATCAGCTTCTTCCAAGTTTCTGAAGCGAGAGCAAATTTGTCCGTGGCCAAGCGTTCCGATTTGCTACTTCGCAGATCGAATCTGAGATATCGCATGATTTCACGGAAACGATTGCGTGGCATTGTCTCTTTGAACACAGGTGGCCCCCAACTTTTATTCCATAAGTCATCTGCACAAAGCTTTGAATGACCTAGTGCCCCACGGGCGTATAAGAGGGGGGGAAAGCATCCAGTTCTACCAGATTAACATACCAGTTGCTGTCATCTCCTAGCTGACGTCGTGCTGCAGCAACTGTGCATGTTTGAATGTGTTTCACCATTGTTTCAGTCACCATCAAACGCAAGGCTGAAGCTGGATTAGCCCCAATGTTGCGACGAGCATAAGGTGTTGATCCACTAGCAATTTTTATAATATTTCAAGCTGGTGTGCGACCTGTAGTAGAAGTAGGGGTGCTAAGGTTCATCGGAGTCCAAAGAATACCGCTGGATGACGTGTACTTTTCGTTACTGCTGACAGCAGAAAGATTAGATATCTTATTACCTCTTTTTTGTGCATGTCCACGTCCACGTGAGGTTCCTGATCCTCGAAAAACAGGGTAAATCCCATTGGTAATATTTTCTACAGCATCACTGTCTTTGCTTAGAGAAGACGACGCATTCTGTAAATTCACATTATCTATGCGAAAATTTTCATCATTACTGTCATCACCACTCATATCTGAATCTAACTGCTCTAGGAGCACAAGGCACTCCTGTGTACTCAATCCTCTCCGCATTTTTTTATAAAGGAAAAAGACTACACTTTTGTCGCAATCGAAATCTTTGAGAAAAACACTGCTGTTGAAAAAGGTTTCAAATTTCGTTTTCGGCCGTAGCTCTAGAAGAACGATTTTCGACAATAGAGAGAAGACTACCCCCAACCGCCCCTCTCCGCGTCGTTATGCGTCATCGAAACAAACTAAAACTGGAGTTTACTTTTCTCTTTTTTGTCATCGCGATAAGAAATGTGCTTTCCCCCATGCACAGTAATCAAAACCGAGGTATGGCGAATTCAAAAACAGACTTTGTCTTGAAAATTTATCATTTTTCTTATGGGGGTCAAAATGACACTTGTTGGCTGTTTTAGGTATTTCTTTGATTATTTTTTTTAATAATTAATATAGAAAGATGAAACATTGTCACAGTACGCTTAATATAATTTTAGAAAAAGTAAAAAAATATGAGCTGCGGTGTTCGCTTACATGTTGAAATAAAGCATTGGAAATTGAAAAAAAAATACGAAATGACCCCAACGGCGCTTCTAGTGTTAATACAACTCTAGTGTTAGTTATAAAACTAATGGATGTTTTACTTACAGCGCTTACAAACAAATAAGAAGATACGTAAAGAAGGAAATAAATATATAAATTAAAATTACTATTATTAATATTATAGTCGACCTATAACATAAATATTCTATGGATTTAAAAGTTTAAATGCGAATTTAATTTGTGTGTAATAAATGGAATTGTAAGCGCAGCAAGTCAGATTCAGCCTTAAAATTTATATGAATATATTTACGGTTTGTCTGTAGATACTTTTTATATATCCGTCCAATAATTTCATGGTTTACAATTACAATAATTTCTTTGCCTAAATTCATTTTTATTTAAAATGTATTTTATTAAAAAACTTATTTAATTTTAAAATGTATTCTCAAAATCACAATCCATAATTATTATTTGTTTTAAAATATTTGTTTCAAAACATTTGTTCTTTAATTTTAAATACCAATTTGAATAATTTTGTAAATATCAATTTTGTATAATTTTCTTTTTTAGTTATTCTAAAAGTCGTTATGCCCATTTTTAGGGTGAGTGGGAGATCTGATATTTATATTTTTCTCCATCTCTTAAAATATGATAATATGTGCTAGGAGGCTCATTATGGTTATTCGATATATATGCAACACAGTCAAATTTCCTTCGCTTAGAGGCTTAACCTTCAAAGTGTTTTCATGTAATATACCGTTCACTAAGCTCTTAGTTTCCCTCTATTATAAGAAATATTTAAATTATTATAACTCTATAGAATTAATAAATTTTCAATACATTGAACAATGATTAATTCTTTGAAGGATTGCATTCAGATTTGTAATTAAGAGTTGATTATTATTATTGTTGAATATGTTGAAGGAATCCGATTTTCTCAGCATTTAAAAAAATGCAGAGAAAACAACATCACAATTTTTCTTTTTTAAAAGTCGCTCCTAGAGGACTAAACAATATCAACAACAGAAACATAAGCAAAGAACTCACATATGGATGTATCTAATTGCTTTCAAAACCAGTGCTTGCCATCCGGATTTTTTATTTAAATAATGGAATCACAGTGTAATAATATTTGTTAAAAGAAAGCTCACGATGGCATGGATAAATACTAAAATTAAGATGTGAAAATGTCGATCGATTCTTTGGATTTGTTACGAATGCTGAATTTTTTATTCTTCACAACTTTTATTTAACCTCTTCAGACCTGACACATTTTAAGGCATCGTAAAAAATATTTCACAGTTTGTTTCATCTATTTATACATATACAAACATAATTTTGTAATAGAAAGTAAAATAATTATATTTAGTTTCTTATTACTAGCAGGTACACATATGTGCACCTCGGGTTCATACTGCAAAAAAAAACACTTCATTTTTCAAAAATTTATTAACGAGGAATTTGGTGGACAATTGATACATATAATCTTTTTTTGCGTGCTATTTTCGATTTTTTTATATAGAGATATGTATTGCATTTTGTACAACTCTGGTTCTTGATTTGCAGCCTTCATACTTACTTTTTGAAGCAAAGTTATCATTTATTGAACGCTGAAGCTGTCCAATTTTGTCGTATCTAATATAGTAAATTGGTTTCTAAGTATCCTTACGTTGTTTTCACTGTGGTTTGTTTGCGGAATCGTCTTCAAAATCATTTTTAGATGAATAAATTTTGCGTGGTTTCTATGATCGTCGTTCTTCACTTACTTTACTCTTATATTTCTTCAGTACTTATGCAATCTCTAAAAATACCGCAGGAGAGACAATCTCTTTTCGAGGAACTTCACCATTTTTCAATTTCTGATATACTTTATCCAACAAATGGAAATAACCAAATCTATAAAATGTATAAAAACTCTTGTTGACTACTTTTTTGTGTGAATAGAACAACGGTAGTAAGCTAATCACCTATTCTTTAAATCTGTACCACCCATGCACGTTTTGTATTCACAATTGCAGGTTGTGTTACATTAATTTTACAGTTTTGATCTTTAGACCACTTAACACAACTGCCCTCGAGATCGTTATCGATGCAAGTCTAAAGCAAAGTTATACATTTGTTATCTTTTCAGTTTAGTATACACATTATCCTTTCCTTCCCTTAGTCTCTCATCCCACTCTCCGTGTTACAAATCTCGATCATCCTTGATTTTTTTCTCTGCTCCTCCAAGTCTTTTGTTCATAATCATTCCAGTTTGGTAGATATGGTTCCTGAATAAAAGTCGACAAATTTTACACTAGTAAAAGAACTGTCCTATTAAATCAGCCGTGTAAAGTCTTTTGGTATAAATTTAAAAAACAATTTGACAATGCCTCCACCTAGACCTAATCATAATTATTTTGAATCATCAGCTGATACAATTCCTTTTCTATGATATATTTTGCAGTCAAGGGCATGGCCATCCATGGAGGATAAAACAAATTTTTTTAATCCCAACGGATTAGGATTTAACGGCACATACTGTCTAGATCCAGAACGTCCAGCAAATGGGATCTAGTGATCTCTGTTCATCTAATGATAAAGGTTTTGGCCGGGGCAGGGACAAACATTCAACTCTTACTGCATTCAACATAATATTTACTTTTCATAATTTGTCATCTGCTTAAAGATCATTTGATTTTTCTGCAAAATGAAGAAATTTTCTAATCTCAAAAAATCGATCACGTGACATAGTAGCTGCAATTCTAAGCACTGATAAGTCTCTTTGCCAGTATAACCTTGCTTGGAGATATTTAAAATTCCCATGAGCATGTGTAAGCCTGCAAATTTTATAATTTTATATTTAGATGCATTAATTGATAGATGGTTTCGTGTTTGAACGGAATATAACGGAATTCGAATTGTTTGAACGGAATTGGTTTCATATGAAACTTTTCCTCAAAAATCTTCATTTAAGTAATCTAGAAATGATTCAAAAGGATTTACGATGCTGGAAAATCTGCTTTTAGATAATCATCATGAATAAATGATCCTCGGACTACTATTAGAAGAAAAAAAAGATTAAATAAATATTTGCGAAAAGATAAGGTTTTATTCTCAGCATTATTATTCTAGTGTGCTGTAACAAGCTTTAAAAATTTACTTATTTTCAGCTTTACATAACAAAGGCCTTTTAGGTTTAACTTTATTGTTACATGGATTCGGGATAGGTACTGGAGCAATATCCTCAATAGTTACATCTGTGTTATCCAAATTTTCATTACCAGAAGACTCACCATCACCAATGGTCTCATCAGTTTATTTACTCATACAAAGATATAATAATTATGATTTTTAAAAATTAATGTTTAATTTAAAAAATCAACAAAATGAATTCTTATTTATAATTAAGTATAATTTTTTAATAATTCCAGAACTTTAGCACTGCACCAATAAAATATCATTCAGTACAATTTTTTTGTGTGAGATGACTTCTTTCCGAAAACACAGAATTGAAACCGGAGGTGCACATACGTGTACCTTACAAATTACATCTAATTTAAATATATATTATGATCTAGCTAAAACATCTAAATGATTTATCCAATATTGAAGAGTTTATAAACATTCATAAAAATTATTATGAATAAATATTGATTTTCTATTTATAAAAATGTACTTACTTTTTCGAAGTTTTATGTTTTCCGCCATTGCTAATTTATTTTCTACAAAATCATATGAATTAAAACTGCTAGCGCCATTTCTTGCTGAAACTAGAAAAGGCTAACGTACACAAATAACATCATATCGTCTCAATAAAAAAATTTCAAATATTAAGTGAGATACGCAGTTGAAATCAGAGGTACACAAATGTGTACCTCGGGTCTGAAGAAATTAATAAGAGGAAAAGTCAGTTATTACGACAAAAACCGAAATCAGAAGTCAGAAATTTGGCGTAAACTGTTTCCAAATATGCTCACAGGTGGCAGCATTATCCAAATATAAGACGTCATTTTCAAATTTATGAGTCAACAATTGTACTAGAAGAGCAGGGTCATTCAACTATTGTTGACGAAGAATGAAGTGTACTTCATCCATCCATAAGTCAACATTGATAATATACATACTTCTGATAGGATTTATTAAAGTAATATTTTGTTTGTCCCTGTAAATGCTAAGCATTTCATCACATATTAATCATCTGTGGCATTCATAAATTTGATTAGAAATGATACCTCTTAACATGATTAAAATGTGTCGTAAACAATTCCAAATTTTTATTATCGTGTAATGGAATTCTTTTGTGGGGCCCTGTAAGTAAATAAAAACTATAATTTTCACTGGATATTTTACAGAATGCATATTTTAGCGCTCTTTGAAAATGCGTATAAATATATTTGACAGGACGTAACCCCTCTAAAATTTATTTGAAACGATTTTTTCCACAAAAAACGTAATGTAGTGAAATTTGACTGTCCCTATAAATGAATTAATTGTGCTAGGTACTTGATCCTAGATAGGGTTCGAGCTGCTGTAAACGTCAATAACATTTTAAAATTTCATTGCAATCCGAGTATATTTCTTTGAGTAAGAGCGCGGACAGATGGACACACGGACTGACTGATAGACACCTGAAAAAATGAACACTTTTTAACTTTCTTGGAAAGTGTTCAAAAAAGAGGGTGGGCATCAAAATTTAATAAGCTTATCAAATAAAATGATGAAATAAATATTACATAAAAATGGAAATTGCCTATTTTTCTTTATTTGTTGCATAATATTTAATGCTTTACAAAGAAGTTACAATGCGTAAAATGAGTGAAAAGAATATTAGAAAGAATTAAATAATAATAATAAAGTTGTATGCTAACTTTTATATATTTGCTAAGTGCTTTACAATTTTAAAACAAATAAAATGCTCATAAAATGAAATGCAAGCAATGAACATGAAAGAATAATTTATTTAAAATTAATGTATAAAAAATTTAGAACTTTATAAAAGGCTTTATATATTTTTCTTACCTAAAGAATATATCTTAACAAAAAAAAAATATATAACAAACTTAAAGTAACCAAAAAAGATATTTTTTGTCTAAAAATTTTTTTCTTTGGTAATTTTTTTTAAAAAACAGAGTAAGAGAATAAACGAAGTATAAAATCTGAATATGATAGGTTTAACAATGTTTTTCGGTTACTGCATTTCAGAAATTAAAATTATTCTGTTCACAATTTTCCTCTTAATACAAGCGTTTAAAAAAAATATTTTTTCTGCTTTTTATACGGTAATTTCATTTGGTCTTTCGAGAAAAAAATTAAAGTATGCTTGAACTAGCACATTTTTCCATTTTTTTAAATTCAAATTATCCGCTTGATAAAATCATTGGCTTAAATTAGTTTTACATATAAATAAAATGTTTATTCGCAGAAAAGTGTAGCTATATTTGGATCGGCGCATGAAATGAAATCCTAGAAATCTGCTTTTTATTAAAGAAAGAAACACAGTGTACGATTAAATCATAATCATCAGAATGATGTCATTTATCAAAGAAAGGTTTAAATAATGCAGCCTAAAACATACTTTTAACTTACTAACTAAAATACATTTCTAAAAAAGAACCCATATAATCAAAAATATTTCAGTGAAATTCTATGAATTTGTTAAGAAAATTGTGTTACTAACCGACTTCAAAAGAGGAGACGAGGTTATCAATTCGGCGCGTATGCAATTTTTTATGCATGTTCACTGATTACTCCGAAACTATGCAACCGATATCTCTAGTTTTTGTTTTAAATGAAAAAAGGATTCTCTCGAATCGGTACCACTGCCGTTTCATTGAAATTCGTCCAGTTCTTTTTTAGAAATTAGGCAAAAACTAATCAAATTAATGATTTCTCGCTAATTAAAAGTAACATCGACGTTGAATAATTTCGCTGCATGGAGTGTACGCAGGATGGCCGAGCTGCCTAACGTGTCCAATTTAAGTTCTGGTTCTCGAAAGAGAGTGTGGGTTTGAATCCCGCTCATAACATACATGCACAATTTATAATAATATTTTCAGTATAATAATTTTTACATATATATTTTATAAATTAAATACTAATTATAATTTTAGGAATATTTTTTATTTAACCGTTAGCAAAAAGTATCAGAGATAAATACTTAATAATACAAATCAATACTTAATTAATGAAAGAGTACTAAAAGAATATACTTGCGACAAAGTATCATGGAGTGTTGAATAAATTCGCGAACGGAGTGCAGTTGGGATATCAGAGCGCTCTAAGGCGCCAGGTTAAAATCTGGTTCTCGAAAAATAGCCTGGGTTCGAACCCCACTGCTGACATGATGGTATAATTTACAATATTCTTTTCCGTATTATAATTTTTTAACTGACTGCAAACAGTTTGGAGGCGGTTATCAATTCCACGCGAAGATTGATTGATTGATTGATTGATTTTTGACGTCCGATTATCTGCGCTAGGGATATAGGACCAGGGGTGAATGCCGTTCGTGGGGGTCTTTCTAAGGGAACCTAACCCGTATTTACGCAAGGTTCGAAGAAAACCACGAAAACTACAAACGGTTAGGCTGACAGCCGCGATTGGGTTCGAACCCAGCACCTGCCGTCTACCAGTTGAGAGGTCCGAACCTCTCGGCCACTGGTGGGGCCAATTCGACGCGAAGAATTTTTTTTAATGTATGTTCTCCGATTACTCAGAAATAATTCAACCAATTAATTTGTTTCTTGTGTTTAATGAAATAATTTACTTTCGAATTGATACCTCTTCCGGTTCATTGAAATTGGTTCAGTACTTTTTAAATAACTTGGCAAAGACTAATAAAAATAGTGATTTCTCGCAAATTAACCTTTGAGCTCTGGTAGGTGATTTTCTTCAAAATTACCAATGTCACATTCACACCAGTATGTATTCAATTTACGATATAAACTAAAAAATGCATTAAAACTTTAAAAAATAAATCTAGTCGAAAATTCTGGTGCCTATTTGAGATTACGGAATTAAAATTAAGTGGTAAAAAATTCAACCATCAGAGCTCAAAAGGTTAAAAGTAACTTGGACAATGAATAAGTTCGCCGAAGGGAGTGCAGTCAGGATGGCCGAAACGTGCAGCCGGATGAGCAAAGGATGCCCCCCTGTTTCGCCCAGTTAGCTTAGATCGTAAAATATTGGCCTTATAAGTCAAGGATTTGTGATTCCCCCCTGGACAATTTTTCACTTAGTTCGAAATATTCAATTCGGTTGATAAATTTGCCATTCAGTTTGATTGTGTTAAAGAAATAATACATTTACTATTTCAGATTTACAACATAGAAAAAAAATGGTTACTGCAATTAGTTTTACCGACATCGTCGGTGCTTCGTATTTAGATGGCAAGAATATGAAATGGCATTAGACATGAAGCATAGCTGTCAACCTCGTGATATCGCAATTATAAAGCCAGAAATAGGAAAAAAGAGAAGAAAGATCAGTATTTAGACGAAAATCTTAAATTTTAATCATATTACCCGACAAAAGGGAAAAATGGGCAACACTAAATTTTAAGGAAAGCGTTTTAAGGCTAATAGGTTTAAAGAAAATGAGAATATCATAATTTGCATCCAAAACTTCTATGTTTTACTGTACTATTCTTAGTAAAATAAGTCAGTTAGTAACATGTAGATCGATTATGACACGTTAACCAAGAATATTAGGTGTGAATGAAGATGGATTTTCTAATATTTCGTAATCAAGCCCACGGAAAAGTTTAGCGCGAAACAAAAAAGGTATTAACAACAACATATTACGACGTAAAGTTCATAAAAGTTTTATTTCACATACACACTTTTATGCACAAAATAGCATTAACTAAGATGTGCCAATAGGCAGCGAAACCAAAAACTGGAGAATAATTCATAGTTTTCAAATTTCCACATTACCTAACATATTGAAAATTGTGATGCAATAAGTAACACAATATCTGGAAATGGGAGTATATTATTGCCACTATGAAATAAAATGCTGTTTTAAAATTATTGAAGGCACAAATAAAAATGTACTAAAACTTATATTTTGGTACTATAGAAATTTCATTAATTAAAAGAAATTTGGTGAAACGCTTTTCGCGGCTTTTACTGTCTAATCCTTTCCCGATCAACTTTGATACGTTATTGGGCCTCTTTCAGTATTTCCTAGAACCATTTTCTTAAGATGAAGCTGTTTTTATTGCAATTTCCAAAGACAAAGAAACTATTTCATGCTTGAAAGTCAGCAATTTTCATCAACAAAATAGGGTAAAAATCGTCAATTTTTAACAAATAGAAAAATGAACTTTTCTACCAAAATTTAAACCAAATTCAAAAATTACTGCAAAGTGAAAAATATTTTTTTCACATAATAGTAATAGGAAAATAAATTAAGAGCATAGTATTTACCTTGCTTTTATTATATTTATGCACATTAATTTAATTTTTTGGAGTCTGTAAAAGCCGTGTCAAATTAAAAATTAAAAATTAAATTATCCAATGCAAATCGTAACATTATAAATTAAAATTTTTAACTAAATATTAAATCGTAAAAATAATTCGTAGATAATTGCATGTGTATCTATTTGAAAATCAAATGTAATTTCGCTTGGCTGGCACCGACTCCAAAAAATCAAATTAATGTATATAAATTTAATAACAGCATGGTAAATAGTATTCTCTTAATTAAATTTCTTATTACTATAATGTAAAAAAAAATATTTCTTTCTTTGCAGTAGTTTTTGAAGCCGGTTTATTTTTTGTAGAAATTTTTTTTTAATAAAAGTATTTTTTTTAATAAAATGGCAATGAAACGTATATCTATATATATATATATATATATATATATATATATATATATCATATATATTATAAAGCAGAAGTTCTGAAACTTCCAAACGAGTGTTTTCAAAAACTACCCGATGGATTTTCTTGCCGATTGTATCATTCGATAGGAAATATTTTTCCGAAGGTTTATGATACAAATATACAGGGATAACTCTGATTTTTCGTACTAAATTTCGTATTTTTCGGTTATTTTTGACGAAAGGGTTGCCAGTAGTTATTTTTGGCGAAAATTATAATTGCTAAAAGAATCAAAATGGCTATATCTATTAGAAATATTACAAATATCTTGCAAATAAAAGCAGGAAATAACTACTGATAATAATAATAATAATAAAGAAAGACCGCTTAAATGAGGCGTAATATTATAAAAATATATATAAAAATATATTTATCTTGAAAATGAAAAAAATATTTGTAATGCTTAAAAAATAAATTAACGCAAAAAAAAAACAATTGGTTGAACTTTTGGCGACTTATCCCTGGCGTTAGAATAAAAACATGAATTTGAAAATTTTATTAAATAAATTTTGAATGATAGTTATTTCCCTTTTTATTATTTTCTTTCTCTTTTTTATTGAATTTCCGCATAATATAACTTACAGAAGAAAAAAGCAGATCTGATTGTAAAAGATACTCTAAGTTGTGAGTTACATATTCGTTTCTATGCGATTTTCTCTTTGCTTTTGCCGCCAAAGAATGTCTTTTAAGCCGAAAATGCACTACTGACTAAATGCTTGACTTAGGTTCTTAATGGTCGCAATAATGTTGTTTTTTTCAAGTGAAGATAATTTTTGGAGTATCTTCTAATAATCAATCGTAAATTATATAGATATGAGTTCATATTAAAAAAATTTTAATCAAATATTTAAATTTTAGCTTTAGTATGAATTTTTGTCACACATATGCACTGTGTTTCAGTTAAACGTTTCAGAACTCCTAAGAGAGGTAGCGTGCAGCCTGACGACTCGAAATCATATAGCAATGTGGAGTCGGAAATGTTTTCCTGAAGCAGTGATGTACACAGAAGCAACGTAAAGTAAAGACACCGTAAGTAAAAAATCGTTTTATTAATACATGTAAAAAAGCAAAAGGTGCAGGGATGAAAGTAAGTGTTCGAAATGTCTGCCACCGAGTACAATGCACACCTCACATCTCCGGAGCATGAAAATCCGAACATTCTCGAATACTCCTGCATTATCTCGAATTTCTCTCGCAGCTACTGATTCTTGCAACCAGCTCTTCAGCATTGTCGACAAGGGTGTCATAAACCAGTGTTATCATATGGCCCCAGAAATAAAAATCAAGACATGATAGGTTGGGTGGCCGAGCAGGCCAACACATGTAACCACCACGTCCGATCCACTGTTGACCAAATTTTACATCTAGGTAGAAGGTCATTGGGTTGATCAAATGTTGCACAACGCCATCTAGCGCATCGGGAAAGCATTTCTGACCCCGCAATGCTATATGATTTCGAGTCGTCAGGGTGCACTCTACCGCTCTTAGGAGTTCTGAAACGTTTAACTGAAACATCCTGTATGTTGTAAAATAATGTCATACTTTTTCAAAAGTTTTTCACCGTAATTTTGAAGAATGCGATCAACGAATATAACCCTTTTATTTCTTTTTGAAAATGTTTTTTATTGCTAATTTAATTTTTCTTGCGCCATTTCGTCAATTTCACTAACAGAAAAAATTACAGTTTTAAAATTTAGAAACTGAAGAAGGAAATGTTATTCCGTCAATTAAAAATCTACCGCCAAATTCCAAGATTAAATCTCAGTAATGGATGATCATAAATGTCACATTCTCTTGACATTAAGCATAACATAAATATTAATTATGTCATCAAGTGATTTTTAATTCGACATTTTATTTCTACTTTTATATATGCTCTGCTAATTTTTTTTTTTTTTTGTTATTTAAATGATAAATTATGCTAATATATATAATCTGGCTAATAATTTGGCTAAATTGGTCGACGGTATGACCAATTAGTACTGAAGGAAAAATTTTGAAATTCAAAGGAAATTTATGAAATTATGCGTTATTACTATTGAAAAATTAAACATTTTGAAATAAAAATTTCCTACTGAATAAAATTTACAAGTCTTTTTTAATTAACAATTTCCTCTTAAATACTTCTTCAATCAATATTTCGCTATTTATCACTTTCGCCCCAGGCTAAAAAAAAAATGTATTTTAAATATTTTATTAGGTAACGTAAATAACATTTTTCTATTTAAAAAAAATATATTTTTAAAATCTAATTCTACTGTTATGTGTCTTACAGGAGGAAATAGCAGAATTACTTTTAAAAATGGTTTTATCTGTTAATTGTATGTTATTTGTTTATTTGGGTGTTTGAATTTACTTTTGTCATCAAACATTGCGATTTTATGCCAAGAAGGCATAAGCCGCAGCGATGTTCGCAATAACTAAATTCTCTCCCTCTCTTTTGAATGTGTGAGAGCATTTTACGGTAATTTTTTGTGTTCAAATGTAACTATATAAATAGCAGCTATAGCGAAAAAAAAATGCGTATAATGTTTAAATTTTAGTATAAATGTCTTCCTCATTCAAACTGTAAAATAATTTAATTCTAACTTTTTAAAGTTTTGGCGCAAATGTCATATGCGCACCACATTCGCACGATTGCAACAAAATGGTGATTTTATGCCTTACATGGTAAACCTATTATAGTTGTTTATTTATTAACAAACTATTTAACTTTCATTTTGTGTTTTAAAATAATATAAACCATTTTGTTCTATAGATATTAATTAAACCTTTTTATTTATTAAAATTTTTTAAATAATAGAAAATAATTAAAAAATATGTATGAAATTGGCAATTAAAAACGAAGTTTTCTCCAAATTGGCGTCAGAAAAAAATTGCGCCAATGTAGTGCGTACATGACATCTGTGCCAAAGTTTTTTCACTATACATAAGTAGGAAAAATTCAGTATAAATACCGATTACAGTTTTTTCCAAATAGGAAAATTTTGTCAGATTTGGTCATATACTCATCGAGGTATCTCACTGGTGCCAAAATGGCATTATTTGCCTTATATGGTAACCCAGCTATAGTTGTTTATCTATTGATAAGTTGTTTATTTACTTTCATTTTCTTTTTTTTTTGAAATGATATTAGTTGCTTTGTTCTATAGTTACTTTTTTATTTATTGATAATTCCTGTTTGAAATGATAGAAGATAATAAAATATATGTAAATTTCTTTGGTACTCTAAAACGAGGATTTTTCCACATTAAAGCTGCAAGAAAATCGTGCTAAACCTATTTCGTATATGATGTCTGTGTAGGGATCTTTTGTGAAATATGAAAAGTGTAAATTGGCTATTATTTGATTATCACGTCAACCAATTTCGTCAAACTTTTCGCCAAATCATACAAATTTACATAATTTTATCTTAAATAATTAAAGAGAAAATACTTAAATACGAAAGATCAAAAATTTTTTTTTTTCATTTTTCAGGAGGAAATTTTGCAATAATAAATTAATTGTTATAGTGAAAATTTTAATGTGTTTTTTTTATCGTGGCAATTGCTGTAACGAAAAATGTTTATTTTTTCTCCTGCCATTGTTTTGTAAGAGCTGGTTTTGTCAAAGCCATGTTAAGGTGGTATTCAAATTTTTGAACTCTTCCCAATTACCATCCCCTTGGGCCGATTTTGCTCATTTGCAATCCCCACTAGGAAATTACCCATCTCAATGTATTTGACGAGTTTGAAGATGATTCTTGCATATTTGTGCCTTTTATCGAGCGGACAAAATTTAGTATGTATATAAAGTTTTTAGGAGGGAGTAGATTTGGGTTCCTGGCTTCACATAATGAAAAGTTATGAAAAAACTTTTAAGAAGTCGTACCATGGTAAGGAATGTAATAATGATTATTTCTTCTGATAAGGGAAAATTTTGAATCCTGTTGCCATAATGGTATCATTTCTCTTCCAAATGTGCACTGTTAGTAATAAACTAAAATAGTTATTTCTTAATAGCTAGATTTTGTCCAAAGTTAAAAGTAATTTAATATCTCAATGGTGTCTAAATCGTTTTCAAAAATGAGTAAGGTGCTGCTGGAGGACGAAATTGTTTAAAATACAAATTTAAATTCACCAGTTCGTTTCATCGACGGTTGATTTTGAAATATTGACCAGCGCAGTGGGCATAGCCTGCTAGTATATATATATAATACAAGATGTATCCAAACTCTTGGGCAAAACTTTAAGGGGCGGTAGTACACAAAAAGACAAACAATATTAAACAGGAAACTAAGGGTCCCAAACTTATTTCGAAGGAGATAGGCGCCATTAAAGTTTAGGTTCCAAAATTTCAAATGATTGTAAAAAATGTAAAAATTGGTCGATTCGATTTCGGTTTTCATTAAAACAATTTTTATGTCAGTATTGTCTTGAAAAAAAAACTATAATTTTTTTTTAAATTGCCGGTAGAGGGCGCTTTAGAATGTGGAGTAACGTACAACTTTTTTACCGTTAGTTTTTGCCTCTCATTATTTTTTTAGAAACTTACATTTTGAGCTGGAAATCAGAATCGTTGGGAGTGGTTAAGTAGCGCAAACTGAATTGTGGGTGTTCAATGGGGGTGGAGAGGTTCAAATTTCAAATGATTATAATAAAAGGAAAAATTGGTCGATTCGTTTGCGGTTTTCACTAAAACTATTTTTTATGTCAGTATTTCCTTGAAAATAAATTTTTAAGATAAAATTAAAAAAATTCCGTTAGAAGACGCCTTTAACTTTAGAGTAACCAAAAACTATTTTTAACCATTATATTTTGTATCTAATTAAATTCTTGTAAAAGATGTGACTTAAATTTTACACTCAAAATCTGAATCGTTGTGAGTGACGAACACAGTTCAATTTTGTGATACTTAATCACTGTACAAAATCATTGTACAAAAAATAATATAAAATAAGAAAGAATCAGTATTTGGCCTGTTGAAATGAATCAGGAGTAAAGAAACAGCCGAAATTCTCATTATTATTGACGTGTGCAATTATATTCCTTCATTAAATAAAAAATTAGTGAAGATGAAACAGATATTAAAACTGCAGATGCTTTGTGCAATATGAAAAATTTCCAAGAAGCAGCAAAACACAGCAAACGATTACATATTATTCTTGTAAAGAATGATTCAGAAGGATTAAAACTAATTTCAAAACTTGAAACTTCACAATGAAAACAAATTACATATAATCGCAAGCAAAAACAAATTTTTGTAACAGATTTTTTCCTAAGAATGTAATAATGGAAAAAAAGGTATTTACAATGTTAAAACTGTTGTTAGCTTTTATTTTTTCAAAAACTAAAAACTAAAACAAAATCACTTCACCTTTTTCATTCACGTATAAAAAAAAATTTCATATTTATGTACTTAAAACAGGTGTCACAAATAAAAATTAAATTAAAAAGTTGACATGTTTCGGTTCATTCATAAGAACCGTATTCATAACACATTTTCTACTGATTTTATATGTTATGAATACGGTTCTTATGAATGAACCGAAACATGTCAACTTTTTAATTTAATTTTTATTTGTGACGCCTGTTCTATGTAAATAAATATGAAATGTTTTTTTATAGGTATTTACAACTTTATTTCATTTTTATTGCTTAAAAACATAATTTTAATTTCGGATTAATCGTATAATAAAGGTTTTATTAAGTCAATTTTATTAAGAATCTTGTTATATATTATATCTTTTATTAAGAATATTATTTATCTGAATTACTAAAAACGTGTCAGTGAAGAATATTACTAAGTAAAGTATCTCTAAAAATTCTATTTTCAAGAATAAAACATTTGAGATTTCACAGAGAAAAAAAGGATTTATAAAAAATAACATGTTGTGGAGTTTGACAATAAAATTCTGCTACATGGCACTTTTATCCAAATTAATGCCTTAATTCCTCCAAAAAGAATGCATTTTTTAAAAGTAGAATATATACATGCAACACAAAAATACGTTTTTTTCTTTTTGTAAAAAACATAAAATGAATTACATTCCATAAAATTAATATATTGCATACTTTTTAATTTTCCAAAAGTTAAAAAAAAAATCGGACTCTGGAACTATTTGATCTGATATGGATTTTTAAGAAGTTAGTACAAAATATATAGCCCCTAAAGAAAGCATAAATAAAAATATAACGAGTAGAAATTTTAAAGTTTTAACCCATTTTTGAAAAAAAAATGGGATTATTTTTAAAAGGCGTAAATGTGGAGATATAAACTAATAATGTACTTTCATTTTAAAAGAGAATTATAAAAATTGTCTTAAAAGAAAGTTGATACCAGTTAAACAAAACAAAACAAAATAAAAATTAAAAAAAAAAACAGCCTTGTATTTTAAAGATACAGGGTGTCCCTAAACAAATGGTACATACGCTAGGGGGTGATAGAACACATCAAGACGAGTAATAGTAAATAGGAAACCAAGGGTCCCAAACGTTTTCCAAAGGAGATAGCCGCCATTAAAGTTTGGGGTCCAAAATTTTTAAATACACATAAAAAAAGGAAAAATGGGTCGATTGATTTGCGGTTTTCACTAAAATTATTCTTTATGTTGGTGTTTTCTTGAAAATAAATTATAAAGATGGATTTCGAAAAATGCCGATAGAGGGCGCTTTAGACTTTAAAGTAATGAAAAACTATTTTTGCCGTGATTTTTTGCATCTCATTAAATGGCTTCGTAAGCTTATTCTTAAACTTAAATTTTGAGCTCAAAATCTGAATAGTTGGAAGCTAGCACAAACTTAACTGTATTCAGAGGGTTTTAATTTCAAATGATTATAAAAAACGGAAAAATTGGTCGATTGATTTGCGGTTTTCACTAAAACTATTCTTTATGTCGGTATTTTATTGAAAATGAATTATAAAGATAAGTTTCAAAAAATGCCGATAGAGGGCGCTTTAGACTTTGGATTAACGAAATAATCCATCCTGATACTGTTTTTTGCCGTTATTTTTTGCATCTCATTAAATGGTTTCGTAGGCTTAGATTTAAACTTAAATTTTAAGCTCAAAATCTGAATAGTTGGGAGTGGTTAAGTAGCACAAACTGAACTGTTTTCAGAGGGTTTAAATTTCAAACGAAACGGAAAACTATAAAAAAAACGGAAAAATCTGTGGATTCGTTTGCGGTTTTTGCTAAAACTACTCTTTAAATCAGTGTTTTCTTGAAAATAAATTTTAAAGATAAATTTTACAAAATGCCGATAGAGGGCGCTTTAGACATTGGAGTAGTGTACAACTATTTTTAACCGTTATTTTTTTAAATCTCATTAAATGCTTTCAAATGCTTAGATTTAATTTTTGAGATCAAATTCTGAGTCGTTGCGAGTGTTTAAGTAGCGCAAAAGTGAACTGTGTTCGAGGGGGGGAGGTTTAATTTCAACTCCTGAATACACTTCAGTTTGCGCTTCTTAACCCCTCCCAACGATTCAGAATTTGAGTTCAAAATTTAAGTTTACATCTAAGGTTTTGAAAACATTTAACAAGTTTTGGAAAACATTTAATTAGATACAAAAAATAACGATTAAAATTTGTTGTTGGTTACTCTGAGGTTTAAGGCGCCCTCTAACAGAATTTTTTCAAATTTATCTTTAAAATTCATTTTCAAGAAGATACTGACTTAAAGAATAGTTTTATTTTAAACCGCAAAAGAATCGACCAATTTTTCCGTTTTTTATTATCATTTGAAATTTGAACCCTCTGAACACAGTTCAGTTTATGCTACTTAACCACTCTTAACTATTCAGATTTTGAGCTCAAAATTTAAGTCTAAGTTTATGAAAAGATTTAATCAGATGCAAAAAATAACGTAAAAAGTAGTTGTCCGTTACTCCAAAGTTTAAAGCCCCCTCTATCGGTATTTTTTGAAATTTATCTTTATAGTTCATTTTCAATAAAACACCGACTTAAAGAATAGTTTTAGTGAAAACCGCAAATCAATCGACCAATTTTTCCGTTTTTTATAATCATTTGAAATTTAAACCCTCTGAACACCGTTAAGTTTGTGCTACTTAACCGCTTCCAACTATTCAGATTTTGAGCTAAAAATTTAAGTCTAAGCTTACGAAACCATTTAATGAGATGCAAAAAATCACGGCAAAAAATAGTTTTTCATTACTTCAAAGTCTAAAGCGCCCTCTATCGGCATTTTTTAAAATTTATCTTTATAATTTATTTTCAAGAAAATAATAACATAAAGAATAATTTTAGTGAAAACCGCAAATCAATCGACCAATTTTTCCGTTTTTTATGTGTATTTGAAATTTTGGACGCCAAACTTTAATGGCGGCTATCTCCTTTGAAAAACGTTTGGGACCGTTGGTTACCTATTTACTATTACTCATCTTGATGTGTTCTATCACCCCCTAGCGTATATACCATTTGTTTAGGGACACCCTGTATAGATCATATAAAAGGGGGAGAAGTTCTTGGATAAACAATAATTTATTTATGAGGATGAAATTAAATGTCAGAGTATGATGCAAATTGTATGTTTGACTATTTTATGTTTGCATAGAAACAAATGTATCTCATCATGGTAAATTTATTAATGCGGTAGCTGCTATGTGTTGATTTATTGCAGCAATCCATTAAGAGATAATAGAAACTTTCTTTTTGTTCCCATTCTAACAATATTAGTAGATACTAATTACTCCAAATGTCCCGTGTGCTGTATGTTTATTAAATTGATGTTACATGTAAAAACAGTTATACAAAAAGGACTATGCTAATTATTGCACTTTTTTAAAATTATTTAAATTACATTTAGAATGTTATCTATGTTTAAATTGGGTTACAGTATCAAAGAGTTCATTGACTCTTCCAAAAATTCTGAAATATTTCGCTTTCGATTTCACAATTCTCAAGCGTTTTTTTATTTGAGGTATTTTTTTAATCTAAAGGCAGAATAAAAGCCCAAATCTAGATATATTTTACGGTACACATTTGTTGCTCTAACGCTGTTTCGTTTTTAGCTTGAATTGGACAATTCACATGCCATTATTCCATTTCATTTAATAATTTTGTTTGTTAAGAAATCACGTCATTATCTTTTATAAATACATATTTTCTAAAATATTGTTGCAGCGTATATGGGGTTCTTTCGATCTTATGGTTAGAGAACTTCAAACTCTTGTCTCTTAGAAAAGTAGAAAATAATTTATTTACAGATCTTCAGAACAACAGAGTCTTCGAAACTCACAAATAATACTAGATATTCAAAAATAACTTTTCAAATCTATCGTACAAGTATAGCTTTAGATCCCAGAGACTCTTTATACAACGTCTCAACACTTAATAACATTCAAAACAACATAAATGAAACTCAAGCAAACTTGCTAACAAACGCCTTGTTCACTCAATGACTGACTGGTAAATAATAACAACACAGTTCGCATCCGGCTCTCCTATATATAGTCTCGCCTCAAGCGGTGGAAATTTCTACAACCTTCTAGAAAAAACTGGAAAACCACGGAACAACATTCAATGTATCAGTAGACCTAAGGGGGGGTTACCATAAATAGGAAAGGGTTACCATCGCCAACAATCGCCAAGTTTATCGCCAACTTGGCGACCAAAATTAGTCTCCAAAAGGGACGCCAACTTGGCGATATCTCTAATATTTCGCAAAGCTGTCATAGACATTCACTGAAAATAATAGACAAGATTGCTTGATAACAGAGACAATGTAACAAAAACTAATATTAGTAAAGGAATGGAGCTTAAGATTATTTACATTATTTTACAGTACAAACACTAACTATTTACAAAATTCGTAACACTACCCCCTCCTCAAAGACTGCACGTCCCGGGCAGTGCAATCCCTGAGTTAGAGGAAAACACTTAAAATAAATAAATAAATAAAATAATAAATAAATAATAATAACAATAATAATAAAATTTACATAAATAAGAACTAATTACTATTTACATATTTACAAAAAGTGACTAGAGTTATCGTGAGTAGAGTATAGAGTTATGGTGTCTAGAGACAAACAGGACTGGGACAAGAAATTGCCTCTTTTCCTGCTTGCCTACAGGAGTGCCACTCATAAGGCCACTGGTTACTCCCCTTCTCAAATGCTCTTTGGTCGTGATCTTCGTCTGCCTGCGGATCTTTTGTTTGGCCATCCTCCTGACGCTCCTTTGTCGCCTGAAGAATACGTGGATGGACTCCAGGCACGGATTGAGGAGGTTCATTGTCTAGCGAGGAACCGAATCGGACTGGCATTAAAAAAGATGAATACACGGTACGACACAAAGACAACTGGACATGAGTTCAACGAAGGTGACAAAGTTTGGTTGTGGAATCCCATACGTCGTAAGGGATTGTCGCCAAAATTACAAAGAAACTGGGACGGTCCTTACACAGTCGTCAACAGGCTGAATGACGTCGTCGTACGCATACAAAAATCGCCACACGCCAAACCGAAGGTCGTACACTATAACCGGCTAGCCCCTTATTTTGGCCAAAGTGATTAGAAATTCGAAACTTGAATTTCAGACCATGGTAATGAAAGTCACTTTTGTAAATATGTAAAAAGTAATTAGTTCTTATTTATGTAAATTTTATTATTATTGTTATTATTATTTATTCATTATTTTATTTATTTATTTATTTTAAGTGTTTTCCTCTAACTCAGGGATTGCACTGACCTGGACGTGCAGTCTTTGAGGAGGGGGTAGTGTTAAGAATTTTGTAAAAAAATTAGTGTTTGTACTGTAAAATAATGTGAATAATCTTAACCTCCATTCCTTTACTAATATCAGTTTTTGTTACATTGTCTCTGTTATCAAGCAATCTTGTCTATTATTTTCAGTGAATGTCTATGGCAGCTTTGTGAAATATTAGAGATATCGCCAAGTTGGCGACAAACTTGGCGATTGTTGGCGATGGTAACCCTTTCCTATTTATGGTAACCCCCCTTAGGTCTACTGATACATTGAATGTTGTTCCGTGGTTTTCCAGTTTTTTCTAGAAGGCTGTAGAAATTTCCACCGCATGCGGCGAGACTATATATAGGAGAGCCGGATGCGAGCTGTGTTGTTATTATTTACCAGTCAGTCATTGAGTGAACAACGCGTTTGTTAGCAAGTTTGCTTGAGTTTCATTTATGCTGTTTTGAATGTTATTAAGTGTTGAGACGTTGTATAAAGAGTCTCTGGGATCTAAAGCTATACTTGTACGATAGATTTGAGCAGTTATTTTTGAATATCTAGTATTATTTGTGAGTTTCGAAGACTCTGTTGTTCTGAAGATCTGTAAATAAATTATTTTCTACTTTTCTAAGAAACAAGAGTTTGAAGTTCTCTAACCATAAGATCGAAAGAACCCCATATACGCTGCAACATTTCCATTCTTTCTTCGTTTTTATTCATTTTATCTGCCAACTCTTCTTGGCCTTTTGTCAATTCTGTGTTTATGCCATTGATAGATTCTAATAGTTCTTTCAGTTGCACGTCCTTCAGTCGGCGGTAGTCTGCACAAAATCTTGTAGAACCATCCTTCTTTCTTACTAATACAATGGGAGACGCCCAGAGAGAGAGGCTATTTAGGATGGTACGATTGAACCGCTCCACCATGCCGTCCGATTCAGGGTGTAGAGGTGTTGATTGAGTTTTGTCCATGCCGAGTAGTTCACACATTTCCTTGAACACAGCCGAATCAAAAATTCCTTATCCGAACTGATCATCCTTCTCTAACTTGGCTAATGAATTTTAAGAACCTTGAAGGCCAGATAGCCAGGTGGATACAAAAGCTTCAGGTGTACGATATGGAGATACGCCATCGAAAAGGCTCATCACATGGAAATGCAGATGCTCTCTTAAGAAGACCCTGCTCAGAGAATTGTAGATACTTCGACCGGGTTGAGAAGAAATTTAATGTCAAAGGTCCTATAGTAAGACAAGTTACAACTGGGTCTACATCATCGCAAGATCCGTGGAGTGACGAGAGCCTGCGTAAAGATCAACTTGCTGATCCTGAAATTAAGCCAATTCTAGAGCTGAAAGAGGAGTCCAACAGGAAGCCCAGCTGGCAAGACATGGCCCATTACCATCCTACGACTAAACGTTATTGGGCTCTCTGGGATTCCTTACATTTGAAGACCGGCATCTTGTACCGAAAATGGGAGTCTGACGATGGAAAGACATGTAGATGGCAACTACTACTCCCTAAGTCGAGAATTTCTATGGTCCTTCAAGAACTGCATGGTAGTCCCACAGGAGGTCATTTTGGTGTAATGAATACCCTGCAAAAGGTTCGAGAGCGTTTCTACTGGAATAATGTTCCCAGTGACGTGGAGAAGTGGTATCGAACTTGTGACACCTGTGTAGCACGTAAAGGTCCTAAGAGGCGCACTCGTGGACGATTGCAACGTTATAATGTAGGAGCTCCTTTCGAACGAATTGCTCTAGACATCCTGGGTCCACTTCCTAGAACATCTGATGGCAATAAGTACATCCTCGTTGTCATGGACTACTTCACTAAGTGGCCTGAAGCCTACGCCATTCCTAATCAAAAGGCGGTAACCGTAGCAGACATACTGATTCAACACTGGGTTTCCAGATATGGAGTTCCTCTTCAAATCCATTCCGATCAAGGAAGAAATTTTGATTCGGCTGTGTTCAAGGAAATGTGTGAACTACTCGGCATGGACAAAACTCGAACAACACCTCTACACCCTCAATCGGACGGCATGGTGGAGCGGTTCAATCGTACCATCCTAAATAGCCTCTCTCTCTCAGTGTCTGAGCTTTTGTTCACCGTTGCTCCTCGGACTGAATGACGATCTCTTCGGCTGGCTTGTGTAGCTGCTTTCAACTTTAAGGCATATAGTAATGCAGCCTTTAAATCCTGTACATCTGCCATTCGCAGAGTGGGGCAAAA
This sequence comes from Maratus speculifer, assembly GCA_964019185.1. Taxonomy (NCBI): domain Eukaryota; kingdom Metazoa; phylum Arthropoda; class Arachnida; order Araneae; family Salticidae; genus Maratus; species Maratus speculifer. The sequence goes on along the minus strand of OZ025298.1, from coordinate 111,254,508 downwards.
TCCCCAAAAGCTGGCCAAAATATGAAAATGCTATTCAAATTGTACGAAAATTCGGATAGAGTTGTTTTTGAGGATGCTAAGTAAGAATACAAAATTAAAAATTTTTAAAAATGGCGGATACAATATGGCGGAACAAAAATTAAAATGTCTCGAAAGTTATTCAATTTACATGCAATTTCCTAAACTTTTCAGGACGCTAATTAGGATTCAAAAGTTAAACTTTTAAAATGAATAAATAAATAAAATTACAGATTAAAAGTAAAAACAATTAGATTTAAATAAAATTTAAAATTTCGAGGGTAAACTTAAAAAGGAATTTTCAAAAAACCAAGGCATATTTAATCGACAGTTAAGTACGTTAATAGAAAGTTAAATATTAGACTATTTAATTTTTATATTATTAAAATAAAAACGAAACTTTATTCCAGAAATTCACCTTTAGGATCAACTGTAGTATAATAAAAAGATTTTTCAGAGGTCAACGTGTCAAAAAAGTTAGAAGAACTTGTTGGCGGTATTGGAAAATCCTGTGACTTATGATCAATGATTATAACTTCTTCTACGATAATTTACCTAAACTGGAAATGAAAGAATCTGATGACATTGAAAGACGTAAAAATATCTTTCTTTTTTCTCGCTACTGCATCTTTGCGATAAATCTTCTCAATTCCTTTTGATCAGTTTGTTGCATGACTCTTGAGTATCTTATGGCATTTAACAAATTGGCAGTAATGAAGATAGTTATTTCTTTGTCATTAATAAGTAGTTTGTGTACTGAATTAGGCATATAGAATCAAGAGTGCAGCTCAAATGTACGAGCTATTTGTAAGGAAAAATCTTCGAAATTTATCAAATAAATGATATGGCTACAAGAAATTACTTATGACATAGAATCGTTTAATCAAATCTTCGTATACGCTCGTTATAGAAGCACAAATAGTTGCGTTTTCAAATAATCGTTGAATTGTATTGCCATCATTTGTGCTTCCAAATCTGGGATTTAGTTTCTCGATGAGAAGTCTTAATTGTAAACGAAATATTTTTTGCATATTTTATTTTGCAATTTCAGTGTTCTTCTTTTCATGCAGAGTACGAGCTTTTCATTTTTTTCTATCCAGTTCGTCTGCCAGGTCTAAGCCCTCTCTAAACATCTTTGCATGTAACTTAGACATTTTGAATTCTAAATTATCTCAATCCACTTAATAAAAAAATGCAGATACGTAAGATGCTATCTGACATAGGTAGTAACGTTGAGTATTACACTAATTCGTTATTAACGACTATTTCTTCTGTATCAATGATTGTATTAAACAAAATAAGTTGATTCTCCTGGTGTTTAATACAATCCCATTCATTGACAGTAGCTTCGGTATTTCTTGAAAAAGAAAAATGGATCTTGATTGTCCCGATAAAATCAATGAAATGAAGATCTCGGAATTTACAAATTGACGATTCATGAATTATTCGCAATATTTACATATTCTAGTAGCATGGGAGAAAAGAAAAATATAAATAGACCTCCTGCCATCTTCATAGCTAAATATCTGTTTAAATGTACTCAGAATAGATGTGCCATCTTCATAGCTAAATATCTGTTTAAATGTACTCAGAATAGATGTGCCATCACATTTTTACTTGCAAATCAAATCCAAATTACTAATATAGACGGAAGTGATATTCATAATGATTTTTACTGGCATTAATGAAATACACTCAGTAGTTTGATCTGTCAAATACTGCCACTAACAAAATAATTCTTCTAATTACAATAAAAAAACAAAATTACTACCTATAAAGGTAAGAAAATGTTATTCTACTGGATCAATAATAGAGAATTATTTTCCTTTTTTCATTACTAAGCTTACTTATCAAATTAATTTAATCTTATGGTTATAGTACTTATTTACAATATAATAGGTAATAAACTATTATAAAATTTAATATTTCAAAATTTTGAAAAATATTTATCAGCTAAGTTATGTGAAAAGTAGTCAATTTCAAAATTATTGAAGCAGTCGAAAAAGTGACATTTTTACTTGCGGTTACTAAAATATGCGTGAAATGCAGAAAGGCAGTTTTAGGCAGCTGGTTTTTTATGAATCATTAGACAATATCCCAGGTTATTATTTCCATTAAATTTCGTTGCGGAACACTGTGGAACATTTAAAGTTTTTGAAGTTTAAAAATAAAAAAATAAAATTTTTTACCAAATTTTTTATCAAAAATGACAATGAATTTATTAATTTTTATTTACTTAATATAAATTTTGTAATACATGCTAATAAAGTACACACTATCATAGTGTGAATCCATTTCAAATCAATAAAATCGGATAATATGATAAAATGTAGCACGCGTTTAGAGGAACTGTTGTTTTGCTGTTTTTGTTCGCTCGAAATGATACTCCTTCAAGCATCATTTTTGAAATAATGCTGCTTGTAAGGGCAAAGCAAAAATCTTTTTTTAAATACAGATTCTGACTCTCCAAATATTATTCTAGCCAACTATATAGTCAAAATTCCCTAAATCGTAACTTCATTTTTCGACTTTTGGCCAGCTTTTTGGGTTTTTGCCCCACTGTGATTCGTACCGCTCTCTGCACTTCTGGATCTTTTATTCCGTCTACAAAATATTGCAGTGAGAGCATTTCCCGTACATTTGTTGGACAGTCAATGAATGCTAAATTTGCAAGCCGTTCAATTTCCGAGGCAAACTCTTGAAGGGTTTCACTCGATTTTTGATGTCGGCTCTTCATTTGTATTCTCGTATAATCCTTGAAGAATTTTTCGCCGAATCTCATTTCAAGTGCACAACTTAGAGTCTCAAAATTGAGTTGCGTCATATCGGGCAATGTTTGCAGCACGTCGGCGGCTTCTCCTCTTAAAGATGCTGCCAGTTGACAAGCTTTCACCTCGTCACTCCATTTGTTCGCTTCGGCTACAATGGTGAATTGGGTCTTGTAAACGTGCCAGGAACTCTTTCCGTCGTATGTCGACAGCTTGCTGTGCACGGGAGAAGCAGGCGATTTCTAAATTCTTCATAATTACCACTGGACGCTGAAAGCTTCTTCTCAAGATCTTGTACTTTTTTATTTAGCTTTTTACCTACTTCAACTATTTTCTCTTCAATATTACTAACTTCATTCTGAATTTTCTCTTCTACTTCCTCTATTTTTCTTTCCATTTTCTCTTCAACATTACTAACTTCATTCTGAATTTTCTCTTCTACCGAATCTATTCTTCTCTCTACCGATGAAAACTTTTCTTCCAAAGTTTTCTTCATTTCTTCTTGGCTTTTATTAACTTCCTCCTTTAATTCTTCCATTCTCTCTTGGCTTCTTTTCATTTCTTCAGTCACATCTTCTTGTTTTCGCCATAAGATCCAACTTCTGACACCAAATGTTGCAGCGTATATGGGGTTCTTTCGATCTTATGGTTAGAGAACTTCAAACTCTTGTCTCTTAGAAAAGTAGAAAATAATTTATTTACAGATCTTCAGAACAACAGAGTCTTCGAAACTCACAAATAATACTAGATATTCAAAACTAACTGCTCAAATCTATCGTACAAGTATAGCTTTAGATCCCAGAGACTCTTTATACAACGTCTCAACACTTAATAACATTCAAAACAACATAAATGAAACTCAAGCAAACTTGCTAACAAACGCGTTGTTCACTCAATGACTGACTGGTAAATAATAACAACACAGCTCGCATCCGGCTTTCCTATATATAGTCTCGCCGCATGCGGTGGAAATTTCTACAACCTTCTAGAAAAAACTGGAAAACCACGGAACAACATTCAATGTATCAGTAGACCTAAGGGGGGGGGGTTAGCATAAATAGGAAAGGGTTACCATCGCCAACAATCGCCAAGTTTGTCGCCAACTTGGCGATATATCGCCAAATTTGGCGACCAAAATTAGTCGCCAACTTGGCGATATCTCTAATATTTCGCAAAGCTGCCATAGACATTCACTGAAAATAATAGACAAGATTGCTTGATAACAGAGACAATGTAACAAAAAGTAAAGGTATTAGTAAAGGAATGGAGCTTAAGATTATTTACATTATTTTACAGTACAAACACTAACTATTTACAAAATTCGTAACAATATTCATTGTTGCAGGCAAAATCGATAACTTGCAGTATCAAATTCTGTTTTTTAAATCTAAAACTAAGCCGTGAAAATTGGTAGAACCTCAACTTGTCTTAATTACGACAGTATATCTTATATTTTCTCTTTAATTCTTATCATTCACTTTCTAATATGTACGATTTTTATTTATAAATATTCTATAGACGAAGTCATACAAAGCAGTCTTTAAAATTAATTTTGAATGTAGAATGCACGTGTGGTATTTGTAAGTATTAAACATTTCTAGTTTCTTATAATTCAATGTAACGCCGTTTTGTCTTCAATTCATTATCACACTGTAAATGGTCTTTAGTCATCCAGACACGTTAAATGTTGAAATACTTGTATATATAGATATTGGAACTATACATAATGTATAGTCTGTAAGTTACGGACAGTTTCGAAATTGACATTTCGTTTTAGACGCACTGCATATAAATTTGTCTTTTGCTTAGAAAAATATACTAACTTAATTTTACATAAATTTAAAAAGTTTTATTTCCCGTAGCTTTTAAGTTATGATTTTAAAACAATTGTTTTCATTTTTTCATCATCATTGAATGAAGCAAAAAATGTCTAAAATATAGGTACATGGGCACATTTTATACACGGTAATATTTATTTAAAAAATGTGCAATTGTATAAACATAATTGCTTTTAAAAAATAAACAATGATGAAATTCGTTTATAATCACAGAAGCAACAATCACGAGGCCCCACTTCTTTTTCTTTTCCATGTTTTTGTACATATATTCATCTACTGCGTGACATACACTCCTGGCCAAAATTATAAACTCACAAAATTTTTTATTTGTTTACATCATAATATAAATAAGCTTAGTTTTACATTAATAAAATAATGATGAATACTTATAATAAGACGTCTAAATTTAATGTAACTCATAAGTAAAATGGAGTAAGTAATTTAAATAAAAAAATACATAACTTAAAAAAAATAACATTATGTGAAATCTGGACAAAATTATAAACTCAAAGTTATAAATTTCTATATGCTGGCATATTTCATATAAATAAATGCATTTTGTGATAAGAAATTAATAAATGGAGTCATTACGCATCCATACATTTCAATACATCAATGCATAATTTAATTTTTCTCGTAAATAACATTAAATGAAACCTGGACATAATTATAAACTCAAAGCTATGAATTTCTACACTCTGGTATTTTTGATAATAAGAAACGCATTTTGTGATAATAAATTAATAAATGGAGAAATTATTAGGGATGAATACATCAATGCATCATTGCATTATTCAATACATCAATGCATTTTTATAATTTTTTTTTCCAAAAATTGGAGTAAAATATAAATATAGTTCATGTGTAAATTGAAAACAGAATTGAAAACAGTTTAAGAATTGAGCGTACTTTTGAATCCTGGTGCAAAGTAATAATGCATACATTCAAAAATGTGTTGAACCGCCATTTTTCTGAATGACTTTGAATATGCAACTCGGCATAGATTGAAATTTTTTTTCCAACTGCTCCATAGACAACTGGTTCCAGGCTGAAAGTATAGCCATGTTTAAATCATTTGTGTTTTGATACTGGCGTCAATCGCGATAGACTATTCGGACGATTGCACTCCAGCAATTTTTAATGAGATTTAGATCAAGGCTGCGGGCTGATCAATTCAAGATATTTACATACCAGCGCTGCAGCCACTATTTTGTGCTTTTTGTAGTGTATTGCTGCATTATCTTGCAGAAATACCCAGTTTTCTCCAGCGATCAACGGTCCATATGACAAAAGATTATCGTCCAGCATTAACTGGTAGTCTTCTGCTTTTTGTTTGCAATTAAGAAAATCTAGAACAATTTTACCATTCTGAGAAAAACCAGCCCACACCATCACTGATTGTTCACCAAAGTTTCGACTAAAGATATGCCGTTCTTCAGGCTTAATATCGTTCCAATAGTATATTATGCCACCTGGGCTTCTAAATTAATTTTCTTTTCGTCTGACGAAATGCTTGAGCTCCATTATATTACCCATGACACGTGCTGTTGTGCAAAATGAAATCTGGGTTTCATGTGATGGGGCTCAAGTTTTGGCTCAGCTTTCATTTTCTTCCATTTCATATTCGGCGCTCATTGAAGAATTCGTCTAACAATTCGAGAGTTTACATTTAACTTTAAAGTATTTACAATTCGGCTAGAAGAAGCTCCAGTACTAAATGCTGTTCATAACATAGATCTTTGATTTCTTTCTGTATCTTTGGAAGTTGACCACTCCATTTTATATACAAAAACCATATTAATAAACCATATTTAACAAAATTGTTTAACTGAAAATTATAAATATGCATTGATGTACTGAAATATATTCAACCCTAAAGCTCCATTTATTAGTTTATTATCATAAAATGCATTTATTTATATCAAAAATACTAGATTGTAGAAATTCATAATTTTGAGTTTATAATTTTGTCCAGGTGTCACATAATGTTAGTTTATGAAAAAAATTAAAACATGTATTGATGTATTGAAATGTATTGATTCATAATGACTCCATTTGTTAGTTTTTTATCACAAAATGCATTTATTTATATCAAATGTGCCAGAATATAGAAAATCATAACTTTGAGTTTATAATTTTGTCCAGGTTTCACATAATGTTATTTTTTTTAAGTTATGTATTTTCTTATTTAAATTACTTACTCCATTTTATTTATAAGTTACATTAATTTTAGATGCCTTAATATAAATATTCATAATTATATTATTAACGTAAAGCTAATCTTATTTATATTATGATGCAAACAAATTAAAAATTTTCTGAGTTTATAATTTTGTCCAGGACTGTATTTTGTTTTATTTAACTGTGGCGCTTATTTGAAATAGCATTACTTTAAATGATGCAGATTCTGGAAATTTTGAGCATTTAGCAGGTTATATCTGCTGACAGCAACAATATCTCGGTACAGAACTATATTATTTTGCTTGTCCTAGTAGCACACTTTCATATTCTATAAGAAAAAGTTTGGGGTACTATTTCTTAAATAAGATATTAAGTGCGGAAAATAGAGAAAAACGTCATTTTGACTGTACTTTGTGGCAACATAACAATGTAAAGTAACAATGCCCCATGGAAAAAAATAAATTTTATAAGAAGGTATGATTATACTAACAGTTTATGCAGAAATAATTTTGGGATGTTGTTGCTTGCGAGAGATATAGTGCTCTAAATATGCCAGCATTTCACTTTTTTACGAAAATTCGCATTCACAAGCTTGAACTTTGACATTTTCTATAGAAAAGAGGAAAATTTTCCGGGCTTCAAAATTACAGATTATTCATCAAATATGATCTTACTTCAACATATAAACAAGTATGAAAAATCATGCGTTAAGCATAGATTATGAAGCACTTTCCAACACTTAATGAAATCTTTAACAAAACTTTGTTATTTAGGGAAATAATAGTGTATAGCCAAATATACCCAAATATGTATTCCAGTACATTAGAACAGCCCTGTATTTCATATGTCAGTTCATATAATGGGAAAATTTAACTTAGCAAGAAAATACCCAGTAGCTTGAGATTTCTTTTTCAGCAATTCATACTATTAGATGGAAACATACTTGAATACTTTTGTTCAGCCCTGTAGTTTACATTGTACCTTTATTACACGTCAGCATTAGACTAAAATTTATTGTAAACTAAAACACTTTTAAAACAACTGAAATCACATTCTAATAAGTCATCATTCATACGCGTCCATGTACCGAATTCTTTGCGTGGCCCTGTTTATCCTTTTATCTATATTCTGCAAACATTTCTCAGTAAATTGAATGAAGCTTAGCGTAAAAATGCATACCTTATTTAAGAACCGCGTTTAAATAATTTACGCTAATATTCAGTAACGTTGGTGAGCTCTTTATGGGTAGCCCTGTATATCAACTATAACATTTATACACACCATATAATGTGCATATATTTAGCGAAATATAAACGAGCATATCATAATTAAAATGCATTTCATCCCTCCATCAGCCATCATCGGACACATATACGGTACTTCGGAAAAAATTTGATTCTATTCTATTCTATTCTATTTGAAATCTTTTGTGTGGCCCTGTAAATGCTATGTACTTCATATTATGGAAGACAGTAGCGTATAATTTATATTAAGCTTCAGAGATATATATCAATTTTATTATACATGAAAAAGCTTAATATATTTAAAATATGTAATGGGAAACTTTTGATTCGCCCTGTAGATAAACTAATCATGGTAGAAACTTCATTTTCGATAGGACTTGTGATAGGGTAAACGTCAATAACGTCCTAAAATTTCATGGCAATCCGAGTATATTAACGATTTTTCCCCATAGGCCGTAATGTAATGGGAAACTTTTGATTCGCCTTGTAGATAAACTAATCATGGTAGAAACTTTATTTTCGATAGGACTTGTGCTAGGGTAAACGTCAATAACGTCCTAAAATTTCATGGCAATCGGAGCATATTAACGATTTTTCCCCATAGGCCGTAACGTAATGGGAAACTTTTGATTCTCTCTGTAGATAAACTAATCATGGTAGATACTTCATTTTCAATAGGGTTCGTGCTAGGAGAAACCTCAATAACGTCCTGAAATTTCATGGCAATCCGAGTATGTTAACGATTTTTCCCCATAGGTCGTAATGTAATGGGAAACTTTTGATTCGCCCTGTAGATAAACTAATCATGGTAGATACTTCATTTTCAATAGGGTTCGTGCTAGGGTAAACATCAATAACGTATAAAATTTTCATAGCAATCCGAGTATATTTACGGATGTTAGAGCGCGGACAAGCGGACAAACGTACAGACGGCCAGACGGACAGACGGACAGACGGACAGACAAACCGAATGCATAAGCACTTTTCAACTTTGTTGGAAAGTGCTAAAAAATGAAGCAAATCAAAAAATACATTTGTCACACTTTGTCTGATTTTCAAAATAAAGGATCTTAAGGTGTCTTTTTGTACTAAAAATATAATACTCTAAAGCTTTATAAACCACACTTTACTTTACAGCTCATATTCAAAATATTAGAATAATTACCTTTTTTTTAGAAATTTAAAATATCGTTTGGTAATTTAATGTCTTTTAATGCAAATATGCAAACGATATTTTTATTAAGAACTTATTGTTGATTAAACTTACCTGTTATCTTAAATTTAATATCATTTTTAAAAAGATTAATTGCAAAAAAAATTATTTTGAAAAGTCAAAATATTAGAATATTTATTCAAGTGGTTCAAAATATTAGAATATTTCAGATTAATTCTCCTTTAATTATTACCAATTCTTAACTGGTGGCATCATTGATTAAATTCAGACTATTTTATTTAAAATCAGTATTCTTTTTTGCAGTTTGTTTCTTTTTCGTCTTAAAATGGGCCGTGTGAGTGATATTCCTGAATCTACTAAACTTCGTATGGTTGATTTGTATCGGCAAGGTAAAAATCAATGTTTTATAGCGAATTATTTACATTGTTCGCAATCGAGCGTTAGTAAAATACTAACACAATATTCAAAAATTGGAAAATTTCAAAATAATCGCCGAAATGGTGGCCGAAAACCAAAAACATCTGCTAGAGATGACAGGAAACTGAAGCGTATAGTTAAGAAAAACCGTTTTAAAAGTGTGCGATTCTTGTTCCGAATATGGAAAGAAGAAGGAGTTGAAGTTTCTACATCGACAACATTAAGACGTCTCCATAAATTTAAATTTTAATCTCGTGTACCGAAAACAAAACCTCTCATGACTGCAAGACAAAAGCGTATAAGATTGAATTGGTGTAAATCAAGACGTTTATGGAGCAATGAAGATTGGAAAAATATATTTAGTGATGAAAGTATGTTTTGTGTTTCATATGGTAATCAAGGTATTCGAGTTTGGAGAATGAAGCAAGAAGCATTTGATAAAGAATGCCTTAAACGTTCCGTAAAATTTGCTGCTAGTGTCATGGTTTGGGGTTGTATGAGTGCAGAAGAACCTGGAAAGTTATGCATCGTCTACGAAAAGGTTAACTCTCTGATATATCAAGAAATTTTAGAATATTACATGATTCCATGATCAGAAGATTTATTTAAAGATGATTTCATCTTTCAACAAGATTTAGCGTCCCCGCATACCTCGGTGTCAACTAAGAATTGGTTCCGCCAACGCAACATTAAGGTACTTCCTTGGCCACCAAATTCACCAGATCTTAATCCCATCGAAAACTTATGGTGTATAATGAAGAAAAAAACTTCAAGAAAATCCTCCTTCAAGTAAAACTGAGCTAGTGGCACGTATAAAGTCTATTTGGGCTAATATTGATAGAAATGTTTGTAAACACCTTGTATATAGTATGCAAGATCGATTGTACGCTGTTATGAAAGCTAAAGGGGATGCTACAAAATATTAACTACCATTTACTTCATATTCATAAGGCAATATTGTTGCGTAAAATAAAATATTCTAATATTTTGAACCAATCTAAATTTTATTCTAATATTCTGGTGAGTTTAAGGAAGCTGTATACCTAATTTATTGTGCTGTATTTTATATTTTATAAATGTTAAAATCTTATCTAAACATTCCAGATTTAATTTATAAGAAATTTAATTGCATTTACTTATTATAAAAAATAAATAAATGACAAATAATTTTTTCTGATTACTTTTTCTCAATTATTCTAGTATTTTGAATATGAGCTGTATCTCTGTCCATTTTCATTATGGGGATGTTAAATCGGTAGTGATCGAGCGGGTGGCACCATAGATGGTTTCATTCATTGGTGCATAACAAATTTCCTCTACGTACTGTACTAAAAATATAATGCTCTAAGCTTTATAAGCTACACTTTTCAACAGATTCAGATTCAAATTCAGTTAGGTGGGGAGGCCTACCATGTGGCTTGAGCTCAACAAGCCCCACCTAAGATTTATTTTTAAAAAAGTACAATTGTTTCACAAATGGTTGCCCATTTCTTCTGGGCGAACCTAAAGTTTTTACAATATTAAAATGCATATATTTCAAAATTTAAAATAGAAGAGTTAATTAAGACAATTAAGAGTTTGTGAATGTCTATAAAAATTTTTAGATGCACTTTTTATTTAGAAAGTTCAACTAAGTTCAACTATCATAAGTATGAGAGAGTAAATGTTTTTAAAAATGTTTAAACAGAGATATGATGTGATAAGCTTGCTAATGCTCAAGTTGAAATTTATACTGATTCTTTTCAACAAGGGTGATGCAGTCAATTATTTTCTGTAATAATTTCGGACATTTCAATACAAATGAAAACCACTCATTTAATTTCATATTTGATGGCTTTCGCAGATGAAAGGTTGTAGTAAGTGGACAATTTAACATGAAATGCAAGGAGGTACTTCTGTTCCCACAAGTACAGGGGTCAGAATCTACTTTAATAATTTTAACTAGATATGAAGAAAAAGGACCATGATTGGTAGCGAATAAATATAGATTTCGATGAACACTTTTCAACCTAAAAATATTACCTCTGTAGTGATCGAGCAGGTGGCACCAAAGGTGGTTACATTTTTAAACCCGCTTTCTTTGCCTTATCTTGCCTTGTCTTATCTATCTTCCCTATTCTTTGCCTTTTTCCTTTGCCCTATTGCCTTTGGTTGAATAATCTGTAATAAAGCATGACAAAAGAAAATGTAAAAATATTAGTGGTATCCAAAGCACTTACTGTCTTAACTTGCTGGCGGCATGATAACTCATCCCACACTTTTCTTAGCAAGATTTTTTGTGGGGGCTTATCAAATCTAAAGTGTTGTTTCAACTGTTACCAACTTATGTTGATAAACTATAGACACACATATCTAACGTCATTCAAAGTGTCAAACAAAGGTTAACTTGTGTAAGATGAGTTATCGCATCACCTCAATATCATTCGTTTTTTTTTTCCTAGAAGGACTCACATTGAGCAGTTATAACTGTTTTGAATTTCATCATTCAACTGATATTTTTCGTTTTCAATTATCAACAAAATTGTACTTTTTTTGGTTTTCTTTTTAAGATCCATACTGTCGGTTTATTTATAATTACCTGTAAGAGCTTTTTGTTACCTTAACTCACAAAAAACACTCTTTAAAAATAGTAAAGGTGCAATGTTTATAGTATTTTTAAAATAGCTGAATCGTTCAGTTTAGCTATTTTATGAGCAAAATAAGTTTCCTTACACATATAATAAAGGAAATATTAAAATATACTCATAGTGAATGTGTGAAGTTTTTGTTAGAAATTTTGTTCGTTATACATACCTAAAAAAAGAAGTAAAATATAAGTATAGAAAAACAATACACAAAATATAAACATATATCAGGATTTGTACGCTTCAAGAAATTTTAGAAGAACAATGTTTCATTTTTTTCATAGAAAAATAAATTTAGGTGAAAAGCGCGAAATTTTGCCTTATTTAATCAGAAAATTTTCAAACGAAAATACCTGAATCGAAGAATTTCTCTTCGGAAAATTCCAGAAGGTATGCGACTACTGATATATGGCATAAGCATAAAATTTTTTACAGTTCTGTGCCCACAAATGAGTAGACTCTATTACGATGAAAATTAAGCTTCCATTAATCACTATTTTTACGTGCTATCAAACTTTATAAATTGAATAAGAACACTTAATTAATTTTTAGAAGATAGTAAATGAAGCTTTTTTTTTATTTTCTCTGACAAGCTTATTAAAGGTTGGACAGTAAACGAATTGCCTTTTTTAAAATTTGCTAAGGATAGGATTTGAAGGCAAAAAATGTTACTTTAATTTTAAAAGTTCAAATGCAAGAGCCACATAGACTGACAAAAAATCATCGAGACAACATTTTGGAAGCAGCTTGTTTGTCAAGAAAATTAAATTGTGCATATAAATTTTAATTATTGGCTACATGTCAGTTTAATTCATTTTTAGCGAGATGATTGCAAACTAAATGTACATGTTCTGGATTTTATTCCTGGTTTAGGTGCCGTTTTAGTCATATGAAAAAAGGTGCATCCGCATAATACATTTATTAATCAGATTGATTAATGTTAATAGTTTGATCTCCGATAGTTAAATTTTGTGCCATTTAAGTTTAATTTAAAAATGGCACAAATGCATCGGAATATTTGAGGAAATTTATTTAATAAAAGTTTTATGCATTTATTCGAGTATATAGTAAAAAGAATTCTTTCTTTGCAAAATTGAAGAAGTTTATCTATGAGAGTTCAAGGGATTAAAATATTAAAATTGATGATATGAAAAAAATATAGTGATATTAAAAACATAAATTTATGGCATTAACTGCTTTCGTAGTTTCTCTAAAGTATATGAGGAGAATATGAAAAATAGTTTTTATGAATGTCGCTACATATTTCATATTTAAAAAAAAATATTTTTAAACAATGCATTTCTACATACCAATAGATTAATATACAATCAGCTCATTTGTGCTCAAATGCCAAAATCAAATCTGTTAATGACTGATAGCGTATGAATTATGCACAGCACCATTATGCATTTACCTCGGATAATTCAATATTCATCATGCCTTAATCACTGAAGTTCATTTCCAGTGATCTAGCGTACAGCGTCGACTAAATCTATGTCTAAATAATGAATATTAGGAATGACTAATAATTGCAATTAAAGCAAGCAAGATCTACTTACAAAGCCATTTCATAAACGACAGCTTTATCATTTTCTTATTTTTTTAAAGTTACTTTTCTAAAGAAGATTTTTTAATGGTAGTTTGGATCAAAGATAATGTTTAAATGCAGTTAAAAATGCACTATATTAACTGAAACAATTGTGAAAAACACAGAAATATTAAATAGATATTTCAAAATCAATTAATATTAATAAATATTAAAATCAATACATATTTAAGTGAAAAAACGTTGCCACTGTCACTGATACCATTTAGATTAGCCACTACCTTCTTTTAAAAAGGACATGAGGAGATTTTGTAATCAGATATTTCAGCGAAAGCTAACTCAAACCGATAGTAAGTAAAAATAAATAAATAAAATTGTAATTTCACAAATTACAACGTCTATTTGGAAAAAAAATATTTTCAAAGACTATAGTTTTAGACTTATGATGATCAAAAAGTAGCTTATGTAATAGCAGAGCCTGGACATTTAGAGCCATGTTAATATTCCTGGACCAAACATAAACAAATAAAAAATGAAATTTTAGTTTAATAATTTTCGGTGCTGTAAATTTTTGAAATTCTAAACACCAAATATTTTCAATTTATATAACGTCGTATTTAAAAAAATACTTTTAGATGCAGCTTGTTTGAAATCTATATCCAAATTTGTTTTTGAGTTATCAATTTTGGTAGAAATTAATACTATTTTTGTCATTGTGGCAATAGAAGTATTCCATTTCTAGACATTAAGCATGGACTAATCAGGATACGAATAAAATAATAAACACAAGTATTCTATTTTTGGACATTGAACATGGACCGATCATAAAAGAAATAAAATGAAATAACCTACGGAATTCAATGAATAAAAAGATTCGGATATACCGTAATTTCCGGTGTATAATCCGCGGATCAAAGAATTCGTTTTGGACCAAGAAATCTAATTTAGTGACTGAAGACAAATATTTTTGTCGTTCTAAAATGTTACATATGTTTTTAAAACATTTCTGGATAAATGATTGTTTGATCCACGGATTATACGTCGGAATTTACGGTACTTCAGATTTCCCAATTCTCTACCCAGGATAAAACTATTTTACCAATTACACTATATGGCAAAAGGTGACCGGCCAGTTGCAATTTTTGTCATTTTTTAAAATATTTAGAAAACTGCATGAGGAATTATCCCGAAAATATAAGTGTTTACACATAATAGTACAGGTCATACATTTCCATGAAGATTTTTCTATACATCTCTTAAGGGACCGTCAACAAATCGAAAAAGAGCGAATATCTTTTGGATAACCCTGTCGAAAGTAATGTAGAATAAGCGTTCAAACTGTAGATTACGATTAGGGACTTATCGTAATAAACTGTGTTTATTTTTATGCGGATTGTATTTATACTCGTAGAAAAATTAAGGTTTTTATAAAAACAGTCCCAAAAGTTTCCAATATAAAGAGTTTTTAATATAAAATATTCTTCCTTTCCAAAAATATGGCAAATAACTTTGTACGCAATACTCTGTAATCAGAATCCAAAAAAAATAATAAATGTATGAGAAGTGAGCAGATTTACAAAGTAATTTTTATTGTGCATGCGTGAAGTCTATCAAAGTATCATTTGCATATTGCGTTATCTAAATGTATAAAGCGACTTCTGTGAAAATCTCAAAAAAATAGCTAGTAAATTCTGAAAATGATTATATATAGAATGCGCTTAAAATCCGTTATTCTCAAAATGAAGCAAAAAAAGGGGGGTTGTATACAAATATAGAAGTACGTGCAAAATTGTGCATTCTATATTGACACATATCAATGGATAAATGGGTACAGACTCTCATCTTTTTGATTCATTTTGGGAAAAACGAAATTTAAGCTTATTCTATTGAAGATCATTTTCGGAATTTTCAAGTTATGTTTCTGATACTTTTACAGAAATTGCTTTATATATTTAGCAAGCACAATATAAAAATGAAATTTTGGTAGACTTCACGCATGCACAATGATAAATCATTTAATAAAATTGCTCATATTTCATACAATTTTAATTATTTTATAATTTTGAATTACAGAATATTGTACACTGCGTTGTTTGTCATATTTTCGAAAACGAACATTATTTTACTTTAAGAACTCCATAAATTATAAGCAAAAACACTTGGAAAAATTTGGAACTGTATTTATAAAAATCTTAATTTTTCTGCTACTATACATGCTATCTTCAGTAAAAATGAACACAGTTTAATAAAATAAACCATGTAATCCTAATTTACAGTTTGAACATTTTTGCTATATTAGTTTTGACAGGGTTATCCAAAAGACATTCGTTCTTCATCAATTTATTGATGGTCCCTTATGGAGTTTCCGAAAAAATTTCACGAAAATGTATCACCTATTCTATTATCTTTGCACACTTAAAATTTCAGGACATTTCCTCATGCAGTTTTCTAAACATTCAACATAATGCCCAAAATCACAAGTGGCCGGTCATGATTGGCCATATAGTGTGGTTAATAAAATCAAAGCATATTTTTCGAAAGCGAATCTTTATAAATCCAACAAACCGAAAGCACAGTGTAAGAAAAAGCGCATTTTTAAATATGTTTTTGTGATTTGTAATTAATTTTTCAAGTACTAATCAAAGTATAAAAATTCTGAACCTCAAGTGCATGATATGACGTCATCGACTACTTCCACTTTAAGTTTGAGCTTTACACATAGGGTAGCTTTTGTTATCCATTACTAACAGGCACATACACATGGTGAAACATTCTTTTATTTGGATTGATTGAATCTATTTCACGACAAACATAATTTTCTTTCAAAGTTTTTTGGAGCAAAACACTTTCGAATTTAAACATTTCTCTTGAATTGAAATATAAAACATGGCTTTTTATTTATTTTATTTATTTATTTATTTATTTTTATTTTTTTTTTTGAGAATTTCGAATAATGAACATACAATTTTGGAAACATTCCCATTGCATAATAACGAGGCTTAAATATTTTTTATTGTTGATAGTTTTTTTATATAAATGTTATGATATCAAGGCGGTGATTTCTTTAGAAATATTTTTTTAAAGGAAAGATAATTTTCTTTTTCGTAGCATTTTAATTTTCTTTGTAGAAATTTAAGATATTTTTTGGGGGATTTTTTTTCATATCATTTAAGGGATTGGGAATATCAAAAATGTAAATGAAAAGCTTCTAGCATAATAAAAAACAAGAACTAACAAAAATCAAATCCAAAAAATCAAATATCATGAAATAAAACATGTTAATAAACTAGCGTGAACACACACACACACACACACACACACACACACACATATATATATATATATATATATATATTTAAATCATTGAGTCAATGCTTAATATATATTTAAGAATGTTTGAATTTCGTCAGAGTAAATTAAAAAAGTACAGTAGGTTATTTTTTCTCTATATTTTATCAACTACACAAATAAAGAATATATATTTATTTCTCAATGACTGTTTACAATACTACGTTTTCTCAAATGATAATTATACGAAAGAAAACATTTCAGAAGCGGCGTGACAGAACTTTTTTTAATCCAAAGTGTGATCAAAAATCTGTATAAATTGCATGTTTCATACTTAATTTACATATAATGTGTCTGGAAGATTAGTTAAAGTCATTAGACGTTAAGTCTGGAAGATTAGTTAAAGTCAGATTAGTAAAGTGTAATAACGCCATTTGCTAATATTAAGCGTAGTTATGAACGAACTTGAGAAAATAGCACTGGGGTTCCACGCTGAAAGGCTCTGAATTATAAAAAAATCTTAAACAAACGTTAAAAATAATTTTGTTACATTTTGCAGGTTTTTCACTGGAATAAGCGAGTAAGAATCAACGCTCGATGTAAAATTTTCTAGATAATTTTTTCTGATTTGAAGACTATATATTTATTAGGAAATACTTTGTTCATTAAATAAATTTTTACTGTGTAACATATTGTGGGAGATTTTGGATGTGTTCGCGAGAAAGTTAAAAATATACTGCGCAAAATATTTTTCTTGGGGGGTGGTAATAACGCCATCCATTGTTGTTATTACCCCCTACTATTTTTTTTTTAGATGTGGTGATACATTTTTTATTTTATGCACGAGAGAACATTACAGTCAATATTGGCAACTTAAAAGAATAAAAGAGATTTTTTTATCTTGTATGCTACTATTTTTTTCATCTCGGAAGAGTAAAATATGAAATGAATATTACTCCAACCTAATACCGAAATTAATGGTAAACATAAGGGAATAGCCAAATTCTACAGCTTTAGATTTTGTATCGTTAGAATTGTACAATTTACATGCTATTAATTCCAACTTTTTTTCAGAATTAGTTTTCATGTTTTTACTATCTATATAGCTGAATAATAACGCTAAAATACATTGAAAATTCAAACAACTACAATTCATGAATACATGTCTACTTATTTCTTTTATTGTTAATAAGTTGTTGTAATATTGCTGCATCTGTTTTTTAACAAAATAAATTAAAGCTAAGGCAAGAAAATTGATAGATCCTTAACATGGCGTTATTACTCCAGGTCATCTTATTTAAATATAGTGTGTTTTAAAAGTATTACGACAGGCAATTTTTAAAATAACAGCTCAGAAAATGACGTTATAATCATGAAAAAACAATATGCATACATGGGATCATAATATAAGTTTATTGCAACGAAGAATTGCAATATAGGTTTTAGAGTGTTTAAAAAAAATAAAAAATATAATAAAGAAATATAATAATATGCTGTCTCAATCGATATGGATCATGAATTGAATTGCGTTTAGATCATCGCATGAAAAAACTAGTCGTTGCGGGCACCGTAATATTTATTCAACATGGATATGCATACTATAAAATATGAAAATAAAATATTTGAAAACTTTTTTCGTAAATCTAAAATAAAGTTTAAACGTATTTATGGGGGCGGTGGAAGTTATTGTTTTTTAATGTCCATCATAGCATTATGAAATTTTGTGAAGACATACATTTTACCCAAAAACCAATAGATCATTAAAAAAATCCAGCTTTATTAAAATTTTTAAATAAAAAAAAATAAATTTTTAAACGAAATAGCAAAATGCTCTAAAATATTTTTGGGTCAGTATCTCCTATACTTTTTTTCATACGTACTTTTTTCAAAGACTTAAATGGTTCAATAGAAATTATTCAAATGTTCATGTGTATCTTTAGGAGTCTAAATTTCCGCGTTAGAAATTCATAATTTATTTTTTGCTTTATATAACCACAGAAAAATATTACTAAATCTCAATTAAGATAGGCGAATAACAATAAACTGTGATTTATATAATATTTTGATATGTATTGTGTTGCAAAAAACAACTAAGATAGACATTTATTTTACTTTATTTTATTAATTTTTAAGAATAGTTTCAGGTGAAAAATCCCTCGTTTTCAAGGTAGTATTATGTCCAATATAACTTTTAACAGCAAAACGAGTTTTAACTAAGGTATCCTGGGTTACTAATGCTACATTAAAGGCTCTACAAATTTTCATGGCCCAGATTTAGTTTTTTTTTCAAATAAATGTAGGATTTGATAAAACAACTCATTGACTATCTATAAAAAATAATTTAACAGATACGCTTTCATGAAATTTAGTTGCTTGATCTCTTGTTCATTAGTATTTGGCGTTATCACCGACGTATATCTAATAATATCATGCATGAAACTTTAAAATAAGGTGTAATACTGGCATGTAAATCATCCAATTCCAAAAATACATACTTGAAAGCCCTAGAAATTGACAAATTTTATTTTAAGCGGTAGAGTTCATTTTTTTGTGAAAGTGTAAAAAAAGGGCAAGGAGGGGGATAAAAGAATATAACATTTTAATTGCGTGTAACTAAATCAATAGTAATGTTTTCATACATGCATTCTAAACGATAGGAAATATTTATTTTTTTTTTGTGAAATTATAAGAAAAACGAGCGAAGGTAAGTGCAATAATATTAAAATAGGCGTGTGAGTATCATACCCTGAAATTATTTTTGGTAAAACATGCCAATTTAAATAGAATTGTTAGAAACATTGCACAATTTTAACTGTACCAGTTTAGTTATATGTAAAAAATAATAATGTTAAAACTGTGATAAATGTAAGTACTTTTTAACTCAAAAGTCTACACTAATGCGGATTAGCACAGACCAAAATTTAAAATGTCGGCATTGTTTTAAACATGCTTTAATGTATTTGTATATTAAATTAATTAAATTAACTTTATTATAAAAATTAATATCCATGTTAGCATTTGTATAAATATTTTGTATAGTTCATGTAGTTACATTTCGTGCCACTATAATTCTTAACAAAATGAACCTTTAACTGCAGTTAGCAGTCTCACTAATCGCTATTTTTTCTCCATTTTTAGTTTGATTTATAATTTGTAGCATAACTATAGTTACCTGGAAATTTTTTTTCGGAGTCCTAATGCTTTTGTTAGAAATCTTTGAATGTGTGAAGTTGCATTAAATTTAAAACTATATGAAAATTATATTAAATCTTTTATTAAAACACTTTGAGTTAATCCTCCATTAGCCAAATATGTGTTTGAAAAATTCGTAATATCACTATTTAAGTTAAAAAACGCGAAGTAAAACTTTAAATCTCAGTTTAAAAGCTGCGTGGGAATTCAATTGGAATCTCATTTTTAAAATGTTGGAATTAGAATACCAAAAACATTTTGAAAATATGTGTATTCCTTTTTTTAATCAGTTTTGAGTGTTGGAGCCTCTTAATTTATGCATTTTAACATGGACATTAAAGTTATCTTGTTCATAAAAAAAATAATAATAAATAAATAAACCGTCTTCGAATTTATCACATCCACTAAAACGAATCAACAAGGGAAATAATGACAAGTAATAGCATTATTACCCCCCAAAAATCTTCCACAACATAAAAAAGCACATAAAATACGCTCCAAATTTGTATAACAAAAGCAGTTTCCGATAAATATATAATCGCCGCATCACTAAACGTATGTCGCAAGTTTTATATCAAGCGTTGATTTTAGGCGATTCTTAAAACAATAATTGTCTTTTAGCAGTTGTTTGGGTTCCAGATGACGCACATTCGTTCTGCATAGAACATGTAGGTGCCATTACCTAGATTGTTTCATAATTACTCTTAATATCTCAACTAGGCGTTATTACTCCAGAGCATCTTACTTTTGAAACATAAGCTAATTGTAACTTAAATTCAAAACGTTATTTCGAAAAAGTTTTAAGAAAGATAGGTCTTAAATACTTTGGTTTGAAAAATGTGTTGTATATTGTGCATTATATTTTCGGTAATTATTTCCTTCTATATCATTTAAATTTATATCATTTATATCCTTTTATATCATTTAATTTGAACAAGTTCAGTTATTTGAGGAAAAAGGTTTTAGCAAGAAATCCTTTATAACAGAATTGCACTTAAAATTTTATGCGAATGTATTACTCCAAAGAGACATGAAATGTTAGGAATAAAATTTCGAGTGCATTTGAAATGTGCCTAGTCCACATAAAATGCATTTAAACAACCATGATAAATGTTTTAATCTCTTCAAAACGATGTTTTGAAGTAGAGAATTAAAACTGTGCTTTCACTTGCAACTGATTAATGGTAAATTCACATCAAAAAGACCTTTGATTAAAATAATTTAGGCAGAGATTTGTGTAGTTTGGAAAATATATAACTACAGTGTAGAAATTGAAAATGCATTAATATTAATATAATTTAATTCATTCTTATATGCTTCTAGCCATACATACTCAAATAGAAATTACACCGCATTTTTAAAACATGAAATAAATATATTCAATGTAACAGATAAATTTTGAATACCGCATTAACATTAAGCTGGTAAAATCAGTTTTTTTTTTTCTGAAGAATGACAATTACTATTCTAGTAGTTGCCAACTATTAAAAAAATGCAATATAATTCTCAGCACAACAACTGATTTTTATTGCACGATTTTTCTCGTGAAAAATAAAAATGAAACAAATAGTAGGACGATTAAAGAAAATGAATATCACGTCACAATATCTGTGTAGCAATATTTCTACATAAAACTGAAAATGAAATACATTGTTTGACGAATAAATAATTATATATTTACATAAATTACATCATATAGAATATATAAAGTGTAACGAAAAAGGCAGGCTAACTTGGTATATATCTTTTTATATAGACTGCTGAGGTCAAGTGCTATTCCTATGCATCAATGTTAGTTTGCGAAAAGAGCGACATGTCACTCTAGCTAACTGTTTAAAAAAATACGTGAAATGCACCACGGTTGCCTGTCTTTTTCGTTAGCTTTAGGAAATATAATAAAAACCAACAGGTAACGCCATGTAAGTTTGAAAAAAAAAAAAAAAAACATATTTGAAGCATGATAAAAGTCCGACCATCGAAATTTTGGCATAATTTTGAGGCTCACTCTTTTTTTTTTTTTTTTTTTTTTTTTGCAATTTTTAATTTTATTCCATATATACGTAAGTGATTGCACAATTTGAATTTTCAAAAAACGCTTTGGTCCCTAGATCACATTCTTAATGACGAAACTAGGTTTTGTACCTCAGTTTGATTCAGTTTTTGTTGGTGAAATCAGCATTTAACTTCAAAATATACCACTGTCTGTAGACTGAACCGACATTTATTTATTTTTTTTTCATGATTTTTGTTTGTTTAATTTATACTACAATACATAAAATGGACATGTCTTAAAGTATTCCCAGATTATTTTTTTTTCTGTAGGAAACATCTGCGAATTCATACTATTCATCATTATCTGTATCATATACAGTAGGGTGCAGTAAAAAACGCTGTTTTTTTCAATTTAATATTTCTTGATTCAACAAATGGCACTGTTTCACAAAAAAAGTCAGTATAAAAAAATCACAACACAGTCACTCATCCTCTTCAAATTCTACACAGGGGGTTAAAAATGGGATGTTAACTCAAAAATTTAAATATCTATGTACAGCTGTTATAATTAATTTTAATGTTTCAATAAATTTATTTTTTGACAAAAAAATCTAATTATTAAAAAGAAACAGGAGCACATTTTACTTCAATTAATCTTCAGTTTTGGATTCCAAACGAAGGCTAATAAATTAGACTTTGATGTCAAACTTTGGTAGTTACTTTCTTAATTCGATTCCGTTGCAGATTTCTCCATCTTTAATTGACATAGTGTTAGAAATCAATTAATTATGTATTATTTTTCTTTTATAAATAGTATTAAAAAAATTAAAAAGGCAATACCGTAATAAATAATAAATACCGTAATTTCCGGCGCATAATCGCAGATCAATCAGTTCTGTTAGGACCCAGAGATTTTATTCAGTAATTGAAGACAAATATTTATCGCGATCAAGAAAGTGAAATATTATTAAAAAATTTTCGGAGCCGAAAATAATTGTTTGATCATAGAATTTTACGCCAGGATATTACGATAGTTATTTGAGTTCTGGAACCTCAATATGGCATCATTTTGTGCTGAAATATGATCATTTTGAATGTTTTTGGCATAATTTTCATCTGAAAACTAGTCCCATGCATTTTTATTCCATATAATTAGACAGGAAATGTAAATTCTGAGACTTTTTTTGCTGCACCATAATATACAGAAATAATACATTACCTGAAAGATTTGGGATATGTAAATTGGATGTGGCTAGGGTTACTGAGCGCTTGCTACTGCTATCCTTACTTGGTTTACAAGGAATATGATTTTCGATGGAGGAATTACATATTTTTTTTTGACTAAATATAAACATTTAATAAAATGAATAATGAAAATCAGAAGACTTAAGAATAAATTGCTGGACGGATTATTACTTTTCCCTTTTGTTCACTTTATCAGTGCCAAATACTGATAAAAATCCAAATAATTCTAAATAAAAAACTGATGATTTTTCGGTTGTTTTGTATTTTACTAATACATATTCTTAGATATTTCTTGTCTGAACTTAAAATCTAAATAATTAAACACTTTTCAAAAACAAAAGTGTGTTTCAGCTTTACTTATGAATACATTCTGGAATTAGATTTTATTCGTCTAATTAAATGATGTATTTACATAATATTTTACAATCAAGCCTTTTATTATTTGTTTTAGGATAATTAATGATTTATTTTTTCCGTTTATCTATATTAAATAAATAACAGATATTGCAATATAATATTTTTGTAGTTTTATGAAAATACTATTAGTGCTATAATACAATAAAAATTTCTCCTTATGCAATAAATTAAAAATTAATGGTACATATTTATGATTAATAACATGTAATCTTAATGTATAAAAACTCAAATAGATACATTATTAGCTATTTATATGTCTATATATACTTATATATATATATATATATATATATATATATATATATATATATATATATATATATATATATATATATATATATTGAATTCTGCAAGTTTTAGATTGAAATAAGTATTTGATTATATATATTTTGCTTATACTTTTACTACACAGATCTATTATCTTTGTAATTTATAGAAATAAATTGTTAAAATACAAACCATGAAATGTACGCATTATATTTTTTAATCAAAATTCATTAAGCCGAATAATTAAATATTTTACTTAAATAATATTTCAGAATCAAGCTGTTTGTTATTTGATTAAGGTTAATTAATTATTTTATCCGTTTATCTATATTAAATGCTCCCTGCTTCCGAATCTGAATTCACTATTGCTAAACACATTATGTTTTCAACAAGTTCAAGGTAATTATACAAACGAATAGAAACACAAAATATAGTTTTATTTAATTTGTGATGTTTGGAAATAAATAAGAGATAATGCAATATAATATATTTGTAGTTATTATTAAAATATTATTAATTGTATAATACAATTGGAATTTGTACGTAGACAATTAGAGAAAAATTAATGCTGTATAACTATGAATAATAGCATGTAATTTCAATGTGTAAAATCCTAAATAGGAATATTATAGGCTAAATATATATATATATATATATATATATATATATATATATATATATATTTATTTATTTATTTAAATATGCAAGTTATAGATTAAAATAGGTAGTTGTTTACATATTTTTCTCTTATATTTTTACTACACAGATTTATTATCTTTTTAATTTTTACAAATACGACGTTAAAATACAAACCATCAAATGTAAGGTAAAAAACCGTATTAGAATTTTTAAATGAAAATTCATAAACTCGGTGGCTCAGAAAAAATATTTTAATTAAATATCTTTTAATAAAAAAATGTTACTTACAATTGGGGTTTATATATTCTGTTTGAAATATTTTTAGTTCAACAACTCCATTCTCGGCGAGGAAGTAAATCACATTATTACATATGGGGGGGGGGAATAATGTTCAAAGGCCAATTAGATAATGCCGCCACAATGGATGTACCGATTTCGTAAAAATCTTTGTGCCATTTAAAGAAAAAGCAGAAAAAGGCAAGAAAACTGCTTAGCTAATAGATATTTACATTTTTCTTTGCTATTTGCTTTTTCGTACCTTTCATAAAAAATGTGCTCAGTGCATTTTCATTCAAGTCTTGACATCCTATTAATAAGAAATCCTTTTCATTCTTCTAAAACTTATTTTTAAATATTTGTTATGTAGAAGTTATTTCTTTATACTTTCATTTTATAATGTAGCATCTGGTAAAAAATATGAATAACAGTATGCTTAGAATTTTATTTAATGTTATGCCTTTCTTTTTTTCAAATTGAATGTTAAAATATTTCTTATTAAAGCCAATTAACTATGATTCTTTAAAAGAAAAGAAAAGAAAAGGATAGAAAAGAAAAGAAAAAAAAGAAAACATAAAAAGAAAATCGAATGTCTGATTAATAGTCTTACAAGAACCACATATTTTAAACGACACGAAAAGTTTTACTTTTTTTTTACGCCTATTAATATCAAGTAAAATAACAATTTTATTTAGATTTCAACAAATTCAGATTTGTTAAATATCATCAAAATTTATTTTTTATTATTCGAATCCAATTTTAAATTATTATTTAAAGAAAAAAAAATGATAAAAAGGTCAACATAAAAACAAAATAAATTTGAAAGTTTTGAGTATGTATCATGTAAAAATGTGTGTTACACACACACACACACACATATGTATATATATATATGTATATAAATCAAGAAATAAGTATAAATTTTCTCAAAATATATTATGTTATTCAACGAGTCAAAAATAAAAGAAAACTGCGCAAAAACTCCTTTAAATATTTATATTACAGCTGTAACCTAAATTTAATGTACTGTTAAATATATTCATTATGCTAATAATGCAAAACTTTAAATTTACTTGTTTTAATTATTTTTTTATGTTTCCTAACAAGCTCACTTTGGTGTTAAGTTGCATTATTGAAAGGCAATTTGCATAAATTTGGTGGCGCATCAATTTTTCTGTTAAGTAAATGATGTAGAAAAAACTTTGATAGAGATTAATTTCATATTAAGTGATTATGACAAAATTGTAGCTATTAAACGGAATATTATGGGTTAAGGAGTCAATAAGTTTTAGACGAATGCAAAAATATGATGCATATTTTAATATAAATTTGTGTAAAAATTTCATATTTGTCATATTTGACTTCAAGTTTAATTTCATGCAATATACAATTGTTGCATAAAAACGACGCTTTTACAATTAAATGTTAACTTTGATTTAGTGTTTGCTGAAATTTATGTTACAAACATGTTAGAATTAGCAAAAGAGCGTTTCTTTTGTTGAACGATACATACATTGGTTAACCTCAAGAAGTACACTTGTTAAGCTTTGAGCCTGTAATTAGATCTGTAAAACATTTCTATAGGAACTTCTAGTTTATTTACTTTCATCGTATAATCAAAATGTAATTTTCAGTTAAAGTTGCAGAATAATTAGAGCCATGACAGCAAGGGATTAAATAGCGATATTTTTTTTTTTATTATCTATCCTGGATGTTACTCTTTATTTAAACAAGCAATAATTTGCTACTTACCACAAATTTGTTTTAAGTCTTTGTAAAATAATAATAATAATAATAATAATAATAATAATAATAATAATAATAATAATAATAATAATAATAGTTGTTGAAGGACAAGATGTCTCGTAAATTTAAATGTGTAACTAATTTCGAATGCCATAAAAACCATATTGAAAATAATTTTCAAATCACATTAAATCCAAAAAATTTTGTTGTTAGAATTACTATTTTTTAAAGTCATTTTAAATATTTAAAAGATTTCAATAAAGACTATGGCCGAAATATATATATATATAAATAATAGTTATACCATTTTTTGCTGATAGCTTACTGCAGTAAGAAATGTTTAAAATGAAAGGAAAAAAATTAACCTATTTGTATACACATTTTTATAGCAAAGTGTATTTATTTATTTTTTTATTATTTTCTTAAAATATCAATAAAAATAAAATTTTCTACTAAAAATAAACACTTCGCAAAATCGTTTTTCCCCCTTTTTTTTTCTTCGTTAGAAAAATAAAAGTGTAATTTTCTATTGATATGTTTTTGAGTATTTTTTTAAATAAACATGAAAGAAGTAAAATATTATTTTCCTTTTAAATATGTTTCATGAAAAAAAATTCTGTTTGAGACCAATGATGAATATCTGTTGTCTTATTCTTTATAATAGTTCGTGTTTATTAAATAAGTTATTATTCTTCGAAAAAAAAGCAGAAAACTGCTAACTTTTATCTTTTTTGTTTATAGTATATTTATTTACAATACTTAATTGAAGTTTCTCAAAGTAGCTACTTAACTTTTTCCTTTCCCAAAGTATTTTCTTAAAATATTTTCTTCTTTCCCGAAATATTTTCTATTCTTTTGAAAAGTCGCTATTGCTAATTAGAATATTTTTAATTAGTGAAACACTGCCTTTGTTTATTTGGAAAGCTCTCGTAAAGGAATTTCTCTATATGTCAAGGTTTGGTATTTCGAAAGTTGAAAAATAAATCTGTAAAAATAATAAACTTTATCTGGGAAATTCAGATCTCTAGATCATTTTATGTAATGGTAACTGAAAAAAAAATCATATAGCAGAATCGGTTACATGAATTTTTGCTGTAACCTATACATAAAAAAAAATTAAGAATCATTGTTTCCTATAAAATATCAAGTGGCTTTACAGATTTTTTTTTTACAATGCAGAAACTAAAAGAAATTAAAAGATTATAAATCATCTTTTCTTTAGCGAAAAACCTAGATTGTTAAATTATATGTTTAATAATTCGTATTTTTTAAAATTTGCAATTCCTTAAATTATCAAAAATTCATGCACTTATTTTGTCTTACTTATATGTATATAATTCTTCTTTCTTGTATTCATACCAAACATGTTTCTTATTTTACTTGGGAAAAATGCTTTTTTCTACAAAAACTAGTTGTACTAGACAGTAGTATCTAGTGTTACATTTACCTAGATAAATGTAGCAACTGGGAGGCGGAAGCACATATAATCCGACACTGTTAAAAAATTGACTATTTTTCTGCATCGTAACTCCACCTCATTTATAGGAAACAACTACTTTACCCTGTTATGGAGCATCTCATGGGTCAGAAGAGAGATGATCTATAAAAGCAGGGGGAAGAACGATGCAGCAAAAGGGTCAAATTTTTTACGGTGTATCATCGAGTTCAAAGGTAAAAATCTAGAATCAGTCACAATTCGATTCACATATTAAAACGCAATCCGTCTGTCGAGTCATATCTTGGTCGAAACCACATAAAACCCGATTTTAACAGTTGACTCGTAGATTTACTATTGTACTTTCCAGCACCCGAAAGCATAAACATATGCAGGATTTGGAGCAGGGAAATATAATGGTAAACTTATGAGTCAATTTCTAAAATGTAGTTTTTAGATGTTTTCTTCCAAATTATGACTTCACAGACCAATTGCGATTAAAGATGCGAATCGAGATGTAACTAGTCCTAGACTTCCCTCCGTGCATTCGATGAGGAGATCGTCTGTGGTGCCACCTACAAGTTTATTACAAAACATAGAAATTTAGATATCGAACAAGCTATTACCAGGAGGTAATTGTAAAAGACTATATTGAAACAATAGCGCAAAGAAAAAAATACAACATTTAAATTCCCACTGATGATGGTCATGTGAAGGTTGAAAATTTTTTGGATTTTGAATGTATTTAGTGTAATTTTTTAATGTTTTGGTGTATTTAAAATAGTTATATATTATATGTATTCACCTGCAAATAATTTGTGCTTATTAAAGTTTTAATTATTAATTCGAAGTCAATTAGCATTAGACTTTTTTCATTTATTAGCAGTTATCTTTTTGTAAAGTAGCTCTCTACCATATTTTCTTGTAGAATGAATGCTAAATTGACAATCATAATTTTATTAATTAAAGCTGTAAATGTAGATTTTATTTCTAATTAGAAAGATAATTGATAATAAATTTGTATCTTAACGCGTGTCTCAAATACATATTAATCGCAATTATTAATAAATTTAAACAGTTAAATACAAGTTGGAAATTGCACGTGAAGCGTAGCAAATTAGGTGCGTTCGTACGATAACGAAGTTTTAAAAATATTACTTTCATATATCAATCTCATAAAATTGTAAGTGAATTACAATTAAAACGCTCATCAAACAATGTTCTCCCTAAACCATTATGTAATGGAATACTTTTGTGCGGCCTTGTAAATCAATAACAAATGTTCTTTGCACCACAAATTATGTAAGATGTATATTATAATATGTACTTTATAGTTGCATAGAAATTTTATTAAGTTCGCGTGAGTGTAACACGATTAAAATGCATTTGAAACATTTCTTCCCATTGACCGTAATGTAACGGAATACTTTTGATTGTCCCTGTAATTGATCTATGCATCCGATTTTCATAAAATTTGAAATAACTCGACAAAATTATGTACTAGTTATGTATTTTAAATTTCAAACGTATAGAATATATTTGAAACTTTTTCCCCATTGACCATAATGTAATTGAATACTTTTGATTGCCCCTGTAATTGATCTATGCACACGATTATCAAAAAAATTGAAATAACTCGGCAGAATTATGTAATAATTGCGTATTTTAAATTTCAAACGATTAAAATGCATTTGAAACTTTTTTCCACATTGACCGTAATGTAATGAATACTTTTGATTGCCCCTGTAATTGATCTATGCATCCGAGTTTCATAAAATTTGAAATGACTCGACAAAATTATGTAACAATTATGTATTTTAAATTTCAAACGATTCGGTTGGGTAGTTTTTGCGTTGTTATATGCGGACGGACAGACGGACGGACTGAACGACCACTGTAGGTGCTACGTATTATATAATTACGAACGCACCTAATAAGCAGTATTTAACATAGGTTTAGATAATTGTTACAAAATATTAATGAACAAGGAGAAACTGTATCATGCTAATTAATGAAATTATTAATTTGCTGTTTTATTTTTTGTTCAATTTACAGAAAAAGATGATAATTAGAACAAAAATTACTTTTCTAAAAAGTCTTTATGATTATATACGCACGCACATTTATGTATGTAAATATTTTATTTGTGATTTCCATTTCAAAAAATATATTTTAAAATTATGTGTACCCCGATAAAAAGTAATTGCAAATGAGATTTTTTGTCGCTTAAATAATGTTTGAAATCGTTTAGTAATATATTTAAAAGTCAGATATAAACATTATTAAATTTATTTATTAATATAGATATATGTACTTATATTAAATAACATATTTTCTTGCGAGTATCAAAATCTTTATTTTTCTTCTCTAAAAAAACTAAAATAAAAGGAAAACAAAACAAAAGAAAAAAACTAGGAATAGCTATTTATTTATATCGAAAATGCGGTGCGTATTGTAAAAAAAAAATACTCAAATAATATATTAATTTATAATAATATTGATATTTTCCAGCTACATGTAAGTTTTCTAATTTTTAAATCTAGAAATTAAAATCTTACATCACTAAGATGATGAAATTTTAATATGCTTTGGTTCCAGTCAAGAGGAGAACCATAATGGAAATATAAAAATAAAAATCATTTGATGGTCAAAGCGAATAAAAAAAAGACAATGATATGTGCACTAAAACATACGCTCTACTGTGAAACGTTAAATTGAAAAAGAATGCGACATAAATTGTTTTTCAAATGTGACTCCTCCTATTCAAGCTCTCCAGTAGAAATTTATTCCTTATTTCCAAAAATATATTTTGCACAGAGAAGGGCACATATAACGTTATCAATTTTTCGTAAATTTTGAACACCATACTCCCCTTGCAATAACATACATTATCATTCCCGGCCCGTCTCACAGTGGATCTATACTTAAGGAAATGTGAACATTGCGCCAAAAAATAATCATTAAATAATTAATTTTTTGCAATGAAATATTTAAAAGAATACCTAAAAAACAGAAATATTTGTTTATTTTTTTAAATTATACAAAATTATATTATCTTTGCATAGCTCGGAATATATATCTTTCAGCAGAAGGATTTTTCTGCAATTTTTCTGATGGCTTTTAAATGTGCTCAGAAATAAAACGAAGGTAACTATTAATACTAACTCGTTTAAAATATCGTTAATAATTTCCTAAAACATATTTTAAACTACTACTGACTACATTTTGATTGAATTTTATGCATCATTTTACATTGCGTCAGTGCCTTCAGTCATTGCCGGGAGGCACTGACTGAACAAGTAGCTTTCATATACTTATTTATTTACTTATTTATTTAGAATTAAGTTATATTATTCAAACATACAAAGCTCAAATTAGTGGTTGAAATCGATTAAAATATACGAGTGTTGTCGAAAAAAAAAAAAAAAGTCACTCACATTAGAAATTTAAACTGCTATATATCTCAGGCGTTTTTAAGCTAAAGGAAAAGCAAAAAATACTCCGGAATTTATTATTAAGATAAATTCTTTAGAAAGAACCATTTTTTTCAATTTCTTTTTATTTTTTTTTATTTATTTTTTTTTGTATGTACATCATTATACATTTAAAAGATTTTGACAAACTTAAATGTCCGCCCTTTTAAAACAAGAAGGCGGATGAAGTTGGCAGGCGAACTCGATCAAGACATTGTTATGAACTATGTACATACGGAGTTATATCCAAATCAGTTAATAAATATGCGTGTTATTACATGACAAATTTCAGACCGTTTCAAAATGTCAACCACACTGGAAATTAAAAGTGCTATAACTCAGCCATTTTTCGATATATAGATGAAACAAAAAATGCTCTGGAATCTTTGTATGGAGAAAAGAAAAATATTTTTCTTCACCCAAAAGAAACTTCACCTATAACTTCTCGGACTATGATTGTATATACATTCACATATGAAAAAGAATGGGAATGTCAAACGTTGGGATATTCATTATTTCAGAATTAAATAATTTCGTAGTATTATAACGATTTCAATAAAAACTTTGTAATTTCATAAAAATAGGTAGCAGGTTTAAAAAATAACATTTTATTTTGTACTAAAGAAAATGTTACAAATAAAACAAGAAAATTTTGAACGAAACAAAAATGATATCAATATCAAAAGAGATCCCCCCCTTTCCTTAGAGATATCTTACTATATCATATGCTACACCCCCACTCCTCCCCAAAATGATAACGTCATATTTTCACAGCCCCTCAACCTCTCTTAAGTAACCGAAAATGTTAATGAAAAGGTGACGAACTTTTAAATCTTGCGATTTTAAAATCTAATTGATTTTAAAAACTCTGTATTATTCTTTGTATTAATTTTTTAAACAACTGTTAATACATTATTGTAACATTTTCTCCAGGTTCATTACAATATTTGCATATCTGTTATATTCAAAATACAATTCCCCGATAGGAACATAATTTAAATTTTGAGACGAATCAAAATATTAGGAAAATAAACGCATACACAGGTTATAAACATTGTGAAAATGAGGGGATTATCTCGAGAACGCAAGAAATACCATGTTTGTTTAAATAGATGATACAGTTCAGTTAGCATGTAAAAAAAGAATAAGCAACCTTCACCACAAATGTAACCGACTGACATTTTCTTAGTTTTAAGAACATCACTTAAATATAGACGTGGTGTGTTTGATAATTGCAGGCGGTCTTTTTCTCTGCATTGCTTGCTTTGCTTATCTTTCTACAATTGAACAGTGCAGTTTTGTTGCCAGTGAATTTCAGCTTTTTTAGAGATTATTAATGTATTATTTGTTTTGTTTTTCGTAAATAATTAATATGTAGTACTTTGACTGAAAAATATTTTTTTTTATTTGTCAAATGAGGGAAAAGGCAATTTGAAATCTAAAATCCGCCTGATGGAAAAAAATGTATGAATGATTGGTATATGGTGTCTTTAAAACGTTTTTCTTTGATTTACTAAATTTCTTAATTTTTAGTTAATCATATTGCAAAATAAAGCACGTTTTGTAACTAGCATAAAACATAATAACTGATTTCAAGAGTTCAAGCATGTTTTCAAAATTACTTCTTTACAGAACTATTTGGCAGAAGATTTCTCATTTAACGGAACATTATTTGTCTATATTAATATATGTGAAAAAACATGATTGTAACGTAAATCAAAAGTTTTGTTTTAATGGGTAATAAGAAATGTTAATAAAATTTCACGGGGAAAAAAGTAAAACGACTTTGTAAAAAAAAAAATCTTAAGTTAAGGCTATCTTTTTTGTATAATTTACATTTTTATTTTATCATCTCTTTTAGATTTTCATAATATCCATAAAAACATAAATGCATTAAATAAATTTGCTTAATTTTGTTTCTTATTGGCATATGTCACTCAAATGATCTTGAAAATATTCATAAAAATTTCTTTTTATGATTCATTCGATAATAATACTTATAAAATATAACAGTAATTTAATTTAAGTATACTCTTTTTTAGAGTAAACCTTAATATGTTATATTTAATGTAGCTATTAAACAACTTGGTCTGCTCGATGAAAAAGTCATATTAATTTTCAAATCTTTTTTTTTTCTTTTTTTGAAGCGTAATTGGAACAGTGATTTCTTACTTTGAAAATTATTTCAAAGAATTATGATTTAAAAGAATATTATCGTTCATGATAATAACGCCATGTGTTGTGTGGGATTGGTTTTCTATAGACAAATCGATAAAAAAATTCTTATTTGGCGGGACATTACATTTACATTTTAATAAAGGGTCATTTAAAAAATGGCTATAACGTACTTCAAAGCGTGTTTTATTAATCGTATATCGGATCGCATCGTCGTTTAATAAAATTGTTACTGATAACCCGCGAGTAGTCGCGACTTTTTTTACAACGTCATTAGTCGCGCTCGGTCTTTCCGCCGCTGGCCCCCCCGCATATTAAATATGTAAAATAAGAAATATTTTTCACCTAATATACAAAAATAACACTACAACGAAGATATAAATTTGCAGTTTTCTTAAATTATGCACTTTTTTCATGAGATCTGGAGTAATTGGAAAAAGTAAAATGAACTGACATTAGTGATTTTTACTTTTTCGCCAATGACTTTTTCGCCAATTTCAAATTTGTATCTAAAAATGTACCTGAAAGAAAAATAGAGGTACCCTGTTACTTCACTAAGGTGGTCGAGAAAGCTTCAAAGTCAGCTACATGGTAGATCATCGTTGTATTTGTAATGTAATATAAGTTAGGAGAGGATAAATTATACGGGCGGCGAAAAGACCGACACGCGACTACTGACGGGATAATGAAATAAAAAGTTTTTGTAAAAATGAAACAGAGTGTTCCTTTAAAGCGAACTTTTTACGTCATTAACATTCTTGTTTTTTCTGTTTTAGATTTTTTATAACATCCATAAAAAATAAATGCATTAGAATAATTAGTGTAAATTAGTTTCTAACAGGAATATATGTCACCTGAAACTATCTTGAAAATAAGCCGACCACTTTTTTCATTATTTTTCTTTCAACAGTAATACAGATAACATGTATCAGTAATTTAATTTACGTACATCCTTTCAACAATAAAACTTAACATTATGTTATATTAAAGGCAAATTTGAAATAGCTTCATTTTCTTGATGTAGAATGATTTAATTAGTTTTCCATTCTTTTTTTCATAAATTTTTAAAAGCTTAAAATGACAAGTGATTTCCTACTTTGTCGGCGATTTTGAAAAATACCCATTTCACAGAACATTATCATTCATGAAAAATAGAAGACATAATAACAACTTTATTGGATATTTAGACAGTTTTTTCCACTAAATGATTATATGAAACTTTTCAACGTGAAATCTTAATTTTGATCTAATCATCGTATATTTATAACACAGCATTAAGTTACGTTTAACGCACTTTTAAGTAAGTTCGTTGTGTCAAACAGGAAATTATTAACTTTTTCCCTTCTTATATGTCAAATTAATTTAAAAACCATTACCTAATCTGACAATCATTTGGAAGAACAGTTTTAAATTCTCGGAACATTAGTTTCTAGTTAAATAAAAAATCAGTTACCTTATTATGTATCTGAATAAATTAAGTCAT
The DNA here is from genome assembly GCA_964019185.1 of Maratus speculifer. Taxonomy (NCBI): domain Eukaryota; kingdom Metazoa; phylum Arthropoda; class Arachnida; order Araneae; family Salticidae; genus Maratus; species Maratus speculifer. The sequence goes on along the minus strand of OZ025298.1, from coordinate 111,219,070 downwards.
TATGTTATAACCATTAATAATTACACAGAAAAGTGAAATTTTCATCTTTTCATTTTAGATTTTCAACAAAAGATTAAAGTAAAATTAAAATTTTAATTTAATAAATTCACCTTGTCAAACAAGAAAAAGATCGACATATGCATCGTAATTTGTTAATTAATGTATTTATTCGCATAGAATTCAGAAGAACAATTTTATTGTTATAGAATGTATTTTAACTGCAAAATAAAATCAAAATTGAAATAAACTACTGTTGTCTGAAAACATTTTGTTTTTAACAAATTAAAAAACTGACATTTTTTTTAAAGCAAAAAGAGCAATTTTTTGTTGTAATACTGGGAATAATTAAGCACACCTATTTCGCAACTTATAACAGAAATTAACTCGAGGCAAAATAAAGTATACTTAAAGCAGTTAAACGAGCATTGTTCTCAAAGTAGATTTACTTCAGTACACTTAAAAAAATAAATCAAACACAATTTAACATATTTCTGTGTTAGACCGGAAAACAGCTTTTTTTTACATTGTGAAGGGGACTTAAACTAGCACTTCGTCTCTTATATATGTCAATCTTTAATATTTACATCTTTCTATAATTTCACAGAACAAAAATCTTACGAAACAAAGAACTAAATAGCGAATATTATGGCACATAACAATCTTATAGATTTATTACTCCATGTCCTGGCAATAATTAAATTAAGTATCAAATAATCACACAATTATTGCCATGCAATTATCAAACATCAAGAAATAAAACTAACAGAATAAGAATAATTTTTAAAAGCATAGTGAAAAAATAAAAGAAAGAAGAAAATATAAAATTAATATAGTATAATTTACACGATTGTAAAAAATTATGCAATATATATGAGATGATTTAAGGAGAACTCGAATTATTTCCACTGGTTAAAAAAAAAAAAACACACAGTCATGGCAAGCGAGGGAAAAAACAAAATAAATAAATAAATGTAGAAGATCCAATAATTAGTCATGGGCTGCTGTAAATTCATTTATTAAATTCGTAATAATGAGGAAGGGCAAAGCTCCTTTTGCAAAAATTCCATCATTATTTCAGCGAGTCGTCTTCATCCAAGAAACAACCCAAGAATCTTCTTTTTCATCTCGAGACTTCAACCTTTTTAAACTAAAAGAAAGTTCTGGAACATTCTGTAACCTCAAACCATCATTCTTTTACGTAAACAGAATTCTTGTCCAGCTACGAGATTATTCTCCACAGACGATAAATTTATTTAAAAAAAAATATTATTTAACCAATTTATAATTGAATCGGTATCTTTTAGGCAGACGACTTTTATAAATGATTAATTTTAAGAGAAAGGAAAAGAAATGAATTTATTAATATGCACACTATCGAAGGTTGACGGCGGAAAAATAAATAAATAGATAAAATAAAATAATGATATTTTTTAAAAGGTATGATTTTGGAATAAATTTAATAAGACTTTCTTATAAGGGTTGATAAAAACATAGAAGAAATCAGTTTTATTTGGAATATTAAGAAATAAAGTTTTAATTAAGAATATTTTTAATTTAGAGCCATCTTTTTTTTAAATTTACGCATACTGGAATAATGTTTTTTAAAGCAAATTAAGAATTTATATCGTCTGCATACAGATTAACAGATTAGATCTAGAAACAAGATTTTAATTTAATAATTTGAAGTAAGTACGGAAAATTAAGATAGTATAAAGGTTAGTTTTGGCGAAAAAATTTTAAATTTGTAATATTATCCCCCCTCCCCGAAAATTTGTATGAAATTGATAGTTAAATAAAACTACAAGTTCCGACAACAGAAATATAATAATTTAGAAAAGTTAAATTTTGGAATAAAACTGTCAAACTCCGGAAGCCAAGAGATGGAAGAAAAGAAAATTAACGCAATAAAAAAATATTAGCGATTAAAATAATATATTTAAGAGAAAATTAATCTGAATTAAATTTATGTAGGAGCATTTCCCTAAAAGAAATACAATAATGTTACAATATCACTTACCATTTGTAAGTGCATAGGAGATAATACATACAATAACAGTAAATAAGTAATGAATATTAATAGGCAAAATACATTAAAGATATAATAAAAACAATAAGATATCTCTTTCATGGGAGTTTATAGAATTTCCGTGACTTAATTAGTAGTAATTTCAGTTCAGAAATTAAATTTGTTTGCATAGTCCTTGTAGTAAACATAGTCTTTAAAGGCTACAATAAACGTTCTTCTCAAACTTAGTTGACTACATAGTCATTCAAATCAAAAGTCTCTAATAGTTTTAAAAATGCAATTCTTCAATGTAGTTCATTATCAATAGTTAATTTAAACAAGAATTTCCGGAAAGTTTACTAAATACTGTCCTTCACATAAAACATCTTCAATCCAGTTTACTAGTGAACTACATAATTTTTCCATTTTGGTTTAATGTTATGTTGGAATCTTTGTTGGATCCACATTTTTTAATAATATGTCAAATTTCTAATCATAAATAGTATCACTTCAAAACATTTATAATAAATAATATAGAGAAATTTAAATAATAACAATAACAGCAATAATAAATAACAGTATAATAAGACTCCATATCCTAAAATTTTTCAATAAGTGTATAATTAACACTAAACTTCATTATAGAAATCATAATGATGATAATAATAAAACAAGAGTATAATCAAAAGAAAATATCACAGTTTGTTTATTATTGATAGGGAAAATATTGGTTGAGGATAAAAATAATTACATAGCAACTAAATAATTTTCTTATCTTCTATTAGCATAAGAAAGTATTTTTTGCTAGCCGAAAGTATAAATAAAAAAAAATCATAATAATTCCAAAATCCAAATTAAATTAAATCTAACTATTTAGAAAATGGACTCTCAACCAGTATTTCCTTACAATAAATCCTCTCTGATACTCTTTTACAAAATTGTCAAATTTGGTTATAAGTTTTCAAATGCCAAATGTAGAATAATGTTTTATCTACACATGGTTTATAAACTTTAATAATAAAATACAATAGGAATAAAAGGTGTCATTCTTAATTGAGAAATGGAAATAAAAATAGTTTGCTTTTTTGAAAATCTTTTAATATCTGAAGTTTTCACAATCACTGAAAATCACATATTATGTTATAGGTTTGAGTAGAATCATTAGATTTTATAACTGTTATAACATAAATATCTGCTGAATAAATAGAATAATACTAATGTCAAATACATGAGTAAATATAGTTAGACTTATATCCACTTAAAATTAATTTATCAACATCAATTTGAAAGCTTTTACAATCAAAGTGTACACCTTATGCCTGCATAAGGAGCCCAATTTAACCCCAAAAACTCCCAAAAACAAGTAATATTCTTGTTGGCCACCAAGAACATACCTGCTAATGTTGAAAATTATGGTGATAAAATATTTAAAGAATAAGAATTAAAATTTAATCTACTGTCTTGACTTTAGTTTGATCTAGTGATTGTGATTGTATCTGAGGATTTGTTTGTTTTTTGGGTTGCTCATGAAACAGTTTAAAATCTTCTGGTGAAAAATAGGGTCTTAATTTAGAAACATGCACAATAACGGAATTCTGTCTTGTCTCATAATTAAATTTATCTATTTCATAAGTTACATCAGAAAGTTTATTTATAATTTTGTATGGTCCAGAGAAAGTAGGTTCTAATTTTCGAGTGTTAGGGTATTTAAATTCTTCATAAATTACAGTCTTGCATTTTTAATGGGCATTCGACAAAATTTCGATCATAGAGTCTTTTACTTTTAAGGTGAAATTCCTGAGTTCGCGCTTTCGCAATTTTGAGGGCTTTGTCTACTGGTGGGTAATAGTTTTGTTTTAAAGGCGATTCATAAGGAAATTGACCATAAAATAAATAGGCAGGTGGGAACTTGGTGATAGAATGGGGCGTATTGTTGTATTCTTCGATGACTTGGTTTAATAATCTAGTCCAAGGTATTTTAGAAGAAGTGGAATTAACTTTACATTTAAGCCTGGTAACTATAGTCTGATTAACGCGCTCTACTTTTCCATTGGTCTGAGGATGTTGTGCGGATGTAAAACGCTGTTGAACATGATGATTTCTAAGGAATTTCTTAAATCTTGGAGATCTGAAAGATTCATGCCTGTCACTAAGTATTTTTTGAGGTGCTTTGATATTGAAAATTTGTTTTAAACAGTAAGTGTATATTTCAGTGGTAACATTTTCGGAGGGAAAAGCCCAAACAAATCTAGTTGCATGATCTATCATTATGTGTAAGAATTTTTTTGTTGAGTTGTAATAGTTAAATCCACCAACAGTATCAATAGAAAGACATTCAAAAGGTTGATCTGTCGCTGGCATAGCTTGTAATAAGCCGAATCTTTTCTGTTTTGATTTTTTATTTTTCTGACAGGTATCGCAATGTTTAACAAATTCTGTAATGTCTATTGTCATATTAGGCCAATAATAGTTGGGAGATATTAAATTAAGCATTTTTTGAATCCCTAAATGTCCAAAATTATCATGAGCAATAGGGAGTAATTTTTTTCTTAATGACATTGGTACAACAATTTTTTTGAATTTCTTTTTCTGAACTATAATAATTCCATTCTCTTTTTTATATTTTTTGTCACAAACATTTTCTTTGTCTTGCATCTCTATAATTTCTTTCCTATCTAGCAATAAACTAATATGTTGATTAAAATGACAAACAAGATTTCGTGACAACATGTCTGTTTCGACATTTGTTGAACCCTTTTCATATTTTATCTCATAATCAAACATACTAAGTTTGAGTGACCATCTAAAAAGCACACCTCTTAAGTTTTTAACACTCTTTAACCATACTAGAGATGCGTGGTCCGTATGAATTGTAAACTTGACACCATGAAAGTAATGATAGAATTTGTCAAGAGTTTCTATAATAGCTAAACATTCTAATTCAGTTATGAAATAATTTTGCTCATAACTCTTCAAAATTCTAGAATGATAAGCAATAGGATGTAAGAAATTTTCTTTATCAGGTTGTTTTAGAACGGCACCTACTGCTATCTGAGAGGCATCTACAAACATATGTAAAGGTAATTTATAGGATCATAAATTTTGAGGATGGGTTTAGCAATTAAAGAATTTTTTAATTTTTCAAAAGAGTCCTGGCACTCTGAGTTCCATTCCCATATTGTGTCTTTTTTAAGTAATCGATTTAGAGGATATCTAATTTCAGCATATTTATTTATGAATTTATGGTAAACATTAATGGAACCTAGAAATCGTTGTAACTCTTTCACATTGGAAGGAGGTTTTAAATTTTTGATGGTTTCAATATTGGCATTTGCTGGTGTTATAGTTCCATTAGTGATTTTATAACCTAAGAAATTGATTTTATTTTGGCTTAATTTACATTTAGAAAGTTTAAGTTTAATGTTTTCTTGTTTGCAAATGTCAAAAATTTGAGCTAAATGGTTTAAATGTTCTTCTAAAGAGGAAGAGAAAATTATAATATCATCAAAATAGTGGCACGCAAAGTCGGTTTTATATTTATTAAGGATCCTTCGAATGGTTCTATTGAATATGGGAGGGCTAGTTTTTATGCCAAAAGGGAGCACGAGCCACTCAAAAAGTCCAAAGTTGGTTGCAAATGCTAATTTTTCTGTATCGGATGGATGTATTGGTATGTGCCAGTAGCCAGAGGCTAAATCCAAAGTTGAAAAATACTGAGCACTACTCAATTTATCTAAAATTCCATCGATACGGGGCAAGGGTTCTGCATCGTTTTTATTTATTGCGTTTATTTTTCTATAGTCTATACATAATCGCGTTTTTTTACCTTCCTCTCTTTTCATAACTAGTGTAACAGGGGCAGAATAGGGGCTATTACTTTCCTTTATCAGTCCGGCTGCTAACAATGATTGAATTTGCTTTTTTATTTCTATTTCTTCTAGGGCAGATGTTCGGTAGGGCCTCAAAGATATAGGTAGGTCTGAGTTTAGTATAACGCGTTGTGGTTCAATATTAAACCTACCCACATCATATTTATGCTTTGCAAAAATATAACTATAAATATGAACTAATTCCCTTAAATTTACATCTTGAATTAAATTTATTTCCCCAGTTAAATCTGAATCCGAATTATCGCGAAAATTTTGAAGAGTCATGGAACCTCTATAATCAGGATGCACATTAATTGCGTGATCATATTCAACACAGTCTTCATTTTTCATAATATTTCCACAAGTAGATTGTAACTCTATATCATGATTACTTACATTCAGTGTTTCATTATCATAATTATCTATTGCTACAGTATTACCAGTATTTAATTTCATATTTCAAATTCATTAGATTGATCCCTGTTTTGTTGTACTTGGTCCATATTTACTGTATTGAAATGAAGGGATCTCTCATTATGTATGGATATACTGTTAGTTATAATTTTCCTTCCCTGCCTTACAATACAATTTTTACATTCTATGGTTAATTTAAATTTAGAACATTCTTTTAACCCCAAAATAGCATAATCCAAATTTGTATTGCATACTAAAAAGTTAACATATTTTTCAATTTTACCCACTTTTAGAAGAACACTACATTTTTTATTTATATGTAAAAATCCTTTTGCCTGACCAATGGTAACTGAGGGTATAGTCTCAATTTTAGCATTAAGTTTTTTAACAAATTTAAGTGGCATTATTGCAATAGTTGAGCCAGTATCTACAACACATGGCAAATTATAATTATTTGTACATCTATACACAATTAATTGCAAAACATTATGAGAATTATTTTGTGAGATATTTGGAAGAGTATCAGAGGATGGTACCTCACTCCTAAAAATACATTCTCTTTCCCAATGAAAAGCATTACTCACACCCCTATTTGTGCATATCCTACAAGGTCTTGAAGGGTATGAATTTTGAATATAATTATTTTGACAAACTCTAGGCCTTTGAAACTGAGATTGCCTTTAGGGAATCCAATTCCTAGGTGTATTATTGTGCCTAACTGGCTGAATCCAGGGCCTAGTTGGTTGAAAAGGTTGAAAATTTTGTCTAGCTGATGGTTGATTTATTACTTGGTTTAAAACTAGTGGGGTGGAAACTTCCACGAATTGTTTGACAACCCGGTACCATTCTGTGGTACTACTAGGAGGATTTATAATAATATTGTTTTTGAATTCTGGTTTTAAACCAACAGTTAAACCTTGTAATAGTATATTTTCACTAAGATGTAATTTCCTACCAATTTCCACTTTTTTACGAAAATAAGTTTCTAAATTGTCTAAATTATCTAATTTCAGATTTGAAAAATCAGAAAAACTCGGGAACTCTAATTCAATGAGTCTTTCTATCAAAATTTTCTTAATTTGTTCATAATCCGGACAATTTAAGCAGTCATTGATATAAATTTTTTGCGCTTCCCCTTTCAAATATTGCGCAATAAAATTAAATTTCCATTCTAGATTTTTCTTCTCCTTTTCACATGTTGTATCAAAATAAGTTAACCACGACAAAATGTTCATTCCAGAACTCGGATCAAACGGTACGAATTTAGGATCTTTCATAATTTTTTTATTCTTACTCATTAGAATAAATGAAGCACTTCTATTTTCTTTATTAAATCCTGATCGTAAAATCATTTGCAATAAATTTCAAAGTTAATAATTTCTATCAATTACATATTTTTTTCAAAATTACTATATCAGATCCATAACATACAATAAATAATAAATAAATAAATTAGTAAATTAATCAATTAACTTCAAATTACTCTCATCAATAAAATAATAAATAAATAAATAAATAAATAATAAATATTTCATATATCATAAAAATAATAAAAATAATAATCAAAACATTTAATAAAATAACTTACAGTTTCTTGAAAAATCTTCAATAAAATTCAATCGTCTTTAGATTCCTCATCAAATACTTCTTGCATACTCACCACTTTGAAGTCATTAATTTTCAAAAATTTTCAATATGACCATGAATACTGAATAAATATTTATGCGCACAGATCAACATCAAGCGTCAGAAAATCCACATCAGACTCGAAGCAAGTACTATTCATTAGCAAGCTGAAAATACCAATCGAACTTCGGCGATAGCATGCTTTTCTTCGTTCCATCGCAATTTTCTTTAAATATCATTCATTAAAAAGGCAGCACAGATAACTAATTCTGTCAGACTTTTTTATTAGTTGTGACGATTTAAGGTGAACTCGAATTATTTCCACTGGTTAAAAAAAAAAAAAAAAAAAAAAAAAAACACAGTCATGGCAAGCGAGGGAAAAAACAAAATAAATAAATAAATGTAGAAGATCCAATAATTAGTCATGGGCTGCTGTAAATTCATTTATTAAATTCGTAATAATGAGGAAGGGAAAAGCTCCTTTTGCAAAAATTCCATCATTATTTCAGCGAGCCGTCCTCATCCAAGAAGCAACCCAAGAATCTTCTTTTTCATCTCGAGACTTCTACCTTTTTAAACTAAAAAGAATGTTCTGGAACATTCTGTAACCTCAAACCATCATTCTTTTATGTAAACAGAATTCTTGTCCAGCTACGAGATTATTCTCCACAGACGATAAATTTATTTAAAAAAAAATATTATTTAACCAATTTAAAATTGAATCGGTATTTTTTAGGCAGACGACTTTTATAAATGATTAATTTTAAGAGAAAAAGAAAAGAAATGAATTTATTAATATGCACACTATCGAAGGTTGACGGCTGAAAAATAAATAAATAGATAAAATAAAATAATGATATTTTTTGAAAGGTATGATTTTGGAATAAATTTAATAAGACTTTCTTAAAAAGGGTTAATAAAAACATAGAAGAAATCAGTTTTATTTGGAATATTAAGAAATAAAGTTTTAATTAAGAATATTTTTAATTTAGAGCCATCTTTTTTTAAATTTACGCATACTGGAATAATGTTTTTTAAAGCAAATTAAGAATTTATATCGTCTGCATACAGATTAACAGATTAGATCTAGAAACAAGATTTTAATTTAATAATTTGAAGTAAGTACGGAAAATTAAGATAGAATAAAGGTTAGTTTTGACGAAAAAATTTTAAATTTGTAATATATATATTCTATATATATAAATAAAATATAAATGAAATGATGTAGCGGCCTTAGTCCGTAGTGTTGCTATCATTTCATCCCCATATTCAGAAACAAAAAAAATATGGTCTATATAACAATGTATTACGCCTGATATATACAGAATATTTACCATTTGTTTATCTAAAACAATTTCATTGTGTTAAATTACAGCAGGACAAGACTACTAGGAATAGCTTTAAATCTATTGCTATGTTTTTAGCAAAATAAAAAAGAACCGGAATCGAAGCCATTACTTTTAAATTTAACATTCTCAAATTTATGGAAGCATCTTCTACAGAACACTGTGAATTTTAACGTTTAATATATGCCTTTTATTAGTGTTATCTCAAACCTTTTGATTGCCACTCGAAGACTAGAGTAAAACCAAGCATGTTATTTAATGAAGAGCGTTTTTATATTGAAAATCACGACGTAAGATCATATTTCAACAAAAAGGATTTTAAAATAAATTCTTATGTTTGACTAAATATTTGTTTTTCTCGATCATTAAAAATTTATTACGATATCGTCTGGGGCGTTTTATTGGTTAAATAACATCTAAAATGAAAAGAAAAACATATTTTAAAAAATTATGGCATGCAAATATTATCATAGTGAATCTTTTATAATGGACTAAGAAAAAAAGAATCTTATATTATTACTATAAATTCAAAAGGAAACAAAATAATTTAAATAAGAAAATTCGTGCGTTAAAACTTTGGGCAAATCTAAACATAATCAATGCGCAAACTTTTAACGTACTCATATTTTATGACTGAAAAACTGTCATCAAATCGAAAAATAGAAAAATGGTAAACTGATAAAACTACGTGCTAAAAATTAATTGTTATGGTAAAACATTTATACAAAAAAAAATAAAGATTTCTGAAAAATAATATTATTCTATTTGGGGAAAAAATGTGTTTCTTTTCTATTACAATAAAGTAATTTATACATTGCTCTACAAAGGCTTTTAAATGTCTTTTTATTAAACAATAAAGTATCATCAAGTGTTTTTTACAATTCGGTCCAAAATTAAGAAATGATAGCAAAAAGATCTAGTGGTTGTACATACATGCGCTTTGCACATAAATATCTAGCAAGAAACATGACTTTGTGTGGGAAGAAAAAGTGTTCAATACGTCAATAATAAAGGGTAGTACTGCGTATAGTTCCGTTTAATATCCTTATAAATTTGGATACGAAAACTTTAAAGAACATTAGATATACAAATTTTGCATGAATATTTTGTGTTGTGTGAGAAATATGAAATTTCTCCATCCAATTATTCTCAGTAGTACCTTATTTTTTGAAGATTTTGAATAATGCTTTTGTTTGCTGTGACAGATACCTCTGAACAGCTTTGTATATTTATCTACAAACTACATAGTTCATTCAACCGCATAAATATTTTTATCGCATTTCACCAGTTATTATCATATTTGACCTTTGTATGGTATTTTATTCTAATTTTCCGATCTCTGTTTGGTTTTCTTGTAATCTATGGTTCTTGCTTTCGTTGCGGTTATATGCAAGATAGGATGCGTCACCCAATTTGCAGAGTATAGAAGATGAGACGAAGGAGTCTGTCTCCAGATTTGGGTCAAATTCTCTTCAGAATAGACTTAAGGAGGGAATCAAAGGAGTAAAAGGAAAATCAGGGGAGGACTCCACACACTATACGTGTACATGCATTGTAAGACAAAAACCATACTGGCTTTCAATGTCTTGCAATTAATGGTACCATTGATTAATTTCTTCCTAAACTGTTTCAGAAGGAGTGTTTTCTAGCCTTGTATTATACCGTTTTCCTCTAAACATGAGGTCTTCAGTTCCTAGGAGAAAGAAATAAGCAAATGATTTGCATTTTTAAGTATTTATTTAAATTTTAAAGTCTATTGGATCAAACACATTATTGACAACTTTTGAGCCTGTGACATTGGAAGACTTAATAAAAATGAACAAAATTATGACAAATTTTTGCATATCAGTAATTTAGAATTTTCTGTACAGCGATTTAGCCAAATGTACTTACGTTTGTGTGCAGCTTGACTTATAGAATTTTTAGAAATTAAAAAAAAGTATTTGATTAATATATGTAAATTGTTTATGCAAAATTTTCAAATTAGACTGAATAATCGTTAAATTTTGTTATAATCGACTTGTGTGTATCGAGAATTAAGGTGTGATTTGTGAGAATTGTGTGTTACGTAATAATTTAAGCCACTGTTTTACAGAAATTTAAAGCCACTGTGGTCAAAATAGGACCAGCTTGGTCGGCACAATGGATCAAAACCGAATACTGACAGCACACGACGTAGTTTGACTTTAATTCCAGGATCAGCTCGTAAGCATTAAGCCTGTGTCACCTGATTTCTTGTGGATGCAGTAACAATTAGTGCATGTGTATAAGGGCTTGCCCGTAAGCAACATTGCAACTTTTTTGCATCATTGCTTGATAAATAAGTTCTACAATAGATTTTTTTTTTACAATCACGGGTTGTCAGCCTGATTGAGTTAAAGATTTGACTACTGTTCAGTTTTGCAGCTGAAATTAACTTATTAATTAAAAGAAATTAATATCGATGTGGAGCATCGAAGAGATATATATAACTTTAAATTTGAATATTTTTTAATTATTGAGAGTTATAGATTTACTCTACTTAACTATCGCACTCTGTAGACCAGATCTAGAAGGGAGTTTTCAACTTATTGTGAATTAATTAAGAAAATAACGTGTCTTTAAACTTTAAGCTTTAATTCCGTAAGTCGTGGCTTTATCAGGCACATCACACATTAATATAACATGTACTCTATCAATAAGGTATAAAACAGTCGTAAACATGAAATTACAAGCAGAAAAAGTCAACCACACTGTTGAAAAAAAATCTGTAAAAATACTAAAACTGGGATTACTAGAACTTTTTATGTACTAACAACAGCAAAAATTCCTGTAACAAATACAGATTTGTACTGAAAGTAACAAAAAAATTTGTAAGGCTACAAGGAATTTTTTAGAAAACTGGGATTTCAAGAATATTTTATGTAACTGCAATTTAGGTTACTGATAAAATTTTACAGTTAACTGTAACTGTAGTGATTTCATTTGTAAAATTAAAGAGTTCTGTACCTTTACATCAATAAGTTTTATAGATTTCTTTCTATTCTTGTGCAGTATACAAATAAAATGCTAGTAATTTGATTTCACATCTGTAGGATTGCAGATTTTTTTTTTTTTTTTACAGTGTTCTTATTCAATACGTATTCTTCAAATCAGGCATATAAGTGACACAATTCTTAAATTATAAAAATAAAACATTTAAAATAAAAGAAACTCTTTGTGATAGGCATATAAACTTTTTAATGTACAGTGTAAAAAAAAAAAAAAAAAAAAAAAAAAAAAAAAAAAAAAAACTGTAAAATTACTATTTTTTTTAAGATTGGGATTCCTAAAGCTTCTCATGTAACGATAACAGCAAAAAGTCGTGTAATGAAATCGTTTACATGAACTTTTGCTATTATCGTTACATGAAAAGTTCCAGGAGTAGTAGTTTTTCAGAAAAAAGTTTAGTTATTTTACAGTGTATCTAAGCGCAGATAGACATATAGCTGTACACACACAGAGACATATTCATGTAAATGTATATATATGTACAAAAAACTTTCATTATATGTTTAATTATTCATTTATTTTTTTAATTCCTAAAGAGCATACAATTGTATAATTCTAAAAATTTATCATTTATTTAAATTCCTAAAGAGCATTTTACATACAATTGTATAATTCTAAAAATAATTTTGCGAGAAGGTTTGCATTTAGCATTTATGTTATTAATTGATTGCAACATACAATGTATGATTTTATCGTCGAAGCAGAATTCCCAGTCAAAATGTAAATAGACTTTAGTCATTATGGGATATTGAATATTGATTTATACATGTAAATAGATAATGAAACTATACACATGCATCAATTAAAAGATTAGAATTCGGAATCTGTGTTTAGATTACTGTTTGAAAATCAGTCTATTGTTTTGAAAAATGCATTGTTGACTCGAAATGAAGTTCCATAGTTTTTTAAGGCTGTATATATGTATATATATACATACATACATATATATATATATATAGATAGATAGATAGATAGATATAAAACCATTAATACTATTGAAATATATGAAACATTGAATTTAATAACTGTTAGCACATTGAACATGGAAGGAAAATATAAAAAAATAATATGAATACAAATGAAATGTGTAGCATCAAAGCAGAATCTTCAGGTCCCAAATAATTTGGAACTACAAATGAATTGTGTGGTTTCATCTTCTTATTTGCCATGAAAAAGCAAAACAATACCAATTTGGGACTAACAACACACACAAAACCAAACCCAAATGAAGAAAAAAACATCGGAAACAAAAAAACATCGAAACTACTAAAATGGATAGAAAAATGAAATGGGATAAATAAAAATAATTATCGTCAATATGATAATAATATATAAATAAATCAATCAAAAACAGAGTAATGTGATAACGGAAAAATTTAACCATACACCCTATTAAGATTTAAAACAAAATCATTTAATTTGACTATTCTAAGCTAAACTCAATATCTTAATATAAGCTGATTTAAGATTTAAAAATAGATAATTAATATTATTACCCTGTACACTTTGAAAAAAGTATTATAGGTATCCAATTTATTTAAAGTTAGGTACAATTTAATCATGTAATTTAATTAAATTATATTAATAGAATTAACTGATGTGACTATACAATTATCCATTCGTTAGTGTATATATATATATATATATATATATATATATATATAAGAATGTGGGATTAAAGAATAAAGTATCCAGCAATAAAAGATAATAAACTCAATGATTTAATGAACGTGATATCCAAAATGAGATTCGTGTGATGATGCATAAAAAGAACGAGGTGTTCTATAGATTTCAGCGATGGCGAGTTGGATGGATTTTTAATCCAAAGCTCAGAGAAGCTTATTTATTTTAAATATTATTCAGTTCTACTGTTATCATTGAATGTTACTTACATATTTTATGTCTATTAAACCTTTTTATTTTTTTAAGAATGTTACTTTTGCTTAAATCATAAGCTAATCACTCAATATTCCCACAAGTTTTGGGGGTTCGTTGCCGGGATTGAAGGATTTGAATGATTTCGCTGATTTATATTTGAATTTGAATTTCACGATGAAAGCTATTTTACACTAAGAAGATCTAAGTCTAAGAAAAATGTTTTGTTTTTAAACTAATACGTATTATGTAAAAAAGGAACTGTTTCTTATATGTGTAATGATTAGAAATTATCCGTAATCAAGCCTGCAAGATAGTGCACTATATTGTTTTGTTGAAGTGTAAACAAAAATTATAATGTCTGTTCTGAATAAAGCTAGAAAGGCGGACTTGTTAACATTGTGTGATGACCTAGGTATAGTTGTGCCTCAGAGTCCAAGAATCATTGATTTGATAAAGTTGGTGACTGAATCGAAGGATTATGAAGAAAATTTTGTAAAAGTTCGACTTGAAGTCATAGCCGCGGAGAGAATAGAAAAAGAAAGACTAGAAGCAGAAAAAGAAGAAAGACGATTAAGGCTGGAAGCAGAAAAAGAAGAAAAAAGACTAGAAGCAGAAAAAGAAGAAAAAAGACTAGAAGCAGAAAAAGAAGAAAGACGGTTACGGTTAGAAGCAGAAAGAAGATTAGAGGAAAAGAAGATGGAAATGGAGTACGAATTACGAAAAATTGAACTTCAAGGAAATATGATAAATACAAGTAACGGTTCGGCTGTAACTGGTACAGGTAAGCAACTAAATTTGTCTAAATTAATGTCACACTTTGATGGGAAGGGTGATATTAGTATCTACTTAGCTCTATTCGAGAGACAGATTTCTAGGATGAATATAACAAAAGAGAATTGGGTCATGCACTTATTAAGTTTAATGCCGCTAGAAATTGCTAATGTTATAACTAGAGAACCAGAAACATTAACAAATAACTACGATTATGTAAAAAACTTGCTGCTCAAAAGATTCAAATTGACGCCAGAAGAGTTTAGGCAAAAATTAATGTCGCATAAGAAAGAAAATTCAGCCACTTGGCGCGATCTAGCATTTGAGTTAAGGAATTATTTAGAAGAATGGATTACCGGTCTTGATGTGTCGAATTTTGAAGATTTAAAAGAATTAATACTGGTAGATCAAATCAAAAGAAGATTACCGATAGAAATGAAGGAACATTTCATCGATGATCTTCCCAAAATTAAAAGTGTTGATACGTTAGTTTGTAAACTAGATGATTACGAAACAGCAAGGCGTAATATTAAAACCATGAATAGAAATTCACACCACTTTGAAGATAGGAAGTCAAAAATGCGCGAAAATAACAATTCAAAACCGTGGTTACCATCTCAACGTTATGATACTTTAAGAAAACAACAATTCGCAGATAATACAGCTAATAAAAATGAATCTTCTAATTTAAATGAAAGAAACAGGGCACAAATTAGATGTTTTAAATGTAACCGTCTTGGCCACGTAATATCCCAGTGTAAAAATGGGAATAATAGTCAAATAAATTATGACAGCCAAAATCGGAGCCAAAACCAGCGATTATCCAATCACAAAGAAGTGAATTGTGCATTAATCAAAGAAACAAACAGCGCCAAACCGGATCACATGTTAGACACCGATATTAACGGGAGCCAAAACCCGCGATTATCCAATCACAAGGAGATAAATTTTGCAGTAATCAAACAAACAAACAGCGCCAAGCCGGATCGCATGATAAATATTGATATTAACGGTGAAAAGACACAGATCTTTTTTGACACTGGAAGTGATATCAGTCTGGTCAGTTATGAATACTATACGAAAATTGGATCGCCAAGATTACGTTCAAATAATATTTCTTTGTCAGGCATAGAAAGAGTAGTTGTTTATCCTAAAGGATACTTTTCATATGAATTTAATATTGATGGTTTTCTAATCAAAGCAAATTTGTATGTGTTAGAATCTCTTTCATATGATATTTTATTGGGATATGATGTGATTAGCAAATTAAAATTGGCGATAGATGAGAACGGAATTAAGATCGTTGGCGAACGCAACAATATTGAAGTAGGTTACACTGAAGTTCAGAAGAATTCTGACATAAAATTGAATCATGCTGCCAGAAATAACAATGAAAAGAAAACGTCAACGTTAGGTAATTCACGTGATGAAAATATTATAATTGTAAACGATAATAATGCAGGAGATATTTTCTTAATTAATTTAGCGAGCGTCATAGAAGATGATGAAATTGATTTAGATCACGTGAGAAATTTTAATATAAGAAAACAAATAAATGAATTATTAAAGGGATACAAGCCAAATAAATCAAAAGATACAGGATTACGGATGAATATAATTTTATCTGATGAAATTCCTGTTTGTCAACGGCCACGAAGATTTCCTTTTAAAGAGCAAGAAATAATCGAAAACCAGGTTCAGCAATGGTTGAAAGACGGAATTATAAGGCGCAGTTTTTCAGATTACGCTGCACCGGTAGTTTTAGTTAAAAAGAAAGACAACTCGTATAGGTTATGCATAGATTACCGTAAACTGAATAAGAAAATAATCAAAGATCGGTACCCATTACCTTTAATTGAAGATGTTTTAGATAAATTAGAGAGATCAAAAGTATTTACGACTCTCGATCTAAAGAATGGTTTTTTTCATGTTGAAATTGAGGAGAAAAGCAGGAAATACACCGCATTCGTGACACACGAAGGAGAATATGAGTTTTTGAAGTGTCCATTTGGTTTATGTACATCAGGAAACCAGTTCCAAAGATATGTAAACACGGTGTTTAGAAAGTTATTACGTGACGGCACAGTAGTTATTTATATGGATGATTTTATTATTCCATCACAAACTGAAGAAGAAGGTTTAGAGAAATTGAAACAAGTACTTGAAGTTGCAGCGGATTATGGGCTAGAGTTTAACTTCAAAAAATGCAAATTTTTAAGGAAAAAAATAGAATTTCTTGGTTATATAATTGAAAATGGGACGATACAGCCATCTGAATCGAAGACATCAGCTGTTTGGAATTTCCCTCAACCAAAAACAATAAAACAATTGCAATCATATTTAGGATTAACAGGTTATTTTCGTAAATTTATTCCGAACTATGCTCGAATAGCCAAACCATTGACTGATTTATTGCGTAAAAATGTCACATTTGAATTTGGCACAGAACAAATACAGGCGTTTAAAAAATTAAAAGAAATATTATCGCAAAAACCAGTATTGCATTTATTTAAACAAGGATCAGCACTAGAATTACACACCGACGCAAGTAGCCATGGTTTCGGAGCAGTACTACTACAAAAAGCGGATGATGGAAAATTCCACACTATACAATACATGAGCAAAAAGACAACCCCGCAACAAGAAAAATATTGTAGTTATGAATTGGAGGTATTGGCAATAATTGAAGCTCTTAAAAAATTCAGGAACTACTTACTTGGTACAAAATTCAAGATAGTAACTGATTGTGAAGCATTTCAGAAAACATTAAACAAAAAAGATTTGGCTCCAAAAGTCGCAAGATGGGCTTTATTCATGGAAGAATTTGATTATGAAATCACACATAGACCAGGGAATAAAATGAAACATGTAGATGCTTTGAGCAGAAATACTGTTTTAGTAATTACAAGATCACAGAGTGAGATGACAGCTAGAATAGCTATAGCACAGGAGAAAGATGAGCTCATAAAATCAATAAAATCTTTAGTTGAAAAAGGTGAAGAAAATGAATATCTTATCAAGAATAACGTGTTGTATAAGTTTGATAACGGAAGAGAGTTACTTGTAGTGCCTGAAGAAATGCAAAAAGAGATTATTCGTAAAACACACGATAAAGGGCATTTTGCTGCAGTCAAAACAGAAGAATTAGTAAAAAAAGAGTTCTTCATCCCTAACCTGAGAAAACAAGTTGAAACAGTGGTAGTAAATTGCATCGAATGTATTCTATTTAACAAGAAACGAGGCAAAGCCGAAGGTTTTCTAACGCCCATACCAAAAGAGAATATACCATTAAGCACATACCACATTGATCATATTGGACCACTGCCATCAACAAACAAGAAATATCAGCATATATTCACAGTTGTAGATGCCTTTACTAAGTTCGTATGGTTTTATCCGGTGAAATCCACGACGGCTCAGGAAGTCATTGAAAAGTTATCATTGCAACAAACTGTGTTCGGGAATCCCAGCAAAATAATAACGGATCGGGGACCAGCGTTCAGATCAGATGAGTTTATAGAATACTGCAAAGAGCAAGGGATAGAACACGGTAAAATTACTGCAGGAATGCCCAGGGGAAACGGACAGATCGAAAGAATTCATAGCATCCTGATTCCTGTACTAGCAAAGCTATGTGGGAATGAGCCCACAAAATGGTATAAATATGTGGCAGATGTGCAGAGAATTCTCAATAGTACAGTTACAAGAAGTACAAAATACAGCCCGTTTGAATTGATGATTGGCGTAAAAATGAAAAATAAAAATGACTTAAGGATTAAAGAAATACTAGAGGAAGAAGATATAAATCACATGATGATGGAAAGGGAAAATGTAAGAGAAGAAGCGAGAAAAAATATTTTGAAAATACAAGAAGAAAATAGAAAACAATTTAACAAGAAGAGGAGAGAGCCCAACAAATATAAATTAAATGATCTCGTGGCAATCCAAAGAACGCAGTACGGCACAGGTCTGAAATTAAAGGAAAAATTCCATGGACCTTATAAAGTTACTAAAGTAAAGTCAAATGATCGTTATGATGTAGAAAAAATTGGAGACCATGATGGTCCCAACAAGACCTCAACTGCTGCAGAATATATGAAGCCCTGGAGTAACGCATCTGCATAACGTGACATGTTTTTGTTTTATGTTCACCTGTTTTGTATGTGTAAATTTGTGTCTAAATTTTTATAAACAGCTGCCGAGGACGTCAGAAACGTCAGGATGACCGAGAATGTGGGATTAAAGAATAAAGTATCCAGCAATAAAAGATAATAAACTCAATGATTTAATGAACGTGATATCCAAAATGAGATTCGTGTGATGATGCATAAAAAGAACGAGGTGTTCTATAGATTTCAGCGATGGCGAGTTGGATGGATTTTTAATCCAAAGCTCAGAGAAGCTTATTTATTTTAAATATTATTCAGTTCTACTGTTATCATTGAATGTTACTTACATATTTTATGTCTATTAAACCTTTTTATTTTTTTAAGAATGTTACTTTTGCTTAAATCATAAGCTAATCACTCAATATTCCCACATATATATATATATATATATATATATATATATATATATATATATATATATATATATATATATATATATATATATATATATATATATATATATATATATATATATATATATATATATATATATATATATATATATATATATATATATATATATATATATTGGATGGGGGTAAGTGTGTTTTAATGAAGCTGGAAATTTTCATGTTGCAAGGTAAAGTTTTCTGTGTAATGCTCTTTCCTTATGCAAAATGCATTGTTTTTGAAATGAATATTAAAACAACCTGCACTAGTTCAAAAAATTATAGACTGTATAACATTATTGGAAAGAAATCAAGGGCTTTTTCAAATGCCACCATTGGATTTAATAGATGATGAAGACATTTAGAATATCATAAGAAACATTTTTTAATAGAACTTTAACCTACTAAATTATCCTTAACAAAATTAACAAGTTTTACATTATCATCTTTTTGTTCTTAATTTATTACTCTTACTTATATTATTCTGTTTATTTTATTTATTCCATTCAACTATCTCTAAATTGTCTTAACCTATTGCTATTTTTTTTTTTTTTTTTTTTTGAGAGCTAAGAAAATTTATCATCATTAAGTATTATTTAAGTTAGATTATTATTGCAACTTCTGGTTATGAATATGCTCATAGGTTTATCTTAATTATTTAAATTGTACATATAATTTTGTATTTATCACTGTGAAGAATTCTTCAATTATGTTTACTTTTTGAGCACACACTGAATAGCTAGGGCTACGCGTTGTCATTGTGTTTAAATTATATTCTTTCATTTGTTTTCTAATATATGTTTGGGAAATTCAATAGTGTCCCTGGTCTCTCCTGAGACCGTATACTACGGAGGTTCTCCTTTCCTTTTGGCTTTTCTGTCTTAGTCCATGTTGGACTTTTAGCATAGTTATTTCACCCTGCTAGCTGGGGCTTGTTGAGCTTAAGCCATTTGGTAGATCTCCCCACCTAGCTGAAACTGAAACTGAAACTGTTTTTGAAAGATAAATTGCGAACTTTAATATATATTTTATGTATCTCATTATTTATGGAATGATATGTGTCGTGCTTACACCGTCTAGTTAAATATCTTTATAAGTATTTATCGTTAAATAAGATTTTATTTTCACCATTAACAGAAATGTTATTCCAGAATATCTAATCAAATCAATATATCTGATTTAGCTGAATGAAATTTATTAAACTATAATGAAAGACTTCAGAATAATTCTATTTGACCATTTAAGGATATTGAACGAAATTCTGCATAACACTTTAATTGTAAATGATGGGCTGTAATTGGTAGAGCATTTGGAAGAAGGTCTTTAACTTGACAGCTGTAACTATAATTGCTGATGTATGGTGACACTGAAAGCATATATATATTTTAGAATTTCATGTTTAACTTTACTTATGTGAACTACAACAGTTTGACTTTAAGGATGAGAAAATTTAATTTGAGAAATTAAACTGTTCAATGGATAAATCAATTAGCTAAATAAATATTATAAGATTAAAGTATTAGCATAAGATAAAATTTAACGAATTTTTTTTTATTGAATTTTGTTTGAAAGAGAACTATAGAATGTAGTCATACTGCAGGCAAGGTTTTCTTAAGAGAACATTTACGTTGTTGATTATTCTTACGTTGTTCCAAAAACGTTGTCCAAAATCGTTCCGCTAATACGGCTACTTGCACCTTTTATTTTACAAAAAATATCTTCGCAAAAATATTTCTAGTAATATTCGCAGCACTTTAATTCGAAATATTGATGCCTGTGCGTATTTTGAACATAGTATATGGGGTTTTACAAAACGTACGCCAAATATCATTTTTTGCCCTACATGATAACTATCGATTATTGATTAAAATTGTGTAACATAAATGCTACCGACTATTATTCCTCACCTTTTCTGATAGTCTAAATTGAAACAAGGAGTTTAATGACGCAGAATTAAATTGTTCGAAATACCTATGTAATAACACAAAACAAAATTACGCAAATAACTAAATATATATATTTTATACGCATTTTCACATTGAAAATACTTTTAGTTTTCTGAACCTTCAAGCCAAATCTCAATTTGACCATTGACATATTTGATGAGTTTCGTTATCAATACCTATGCTTTAACTATGCATTTATCGAAATATTTTTAAACACGGCCACACACTTTTTAGAACAGACAATTTTGTCACATGAAAATAGCCTCACTTTCCATAAAATAAAAATACCTATTGTTGATATTTCTAAATACCATAATAAATTATTTCCTTGTTTAAACTGATTGTAAACTTTCTTTTAAAGACATGTGAATACATTGAATTTGTGGTGAAAACCTTCATTGTCTGCCAGTCTTGTCGTGTGCAACTGGAATTTATACAGTATACGGCATTTTTCTTTTATGAATCATGAAAACGTGCGAGATTGATGTAGCCACTTTACGATTCTCCAAGGTTCAACTAATATATAAGTACAGATCATTATTTGAAGGATTATGACATCAAACTATTAAAACTAAAACAGATAAACAAAAAATGTCGCTTTCTTCTACGTGACATATAGATTCAATTCAAGCACAAAAAAGGAAAAATATATGTTTATATATGAAATGGATCGATAAATTTTAATATCCTTCAATTGTGACATTCATGCACAACATGATACAGGCAATAGATTATGTTATTATTGCATTATGTTCTTATCAATGTATCTATTCATGATTATAAAATATTCTATAAAATCTGTAATTTGATTTATTTTATATGAATATCCAAAATAGTAGCAGTCTGATTTCTATAGAAAAAAACTGCAGAGGGTATTATATTGTTTATTTTAAAATATATATTTTATATTTTTGAATCATTTAGGCAACGTATAACTATTATATAAGAAAACATTCTTTGTAAGGAGTATAATACAGCTTTGAAAACTCATACAAAACATTAGACAAAATACAATTTAAATGTTATTTTACGCGAAATCTATTAAATAAAGTTTTTTCATTTAAAAATGTATTAGTCACAAGATGATAGTTTAGGTTTTTAATTTCAACATTAAAATTTATATAAAAAAATATAACTGCAGCTTCTCAAATGAATGTTTTTCGTGATTAAAATAAAGAAATTCTAACAAATTTTAAAACTTGAAATTTCCATTGCAATCATTGGACGTATATAAAATTTTTTAAACGGACATATTTTGTATTTGATTCTTTGGACATCAACACTCAATTGCCCATCCATAATATTTATCTTTATTATCTATCACTATAACATTCACACAAATAAACACTACATCAAAATAATGATTTTGAAATAATAAGATAATAACACTTTTATTATAGTCATGCTCTATAATTATGAAATTATAAAATCATTTTACATTATTGATAGTATTTATTTTCCACTAATACTTTTCTGAATCTATAAAATTAAAGTATTCCTTCAGGACATTTAACATCCATTTAAAATATACAGGAAAAAATACTAAACAAAATTAATGTTAATTTTAGGCATTATGGCTCTATTAATTATTTAACATTTTGGAGCAATTTTCAGTTCGGAAAATAAGTTTCCTTATAAATAGACTTAAATATGGTTTTTTATTTGTATAATGTGTTACTCCACTTATTTTAAATATATTCTTCTGACAATGAAAAATGTTTCTAAGAGGAAACTCAAACGTATTCTCGACGTTTTCAATCGTAAAAACAGAATATATTGTACATTTTTGTTTGCAATGTAAAATCTGACGAAGAAAGTTGAAGCTACTTTTCTCATTCTGTTTTCCAGAAAATATTTCTACGAAGTTTTTGATAATGTTAAACAATTTTCTTTGAGTTATCCATTTTTAAAAAGTGGACATTTTAAAATAACTGTCTAAAATAATGCAGAATTTTTCACTAACCACATTAAAATGTTATGTATAGCTTATTTAGGTAACGAGTGGTTTATATTATTGTTGTCATTTTTGGAAATTACAAATCGATAAATATTGCATTCATAATCTAACACTATTTTTATTTCTTTATTTTTCAAATTAGAATAACTTTAAAAATATATTTAGATATCAAACTTAAAATGTTAAGAGAACTTTACGAAAGGCGTCAATGCTCTTTAGCTAGTATAAAACCTCTGATGTCATGGCTGACTAATAAACAAAAATGGAATGGTATTTTTATAGTTAAGATCAAAATATCCAAATAAAGGTTATTACAGACAAGTGTTTTATATACTTATACATCTATTATAAATGTGAAATATCAGTACCTTACATGAAAAAGAATAGTATACTTTTACAGACCTAAGTTTAATGACAATTCTCTTAATAATAAAAATTTACATAATTTATAAGAAAAAAGTGAACATTTCTATTAAACATAATTTAAATTTTAAATTTTAAAAACAGTGTGATATTGATTATTTTTTGTATTAACTCTTAAATTATTTAGTGATTTATAAACACGCAACTTATAACATTATGATAACAGCGTGTTATTCTTATTTTACATAATATATATATATATATATAAATCAGTTTAGTATTATAATAAAGCATGCAGAAAAGAGATGTACCAGATATACCTTTTTATATTATAAACTCTAAGAATTGTACTGCTTTGGTTCAAAATCACAAATTGAGAGAAACTCAAACACTTGTAGATAAGAACATGTGCAATGTGTACTTTGTTATTTTAGTTCTTGCTTTGTCACATACTCAAAATGGCTATCCCTAAGTGTAAAGCATTATTGGTCGTCTAGAGATTTAAAAACTTTTAAAACCGTGCAATTTCTTTATTTTCGTACTTTATAAAATTCATCGTGTTTACGTTCTTCCGCTACTTTATGACTTGACTCAACTGAAAGGCACAAACAAAGAGGCTATTATGTTCATTATTTTGAACATGTTAACAAGAAAAGTCTGAAAGGAGTAAAATATTCTTCTGATGTGTGCCAGCCAACTAATTTTGCTCGTGTAAAAAACTTTTAAGAAAAGAAAAACTATGTTAATAAACGTTCAATTTGGCGCATTAATTGTTGTAAAAAATGTAAATTAAACAATTATAATATACCATTCAAATTGGGAGTTTCTGTTGTGAACACCTTACACTGCGATAAGAACTGGTCAATATACGCAAAATTTTCTTAGTTTTTTTAATAAATAATTTTCGTATTCCTTGAAAATCTGTTTTATCCGTTAAATCCCCTCGTCTAAAAAAGCGGAAAGGATTCCGTTCATTCCTATTAAGCGTATGGGTATCAAGAATCCTTCAAAAGTTTGTTCAAATATAAAATTACAGCTTATTTAGAACATTAAACTCATGCTGAAATCAGTAATCGTAACCGGAGTAAAGGTGGTAAGAGGTTTACTTTTTATAAATTTATGGTCTTTAGCATATGTATTCATGCTGTATGGATCCCCTGGAGATATTGGTGGCGAATTATTGTCATGGCAATTGTCATAATAATAAGTATGTTAAGATTTTTTTCAATCGCGTTTCTTGATTTTTAAAATTTTCTAAATTTTAAATTTAATACACATCTGGTAAATGATAACACATGTAATTTTTATTTAAAAGTTTTTTTTTTTTTTGTATTTTTCAATCAATTGATTTTTATTTATTTATTTATTTTTTTTTTGTATCACAATCACCTACTAGCAATTACTATGCTGAAATTTTCATTGTTGGCGTTTGATTTTCAGGGGTTTTTTTATTACTAAGGGCGCTCGCCAAACCCCCATGTAATCGCTTCGCGATCTCGTCTGGAATCGCTTCGCGACTCCAAATTGTAGGCTACCCCTGCTTGCTGTGCTCGCCAATACCCCATGGTATGAAAAAGCAGTTGCAGACCTTTCAAATGATGTGTCAAACGACTGGTGTTATAAAGAAATTAAAAATGTGCCCCCCTGAGGGGCAGAGTGGAGGATGACACACAAGACATCCATAATATTAACAGGCAGTTGCAGACATTTCAAATGATGTGTCATACGACTGGTGTTGTTAAGAAATTAAAAATGTGCCCCCCTGGGGGGCAGAGTGGGGGATGACACACAAGACATCCATAATATGAATAAGCAGTTGTAGACCTCTCAAATGATGTGTCACACGGCTGGTGTTGTAAAGAAATTAAAAATGTGCTTTCCTGAGGGGACAGAGCGAAGGGGGTGACACACACGACATCCATAATATGAATAAGCAGTTGCAGACCTTTCAAATGATGTGTCACACGACTGGTGTTGTAAAGAAATTAAAAATATGCTCCCCAGGGAGGCAGAGAGGGGGTGACACACAAGACATCCATAATATGAATAAGCAATTGCAGGCCTTTCAAATGGTGTGTCACACGATCTGTGTTGTAAAGAAATTAGAAGTGTGAACCCCTTGGGGGGCAGAGTGGGGGATGACACACAAGACATCCATAATATGAATAGGCAATTGCAGACATTTCAAATGATGTGTTACAGGACTGGTGTTGTAAAGAAATTAAAAATGTGCTCCCACTGGATAAAACTGTGCTCCCCAGTATAAAACCTCTGATGTCATGGCTGACTAATAAACAAAAATGGAATGGTATTTTTATTGTTAAGATCAAAATATCCAAATAAAGGTTATTACAGACAAGTGTTTTATATACTTATACATCTATTATAAATGTGAAATATCAGTACCTTACATGAAAAAGAATAGTATACTTTTACAGACCTAAGTTTAATGACAATTCTCTTAATAATAAAAATTTACATAATTT
Source organism: Maratus speculifer (assembly GCA_964019185.1). NCBI lineage: Eukaryota > Metazoa > Arthropoda > Arachnida > Araneae > Salticidae > Maratus > Maratus speculifer. The sequence goes on along the minus strand of OZ025298.1, from coordinate 111,192,821 downwards.
ATAAGAAAAAAGTGAACATTTCTATTAAACATAATTTAAATTTTATACTGGGGGGGCATACTGGGGGGGACACACAAGACATCCATAATATAAATAAGCAGTTGCAGACCTCTCAAATGATATGTCACACGACTGGTGTTGTAAAGAAATAAAAAAATGTGCCCCCCTGGGGGGACAGAGCTGACGGGGTGACAAACAATACATCAATAATATAAATAAGCAGTTGCAGACCTTTCAAATGATGTGTCACACGACTGGTGATGTAAAGAAATTAAAAATGTGCCCCCTGGGGGGCAGTGTGGAGGATGACAAACAAGACATCCATAATGTCAATAAGCAGTTGCCACACGACTGGCGTTGTAAAGAAATTAAAAATGTTCCCCCCTTGGGGGACAGAGTGGAGGAGGTGACACACAATACATCCATAATATGAATAAGCAGTTGCAGACCTTTCAAATGACGTGTCACACGACTGGTGTTGTAAAGAAATTAAAAATGTGCCCCCCTGGCGAGGCAGAGTGGAGGGGGTGACACACAAGTTATCGATAGCATGAATAAGCAGTTGCAGACCTTTCAAGTGATGTGTCACAAGACTGGTGTTGTAAGGAAATTAAAAATGTGCCCCCTGGGGGGGCAGAGTGGGGGATGATACAGAAGACATCCATAATATGAATAAGCAGTTGTAGACCTTACAAATGATGTGTCACACGACTGGTGTTGTAAAGAAATTAAATATGTGCCCCCCCTGGGGTGCAGAGTGGGGGATGACACTCAAGACATCCATAATATGAATAAGCAGTTGCAGAACATTCGAATGATTTGTCACAGGACTGGTGTTGTAAAGAAATTAAAAATGTGCTCCTCCTGGAGGGGCGTAGTGGGGGGTGACACACATGACATCCATAATATGAATAAGCAGTTGCAGACCTCTCAAATGATGTGTCACACGACTGGTGTTGTAAAGAAATTAAAAATGTGCCCCCCTGGGGGGCAGAGTGGGTTATGACACACAAGACATCCATAATATGAATAAGCAGTTGTAGACCTCTCAAATGATGTGTCACACGGCTGGTGTTGTAAAGAAATTAAAAATGTGCTTTCCTGAGGGGACAAAGCGAAGGCGGTGACACACACGACATCCATAATATGAATAAGCAGTTGCAGACCTTTTAAATGATGTGTCACACGACTGGTGTTGTAAAGAAATTAAAAATGTGCTCCCCAGGGGGGCAGAGAGGGGGTGACACACAAGACATCCATAATATGAATAAGCAATTGCAGACCTTTCAAATGGTGTGTCACACGATCTGTGTTGTAAAGAAATTAGAAGTGTGAACCCCTTGGGGGGCAGAGTGGGGGATGACACACAAGACATCCATAATATGAATAGGCAATTGCAGACATTTCAAATGATGTGTTACAGGACTGGTGTTGTAAAGAAATTAAAAATGTGCTCCCACTGGATAAAACTGTGCTCCCCAGTATAAAACCTCTGATGTCATGGCTGACTAATAAACAAAAATGGAATGGTATTTTTATTGTTAAGATCAAAATATCCAAATAAAGGTTATTACAGACAAGTGTTTTATATACTTATACATCTATTATAAATGTGAAATATCAGTACCTTACATGAAAAAGAATAGTATACTTTTACAGACCTAAGTTTAATGACAATTCTCTTAATAATAAAAATTTACATAATTTATAAGAAAAAAGTGAACATTTCTATTAAACATAATTTAAATTTTATACTGGGGGGGCATACTGGGGGGGACACACAAGACATCCATAATATAAATAAGCAGTTGCAGACCTCTCAAATGATATGTCACACGACTGGTGTTGTAAAGAAATAAAAAAATGTGCCCCCCTGGGGGGACAGAGCTGACGGGGTGACAAACAATACATCAATAATATAAATAAGCAGTTGCAGACCTTTCAAATGATGTGTCACACGACTGGTGATGTAAAGAAATTAAAAATGTGCCCCCTGGGGGGCAGTGTGGAGGATGACAAACAAGGCATCCATAATGTCAATAAGCAGTTGCCACACGACTGGCGTTGTAAAGAAATTAAAAATGTTCCCCCCTTGGGGGACAGAGTGGAGGAGGTAACACACAATACATCCATAATATGAATAAGCAGTTGCAGACCTTTCAAATGACGTGTCACACGACTGGTGTTGTAAAGAAATTAAAAATGTGCCCCCCTGGCGAGGCAGAGTGGAGGGGGTGACACACAAGTTATCCATAGCATGAATAAGCAGTTGCAGACCTTTCAAATGATGTGTCACAAGACTGGTGTTGTAAGGAAATTAAAAATGTGCCCCCTGGGGGGGCAGAGTGGGGGATGATACAGAAGACATCCATAATATGAATAAGCAGTTGTAGACCTTACAAATGATGTGTCACACGACTGGTGTTGTAAAGAAATTAAATATGTGCCCCCCTGGGGTGCAGAGTGGGGGATGACACACAAGACATCCATAATATGAATAAGCAGTTGCAGAACATTCGAATGATTTGTCACAGGACTGGTGTCGTAAAGAAATTAAAAATGTGCTCCTCCTGGAGGGGCGTAGTGGGGGGTGACACACATGACATCCATAATATGAATAAGCAGTTGCAGACCTCTCAAATGATGTGTCACACGACTGGTGTTGTAAAGAAATTAAAAATGTGCCCCCGGGGGGACGGAGTGGGGGGTAACACACAAGACATCCATAATATGAATAAACAGATGCAGAACTTTCAAATGATGTGTCACACGACTGGTGTTGTAAAGAAATTAAAAATGTGCCTCCCTGGGGGGGCAGAGTGTGGGGTGACACACGAGACATCCCTAATATGAATATGCAGTTGCAGACCTTTCAAATGATGTGTCACACGATTCTAATCGCTTCGCGATGCATAGACGGAGCCCTTTCCTGATTGGTCTATTCGACTCATGGAAAGTATGGTCGACCCAGATGCGTTATTTCCGGAAACCTTACACATCAGCATCATTCGAGGAATCATTCCTTTTAAGACTAGAGAGTAAACTATTTTTGAGAGCAGTTAAATTTAAAAACGTTGGGATCCGCATAACGGCAAATAAGAATAATCAATAAAATCAATAAATATTTTAATTAATATATATTTTATAAGCCTGGTCACTTTAAACACCTACTCATGTTAAAATAAATAATTTCCTTTTATCGTGATTTTTAAAACGATCCAATTTTAAAATGTAAGCAAAAAATTTATTGTCAAAATAATGTTTATGGCAGTAGTGGCAAGATCAAGATCAGATTCCAATAAGAATAAAATGATTGATGGAAAATTTGGAATATGGTATTTTGTTTATTTAAAAATACAAAAAACTCAAAAATTATATAAAAAAATGCCATGGCATAGGTTGCAAAAATTATTAACAAAGAAGAAATCCGAAAAATTATTGAAAAAAAAGGTGTTGACAGCTATACGTGAAAAAATTCTCAGTAATGAAAAATCGAGTCATATATACCTAGAATAGGAGAATATCTAGTTTCGTTTGGTATGGCAAGATCATAGTATCAGAAGAGAACGTTTAAAAGATGGATGGAATTTGGAATTACAATTGTCTAAGAAACGTTAAAAAAAGAGGCTTGGCTTAAGAGCATGCGAACTCTGGATTTTGTAAAAACCAATATGGTATAGAATTACGTAGGGCAGGCAATTTTGTATGATTTAAGCTGCGGATTGAAACATTGTTTTCTGAAATCGCTAAAAAACATTTAAACACAATTATAAAATCATTAGTATCAATAATCGTTAAAAAAAATTTCGAATTTACCAACTATTTCGGGACAGAGCGAGAATATTTTTTGGCGTATATTTTATGTACGCAATAAGGTTTTTGAATATTCCATTGTTTTTTCTTACAAGAAAATCGGCTTATACTAATTAATTTTATCTGCTAAACACTCTGCAATTTCCTTTATATTAATATTTCTAAGTATTTCGTAAAAATAGTGAAAGTAAATATTGCCTAAATAAATTGATCGAAATTTTTTAACTAATTCAAATTCTTTCTCAAATAAAGTCATCTGAGATGTACAAAATGAGTGCTATTCCATTCTTTATTAATCTTTATCTATCAAGTTGCAGTGAAGGGTTAAAAAATTAAAAGTGTTGCTCCTAGATGATTTTGAATATTTCTCTGATAATTTCATGAAATTTGCCTGCTATACTAGATGAAGCACAGATTAGAAGATCAGTCTTGATCCTAGTATTGGCAAAAATAAATTTGATTGATTAAAAGGCATCAAGGATGAAAATGTAATGAGTTAAAAAATTAAAAATGCTTAAACGATTATTCCAGAATTGTAACTTCTTTAGTATTCAACACGCATCCCTCCCCTCATCGATAGCAAAATCTAAAAAAAAAAAAAACTTTCCTTTTAATGGATTTGTTTTCACTCCTCAACCATTTACAATGAACGTCCCGCCCATACTATTGCACATTTATTCGTGCATGCGGATATACCGCACAACTTTGTATTTGAAGAGATAAGTGCAAGTTCGAACAATGTTGGTTGAGATACAGCGGTTGCCGTCTTGCCGAATACATTTAACATAAAACAATATTTATTTATTGATTCAAGCACGAGAATTTTAATAAGTTATTGCAGATTAACGTCAAATATGACTCTCATGCAATCCACTTACAATTCACGAAGAATTTTCTAATCTTAAATTTGACATACACAATGTTTCCAGATTGCAAGAAAAATTTACATAATAATATTCGACATAACAGAATAATCGTTTTTTTATTATGAATGTCTGCCACAATCTTTTTATAGTGTAATAATATATATATGAATTTATTTTACATGAGAATACTTGTTTAAATGAAACAACCTAATTTTATATAAAATTTATTTTTACATCATTTTTGATGATACTCTTTGTTTATTGGAATCTCAATAAGTGGGTATGTGAAATTCTATGTACATAATAATAGTAATAATTAAATAATAAGTATTAATAGTCTTTTATTCACAATTCTTTGTTGAAAAGAATTTAATTTCATGTAAATTTATTTTAATTTGTTACATTTGGTTAACATAAAATTAGACCATTGTACTATGTACTAATTAAAGTCAATTTTGTATATTTTTATAGAATATTCAAAGGAAAATCAAAGCTATTAGTATGTGTATCATTTTAATAACTTACAGTGTCTCACATAAGTGATGGGATACTTGTGCTTTACAAAAGCAAACTAATCAAATAAATTAAAAAAAAAACATGTACACATTTTTTTGTGGGTGTGTTTCATACTTAAATTTAGTAAAGATTATTACATAACACACATTTTGTCAAAATATTAAAATATTAATTTAATAAAAATACAAATGTTTAGAACGGAGCAAAAAATAGCTCACATATGTGATGGGACACCATTATATATGCAACAAAAATCGTCTGAAATAAGCAATAAAAATATTTTTTGGGGTTTTATTTTTACTTAAAAGCAATCGGCAATAATTTATGAAATCGTCTGCAGTATTTCTCTCCAGTTTGTTTTGGAATTTTTGTGTTTTTTAGCTCTGTGTATCCATGAATGCTAAACGAAAAGAAACTTCGCCTGAAATTCGAAAATTAGTTATTAATTTGTATATTGAACGGGGAAAATCTATTAGAAAAACTGCTGAAACAATTAACTTGAGTCGTTCAACAGTTTTCAATATCATTAAACGATATAAAAAAATCAAATGATTCAGGATAAAAGAAGACCTGGCCGACCATCAAAGCTATCCAATGGAATAAAGCGAATTATCGTTCGAAATATTAAACAAAAATCCAAGAAATAGTGCTTCAAAAGTTGCTGCTGATTTACAAGCATTATATGGAATAATTGTTAATCCTGAGACTATTAGAAGGGTAATTCGATCTGCTGGATATCACGGTAGAGTAGCCAGGAAAAAATTCTTCGTAAGTGAAAAGAATAGAAAACTCAGACTAGATTTCGCAAAATCCAGCATAAATAAGAATTCTGATTACTGGAATAAAGTTATATTTGCTCATGAGAGTAAATTTAATATATTTGGTTCTGACGGTAGAATTTTGGTGTGGAGAAAACCCAGGGAAGAATTTCGCTAACAGAACTTGGTACCAACAGTAAAACATGGTGGAAGAGGAGTTATGGTATAAGGGTATATGTCGTCCGCTGGAGTTGGTAATCTTGTTTTTATTGACAGTATAATGGATCAGTACAAGTATATTGATAAGAAGTTCCTTTTAATGCAGCACATAAAAAACTGACAATGACAAAATTCATATATTTTTTTTCCATTATTGATATCTAGAAGAGCGTGGTTTTTTTTCATACGAGTCGACTTATTACGTATTTTTTATCCAAATTACTTACACAGTTTCAGATGTAATATTTTTTATAACAGTATAGATAGAGGCATATTCCATATTTATGTTAGGGATGTTTCATACTAACAGAAAATGTTTATTTTTTGTTACCATGCAGTTAGTGAGAATGAAATTAATGAAAATTGTGATATTGCGCATGTTGGAAATTTAATAAATATTCTATAAATTTATAATGCTACCGAATTAATTAAATTAATTAAATTAATTAAATTAATATATATATAACGAATTAATATATATATAATTAATATATATAACGAATTAATTAAATTAATATATATATATATATATATATATATATATGCGATAAAACATGCATATTTTAAATTAATCTTTGTTGCATTCAACAGTTTTGTGAGAAAATGAAAATATCTTATGTAGATTTCATTATGTACGATGATACAAATATTATTCAGAGAAAAAATTCGACTGTTGAAGACTTGAAAGGCATTTTTGGCAAAATAAAAATAAAATTCTCATAGAATTCAAATCTTAGAAAGAATCTTGTATATCTGCTTCATTTTTTCAGAGTGTTTTTAATCTGTGGCTCCTTTCAGTTCTTTTTTTGTAATTCTTATAAAAAAGAAGCCATTCAATTTTCTATCTAAAGTTGTAGAAACGTTTTTAAGTAAAAACATATTTATTTTTTATACTAACTTAAATATAATTCTTCAACAAAACGAAAAAAGAAAAATACGTGCAGTTTTAAAAAGAGCGTATGTATATTTTGAATTTATCAGAAATCATCATTTTATGTTATCTGTATTACATTATGCCCTCACTGTGTATTTTAGGTATTACGAAGAAGAAATTTTCTAATTTATTTGATACACTTAAATATTTCACTATATATATATATCTTCCTATCTAAATTATTCTAACATTGGTGTCCTCTGTAATATATCTTATTAAAAACGTTGGTTTAAAAATTTAAACATTTTTTATATAATTTTGATGAAACACCTATTTTTTTTAACATACTACTTGTGACTATTGAAAAGCAGCGTTTTAAAAACATCTGTCATATCCATTTTTTATTTTTTCTGTACACTGTACCTTTCCTCAACCTTGTCCAATGGCTTATTCTTAAACCGTTAATTTCAAACTTATCATTCATAATAAAAATATGTCTTAAATGAGGTAAAAAAAAACATTTTAAAAGCGATTTCGGTTAATAAAATCAGGATATAAAAGTTACAAAATTTCAATTTTTTTTAACGGTTTCCAAGTCTTATATTTTGTATTTAATAATGTTTTCCTGTTACAATGAGAAGTTAGATAAAAAAAAATTGCCCGTTGATAAAAAAAAAAATTGTTCCGTCCAATCAAAATTGATCAAATAATAGCTGTTTAAAATTGTGGCACATTTTTGGCTGCAGTTAGGGATCATTCACAAATTTAGTAGAAAAAATTTTTGCCAGATGTATTAAAAGTGACTAAGAGTAAAACTAATATTGCCATATAAATTTTAAATATTTAATCATTTTTACACATTGACACAAAATATAAAATTTTTAATAAATATATAAGAAGAAAAAAAAAAACAATCAGTTAAAGAAGTTTTGTTAAATAAAATAACGAATATCAATAGCGTCAATTCTATAAAAAATTATATATATTTTACAATGTTATTAAATTACATATATTAAATTGCATATATTAAATTATATATATATATATATATATATACATATATATATATACATATATATATACATATATATATATATATATATATATATATATATATATATATATATATATATATATATATGTATACATATATATAAATATATATACATATATATATATATATATATATATATATATATATATATATATATATATATATATATATATACATACATATATATATATATATATATATATATATATATATACATACATACATATATATATATATATATATATATATATATATATATATATATATATATATATAGGGTGTTTCGCTACCAGACCGACAAACTTTTAGGGGTGATAGTAGACACGAAGACAAACATTATTAAATAGGAAACCATGGGGCGCAAACGCCTTCCGTAGGAGCCAGGGGCCATTTAAGTTTAAGGTCCAAAACTTCAAACTATTATAAAAAACGGAAAAAAGGGTGGATTCGTTTGCGGTTTTCGCTAAAATCATTCTTTATATCACGTTTTGTTTGTAAAAAAATTTTAAAGGTTACGTTCAAAAATTGTCGATAGAGGGCGCTTTAGACTTTAGAGTAACAAACAACTACTTTTTACCCTTACTTTGTGCATGGGGTTGAAATTATTCTAAATTTTAGACTTTAACTTAAATTTTAATCCCAAAATTGGAAACATTGGGATCGGGTAACTGGCGAAAATTTAACTGTGAACAGAGGGGAAGATTTTAAACATTCATAAACATTATACAAACTGATCGATTTTGTTGCGGTTTGCGTGTAGTTCATTCCCTTGGTAATTATTTTATTCCAAATGACTTACAGCTCTTGTGTATCCATTTCTTGGTAAAGGCGCTTCCGACACATCTCCGACATTTCAATGGCATTACTCCTGTGTGTTTTACTACCAGACCAACATACTTCCAGGAAATGTTAGGGATGCAAAGCGACTCGGAATCACATAGGAATGTAACATTTAAAATGCCTTTTTAGCGAGCTATGGTTGAAAGAAGCAGAGAAAAAAGCAATAGAAACAGGTAGTGAAGCAGCAACATGTTAATATGACAGAAAGCAATTTAGTTAAAGGTTTTACTACAAAAGGTATCTGAAATTACGGCCAGAAGTAATCGAGCATGCTTGACAGCAGCGTCACATGCAATTCCTTACGCTTTGAAAGATTCCTGGCATCTCGGATAGCTTTCTGGCAACTACAAAAATTCGAGCTGACAGAGGTCTTCCACTGACGGTACAGGAGTCTCATACATTGAACTTTTCATTTCATCTTAGCAGAAGAAGTCCATACAGATTCAGATTTAGATTGAGCCAGATGATGTTGGGGGGGGGGGGGGCTATTAATTGATTTGAGCTCAACTAGCCCCACCCAGCAATGTCTATTTTAAAAAATACAGAACAATTATACAGTAATAAAATAAAGGTAGGTAACAAAAATTAATTGATATAATGAAGTAGGTGCGACGATCTGGCAGACCAACGAACTGGGCCGGCACTACCTATCCACCGCTGCCTACATGTTACGTTGAGGTGTCTGCGAACATCTTTGCTAAAATGTGGAGGAGCCCCATCGTGCTATAGAATGGCGCAAAGAAAGAGGAACATGCGCTTTTACCAGATGTTCCGACAGAACGCGTTGTAGAAATACCAAGTGGCTTTTTTCTCTGCTTCTTTAACCACAGCGCGCTAAAAAGGCATTTTCAATGTTACATTCCTATGTGATTGCGAGTCGCTTTGAATCCCTAACACTTCCTGGAAGTATGTTGGTCTGGTAGTAAAACACACATGAGTAATGCCATTGAAATGTCGGAGATGTGTCGGAAGCGCCCTCTATAAAAAATGGGTACATAAGAGCTGTAATCATTTGGAATAAAATAATTACTAAGGGAATGAACTGCACGCAAACCGCAACAAAATCGATCAGTTTGTATAATGTTTATGAATGTTTAAAATCCGCCAATCTGTTCACAGTTAAATTTTCGCCAGTTACCCGATCCCAATGTTTCAAATTATGGAATAAAATTTAAGTTAAAGTCTAAACTTTAGAATAATTTCAACCCCGTGCACAAAATAAGGGTAAAAAGTAATTGTTTGTTACTCTAAAGTCTAAAGCGCTCTCTATCGCCAATTTTTGAACGTAACCTTTAAAAACTTTTTAGAAACAAAACGTGATATAAAGAATGACTTTAGCAAAAACCGCAAACGAATCCACCCTTTTTTTATAATCGTTTGAAGTTTTGGACCTTAAACTTTAATGGACTCTGGCTCCTACGGAAGGTGTTTTCGCCCCATGGTTTCCCATTTAATAATGTTTGTCTTCATGTCTACTATCATCCCTCAAAGTTTGTCGGTCTGGTAGCGAAACACCCTGTATATATATATATATATACAGGGTAATTCCGAATTTTTTTTACAATAAAAGAGGGGTGATAGTACACATCAAGACAAACAATATTAAATAGGAGACGAAGGGTCCAAAACGTTTTCCTAAGGAGATAGCCGCCACTAAATTTTAGGGACCAAAATTTCAAATAAACATAAAAAACGGAAAAATCGGTCGATTGATTTGCGGTTTTCACTAAAATTATTCTTTATGTCGGCATTTTCTTGAAAATAAATCGTAAAGATAAATTTCAAAAAATGCCGATAGAGGGCGCTTTAGACTTTGGAGTAACGAATAACTATTTTTTGCGGGTATTTTTTGCATCTCATTAAATATTTTCGTAAGCTTAGACTCAAACTTAAATTTTGAGCTCAAAATCTGTAGTTGGGAGTGATTAAGTAACACAAACTCAGCTGTGTTCAGAGGGTTCAAATTTCAAATGATTATAAAAAAACGGAAAAATTGGTCGATTGATTTGTGGTTTTCACTAAAACTATTCTTTATTTAGGTATTTTCGTGAAAATAAATAATAAAGGTAAATTTCAAAAAATGACGATAGAGGGCCCTTTAGACTTTGGAGTAACGAAACATTCTTTTTTGGCGTTATTTTTTGCATCTTATTAAATGCTTTCGTAAGCTTAGACTTGAACTTAAATTTTGAGCTTAAAATCTGAATAGCTGGGAGTGGTTAAGTAGACAAACTTAACTGTGTTCAGAAGGTTCAAATTTTAAATAATTGTAAAAAACGGAAAAATTGGTCGATTCGTTTGCGGTTTTTGCTAAAACTAATTTTTAAATCAGCATTTTTCTTGATCAATCAATGTTTTCTTGAAAATAATTTTGAAAGATAAATTTCACAAAATGCCGATAGAGGGCGCCTTAGACTTTGGAATAGCGTACAACTATTTTTAACTGTTATTTTTTTAATCTCATTAAATGCTTTGAAATGCATAGACTTAAATTTTGGGATGAAATTCTGAATCGTTGGGAGTGTTTAAGTAGTGAAAAATTGAGTTGTGCTCGAGGAGGAAAGAGGGTTAAATTTTAACTCCTGAACACACTTCAGTTTGCGCTTCTTTACTCCTCATAACGATTCAGGATTTGAGCTCAAAATTTAAGTTTAAATCTAAGCTTCCAAGAACATTTAAAATGCTTTTGCAAGCATTTATTTAGAACCAAAAAATAATGGTTAAAATGAATTCTTTGTTACTCTGAAGTTTAAGGCGCTCTCTGACGGAATTTTTTGAGATTTATCTTTAAAATCTTATCTTATTTTCAAGAAGATACTGACTTAAAGAATAGTTTTATTTTAAACCGCAAACAAATCGACCAATTTTTCCATTTTCTATAATTACTTTAAATTTGAACCTTCCCCTCCCCCTTGAACACAGTTCAGTTTGTGCTACTTAACCACTCCCTACTATTCAGATTTTCAGCTCAAAATTTAAGTTTAAGTCTAACCTTCCTAAATCATTTAAAGAGATGCAAACAATAACGGCAAAAAATAGTTGTTTGCTACTCCAAAGTCTAAAGCGCCCTCTATCGGCATTTTTTTAAATTTATCTTTATAATTTATTTTCTCGAAAATACCTAAATAAAGAATAGTTTTAGTGAAAACCGCAAATTAATCGACCAATTTTTCCGTTTTTTTTAATCATTTGAAATTTGAACCCTCTGAACACAGCTCAGTTTGTGTTACTTAACCACTCCCAACTACAGATTTTGAGCTCAAAATTTAAGTTTGAGTGTAAACTTACGAAAACATTTAATGAGATGCAAAAAACATACCGGCAAAAAAATAGTTGTTCGTTACTCCAAAGTCTAAAGCGCCCTCTATCGGCATTTTTTGAAATTCATCTTTATAATTTAATTTCAAGAAAATGCCGACATAAAGAATAATTTTAGTGAAAACCGCAAATCAATCGACCGATTTTTCCGTTTTTTATGTTTATTTGAAATTTTGATCCCTAAACTTTAATAGCTGCTATCTCCTTAGGAAAACGTTTTGGACCCTTGGTCTCCTATTTAATATTGTTTGTCTTGATGCGTACTATCACCCCTCTTTTATTGTAAAAAATATTTGGAATCACCCTGTATATATATATATATGTATATATATATATATATATATATATATATATATATATATATATATATATATATATATATATATATATATATATATATATATATATATATATATATATATATATATATATATATATATATATATATATATATATATATATATATATATATATATATATATATATATATATATATATATATGTTTCAATTTAACTTACGCTGTTGAGAAATTGCAAACAAATATTTATTTTATCAAAATATAATTTGGATGTTATGGAAGATATTCAATCCTTCAAGTCATTTTCATAAAGGTGGAGAATATAAAAGAATAGCTTAGCTTCTTTGTTGTACAATGGGCATTTCTCCAAAATTGTCAGTTTATCACATGGAATTCATTTGCAAAAAGCAAGAGAAGTTGCCACTACACATGCATTTTATTATTTTCAAAGATTTCGTTTAGTTCGAAATGTATTTATTTGCCAGAAAATTGTTAAGGTAAAATTTCAATTATCCGTTAGAATCTAGATATTAGTGTTACTATTATTATTATTGTCATGTAATATTGCTTACATAAGTCTTCAACTAAAAAAAATATCTTCATCCATGTTTTAGCAATTAATGATAAAAGAATTTAAAAATAGCTCGAATAAAAGAAAATGTAGAAAAGAATAATTTTAAATTCAAGTTTCAATAAATGTTTTTCCTAACTAAAGTTCATAATTTAAAAAAAAGAAAACAATTTAAACGTATATATTATAAACCATATCTGATTTTAGGCCAAACTGAAATATCCTATGTCAATTAAGTTTGTTTTAAAGCGCATCGGATAAGCTAATTTTTACTAGACCAAATATTTTATCCTGATGCCAGTATTAAAAACAAGTTTTTCCATGGCCAAACTAGTTTGGCTAACACTGATAGGATAAACTAGTTTAGTCTGCTATTCATTTATCTGAACTAGTTTATCTTATGCGAATTTAATTTGGAGTGCTTTTCTGATCCCAAAGATTGATGAGCGCTAACAGTCTAGTTTATACACTGAACCTCTCAGGAATGTGTAAAGCTGACTACCTATTATTTTACAATGAGCCCAGCAGTCTTCCCACGAGTACAACACCAAGGATTTACCGAGAATTTAAAATTTAAATAAGTGAGAGAATGAAGGCATAGTCCGGGATAGTTTTTTTTTTTTTTTTTTTTTTTTTTTTTTATCTCGTTCATCTAGAGAATCTCTATTACACTATGTGCTCCATCTGTCAGTCTGTCACAGCGCCCATATATAAAAACTGTATAAGACAATGGCTTCAATTTTTATGTATTTATAGCTGAATAAATCATGTCACACAACAAATCATAATAATTCGAAAGTCTATTCTTCTAATTAAATTAACTTTATTTAAATGTCATTCGTTCAATTTTGCAATTTTAAATTGGCAAAAATAAAGGAAACGTAATGGTCGAATTTCACAAAAATTGAATTTTGTGATGTAGATTTTTTTAAGCTAAATGCATCGTACGCGTTTTGCTTTCAAAACTCAAATAGTTTGCTTAGCATATGTTGATTAGTCAATATTTGAAAATTCCATCGTTTGTGATTTAAAATAAAGTGCTTCTGTATGTTCTGATTTTTTTAATGTATTTTTAAAGCAATAAATAATGAAACAAAATAGTGGTAAAAAAACTAAAAAATCGTTGTACAATATCCAAGTAAACTTTAATTAAAAAATTTCAAAAGTTACTATGTTGACTTAAAATATTCAGATAGGGCTCTTTTCGTTAACATAGAAAATATACTAAAAAAATGCATAAAAAATATATTAAAAAATGAATAAAAAAGTTTGATGTGCCCAATTCCATGCAATGGTGTACAATCCCATACTCCAAGACATATAGTCGTAAATTTAAGCGTTAAAGCGGATATACTGAAGATTAAGAACAAAATACTTCTCTATATGTGTAAAAAAACACATAAATTGTCAAATACTTGCTCTGGTGTATCGAATTTTAAATAACACATTTTTTTAAGTGTGTTAAATTCTATAAGATTTCTCAGATTATGCCGCTAAACTTGTAAATTGCTCTTGACGGCGTGCCTACACATATAGGCTTCTAATATAAAAAAAAAGGTTTTGTGAGCATAGTATATAAGCTTATAGTTTGGAACGTAAAATGTACATTAATAATTTTAACCGTTTACACGCGGAATTAATATCGCAATGTTATTATAATTTTGTTTTTCCTATATTACAACTTCAAATGTTTTAATGTATGCATACAAATTTATAAAATATATATATATATATATATTTGTGCATGGTTTTTTTTTGGCCGTTTTCATTTCAGTGTGCGCATTTTGGATCATGATTATTGGTTGACAATTTATGGAAATATAACAAATTATTTTCTTCTATATGCTATTATACATTGGTCTTGAGTAATTTCAGGAATTCCAAAAACATTTAGGTTCCTAGCGGGCAAATTTAAGTAATATAGAGAAAACGATAAAATTAAATAATAAGGTGGTCTGGTGTAATAGCGTCAAGTGCTAGTATTTTACATAATTACGAAATAATCTGGTAAATGACACCCATGTGTTCTGCTCAGAAGGGTTTTGAGTCATATAAATCGCAAAAAACAGCTTCAAGTTAATTTGTTTCATTTTTAGGTTTTATTGTTTTTACAAGCAACTAAAATTAACGATTAATTTAAAATTTGCGAGATACGTTTTGTGATGTGAAGACTATTTTTTTTAAGTTATACTTTGCTAATATTGTAATATTAACAATTGTAATGTTGTAAATATTGTAAAAATAATTTTTTTACAATAGAACACGTGGTTGTTTTGTCTTTATTATACATCTTCGTATAATAGTCATAAATATATGCAAAAATCGATGAAAAACGTGCAGGCGATTAAAAGCGTTCAACAATCACTAAAAAGTTTTGTAATTATGTTGCAACACTTTGTAATTAAGACAGGTTTTTCGAGAATATCTATCAAATGCGATTCCTAAAACAACTATGAAAGTTAGTTTTTCAAGCATACATTAAGGATTGAAACAATTCTTGAATTCGTTGATATGTAATTTTACTTTAAGATGCTATAAATATTTATCAATGCAAGAGGTTTCGGTGAAAATAGTTTAGTTTATCAGTATTCATCTTGACAATGTCACCGGCTGTCTGTACAAAACTAGTATATAAATGTTAAAAAGTTTTTAATTCTGTAATTTGACAGTAATAATATTTTTCCTATATATTTTATATAAATACTGCACGAAATATTGTTTAAACTTTTAAATTTATAGGTTTTAAGTACAAAACCTCATTAAAAAAAATATAAGGTGGTCTGGGGTAATAACGCCAGGCGGGGTAATAACGCCAAGTGCTAATATTATGCATAATTATGAAATAATCTGGTAAATGACACCCATGTGCTCTGCGCAGAAGGGTTTTGAGTCATATAAATCGCAAAAAACAGCTTCAAGTTAATTTATTTCATTTTTAGGTCTTATTGTTTTTACAAACAACTAAAATTAACGCTTGATCTAAAATTTGCGAGATACGTTTTGTGATGTGAAGACTATTTTTTTATCCGGAAATACTTTGTTAATTACATAAATTTGTAGTACATTTCATGGACTTTCAAAATGTTGTTGAAGATTTTGGATATCTTCTCGAGATAATTTGTAATTTAAAATGTACAGCGCAATAACTATAACAGGGTAATAACGCCAATCCTTGGCATTAATACCCTGGTTGATTCCCTACAGTGGCCGAGCTACATCCTAAATACTGATTCAAATAAACACAGTTAAAACTGTGCAATGTTTCTAATAATTCTATTTAAGCGGTCCTTTTTTAAGCAAAAAGAAGCTCATGGTCTGATTTTTTTTTACCTCATCCTCCCCCCCCCCCCCCCCCCCGCAACCAACACCTTTATTTTTCTTACACTTTCCCAAAAAATTGAACATTTTCAATAGCTTAGAATGCAATTTATCAATTTCTAAGTTTGTAGAGTTTGTATTTTTAGAATTGGGCAATCTACATGCAATTATTCCATGTTATTTCATAGTTTTGTTTGCATGGCGCTATTACCCATATAGGTGGGTAATAACGCCAAATAGCATTGGTCAAGAAATCACGCCATTGTATTTTATGAATACATATCTGTTAAATTATTTTTTTATATAGATAGTCAATGAGTTGCTGTATCAAATCATATATTTGTTTGAAAAAAACAATCTAAAACTGAGCCGTAAAAATTGGTAGAACCTTAACGTGGCGTTATTACCCTAGGGTACCTTATATATATATTTCAATAAGTCAAGAGAAAATAAATCAATAAGGCTGAAAATAAATAAATAATTAGTTTTACATTTTTTCATTTAATCGGGTTTTTTTATTTTCATTTTAGTTCTTTTAAACACTCTTTTCAGCAAATTTCTATGGAAGTGAGTTTTTAGGGTAATTTAGTTTTGTATTCTTAAAAATATAATTTTTTTCGGAAATATAACTTGCTCATAATGAATCCTGCCAAGAGCGTATTATTTAAATTATTACACATAAATTATTTTATCATTATATTTAATAAAATAATAAGAAAACATATGTGAGCCAAATTTTATATATATATAATATAAGAAATTGCCTTTAATAATTTTTAAATAAATTGTTTCTATTCGCATTAAATAATAAAATATATTTTATTTAAATAAAATTCGTTATTTTGGAATTCCTATAATATTTATTTTAAATCATAATTTATGTAATTCTAAGTTCTAATTTCTTTCTAAAAGATTTTGAATTGCGTAAAAACTTTGAAAGAATTCATCTAGTATATTTGTGTGACATTTTTATTTCAGTAAAATAATGAAAAATTTGTTTCACATTAATTTACTTGCTTCATATTTGAAAAAAAAAGTCATTATCTTCCTTCGACCATCTTCTATGTTCACTCATTTAAATATCTAAGTTAATCTGGTGCATAATTTAATGTTTAGCTGAAAAAATAGATGTTTACTTCATAAAATCATTAGGCTCGCTTAATGATGATAAATGGATTTTTGAATGTATCAAAAACTTGATGATCATCGAAAGACTTATCGACAATCATTAAAAGGATTTCCAACACGCTGTATATCGTGATATTTTGCCACTAACAGAAAATTTTCGTGAAATATTACATTTTTTGGTCAAAATTAACTATAACATTTACTATTAAAATCTTACTAACTTTAAAGTTTAATAAAACTTTTTCCATGCTAATATACGTAGTTGAGACTTAGCGAAATTTATATATTTTGTTGACCTGCAAAATTGTATTAAAAAACAATTATAAATAAAAATCCCAAATAAACATAAAAAAACAGTATTTTCAAATTTACGTATTATAATCTCATATCAAATAATACATTAAGCATCAATAACATATTTAACATACATGCTTTTTTATTTTTAAGATAAAAAATAACATATTTTTGTATTTTTAAGCAAAGTTTTTTCTCTCTAGATTAAGCTAAATCCAATATTTTGGTTAAGTTAAAATTCAGCATTTTAAAATTCACTATATATTACTTTAAAAAAAACTATTATTGGTGTCTATTCAAAACATATGATGAAACTATTGATATGTTTTTTCTATTAATAACTTGTAAAAAACCGTAGTTCAGATTATAGTGATTTATTTCTTTAAATAAAAGTTAAATTCATCAAAAAGTTAAGTATGGTTTTTCTTATATATCCATGACTCTTGAAGAAATGTAAGTTTACCTGTTTATGTATTTTTTCATACATAATTCGCACGTGTATCATCATTTTACAGGTGAAATATCAGAATTTCATTACGGGAAAATAAATGTTGTTCAAAAGTGCGAGAAATTCTGATTGTTTAGGTACAAATTTTCAATCATGGCCATGAAATTAAAGGACCTCTACAAGACATATCATAAGATAATAGCGTAGGAAATGTAAGGCGTTTTATGAAATATTTAGAGAAAGCTGTTGGAATAGGTATCGATTTGTGCGTTAATGTATTGTTTGCAATCATATTTATCCCTATTACCAGATGTGCGGGATGAAACATGTATCTTTAAAAATTGGCATCTTTAACGATGAAATCAGAGATTCGATACCAAAAATTACTGATTCAATTTATTTTTTATAAAAGACCTATTTTCTTTTGAATCCCATAGTAATACCATTTTTCAGCAACATTTAATCGATTTATCTTCGACAGCGAAAACTTCATTTTATATGTGTTTTGCAATCTTCTTTAAAAAATCTTTTATACAACGCTTGATACTCACTACTTCAGAGTGAGAGCACGACTGCTAGCTATTTCGTTCTTTATTTTAAAATTCTAATTAAAAACTTCTTGTGACAAACAGCACGCTTTTGTCGAATAAAGCGAGGCTCAATTAACAGTTTCATTGCTGAAAGGATAAATCCTATATACACTACAGTTAAACATTTTTATCTGCGTTACAGAATTTAGCTAAACAATATTGAGAAATACGTTTATTTTCAATGTTATTTCTTATGCTGTTAAAGTGTCATGCATGTGTCTAAAACAAATTAACGGATGATGCATGCGTTATATTTCATGAGTTCTGAACTTCCCTACAGCCGAGTTTGAGAAAACGAATTAACCCGTAATAGGTATTGCGGGTCTCAGAGACCTTTGGCAATATTCAATCTATTATCCCTTTTTTTATTTTGATAGATTGAATGAATTCTTCTGGTATCTTCCTCTTTTCCGACATTTAGGAACCTCCGTTATTGGCTAAAAGTTTTTTGCGGGTGGTGTTAATTTTATTAAGTTTATTTTTATGATAGAGGTTTAGCAGACCGTGTCGTACTTTTAACGTAGCATATTTTTGCTGTGTTGGAGAATATTGTTTAAAACGTGAACCGAGAATTATTTTAAATCCTTCTGATGTATGCTACGCAGAAACAGTTCGAAAACGTCTAGATGAAGCGGGAAATATCTATATTTTTTATGAAGATTTCTATGAAGAGAATGTAATGGATAATTCTGTTATGAAAATTTGCATTCCTCTGCGAGTGAAATTTTTGAATCAGACAGCAATATTACTGTTGTTTGAAAAAATAGTGGTTCTCAGTATTAATAATTAAAAAAGGGTTTTAAATAGTTGTTTATTGCTGTCGTTTCCTGTCAAAACATGTATGTTTAGAATGAACCCGAAATTTGTGTCGTGAAAGTGGTAAAAATTTTCAAAATTGACTTTACTATTGCATGAAACGTGAAAAAATATGTATATATACATATATATATATATTGCACCAATTTTGCGCTGATTTATAGTTGTACCATTTTTTTATGTAATTCATCCAAACTTTTGCTATTAAGTCATCGATAATACAATTGTCTGAAAGGATAAGCTACAAAAATAAAGTAAAACATAATATTTTTCATTCATTCATAAAAAAAGCGTTGTCTGGGAGATCTCACCGTACTTGTAGTGTACCAAAATTTTACCGTATCTTTTACGGGTTAATACATTATGAAATCTTTCTGGAAAGTTTACTGTAATTTATTGGAAATAAAACAATTAGTCTCTAAATTATCATAATACATAAAAGTTTCATAGGTTTTATAGATGAAGGATACTTTATGGAATTGTGGACAGATAGAATGATACATTCTTGTACATCTCCATTTCTTATTATATTTTGTATTTTGAATTCTCATCGGTAATCTTATATTTAGGGACATCTCATGGTTTCTTATACAGTAGTCTGATTAGTAAATGAACAAGCCCGCTCGGATTGAACCTTTAGTAAATATTTGAATAGAATAAGGTTTAAAGAATTCTCCGGTAGATGGAGTTATAATATTGTCTTAGTCAGTAAGCTATCTTTTTCCTGATTGGAAACAAAATTAACATGATTTTAATTTTAGAACATGTTAAACTTTTCAAGTCTGAGTAACACACGCATTATGTGCTGACATAATAAGGTACGTACTGTGTCATTTCACAAGTTTCATAATAATTAATTGTTTTCATCTTTCTTCTGTCAGATTTCTGTGAGCATACATTCAATATATATTTAATTGCTATACTTGTAATTATTTTACTTATTGTTGAATAAATAATATTTCAGACTAAAAGGTGTTTGATAACTGGTTATACAAATATTAAAACTTTAACAAATGAACTCCAGTTCCTTCCTGGGATCTGTGTGTCTTGCAGAGAAAAAAAAGCCAAGGGCCTATTTTTCGTATTATTGTATATTCTATAAATGTAATAAATTCACCAAATGGACCGAAAACACTCTCTAATCAATGAATAAACAGAGTTATTCAATTACTTGATGGCATATAATAGGGTGCATTTACCATAAAATCGACTTATTATTTTATTTCTTTGTCATCCTTTGTAACGTATATTTGTCAGTGTTTTCAAGAATAGTAACAAATGAAAAGTTGATAAATTATAAAAACTAGTCGTTGGGGGCCACCGTAATACTTACCCATCATGGATATGTATATGAAAATAAAACATGTGAAACTATTTATACAGTGCATTGCAATTCATAAACAAAATTTAAATATTGTTAATATACATAGTAATGTTACTAGTCGTTGGGGGCCACCGTAATACTTACCCATCATGGATATGTATATAAAAATAAAACATGTGAAACTATTTATACAATGCATTGCAATTCATAAACAAAATTTAAATATTGTTAATATACATAGTAATGCCATATTAAAGAACTGCTGATGTACCAATTTCGACAAATTATATAAAACGCCAAACTACTCAAGTAAAACCGAACTGCGTAAAAGAAACATCCTTATAACTCCAAAAATAATAATTCTATTAACTAACAATTAACTGCGTCGGATTAGGCGTCTCATTTTCAACTAAAATATACTTCTGAATTGAAATTTGAATGAAATACAGGGTCATGAAAAATCGAAGAATGTGGAAAACAAGATTACAAATATCTCGGTAACTAATAATCCAATCGACTTCCTTTTATATGCAAAATGTGTGATATTTTATTGCCTTTTACGCCCATTCCTTAGAACAAAAAAATTCGAAAATTTTTATATATCTTTCATCAGAAAGAATTTTTCGAGAGTCCGAAAAAAATAGTTCCGGATAATCGAGGTTGCTGATATTAAATAGGGTTCGTACCATTCTTACATACTAACTACATACAAAATTTCAAGTCTCTATCTCAATTTGTTCGGGAGATAGAGCGTTTACAGACAGACAGACTAACAGACAGACAGACAGACAGACAGACAAACAGACAGACGGACGGCAATTTTTTTTTTCTAAAAATATGTTTTTCGGAATCTCCACTATCTAAAACGTGTAAATCCGTCAAAAAAATTTTCGATTTTCAAAACGATTGTAAGACTTACCCTTAAGTATGATGGGTAAGTAATATTAAAGAACTGCTGATGTACCAATTTCGACAAATTATATAAAACGCCAACCTACTCAAGTAGTACCGAACTGAGTAAAAGAAACATCCTTATAACTCCAAAAATAATAATTCTATTAACTAACAATTAACTGCGTCGGATTAAGCGTCTCATTTCCAATTAAAATATACTTCTGAATGGAAATTTGAATGAAATACAGGGTCATGAAAAATCGAAGAATGTGGAAAACAAGATTACAAATACCTCGGCAACTAATAATCCGATCGACTTCGTTCTATATGCAAAATGTGTGTTGTTTTATTGCCTTTTACATCCATTCCTTAGAACAAAAAAATTAGAAAATTTTTATATACCTTTCATCAGATCGAATTTTTCGGGAGTCCGAAAAAAATAGTTCCGGATAATCTAGGTTGCTGATATTAAATAGGGTTTGTCCCATTCTTACATACTAACTACATACAAAATTTCAAGTCTCTATCTCAATTTGTTCGGTAGATAGAGCGTTTACAGACAGACAGACAGACGAACGGCAAAAATGTTTTTCTAAAAATTAGTTTTTCGGAATCTCCACTATCTAAAACGTGTAAATTCGTTAAAAAAAATTTCGATTTTCAAAACGATTGCAAGATTTACCCTATACTACGTATGATGGGTAAGTAAACTAGTCGTTGGGGGCCACCGTAATACTTACCCATCATGGATATGTATATGAAAATAAAACATGTGAAAACTGTTTATACAATGCATTGCAATTCATAAACAAAATTTAAATATTGTTAATATACATAGTAATGCTTTATTAAAGAACTGCTGTTGTACCAATTTCGACAAATTATATAAAACGCCAAACTACTCAAGTAGTACCGAACTGCGAAAAAGAAACATCCTTATAACTCCAAAAATAATAATTCTATTAACTAACAATTAACTGTGTCGGATTAAGCGTCTCAATTCCAATTAAAATATACCTCTGAATTGAAATTTGAATGAAATACAGGGTCATAAAAAATCGAAGAATGTGGAAAACAGGATTACAAATATCTCGGCAACTAATAAGCCAATCGACTTCGTTCTATATGCAAAATGTGTGTTATTTTACTGTATTTTACGACCATTCCTTAAAACAAAAAAATTCGAAAATTTTTATATACCTTTCATCAGAATGAATTTTTCGATGGCCCGAAAAAAATAGTTCCGGATGATCGAGGTTGCTGATATTAAATTGACATACTAACTACATACAAAATTTCAAGTCTCTATCTCGATTTGTTCGGGAGATAGAGCGTTTACAGACAGACAGACTGACAGACAGACAGACAGACAGAGACAAACAGACAGACGGACGGCAAAATTTTTTTTCTAAAAATATGTTTTTCGGAATCTCCACTATCTAAAACGTGTAAATCCGTCAAAAAAAATTTTCGATTTTCAAAACGATTGCAAGACTTACCCTATACTACGTATGATGGGTAAGTAAAAGAAAATAACACAAATTTTTAAGTTTTTTAAGTATAATAACAGGGTTGCACTTCAAGTTTTATTTTCTCATTATTACTTACCCATCATACATAGTATAGGGTAAGTCTTGCAATCGTTTTGAAAATCGAAATTTTTTTTGACAGATTTACACGTTTTAGATAGTGGAGATTCCGAAAAACATATTTTAAGAAAAAAAATTGCCGTCCGTCTGTCTGTCTGTCTGTCTGTCAGTCTGTCTGTAAACGCTCTATCTCCCGAACAAATTGAGATAGAGACTTTAAATTTTGTATGTAGTTAACATGTAAAAATGGGACGAAGCCTATTGGATATCAGCAACCTCGATTATCCGGAACTATCTTTTTCGGACTCTCGAAAAATTCGTTCTGATGAAAGGTATATAAAATTTTTCGAATGCCTTTGTTCTAAGGAATGGACATAAAAGGCAATAAAATAACACCCATTTTGCATATAAAACAAAGTCGATCGGATTATTAGTTGCCGAGATATTTGTAATCCTGTTTTCCACATTCTTCGATTTTTCATGACCCTGTATTTCATTCAAATTTCAATTCAGAGGTATATTTTAATTGAAAATAAGAAGCTTAATCCGACGCAGTTAATTGTTAGTCGATATGATTATTATTTTTGGAGTTATAAGGATGTTTCTTTTACGCAGTTCAGTACTACTTGAGTAGTTTGGCGTTTTATATAATTTGTCGAAATTGGTAATCAGCATTTCTTTAATAGAGCATTACTATGTATATTAACAATATTTAAATTTTGTTTATGAATTGCAATGCATTGTATAAATAGTTTTCAAGTGTTTTATTTTCATATACATATCCATGATGGGTAAGTATTACGGTGGCCCCCAACGACTAGTTTTTCGATAGCTAATATAAATCAAGAAGACCTAAAAGAAAATTCATGAAGGTTAAAAAATTAGGAACTTTAAATGCTGCTGAAGCTCTTAAGTCAAGTTAGCTTAGTTTGAAACATACATCTTTTAACATTCCAAAGGAAACGTTGTATTTGAAAACAACTGACAGTAGGCATGTAAGACCATAACTGATTTTACTTACCCATCATACGTAGTATAGGGTAAGTCTTGCAATCGTTTTGAAAATCGAAAACTTTTTTTGACGGATTTACACGATTTAGATAGTGGAGATTCCGAAAAACATATTTTTAGAAAAAAATTTTTGCCGTCTGTCTGTCTGTCTGTAAACGCTCTATCTCCCGAACAAACTGAGATAGAGACTTGAAATTTTGTATGTAGTTAGTATGTAAGAATGGGACAAACCCTATTTAATACCAACAACCTCGATTATCCGGAACTATTTTTTTCGGACTCTCGAAAAATTCGTTCTGATGAAAGGTATATAAAAATTTTCGAATTTTTTTGTTCTAAGGAATGGACGTAAAAAGCAATAAAATAACACACATTTTGCAGATAGAACGAAGTCGATCGGTATATTAGTTGCCGAGGTATTTGTAATCTTGTTTTCCACATTCTTCGATTTTTCATGACCCTGTATTTCATTCAAATTTCAATTCAGAAGTATATTTTAATTGGAAATGAGACGTTTAATCCGACGCAGTTAATTGTTAGTTAATAGAACTATTATTTTTGGAGTTTTAGGGATGTTTCTTTTACGCAGTTCGGCACTACATGAGTAGTTTGGCGCTTTATATAATTTGTCGAAATTGGTACATCATCAGTTCTTTAATATAACATTACTATGTACATTAACAATATTTAAATTTTGTTTATGAATTGCAATGCGTTGTATAAATAGTTTCACTTGTTTTATTTTCATATACATATCCATGATGGGTAAGTATTACGATGGCCCCCAACGACTAGTTTTCATTTGAAGATGCAATAGCATCTTCAATAGTTCCAATAGCTAACCTTGTATTTCCAAAGCAAACAGATGAATTAAAGAAGCTATTTACAATGTTATGAAGCAAACAGAAAGAAAAATCAAATTATAGACATTCATCCCGTGAAGAAATAATTATTATTTTCTCAAACGACATCCAAGGGCAACTCCACGTTTTAATTTCAAAAGCGTTGTTTGTCACCCAAAAAATAGTATTCCACAATTATTGAATGCTGTGAAAAAACAAAAAAAGGCACGAGTTCTAAAAATGACAAAGACTTCTACACAATATCTCCCAGGGACAAAAGAAAAGTTTAGTCGCTTCAAATGATTTCATTTGAAAGAGTATCTTTGGATGAACACTCGCATCCACATTCTATGAATACTGTACCTATTATTTATTTCCGTAGTTATTTAAAAATGACATACTTTTTTCATATTTTCTAATTCTGGGTGCATGTAAATCCCATATAAATTTAAAATTAGGCAAATGTTGATCAGAAAGAGAATTTTTATTTTTAGCTTTTTATGAATTGCAACTAATGTTCTTCAACTTTGGAGCGAAAGTGTTTTCCGTTCGTTCAAAGCTTCATGCAAACGATGAATCCAAAATTTTAAGGAATATAATAGAAATTTAAATATTACGTGTAAGATTAATTTCACGCTCACTTTTAAATAATCTGTACATACATTAGTAGAGTTCTTTTTCATTTTAATTTTAAGAATTAACAGTGACAAAATTTCAAGTTAGTTATATATGAATCTGAGTTTAAAAAAAAAAAAAAAAAAAAAAAAAAACAGTATTTCAATAATAATGTGTTATATGTTACTTGTACAAAGTATTAAAAAAATAACAAGATATATATATATATATATATATATATATATATATATATATATATATATATATATATATATATATATATATATATGTATATATATATATATATATATCTTGAGCTTTTGTTTTTCAACATGGTCGTGGCGAGGTTTTGGTGAGTGTTACCGGTATAAAACTAGTTTAAACCGCACCGTGGGTCACAAGTCCCACGGCCTCGCCTTCAGTGGTTTATTTTCATTTTTTTCTTTCTTGTTATTCTATGTTCATATGTTTTTATGATTGAGTTGGATTTTTCTTTATCGTTTGCTATTCAACTTTTCAAGTTTGTTCAAGAGATGTGTTAATTTTTCTTGTTTAGTTTAATATTTTATTTTTAACGGTTCTATAACGGTAAAATTATATATTATGGTGTAGTTTTATATATATATATATATATATATATATATATATATATATATATGTACACCAGGTGTCTCAAAAATGACTGATGGATTTTAAAATTCAATAACTTGCAAACGGTGACGGCTATTTAAAAAAAAAAAATTGCAGGAGGGTTATGTATAAGGTCAGGAGTTTTTTTGCCGTAACTTTTGATTTTAGTCCGCATCTCAAACAATAGGTGACGCTGACGATGATTGAAGGGCAGGTCGACGCTTCACTCAGCATTGATGGCCTTCAATCACCGTCAGCGCCGCCTATTGTTTGAGATGCGAACTAAAATAAAAAATTACGGTAAAAAAAAAACTCCTGACATTAAACATAACCCTCCTGCAAAAAATAAATAAATAAATAAATAAATAAATAAATAAAAATAAAAAAATAAATAAAAAAATAAATAAATAGCTGTCACTTTTTGCAAGTTATTGAATTTTAAAATTCATGAGTCATTTTTGGGACACCCAGTATACATATAGATTTTCTTTTATTTATTTTTTTATCATTTATGTACGAGCATGTACGTTTCATTAAAATATAATCTAAGATTGAAAGCAAAAATGCGAAAAATGCCCTCCAATATATATATATGGAATATATTGGAGGAGTAAATATATATATATGGAAAAAAATATCTATATACAGAGAGAGAGTGAGAGATTTCTTTTTATTTTTTTTTATTATTTATGTACGAGCATGTACGTTTAATTAAAATATTATCTAAGATTGAAAACAAAAATGCGCCTAAATGTTCATTTATTGGTCACAATATCCAATTTAAGATAGCTTCTCGGGATATTAATATTTTTATTTGTTTATTTTTACTCTGCGCTCTTTTTAAAAGTTGTCTCTTTTCTTTCTTAATTTTCCGAATATCTCTAAAAGTACTGTGATATTTAATACTTTGTGAATTAAAAACGGATGAAATTGCAGTAACATTTTAATACTCCATACTTAATTAAGCATAGATTTTAGAAATACTTTGAGAATGAAGACTTAAAGAGACATCCATTATGAAGAATTATAAATTTGCAAATGAATCGAATACTCAAAGACGTAACATAACCGAGGGGAATTGGAAAACTGAGAGACGGCAATAATAGAATGAAAATATAATTTGTTATACTAAAAAATTATCCAAATAAAAACCTTCACAATATACTTGAATTTCAACTGGTTAGAAATACTTAATCTGCATTAAAAAAACTGCAAGTGATTTCTCCCATTCTTATTGAGAAAAAAGTACTTTGTGTGTTATTGTAAAATAATGAAAAAATATATTTTTTAACTTTTGACAGGGCGATTTACTGCAAGCAAAGAGTGCCTATTTTAACGGGATTAAAATATCCACAATGAGAAATCAACCTGGTCCCCACATAGCAATCATCCACCTGACCTAAACATTTGCTGTAGTCTCCCTAACACTATTTCCGTCAAATCCACGTATATTATATAGCTCTCGAAGATATTTATAGTGAACTTTTATAAAGCACATGAATTTTATAATTTGTGAAAAAGTATAAATTTACTAAATTTTGTTGTAAACGAATTCTTAATGTCCCAAGATTTAACAGAATTATTTTGTATGTGTACCTTCTAAACTGAGTATTAATGTGATACTCTCCACTTTTAATGCGTAATTTCTTATCATGAAATATTATTCTCATGGTGATACAAGTTTATTTATTCTAGTTGAAGCAGTTAGAGTAAAACGAACAAATTGCAGTCATAAACAATTTGCAAATGGGATAGAAATAGGTAAAAAAGGTTTCGTTCCTGTTTTATAGTTTACAATAAAACAGTATTTACAGCAAAATAACGGAAAAAATTACTGTCATTTTTGAAGATTCGAATGAAAATTAGAAAAGTTACAAAGTACATAGAAATAATACAAAGTGTAAAGTTCGGATTTCCAGAAGCATTAGCATTCGCAAAAAGAAGTGAATAATAATAATAATAATAATAATAATAATAATAATAATAATAATAATAATAATAATAATAATAATAATAATAATAATAATAATAATAATAATAATAATAATAATAATAATAATAAACCTAAGTTAATAAAGAAACACACATTAACTGAATTGTTCAATATTAAATGAGTTACAGTTTGTTGTTAAATTGTGTATTCCTTTAAATAAATGTTTTTTTTTTTTTTTTTTTTTTTTTTTTTTTTTTACTTTTTATTTTGTTAAGGCTTATATATCTTGAAAATCATTGTTTAAATTAGTTTTAATCGTGTATATGCAATTATTATAGTATGAACATCATATTTTGACTTTTAAAATACGGAATTTTACTTATATGTTTATTCAAGAAGCCATATTTTTCATGACTCTAACTTTTGAAAACCCCAAATTCCTACTTGGTAACACCGCAGTATTCCGGACTTTGCACTGTAATAACATTGCACATAATTAAAGATTAAAAGAGCTTCGTCATTCATGCTAAGAAATCTGATAAAAATAAACTCTAAAGAATGACTTTAAAAATGAAAAAAAATATTTGTTTAATGCACTTTTTTTATTAAACAAGTATTTTATTATATACTTAAAAAATATATTTAAATGTGGCATCAGAGAACTAATGTATTTTTTAAAATTAAAATTAATTTAGATGCATTACATTTTTGTATTTTTGGATAACCCAATTTTTTGGCTTTTGATTTTTCTTTAAACTCCGATTCACATTTTAAAATAAATATCTATGTTAAATACCTTTATTTATTTATTATAAATATAATTTATGGCATTTGATACATTAGATTTTTGAATAAATCCTATCATACTATTATACATTAAAATAATGTAAAATAAAAAAAAGCTCCTCTCTGTTCAAATCATTCCATTAACAATAATAAATGGAATCCTAATAAGGATTTGAGTTGGAAGATACGTTTTCCTCACTTTATTCCATGTTAAACTATTAAATAAAAAAAAATAAATAATCTTATAAGTTGTAATTTTATAGGTTATTATAAATTATAAAAAGTTTGGATATAAATTTTTAGCTTATAAACTACATTAGCAAATTAATCATATTACAATATGGCTGCTAAATCGCACTGTTGGTAATACTTCTTTCACTTCAGTTTTAACTTACACGTTTTAACACGTAATGGAAACTTTGGCTGTCTGGCTATTGCTTCTTCTCTCTTACAACTACTTTATACTTGACATCAGCGGTTCCCAATCTATGGGTCGCAACCACTGGTGGGCCGCGGTAGTTGTTTTGATGGGTCGCTGAACAATCGAGGTTTGTCATCAAAATATATCTTTTATTTTACTTGTTTAAAAAAAGATATGACAATTTTAAGAGGAAGTAATATTTCAAGGGAAAATCCTTAATTTCCTTCTAAATTAATATACGAACAGAATATTCAGAAATATTGAAATCCCTTTGAGGTCTTTTAAGAAATTCAACACTTTGTGCTTATATAAACATGTTTTTTCTACTTTGTTGTATTTGAAAGACAAGTACTGAGACGAACTGCGTGTTAGTATATGTTCTCGCATTCGTACACGCCAGTACCAGAAATCTTATTAATTGTAAAGTTATGTTTTCATAATAATTAAACGTATTTTTAATTGTCTTTGTAGTTTAGGGATTGTTTTAATTACTATCTACTTACACACATTGAGAATACTGATTCTTGTATTTGTTGATAATGTATCTTCCGCACGAAAATTTGCGTTTCTCGTAGGATAGGATAGCCGTGCGTACAGAGATCGTGCAAAAAATGCTATGCTGATGTATAACTTTATCTTGCGTGGGTCACGATTTTTTTTTCTTTTTTTTTCTTTTTTTTTTTTTATACTGAAATATGCGTCGCGAAATTTGTTTTCACAGAAAAGTGGGTCGTGTACCAAGAAAGTTTGGGACCCGCTGCCTGACACGAAGGTGATTTTTTTTATAAATGTGGCATAGCTAAAAACTTACTAATTAATGTTATATTAAATTAAAATTAATTTAATTTAATTTAATTTATTTAATTATTGTAATACATCTTAGATATGATGGACAACAGAAATTTTGTTAAGGGTTTTATTCAAGTAAAGTTAAAATTTATAATAGTTGCAAATGTTTGGATAAATTTTAAACAAATTTTTTTATTCATTTATTTTTTTACCATTTTTTACAGCCGTACTCAACTTGAGGTCTAAACGCCGCACATGGTCCGGCAAATTTTTATGTGTGGCCCGAGACACACAATGAGTAATTCATATTCATGCAAATAATTTAAATGTGGATAAAAATGTGTTTATGATCCTCAGCTTTGTTTTACATATTTTTATAACAATTATGTATAACAGAAGAGATTTTACCGAAAATTGTCTAAATCAAAAGTTCTTTTCCCATGTAATGCTTACTTGTCCTACAATATTGTACATATTTTTAAATCTTCAACAAGAATCAAACGTCGTGCGAAATTAAATTTGTACTACATATTTACACAGCTATTTTTTCATTGAGAAAAACACGGATTTATTTAAGATAAACTTTTTGGAAATTCAGCATTGTTATAATTACGTTTCTTAAATATTATATAGGTAATAAAAACTTTTTGGGGTTGAATTTTTGTCGCAGAAATAAATTAGCACGAAAAACATTTTACAGTATTAATTAAAAACGGTAAAATTATGTACATTTGTATAGAACATGCAACAGAAATATACTAAAAATTTTATTATTTGAAAAGATGGGGTGGGGCGGGCGTTTTTTAATAATATTTCTAATGCGACAAACCTAGTGATAAAATTAATTAATTTTGTTATATTGCATTGTTGTAGTAGTATTATAACAAACTAGTTTAAAATCCTTTTATAAATGTATTGCAGCCCGCCTAAAACCTGAAACTTATTTTTGCGGCCCGTGATAGAGCGTGACTGTTCACTACAATACAATAACGCTTAATTAAGATTCAATATAGTTTGCAATCATCAACAAGTAGCATAATACAAATTCTACTTAGTACTAATAATTTACCGAGTTTATTAGTTTATCAACCAAAATAATAAAATACATATTTTATTAATAAGTTTTTTTCCATATCTCTAGGGATAAACGAGAATGTCCAGTTCGTCCTGATTTGCAAATACCCCAAAAATTCCAATTATGTAGAT
Source organism: Maratus speculifer (assembly GCA_964019185.1). Classification (NCBI taxonomy): domain Eukaryota; kingdom Metazoa; phylum Arthropoda; class Arachnida; order Araneae; family Salticidae; genus Maratus; species Maratus speculifer. Next base: position 111,161,059 of record OZ025298.1, on the reverse strand, counting down.
ATTTAATTGTAAGAATTTTCCCCTCAAAATTATTTTGTCACAATGGTTAATATTAAAGAATCAGATTTTTTGAACTTATAAAATGCGTGAAAACGTACCACTGTAAGAAATGCAGGTATTCTATATCTAATTGTTATTTAAGTATTAAATTGAAAACACATATTGAGAAGCATTTATTTTATTGATAAAAATTTTTTAAAAAAGTATACACATATATAATGTCTTTTTATTTATTTTTAAAGATAATGCAGTTTTTACTGAATAATAATTCTTACATGCATTGCGCACACGATTCTTATTATTTGGTTGTCTAAAACAAACACGATTTTTTTTTATTAGTACAGATACATTGTGTTTTCAATGAGATTTTCAATGAAAAAATAAGATTTATAGGTCCAGATTTTATTTAAGAAATTCGAAGTATGGAGTTTTTTTTAATAGAAAAGCAGTCGCTAATTCTAAACTTCTAACTTGAGAAAACTAATAATTGGTCATTTTGTAGCTGTACACGTTTAATACATTCAGCAAAAATTTTGTTAAATTCTAGGCAACCAATTATTATAAATCGTACACGCAATGATCAAAATTGATGTGTTGAGAAAATTGACTTTAAAGATTAAATCACCCATTGACAATATAGGAAAATCTCAAGCAGTTTTAGACATGACTCTTCTTTTAATGTGAATTTCCGCATGGGGTTTGTTTTTAAATGTTCCAAAAGAATAACATTTAATAAGCTATTTTTTAAAATGATATATCGACCCTTTAAAGGGGACCTGGCAACTTTATTCATTTTATTTACGAATATAAAAACTTCAAGTAAATAACTGCAACATAACTTGATTGTTTTATATTGTATAAAATATTTGGCATATAAAAGAAAAAAAAACCTTCAAAGCAGAGTTTAGCACTCGCAAATATGGAGAAATTTAAAACAGTCATGTGGTCTATATTTTGGCAGGTAACTTTCTTTTGACACTTTATAGTCTTCTTTTTTGTTTCATTTTTCTTCTTTATTGAGATCAAGAAACGTGGTCGTAACCCCACCCACTCTTAATATTTTTTAAGCTGCCACTACTGTCTATGGAAAGGCAGCTGGTTATTTGTTTTAAATTACGCAGTATACGGGGACGTGGGGAAAAAAGTCGTCATCACATCGTACTAATAGCTTTTTCTTTACAAAATAAAAATTTTATAAATTTATTCTGAGCACCGTCTGTCAGTTTTATGGTTAAAACTAAAATGAGCGCCACTATGGTCTACATTTCTACAGGAACTTAAATATAAAATTTTATAAAATGCATAATAAATATTTCGCTTTAAATATATGTTTATTCCGTAGTGATCTTATTTCAGCTCACTTATTTTAAATTAGCATCTTAAAAAATCAAAGTCTCTTTTCGACTGAATGGCTGGTATAGAAAAACATAAAATTAAATATAAAACACATATTACAAATACATTAAAAAAAAAAATCTGCTTATTACAAATTTCAAGATCACTTTGTTTGTTAGAATAAATATTAAAAAAATATATAAATAACAGATCAAATTCGTCTTGCATATCAGTGTATAGATATACTTTGCCTGTCAGTATAGTTAATGAATTGTAATTTAGATTTACACTATAATATGAACGTTTGAATTTTCTGCTTTTATCCTTATGCATAATACCATTTTCTTTAAACTTTTATTTAGAATATTTGAACTTTGTATTTGAAAAAAAAAAAAAAAAAAGAAAAGAAACAGATATAAGCTGATCAGATAAAGTATTTACTATTTTTTATCGCCAGTACCGAACAAAAATGCTTAATGTTTTGTGCAATTTAATCTACTTTGGTAAATTGATGCTTTGAGTAGTATAAGCTGAACTTAATTAGTCAAAGTGCAGAGAAAATGTTAAAAAATACTCATGCTTATTACCATTTTTTTTCTTTTGTATATTATGTTCACAGCGTGATTAGGTTAATAGAAATTTTTTTATGTAAAATGCTGTAAAGGCGAATGCATTCTACTATGATTTGTGACAGCGGGCCTTTTCTATTTGGGTCAATCCATTTCAAGTGGTCCAGCACTAGTCGCTCGACCATTTTTAAAAAATCTGAAATTTTTTGTACAACAATCCTAACATGATGGAAGTTCAAAATGACTATTATTTTAATTTTACTATTTTTTGTTTGTGCATGGCGGCCATCTTTGGTTCATCGTGTGCAGCGATTTTCTCAGATACTAGGATACACAAAATTGTAAATATCTCGTCTTTTATTTTCCAAATTGAAATGGGGTTTGCAGCATTTTGTTCAGAATAAAATAGGCTAAATGTATGGTGGTAGACTAATTTTGGAAAATAAAATTTTACAGGTGACATTTTAGCACAAAATTTAAGATTTTTTCCAAAATCTATCTGTTCGCATGAGGAAATTTTTCATTCAAGAAAAACTGTCACACTTACACAATTTTTTCTACAAATAGGTCAAAAGTGCGTGTACTCATACACAAAGTTCCAGATCTAGAAGTTGATTTCTCTTTGCGGAAAAAATTCCGAAATTCGTCAAAAATTTCAAAAATCGCACTTTTTAGGCTTTGATATCTCTGGTGGGGCACGAGATAAAAATCTGAAATTCTGGCCTTTGATAGTATTATGTAGTAATATTATGTACAAAAAATTTCAAGAAAGAGATTTGACTACAAGCGGAGATATGACATGGACAATATGTGAAAACAATACTGCCAAACTATTCTAACCTACTATGTAATTGTTCAACAAGACTGTCAACCTTACACAATTTTTTTCTACAAATAAGGTACCCTGGGGTAATAACGCCACGTTAAGGTTCTACCAATTTTCACGGCTCAGCTTTAGTTTGTATTTTTCAAACAAAGATATGATTTGATACAGCAACTCATTGACTATCTATGTAAAAAAAAATAATTTAACAGATATGTATTCATAAAATGTAATAGCATGATTTCTTGACCAATGTTATTTGGCGTTATTACCCACCTATATGGCTAATAACGCCATACAAACAAAACTATGAAATAAGATGGAATAATTGCATGTAGATTGCCCAATTCTAAAAATACAAACTCTACAAACTTAGAAATTGACAAATTGCATTCTAAGCTATTGAAAATGTTAAATTTTTTGTGAAAGTGTAAGAAAAATAAAGGTGTGGTGTGGGGAGGGGGAAGGAGGAGGCAAAAGAATATCAGACCACGAGCTTCTTTTTGCTTGAAAAGGACCGCTTAAATAGAATTATTAGAAACATTGCACAGTTTTAACTGTGTTTATTTGTATCAGTATTTAGGATGTAGCTCGGCCACTGTAGGAAATCAACCGGGGTATTAATGCCAAGGATTGGCGTTATTACTCCGTTATAGTTATGGTGCTGTGCATTTTAAATTACAAATTATCTCGAGAAGATATTTAAAATCTTCAACAACATTTTGAAAGCCCATGAAATGTACTACAAATTTATGTAATTAACAAAGTATTTCCGGATAAAAAAATAGTCTTCACATCACAAAACGTATCTCGCAAATTTTAGATCAAGCGTTAATTTTAGTTTTAAAAATTAAACAAATTAACTTGAAGCTGTTTTTTGCGATTTATATGACTCAGAACCCTTCTGCGTAGAGCACATGGGTATCATTTACCTGATTATTTCATAATTATGCAAAATATTAGCACTTGGCGTTATTACCCCACCTGGCGTTATTACACCAGACCACCTTAGGTCAAAAGTGCGTGTACTCATATACCAAGTCCGCGATCTGGGAGTTGATTTCTCTTTGTGAAAAATTTTTTGAAATTCGTCAAAAATTTCAAAAATCGCACTTTTTAGTCTTTGATATCTCTGGTGGAGCACGAGATAAAAATCTGAAATTCTGACCTTTGATAGTATTGTGTAGTAGTGTTATGTACAAAAAATTTCAAGAAGGAGATTTGACTATAAGCTGAGATATGGTGATTAAAAATGTTAAGAAATGCTATTATGAGTACATTAGGAGAAATGAGATTAGTCTCATTTATTACAATATTTACACAGAAAATATCGTTTGTTGAAAACAGTGTAATAATAAATGTTTAATTTACAAAGATACTATATATGCTCAAGAAAGAGCTTAACACTATTTACGAGAGATGTTATGAGTTCGACCAGTTACTGTTGTCAGTCCATCAGGCTGTTCTTTCTCAAAATTTTATTTTTGAAGCCACCCAAGTCTTGTCATCCCTTGTTAACTTGAATGAAATTCTCTAAGTTTAATAATTGAAACCATGTTAACTCGATCAGTTGAAACCCATTGTCTGAAATTTACTTTTCCTGAAATGTGTACCGAGTAAAATTGTTGCAATAGCATTTGTAGTAGGTTTGTTCCTCTGGACAAATAGTGTATTGGCTTAGCATACATTCTGAATTGTTTAAATCACACAGACGCATTTGAAGAAGATATTTGTAATTAACATTTAACTTTGTACCATAAAAAATTAATTTAAAATGTTGGAGGTATGAACAATTACATAGAAGGTTACAATAGTTTGGCAGTATTGTTTTTTCATATTGTCCATGTCACATCTCAGCTTGTAGTCAAATCTCCTTCTTGAAATTTTTTGTACATAACACTACTACAAAATACTATCAAAGGCCAGAATTTCAGATTTTTATCTCGTGCTCCACAAGAGATATTAAAGCCTAAAAATTGCGATTTTCGAAATTTTTGACGAATTTTGGAATTTTTTTCGCAAAGATAAATCAACGCCCAGACCTGGGACTTGGTGTATGAGTACACGCACTTTTGACCTATTTGTAGATAAAATTGTGGTAAGTTGACAGTCTTGTGGAACAATTACATAGTAGATTACAATAGTTTGACAATATTATTTTTCACATATTGTCCATGTCATATCTTAGCTTGTAGTCAAATCTCCTACTTGAAATTTTTTGTACATAACACTACTACACAATACTATCAAAGGCCAGAATTTCAAATTTTTATCTCGTGCCCCACCAGAGATATCAAAGCCTAAAAAGTGCGATTTTTGAAATTTTTGAAGAATTTCGGAATTTTTTTTGCAAAGAGAAATTAACTCCCAGATCTGGAACTTAGTGTATGAGTACACACACGTTTGACCTATTTGTAGAAAAAATGTGTAAGGTTGACAGTTTTCCTTGCATAAAAATTTCCTCTTGCAAATGGATAGATTTTGGAAAAAATCTTAAATTTTGTGCTAAAATTTCACCTATAAAAATTTATTTTTCAAAATTATTCTACCACTGTACATTTATCCTATTTTATTCTGAACAAAATGCTGCAAACCTCATTTAAATTGATAAAATAAAAGACGAGATATTCAAAATTTTGTGTATCCTAGTATCTGAGAAAATCGCTGAACACGATGAAACAAAGATGGCCGCCATGCGCAAACAAAAAATAATAAAATTAAAATAACGGTCATTTTGAACTTCCGCCATGTTAGGGTTGTTGTACGAAAAATTTCAGATTTTTTAAAAATTGTCGAGCGACCAAAAAAATATTTTCTGTATCACTTCAAATGGATTGACCCATTTACAATTCCTTTTTTAACCTCAGTTTTCATACAATGAATCGTTACAAGTTATAAGCATTTGCACGTATATATTTGAATACAAATTGATTAAAAATTTTTTAAATAAAAATTTCACTACACTGTAAAAAAAATTCAAGATGTTACTAAAAAATTCTTTGTATATTTGTATTCCACAGAATTTTTTAGTAACCATTACAATTTTTTTTTTTTTTCAAGTGAAACAAGCATTTTTTTTTTTTGTTAATTGAACAAAAGATTTTTTTGTATAACTAACTTAAAACTATTTAGTATGAGCCACCAAGCAAATTTCATTAATAGTTCAAAAATTATTTTTAGTAACCATTACGTGTGCCCGAAGGGCAATAGCTTCTTTCGAGCTGCATCCAGTGGATAAAAAGACAGACTGCTGAAGATTTTCGGCAAAGCCGCAATAGATGGCAGCACCAAACATTGCTACTTGCTCTATTTTGACATGTTTCTAAGGGGAGGGAAATTCCAGAGATAATTACCCATGGCAACTGCTACAACAGGATTTTCATAATCCCTTTATTTAACGAGTACGTACATTACATACATTCGGTGCATATTTGGTGGGGTCCAGCATCGAACCCGGGTACTTTCAGCCTGGAGTTCGGTGCTATGACCATTATGCTATCACGGCCACACCAATCAATTTACGTAAACAATTTCAATTATTTTATTTAATAAATAATTAAAATAAAAATTGATATAACCAGTTGAATTATATGCAAGTTTTCTTTTATAAAATATATCTATTTTTTAACAAAAGATGCTTTTCTTGTCTGTATAAGAAATAAAAATTTTGCATCCCGTTGTCGCGAATTCGATTAATATTTGTAATTACTTTGGTGTCCACACTCCCATAATGACTCCATGGTCATAGTTTTATTTTTCGCAGAAGATCACGAGAAATGAAAAAAGTAGTAGTAGAATTATTCTGGAATAAAGTGTGTGTTAATGTTTTATCTGAAATGTTTTGAAGCTTCGCTTTTTTGTAAGAGATTTAAATTATTTTTCACACGTTTAAAGTAAAACGACGATGTTTATATTTTCGGGTAGAATTTATGACATCGAGATCGCATTGTTTGTGATATGTGGCGCCCGAACTAATAGGGACGTGTGAAAAGTAACTGTTTTTTATTTGTTAACAGAAGTTGTCATTGAAAATATGGATCCTTTGAAAATCAAAAGAACACCTCTTAGAGCTGGATTTACGAAATTTTATAATGCTTTAAGTGAAGCTTTAAACGACGCAACTCCAGATGCTAATTTAATAGAGAATTTAATGTGTCAACTGGAAGATAAAAGCACAAGATTGTGAGCTGTAGATGAAGAAATTTTGAATTTTATGTTGACAGAGAAGATTTTAGAAAAAGATTATTCTAAAGAATACAGAAAAATTTACAGAAAAATTTATACAGAAATATAGTTACATACAATAATACAGTTATATAAAATAGTTACATAATTATATAGTTACATAAAATAATACAGTTATACAGAAAAATTTATTGCTATAAAGCAAAAAGTAAAGACATTTTTAGTGAAGCCTATCGAAGAACAACTCCGATCGCAGAATTATACAGATGTTGAAAAGACGTTTTCCCGATCACTTCGCCTACCAGAAATATGTTTACAGCCGTTTGATGGCGATGTAAGATTATGGTAAACCTTTTGGAATTCATTCAGGATGATTCATGAAGACACCACTTTAGATGAACATTTGAAATTTGTTTATTTTTTAAAGGCGATAACTCCGAAATCCAAAGCTGCACAGATAGTTAATAGTTATCCGGTTTCTGCTGATAATTATCCAAAAGTAATTATACATCTCAAAGAAAGGTTCGGCAGAGAAGATACACTTATTGAGATATATGTTAGAGACTTTCTTCAATTAGTCTTAAATAATAATCGATCATCAAGCAAGAATTCTAATTTATCGTCGTTATATGATAATCTGGAGAAAAAAATTTGGTCTCTAGAATCCTTAGGTGTCACAGAAGAGAAATATGCCAGCATATATTTTCCATTTGTAGAATCTTGTCTACTTCATTATGTGACAGCGTGAGAAGACTGCTCAAGGTAAGAACGAATTAAATTTTATTCTTGATTTTTTTTTTTTTTAAATGAAGTAATTGCAGAAGAGCGGGTTCTTTTGGCTCATTCCAATCTTGGTTTTGAAAACCCAAAGAAATATCATAAATGTAATAATGAATATATTTCAATGCCAACTGCCACAGACTTATTTATAAATAATAAGTCTAATAAGAATTTAGTTAAAAAACGTGAAGACTTGTGTATATTTTGTGACAAGTGTCACTGATCAGAAAAATGTTTTAAAGCTAGTTCGCTTTCTTTTGATGAGAAACGTAACTTAATTTTGAAAAAAGGGGCTTGCTTTGTTTGCCTGAAGAAAAACCACATTTCACGCAATTGTAACGCTAAAATTAAATGCACGAATTGTGGTAAAAGATATTTTTTTATATTATGTCAAAATGTTTTTAGTGAGGGTGGTAATGTGTCGTTAGAAAGTCATAAACATGAATCAGGGAGTAGTGACACTGTTTTAACTACTCAAGGTTCGGATCCAACTGTGTTACTCCAAACTTTGAGTGTCCGTGTAAAGTACAATGGAAAAGAGAAAATCGTGCATGGAGTTATTGACACAGGATCCGAACTCTCCTATTTATCACGAGATGTAATTAAATATTTGAATTATAAAAGTATTGGTGAAATTAAATTAATTCACACATTATTTGGTAATGTTGAAACAGGTGAAACAAAGGATAATAAATATAGAATTCACTTAAGTAGCATAGACAATAGTTATAAATGTGATATGCATGTTTTAGATGTTCCTGTTATTTGTTCTAAAATACGAAAAGTGCCAAATGGGCCTTGGTTATCAGAAATAAATAAATGTGGTATTAAAATTTCTGGTGTTGAAAATAGTTCATGTGAAACCGAAAATGAAATGAAATTATTGATTGGTTCTGATGTGGCCGGAAAATTATTCACCGGAACTTTTAAAGTTTTAGAAAGTAGTGCGGTTGCGGTAAAAACCCATTTGGGATGGACTCTAATAGGAAAAATTCCAAGTATTAAATCAGAAACAAATGAGGCTGCTATGATTATTTCATCACTTTGGAACAATTGTTTCGTTGCTGATTTGTGGAAGCTGGATATTATGGGTATAACGGATCCAGTTGAATACAAAACTAAATCTGAAATTCATGAAGAAACTATGCAGCATTTTAAGAGTAATATAAGAAAAGATTCAGAAGGGAGATATGAAGTAGCATTGCCATGGGTGCTAGATAAAGCTTGCTTACCTAACAATAGGGAATTGGCCGAAAAGCGGCTTGCTACAACAAAGTTAATTAATTTAAATAAAATTGAGGTATATAGCGAAGTATTTGATTCGTGGTTAAATGCAGGAATAATTTAAAGTGTGGTTGATAATAAAGAAACTACCCGTAAAGCATGGTGACGTCACTGCAACGTCATTGTGAAGTCACATTGTGACTTTGTGACCATCGATTGTCGATGTGACGTCACGTGACGTCGATGTGAAGTCACAGTGACTAAAATGTGAAGTCGTTATGGCCGTTTTAGAGCTCTTTTCTGACGTTTCACAAAATGGTCACAATGTGACAAATTTGTGAAAAATGTGTCATTTGTGACTAGTTTGACACTAACATTGTGACGAAACTGTGACAGAAGCGACGATATATAAATTGCCAGAAACATGTTTTTTTAAAGTAAATAACATGTTTTGAAGGATATTCATAAATTTCTAAAGATTTTTTAGAAAGTCACATCTCAGTCCCAATGTGACGTCACTGAGTGGTGGCATTTTGGTCACAGATGTGATGTGACCAAAGTGACTCACAGTGACGTCACTGCGACGTCACTGTGACCATGCATGCTATTAGGGTAAAGTACATTATTTGCCACACAGACCTGTATTTAAAGAATCGAGTGAAACTACTAAAGTTAGACCAGTTTTTGACGCTTCGGCTCATGTTAAAGGTTCCCTTTCTCTAAATGATTGCCTAGATAAGGGATTAAATTTGATTTAAATGATTCCTTCTATATTGCATCGGTTTCGAAAATATCCTGTTGGTGCAGTATCCGATATAGAAAAGGCATTTGGTATTAGAGTAGAAATAGAAGGAGAATACAAATTGGTATTAGAGTAGAGGATAGAGACTATCTGAGATTAATATGGGAAAATGGCATAATTTATAGACATAAACGTGTTGTTTTTGGAATCAATTGTAGCCCCTTTTTATTAGCGGCTACTTTGAAACATCATTTAGAAAGTGCGACTGAAAATCTTCTACAGTAGAAATTTTGAATGAATCGTTATATGTCGATAACTGTGTTTGCAGTTTCAACACAGTTGAAGAATTAAATAAGTTTATATTTGAATCCCAAACGTTACTATTCTCTGCAAAATTTAATCTCAGGGGATGGTTGTCAAATTTTGTTTATAAAATATATCTAATTTTTAACAAAAGATGTTTTTCTTGTCTGTATAAGAAATAAAAATTTTGCATCCCGTTGTCACGAATTCGATTAATATTTGTAATTACTTTGGTGTCCACACTCTCATAGTGACTCCATGGTCATAGTTTTATTTTTCGCAGACGATCACGAGAAATGAAAAGGTAGTAGTAGAATTATTCTGGAATAAAGTGTGTGTTAAGTTTTTATCTGAAATGTTTTGAAGCTTCGTTTTTTTGTAAGAGATTTAAATTATTTTTCACACGTTTAAAGTAAAACGACGATGTTTATATTTTCAGGTAGAATTTATGACATCGAGATCGCATTGTTTGTGATATCCGTATGACTAGAGAGTCACAAGAGTAACATAATTTTATTTAATATATAAACATGCAAAATGTTTTTTGTTTCACATTAGATGTATGTTAAGTGCGTGGAACAAAATCGTGCTTAACTGAGTATGCCATTATTTTCTTAATCATATTTTTAAATAAAATTATTTGGAATATTGTGAAAATTTGCTTGAGTTTTCACATTATTTCTGAATGAACGTTTCCCTAAACTGCTAATCGATGCTTTAAATTAAATTTATAAGAAGTTGCTTTATCAATACTTAAATGCATCCTCGCAAAATAAAAGATTAAACATCTAAGACCATTATAAATCTAATTATTTCCTGTATTCTATAGTATAACTGTCCAAATAAATAGACCGAATATAAAATATATTTGTCTCTTCAAAACCCATTTCACACGTCTTTAACAACACATGTATTTTATTTTACAGCGCAATCCAAGCAAAAGCGAGTATAATGAGATAATTCATTTTTAGGAAAGGGAAATTATTATTTTTTTCATTTGCAACAAATCACTTTTCTCTTAGAAAAACTGGATAAATAAGTATTAGAATGTGCTTTATCTTCTAATCAGCATACAGAAAAAATAATTTATTGTGTAAAAATATATTTTACCTGAGAATTATTTGTTTTCAATGCGTTATGTTTGTATCAGAATATGTTTTGAATGTAAATGTTATTTTTCTCAAATTTATTTTGCATGAAATAATATTTATATGTTTATATTAATACAATAATTGATGCCAAACTACATAGTTGGTTCTGTTTTTTACTTCATAGATGATTTATGTAGACAATATTTAAGTAAGAATAAAACAGAGAAAAAATTTAAAAGTTTTTTCAGTGTTAAGCACTTAATACAATTTGAGAGAAAATCTATTCTGTTAAGCAATTAGATTAGATAAATGTTCAGATAAATTGGCAGAAAATAAAAAATATTTATGTTATAGAAAGAAATGTTTGGTATTTTGTTAGTGCAATAATGCCTTATTTCTTGGGAAAATAAAATAATTCGGTACTATATCATCAAGAAAATGAAGCCTTTCCTCTCATTTTTTTTTTTTTATTTTCTGCGAGTCATACGTCTTTCAAAAATGATGGATAGCTAATTAGAAAAATGTATTATATCTAATCCGTATGGAATAAACTTGTATTATTAGATGAATATTTTGTTATGCGCCGTCAATACTTGTTTCAATTCAACTGTTTAAAATGTAGTTCAAAACGTTAATAGGGAATTTAGCACACTCCTATAGCTAATATCTAGCATAAAAATAAAGCTTAATAGAGATACCATTTTAATACATGGGATTGTAATTATAAATATATTCAAATATATATTAATATAGGAGAACGCATGTACTTAATAGTGACACAAACATTTGCGGTGTGATTTAGAGGCTCGTATAAAATATTTTTTTTAACTTTCAATTATACATGATTAAGAAAAGATTTCTTCTGCCACATCTCATAAAATACAAATAGAAACAATGTTTAAAGACATGCTTGATAAAAAAAGAAAAAAAGGAAAAATATGCATTTCTAAGAAGTAACTTAATATACTTATTTGAAATATTTTTAAGAAGAAAAAAATAAAAGATTATTTAAATAATACTATTTATTTGTCAAATCAAATGAAATACATACGGATAAAGTTCAAAATTATTATTACAAAAATAAAGGTTCATGAGAGAAATTTCATAAAACTGATATAAAGTTTACCGCATGCAAATTTTCAGTAATTTTTATGTGATTTTATGTTTTCTATTATTCGAAACAGGGCATATGTAAGATAATTTACTACAGGATGTCTTAATTTCAAGCTGATATTCAATTCATTCATCTTGATCAAGTTCTGATTCTGAAAAAGATTCATGATCCCTGAAATGGTTCTACTAAGTTATGCAAGGAGTCATAGAATCGTTGAGTGGTAGAGGACATCACAAAGATTTATATTTGCATAGCAATCCATGATCGGAAGCATTTTCCTCACGTGTTAGTAAAACATAAGAAATAAAGGGCAAGAATAAGAGGTTAAAACATATTTTTTAACCTTAGAATATCAAAATTTAAGAAAAAAAACATTAAAAAGACAAATATCGTGGAACTGCATTTTCAGCAGATTTAATTATTGCGAAAACACCAAGAATTTTTCAGGCTTCTGATGCAACTGACGACGATACCGGGAACACTCAAGTTCCCACTATCTACCGATGCCCCTCTCTGCCCAGTGGCGAGTGGAAATTCAGTTTCCGATAGCAAATGGCAAACTCTGTAAAGCCTTATCCAAATTCTGTGCCTTGTCATTTTCGGGATTTTCCTCGCAGGTACGGCCTTAGGTCCAGAACTTTTCTTACGAAAATGTATATAAATGCCTCCCATTGCCACATATTTTAGAGGTTTGAGCTCTAGCTGAAATCTGAATTTGTTTTTACGAACGCAATAAATGAGACCGGAAAGACATCATGCTCTACAGGCATGGTTTCTTTGTCTAAGTCTTCTTAGTCAATCAAATCAAACAAGTAACGGAGCAATTTCCAGCATTATCCCGGTGTTTTTGAATCACTAAAAATAATGAACACATATTTTCTCTATCTGTTCGTAAAATTAATTTATTGTGTTATATGTCGTCACTAGCTCGCAAGGAAAACGTTCTAGATCATGAGGTGCTTTGAAAATGTGAATATCTGTGATGTCCGGTATCTCCCCATAAATTTTGTCCCAATAATCTAGTGACACCCTGTATATTAATTATTATTTTCATTTTTTGAATCTTCATCTACTGAAACTTCAGCCAATAATTAACGTATTACTTTAACTTTATACTTTTTTAAGCGATATATTTCAGTAAAAATATAAATGCGAGGCTACGCAATGAGTTTGAGAGGCCCAGGTATCATTTTGTTTTTCAAGTTGTCTCCCGTAAGATTTTAAAATGCAAAATAATCATCTCGGGAAAAGGTACTGATAGGCTGACGTATTTTCACCTTTTTTAAGTTCATTTTCAAATGCGTCTATATCCATACTAATTAAAATATTTAGATTTCCAGTCATCTATGTAAACGCATTGTTATGTCATATTGTCTTTGAACAGACTTAACATTTCTTAATATTAAGAATGTCTTGAGAGACGACGGTTTATTTATTCTTTCCGTGTATGTTTAAATATTTGTGTTTGTATATATGTAAGTGTGGGTTGGCATACATGTATCTTAGTGAATATCTTACACAGTCCTTTGCAATAAAAAATTGGCAAACACGATACTTCTTTTAATGATTGTAAACAGTTATTGCATTTTTTTTCTTAAAAATCCTATATAAAATACTGAATTACATTAAACATTCTATATTAAACATTTATTTAGTTTAACCATTTATTTTATATTCAATTTTTTTCAGAATCTGTAATATTTGACAGGCTTACAATATTAATTTATTTATTTTGTTTGCAGCATTAATTTCACATTTTATTCGATAATATCCTCCGGAGCATCTCTTACCAAATTTCAAGTAACTTAAGCAGACAGAATCATTTGAAATTTTCAAATATTGACCTGCATAGAATTATCTAAATTGATTAAAGAATAATGATTGGTAAACAAGAGGTCCCTGTTGTATTTGTTTATGAATGCGCACGCGCAACATGAATGTTTGCAGATTGATTTTAAAAATAGTTATATATCTATACCTACAGTTTGATTTTTCTTACTTGTTAACTGTTTAAATTTATATAATGTATTATATATTGTATATAAAAGCAAATTCTAAAAAAGTAAAAAAAAATAAAAATGACGAAAAACATTGTGAAAATATGGAGCAATATTTTTCAAGTGATGTCATGAGAAACACATATCCACATATCTCATCCTCTTCGGTTTCATAATCACATTTACGGTCATCAGCCTGATCTCTAGAAGCATGAGGAGCTTCAATCTGTCCTGGTGCCACTTGGAGAGGAAGATTTCGTTTGAAAAAGTGGAACACAGGAGGTACAAACCGCAATAGTTCAGTAAGATTTTTAAACTTAAGGTATTCCAGTTTTTGTTTTGCTATGTGAAATTCAAGCAGAACACTAAGACATTTTCCAGCACTGCTGGAGTTCATTTTTAGCTCGTGAATAGATTATAATTCACCAAAAGTAGTTTTTTTTTATTTTTTAAATTTTTTAAAATTTTTTAAATTTTATTTATTTATTTATTTATTTATTTATTTATTAATTTTTATTTTTATTTTTATTTTTATTTTTATTTTTTATTTTTATTTTTGCAAATTAATGTGAAGAATTCCAGAGCTTAGTTGTCAACAGGGCATACTCCCACCAGAAAAAATAACAAAAAGACATTTTCCTTATTCATGACAATAATTTTGAAAGAAAAGTTTCGGGAAACAGGTCAAGTAACTTACCCCTATAACAACGTACATAATTTTAAAAAAATTTATAACTCTTTACCTACAATTACTGTGCACTAAACTCAATTTTTTCAATTTTCTGACTTATATCCCTTGGCTTCTGGCGTCCTCATATATAATTTGCTCAGAATGGTTTATTATTATTATTATTATTATTATTATTATTATTATTATTATTATTATTATTATTATTATTATTATTATTATTATTGAGATACTGTAACGGTATTTTCATAAACTGTTCATACTTATTAGGACACTAAGACAATTGATAATGGACTATTTTCTTCAAATGGATTAAATTTGATTAAAAAATGTTAAAGAATTCAAAAGTAAACTACTGAATAGTTTAAACTTAAAATTACACTATGTGTAGATTATTTAAAAAGATGATACAAATATATTTAAAATGGTATTAATTCCCTTTAACCCTTGATACTTTTAACTATAAAGCATTAACAGAGAATATAAAAATAGAAATATTATCATCTTAATTTTCAAATCTCATGTAGTTGATGCCAAAAAGGAGTGAAAATGAAAGTCAATTTTTAGATCCGGAAAACTGCGGGAAAATAAAATGTAGATAATGAGAAAAATGAAATATTAGTTGTATAATGTTTCTTGACGTTAACTGATCCAAATAATCGGTATGTTACAGGATAAAACGTCATTACAAACAATATTTTATTTGTAATAATTTCTATTGATTCTAGTATGATTAATTTAACGTAATTCTTCAATCGACATACAATATTTTGAAAATTATCGAACTTCGAAATTAACTTGAATTTGGTGCTTCTGATTGAGTTTTGACAGAACTGTTGCCAGGTGATTGTACTTTAATTCTCTCAAATATTCCTTGAAACAGTCTTTAAGTTAACGAGAAGTTATTCCTATGCATTCGAGATAAATATTTAATGTCTTAAGTGGAATTAGATATACACGAGAAATTTCATCTTTTGGAATTGGGTCTACTTTGGTACTAATTAGATCTTACTATTTTATTAGAGGCGTGGTGATTAAGTTTACAACAAAGCGAAAAAGCGCATGTCTGAGTTTTTCGAAAAGTCTTGGTATGTACTTCATTTTACAGTATCTCCTATTACTCGGTGGAAGTTTTTGTGTTTCCATGCGGAGAAGTTGTGAGTTTATAAGGTTATTAATAATGTGAATTGGAAAACAGTTCTGAACTGCAATATTTCTGATGGTATTTAATTGATTTTTTTACAGGATTAACAGAGCAAGCACAAAATCCTATTTAATAGTTGAACGGAGGAAGTTTGTAATTGAAAAGTGATGTGGTATTAAAAAGACTAATACTGTTAGACCTATTTAATTTCCTGTGAACTGTAATCTGGAGTTTTCAGCTTGATAAATTTTTGATTAGCAATACGTCAAGAAATGACAACTCGCTCTTTCGACAGTAAATTTTATGTTAGGATCCATGTCATTTATTCTGTTAAAATATGCATACAAAGCAGATAACTATGATCCTATGCTATAAAGATGTCATCCAAATACTGTACCGTACAATACTGAGGAAGCTTGCCCAGAATATATCTAACAACAAGAAGAAAAGTATCTGACAGTCATTGGACATTATTTCAGCGATAAAGATGAAAGCCAGTTGTGAAACTATCATCGTTATTATTATTTTTTTAGAATTTCTTCTTATAACCATATTTAGCAATGCATTTGCCATAATAATTAAGTTCAACGATGACAGTAGTCGTGAGCCACCTTTTGTTCTTGTGCGTACAACTCGTCTGTTAGATTTAGAGTATTGTAAATGCCTTTCAAGTGTCGAGCCTCAAACGTGTGCGTTCAACGACGATGTCTGCCTCTACAGAGATCATTGGAATAAAGCAAAGGATCCCGCCCGTGATGGAGTCTTCAATAAAAGCAATTCCAGTCAATTTCCTGTGTTGTGAGTTATTTGTAAAGAACTAAGGTGAAGTGCTTTCTTTATTTTATTTACGTGATTACTCTACACTTGGGCTTTGGCGTCACACGACGTCTCCTCAATAATTAGCAGAAATAACTTGACAGTTCTTATTGACCGTCTGTGAACTATAAGAGCATGACCCATCTGAACTATCTATTCGATCAGGTTCTGAAATGCTGAGCTTCACAATACACTTCTATTATTATAGTAATAATCTTAAATTACTAATATTGTTTAATAAGCATATATGTAATTCATTGCATCATAAATTATATATTTCAACAAACCAAAACAAAAACTTTCGTTGTAGGTTAAAAAACCTATTTACACTTCTGGTGAACTGCATACAATCATCAAGATAACTTATGAAGATGAGTGACGATGAAATCGAGATTTATTAGGTAGATTTCGTATGAAATACTACCAATTGCAATCGCTCCTATGTTGGAATTTTTGAAAACTTTTTAGAGATCTACGCCGATTATGACCGCTAGACCACAAAAATACCATTAGTAAAAAAAGTTTATATATATATATATATATATATATATATATATATATGTGTGTGTGTGTGTGTATATATATATATATATCTGTGGCTTTCGGTAATAACCAGATAAGGCACATTTTTGAAAAAATAAATAAATAATTTGGGAAAATGTAGCTTTAAAAGAGTACTTTCATCTGCCATAGTCTGAAAAATGAAAATTAAATACTTCGCGTCATAGGGCAACTATAAATTTTAATTTAAAATTAAAAAAGAAGTAATAATCGGGTAAGTGAATAAAGTAACGGTAATAACCAGATAAGATTCCTATTTATTTCTTTAAATCGTCTATAATTATAAAAGAAACATAAAAATCTCTTGTATATAACTTATAAATATCTCTCAATAATTAAACTAACGACATTAAACTATAATAAATTACATATCTGTGGTGGGAAACTGCAACCAGCTAGTGGACTGCATTTAGTAAAACCTGGTTGACCCGCCCAGCGTTGCTCGGGTCCGTGATAATCATGATATATAGTCTAACCTATAATACAAACAAAAAAATCGATTCTAAAAGCACAAAAACTCGAAATATCGTTAAAAGTTATTTCTAAAATCTCTCTCAAAATCGCATTAAAATAGATAAAATTAAAAAATTAGTAAATTAGGTTAAAATTTTAAAGCAGTCAGTGTTAAAATATAGTCGCAAAATGAAAAAAAAATCGCATTAATAGATTCGTTAAAATTTCGTTAAAAATCGCAGCACGAATTCCCAATAAGCTTTATTGAAAAGAGAATTAAATTTACTATGTTCGGTTAAAAGATTGAAACAAACCGTATACTTTTTACTAATCTGGAAAAATCACCACGAAAGATAAAAAGAACGCTAAAAATCGACTAAAAATTAAATTTTTAAAAATCTAATCCAAAAATCGAAAATCGGGATTCGAGGTGCAAACTTTCATAAACAGAGGTACATTCCCTCGAAATTTTGTAACTCTACGTGCAGCGAACTCTCCAGAACAGCGCTGACACAATCACAAATTTATTTCTTTATTATTATAGATTACTGTAAATATTCTAAATGATTCTTTCATTGCTGACTCATGAATTTTATATTTTTCGTTTTTTCTACATGCAATTCAAAAATAAATAAGACCATGATGCATTAAAAAACCCTATAATATTGAAAAAAATGAAAAAAAAAAATCCATTCTAAAAGCACGAAAACTCGAAAAATCGTTAAAAATTACTTCGAAAATCGCCCACTGAAAATATCATTAAAAATGTATGAAATTTATAAATTGTAGCAGACAAAATTAGGCAAATTAGGCTAAAAGGTCTTCTTAAAAAGAAACATTCTTCTTTTTATCAATGTTAAAAAAACAGCTGGAAAATGCGCCAATATTTTTTTTAAATGGCTTTAAAATATTCATTAGTAATTCAAAAATAGCTGCACGAATTCCGAATAACCTTAAAAACTAAATTGACAACTAAAATATTACAACTAAATTTTTTATGTTCAGTTAAATGAACGAAACCGTATTCCTTTCACTTATGCTTAGAAAAATCGCCTTGAAACATAAAAAGAACGCCAAAAATCGACAAAAAACTAAATAAAAAATCGAAAATCAGGCTTCGGGTTGTAAAACTTTCTATACAGAGGTACCTTCTCTACAAATTTTGTAACTCTACATGCAACGGACTGTTCAAAACAGCGCTGACACACTCACAAACTTGTCTCTTTATTATTATAGAAGATAAATGTAAAACGGTAATAATCAGATAAAAGTTACATTTTTAATTGGTTCTCAATTAATAAAAACCATTTTCATATAACTATTTTGCCAAAAAATAAGAGGTTCTTATATCCTAATTGAATGTAGTGAAAAATATTTTAAGTTCTTATCTATTTTATGAAAGTAATGATAAAAAGACATTTTTGAAAACTTGAATCGTTAATTACTCAAAATATTAAAAAATGTGCCTTACCTGGTTATTACCGGAAGCCACAGATATATACATATCACTTTCTTCTGGACATAATAACTTCTATAATTCTGCTCCAATCTTCTCCAAACTGATACATACAATCAAGGGATATAAAATCTCGTTCAGGTTCGTTAATGGGCAAAATCGGACCAAAGAGGTTGGAAATGGAGAGGGTTTATGCGAAAATAGAAAAAAAGTAATAACTTCATAATTCAAATAGATATCCAATCAAATTAAGAGTTGTATTACTTCTAAAAATTGGGCCAAATGTTTATGCATGACACATATTTCATAAAATTAAAAATGGAATTAATGGGCGAAAAAAACTTGGTTTTGGGGGGAAAAAATCAAAACTTCGTCAATTCTCAAGATATCAAATCTAACTATTTTTTATAAATATTCTTAAAATTATCTAAAACTTTTATATCTACAAGGTTTTGATAGGACCAACTTTTACCGATGAAAAAAATTAAAAGTGAAAAGAAAAAGGGAGGTGGAAAAAGAAAAAAAAAATACATAACTTAGTCGATTGTTAAGCTATCAAATATAATTAAATTTATTTTACATCTTCTCAATAATATCTACAACATTTACATTAACAAGTTTTTTTCACATGACTCATTCTTATAGAAACAAAATTAAAGAAAAATACGAGTTGGAGAAAAAACCTCAAATCCAAACTATTTATATTCTGACTTATTTTTAAATTAATTTTTGATTTTAAAAGCATATAAATGGCAGATCCTCTTATTTAGGAACTATATAATGTGACGCATTGGCCAGATTTTTGTTAAAGGCAGAGCATATTTCAAGAAATGCTGCCACGAATGGTATTTCCCGCAGTGATCGTAATTGAAAAATTCAGGAAATGTAAAAATATCGTTTTTTTCTGACTCATTTTTAAATCCATTTTTGATCTCAAACGCATGCAATTTACAGGTCCTCTTATTTAAGAACTATATAATGTGACGGATTGGGCAGTATTTTTTATAAAGCCAGAATATATTTTAAAAAAATGATACAAAAATGGGTACTTTGAACAGAATATCCTGAAGCGACTGTGTTTGAAAAATAAAATAAAATCAATTGAAAAATCAAAGGTTTTAAATAACAAATTTGCATTTTTCTGTCTCATTTTTAATATCGGTGTTTCGCTCAAACGCATCCAATTCACAGGTTATTTAGGAACTGTATAATGTGCCGTATAGGCCAGTTTTTTGATAAAGTCTGAATATATTATAAAAAAAGCTGTAAATTGGGAACTTTACCTAAGTGATCATGATTAAAGAATTGAGGATTCAATGAAATATCTAATTGGTAATTTTATGACTCATTTTTAGATTCAATTTTGTTCTCAAACGCATTCAATTGGCAGTTTATTTTTGTTATTTAGGAACTATATAATGTGCGTATTGGTCGATTTTTTAATAAAGTCAGAATATATTTCAAAATATGTTGTCAAAATGGGCATTTGAACCGAATTTTGCTTAAGATGATTCTGATAATATCATTTCATACAGAAAAATTAAATTAAAATATTCAAAAGCGTCCAAACAAAGTTGTTCAACTGGGTTTATCTCTAATTATACAAAATAATTTCCAAAAATTAAGGAAAAATCACAAAAATAGCGATAACTCGTTTAAAAAGAAAGCAATCCGTATGAAATTTGCATATATTGTTAAATAAAAGATGCTGAATAAAAATACCAAATGCAAATTAATGGCGCTGCAATCGCATTGTGTCATCCGTGAGGCGCATAAAAATGCACGTTAGAGAGTAAGGCTGCAGTTGTCGCTGTGATAGCGATGTTGTAAATCTAGGGTAGCCAATTCATTACAATGACCTCGAGGCATCATTTGCCCACAGAACTGCGATTTAGAACTATTGGGAGATTAGAGGCAGGACAAAGTCAGACATAGGTTGCTAGATGGCTAAATGTGAGTCCTTCTGTGGTTCATAGGCCTTGGAAACAAATTCAAACCACTGGTTCGGGTTCAAGAAGGTTCAGCCAAGAACGGCCAAGGGATTCGACAAGCGCCGATGATCGATATTTGCGGTTATGAGTACGAAGGAATAGAACTGCAACCCCATCTCACCTTAGATCCTTCATTGTTGCAGACAAGCCACTGGAAGGTTGGTGTCAATGTCTACTGTGCGTAGAAGGCTTCACGAATGTGCATTTTAAGCGAGGCGACCAGCAATTTCTGTGTCGCTCACCTCACATCACCGGAGGGAACGTTTGATGTGGGCACGTCAACATGTCCACTGGACGGTTGATCAATGAAGGCGTTTTCTCTTCACGGGTGAGTCCCGGCTTAGCCTCCAAAGCGATAGTAGGCATTGTTTGATTTCGAGAGAACAGGGAACACGCAATCATCAATCAAACATTCGTGAAAGAGATTCATACGGAGGTGGCAGTGTCTGTGTTTGGGGTGGTATCTCTTTGGGTGGGCGCACAGACCTCCATGTCTTTCCACATGAAACCATGAACGCTCACGTCTATAGAGATGACATCCTTGATGCTTATGTGCGACCTTATGCCGGTGTAATCGGTAATGATTTCCTGTTACAGGACGACAACGCTAGACCGCACAGGGCTCGCATCGTGGAAGATTATCTTCAGCACCAGACAATTCAGCGCATGGAATGGCCAGCTCGATCATCGGACTTGAATCCCATCGAGCATGTTTCGGATGCTTTAGGGTGACGTATTGCTGCTCTCAATCCCCCTTCTCTGACCCTTGCCACGCTTACAACTGCTTTGGAAGAGCAATGGCTCTTACTTCCCAGCGAACTCATCGACCGCATAATTGACAGTATGAGACATCGCTGTATGTGCTGTATTGCTACTAGGGGTGATCATGCGGCATATTAAAGGTACTTTTCCTATACGAAACTGGCAAACTGATTTTGTTAATTTGATAATTATGCTATTTTTTGAAACACCATAATTGTCTGGTAATTTCTTTTCATGTTATTTTATTCCTTTCTATGCGTTGTATATTGTGGCTGAGTTTCATTAAAATCTACATATAATATTTTGAATTATCGCTATTTTTGTAATTTTTCCTTAATTTTTGGAAACCACCCTCATAGCATGCATGTTTACAGTAACGTCACAATGACGTCACTGTGAGTCACTTTGGTCACATCACATCTGTGACGAAAATGCCACTACTCAGTGATGTCACAATGTGACTAAGATGTGACTTTCTAAAAAAAATTTTCACAGTTCATCACAATGTTAATGTCAAAGTAGTCACAAATGACACACTTTTCACTAATTGGTCACATTGTGACCACTTTGTGACGTCACAAAAAAGCTCTAAAACGGCCATAACGACTTCACATTTTAGTCACTGTGACTTCACATCGACGTCACGTGACGTCACATCGCCGATCGATGGTCACAAAGTCACAATGTGACTTCACAACGAAGTTGCTATGACGTCACCATGTCTTACGGGCAGTGTATTTTATTATTTGTTATTGAAATGAGCACTCTTCGAAATCTACCTCCGACTATAGACTAAGCCGACAGGGATTTTTTTGAATAACGTTTTTCAAAATCCATATTTAACCATTGTATTTGTAAACATTTTCATTTAAATATTACACTTTCTAAGTTTTACATTTATTTGTGTGTATGTGCGTCTTAAATTGTTTCTAGTGTCATGCACTGTATAAAAGGGTCGATCTACTAAAAAAATTTTAGTGTACCTTGTAATTACTAAGAAATTTTTGTAATCTTACTCGGTTACAAGGAATCTGTAAGAATTACTAGAAAAAAGCTAGCAATGAATAGAGTTAATAGTTTTACATTTTTAATAGCTATTACTAAAACTCACTTGGTGTGGCCGTGATAGCCTAGTGGTCATAGCACCGAACTCCAGGCTGTAAGTACCCGGGTTCGGTGCTGGTTGCCACCAAATATACATCGAATGTATGCAATGTAAGTATTCGTTAAATAAAGGGATTATGAAAGTCCTGTCGTAGCAGTTACCATGGGTGGACTTTCCCTCAAACATGTCAAAATAGAGAAGGTAACAATGTTTGGTGCTGCCATCTATTGCGGCTTTGCCAAAAATCTTCTGTTTTTACCCTCTGGATGCAGCTTCAAGGAAGCTACTGCCCTTCAGGCACACGTAATGGTTACTGAAAATAATTTTAGAGCTATTACTAAAATTTGCTTGGCGGCTCATACTAAAAAGTTTTAAGTTCGTTATACAAAAAAATTCTTTTGTTCAGTTTACAAAAAAAAAAAAAAAAAAAAAAAAAAAAAAATGTTTGTTTCGCTTGCAAAAAAAAGTTTGCAATGGTTACTAAAACTTCTGTGGAATACAAATTTACTAAAAAATTTATAGTAACCTCTTGAATTTTATTTTACAGTGTGACTAATAAACTAATGATTAATAAATTAGACTAATGACTAATAAATTAGACTAATAAAGTAATTAAAAATTAATATACATTTGTTTATGTGATATATGGAAGTTTCCAGATGTGGAAAGTAACCTGGAATAATTTAAAAACCATCAACAAAATAAATTGAAAATCTTGAGTGTTTGGTAAAATCATAAGGTTATTATATAATATCCCGGGGCACTTATAAAATTAATGACAGAAACAAAAAAAAATCATGTAAAATGCCTATCTAAATTTCACGTTTTAATATTTTGAAAAAAAAATTACTTTATATTTATATTTGAAAAAATATATAAAAAAAAATTACATGTTATTCAAATAAGTTTAAACTCCATCCTTATTTTGGGAGATCTAAATATTTTTAAATAAATAAAAAAAAAAAAAAAAAAAAAAAAAAAAAGGTAAATAAGTGATCACAAGGACTACTTTTTATCAACTTAAAATTTTAAATAGAAAAAAGTTCTTTGTGATGCGCCCTAAGATACGTAAGTGAAGATAGATAGTAAAGTTTATTATAATTTAAAACTAAAATATCGAAAGAATATTATATAAAAACATCTTTATGATTTAAAGTAACGAAAAGAATAAACAGAAAAAATTTCCTACATAAGGTGTCTTGGGGTAATAAGGCCACATTAAGGTTTCACTAATTTTCATGCCTTAGTTTTAGATATACTTTCCAAACAGATATAAGACTACATAGAGCAACTTATTGACTAATTATACAAGGAAGAATGTTTTATCAATTATATGTTCAAAAGATGCAATAAAATCACTTTTGACCAATACTAATTGGCGTTATTATCTACTTATGTGGGTAACAAGTTTAGCAAACAAAACTGTAAAATAAGACAGCATAATGGAATTTAAATTGCCCAATTCAAAACATGCAAACTCTACAGCTCTATAGGTTAACAAAATTCTCATGCATACCATTAATTGCGATATGAAGGTTTAATAGTATTTTATATTTTATTTTTTGTGACATGAAAGAATTAACAGCACTTGGAGCATAAAAATTTTTCTCTATCCTTTTTGGACTGAACGATGAAAATAATACTGTCTAGAGCATTAAATATCTTTATATATATCTATATACCAATCGTCTGCGGGTGTAGCTCTGTCATTAAAAAGAATCATCAGGTGTTATAACGTCAATGTAAGGTGTCTTTACCTCGATATACGAATTACGAAATTTACTTATACAATAGATTACTTCGTGAACTAATCCAGAACCTTTTCTAAAATTTCCAAAACGTATGAAATACAGTGCAAATTTATGTAATAAACTTTTAGATGTTTATGTAATAAATTTATATAATGAAGTATTTCTTAATAAATACATACTAGACGCCTTTGGCGACCAGTTTGGGTCTCCCTTTTAATGCATACTAATCATTAAATCATATTGCTTGTATTCATAACTTATTTTAATTGCTCAATTTTTTTCCAAATTAGAAGATTTTGCTAAAGAATTAGGCGCAGATTCCATATACGCACCACATCGGCGCAATTACAACAAAAAGGCAAATATATACCTCACATGATAACCCAGCAATTGTTATTTATTCTTTAATGAACTATTTATTTACATTTATTTTCTTTTTTAAAATGATAATGATATCATAAAAAGTTAATTAAATCCAATTGATTTTTTAAATCATCAGATTTTAAAATATTCACCTTTTATATAAACATTTTAATAACAATTTTAATTTTTCTTAAGAAAGGTGTTATAGTAAAAATGAAATAAATTCTTAAATAAATTCTTAATAAAATTCTTAAGAAAAATTAAAATTGTTATTAAAATGATAATGATATCTTTTTTGAAATGATTTTGTTCTATAATTATTAATAAAACTTTTTTATTAATTATTATTTCCTTTCTGAAATAATAAAAAATAGTAAAAATATATAGGGTGCAGGTATTGAAAACGATGTTTTGGCCAAATTGGCAACATAAATAATAGCACCAATGTGTTGCGTATATGACATGTGAGCCGATAAATTAAGCACCCGGTATTTTTAAGCTAACTTGGTGCATCGCCGAATATTGTATTCCGTGGCATTTTTTTTTTTTTTTTTTTTTTTTTGTATTTCATTAATTTCATTAAAACTTTATTTAATAATATAATCCTTTCATGCATTTCATTTATAATAACGTAACTTTAATTTGAAACTGAAACGTTTAAAATGCATGATTTTTATTCCTTTTTCTAAGCCAATAAAAAAAAAAATCAAAACAAAACTAAAAGTATTTTCAAACTCCATAGTTGCAGTAAAAAATAAAATAAAATAAAATAAAATAAACCCAATTTACCACAACTTACGTATGTTTCATTCGGACTTTGCCATTAAACAATTAACAAATAAGCACGATTTGTGTGTCACATACGTTAGCGTAATATATAAACAGATTCTTCACTTCACAGATCTTACTTCTAAAATTTTAAATAAGACGTTGATTTTTGCGAACTTTTTCCGGCCACAAGGTCTACAAATGGAACAAACAAACTTTTAATGGCTGTTTATGATTCAGATAACTCAGAAAACATTTGATTAGAACCCGTTGGTGCTATTTCCTAGATTCCCTTATAATTACACGCAATATTAGCACTTGGCGTATTATCCACTCTGACATGATTAACCAAAGGTGTATATATACAGGGTGTCCAGCGAATAACACCCTGGTTTCAAAATTAAACTTCTCAAAATCAAAGATCGATAGAACTATGCGGTAAATGGTTTGTTTATTATGTGAGCTGTAAAACACAGAAGTGCTGTCTTACACAGAAGTTTCGAACGGTGAATATTTTGAGAAGATAGTGTTCTGATTGCAAAGAATACTTGACTTGACATTTTTCTTGTTTTGGATTGCGTGTAGTGATCGAGGTTTTTGGCTTACAGTGCCATATTTTATGATTTTTTAGATTAAATTTTTGAATTTTCAAAATTTCAAGAAATTTAGTTCGAAAAATTGTTAAAATATGGCACTTTACGCTGAAAATCTCGTTTTCAGCAAGCAATCTAAAGCAAGAAAAATGTCAAGCCATATATTTTTTGCAATCAGAACACTATCTTCTCGAAATATTCACCGTTCGAATCTTCTGTGTAAGATTTTTACAGTTTACCTAATAAACAAACCGTTTACCGCATAATTCTATCGATCTTTGTTTTTGAGAAATTTAATTTTGAAATCAGGAAGTTATTTGCTGGACAATCTGTATATTATTTCTGGATAAAACTGTTATAAAATGTTCATTTTAAAAAAAGTTAATTTATTTTATTTGAAATTATTAATAAAGTAATAAAATACGTTAAAAAGTATTTTTTTTCATTTTTTAACTAAAAATTCACAAAAAAATGGTTTCTCAAAATTGAGTAAAAGGTACTCAATTTTAAGTACTTCACATACTCAAAATAGCTCTGATCCAAATGTACTCAAAACTGAGAAACGCATGTAGGGGGAACTGGGGCACATTGATGCAGTTTTTTTCTGAGAAATTTTTGGGTGTCTAGAAAGTAGAAATTTCAAGTTATTTTTCCGTGTGGTGTCAGAAAAACTTGCGTAGTATGTTATCAAAATATACAATCGTTGTTTTTTATGGTATTTTTGCATTTAGTTTTTATAAAATCAAAAAAAAATTGTATCAATGTGCCCCATCCCAGGGGCAGATTGATATATCTCATGAGTCACGTTGATACGTTTTGGAAATTGGAGACAAAATAACACCAATCTATTTTTCGTAGAAAATTAATTAGCAAGCCATTTTATACATATTTATAGTAATTTAAATCACTCGTAATTTATTTGTAAGAAATATTAAAACAATCAAAATTAAATGAATAATGACTTGATGTTCTGGCTGTTCCTTGTCTGATTATTGACTGTGGTAACTTTGTTATATCTGTCTATTTCTTAGTAAAAAATGAAAAACTATCAGACTTTCTGTTTATAAATAGAATTATAAGCAGAAAATAAAGGATGATTATATTAAAAATTCTGTTTATATTATAATAATCATTTGCTATGCTGCAGCTTGTTCCTCTTTTTTAACAATTCTCATGTCGAAAAATATTTTTTTCTCTGGAGAATCGATATATATTCGAGATTTGCCAAGCTGCCGTCCTTTCCTTTTGTTAGTTCTACTAGCACTAGATGTTGGATAAATTCATACGTCTTCTGTTTGCAAAAATACTATAAAATGTTCTAATATAAAACATTAGAGCTATTTTATTTGAATAAAAACTCATAATAGAATTTTTTGGCCAAAAATGGTTGGAATAAGTAGTGTATAGTAAAAAAAAAAATTAAAGGTAAAGAAAAAATGAACTAGAAAAGGATTTAGATTGTCTGTAGCTATCATGGGGCACACTGATACGTATCAATGTGACCCAACATAGACTGTATAATGTGCCCCATACAGACATTTTGAAAAAAATTAAACTTAATTCCAACACTTCGTAATTTACTTAACAATAAAGAATTAGGAACTGATAAAGAGTAGCTTTACTTGCCAAGGAGCGTAATCTTTTCGGTTGAAAAAAATGGAAAAGTTGTATAATACCATTTCAGTTGTACAACTCAAATTTACTTTTGTCCTACAAAAACAATAAATCACCCGTAACATTTCATCAAACTACTGAATCATGCCAAGACTTTCTGTATGTAGTTGTGTACACTAGCATCACCTTTTGGAGCTGTTTTGAAACTTCTTATAATGACCCTGTGAGCTATAGAGGGGGTGTATTAATGTGCCCCATGTATCAATGCGCCCCAGTTCTCCCTACTCATTTTTGATTCTATGGTTGTGTTCAAACATGAATCCCTATATACTTTTCCATGAACTCACAGATTAAAGTAAAAATATACTGGCATTTATTTCTTGTTCAAAATTACTAACAATAAACGTAGAATTGAAATTTTATTAATAAAAATAGCAAAATTATTAGCAAGATACTCAAATCAAATATATTTATGACAAGAGCATTATTTGCAAGTATTTTTAAGCTATTAAAAATGTGTACATAATTTAATATTTACATTAATATTTTATTCCACCATGAATGAAATAAAACATTAAAGGGTACAAAATTATTATTAGTTTAGTTTTGATAACAAGTGATGTCTCAAAATTGCTTTTCAAAATTAAGAAAAAAAAATGTGATCACTTTTGATCCAAACATACTCAATTCAGTATGAGTACAGTTTCAATTCAGTGTGAGTACAATTCAGTATGAGTCGATGTACTCATTTTTTTTTCAATGTTATAACTTTGAAAAGCAATCAGAAATACAGTAAAAATATATCATTCAAATACACATTTTGAAGATATAAAATTTGTATTTCATATTAAAATATCGCTTTTTTAAATCTATATCCAATCTATAAACTGAAAAACGTCAAATGGAAACATTCTGCAGCATTTTTTGAACATGCAAAATACGTAAATAGGTAAAAATCAATTTATTTGAATAGGGAATGTTTCTTCTTTAAGAAAGGTTATATTATAAAATACTCACGTATTTTTATACAAATGAGTTCATCTAAAACAACATGTATTTTCCAACCCTATTCCTCTAAAATTGCTTAGTTGTTGACATATGTATGCTATCATCATAATTTATTTGGAAAAAAAAAAGCATTTTTAAAGTATCAAGGAATTTATTGGTACACATTGTTTAAATATTGATAAAATTTTAAATTACACATCCTTTTTAAAAATGTTTTAGAATGGGACAAATTTATGTAAAGGAACAAATAATAAAAAAATAAAGAATACTGCCCAGCTAAACTGATGGCATTGAGCTCACAGGCTACAAATACTAATTGTACATTAAATCCTTATATTTTCAAGGGTTAATTCCGTTCGAAAAAAAAATTAAGAAGGGGAAACAGCTCTCCCCTTTCCTCTTTTTTTATACTTAATCATTGAACCTCCTATACTATCAAAGACATGCTTTATCATATAAAAAATCTATATCCAAAATTCCGAGCAAGTTAGATAATTCTTAATAAAAACCCATTTAGCATTTATATAATTTAAAAGGAGTTATCCCCCTCTTTTATACTTAACCATTAAACTTCCAAAACTATTCAGAGATTTGAACGAAATCTGAAAATTCTGCTTGAAAAACCCATTTATATAAATTAAGGGGGGGGCATTAGAACCCCTGTTCCCCCTATTTATACTTGTTCAATAAACACCTAATAACAGTCACGGAATCTTCTCATCAGAATGATCCTAATCTAAATTTTGAACGAAAACATAATTCTGCATGAAAATCCCATTTATATCAACTAACGGGGGGGGGGGAGGCATTAGAACCTCTGTTCCCCCTATTTATACTTATTCAATGAACACCTAATAACAGTCATGGAATCGCTTCATCAGAATGATCCTAATCTAAATTTTGAACGAAAACTTAATTCTGCATGAAAATCCCATTTATATCAACTAACGGGGGGGGGGGCATTAGAGCCCCTGTTCCCCCTATTTATACTTATTCAATGAACACCTAATAAGTCACGGAATTGCCTCATCAGAATGATCCTAATCTAAATTTTGAACAAAAACTTAATTCTGCATGAAAATCCCATTTATATCAACTAACGGGGGGCATGAGCCCCCCGTTCCCCCTCTTATACATATCGAATGAACTCCAAAAACTAATCAGGGAAGCGCCTTGTCAGGATATACCTATATACAAAATTTCAAGTGGATCGGATATTTTTATCATGAGTTATCGCGTTACGCACATACATACAGAACGGACGGGCACATAAGCTCTCAGGCTATGATAGCCTGTGAGCTAAAAACAATAAAAATAAATAAAATGTTATGTAAAAATATCTTACATATCTAAAATATGGTGCACCTAAAAACTGTTCCTTAATAATTTCTCCTTTGATTATTGTCTGCACTTTTAAAGAATTTTCGATGTCACAGTAAAAACCGCTTCAGTGATTTTAAGTGAATAACCATGAAGTTAAATTTCACAAGATCAGTGTATATCACTACATAAAATAGTAGTGCTTACTTTCAGCAAATTTTGGAGGAACACATTTATGTATCATTGGCACCGATTACAATAATCCGAACGCAACCATAAAAACTCGTATTGTTCTTCGTAGATCACGAAATCTATAAACAGTAATCCCTTTACATTCGTTAAGATACACGAAGTTCGCGGAAACCTCCTTGAATGTAAAAAATCCCGAATGCTGAGATTACCTTTTAGTGCATTAAAAGGGCGCTCTAATCACTTAGAAATACCTGGATGATAATGTTAGGTCTATGAAGGCATTATTTTTAAATATTTCGCTCAAATTATAATATTTTTTGCATAGGATATCTGAGAACAATCTACATTCGGGCAAGTTTTAATTTTTACGATTTTGGTTTTATGTTTTTCTTTTAAATATTATGGTAGTTTTAATATCAGAACCGGTTACAGCCGGTTGTAGATCGTCTTCCGACATGTAACCCCCTCCCCCCCCCAAAAAGCGTGAAATTATCAAAATTTCAGCAAGATATTTTAAAATAACGCCCCCATGGAAATCATCATCAAAAACATTATCATTAAAATCATCATCCGGGACATATTGAGTGAGTCGAGTGACCTCTTAACGCTCCGCTCCCCTATCACTAAATCCCATGATAAATTATACTTTAGAGAACGATGACATAATATCTGATATAAGTATTACAATACTCTTTTCATAATCAGAAATTAAGCTTCATATGCCGACAATGTGTGATTTAAAAAAATATCTTCATAAATTTTAAGGGTACTTCTAGGTTATCCCGTCGTCCAATTTCGCCAAATTATACAAATCGCGAAATTAATAGCCAAATTATACATAGTGACCTAATTTTTATTTTAAATAACGAAAAAACAAATAATTAGTAGAATATTAATATAAATATTAATAAAAAGTCGAAATAAAATTAACTTAATGACATTTTAAACACGTGAAACGCATTTAATGTCATTGAATATGACATTCACGATCATCCATTATTGGCATTTAATCGTATAGTTTGGCGATAATTTTTTGGTCGACGAGAAAACTTAGAAGTACTATTTTTAGTATATAACAAAAAACCTTATAAAATTTGAAATTTCCATCAAAATTTGTCATCTTAAAAATATGTAAAATTTATGCAGTCAGTTTTAAAAAACGCACATCATCAGCACCTGACATCTACTTTCTAGTGATGAAAACGGTATTTTAATTCTTATATTACGTAATGAATCATCGCGCTTCAAAATTTTCCCACGGGTTAACATGCGATTTTTCGATTCAGGTATTTCAGAGAAACGGCCCCTTATACTGAGTTTTACAGATTATTTTAATGAAATATAATAAAATAAACGTAAAAAATATTAATTAACATTAAAAAGTATGTGCTATAATTAAATTCGAATAAATATAAAAAATATTGTACAAAGTTTAATTGCAAATTAAAAACGAAAAAAATGTATTGAATATTGTTTATACGAGTTTTCGGAAGAACAAATATTTTGTTTTTAAATCTGCATATAAATAAATGTTTTGGACAGGAATTTCTTTTCAGATTTAACATTCCTCAGGAAATAAAAAATCCTTGAAAAAAATGTGCTATACATAAGAAAAGAGTTCTCCAAACAATAGATTTTTGTCACAAAAAATAATAAAGAATTTTTTTTTTTCAAATCTAAAGTATTCGAAATCATATAGTGTGTATAAAAATCATTTTTTTAATTAAAAAAATACTTTTTCTTCTAAATACAATCAAATGTTTTATGCTAAAATATTTTCAAGTGACTTTTGAAGTTAAAGAGACATATAAAAATTAAAAGATTCACGAATATTGCAATTAAAAACATATGAAATAATTCATATAAGAGAAATCTCATTATTTATAGTACATATGTTAAACAAAGAAAATATCTTGCTCAAGCATGTAATTCATTAAAAGAGATTTATTCCGCAGACATAAATATCGTTAGTATTTGTTCTTCTGCATTTAGTTTTTCTAATTTTTTGACAAAAATGATTGAATAGGTGCAAAAGAACCATTTTTCCGAAATTTTATTCATCACAGACAAAGGATAATTCTTTGCATTCCTTTATTATTGAAAGAAATTTTTTCCTTTCATTTTTGTCGCATAAAAATAAATTTATCAAACTATGTAATCTCTATACAGTATTAAATTTATTATTTTATTCAGTTTCTTTTATCTATTGTTGCAGTATCAGATTTTAAAGTAATTTTTTCGAGACAAAAGAAGTACTAATATTACTTTTGTTCAAAATGCTTTCATTATTTTGTTTACATATACAGTCACCGCCAAAAAAATCTTGACACTTTCGATTTTTGATGTTTTGTTAAAAATCTAGAAATATACACAAGGAATCATTCTGAAACTACTGGTGTGTAAACAAAATAGTACACGTCATATATTTTGACAAAGATTTTTCCCCGAAATCTAACAGGGGACCGTCAATAAATTGAAAAAGAACGAAGACCTTTTGGATCACCCTGTCAAAACTAATGAAGCAAAACAGTTTAAACTGCAGATAATGATTAAGTGGCTTATTGTGATAAATTGTGTCGATTTTTATGAACATAGCTTGAAAACTCGTAGAGAAATTAAAGTTTTTATAAAAAAAGTCCAAAATTTTTCCAGGTTTTTTGCTTATAATTTTCAGAATTCTTCATAAAACACAATAATCTTTTTAGAAAATATGACAAACAACATTGCACATAACACCCTGTAATCAGAATTAAAAAATAATAAAAAATGTATGAAAAATGAACGGGTTTATTAAATAATTGTTTACTGTGCATGCGTCAACGCTATTAAAATTTCATTTGCATATTATGTTAGTTAAATGTATAGAGCAACTTTTGTGAAAGTCTCAAAAACATAGCTTAAAAACTCTAAAAATTATCGTCAATAGAATCTGGTCAAAATCCGTTATTTCCAAAATAAAGCAAAAAGATAAGGAGATATATCCAAATATAGCAGTAAGTGCAATACTGTGTAGGTACTAATCAATGGAATATGGATACAGCCCCTCATCTTTTTGCTTCATTTTGGGAATAATGGATTTTGACAATATTCTATTAACGATAATTTTCAGAGTTTTCAAGCTATGTTTTTGAGACTTTCACAAAAGTTGCTTTATACATTTAACTAACATAATATGCAAATGAAATTTTGATAGAGTTGACGCATGCGCAGTAAAAAAATATTTAGTAAACCCGTTCATTTTTCATACATTTTTTATTATTTTTTAATTCTTATTACAGGGTGTTATGTGCAATGTTGTTTGTCGTATTTTCTGAAAAGATTATTGTGTTTTATAAAGAGCTCTGAAAATTACGAGCAAAAAACTTGGAAAATTTTTAGACCGTTTTTAAAAAAACTTTAATTTCTCTACGAGTTTTCAAGCTATATTCATAAAAATCGACACAACTTATCACAATAAGCCACTTAATCATTATCTGCAGTTTAAACTGTTTTCCGTCATTAGTTTTGACAGGGTGATCCAAAAGATCTTCTTCTAGGTTCTAACATTCCAATAATGTTATTGTAGCTTGTTTCGCTGATATTTATAACTGAAATTATTTTATACAAAGAATAACAGTGAAAGCAATATAGGAAATGCATTATTGATTATATGAAGACATTCTGATAACATGCAGTAATATAAAATAAATCATTAAATGTAACTGATTTTAACAACGGCTGTGTTAGAAAATAAAATAAGTTAGAAGTCCATGTTTTACACAAGTATTACAAAAATATTTAAGTTATTAGTCTTTAAAAATATGTGTTATATACATTAGAAAAATGACGTGCTAAAAGCTGAATTTATGATACAGAAATCAAACAGAATATTTCGTAAACTTCTGTAATATTTAAAATCAAATATTCTTTACAGAAATCTGTTAGTACTTATAAAAAATACTTTTTTCCTTTGAATGCAATTAAATATTGTAAGCTAGAATATTTTCTAGTATATTGAAAAAAATGAAATAAAAAGCAGAAACTATAAAAATAAAAAGAGTCAAAATTATTTTAATTAGAAATAACACGACATTAATAAAATAAAAAATAATTTCATTTTTTTTATAAATGATATGATAATTAAAAAATATATTCTTTCCCAAAGTTATAAAAAAATAAAATAGATTTGGCAGTTATGAGTTTTCTTAGTATTTCTTCTTCAGCTCACAGTGTTATCTTATTTATGGCAAAAATGATCAAATAATAGTGATACAGTAATACAGTAAGTACTACAGTAATACAATAAGTAATACAGTACCACTTTTCAAAACGTAATTCATCACTTACAAAGGATGATTCTCTCCATTCCTTTATTCTTGAAAGACGTTTATGCCTTTCATTTTTTCTCATGTAAAAATAAATACTTCAAAATACTTCATTTCTATGCAGTTTTAAGTTTATTATTTATTTTATTTTCATTGTCTATTGTTGCAGTTTGAGATAATAATTTTTTTCGTGATATCATGACTCCTACTTTCTTCATATTATTATTTTTCTTTTGTTTAAATAAATAATCATTTCAATAATTTAACTTTATTGCCGAATTAGTACTTTAATTTATAATATTAATGTTCAAATTACGATACGATAAACGTTGATGATTGCTAAGCTTTGGTAGAAAAGCTTTGTATATGTGCATTTAAATTTGATGGAAAACAGCTGATATTTTAATGCATGTAGTAAACCGCAGATGAGTATTGTGTGTGTAAAACCATTGAATATAAGGTGCTTTAGAGTAATAACATCAGGGTACATATTAGCACCAAGTGCTATTATTACGCTTTTAATTAAGTAGAAATCACCTGTTAAATTTGCGCAGAAGGGATCTAAATCATTTGAATCAAAAACCACCTCTAAAAGTCACTTCGTTCCATTTGCTGGTTATATTACGGAAAGAAGCACCTAAGAATCATTGCCCAATCGAAGTTTGGCGAGGTAATTTTTGTGATCTTAAAACTATGTATTTTTTATGAAATACTTATTAAATAAATTTATAGTGTATTTCAAGTACTTTCAATAATATATTGTTGAGATTTAGGATGTGTTTATTAGGTAGTTTGTAGTTTAAAATATACTGAGCATTAAATATACGCCATCCACAGGTGTTATTACTCCGGCTTATTCTTATCAGTGCTGTAGCTGTTTTGTAGAGGTTTTATTTTTTTATTATATACAGAATAGAGCATTATTGTCATTGTTAAAACCAAAAAGGATATAAAAA
This sequence comes from Maratus speculifer, assembly GCA_964019185.1. NCBI lineage: Eukaryota > Metazoa > Arthropoda > Arachnida > Araneae > Salticidae > Maratus > Maratus speculifer. Next base: position 111,125,051 of record OZ025298.1, on the reverse strand, counting down.
AATTCGCGTCTTACGTATTGCTACCTTTTCATGTCCAAAGAGTAGAATATCAAATGATTATTATTGCTTCCTGCTATCGCAGTTAATGGTTTGTGTGGTGCGTTCAAAATTAATATTATGCACTTAATGGCGACACGGAAATAACAACTTTTACTTGTAAATATTTGCAAGGGTAAAAACAACGGAGCAGCAATAAAAATACGGGAGATTTAGTATCATGTTTTATATTAGTGTTTGCGTAAAATAGCAAAAATATTAAGAGTTTAGGAATGGGGAGTTTAATAACTCCCTAATTATAGTACACATACGCATACGCAAATAATGGAAAATTCTTCACAGTTTGTAAAAGAATGTCAATGTCTATGGCTGTAAAGTTTGTATTTGTCGAATTGAACACTTTACATGCTATCGCTCAATTTTATTTTATAGTTTTGTTTGCAATGCGTTATTACCCAATTAGGTGAGCAATAACATCAAATAGCATTGGTCAAGAAATCACAGCATTGCATTTTAAGAATAAACATCTGCTAAAATACCTTTTCTTTTATAAATAATCAATAATTTGCTGTACCAAATACTATATTTCTTTGAAAAAAAGACCTAAAACTAAACTATGAAACTTGGTAGTATCTTAACGTAAAATAACATGTACAGGTGACTAAATTTAAATATTAATTTGGCTTTCTTTCGACGTTTATCCCTGTAAAAATATTACTGATAAAACTAAAGCTTACATTTATCGAATATTGTAATATTATATTAATAATGTAGTAATATTATTGAAATATTATTGTAAAATTGTAACATTATTGTATTTATTTCAGGGGAATGCTCTTTTCTAATTTTAACTCTATATAATTTGCTCTTAACTATTCTTTTAATCGCTGTTATCTTTTATATTGCGTTAATTTTATTTTTCTTCCACCTCTTAGCTTCCTGCGTTTGACAGTTTTATTCCAAAATTTAACTTTTCTAAGTTATTAGATTTCTGTTGCGTGAACTTGTAGTTTTATTTAACTACCAATTTCATACAAAGTTTGGGGGAGCGGGGATAATATTACAAATTTAATTTTTTTTTCGCCAAAATTAACCTTTATACTATATTAATTTCCTTTTAACAATATTATGTACTTAGTTCAACTTATTAAACTAAAATTTTGCTTCTAGATCTAATCTATTAATCTTTATGGAAACGATATAAATTCTTAATTCGCCTTAAAAAACCCTTATTCCAATCTGCATAAAGATATCTCTAAATTAAAAGTATTCTTAATTAAACTTTATTTCTTAATATTCCAAATAAAACTCATTTTTTCCCTGTTTTTATCAACCCTTTTTAAGAAAATCTTATTAAATTTATTCCAAAACCATACCTTTCAAAAAATACCACTACTTTTATTTATTTATTTCCTCCCTTCTTCAACGTTTGATATTTGTGCGCATCAATAAATTCGTTTCTTTTCTTTTTTCTTTTCAAAATATCGTCTGCAGGATATCAAATTCAGTGTTCTATTATAAATTAGTTAAATAATGATTTTTTAAATTAAAAATTATCGTCTGAATGAAATTAATCTCGACTTTGGACACGAATTCTCTTTACATGTGAAAATAATGGTTAGAGATTAGAGAAATTCTAGAAGCTTTTTATTTTTTTTTACTTGAGTGAAGGGGCCCAGAGATGGATGTAATCTTTTATTCGATGTTTTGGATTTGAAAAATTTAAAAGCTAGACGAATGTTTTTTTATGGAACGTGTCTTCGGAAGGAAAGAGCATTTTTCCTCTGCATATGATTGCATTTAAATACATCATTTGGAGCAGCAATTGAGTAACTTAATGAAGTTTCTACATCTACTATTTTACTTATTTTTTATCTCGCCTCGATTCCTGTGACATAACCTGGGGAAACTTGCAAATAATATTAATGACTCCTATTTCAAAATGTCATATATATATATATATATATATATATATTATTCTGAAGATTATTATGCCTCTTTGTTTGAAAAGAAAGTTTAATCAATGTGTTTTTCCTGCCCTAACTTACGGAGCAGAAACGTGGACATTACCAAAACGAAGGATAGAAAGACTAAAAACGACACAGTGAAGTATGAAAAGATGTATTCTAGGCATAACTAGAAGAGACAGAAAAATGATAACCTGGATAAGAAATTAGACTATATACATAGTTAATTGTCAATTGAAGATGTTTCTAAAAAAATATGAAAATATTTACTTGAAACTTTATCGCTTAAAAAAATCCGGTTTTATGGGATGAAATGATTGTTTATTTCACTGAAAAAGCTATTTTTAAAAGATTTCGAAAACTACGGGCAGTTATTAAAAAGTTATTTTTCTAAATTTTGCTTATAATTTTAAGATAAATTCTTTTGTGATGTTTTTAAACGTTAAAGAATGCTTTTTTAAATTTTGGGTGCTAAGAAAAAGTTGTTGTATATTTTCGTTATTAATTAATGTGCATTTTCGCAAAATAATAAATATCTGTTTTTTTTCTCAACTGTAGAGTGATTTATAATATTTTTTGTGTAACCACGTGCTTTGGGTAATAAGACAAATGTTCAACCATTCTGGGCAAATAATGGATAAATCATTAATGTCATTCATTACGATATTCGCTGTGATTATTATAAGAAAGAGATTCGAAAACAATTAATTTTTACGAAACATCATGTTTCGAATTTCTTTTTTGGGGACACAGTATGTTTGAAATCATTTCTTGAATTTTTAACAATATTGTGATATATGTGATGAAACCATACTGATTACTGAAAAGTAAATAAGTTTTTATAAAAAAAATATATTATAAAATTATGTTATAAATTATATAATATAATTTTTAGTATTTTTTAAAAAGGCTTTTAAAAATCTTTTTATTAATATTTTGGTTTCGATTTTTATTTCATCCATTGGAATATATTACATAAAACCATCTATGGAGATTTAGATGTAAAGGAATTTACATTTAATCTGAATTTTTTTTACTCATGTGTATCAAAAACTGACGTTAATTCATTAAACTTTTACTTTAAATATACTTTTTTAAAATATCCGTAAACTTGAATGTTAAATCCATACACAAAAATAATAAATGCTTCACGAGGATGAATAAGAAAAATTTTTACCTGTATATAAATAAGCAAAAATGTCTTAGTATTTTTCGAACAAGCAAGTTATAAAAATATGAATACAGTGAAAAAAAATCTGTGTAATTTATTTATTTGTATGGGTAACTGCGCATGATCGGTTAACCAAATTTGAAATATCTCGCAATATAATTGCCGTATATATACGACAACTATAGGTATAGGCTATTTAGTTATACCTAAATAGGAGGTATGAAAATATTCACATTTAAGAGATTTTAGTTAATATTATCAAAAGAAAAACGATATTTAATCCAATTTCAAGGTTCAGAGTCCCATGAAGATATAAATGCATAGTGATTGGGATCACTGTATTAAAACGTAAATACAAAACATAAATACTTTTTTTTTTTCAGAAAAAGGGCAGACGACTACATTCTTTTTTAACAATGTTGGCGTATTTTTTCTAAATATGATATACCCACTTCTATACATGAAACTAAAACTCTTAAAGCATTTCTGATTCATAAAAAATATGACAATTTTTTAAATTGTAAATTGAAAATTGCCTTCCAATATATTTATGAAAGTATTGCATTTAAGCTTTTTTTACTTATTTATTTATTTTCAGCATATGTCGTTTTTTTTTTTGTTTGTATCTCCTATATTATTCTCCAATTATCTTTTACCCACATTTTTCTGTTTTCTTATTGGTTTATGAAATTCTCGCTTGAATCCGTTTATTTTCTACATAACGGATCGCGTTTAGGTTATTTTTTTGTGCTGACGACCGTACACGAAAGGCTAACAAAATTAGTGCAAACAAAGTTTGCATATTGTGGCATTTTTCACTGTACTTTATTAATTCATATTTTGTAATATATCCAGATAAATTAAAAAAATCCTACAGCTTGCAAATGGAAAAAAAATGAAAAGTAATAAGATAAATAAACTTATAAAAACTAAAATAAAAGTTGGAGAACCCATTTGAAAACTCAATATTAGTAACTGTTTTTCAAAGATTGAAAATTGTTCAGACTGCTTTACGCAATTATTTATATAAACTACAGTATTTGTATATATTATGGTGATAAAATTTAGTTCATCATGAAAATACATAGTTCAGATAAACATTCCCTGCCAGAAATTTTCGACAATAATCTAAAACGAATTTTTTAGGCATGTATATGATAGTTTAAAATGTTATTTACAAAGTAAATTGTCACAAATTACTATAATTTTAAAAGTACGTATCCTAAATGAAAATCCATTTCCAGCAGTTATCAGTCAAAGAATATAATATAATTGAATTATTTTATGTGTTCCTGTAAATGAACTAGCAAGTAAATCATCATTTGGTGAAGTAATTTAACTTGATTTCTACGCAATAGTATCAGTCTGGTATTTATCAATATATATGTTTTAAATACACAAATATCACAAACATATACAAGAAAAATATTACCGAATAGACAAAAGTATAATGATTTCTTTTGAATGTAAACGTTAATGAACTCTAAGATGTACATATTTTATTTTCTATACCCGTCATGCTCTTATTGAAGTTTTTTAACGTTAAATAATTTCTTTAACTTCCCAACAGTGTTCAAGCCTGTGTAAAAATTCATTTCTAAATAACTGTATTGCTGTACCAGGTACTGTTTTTAAATAACGCAAGCTAGAATGTCATTATTACAATGAATTTTATATATTACATGCTTTAGATATAGCCGTGGTATTAAAAAAACATGCACAATTTGTAGCCTGAATTATCTTTTATCTTAAAGCTTAATTCTTAAAGAAAAAAAATTATTTTTATAATATACATAAGTAACAAAAATTAATAATAGAAGGTTATTAATTTATTTTTAAATATCAAAGTATTAAAATTGAATATAAACATATGCATGGATTATTTTTATTTTATTTTATTGATTAACAATTTTATATTGAAATATTGAGTTTAGTATACTATATTATTCCTATTTAATATAGTAACGTGAATGCACGCCCATGATTAAATTTGCATATGCTCCAATAATTTATTCAAACATCCAGTATGTTCATTTCTCTGCAAATAAGCATTTCCGAAATAATGCTTTAAATTTTCTAAGGAATGTAAATGAAGAAATGAATAATTTTAAGCTAGTTTGTCGTGTTTACAAAGAATTCTACATAACGCAATCGATTTTACTCTTTAGTTAAGGTAGATATTAAACCGTATAAAATTCACTATTGCTATGTTTTTATTAAAATAAAAAACACAAAATGACGGTGCTAGATTAGTTTTTGAAATAAATAATTTTGTATTTTAAAATTGCTGGTAAATTTTGTGATATTTACAGTAGAAACTGTTATAGAAAATAGCGAATAGGGAAATTTCATCTAAATTTATTAAATTTGTAAATCTATTTTAATTAGACATATCATCAATTTCAATAAATGAAGGGTTCAAGAAATAATGTTAAAATAATGAATATATCTGTTATTTTTTATTAAAAAATTATAGTTTAAAAAAAATGTAAGGCATTCGAAATTAACAATGTATTCACTAGTTTGCCCATTAGAAAGTTCTATCTGAATTAATATAAAAGTGGATTAAATGAGTATAAAAATATTCTTTTTTAAGATATTATTTGATATTGTCTTTATTTAATGATCATTATATATGTTACAGTATTTAATTTTTGTAGAGAAAAACAACCATTTTTAAACAAAAAGTGTATGGGAAAAATTTTTTTAAGTGAAGTTTTTTTAAATTTTAGTTAAATTTCCCCCCAAAACATTTCGAAAAAAATATAAGATAAAATTTTTAATTATCGTTCACACTGAGAAGTTATTTGAAAATATAGTGTCATTTTGAATATTTGTAAGAAAATCAGAAACGTTAAAATTATCTTGATCGATTTTTAAACAAATATATTCTCTTAAAATTATATAACATAGACAATAAAACTTCACCGCAAAGACATCATTATTTAAATTAATTATTTATAAATACAGCTATAAATTAATCTTTAGCTGAAATACTTTAACTTTTTTAATCAAAAGCATTTCATACAAATTAATTTCATTGTGTCTTAACTCCACGAGGTTTGAAAAATATGTCATTTTTATGACTAACATTTTATTACATGGATTTTTCTTTATACATATATATATATATATATATATATATATATGTAATGCTCGTCCTAGGTATTACTTTTTCGCCGTAACAGAAAAATGCGAAATTCTAATATATTAGAAAAACAACATGCTAACTGAAATGAGTGTTTTCCTTAAGGAATACAAGATTTCTTCTCTCTATTCTAAAAGAATCTTTAAAATCACCAAACGCTGTACTCAAGTATTCTGAATTAAACTAATATTTTGCTTAAAAAATCATGCTATTTTTTTTAGCTTTCATGTTATTTTACTTTTTAATGCCATTTTACAATTCTTTACAGTTTTATTTTTAAGCTACTAGATGTCGTAATGTAGGTAGTTCTAGCATTTTGCTAAATTACGTAGTCTATAGTTTGAAAAGCCTCAAAATTCTGCTTCTAAATTAATGTGTGCATACCTTTAATTAATAAACCATAATTTTTATGTATTGATACATTTCCTTAAAGTAAATTACTGCAGATTTAATACTTGAAATGTTTTTATTCTAAAATGCTGCATATACATTATTAACAACCAAGATATACCAACAAAGTATAAAAATAGTTGTCAAAAGAAAGGTAAAATTCTTTAATATTTTTCTTAATGTAAAGTAATTTTTTTATTGTTTTCTGTGACATTTTCTACATTATTTACTGATTAACTGTTTTCTTGCAATATTGTAGAACAAATATATTTAAGTTTTGAAAATTACATATAGAAAATATAAAAAGAATACTAAAATGAAAGCTCATAAAAGTAAATAAAATGAAAATTTATCAGTTTTTATATATGTTTTTTTTTTAAATAAATCGAAAAAGCTGAAAGATTTTTATGTTATTAAACTTAGTATCTCTTTTCATATTAAAATATCAAGACACATTATTTTTTTCAGTTCCCTAATTATATACTTGCTTAAAAAGAGTTTGAAACACGTACATGTAAAATGTTGCCTAAATTGAACTTATTTGTACGTATGTTTTTAAGACATAAAAAAAGAAGAAGAAACATAGGCTAACATATTTCACTTATTTCATAAAGTCCTAAAATTTTAAAATAATCTAGAATATCAAATGTGAGGTTTTAATAAAAAATATTGATGTTTTGGAAAAAATATATTATTTATGTTTTACAAAACGAAATACACGCATTAAACACGAAATGAAGAAGATAATGAAGAAGATGCATTATTACTTTTAAGTGCAACAAAATCTGCTCAAAAAAAATTAAATGTAAATATTTTAAATGTGATTTTTTTTTTACAGATGACTTTTAAGTTAATATATATATATATATATATTAAGAAACGAAACACTTAAAATTACTTTGATTTGAGTGTTTAATAGATAATTCTATTTACTATTAAAATTTTACATTAATTATTCAAAGACAATGTTTCAGAGTTAAGGCATTACTTTTCATAAAACAATTTTTTTCTTTATTCCACAAACATTTTTTCTTACATAGACTGCAGTCGTCTAAAAAAATATTTTATTTATAAAAGTGTAGTTAAATAAATAATAAATAGGTTGCCATAGATATGCATCAATAAAAATAGAAATTTTATTTATTACCTATGATAACTTTAAAATGTGTCCTGTTCAAGATACATCATAAGACTATTAATGATCGGACACTTTGAATTTTGGACATTTTATTGAATATTTAAAAATATGCTTTTCAGATTATTGTGAAATTTCATATTTAAAAATATATGGTTGATCTCATATTTATGCATATCGTTTTGAAAAGGTGGACAGCCAAATAAAAATCTAAGACAACAAAAATACTATTTTTGATAGCCTGTAAAATAAAATTCACGAAATGATATTCTGTTAGCACATACAAATTAGCAGTCATTGCACATTATGTATATTAATTTGTGTAATATTAACAAGTATCGTAATAGAAATATGGATACAATTTTTTTAATATAAAAATATATATTGTGTTTTCAGTGCCTATAGCATGCAACGTTTTCAACGAAGTTTAACGACAATGTCAGAAAAATGGCAAAAATTAAGAGAAATGATACAGTGCATTTATAATATGAATATATTAAGTATTATAGGAAATATACACAGCTGTATGAAATAATTTTTATCTGTGCCTGAGTCATGTATCTCTCTCTCTTTTTTTTAACATAATTTTATAATTTGCTCAACTTAGTGAAGAAACTTATTGAAAAAAAACTAAGCAAATGTCGTAAATATTTTAAAGATATATTCGATTAAATGAGATGGTTTTAATTGTTCCCTAAAACTAGTTGAAAGTTAAGGGACAGTACACAAATTGTTGTTTTTAAGTTATTGGACAACATTCGAACAGAATTTTTTCGTGTGAGAATCTCTTTAGTCAAAACGCTTAGAAATCTAGATGTTTAAAATTTGGAATGCGTAATTAAAATTTACTTACAATTCTTTTCAAATTTAATTGCAATATAGCTTTTTTTAAACGTAACTCAAACATATTATGATATACATGATAAACCAAGAAATACTATGAACTTATTCAAAATATCTGTAAATATAAATGATTTCATGAGATTGATTACTACTGACAAATGTAATTTCCTTCTATGGTTGTTTAGAAAAATATATTCGAAAATTATATGTCGTCTTATCAAAGAATGCATTTTTTTTAAATTAGTTTTAATGTATATATATATAACTTATTAGCAGGAGTAGAGTTTCATAAGTATAAAGTAAAGAATGCACAATTTGAATCTCATTTAAATATATTTATTTTGCGTTATGGGTTAAAATTTATTCGTTGTAAAATTCGTTTTGCAATCATTCAAAAGCAATTTAGAAACAAAAGAATAAAAAAAATTTAGCTATTAAATTCAAAAAGTTTTTTTTTTACTCGTTGGCATTAGAATGCATAATGCACCGAATGAATAAAAATATAGAGCTTCCAGAAGTGTTTGAATTTTAGAGCATATGGATATTTTCAGTTTTTAACGTCAATTATTTAATGTTGGAAACTGCATATATATAATATTCGTTTACTATACTTTTATTTGCCACTTTCGCATATAAACTGAAACAAAAAATATAAATACAATATGCACAATTTTGCAAACAATATACATGATTTATCATGGAAAAAACGTGGAGCTGTTATATATCTAATTTTAATCATTCAAATAAAGTAATGTGCGTGAATCAGATATATTTTTTTCTTTTTTTTACCAAGTTTGTTATATTAGGACATCATTTTTTTGTATATTATTCCACGAAGATTGCACAATATAAATATGTTTTTTTTAATATTCCTTAAAACTGTATCGTAAATGGGGAATTCTTCGGCGGTTGAGAATAATGTAATTTTATGTAAAATAAAAGCTTGAAATATAAATTTTAAAACTAAAATATGTGTTAGTCGCTTTGTGTTTCTTATTCTATATTTTTTATTTCTTTCATTAGAGATAATACTAAATTCTGAAAAAGCAGAGTTCTTTTTTTCTAGTTTCCTTACGTTTGTTTAAAAACGTATCTACTAAATTTAAAAAAACAAAAATAATTGAAACTACAATAATTAATTTCGCATGAAAATTAGCATGAAACACATCCGGCTCTATTTGTTTTTCCCCTAAAAAATCTTATATTATTATTTCAATTTTTTGTATAAGGTTTTTGTTTGTTAGAATTTTACTCTAAAATTTTATTTTTCAAAATAGATTTTTAAAAAAGAGACACTGAATAAGATAACTTGAAATGCGTCGTCAAATTAAGCACTTAACTTTACTTGAAACAAAAGCAATTAGTTTCCTCTGCTATGTATTGAAAAATACAGAATTTCAAGAAATAACTCAGCACAAAAAATAATACTATTTACTTCTCCAAAATGTATTCAGTATGTTCATTACAATAAACGAGCCTTATTATCAGGAAAGTACTTGACAGTGAGCAAAATATTGAGAGTAAGTCGTTATTAGGATGTGAAGTGTTTCTCGTTTCTTTAAACAATTCATACTTCTTAAAAGATTGGTGGATTGATAATTAATGAGACATTTTAAATCATCTAATATCTATACGTAGAAACTAAAGATTATTCTAGAAGCAATTTTATTGTTTTAGGATTATTTTGTTTAACGTTTTTAAAGATATGTTTGTTTTTTCTGCAGTAATAGATTCAAAATATTCCTTTGTTGAAAAAAATATCGATAAGTACATTTATATAACATGATCACAGAACACACGAATTATGTTGTAGTGTGATTTAATGAACAATTGAAATTTTTTAAATTTGACTAGGGAGAGCGGTTTTAATTCAGAAAAATATATCACTAAATATATATATATAGGATAATTATTTAATATATTTATATATAGGATAATTATAGGATTTTAATGTGTTTTCAAACAAGCAAATTCCAGATAGATACCCTCCGACAGACAAATATAAATAGCTGATTTTTAGTACTTTAGAAATGTCTATGGTACATTGTAGAACACATTACGATTTTTTAAACATGGAGCATTTTTTTTTTCAATTTACATTTTTCTTTGAGATTTTGCGTAGCATTAATTACTTCCAGATTTTAATATTTATTTAAATGAAGACGGTAAAGACATTTGCAAGATCTGTATGTCCTAGAATTTCAACAACAATGCTTACAAGAAACGAATTTAAAAGTTGCATTTGTAACGCTATAAAAATAGCATAATACATTGTTTGTACCTTAAAAATTATAAAGTTTTATTATTAGCTGCACATTGGTTAAAAAAGTATCATAATAATCAATCTAAAATAATTTATTTGTAAATTATCTTACTTTATTGTGGGTAACTTTAAATGGCTGCTGACGTAGGTGAAAGAGATTTATTTCATTAAAACAAACGATAAAGGGATTTGTGTAATAGTTTAATCAAAATTAAGCACTTGTCATCGTTTGTTTTATTAAAATTATATGTGAGGTTTTTTTTTTTTTTTTTTTACTTCCAGAGAGAGTTTTATTCTATTCATATCTTAGGAAGTATAGATTACATCAAAATAAGAGCCCTTCATAAATCCCTATAAAAAGTCTCATTATAAAAGTCTCAGTTGAACAGTTATGACAATTTTATACAAAGACAAATAATTTTTCAAAGTATGTACAGAAATCAGTGAATTGACAAGCTAAACATATAAAAATATATTCTCAATGATAAAATTTGTCATAACTAACTTCTTGTCACCTTTTCTTAGCCTAAAGTTTTTAAGAGTTTTTAAATAACTTTTGAGGAGAGTTTTATTCATTTCATATCTTTTAAAATATCGATTAGATCACAACAATACCACATCATAATTTCTTATAAAAGTCTCTTCAAAGTTAAATGATTGTGTCGATTTTATAGAAAAGCAAATACTTTATCGCATTGTATATGAAATTAGTGAATTTAAGAACTAACCATATGTACCATTAAAGAATTTTACGCAAAATGTCTTCAAAGTAACCTCTTATCCCCATTTGCTATTCTAAATTATATTAACGTTTTTTAAAACTTTTGGCAAGCATTTTATTCCGTCCATAGCCTAGAAAATATGGATTACATTAAAATAACAGCATTTCATGAATCCTTGTAAAAAGTCTCTTCAAAATTAGGTATTTGTCACACTTTTATACAAAGGTAAATAATTTATCCCAATGCGTATGGAAATCAGGGTTAAATCGAGTTAAATATATGCAAAAGAGATTTTCTATGAAAAATTTCGTCAAAATTAAAGTTTTATCACCATTTACTACTGTAAATTTTGTTTAAGGTGTTTTATTAACTTTTGTTGAGAGTTTTGTTCCCTTCATATATTTGAAAAAATACATTACATCAAAAGAATAGCATTTAAAAACTTTTTGTAAAATGTTCAAAGTTAAATGATCGTCACAATTTAATAGTTTAATAGACAATTTTAATATGCAAATAGTTTATCGCAGTATGCATAGAAATTAATGAATTTACGAGATTAACATATACCATTAAATATTTTTTAGTAAAAATTCTTCAAATTTAAACTCTTATCACCATTTTACATTTTAAATTATATTTAATCTTTTTTATAACTTTTGGCGAGAGTTTTATTCCATTCATATCTTCCCAAATATTGATTTTTTCAAAATAAACAGAACTTCATGAATTTTTATAGAAGGTCTCTTCAAAGTTAAGTATTTGTCACAATTTTATACAAAGGCACATAACTTATCTCCAATGTGTACGTAAATTAGTCAATTGACGAGCTAAACATATACAAATAACATTATCTTCTTCAAAACCTATTCAGCATGCCATTCCGAACAAACGTGACTTATTATCTGGAAAAATCTAAGTAAAGGAGAAATAATCAAGTAATATCTTTTGGGAAAAGAGAAGCATTTTTTCTTGTTTCTTTTACAATAATCACTCTTCTTGCAAAATTGATGGAGTGAGTATTAGAAGAATGTGATATTTTAATCCGTATGAATGAAGTATGTTGAAGGTTATTTTTGTAGTAACTTTAATTATTTTATTACTTATTATTTGTGAATATTTATTTTGAAATAGTTATAAATATGGTGTTTATAATCTCTTTAGAGTAAGGCATATAATTTATTTTTCAAAAACCCATTATCCAAAGCAATGATTAGCGTATTTGAGAAATTCCATCAATATTATATAAAATATATACTAGTCAGTACAAAAGTTCTTTGAAATTTTATTTTTAATTAACCAAATATTGTTTAAACATTTAAAAACCAGAAATTTAATCAACAACAAAATATGCATCATATTAAAAGTTGAAAACTAAACCATAGAGTTGACGGGCGAAACTCCCATGCCTGGTTTATAAATAATATTTAAATAAATATTCTAATAGATTAGAAAATATTTCTTCCTATATCCTGACCTTATGTTTTGTAGTTACATTTATTACATTATAAAGTCTCCTAATATTTTTAGTTTGTAATTTCATATTCATGAATGACTATTTCGTAAAAAAATTCCGTAAAGTTTGAAGCAGCCAAGGTACACCATATGGCATCAGAGACTCGAGCAAAACCCTTCAAATTTTTTCATGTGTTTCATTTAAGGATTTTCCCTTTAAAAATTTGGATTTTCAAATTTGTCTCGTCTTCTTCTCGTGTTTCCTCATAAATTACATAGGACGTGGTAGTGGAATCGGCACGCTCTTCAAATTCCGCTTTCATCTCTTTATAATCATATGATAGCCGAAGAATTTCAGATGTGTGGCGTCCTTTCCACGTTAATTTAAGTACAAACTACAGAAGAATCTAGAAGGAAAAGGAAATTTGTAAATTCGAAACCGTACAAAATTAAGCGTAAAATCCTGAAATGAAAGACATCCAAAAATTGGAAGAATTCGGAGAAAGTTGCTTCAAGATAACAGCCAAATCCTAGATATCATGATTTGCCGATGTTGGACTTACTCCATCTGTGTTGAACGATGATGTCCCATAAAACATCACTTCTTCTCCTACATTTAACTTTCATTTTTTAATATACAGAAAAAATATATATTTATTATTTAACGACGCTATTTAAGTTCTTTTCATTTAATTTCAATTACTCGTAACAATAGTCATACAAACAATACAAAAACAGTATTTATGCAATAACACGAGAGGAGTCGGAATGTAAGTTTTTCCTGGAGTATGAAAAGAGGTATGTATGAAAGTCAAATAATATAATGAGAAATTAAATGTACAGCACAGCTTTATTTTTCAAAATAAGTACCAAGTAAGTTGAGACATCAAGATTTTGTCGTCACACGTACAAGTCATTAAATACTTCTTCCGTATGCATAATCCTGTTTAGGTGGGGCTTGTTAAGCTCAAGCTTTTGAGACTTTTTGAAAGAGAGACTTTTAATAAACTTTGAAATAAAAATATACAAACAAATATATTCCTCGCTTTAATTTTTTTAAGTATAACATCCCTTAAAGCTTCCCAACCGTGTTTATTCCATTACATAGAGAAATCATGTTCCGAATCAAAGGTTAATTCAGTACAATATCACTATTAAAGCAAAGTTTTTTAATGAAAAAGATAAATAAAAGTATAAGGTAAATAAAAGTCGTTGATCTACTGCGTTTTATAACTATTTTTTAATGGACCGTTAAGTATAAATTGAAATATTTCCAGGACCCTTAAAAAGATCTTATTTGCGAAATAATCTAAAATACCTTAAAAAAATATATATATGTATAAATTATTTTATAAATAAACCCAAAGTAATTCAGATACTATTACAACAAAAATTCAGTAAAACCAGTATTTATAGTGTATATATGTATAACGAACATAAAAAATTAATTCCTATTGGATTATTAACTAAATTATTACATCCTAAATATTACCTGATGAATTCCAATTCTGGTAGGTACGAAGTTATAACATTCACAAATATTTTAAAAAGTAAGAGAAATGCAGCAAGAATAACGATGTGAAAATAAATAAAGACTGAAGAAATACGTCAATTTATGCGCTATGCAACAGTAAAAAAAATGTATTTTAAAATTAAAAAAGGCTATGTCAAATAGGGCTCAAATTGCAATAATCCAAAAATAGCTGCAATATATAATTTTTTCATTCGATAATAATAATTAACATTAAAACTACCCCATAATGATTGCGTTTATGCATCATCTTGTTATGGAAGTTGAATATAGTTTTTTATAAATAATAAATCTATCTCAGATATTACAAAGAAAAAAATTCAGTAAAACTAGTATTTATACTGTTTATATGTATAATGAACACGAAAAATGAATTCCTATTAGATTATTAACTAAATTATTACAATAAGTATGTATCATAAATATATTACCAGCTAAATTACAATTCAGGTAGATCCAAAGTTATAACAATAGTAAATATTATAAAAAGTAGGAGAAATGCAGCAAAAATAACGAAGTAAAAATAATTTATATTTCCTATTTCCTGAATTTATTCTTTTAAGAACGACGATATAAAATAAATAAATAGAGGTATTTGTTTGAATATCTAATCTGTAAGGATAAAAAAATGATTATTTTTTAAACAATCTTTTTTTTATTAGTATTATAATTATTTAAATCGTTGTGGAATGCTCTTTGAAATCTGTTTGCAGTGCGTTATGTATTTCAGTGCTATTTTTGAAAATGTCAACAAAACATAGCTATTTTAACTCTTTTTTTCAAACGGATTTCGTACATTAGACAAAGCTAAAGAAATTCTTATGTGAAGTTTCTTGGGCCATTTCTCAGCATTTCTGACAAAATTAATAAGCTTTTTTTGTAATATTTTGAAAATCATTTGAGGAATAGGTAAATGTCCACGAATAAAATGTATTATATTTATTTCACGTAAACTCAGCCAATACGTTATTCATATTATTTTGACTTATTATCCGGAATAATCTAATAGAAATCTAAGCAAAACAATCAGATAGTGTCTGGGGTAAAAATCATTTTTCCCTTTTCCGCTGAATCACACTTAAACACTAGAAGATAAATCATCATAAGAATGATTTAGTTCCACTAATATCCAAGAAGAAATCTCAGAAATGTATTTGTAGACATATTTTATTTTTTTATTATTATTCATTTTAAGAGAGTATTGATTTTACCTTACGGAACATTTTTTTCTTAAAAAAAAAAAAAAAAAAAAAACATTAAAGTATTTACTATTTTTTTTTAAATCTAATACGTTGCAAATTCTCAACACATAAAAAATACCATATTTTAAAACACTTTTTATAAGCAAGTTAGATCACAATAATGTGTTGTGTGAATTCGAAATTTTCATATATTAGGCCCTTTTTGTGTTGCGCTTCTATCCTTAATATGTTTAAAAAATGTTGGTATCTAGAAATGTGTTCTTAAAACGTTACAAAAGTGTTTCTATGTAGAAATGTATTCTAATTTTAGAACACTTTTAGTTGCTTTATTTTTGTCGAAATAATGCTGTAAATAGAATTAATGCGAATATTTTATTACAAAACTGTTGTGCTTGCACATTACTTTGTCACAAAATTAACTAGTTCGATGTGCCAATCCCAAAACTTTCTTCTATCTCATACGTGCATTTTAATATTAAAAAAAATAGTTACTCATTTTAATGCTTTAATAATTTTAATTCAATACCATACCAACTTGAAATTTCATCTTAAATTTCTGCTTCAATCAATTAATTGGAGTAAAAACGAATTTCCGTCTCTGCACGAGCCGATGGACAATAGAATGATAGAAAGATTTTTTTTTTTTAATTCAGGGAGGACCTATTTGCCTTACCAAAAAATAATCGTATACAGAAAATTTCGTTCAATTCGATGTATAACTTCATGTACTTTTGGTCGGTACAATATTGAAAATGGCACAAAAATCACGATTGCAGCGCCCCCTTCCGGCGAATTATTTTAAAATCCAGGGAGGACCAACTAGCGATAGTCATACACTTACACAAAAAATTTGGTTAAATTCGATGCATAAATTCATATACTTTTAGTCTGTACAATATTGAAAATGACACAAAAATCGCGATTGCAGCGCCCCCTTCCGGCGTATTATTTCAAAACTAAAGGAGGACCTGCTTGCTACAGCCAAAAACATTCACAAAAACTTTGGTTCAATTCTATGCATAACTTCATACACTTTTTGATGGTAGAATGGCGACATATACACAGACACACACACACATAGACACACAGACATACGGACATTTTGTAAAAACATGTTTTTGGAATCCCTGACCCCTAAAACGTGTAAATCCGTCGAAAAACGGAAGTCGAAAAAAATTTCGATTACAACACTTTCTTCTATTGAAGATAGAAGAAAGTAACTACACATTGTAAACACAACACAATTTCGACAATTACGGAACAACAAATGTAAAATAATTTCAAAACATTTTCTGCAATATGCCCTGAAAATTACGTAATTTTAACAAGGAAATAAGATACAGTTTGCTTTATAGAAGTGCAGAAGATTATAGATTAAGTTCACTAATATTGCTAACATATCTATATTATAAAGGCCAAACGTATCTGTGCGTAACGCATACGTCATTTTGTTAATGGCAACACTTTCCCATGCAATTTTCGCTACTGAAAATTTGACACTTCTAAACATCATACATTTTAAATTTTTACACCATAGTATAAAGAAAAAAAATCGTTCTTTTAAATGCAATTTGTTTGAAAGCTGTATATGAATTTGTTTTTGAGATATTAATTTTTTTAATAGTTTTTAGTACCGATTTTGTAATTGTGGCAACAGAATCACCCAAATTTCTCTTAAAATTGAGAAAAAAATTGAAATTAAAATGTCATATTTCGTTAAATGTATTGTCTGTTATATAATTTGGTGATTTCGGCGTTTTTATTCATCAATTAAATGACTTCAAGTTTTGAATTAAAGCAATTTTAAAATGATAAAATAACATTTTTTAAATGTGGTAATTACGAATATGAAAAGTGCATGTGTAAATTTTGAGAAGATGCAAATGATGACGGGTTTAATTTCGCGTAAAATTCTACGATCGTGTCAATTTGGAATATTTTTTCTTTCATTCGCATTTAAATAACAAACATAAGAACCTCAATTGATAACTTCATCATAATACTTTATCTTTATTATATTTTACTTGATTACATATGCGATTAAAGTTTAATTAAAGAAAATTTGGACAACTGAATTTTATAGTATTTTGTTAATCTTAGCTTAAAATTATATTTGTTTCAGAGTTAGACTATTCAATATAAGATGCATTTTTTATAATATTTGTTAAGAGTTAAACTGATGAATATAAGATGCATTTTTTCCTGTAACTAATTTTGTAGATTTATCATAAATCAATGAAATAGTTCCTTCTTAAATATTTTCTTGCGTCGAATTTCGACGGATTCTACCTCGTATCTATAACTGCATTTCTGGGATAATTCTGTAATTTTAATAACACTGTTTGCACGATCTTTTTGCTGGCACGACACATTCACCAGAAAATGAAAAATAATTTCAGTTAAAAATGTTAATTCATATATTCAGTAAATGTTGTAAAAGATTTCACGAATTTCAAAGAATTATATAAACAAATCGTTGAGAGCCACCGCGATACCCATAAAAGATTTGGCTTAATATAAAATATTAAAATTATGATCAAACTACTAAAGTATGGGATTGTCCGATCGAATATATATTTTATGTGCAATTTATGTGACATTGATTCTTTAATGGGTCTCAAAAATCTTGCTTTATACCAGGCTATGAAATTTAACATCATATTACATTTTTTTTCTCAGCTTCTATAAAACATTAATGTATGTAATTTTTTTTAACATATATAACATAATATATATTATATTTAAAAAAATAGTATTCGATACTGCAATTTTATTTTATTTATAGGTTAAATTATGATAAAAAAGAAATAAAAAATTGTCTTTCACTTGCATCTAATATACGCAAAAACGTAGCAATACTACCGGTTCAAGAGTCGTCAAAAATATTGATAATGAAGCATAACCATCTTGAACATATAATAGTTTTTTAAGTAAATTTTTTATTTATTTTTTTAAAATTGGCCTCTTACCAATAAAAAATTGAATTTTTTTACAATTTATAAATAAAATTTAGATGTCAAAAAATTAAATAATTAAATTGTTTTCAAAGGAAGTATACTTTCAAGATATCTTAAGTTATATCATTATCAATATTTTTTGTGGCTTTTGAACCAATACTTTTCCTAAAATTTTGCGCGCAGTGAATACAAGTCGAGCAACAATTTTATTTTTATTTTTATTAAAATTAAATATAAAAAATAATAAAGTAAAATTTGAATATATAATGTAAAAAATCTTAAATTGAAGAAATAAGTTCCATTTCCTTGTAAAAATAAGACACCTGAGACCCCTTAAATAAAATTATTCCGACATTTTATTTCTATGCTTCATATAGACCTTTAATATAGGCAGTCAATATATGCCTAAAATTCTACAGGAAAAAGGGAATGTCATAGGCTTAATAGCACTATTGCATTTTAATTACGTATTTTATTTCAAGTTTCTAAATAATTTTTTTTCTATAGACAGAGTGTTATAAATCTAGGCTTGATGACGCCATAAACCGTAAATTCTAAATTACTTTATTGCGTAAAAGTAATATCCTTATCATTCCAAAAATTATAATCTTATTAACTAATACTTTATTGAGTCTGATTAAATGTTTCATTTTCAATAAGAATATGTCTTTGAACTGAAATTCGAATGGAATACACCGTCAGGAAAAATTGAAAATTTTTGAAAAAGGACTTACAAGTAACTAATAGACTTCATCTCGCATGCACATTTTTTTTTTTTTTTTTTTTTTTTTTTGTATTTTACATTCTTTATTAGAATAAACAATTTTCAAAAATGTATGCCCTTATAAGAGAAAGAATATTTCGAGAGTTCGGAAAAAAAGTTCCGGATACTCGAGGTTACTAAATGAAATGGGCTCCTTTTGAATATTACAGAGTACGTACCATATTTTAAGTCTGTATCTCAATTTGTTTGGGAATAGAGGGTTTACAGGCACACAGATATGCAGACAAAAAAAACGACCGGCTTTTTTTTATGTTTCTTCAGTGTCAAAAACAAATAAATCTGTATATTATATATATATATACCGTATTTACTCGTGTATAAGTCGCACATTTAAAAAAAAAATAGGGCAAAACTCCTAAGTGCGCCTTATACACGGAATATTTTTTTACTGTTGGATACAATCGACCGATATACATATGAAGCAAGAAATTATTCAAAGAAGATACAGTGTCTCAAAAAAGTAATGGGACACTTGTGCTTTATAAAAAGAAACTGCAATAAAATAAATAAAGAAACATGTGCAAAAATTTTTTGGGTGTGTTTTATATTTAAAGTTAGTAACAAAGTTAGTAACAATTATTACATAACATTCATTTTGTCAAAATATTAAAATATTAATTTAGTAAAAATACAATTGTTCAGAACGGAGCAAAAAATCTCTCACATAAGTGATGGGACACTTACTTTTCCATCAAATATTTATCCAAAAATTTTACTTTTTAAAATGTTTTAATATTTTGTTGGATTTCCTTTTACTTTTAAAACATGATTTAATCTTTTTGGGATGGATTCGACTAATTTTTTTGCGATTTTACCCCATTCTTCTTGAACCACCGATTTTAGTTGTTGTTTTGAAGAAATGGTGTGTTTGCGAATTCATGATTCCAATTCTTGCCAAATATTCTCTATGGGATTTAAGTCTGGAGTTTGTGGTGCTGTTTTTATTATTTCAGGACAGTTATATAGCAGCCAGAGTCTAACGTTCAGAGCAGTGTGCTTGGGGTCATTGTCCTGGCAGAATTTAAAATCGTTATGAAGGTTCAATTTTCGTGCTGAAAACTTTAAATTTTGCTTTAAAATATCAATATACTTGTACTGATCCATTATACTGTCAATAAAAACAAGATTACCAACTCCAGCGGACGACATACACCCCCATACCATAACTCCTCCTCCACCATGTTTTACTGTTGGTACCAAGTTCTGTTTGCGAAATTCTTTCCTGGGTTTTCTCCACACCAAGATTCTACCGTCAGAACCAAATATATTAAATTTACTCTCATTAGCAAATATAACTTTATTCCAGTAATCAGAATTCTTATTTATGTTGGATTTTGCGAAAGCTAGTCTGAGTTTTCGGTTCTTTTCACTTACGAAGAATTATTTCCTGGCTACTCTACCGCGATATCCAGCAGATCGAATTACCCTTCTAATAGTCTCAGGATTAACAATTATTCCATATAATGTTTGTAAATCAGCAGCAACTTTTAAAGCACTACTTCTTGCATTTTTTTTAATATTTCGAAAGATAATTCGCTTAATTCCATTGGATAGCTTTGATGGTCGGCCAGGTCTTCTTTTATCCTGAATCATATGATTCTTTTTATGTCGTTTAATGATATTGAAAACTGTTGAACGACTCAAGTTAACTGTTTCAGCAGTTTTTCTAATAGATTTTCGACGTTCAGTATGCAAATTCATAACTAATTTTCGAATTTCAGGCAAAGTTTCTTATTGTTTAGTATTCATGGCTACACAGAGCTAAAAAACACAAAAATTCCAAAACAAACTGGAGATAAATACTGCAGACGATTTTTTAAATTATTGCCAATTGCTTTTAAGTAAAAATAAAACCCCCAAAAATATTTTTATTGCTTACTTCAGACGATTTATTTTTTGCATATATAATGATGTCCCATCACTTATGTGAGCTATTTTTTGCTCCGTTCTAAACATTTGTATTTTTATTAAATTAATATTTTAATATTTTGACAAAATATATCTTATGTAATAATCTTTACTATATTTAAGTATGAAACACACCCACAAAAATGTGTACATGTTTTTTTTATTTGAATAGTTTCCTTTTGTAAAGCACAAGTGTCCCATCACTTATGTGAGACACTGTATTAAAACTCTGAAAATTATACTTAATTGAAGTATTACTGCACATTTATTTAATTCCTTGCAGTTTTTTATACAATAGAGCTAATAACATTATCGAAACGCTAATTAGCAATTCTCTTTGCCGTCACTCATTCCTATTTCCCGACATTCTCTTACAACCCGAAGTCTAAAAATGCATTTTCGTCGTGTTTTCTGGTCTAGTGTAATGTTTGTTTCGACTTTTTTTACTGAAATTCGTTTGGTCATTCTTCATTAGCGTATCAAATTTATGGTGAGCCTTATATAAGAGATTTTAAGGCCCCTTATATAAGTCATTTTTACTTGTAAAGTAGGGGTGCGCCTTATACACGCGTGCACCCTATACACGAGTAAAGACGGTATGTAATAATAAAATTGCTTTTCACCATTTTCTCGTTTCGAATTCGCTCTAAATTCTTATAAGAATATACTTTCATTATTATTTTTTGTAATCTACTTATATACAACCTTATCACTGTCGCGACCGGATAATCCGATCACTAGGCTGCAGGTTTCACTGAAGTTGAAGCTTTATAAAAAATAATGTAATTTAAAAATTATAATCCAGTTTTAAGAAATGTTATGACTGATACTTTCGAGGCTTATAAGCATATACGTAACAAAAAAATTGTACCTTAATAAGAAATCCCTCTTTTATTAGCATTTATATAAATTGCCGAGAAAAAAACATTACAATTTTGTTCTTTTCGTCGGTGGTCAGGGGGTTAATTATCGGCTAAAGTTTCTCTTCTTCTTTGATTCAGCATGATATATAATGTATTTTCATAAAAAAAACTCAACTGTTACTTAAATGTCAATATCTTATTTCGACATATTAAAATTATTCTCTTAATCCATTGCACCTTTTTAGAATAAGAAACATTTTTCAAAGCTTTAACTTTGTTTTATTATTTTTATTAAATATATCGTCTGAGCAAATCGAAAAAAAATGACTGCGCCTGGACTTCAGCGTAATTTTGTATGCTTTCGCTAGTGGGGAAATAGTATGGGTCTCATGTTCCTCCTACAGACCAATGAAAGTGTTAGAAATTCTACACTTACCTTCTGGTTACCTCGATTGGACTTTATATGCTTGCGTGAGACGGTGGGCTTGACAAGACTCTCTGAGTTAAGTTCGGAGCTGTAAGTTTTTCGGAAAAAGGAGCAGAATAGACTGACATTCTGATTGTTAAAGGACTTTCGGTGCTTATCCGATTAATTTAGAACGCTTTCGGAGTTTTGAAGATCATGTTTTCCCTTTAAAGTATGATGACGTGGATTTAGAGAGTCAAGAGGTTTAACCGTGATAAAGGATTTAATGAATGAAACAGTAGGATAAAGAACAATTTTCTTATTTCAGAAAGTAATTTGATTGTTCCATTTTTCGTGAATAGAGTATTGCTAGAGTTTATTATCATGTGTAGTGACTTCTTATAATATTGCAACAAATAAAAGATTTATGGCATCAGGTCTTGATTATTTAAATGACAACATCTTTCATGAAATTCAGTCTGCCAGCTTTCTGCAGCCATGTGAATATATGTAAAGTAATATGTTTTCAGATGTGATAAATAATGACATATCAACCATTTACATTATTCATACCATCATTTTCACCTCATCAGACCGTCGTACTTCTGCGATAACACCTATACTTCTTACATATATAAGTATATATATATAGATATATAAGGATTGCAAGGTTTTCCCTGTTGCAACACATAGTAGTTCTGTCACGGTTAATGGTTATAAAGGGTGAGTCATAAATATCGAAGCAATAGGCTATCTCCTTAAATATTGCCTCTAGACCCATACTTTCAATTGCAAAAATTCATAAAAAAGGTGAAATTTCTGATAAGATAAGTTGCAACTCCATGGGGGGGGTCTATTTGAAAAAATACAAAAATTAAATTTTTATACGGCCCCCGTAGAGCAAAATTCTCAATTAGGGAATTATTCCTTATCAATTTCTAAATTGAACAAAAAAAATTTCACCTCCGTATCTGTAAATCTGACAGAGATATTAAAATGCAAAATTCTCCAAAATTCGTAAATTACACCACTTTACCATGCCTGTAAACGAAGAATTATTGACTTGTTTTCAAAGCAAATGAGGGATCGTCCACAAATTATCCTTATTAAATGTTGATTCAAGACCGTGACACTTATTTGGACATAATAAAGCAGCGTATTGATTTAAATCAAAACTTGTTTTCAAAATATGTTGATCGTTAGCACTGGAGGTCTGCATGGATCAAAATATCTATGTCTGGTCCCAAACCGACCCATAGGGGAAAAATTTTTGCCTGGCATGGAAAAATGTTAAAGTCATAATCCGGACCAGCCTGGAAATAAGTTTAAATCATAGCCCGGCACAGCCGTGAATTTCTACGCAGTTTTTTACCTCAGTGTAGTTAAAAATTGTTTCGCGGGGAGCATTTCTGACCAAAAATACTTATTATAAATTTTCATTTTTTTTTATTTATACGTTTTTTGTTAAAGAAGCGCCAAAGGCTGTGATATATTTATTTTATCAATGAATCTCTGTTTATATCTAAATGTTTCATTTATATTTTAATATACTTTGAAAAATGTTATGCAGTAAAATCTTTTAAGACGGAATCACATAGGAAAGAAAAAAAATACATAATAGACAAATGGCCTTCCTAGGAGGGTTAAATGCAGTTTATTGTTTTCTCAGGTAGTATTGTATTCATTTTGCATGGATCAACACATTTTTTGTTTAAGACAGAATTCCGTCATAGGAAGATTTTTTTCTGGTTTTATTGTGTTTAATTTTTTAGCATTTAAATATACTATTATTAAAAAAAATAAATTCAAAAGTTCTTTTTTTTTTTTGTAAAATAAAAGCGATTTTGAAATCTCTGTGGTTTTTGTAAAAAATTTGAATAAACCAAATTTTAAATTTTATTTATTTCATGCACGTTTAAGGTCAGTCAGAGACAGTGATTTTAATACGGATTGTTCGATTCCGGGATTGAAAATCTCGTCCATTGCAGATCTTATTAGAAGTTTAGTATTGTTAAAGAAAAAAATACTAACTTGAAACATGTCATTTTTAATTATTTTACATTAGGTTTGTTTCGGGCAAAACTGAAAAAGTATTTACTTTTGAAAATAAGATTTTTTTTAAGTTATATTATTTTTTCAATAAATATGTTTAATAGTTCTAAAATTAAAATTGAAAAACAAAATCCTCGAAACAAAACTAAAATCAAATTTTCATCTTTAATTAAATGGAAAGAAATTGAAATCCGTTAAATAATTTTTGGAGTTATAATGATTTTTAACTATCCTATTTAAACCAGTACGAATCATATGAAATTTTTATAAATTTTATGAAAAAATTTGAGGATGTAATTTTCTTAACAGATTGTATGGCTAACCATCACAAAAAAAGAAAAAAATCTAAATTCTAACTCAAAAGATAGATTTTTTACACGTTTCCTAGAACTATTAAAGTAACGCTGTCTTTTGAATTGCGCGCATTTCAATTTGTGTCTAATCCCTTAAAACCTGATGAATTATTCAAACAGCTATAACTCTGCGAGTTTTGAAGATAGGAAGATGCAACTTTTTGTGTGTTATTCAGGACTGGATAAGGAAAGTTTTCCTAATTGGAACTTTTATCTTACGGGGGCCGTATAAAAAGTTAATTTTCGTACTTTTTTAAATAGACCCCTTATGGAGTTGCAACTTATCTTATCAAATTTTACCATTTCTAATGAAATTTGCAATTGGGAGTATGGGTCTACACTGTAAAAAAAAAAGGTCGATCTACTAAAAAAACTTTAGTGATCCTTGTAATTGCTAAAAAATCTTTAGTAATCTTAGTCGGTTACAAGAAAATCTGTAAGAATTACTAGAAAAAAGTTAGCAACGAAGAGAGTTAATAGTTTTATATTTTTAATAACTATTACTAAAACTAACTTGGTGTGGCCTTGATAGCATAGTAGTTATAGTAACGGACTCCAGACTAAAAGGTCCCGTGTTCGTTACTGGCCACCGCCAAATACGCCCCGAATGTATGTAGTTTAATTACTCGTTAGTAAAGGGATTATGAAAATCCTGTCGGAGCAGTTAGCAATGTTTGGTACTGCTGTCTATTGCAGTTTTGCCAAAAATATTCCGCTTCAGAAGTCTGGATGCAGCTCGAAGAAACCTCCTGCCCTTCGAGCGCACGTAATGGTTATTAAAAATAATTTTGAAGCTATTGCTAAAATTTGCTTGGTGGCTCATACTAGAAATTTTTAAGTCAGTTATACAAAAGATTCTTTTGTTCAGTTTACAAAAGAAATGATTGTTTCACTTGCAAAAAGAGTTTGTAATGGTTACTAAAAAATTCTGTGGAATACAAATTTACTAAAAAACTTTTAGTAACCTCTTGATTTTTTTTTTTTTTTACAGTGTAGGCACAATATCTAAGGAGATAGCCTTTTGTTTCGATATTTATGACTCACCCTGTATAAGTAAAAGAATGTGTTAGATTCGTAATCAGTACGGAGAAAAATAAAAAATATTCTTGCATTAATATTGTTCACATGAAGAATATTTTGCTTCAAAAGCCTTTCAAAACACTATTCATTATATATTTACGATAATGTATTTCATATTTTGTTATTTAATAGTTCAGAAACATTTAGTAATTAATTCTTGTGATATGATTATGTAATCAGTAAATTGTGTCATTGCGTTGAAAAAACCTCTGACATTTTTCATTCCTGGAATCTCCTTTTATAAATGTATTCAATTATATGCTAATTGAAAAGATGAAATCAAATGCTTCAGTTTGAATTAAAAATTGACCTTTATCATTTTATGCTTCAATTTATTTAATTAAAAAGTTTAGGAAGTAATGATAGCTTTTTGAATTAGGTTAATTAGCACTTAGAATATTAATATACACGGGCGATTTAATGTTTGCTTAGATATGAATTTATCGAAATTTGTCAATAGTATTCAGACTAAATTTGTACCTAGTGAGTTCAGTAAAAAAAGCATATTTTATAATATTTATAAATGTATATATACATATATATATATATATATATATATATATATATATATATATATATATATATATATATATATATATTACTTTAATGTCTTAATATTTAGAATTATATAGACTAATATTCTTGCAGCAAAGCGATGGCTTTGTTGTATTACATACTTTAAATTGACGCACTTTGTAATTGTTTAAATAGTTTTTCTTTAGAAATTTAACGTTTTTTTTTAATATAGTAAAATAAAATAATTCATTCCAGATATAAGAAAGTAAACATTATTTGCAATTTTGGATTTCAAGCTACTAATTATTTGATGGACTTTTTTTATGCACAATTTAATTGTGTGAGATAAATTCTGTCTTCGTTTTTTAGATTTGCCCTTTAATTATATAAGGTATTTTTTATTTTTGAAACTTAACATGTTTTTTTTTTTAATTTATTAAAATAAAATAATTAATTCCAGATATAAGAAGGTAAAAATTATTTGCAATTTTGGATATAGGTATTTTGTAATTTAGGTTTACAAGCATTTAATTAATCGATAGACCTTTAATTATTCGATAATCTCTATGCATATTTTTTATATTCATTCTTTGTATCAAACGATTCATATACTTATTTATAAAATATTTATGTATATTTCATAAAAAAAATAATTTGACAGTCAAAAAAAAAAAAAAAAAAAAAAAAAAAAAAAAAAAAAGGCTCTGTGTAATCAGAGTTACCGAAACTTAATATGCTTTTTTTTTTCAATAGTACAGACTGAGTACTTACCAAATTTCAAGTATCCATCACTTTCTGTTCGGGAGATAGAGTATTTACAAGCATACAACACATATACAGACACATACACAGACACACACGCATATAGATACCGGATTTTTTTAATATACGTTTTTTGAATCTCCAGTATCCTAAACATGTAAATTTGCTAAAATTATTTTCAATTTTTAAATCGATTACAAGATTTATCCTATACTACGTATGGTGCGTAAGTAAATAAATAATAGCAGAAATCAATAACTTGATTTAATAATTAGTCAACTATCCAGATAAATGCGTTCAAGAAAATGTAATTTTTTTCGGAAACAGACCAACACATCATTTAGAAACACAAACGTTTAATTATTTGAAACTATATAGAAAATAATAATTAGTTTCAGGCATTGAAATCTGCTGGCAAGATCTGCACACATTTAACATAGGTGTTGGGTGCACCTATACCCCGGGTTCATTTAATAATAAAAACCCAAATAATGATATCTTGTAAGGGCCCATAATTTTAACAGGTCTTGGTGATCGCATTGGCCTAGTCGGGTAATAGACAACTCCGAAAATATAAAGTTAATGAGGTTGTCATTAAAAGAGAATAAAAAAACATCTGGGCATTGCGTTGTGTAAGTTTTAGACGAATACCCCACCTATGGCCTAATTGATTAGCTAAACGAGGAAAAAAAATAAAAAATAAATAAAACCTAAAATATATTAAAGTTAAAGATCTCCATACTTAGCTAGCCAACCTCACAAGATATCCCTAGCCACTAATTATCCCCATACTGCAAAATCAGTAGCATTTTACGAAATAAACAAACATGTTTGACTACTGAAAAGGAAAGAAAAGAAAAAAAAAAATAATTTTAAGAATTAAAAAACAGTTTCCATAAATGACAACTAGAGGTTCTACTAAGTTTAATTCATTTATTGAATATAATTATAGGAATAAAACATTTACAAAAAGTGAATCAGAAAATATTACCATTAATTGCAAGTTAATAAAAGGAATATTTAAAAAAAAATTGACAAAGTTCCCTGGGCAGCGTACTAACTAAATTACACATCAATAGTAGGTATGTATATACATATTAAAGAACATTATATATATCGAAATAAGTGTACCTGGAACTCCACTGACCATCTGAACATCCCAGTTTCTGGGCCTGGAGATTATCCATACACAAAAACATAAAAATCTCGTCACACAAAAAAAATTGGGAGCTCGCTTCTCTGCATCTGACTTAATTTCTGAGATTTTTTTTTTACAAGGAAAATTCTCTGGGAGCTCTAAAATTTGCATACGCGACCTGACTGGTGGAAGGAAATTATCATACACCACATAATTCCATGCACCAGCCAATCGCCTCTCCTCGTAACACTCCTACGTGCAGTCAGGAGACCGAAGGCCCCCCCTTAGATTTCGGGGCCCATCAGCCCTCGTACCTCCCACGAGACAGGCTGGGCCCCACACCACGCAATTACATAGCCATAAAACATTGGTGTCATAAAAGAGCTACCTTTCTTTGTGCACCCTGTCCGAGTACTGCTTTTATGACTTTTTAGTACCAACGGTCATAAATCCATACGATGTACCCTTCAATTAAAACTTCCTCTTAGCCATTCGTTTGCCTGGGAAAACTTAATCCATTGTTATTCATCAGCACCGATACATACTACTGCCCTTGTAGGAACCTAGCTGATACAATCATACTGTAAATTTAAAGGCACTTGCATTCAAAATATTCAAATAATAACAATAATAATACTAAAAAGATATATATATACAATAAAACATCAGAATATCTATATACAATTAGTCCTTTACTCTTGAAAGATCCTAAAATGTTGGAATCTCACCAACATTACTTCCCCCCCAACACAATGCACTTGAAAGTCCATGAATAGGAACTATCTTCTTTCAAGTGGACAGTTGTCCATCAGCAACTAGGCGTCCTGCTCCAACCGTTGAACCTTGTGGATCTGCAAGAATCTGGAGGTTCCTTTCTATGTTCCCTTGTTCCTCACCTGACGGTGCTTAAAATTCTGTGTAGACCACATCTAAATGTCCATAACCGTTCTCAGAACAGTGCCTAATGTTACGTACTGTACTGAATAAGATGCTTAAGCGTATCGGTAGTCCTTCTTATTCTGTCCACTGGTTTCAATTTGCATACAGTCCTTAACACTGAGTTCACTATAAGCATGCCTACATGAGTGCAATTCTACTGCATGAGTTCTGTTTTGTCAGTGGTAAAGGTACAGATTGAATGTTCCCAATAATTGTATATATACATACCAATTTGGAAGAAAAAAAAAAAATTTAAAACTTAATCATAAAGGTAAAATTCCCAAATTTGGGATTTAAATTAATATGCCAAATAAACTCCAATTAAATCAACAAAACTTGGCACACTTTTTTACACAAACCAGGTATTCAGTTCATGACTACATAAACACAATATCTTAATATACATATTTGGAATGCAGATTTGTCAGATATAATGAAACATATCCTCCACTAACTCCTTACAGAGAGGAATTCTTACACAGAGGAATCCTTCCTCAATCGAACAAACATATATATAAGTACACAATCTTATACTTTTCAAAATAATTTAATACTTATGTATCCACTTTTGTAGTTTACAATAACATATATATGTAAAACTGTACAAACACCATATCTGAAATTGATTCAAATGTAGTAAAATAGATATCTTCATACTGTACATTATGAAATTATCTAAGTGAACTTTCCAATAAAAATTAACCTAATAAATTATTTATATCCTTTAGTTATATAATTACCTTCTCAAATCAAAGTCGTCGCAGAGAAAAAAAAAAAAGAAAGAGAGAGAGAGAGAAAAAAAAAATAATCCTTTTTCTTTTCTACACCAGAACTGAAGGGCAGAAAACGCGAGAGCGTGTAAAAAAAAAAAAAAAAAAAAAAAAAAAAAAAAAACAGAAAAGAAAAACAGAACCAAAACAAGGAAAGAAAAGAGAAGGGGGAAAAAAATATTTCATATTATTTAAAGACCGCCACCTTTCTGAAATCACAAACCGTGAGTGTTAGACATATCATGTTATTCTGTTTCTAAATAAATTGCTTAAACATCCCTTCTTATTCTTATTTCTCCTCAAAATCAGTGCGTTTCTCCCACTGGTGTCACTCTCTTTTTTGAGCCAGCGAACGTGAAATTACAATTTCTAAGAACGTCTAAACGTAAGTATAAGAGAGAGAGGGAAAGAAAAAAAAAAAAAAACTAATCCCTCTTCTGTATCCACTAACGTTCCCTAAACCTCACACCCCTATTTTCTCTCGATTAGTACCATCCATTGTGCATGTATAGTGACCGGTTTGAAGTGCTAATCAACACCCTGTTGAAGGTCAATCCCTTATCGTCCCCTCGAATCAGACCAGAGTGACGCTACCTCCAGCCTCATGGACAATCTGATATTGAAGTAAGTTGTATTTACGCTTGTTTTTCCTTTTTTTTTATAATCATAAATGCATTATCCCTATATTATTTTACCAACACCTTTCTTTGTTTACTACTATAAGGTCCAAATCACAAAATACGCTACCCTTAATATTCAATATTTACGAAAAACATTCATTACTTTCCCACGTGCTTATTGATACCATCAAGAAAACCTGCTTTGGAAATTCCCCTGTACCAAATGACCGTGAGAATCCGGCAACATTCACCCGCTGGGGAAAATTCACTCCCCGTTATCATTTTAATAATTCTACTGACCGACTTGTGAATTATTATTCCATTTCCATCTCGGAAATACAAAGGGAAACAAAAGTTTTTTTTGTTTTCTTTCTTTTTCTTCCTTTAAAAAAAAAAAAAACTTCATTAGTACTGAGCACCCGTCTACAAGTGCGTTATTTTAGGAAATTCCCAAAGGATTAATTGCTCTTGTATTAACTCTGAACAAATACATACACAATTACTCAAGCTTCCCATTTCCTTATACATAATACCTAAATATTTCCTTTTTTTTTTTTTTTTTTTTTTTTTTTTTTTTTTTTTTTTCTTTCACAAATACTTTGAAAATTACGTTTGAACTTTGAATGTTATTTGTATACTTGTAAATTCTTATAATTTTTAAATTCAATAAACTAACACTCGTTCCCAATCTGTTCATTTCTTATAGTGGCAGACCGGATACCCAGGACGTCATCGACTCATGCCGGCCGGACTATAGGCTACCGCCAGCGGTAGCCCTCTGAGTTTCAAAGCCTCCAAGGATCACCGCCTACCCCTCTAAGAAGTAAATATCAATTAATTTAACTACTGTTTTAAATATTATTATTAAACCAAAATTCAGATGTAAAAAAAAATAATAATAATAATAATAACATCCTTACAGTGTTTATTAATACCTTATTTACAATTTATCCTAGCCTATCCAGTTCAGATCTCCAATCGGTAATATTGTTTTTGCTGTTTATATCTATAAATTGTGTTTATAATTATTCTTAAAAAGAATATATATATATCCGCTACATCCTTTTGCTTAACTTATATCTTATTTTATTTTTTTTTATCTATCCATTACCAAATTAATTAATTAATTAATTAATTAACCAATTATACCAATTGAAATAATCCTCCAATAACTGCTAGTACCTATTTAAAATATGCCTACCCTGTAAAATTAAACTGCCCAATACTAATATGCATTGCAACTTTTTATATACAACCTTCACTTTACAATTCATCAAATTTTTAATTAATAATCATTCAAAATAAGATTTAAAAAAAAAATAGATGCTACACTAATACTACTTGTTTCTCTCTATATTTTAATTAATAGTTTTCTATTTTATAGTTACTACTTACAAAAAAAAAAAAAAATATTAAACTAAAATATTCCAGTGCACAAAATTATCCTTCTTTTTATTATTTTAATAAGCCCTAGAATGTGATTCTATCATCAAAATAAAATTTAAATTGTATTTTAATTATTTTTACTTTATTCACAGAAAATATTATCTAATCTCATTTCTTCTATGTATGCCACTGTCTATATGTAACTACTTTTTTTTTTTTTCAATACTAATATTATGTAACTATATTCCAGTTGAAATCCCTTTGGAATCCCGGATGAAATACTCTCTATGTGAGCGAGACAACATTTCCACGCCAAACGAGAGGACCGCACCAAACAGTGACCCCACCGCGATCGCCAGTCATCACCACAGCCGAAAATCTGGTAAGCTCCGATTACTTTTAAGCCTGACTCCTCCTTTCTCTGACCTCTGCATGCATAAAAAAAAAACAAAAACCAAAAGCGCGAGCGAAAGCAAGAGGGAGAGAGAAAAAAAAAAATGATTACTTTATCCAAAATCCCGATAGCTAGCACTGCCCGTTTGTTTACCTTTCGCGCCCAACCAAAATCCCGATAGATGGCGCTGCCGATTTGTTTACCCTTTCTAGTTTATTTAAATTTTCGGACTCCAAGATTCCTTATCCACAAAACTACATGTTCATCCATAAAAGTCATTAAGCCAAATAGCTTGCTTGTAATATAATAGTAAATCCCTATACCTATAAATATTACCGATAATAGAATATTATTTTATGTACCTAAGTTCACCCTATTCTATTTTTTTTTTTTTTTAATCAATCCAAATATGATTTATCCCCCCCCCCCATTATTTTAACCATCGTCACTCTTAGAATATGCTCTTATGAAATTGCTGAGTGTTTAAAAGGACTTATATATTGCATGACGACAATCACCCTTTTATTTTTTTCTTGAGTTTTTTAATTCTTTAATTTCTAGATGCATGTCTGTCTGTTGCTTGCTTTATATTTAATTAATTGATCTTTTTTTTTTTTTTTTTTTTTTTTTTTTTTTTTTTGCATGTTTTTCTCTGCATGACATTTTAATTTATTTCCTATAATTTCACAAGTAAATGTGTTTACAGGCAAGAAGAAGCAGCTGAATGTTAAAATCGTTACTCTATTTTAATTTGATTAATATTTAATGCTAATTTCTTGTATATTTTATGTATATTCATTATACTTATAAAATTTTACTACTTTATTTGTATCTTGTATGTATATGTATAATTTAAATGTATGTATGAACCAAATCTGGGTAGTCTATATGATTATTTATTATTTTCATCTATCCTCCCCCTTGTTTATTTTTATTTATTTATGTGTATTATATGTATATATCTGATCAGTTATAACCATACCATTGCAATTAATATTATTTATTTTATATCAAAAATATTATATTAATGTACTTACCCACTTGAATGAAATACTTAACCCAATATGACATTCTTAAGCTACTGGGAATTTTTTTTTTTTTTTTTTTTTTTTTTTTTTTACCTTAAAATGATGGTTAAGAGAGAGGAAAAAAAATGATAAAACATTTATATTAATACTTTAATCTTTCCGAAGTAAACTCCCCCCCCCTTTTTTTTAAAGTAAAATTTTTAAAGTAAAAAAAATTCTTTACTCAAATAATAAAACCAAATTACACTATGCAAATTATATTTTCTGTCCACTTAATAATTTTTTTTTTTTTTTTTTTTTTACATATTTAAAAGTCCCTCCAAAAATCACTTAAAAAAAAAAACAGACTAAACCATGCTTTGGATTTTCAGACCAAAGATATATTTAAACAAAATAATAAAAAAAAAAAAAAAAATAAGTATTATTAAATTAATTTATCCCCTTCTGTTTTTATTTATTTTTACTTTTAAGCCAAAATAAGTGGAAAATAAAAAAAAATTACATATCATTTAAATCAAAAATCTTATTAATTTTTTCAAATATGCAAAATTATATACCAACTTCATGTAATCCCTGTAAATATAAAATTACCTGCGTTAATTATAAATGCAATATTTATGTAAATTCCATTACTTTATTATATTTTGCATCATGCATAAAAAAGAATTAAACATAAGGTATCAAAAAATTATCAAATACTACATATTTATATGTTCCAAAATTATACTATATTTAAATCTGTGAAAAAATAACTTAATCTGGCTTAATTAGTTGAACCTATTTTTTAAAAGTAAACAATCCTTTTTTTTTTTTTTTGAGTAAAATATATATATATTATTTTTGAAGGTAAATAACATAAATTAACTCCAAAATATACAAATTATCTTTATATTTACCGCCCCCCCCTTTTTTTTCAGACATCTAAACAACCAAAAAAAAAAAATTTTTTTTTTTTTCTGAGTTATGCCAGAATCATTTCTTTTTCATCACGCTTCAGATTTGTAAATTAAAAAAAAATTTCCAACAATTTTGAAGGAGAAAAAAAAAAAAATTTTTTTTCAAAGTACTACTATTAAATTAAATAATTCACTTTATCCTTTTTGTTACATTATTATTTTACTATATATATATATAATCAGTAATTCATCCAAAATAGTTTACAATGCACCTTTTCTCTTTTCTTATTTATTTATTTTATTTTATTTTTATTTATTTTAAGAAAAAAAAGAAGTGATAAATAAAAAAAAATCCCAGAGTACTTCCAAAATTAAAAAAAGATTTTACCGCTATAGCCCAAAAACAATATTCCTAAGTAACCTCCCATATTATAAATTTCTCCCTTCTCCCCCTCCTTTTTATTTCTATGTATGTCTACTATTATTATACTATAACTCAGTACCTAGTAACACTCCCACACACTCCTAGATCATTACCATCTCACAGAGTGAGACAGAAAGCACAAAGGAAGATAAAAAAAAACATAATGTTGTGGGCACTTACCACTATTTTTTATATAAATTGTTTTTTTTTTTTTTTTTTTTTTTTTACTCTATCTAATGTAATTTCTGCCTGCATTATTGCATCCGTAATTACCGAAATATGTAGTACTAAGAGAAACATAAAATTCCAAACTAAATATTATTTATATCAATATATACTCATAGATATGAACTTAGATTTGTAATTGAGGATTTTTAAGTGCTATGTTTATACCCCTTACTATTGTTAATCTACCCCAAAAGTAGCCCATTATACATACTAGACTTACATCCTAGTAGATACACAAGAATAATTAAGTAACTAGTGTATAACTCTAAATCTCAAAATAATATAATTAATATTACACCAGATAACTAAACTCCCTACATACTAACTTACACACTCTTAGACACCAAGGCGTACAATCGTTAAATGTTTATCAGCATCAACCGCCCAAAGTGAAAAAGAAATAATAGATTATGTTAATAAATACAATATATACATTAAACCTTAATAAATTGAAAAGAACAAATCGGTGATATGTTTATCACCCTGAGCAGTAAAAATGAAAAGAGAGAAAGAAAAAAAAATATATATTAAACTTCTGTCATTAACACTACTATATACTCTTCACAACATTAAGTAACAAGCTACACTTTGGTGACCTATTTGTCACCAATAAATCGCCCAAAATGGAGTGAAAAAAAAAAAAATTATATTAATAAACCAACTCCATACATTTAACCCTATTAAATATATAAAGACAATTTGCTGACTTGTTTATCACCCAAAGATAGTGAAGATGAAAAGAGAAAACAAAAAAAAAATCTACGCTTTTTGTTAATAAAACGACTATATATATTATACAGTAATTGATAGAAAAACACTTTGGTGATATGTTTATTACCATAAATAACCCAAAATGAAATAAGGGAAAAAAAAAAATTACAATTCTATTAATAAAATAACTACATGTATCAAATACTAGTAGATAAACGAGATACTTTGATGACATGTTTATCACCACCCAAAATCAAAAAATAAAAGAGAAAACAAATATTTCACTTATGTTAATAAAATAACTATCTATATTAAACACTTATAGATGAAAAGGAAAAAAAAAAATACATTGGTGACCTGTTTGTCACCATACACAACCAAAATAAAAGAAAAAAAAATTTCCACTTATGTTCATAAAATACCTATATATAATAAACCCTAATAGATACAAAAGGACAATTTGGTGACATGTTTATCACCCTACACAAACCAAAATAAAAGAGAAAAAAAAAAATATTACACTTATTTTTATAAAATAACTATATACATTAATCTACCCCCTTGTAGATATATCCCACGATTCCATTCCCCCCCCCCCCTCTCAATAGCTTAGTTAGCTGAAAAGCTACTTCTAACAATGAAAAGAAAAGGGAAAATAAAACCGTAGAGACATAAAAATATTTTTACCCTTCTTGGGTACTTTCCTCTTCGTTATCGTTTGATTGAGATATTGTAATTTTAGCACTAGGCTTCCACATGTGAGTAATATGTCGTTGAATGTGTTTTTTATACGGTTCAAGCATATGTTTCAAGACATAGTTATTATTACGACCCACCTTTATGACCTCAAATGGACCGTTAAACTTAGGATGTAGCGCTAATGGACGTAACACATTTTTTAAGTAAACTTGATCCCCAATTTCCAATTTCCTCACCTTTTCAAAATCCTTGCCCACGTATTCTTTCGCAATACGCTCTTGATTTGCGAG
This sequence comes from Maratus speculifer, assembly GCA_964019185.1. Lineage (NCBI taxonomy): Eukaryota > Metazoa > Arthropoda > Arachnida > Araneae > Salticidae > Maratus > Maratus speculifer. The sequence continues at coordinate 111,088,026 of OZ025298.1, read as the reverse complement.
CGCTGTTTTATATACTTCCTTCATGTGTGCAATGCGTTTTTGGACAAATTGTTGCGTACATAACATATCGGGTTCTTCTAGTGCTGTAAAATGATTGGCTGTTTCTCTAGCAAAAAACAACTTATCCGGTCGGTATCCTAAAGCTCTGTGAATCGAAGTATTATGCGACAAAATAAAGAATGGCAATCTTATATCCCATTCTGTTGTTGTTTTTGCCATTGCACTAATCGAAGACTTTAATTCTTTGTGAGTACATTCTATAATCCCATTTGATGTCGGTTTATAAGTAGAGCAAAAGTGAGGGTTCACTCCCAATGCTGCCATAAATTCTTTAAATAAATTTCCCCGGAAATATTTAGCGTTATCCACTATTATTTCTCGAAAGAGACCAAAAGTACTAATGTAATTTGTAAGCGCATTTAGTATCGTTTGTGTTTCCACATTACGCAGTGGTATTGCCTGTAAAAATCTTGATGCGACATCAATTATGGTTAGAATAAAGCAGTGTTTTTTCAACGTTAGTGGTAGTTTACCAACAATATCGATATGAACCACCGAACCAATTATATGATCCTTCTCCACTCTTTGTAACGGCACCTTAATCATTTTATGCTGTTTATTTTTGTTGCAAGGTATACAGGCTGCACAATAATTTTTTACATCCCTGTACATCCCAAACCAGTAAAATCTTGTCTTCACTAATTCGTATGTTTTTGGAAAACCTAAATGTGCCTTATGAGCTTCTTGAATTATTTCAAATATTAATTTATTTGGAGCTATCATCAACGGTTTATCCTTATATCGTTGTTTCAGTATTAATACTTTGTTGCCATTTAACTCAAATTTCTTAGTCTGGCGATTTGGTTTACCCTTTTCAATTTTCTGAATAATTAATTTAAGTTTTAAGTCATCCTTTTGTGCTTCTCTTATCCTTTCTTCTGAAAGATTAGAATTTACTTTAAATAATTCATTTTGAATTTCATTCAAAGTCGTTATATTATTTATATTTCTAGACACAAAATCGGCAGGATTTTCTTCCCCTGGAATAAATCCTATCTCAAAATCAAAATTTCCTAATCTCATTATCCACCTTGCAATAATATCACTCTGTTTTTCTAATTTTAAGTGCTCCGTCAAAGCTTTAGAATCAGTGAGTATAGTAAATTTTTTTCCCAAAAGAAAATTTTCAAAGTAAACACACGCATCGTGAATTGCTAGTAATTCATACTTTATACTAGGGTATTTTTTCTCAGAGTCCTTTAATTTTCGACCATAAAATTCAATCGGTACGAAATTCTCACCCTCTTTCTGAGCTAAGATTGCTGAAAGTGCGGTCCTAGATGCATCCGTAATTAAAAAAAATTCATTGTTAAAATTTGGCGGTTTTAACGTCGGATTATGCAAGATGGCTTCTTGTATAGCCAAAAATGCTTTTTCCGCCTCTTCATTCCAATTGAATTTTACCTTTTCTTTAGTCATTTGAACTAAAGGATCGACAATTTCTGAATATTTATGTATCAGTGATCTAAAGTAATTGGCCATTCCTAAAAGGGATTTAACACCCTTTTTATTTTTAGGCCTTGCTAATTTCTGAATTTTTTCGATATTCTTTTTCGAAGGTGAATATCCCTGTTCGTGCACTCTAAAACCTAAGAATTCAATTTCTTTTTTGCATATTTGCATCTTTCGTGGTTCTATTGTTAAATTGGTGTCAATCAATTTTTGTAATACCTCTGCAATCAAAGTTAACATTCTTTCCACTGAATTTGCCGCAATGAGGACATCATCGATAAAGTACGTGACTTCCTCTTTATTGAAATCGCCTAAAACTAAGTCCATTAATTCTGCGAATGTGGTTGGGCTAACCTTTAAGCCAAAATTCATTCTTACTGGTTGAAACTTCCCAAATTCGGTTATAAACGCTAACTTTTCCCTGTCTTGAGGTTGTAAATTTATTTGAAAAAATGCGCTGTGTAGATCTAAAACCGTATAATATTTTTTTCCACTAATTTTCTGTAACAATTCACGAATATCAGGTATCGGATAAGCGTACCCTTCTAATATTGCATTTAATAACCTGTAATCACAAGCCATACGATATTTTAACTCCTGATTTTCCGCCGTCTTTTTCTTTACAAATAACACCGGAAATGCGTACGAAGATTTACTTTTTTCGATAATATTTGCCTCCAATAACTTTCTTATCTCTGCTTGTGCATATTCTCGCACTGTATGCGGGATTTTATAAGGTTTAGACTGTATAGGATGATTATGCGCCAATTTGATTTGGGGAGTAACCAAGTCAGTCTGACCTAACGATTTGTAAGATTTAGAAAATGCATGTAAATGTTGCATCAAAAGTTTCTTCATCTTATCCTGTAGGTCTGTCGGAAGATGCGCAAGATCAAAATCCTCTGGAGAAATTTCTACTTCCCTCAATTTATGAACCTCTTCTATACTTAAATTATTAATCTTGTGTACACTACCATCTATAATGTTTTCCGGTATTTCCTCAGTTTCGAAATCAAAGTCTAAAACTAAATTCCCAACTTTTGTACCCTTCTGTAAAATAATTTTCTTATCCGAAATATTCTTAATTATTACATTAATAACTCTGTTCTGAGATATTTCGTGTACCGAGTTATAACATTCAATACCTAAATTATAAATATCAGGTTCAAAAAGGACCATACTGTTTTCCTCTATAAAATCAGGACATATTAAAGGAACAATTTTTTCTTGCCCTGAGGCAATATAAATTTTATTTGCTAATTTTACCCAAATCTTGCTTTTTGTACACTCCTTTTCAGTATTTACCCTTTCTACTTCTTCCGTAATTATAATATTTATATCCTGTACTGGTAATTTTTTTTTATTATGGTTGAGTGGTATTTTCACATTTTTGAATTTTAACAATTTTTTTTCTATGTCAATTACCATTTGATTTGCTTTTAAGTAATCATATCCCAGCAACATATTATAAGATGCCTTAAAATTATTTTCTGTTACGTAAAAAGTCCCGGAAGTGAAAACATTCTGTAATTTGAATGATAATTGTATACAATGTGTAAATGGAATAGTTGTACCACTAAAAGATTGTATTCTAATTCCGTGTCCCAAATATTTAAATTTCACGTTATTTTCCTTTATTTTCCCAAATAAATCTGCTGAAATTAGAGACACTGCTCCGCCTGTGTCTAACAAGGCTGCAACATTTATTCCTTTAATATCAAAATTGATAATTGGTACATTTTCTACTTCTCTATCACTAACACTTGCTATAACCTTCGTATTATGGGATCTGAGGATAGATTCCTTTTCCCCATTCCTAGTATCCCCAGACCCCCCTATATGTTTCCCGAACGTTGCTTATTTCCCGTTATCTTCCGCCCCTCTGTTTTATTTGTTGTATTATTATCTCGATTCGCATTTCTATAATTTCCCTGTGAATTTATTTGCCCTTGATTTTGTGGGTGATATTCCTGACCATTCGGATAATTCCGGCCGTAATTATAATTAGGATGCATATTTCCTCCACTATAATTACCATAACCTGAAGACTGAACGTGAGGACCATAATTATACTGATAATTTTGACCCATAGGCAATGGAGGAGGAAACGGTGGTGGGGGGAAACTCCAATTCCCCACACTTCCGTACCCTTGAAAATTAACAGACTCATTATTAGGGCTTGCAAATCCCTGCATATTTTGTGCATGCGTTGGGAAATTCGATGGAATATCATTATTCCGATACTGTCTTTTATTATTTACATTATACCGGCATTCGTCAGTTTCATGGTTTCGTAAATTACATATATTACAATACTTTGTGTTTCGCGAATTGCTTTGCCATTTTTCAGTAGATTTATTTTTTAATTTTTCCAATTCCGCTCTCAACTGTCTTAACTCCTTTTCTTGTTTTTCATTTTGTCTTAATAATGACTCGCAAAATTCCGTTGTACTCGTACCTATCGCATTTAATTCCTCAAACTTAACTGACGCAAACGCCTCTTCCACTGTTAAAGCAATTTCAGTTGCTTCCTTATATTTATCGATAGCTCTTTTCCTTATTTCCAAAGCAATATCTGGTTTAATCGATTCTAAAAATCGATGTAATTTCATTAAATCAAATAATTTTCGCGCATCTGCCTTATTAGAAAGACCCGAAATGTCAAAGAATTTTGCTGCTACCAAATTAAAGCGTACAATATAATCAGACATACTTTCCGTTGGTTTTTGTTGAATTTTTGAAAAATCATTATGTGATTCAGCAAAAGTTTTTTTTGTATCAAACGTCTGCAACACTTTTTCTTTGAATTTCATATAGTCGGTTTCCGAATTCAACTCTACATCCGTTTGTAACCTTTCCCGTGCCGTTCCGACAAATTTTGAACGTAAAATTATTAATTTAACCTCATTAGAAAAATTTGTCTCGGCCGCAGCTCGCTCAAACTCCTGAATAAAATAATTTATATTAGCTTCTTTTTTTCCATCATATGGTACGATCACATTCAATAAATTATCGGTATTTGCCTTCTCTTTAGCCATGTTTTTTGTATTTGTTTAATCCTTCAACTTACTTTCTGCAAGCCTTGTACGAGTTTCAATAATGAAATTATTAAATTCGGAACTCTTACGCCTTTTATTTCTGGGTTTATTTCCCATGCGCTACCATTATCTTAAATAAATTGAGTGTAGGATTGCCCCATTTAAAAATAATTGTTAATAATATGAAATATCATAGAAAACAAATATAAAATGTAAGTAATTAGAAATACAGAATTGAAAACCAAAAAAAAAGACTCAGGAAAAAAGAGAAATAATCCACATAACTGTTTTAATTTTCCCCCCCAAAAAAAATATTTCTTCTAAGAAATACAAAAGAAAAATTATCTTAATATATATATAAAATTGTTCAATCACTTGGACACACTCACCTACACCTATCTGTATATAAATAACAAATTTAAAATTTTTTTTTTTTTATTAATTAATTATATTATTATTATTATTATTGTTGTATATTGTACTTAAAAAAAAAAAAAATTCATATCAAAAACGCTTTTTTTTTTTTTTTTTTTTTTTTTTTTCAGTTACTTTGAAAAATCGAGGAAAAATATTATTAATATATACATATATATATATATATATATTTTTTTTTTTTTTAATTTACATATATAGATATTTCATCCTTTCATCATAATAGTATCCCTCTACTATTATTTCTTATTTCATATATATAATGCACAATTACCAATCAGAAATACTATTATTACAATTCCACTCAGTATTTAACATTATTCTACTTGAGTTAAATAAAGATACCACATACATAATAATCAATACTCTTTAACACTTTTTATCATTTGTCATGACTGAACCCTGTTATAAAACTGTGCCAATCTTTGTTGTGCTCACAGGAGAACTTTGTCATTAAAATCACACCAGATATATATATAAAATGAAAAAAAACAACCCTACCTGCATATTAATTTAGACCTAACCTCCGTTAAAATTAGCATTCTTAAAGTATATAAAAAGATATAAATTGATTAAATAATAAAGAAATATATATTGTTAATTTAATTAAGTCACCCAAAATATAATTAATAACCATACGTTCTCAAAGAAAGAGGTCACGGCTCCACTTAAACTCCAGGGGGGCTTATGCTGGCAAGATCTGCACACATTTAACATAGGTGTTGGGTGCACCTATACCCCGGGTTCATTTAATAATAAAAACCCAAATAATGATATCTTGTAAGGGCCCATAATTTTAACAGGTCTTGGTGATCGCATTGGCCTAGTCGGGTAATAGACAACTCCGAAAATATAAAGTTAATGAGGTTGTCATTAAAAGAGAATAAAAAAACATCTGGGCATTGCGTTGTGTAAGTTTTAGACGAATACCCCACCTATGGCCTAATTGATTAGCTAAACGAGGAAAAAAAATAAAAAATAAATAAAACCTAAAATATATTAAAGTTAAAGATCTCCATACTTAGCTAGCCAACCTCACAAGATATCCCTAGCCACTAATTATCCCCATACTGCAAAATCAGTAGCATTGTACGAAATAAACAAACATGTTTGACTACTGAAAAGGAAAGAAAAGAAAAAAAAAAATAATTTTAAGAATTAAAAAACAGTTTCCATAAATGACAACTAGAGGTTCTACTAAGTATAATTCATTTATTGAATATAATTATAGGAATAAAACATTTACAAAAAGTGAATCAGAAAATATTACCATTAATTGCAAGTTAATAAAAGGAATATTTAAAAAAAAATTGACAAAGTTCCCTGGGCAGCGTACTAACTAAATTACACATCAATAGTAGGTATGTATATACATATTAAAGAACATTATATATATCGAAATAAGTGTACCTGGAACTCCACTGACCATCTGAACATCCCAGTTTCTGGGCCTGGAGATTATCCATACACAAAAACATAAAAATCTCGTCACACAAAAAAAATTGGGAGCTCGCTTCTCTGCATCTGACTTAATTTCTGAGATTTTTTTTTTACAAGGAAAATTCTCTGGGAGCTCTAAAATTTGCATACGCGACCTGACTGGTGGAAGGAAATTATCATACACCACATAATTCCATGCACCAGCCAATCGCCTCTCCTCGTAACACTCCTACGTGCAGTCAGGAGACCGAAGGCCCCCCCTTAGATTTCGGGGCCCATCAGCCCTCGTACCTCCCACGAGACAGGCTGGGCCCCACACCACGCAATTACATAGCCATAAAACATTGGTGTCATAAAAGAGCTACCTTTCTTTGTGCACCCTGTCCGAGTACTGCTTTTATGACTTTTTAGTACCAACGGTCATAAATCCATACGATGTACCCTTCAATTAAAACTTCCTCTTAGCCATTCGTTTGCCTGGGAAAACTTAATCCATTGTTATTCATCAGCACCGATACATACTACTGCCCTTGTAGGAACCTAGCTGATACAATCATACTGTAAATTTAAAGGCACTTGCATTCAAAATATTCAAATAATAACAATAATAATACTAAAAAGATATATATATACAATAAAACATCAGAATATCTATATACAATTAGTCCTTTACTCTTGAAAGATCCTAAAATGTTGGAATCTCACCAACAAAATCCAAAATATATGCTTATTGAAAAGATGAAATGAAGTTCGTCAGATGGAATTAAAATTGACCTTTAAGATCTTATGGTTCAATTTACTTAATTAAAAAGTTCAGGAAGTAATGATAGTTTGTGAATTAGGTTAATTAGCACGTTGTACAATAATATACACAATAAAATTAGAGTTTGCTATTACAAGAGTCTATGAAAATTTGTAAATAGTATTCTGTTTGAAATTTTACCTGTCGAATGCTGTAATAAAATATATCTCATGTAAAAGAAATATGTATTACTTTAATGTCTTAATAGTTAGAACCGTATAGACTAGTATTCCAGCGGTACAAGCACTTGTATACTTTGTTGCATTGTACAAAATAATAATTATTTATGTAAATGATGCCCTCCTTTAATTGTATATAGTATTTTTTCTGTAGAATTTTAATGATTTTTTAAAAATATTTTAAAAAAAATTCATTCCCGATTTAATATCATATCTTACGCCCCGTAATTGCCTATATAATATAAAGCAAAAGCTGGATTCCCGGATTTGCCTTCCCTGTCATCCCCCTCTGACAAATGGTAAAAAATATTGGTATATTTTATTCATATTTGTTGTTGAGAACAAATAATGGGTCATGCGAGATTAATGGTGGCTTACAATGTCTTTTTCCCGATTGCAATTAATTAAAACTTTGTGAATGCCATTCTTATTAAAATTATACCTACTGAATTCAGTAAAAATATTTTTTATATCAAAGAAATTATATTACTTTAATACCTTTATAATTAGAGCTGTATAGACTAGAATTTTTGCAGAACACGGGCTGGCATACTTTGTTGTATTATAGAGATTATTAGAGATTATTATTTTTTTTTCTTTAAGTGATACGCTCCTTTAATTGTATGTAGTATTTTTTCTATAGAAATGTAACTATTTTTTTTAAAAATATATAATACATTATTTCATTTGGATATTTCATTCCAGATATAAAAATTAAAAATTTATTGGCAATTTCCATTCATATTTATTTTTGCGAACGATTAATGGGTGATAACAATTTAATAGCTTAAAATGATTTTTTTTTTCGGAATGCAATTAATGCCACTTTAGTTCTTTTCTTGTTTTCTTTTCATATGTACGTAGTGCTTTAATAATTTTTGGTCTAAAATTTTAATAATATTTCTGCAAAGTGAGTGATTTTTAAAAGTCACTTTTTACATATTTCATTAAAAAATACATGCATATAACAATTACAACGCGTTTCAAAAGCTTATAGACAATGGCTATCTTTTTTTAAACTTACATGTGAAAAAGAGGATTAACATTTTAAAATAAATTTAAAATTTAAAATATTTCCAGGAATTTCAACAACACTATACAAAAAATATTATATAATCACAAACTTTGTACGGAAGAAAAGAAAAAAACAAACAAACAAAAAAAAAACAATGTTCAAGTATGTAGACAACTCATATTTTCCGCTTTAACGTTTCACACCTTTTTTCCTAATTATTTTAAAAACTAAATCGACCATATTAACTTAAAAGAAAAGAGATTGAGAAAATTCTGGCTTTAAATAAAACCAATTTATTTCAGTTTGCAACTTTAATTTTTCAATAGTTACAATACCAAGCTTTTTAGCATATACGTATCTAGCTGGATTTCTCCAGACGATCTCAATTGGATTCAGGTCAGAACTCGGCTGGCTTGTTCATAACATTAATTGTTTTTTTAATTTATTTTATTAAACAGTTTGATACATGAATGGAGTAATCTCTAAGCGTGAGTCTATTTGTTAAACTTTCCGTATGTAAGTAAACCCACTTAAAGCGCCTTATGATAATCTTCGGAATATTTTCCAAAATAAAAATATAAGTTTCTGCACTATCCTATTATCATGTGTAAGCCTTCTTGTCTGCTGAAAAATCATCGTAAATATCGTGTCAGTAGTATGACCAACCATCTGGGTGATCTAGATTTACTTTCATTTTATCACTGTAAAGAACATAGAACCATTCATTTGATTTTGTCAAATCCATGTTATTTCTGGTTCTCTAAACTCGAGTGTCTTTTTGTTTTTTTTGTTAATTCAAGCAATTTTGTAAGCTGCGTTTGTGATAGTAATTTTTTTTTTTTTACCAGAATCCGTCGAAGAACGTATTTTTTAATCCTGGAACACTTATTTCATAGGACATTGATCGTACAGACATGTTATCGGTTAAAATATATCTCAAAATCTTTCATTATTATCGTTTAGTTGTTTTATTTAGTCGTGAATTTTGTATCAAAATTGTCAGTTTTTGACAGATTTCCGTAAATGCCAAACCTGTTGCGTCCTAGTTTTATCGTAATGCCCACAACTTTCCAGCAATCAGAACGAACATAATGTAAACATAAGGAGCTATAATTTATAATTTTAATTAGAATACTTTTTAAAAACAACCTATCTAAACTTACAGATTTTTCGACCTCGAGTTTCATATGCATTTGCAATTTTTTTTAACAATTGTGGAGACTATTGTGAAAAGACTATTAAAGCTATTGTGTGTCATTTTGAGAAAAATGATAAATTTGTAAAACTTCCTTTTAGGAAATTTGTACAATGTGAGACATCCCTCCAATCAACGAAGAACCTGAATGAAAAAATTTCTTATATCTCTATTTTCCAGTAAATGATCTTTTTTGACATGCACCTTTGTGAAATTTTGGATATCAGTATTTAAATCAGATTTTAATTCCGGTTGTTTACATATTTTCGGGAGAGAATTTTCTATACTAAATTGTCTGGTAAAAATTACTCAAGTATTTTTACTATCTTATTTGATTATTAAAATTTACAAAATTTTTTTCGTCTTTTTTCTTCTCGTTTCGTTTGTTCGTAAATAAAAAAATAATTTACATAATTTATTTCGTGATTCTTTTTTCGTTTAATTTGTTCGTAAAAAATGGCCGAAATAAATTTTTAAGACTTACTGTAAATTTAAAAAAAATCTCCAAATCTCGTTCTTATTACAGAAAATGTATATAAAGCACACGTCCAAAAACTTGATAATTTAAGTTTGTTTTTTAATAGAATGTTCTAATTAAAATTATAAATTATAATTACATCTACTTACATTATTCATAACTGTATTTGATTATTAATATTTCTATGGACAGTATTAATTTCAAATTTAAATAGAGATAATATACAATTATCATTTCATTTATTTTTGAATTTCTCCTATAAAGATCATAGTCGTATGCAACATTGAACATTATTCTATAAATGATGTTTATACTCTGCATTAGTTAGACGTAATATATAGCGAATTTAATTCCAGTGTAAATACACTTTCCACTTTTAAGCCATTAATCAATCTCTGTGGCATATTAAAGTAATGCATTTACTGTACATTTAATGGTTATTGCAATGTATATACATACGTAACTGATGAGCTTTAGATTTTACAAATTTGTATATTATGGAAAGTCAGCAAGTATGTAACACCTGAAAAAGCATTTTGTAAAGTGCATCATGATTTATTGTTCTTTGTTATGCTTCGTTTAATATATTATATTAATGAAGTTACGTACCGTATGATATGTATGAGCAATGCTTTTTCCAATATATATGTCTTGAAATAGTTTAACAAGCAATTATAAATAGTTAATTTGAAGATATAAAATTGAAACTAAATATTTGTTATTTAAAATCACTTAGTTTCAAAATATTTCAACAATTTTATGTACACATCATAGCTTATAAATAAATCGCAGAATATTTACTTAAAGACGGATGAAATTATTTATTATATTTTTTCAAGTAAAATATTTAAAGACATTTCTAGATAAGTACTTTTCAGGTTTATTTTTTATTTGTTTATTTATTTATTTAAATCTAAAAATATGTACATATAGAAAGCTACATAATTAGATAGATAGATAGATATTTCGACTCATTTAAGAATTCTTGTTTATTTTTGTTGGTTGCAGTGGTATTGTTCACTTAATATAAAAGTTTACATAAAATTATCAAGCAAAAGTGATAAATACATAAAGAATATATTTTTATGTTAAAATGCATTTCAATTTCTATACAGTGTGCGTCATAAAAATTGAAGAAATATAAAAAGGGATAGTGCATATGCAAGCAAACATATTTAATGCAGAATTTATGGTGAAACGTAGAACTTAAAGGTTCAAGAGTACGCCAAAGGAGATGTTTTCATATTAGGCAAAAACATAAAAAAATGATTAAGTGACAAATGTCTGTAGAAAAATCGCTCTTTGTACAACCGTTGGATTTCTAAGCTGTTTATATTTCTATTTCTATACAGGGTGCGTCATAAAAAATCGAAGAAATATAAAAAGTGATAGTGACCATGCAAGCAAACATATTTCACCACAGAATTTATGGTGAAATGTAAAACTCAAAGGTTCAAGAATACGCCGAAGGAGATGTTTTCATATTAGGCAAAATCATAAAAAATGATTTAGTGACAAATTTTCATTCGAGAATAATAAAGTTCTACCTGTGTTTTTGAAAAATATGACTTATCGACACAGGTAGGTTCCATTTGTATCTATGAGGGCATTTTTGCATGAAAATGATGTTATATATATTTATATATGATCTTACAATCATAATATGGTATTATTTTAATTTAGAAATGCCTTCATAGATACAAATAGAGACTTTCTATATTGGTAAGCCATTTTTTTTTCAAAAACACAATTATAATCTTATTACTCTCAGGTGACGAAATCCCTGTAGAAAAATTGCTCTTTGTACAACCGTTGAATTTCTAAGCTATTTATATTTGAAGTTCCGTATATAAAATACATATGAGCTTTTGGCCTATTAGTTAGAGTAACATAATCCAATGTGCTCCTACAACGATTGACTATTGCTATTTCGGATCCTGAGTTTTTATGTAATAATCGTGGCGAAATTTTTCATACGCGTTTTTCTTTTCCATATTTCATTTGCAGTCAATTTGTGCCATTCTTTTCAGATAAATTGCAAAAGGAATGGAATTTTTACTCGTGCATGGGCCAAATTTCAAACTGCGATCATGCAATCTTTGAGTAAATTTGATTGGATGTGTTATGAAACATTTCAACTTTGGGAAAAATAACATCCGTAAGTGTACAGAGAAAAAGTTAACTTCCTTAAAACTGATGTGTCCTATAAAAAAACATCATTACAACTTTTTTCGCATATATAAATAAAGGTAGAAATGAAGAAATTAGAGTGAATGTAACATAACAGATAGCAAAACTAAACAAAAGAGCAATTTATTTCTTATAAAGTTGTTTTAGTTAGCTACGCGTTACTTAAAAATGTCTTGCAGCAGAAAAGTCCGAAATGCAGAATATTGAAAACATAGATAATTTTACTGTGTGTTACGGTAGTATTAGTAGAGACCACTAGAAATGAAAAAACTATTAAATATGTGTTTATTTTATGATTTTTTCATTCTTTTTACAATGGAATAAGGTAAAAAATAACTTTTAAAAAATCCCAAGTAATTGTTAAAAAAAAAAAAAAAACAATTCCCATGTATTATCAAAATTTCTGCAGGTAAAAAAATAAAAAAAATGCTTTTTTTTCGCTGTTCAGACTTTTTAGTTATAATTTTTAAATATAAAACCTAAACTTAAAATTTAAAAAGTACATAAATAAATCCTGGGTCTAAAGAATTCATACTGCACGATGGACATTTTTACATGAAGAAGTTGTAAAAGAGAAGTATTAGTTACTTTTTAAATATCCGTGCCAAAAAGAAAAACGAATGTACAGGTAAGAAAAAGAAAGGCTGAAAAAAAAAACACCAATATAATGTTACATAAGGTCAATTTGCTATTTTTCAAACATGCATGACGCATTTTTACCTTTTAACATGCATAATAAAAAATGTGGAAAAAAAAATAATGGATGTTAAAAATAAAATATAGATCGATGATGATATTCTTCTTCAAACATTATAGTATGAAACAGTTTGAAATTAAATTACATACATTTTTAAAACTCTCCGCTAAACATTCTCGAAATCGATGTCTGTTTTGATCAAGGAATACGCTATTAATAATGGTACAAAAACTATTATCTGTAGGCGCAATTGAATGGTGGAAAACTTTATTGCATAATCTTAACGATATATATGATTTTCTTATTTATTACTTTACTATACTATTTGGTCTCTGGGAATATTCTACTTGTATGTTTTGTTACTTTTAATAGAATTTGATGTTTGGTTTTTTCTCATTTGATTTCAGTTTTTCATTTTTCTTGTGGGATTTTTACTGATATATTTTTAAAAGCAGTTAAATATGAGTTTTGGTGCGCTTGCAGTCTTTATTGAAAAGGTTCTTTTCCAACTGTAAAATTTTCATCTTCTCTCATATACATTTTTAAATATAGATTTTTAAAATGAAAAATAAAATTAATATTACGCCAACTTACAAATTAAACACTAGTTGTCATCAAAATCCACCATTTTTATGAGTATAAATAACTTCTTTGGCAAAAATATTGATGGCAACACATTTTAATAGGAATCCTGATAAAAATATGTTTTCAATAAGACAAAGAAATACCGATAAAATAAATCAATCAAACTTTTTTTTTCACAGGGAAAGATTGGAGAAGACATCAACCGATTCAAAATGGCAGATGTTTCTTAATTGACGAAATATGCAATAATCACTAAAAAGTATATATATTAACCTCTTCAGGGCTAACCAAGACTCCGAAAAACTTACCATATCTTTCTAAATATCACAAAAGACATTATCTTAAAAGTTAAAAAAGATTTAAAAATAAATTTTTATTAGTGACTTGAAGTTTTCAGAAAACGTTTCCGAGTAATATTTATAGTTACTCTTACATTTACTGTTTATCCATAAAGCTGGTTGTTTAGGTGTTATGAGATTTCAAGTAAATATTTTCATGTTCAGCAAAAAATTCTAATTGAAAAACAGACAGAATTAACCTCATCAAAGTTAATGTATACCTATTAAAATTGCATGCTTGATTTCAGTTAAGTAGCTGAAAATATTTAATTTAGGTTAGAAAGCAATCAAAAAATCGATATTCCCAGTAGAGAGAATAGATTTGTGTATTCTAATATGCATTTCGAAAACGCTTCAAAAAATCACTGACAGCTCATACGTATATACATTTGCGTGTATATATATATATATACGTTTATAAATTCTTCTTCAAATATCGAAATAAATTGTTTTCAGGGTTTTTAAAGATAAAGGAACGCTTTTTAGAATATTGGCAGACTTAGACGTGTATGTCGAATATTTACATTAGTGATTCTAGTATATTTTCAAAGCCTAATAATCATCTATCTTTTTTTATACTGTATAATTAGATTTCAAAAATTTTTAAAGATGATTCATATTCTTAATCCATCCAATGATTTTCAGAATAATTTATATATTTTTTGCGAAGTGGTTTATTACCTATTCCCTAAATAAGTATTTATTCGTAAACTTTGTTTATGCGCAATGAGTTTTACTCACGCCACTCGAGCACTTTCTAAAATCAGGATTATGAAATTAATCTTACACAGTACCTTTAAAAAATGGATTTGTTTTTATAAATAAATATCTCAATCTATTCGATCTATAGCAAAAAGATAAATCGAGATTTCTTTTTTAAAAAGCCTATTACATAAGCACAGGAAATGTGAAATTATTTCAAACAGAACACGCATTCGTGTAAATTTCGCGTTTTTGAATAAATATAATTAACAGACAACAGATTGAGTTTGATTAATTGAACAAGGAACATGACAGTAAGTAAATTGACGCAAATTTTTCAAATTAATTAACATGATCTGTTTTAATTAAAAATAGGTGTAGGAATGTTTTTTAATAATAAATGTACACATTAAAGCCATAAGAAATCCACTGGCTTAGTGATCAAATAATCGGAATGCAGCGCCGCAGGTCGTAAGTTCGACTCCTGACTGGGCACCGTGCATTCAGCCTTACATGCCTTCGTGGTTGGCAAAATGAGTACTACTACTGAGAGAACTACTTAACTTATTACGTGTTTTAAGAACAATATATCTGTTCAGTACATATTTATAAGTAAATAAATAATAAAATACTTTTGACCATGTCAGCTTAACATTTGTTGTGTTATCAGAAAATATACCTATTTGAGAATAAAAAGAATCAGTTTTTATTTTTGATTAAAAGAGATAAAATCAAAAATATTTTATTAAATAATTTTAATAAAATGAAATATTTTATTAAAATATTTTGAAAATCCTGAAAATTTTAAGAAGATTTTTTTTTTTGCTTTTTTTTGGTCAGATTTATAATGTTAGACATAAAAAATAATTACACAATATTAAAAATATTCAAATGTTTTCTTAACATACACTTTTAGAAGAATTTACGAAAGTATAAAAAACAGGTTTCGAGAAAAAATACCTATGTAATCCCATTTAAACTATGTACACAGTCCCAGTGCTTAAAATATGTTAATTTAAAACCTTTAGCACAATGCATCATAATCTTTTAGCTCTATTTCTTTCCTGACAATGAAAAACTCATAAATTTAAATAAAAATGGGTTCCGTTGAAATTAAAGTTATAAGCCTATAAATAGAGTAATTTATTTTTTTTAAACTCTCCACTCTGAAAAAATGCAAATAAAATTCAGAATATTATTTATGAAATTTTATTATAAAGAAGTTGTTTACAGAGGAGAATACATTTTTAAATATATATCACTGTTATTGAAAGTTTAATACTGTGAATAAGATATAATTTTCTATTTCGTCTTATTATATATTTTTTAAAGAGATAAAAAAATCAATGCAAAATTAAAATAAATTATAAAAGAAAATAATAGCATTTTGTTTTTAAAATTTAAACGTGTATATTAAGTTATGTTTCTAAAATAACGTAACAAGATTATGTTTGTATGATAAATATTTTCATAGAAATGTTTTTATGTAAAAAGCAGATTTTAAATTATATGCAGAAAAAGAGTGTTTAATTTTAAAAGATTCAGCCTCGTTATTCCATGAAGAGATAATTTAAAATTTATAATACTATTTTTAGCAATTAAAGGTTAAACTTTCATTTAGGCTACTAGAATTTTTAATTTTATATTTCTTGTATTTTAAAAGCTTTTAACTTTAGTTTTTCATAATTTCAATTTATGTAACACCTTGTTTAATACAGACGACCACAGTTCATTTTATCACTTACATATACCTAAAATCAAAAGTTACATATACAGTCCTGACTAAAAAGTTACAAATAAATATGAAAATAAATATTAATTAAATAATAAATAAATATTAATTACTCATAAGTAAATTATAAGTAAATATTTTCGTGTCCACCAAACATTCTTGCTATAAAACAAATAGAATTAGAATTAAGAAAATTAAAATTAAAATCATCAGAAAAATCGTGGATTGTAGCAGAATTAAAATTAAAATTAATATATTTCAGTTACAATTTTTTAAACATGCACATTTGGCTAATTTTGCGTATTTTTAAATAACTACATGACATTTGTGTTTATGAAATGAGTTTTGCAACCTAATGTCGGTTCTAAAAATTTGAAAATCTTCATTTACAAAGGATTTCTTACTTTTGCATATTCTCAGAGAAAAAAAAAAAAAAAAAAAAAAAAAAAAACCCGACTTCGCCATGTGCCATATTTGTGTCAAGTATGGGAACTAATACTCGGGAAGCGGGCAGAGGGGTGTACTGTGACCAGGATTCCGAACATGTTTCACTTTGACGCACCATTCCCTCCCATTTAATTTTGTAACATGGGCCACAAAATTTAACAGTTTAGAAAAACTAGTTCTACGGATTGCATACTTTGCGTTTATTTCTGAATTTTTAAAATTTTAATATATAAACTTTTTTTCGGAAAATAAAATGCCTTGCCTAAAAAACATATTTTCTATCACTGGAAATTAGTTTTTATCAATATCTCTTAATAAAATAACAATTATAACTTTGGATTTGAATCATTTGATGTGTTAATGTCATACAGATTAATTCTATTACCTGCATGTACGTTAATAAATGATCATAAATATTAATCAGAATTTTATTTAAAAAAACGCAGTACATAAAATACTAAGTCTGTAATCACGAAACTTAGTTTTAAAATTATATCAAAGTTAAAATGTTTAAATAAATAAAAGTAAGAATTTTCTTCATTTTTAACAAATGTATTAAATGCTTAAAAAAAAAAAAATAGCTTTATAAATTTGAATTGTGTGCTTGGGCAGAAATGTTTTTTTGCTTATTGTTGTTGATATTGTTAAAGTAAGAAAAAGCTTATTATATAGCCTTAACGACATTTTATACCTATGTCGACTGTCTTGTATACTAAGTATATAGATACCTAAGGCATGCTGCACCATGAGGCGACACATTCAGGATAATTCTCCATTTCGGGAAAAAAAAAATTGCCAACTCAAACCATTTTGTCCATAGTTTTGACCTGTTTTTTCGCCTATGTCAAATTTCATTTCCCACATTTCTTCTGAATGTGTGATCTACATATATAAGTAGAGAAAAAGTGACGTGTGTGATTTGTAAAAATACATTTTGCTAATTAAACATACACCGGAACTTTAGACTTAAAAAATAACAGGTTTTTATTTCTGTTTTTTTCTGACTGCTTTATAGTTTCTTTACAATACATGAAAAAATCACATTCATATATCTGCATTACATAGGGAGTTAAAATTATTTATGGACGGTGAGTACGATGGAATGTCCATAGATATTAAAACTTTAAAAAGCATTTTTTCGATTAGTTATTTTATAGATTTGTCGCACTGTTATTTTTAAATTATATACAGATTAAAGAAAATCAATCGGTCATTTATTTTGTTATAGTATACAAGCTAATTAAATATTAATTTCGTACTTGCAACATTTAATTTTTAGACAATGTAAATAAAATTTTATATTTTAGGCAGAAAAAATTGCATATTGTATGTTTTTTGCTACTTTAAATAGCTTGATCTTTTAAATTCTTTCATGAAAATCAAAGACATTGTGCCCTCTTAAACTACATTAAACTTCAACGTATTGAAAATATTTCTGTTTCCAACAATTATGCATATCTTAACAAAATAAAATGTCAATATTATAGAACCAAATGTTACAATGTGTGATAAATGATAAATGATAAATGATATAGTTCTATTTGTATATAAATCATAAAATCGTAGGAAAAAAAGAAAAATTTGCGATTTGTTAAAACACCTACAACATTTTGTCTTTATGATTCTGTATAATATGCATGAAACCTATATAAACATGTTTGTGTGTTTATGAATTATGAAGATATATAAAGAAGATATATATGACATAACTTTTAAAAGAATTCAACAACATCTTAGAATTTAAATGCTTTGGATCAGAAGTCACTTTTAGATACTGATATTTAAATAACGATACATACTAACAACCGACGATATATTCCAATACCAGTAACGGTAAAATTAAAAATAAAAGTAAGATCTGTTTTCGATAACGTTTCTTCACGTAAAATAGTTTCTTTTTACTTTTTGATATACTTTATTAAATGAATGAATAAGATGTACTGATAATAAAAAGCGTAAATATACTTAAAGTATTTAAATTCACACTTTCTTTGCATTTTTTAAAAAGAAAAAATGCATGTATGTATTACTAAAACTCCTCCATAAAATTGAGCCAATCATTAAAACGCGAAAAACAATGTAACAGGTTTCTTTTTTCCTTTTTTAATCAGATTTTCTTCTTATTGTCATAAATGTGATAATTTTTTCTTAAAATTTATTGTATAGCTCAAAAAGTAATGTTATCTTTTTTTGTGAAAGTTAATACTCTCTCTAATGATGATTGATAAATGTACTCATAGCTATAAAAAATATTAATAAAATGTTAAGGACATTATTGATAGTCATTAAATTTCTTTTTGGATTTCTTCTAATGTTATTATGTTTTTTTCAATTACATGAATATCTATTTTAAGTATGTATTATTTCATACATAATTTTATGTTTTTTAATAACAAGTTAGATACAGGTGATTATTTTTATTCAATCAGAAGACGAACTTTTAAAGAATTTTCTGGAATGTTTTATGTAATTTCCTTTTTTGCATTATTTATTTGGTACTTAAAATCGCATAAAATGTATCATTATGGTACATTGTAAAAAATAATAATAATGCTCTTCTTCTTTCTTACTGATGCAATTAAAATTTTTTCAGCTTAACTCATTATTTCAATTTTTAAAAGAAGTTTTATTTACATAGTGCGTTGTTTTTAGTTACACATTTAATAATTAAATTTATAAATCATATTACTAATATTGTACTCTTTGTATAAAAATGTCGTAAAAATATAATATTACTTAGAATCATTAAATATAATAAATTGGTAATTTTAATATTTTATAGAGGATTAAAGAGGATCCAAAATACAGTGTGTTCCAGAAATATTGGGAGAAAGTTTAAGGAGAGGTAGGAAACATCACACGCTTTAAAAAGAGGCAGGACACATAAAAGATTTAAGAAGAGGTAGGAAACATCACGCTGATTCACATGTTAAGAGCAAATCGTAATCGAAAACGCTTTTATGGCGCGCAAATGAGGGCAACATACAGAAGAAAGACAGTATAGGAGAGAAAAGGAAAATCATTTTCATTTTCATTAATACAGCAGAGAACCAAAGAAAAAAAACATTAAAGACACAATGATTATCAACAAAATAAGTGTTAGAAATTACGAAAACGGGTAGTGATGCATGGGGACGTATCTCCGGTGCATATAATCTAATTATCTCTAGAAAATACCGAGAATGCCCCGATCTTTCCCAACAGCAACCACGACAATCAACAAGCCCTTCAGCACTTTCCAGTGTTTTACAGTGTCCTTTTTTTTCTTGTTTTTTTTCATCCCTCCTGTGCCAAGAAAACGTTTTTGACCATTAGTTGCTAAGAAAATCTGAATCCTTGTGATATCCCTTAGCTCCCCTTACCGTTTCTTTCAATAATTCTGAGACACCTTGTATAGTTAAACGCACATTGCATGTCACAATCAAAATTACCATTAATCAATTCAAATTCATACACAATAATGCATGGCTCGTACGGTTACTGTTATTTTCCAAGTGAAATAGTATTATTTATTAAAAAAATAAATCTTGTTCAAAAGGGCGAAATGTCGTCTTACTTAAACAGAAATTCTTCATAAAAAAATACGGGTACCTTAAAATTTCCTGGTCATGAAATTCCACATTAGGTACAAATTCTGAATGCTTACAATTTCATTTGTATATTACCGATTGAATTCTTACACAGTACGTAGTGCTCAAACAAGAGTTAAACATAAGAACGAATACCAAAATTGTAAACGTAACTGTAAGCTTTTATCTCTCACAGACACTTATGTAACAGAATTCTTTTGTGTACTTATGCAAATGAATGATATATATATTGTACTCAATGTTCTACAAAAATACTTTTTATTGCACCTCTGAACAACATGTAATATTTTTTACAGTTGTTATAAACATCCTTAAAAAATCTCTTAAGCATTTTTGCCCTAAAAATTAATTTTATAAAATATAATTAAAAAAATTACAACGATCACTGGGGAAATTATTATGTATTTTCAAAAATTTTTTTGATATTTTTGGATCATATATTACGTATTTTTGGACCAATCATAAACAAATTTTATATGAAATTTCAGTTTTACTATTCTAGTACTGCAAATTTTCTAACCCTAGCACATTTTCCATTTTTACACCATTGTTTGGCAAAATTTACTTTTAAATGCAAGATGTTTAAAATCTGTATATTACTTTCTTTCTGAGCAATTTTGTAGCTAAAAAAAAAATCTTGGCAATTAAAGTATTTCCGGCAACACAAACATTACATTTCTGCTGAAAGTAAAAATAACTAGTAGATTAGTGTATTTTTTTACTGATAAAAGAAAAAGAATGTGGCGTACGTATTATTAGAGACATATATTACGTTCTCCATGGTTTAACCATGAACCAATCCGAAAACGAATAAAATGCGGACAGCAAAAGCATTCACATCTGTCTCAGATATCTCTAGACTGAGAGCAATAACCATTTTCTAAAAGGTTATAAACGATAATTTTTAGTTTGCTACTGTAAACGACTATCATTGAGCATACTGACTTTTCGATAGCGTATATATCATATTAATCCTTAATAACGCTTATTTAGTTCATACAATGCACGTATATTTGCTAAAAGTTGAACACAGATAGGCCGGATTTAATAACAATAATTATGAGCACTTTAAACTTATTCGGAATGTGTTAAAAAGCAAAAATAAAAATTTAAATGAATTACAAATGAAGGTAATTCATTAAATAAAATCTCCAGAACACCATGGTTAAGACACGGTTTCAAATCCGAAATTGCAACAAGGTTATTGAGTTAAAATGTGACAGTATAAAGGCGAACTTTTTTTTCCAAAACCATATATCTAAAATTGTATATAAAGGATATACACTCTCTTAAAACCTTAGCCTCAAACTAACTCAAGTTGTGGCAAAATCCGCTCATCTTATAATTTAACATAGAGCTTCTCGTAAAGAGTTGAAACAACTCCAGTAAGCTAGCTTCTTTTAACCCTTTGAGCTCTGGGGTGTAAATTTCTTCAAAATTCTAAATGTCACATTGGCACCAGTATTTTGCAAAGAAAAAAACCGGTTAACGATAAACACGAAAAAATGCATTAAACCTTTTTGAAGTAAATTTGGTCAATTTTTCTGTTGTCATTGTGACATTTCGGAATTAAAATTATGTGGTAGAAAATTCTACCAGCAGAGCTCAAGGGGTTAAAACATTCGCGACGGAAGCCTTTTACGAAATTTTTAATGATTTGTCACCGGTTTTAAAAACAAAAACTTCTGCGTTAATAAATCGAGAAAATGATCCGATTTAATAACACAATTTTTTTCAGTACAATTTTACTCGTTGCGATAAGCAAGTATTATTAACACTTTTTGAATCAAGCACACGTGTTTCTCGTCCCGAAGGGGTTAAGCAATTTAAATCAAGATGAGTTGTTTAACTAAGCAATTTAGATCAAAATAAGTAAAATGTTTAAAAATTCAACTCATTTACAATAAAGATAAATTACAGCATTTTACCAAAAAGCCAAATTCACTGTTTCGTTTCAAAAGTGTTATGGAACGTCCAGACATTGATAACAAAACGCGAAATATTTAATTTCGTTTTAAATTCATTATGTAAAAGAATTTCCGATCACAATAGTACTCTTTATAACCAATTGACCCCCCCCCCCAAAGCTTTTTAAGAAAAATAAATTCATAAAGAGTGATCATGATTGCTCTTTTTTAATTTTAAGAAACAAATAACTACAAGACGGAACTTAATTATATCCTGAAAAGAGATGTCGCCACTGACGGGTTATAAAATCAACCATATGTAATGAATTTTTCACTAAGAGAAAATGCGTATTTCTTGATTTTTGTCATTAAATTTTATTTATTAACGATATTTTATGAATAGGTTGCAGCTAATGCTGACAAGCAAAGTTTAAAATTAGGCACTATGGATGTCACAATTTAACTTATTGAAAAATGTGCAATGTGTGATTGTCGAAACAAATTGAGAGAAACAAGTTATGAAATTTGATATTTTTTTAATATTGAATAAATGTTTTATAAATAAATGGTGATATTTGTGTATGATTTCATGAAAAAACTTTTAATAGTGAATATATATATATATATACATATATATACATGTATATAATATATACAGTGCGAGTAAAACTATAAGGACAGCGAAAATATAAATTTTGTTCATATATTTCACACCAATTGGGAATATTTTAATTATAATATATATCATCAACCTGAAAAACTAATAAAAAAGTCTATAAAATGAGAGTATTTTATAATGAAAATAAAGTAATTGTTTTGCCTGTGTAAAAACTTTAAGTACAGCAAAGTGAATACAAAACAGTAACCGAAGAAACAAATATATAATATATTATGTACCCACCTATGAGACCGAAGGAATGGAGTTTGCAAGCGATTCGTATGGAAAGGTCTATCAGCTAGTGACACCAGCGGAAGTCCGTTTGAACCTTTACAGTCCACAGATCACTTATAAAGAAAACACACTATTTCAATTGAAAATCAAATTTCAATTGCTTATAATCGTAAATACTAACCTTGTAAAAAAGATTCCATTCCGGCAATCGAACCCTGGCCATCATTGTAGAGAATAACGTTCTACCAACTAAACAACATGGAACGACACACGGCCTAGAACTTTCCACTATTACCTGTTAACAAGGCTACAAACGCAGCGCAAGATTATTCGGAACCTTGCCAACATGTAATTGTGAGACGTTCCATAGTTAAGTATCGTTCCATGTGGTTTAGTACGCAGAACGTCAGTGCGCTACAATGATGGCCAGGGTTCGATTGCCGTATGGAATATTTTCCCCTAGACTGTCATTTACGCCTATAAGCAACTTAAAAAATAAATTCGAATTTCGTTTGAAATATTGTATTTAAGGAGAATTTTTACTCTGGAAAAATTTCCACGTATTAAACAAACACACGTTTAAAAATATATTCAGATTTTATTAATTAAATAAAATGTCAATCAGAGATACTTTAAGAAGGTTCGTGTGAAATTAAACAGATTTTCTACTGAGAGGATTCCTATGTTACAAGAAACGTACAAGGATTATTTGTGCAAGCTTGAAGTGTTTAGGAGTGAAAAATCTTACAATGTCACAAGAGAGTAAATCAATGGATAAAAAAGCGATATTCGTGCATCAAGCTAAACTTTCAGACAACGCGACTATAATGTAAGTGATTTTGGTCTCAAGTTTGAATCTCTGATTTTGATCATTAAATGAGTACCCGAATGATTGTGGAAACATTGGTTATTACAAAATCCATTGCACATCGAATTGTTTCGGAAGAAATTCCAATAAGTAACATTTGTGATAAGCTGATTCTTGAAATTTGCCCGGTTTCTGACAAAGCACAGACACACAACGTTTGAACAATTACCATGCAGCCTTAAACAGTTATCGTTTTGCTTATTTTTAATCCCTTTGTTAAAGTTCAAATTTAAAGGTAATTGCTATGATAATCTTGAACATGGAAATAATAGCTTAATGAGCATTTTAATCAGCATTATAATTAAAGACTTCTGGGTGAGAACTAATGGGTGGCAGAGTTGTTGAACACAGCGAAATAATACAGAACCATACTATTTTTAAGAATAATAAGTGTTTGTAAAATTTTCTTTAAATAAATGAATTCCATTTAATCAGTCTCTTCAATTACTAAGCAGACCTTGTGTATGCAAAGTAGGGTGGAATGAAAAATCGTAAGTTGGAATTTTGATTTTGGATAGCAGCCAAATATTGCCTTTTACTACCTCTAATACACATGCAAAATTTCATGAATTTTGAAAAATGCCTACAGGACCCTACCAGGACATTTATATTTTCATTGATTTACACAATATATTATTACCATAAATTGTACATTATCAGGATATTTTTGTAATCTCGTATAACATTTTTATATATAAAAGGTATAGTGTAATTCCTTTCAACATTTTCAAACTTTAAGTCTTTATTTTTAAATACATGAAACGGTTTATTGAGTTTTAAAAATTGTATGATTTCATTTTCGCAGTCAAAATGAGTGCGTGTGTAAGCAAATCGAAATTTACCTTTACTAGAAGAGCAATGGAATATCTATATTTGGTGATTTTTCAAAACTAAATAAAGGTTTTTTTGCCAACAATAGCATAATGCCATAAAATATTATTATTATACAAGGCAATAAATAAAACACAGCAGTAATTGTAAAGTTCCACCAAAATCAGAGGTAAAAAAAATCCTAAGAGAAAACATCGAAGGCATCAATTATTCTAGTTTCCGAAAGATATACTGATCAAATGATAGACAAATTTTTTTTTTGATATCAGAAGCTTATTTAATTCCCCAAAGTCAAAGGAAATGATAGAAAATTGGAGATAGATTACATGAAAGAACTATAAGTGAAAAACATATATCTCTGATTTAAAGAGTCAAATTAATTGTATTTGGGACACATCACATCATCTTTTGGAACCAGGAAAGTATTGCAGGAAGTATTAAAATATTGCACTGAAAAACATAAACCTTGATAAATTTATGGCAGTAGATTGTAACGGAAAAACTGTAAACTGTAAGATAAAAAATCATGTTAATAGATTTTGTAAACTAAGATTTAGTCGTCCGTTGTAGTGGTAAATTTGTCAGCTTTCTCAAATCGAATTGCCACTAAGTCATTGAATTTGATAAACAAAATAAGGTTGTCTGAACATATGACATATATCAGAGCTTCGTCTATTCCAATTGTAACATCGTTGGATCAATGTCAACACTAGACAATTATAGAAATTAAAAAATATCTGCTCCTATCACCAAGAAATAAACTCTGGAGTGTTCAATGCAGACCAAAATTAATTTTATATGTCAAATATTTGCATCTCGTTAATGCTCCTCAAATCTGGCAAATCGTAATCCGGCAGTAATATCGCACTCTAAATGATTGACAACTGTCAATTGACTACTTCTTTTGCAGATTGGAAGTCAGAATTCATCCCAAAGTCTGAAGATTATAGCTGAATTTGTAATGAAAGTACTATGTTTATTCACTTCAAGAAAGATTCTTCTTGCAAAATTGGTGCTCAAAATGTTTTATTTTTCGAAACATAAAGTTGTTTTGTTATATAAGGGAATATTTCAAGAAAATCGTCGATCCCGTTATTCAACAAAACGTGTACTTCTGACATTGAGATAAAAAAATTACAGAAACGATAACTGATAAAAGAAATCATGTTTGAGAATTTTTATTCCGAAGAATATTGAAGATAAAGGATATTGTATGTTCTACAATAAGACTGCTTCATATTCTAATGTTGGAATTCAGTGTTATAAACTATATAAACATTACCCAGCAAACACATAGCTATCGGTAAGCAATCGGACGATAGCCGCTTGCCACTGCCATCGGTATCGGACCAATGCCAGTTGCTGCTATCGGTTCCGTATCTTTTTTGATACGCCGCGCGAATGCCGCCCGATCCATGAGGCACGCAGCCGGTCCTGTATCGGCAAAAAACTATGCCGATAGCTAACCACACGAATACCGGCTGAAGCCCGGCACAAGCAAATAAAAAAACTCTGGTGGCGCCATCTGTTAAACACTCTAGCAAGTATTTTGAGAGCCAATGGGCATACTTCAGCGGGAACAGGAGGGATTTGATCGCGCAAACACTAGCTCAGAAGGTGAACGCTTTAACCACTAGACAAGTCAGAGCTGGATAGGGGAGGATTATGTGTGGTAATAAGGGTGTGGTTTTTCAGTAAGTGCTACGTGAATGGTAAGTGTTGTTGATGTAAATGACAGATTGGAAAATTGTAATATTAAAGTGTTTTTATTTTATTTTTTGTAATCATTTACTTGTAGTTGTCTTATGCGCCTGATTTTAAAAATCAATTTAATATTTAAATTAATGAATTAGCAAATAATTAAAGCAAACGAATTGTTTTTCTTATAGATTTTAGAAATATTAAATAGTATATTTAAAAAATTAAAAAAAATATTTTTTGTTCAGAAGTATTGTTAAATAAATAAAATTTTTTATTAGAAACTATAACATAATTACATGCTTTGCGTTAATTTCTAAAGTGTATATTTTTAACTTAGAAAAATCTTATTTTAAAAAATAATAAATTGGTAATAATTAACTTTTAAATAGAATAAAAAATTATGTTATGCCATTTGATGATTCAAAGTAGTATTTATGTTTTAAACCTATGTTCCAATGTCATTTAGTTGATAATGAATATTTATTAAGTAAAAAATAAAATAAAAGTAACATATATATATATATATATATATATATATATATATATATATAATTTTTTATACACATTTTTTTAAATAGGAGATATTTCATATTCCTTTTTATAAATTTAAAAATGCTTAAGTACTGGATATAATAAATGAATTTTAGGGGGTTTTCTGATGCAATTTTCTTTTTTGGGAATAATAAAGTAATTAAATCTAAAAATAAAGTAAATAATAAAGTAAAAAAAAATAGGAAATATATATTTGTAACATAAAATAACTAATTTAATAAAAAATAAGTTGGTAATTAATCACTTTTAATTAGAATGAGAATTCACGTTAAGTGATTTCATAATTTAATGCAGAATATTTTTTTAGCAATATTAATTCCGAATAATTGTTGCAATAATAATTTTTAAATCTTAAAATAAAATAGAAATACTATTTTTTTTTCGTTTGTGAGATAATATTTTGGGAAAAAATCTAATTTTTTATGTAAAAAATGGGTAGATTTCTTTTATATGTTTTACATTGAAACATAATGTTAAGCACTTTTTAGTAATTATTTTTTTTAAAAATAAAATAAGAAAGTGAGTTACTGCTTTTAAAATGAATAGATAAATAGAAAATAAATTCAATTACCTTACAGAGTATTTTTCTGTTTTTCTATGATTAAGTTCCTAATAGTGATTAACAATTTAAAGGAGAGAATTTAAAAATTATTTTGTGATTAAAATAATTGTAAGTCATTTTAAAAATTAATTCAAGAACAATATTTTTAAATAAATAAATATAGGTTATTTTTGACATATTTTCTGTTTCTCACTGACAGAAATTTTAATGAAATACGTGAAATATAAATTTCTTATCGAAAACTCGAACTCGAATAAAATTCAGAAAAAGAAAAAAAAATCGGTTAAGACTAAATATTCTGAATTCGGACCGATGTTGGCAAATCTGATCGGTCCACTATCAGAACTCAGATATCTGTCCTGTGTCACTTGCCGGTATAAGTCGCTTGCCGATATATAACCAAGTGTGGACCGATTACCGTAACCGGCTGTCAAAATAGCAGTTTCTTAAGTTTTAGCTGCCAATCTGCTACCGACACTTAACCGACATTGCCGGCTCCGGTCCGATCGTATGCCGGAAGTTATGTGCTTGCTGGGAATTGACTGGCAAGAATGTGGAATTACCCCACATTCTTAAAAAAGTACCAAGAGAGAAGCTGGAAATTCTCAGAAAAAGATCAGAAATCCCATCTTTTTAATTGAAAAATAGATTCGAGCAATCGGAAGATTCGTAAACATAGTTGTTGAAGTGCCATTAGCGGCTGTAGTAGTTGAAGCAAAGAACAGATATATATGAGCAAAAATAAAATCACGAAAGGTAATGCGTAATTTTGTTAACAAAGGCTAACATAAATTAGCGTGAAATGAAAGGTTGTTTTACAATGCATCGTATATATTCTTTTCATTGCATCACTAAATTTTCAGAGAATTGCACTGATCACAC
This sequence comes from Maratus speculifer, assembly GCA_964019185.1. Classification (NCBI taxonomy): domain Eukaryota; kingdom Metazoa; phylum Arthropoda; class Arachnida; order Araneae; family Salticidae; genus Maratus; species Maratus speculifer. The sequence goes on along the minus strand of OZ025298.1, from coordinate 111,059,459 downwards.
TTTCATAATTTTTTTATCACATAAAAATAATAAAAAAGAGAAATTTTGTAAAATGAAACAAAATCTACAAAATGATAAAATTTTTCAATGTTATTAAATAACACAAGTCTACATTTTTTTTTTTATAATTGAATTTTGTGTATTTTATACTGCTTAACATAAAAATGGCCTTACCAAAACGTAAAAAAATTCTAGAAATCATAAATATTAAAGTTTAAAAAAGAAAAAAAATGGAAAAATTTAATATCATAAAATAGATATGTTTTAAACTTTTGATAAAAAGGTTTTGTGTATTTTTCATCTGAAACCGAAAATGACTTTCATTTTTAACCATCGCGTCAGGATTTTTGGCAAATAAGAAATTTCAAAGTTCAAAGTTAGAACTGATCATCCTTCTCTCCCTCTTCAGACCTCTATGTCATTTAGCTGTATAAAAATCACAGTATAAGCCCAATAACTGAATGAATTATTGAATTAAATAAAATTAAATTTATTAAACATGTTTTATACATTTTTAAAACATTAAATTTTATATATTTTAACTTAACTTAACTTTAAATTTTATATAAAGTATTTCAACTTTGATATGTACGTTTTTCCCAAAAAGTCTGTCGTAATAACCTAAAAAATGAAGGTCATATTGAGATTCATTAATAAAAACTACACAAAAAAAAATAAAAAAAAGCTATCTCTTTTTTTATAGTATACTATTTTTGTAATTTTTTAACTATGACAATTTATAATACATTTTAATTAATTTTCGATTTCAAGAACAAAGGATACATAAAAACTAAAAAACACAAGCACCGCCGTCTTGTGTTATCTAATCTAAAACTTGGCTGCAATCTGTCCGAATTTTTTTGTATTATTTGTAACATATGCATGAAGTGTAAACACCGAAAATCGTAATAATGCTAGATTGTCACCGGATTCACATCTGTGCGTGACATTTTATCTCGATCGGATTTTTGAAAATAAGTTAAAGTTTGGGTATAAATTTTGAAATGGAAAAATGCGTATACGATCGTTGAAGTTAAATAAAAACATATAAAAATTACATAATTTTGGTAAACTTATCATGAAAAGAAAGAGCCTAAACTTCTAACAAAAATAAAACATATGTTAAAATACAATTATCTTGTATAATCTGAAGCTTAATACAAGTTATTTAATGCATATCTGCGCTTTGAAAAAATTCCTAAAAATTTTACATTTGGACTAAGTTTCTCGAATACGACAAGTACTTAGCGCATCATCCCTCAAATAAGAATTGAACTCGTTTCTCTCCAATGCCGTAATGTTGTAAAAGTCATGCATTTTTAAAATTTTATAATTTAGATCAGTTTTTGTGTTATATGAACGGGACTTTCTTTTTTCTTACATGTTAGTGTAAAAGCAAACATTTACTAAAGCTAACTTATAGGACCGAGGGACCGAATAAAAATTTTAATTTCGTTTTTTCTAAAGGAATGATCCAAATAGCTTCTGACTGCAAATAGTTTTTAAAGTATATTTCTTTAACTGATTTAAAACCTTTTTGTAAATCGAATCATTTATCTATGACCATCGTTTTAAGAATTAGCCAATAGCCACCGTTGAGAACTGACACTTTGTATATGTGATCTACAATATTAGAAAATATTAAATTATTATTGACTGTAATTCTATACTCAGTGCGACAAAACTACCGACAATCAAGTTTCTTTACATACAACGAGATTATATTATATGAGAAACTTCTATAGATATTTTACTTTACATAAGTGCAAAATACACATCTATGCATCTACCGAATTACAACCCTGATAAAATTCCAACTGCACAGCATTACTATAATAAATTGAATTAAAGATAAATTTCATATTCGCATAAAATGTATTATTATATGTCATAAGAGTGACATAAATGTATTCAATTTTATCACTGCTGATACGAGCGAGAAAATTCATGTAACAATATGTATTATGAGATTGCGTAATCCTTCACTCCAATATAATAGTTTAATGTCAATAAATTGCTTCAACGTGACATACTCAAAAATAACGTGACTGAAATCATGTAGCATAAGAAGATGGGTACAATTATGTTGCACCTTTAATTTTATTAGACAGATTAAAATATTTAACTGATATTATAATAGGTGACACAGACGCTTATTATAATACTATAAATAGCTATCTGTTAAACATATCATGCTTTCAAAATCCTTCACATTTAATTTAATAAGTTTTCTTTTGTGCTAATCAAATACCTTTTATGCGAAATAGAAAATTTTTTAATGATTCATCAAAAATACCCTTTTATATAATGTATCTTAAAGTTTTTAAAAATCAGTCTAGGAAAATGAGTTAAATTCCGAGTTTTCAGTATTTTCAATTAGCATCTTTCAAAGGATTATTTTAATGTATTATACATATTGAATTTTTTAAAATTATTTATCTGAATTTATCTGCCATTGTTTGTTTGTTTTTTTTTTTCAAAAAGGAGCAGATATTAAAAAAAAGTTTATTTCGTGCTTATCCTTTATGAATTTCAACATTGGGTTACATACTAACATTTTTTAATTTTTAATAAAGTAAAATCGTTAATGTCCGTCATTAACGTTTCATTATTTTTTACAAAATAATGTCCCTCATAGCATGCATGTTCACAGTGACGTCACAATGACGTCACTGTGAGTCACTTTGGTCACATCACATCTGTGACGAAAATGCCACCACTCAGTGACGTCACAATGTGACTAAGATGTGACTTTCTAAAAACATTTTCACAGTTCGTCACAATGTTAATGTCAAAGTAGTCACAAATGACACACTTTTCACAAATTGGTCACATTGTGACGTCACAAAGTGGTCACAATGTGACGTCACAAAAAAGCTCTAAAACGGCCATAACGACTTCACATTTTAGTCACTGTGACTTCACATCGACGTCACGTGACGTCACATCGACAATCGATGGTCACAAAGTCACAATGTGACTTCACAACGACGTTGCAGTGACGTCACCATGTCTTACGGGGTTGTATAAAAACTGAGAAAATAACCATAAAAAATCAAGGATTATCAAAGAAAAAATAAACAGTCAAGAGCGCTTCTCACGCTCAGAGCGTTCCGTAAAATAACTATAGGTATTATTTTAACCCCTTGGGGATGAGCGACTGTTATACATGAAACTTAAAGTTATTTGAAACCTACACTATTCCCACAAGTTATATTTTATTGTAAAGTTTACCTTATTTATTTGGATCATTTTCGAGAATCAAGTATAGAAATTTTTCTGTTTTGAAAAACATCTGTGGTTAATGATTGAAATTTAAGAAAAGTGCTCTCAATTTGAAGGATTATCTGTATTATTAAAGGAAAATCGTTTCTGAATGAATAATAAGGATTTGAAAAATATATATATATACAAATTGGGGTTGGTTACAGCTGTATATACTAGAAAAGTACGGGTAAACCATAAAAAATAAAAGGGCTATGGAGCCTGAATGAAATCAATAATTACTATACTTTGTAAATATTTTCTTATTCTTATATATTTATAAAGAACTTAACTCAGTACTGAGAAAAAAAAATAATGCACATTTAAATTTCATTTGGAATTTTATAAAAATAAATTCAGCGCAGTAACAACCCTTTCTTTTTACAGTGTATCTAACAGAAATTTCTTGTTCAACGATTAAACTTGACATTGTGCTAAAAGAGCGTGTGTAGAAAGGAGTTCTCAAATTTACAAAGTCGCTTTCGTCCGTCACGGGTTTTAGCAAATAGGTTTCTAATTAACATTTAAATTAAAACAGCCATGATGAGTTACCCACTGTATGTAACCTAGTCACGAACCCAACAATATTTATGAAAGATTCGTATGCATAGGAATTTAAAAAAATCTATCAGTCTTTTTAATTTCGAAGATTTCGTACCGTAGTGGCCTCTGTATCCTTAGTAAGAAAATTTTTAGATTAAATAATTCAAATAGCATTTTATAAAAGTCGTGGTACTAAAATGAATATATTTTTTTAATTTCTATTTCGTACCAACTCTGATTCATGTGATTTATTCCAAAGAATATAGTCTGTTTGCAACAGAATTAAGTGAATATTTTTTACTGCTACTGGGTGTTGGATTATAAAAATATATTATTAAAAAATGTTATCTATGCTTTAAAAGTCAATGATATGCAGAGTATGCTGCCCCTTAATTTGTGTTCAAACCGTCCTTGTCTTTGAGAGTTAATATCTTGGCTAATTACCGACGATTTCATCAAAAATCTTTATCAACAATGCTTTTATACTTCTACTACGATGGGTACCTCCTACGTCCCTCAATACCTTTGCTCAGAGCCTACAAATCGGAATTTGTGTGTAACAGATATATGTAATTTTCTCGAAAAATGTGTGATCTGGAGAAATCGCTATAATTTTACTGCAAGATTTCAAGTAACGTCTATGCTTTTAATTTTTTCATAATTTTAGTTTCAGTAGATTCTGAATAACATAGGGGAGAAATATTTTTCACTGTATTTTTGAAGATATGTCAGAAAAGATATTACCCAAAAATAAAAGAAGTTTAATTTTGTGTTTAGCGCAACTAAAGTTTACATAAAATGCCACACACAAAAATAACTTTTTTTTTTCAAGTAACTGAATTACTCTTCTACCCTCTTCTAAATATGTCTGCAAATGTTTAAGAATCTGTAAATATGCTATTCAAGAGTCTTTATAACCTCCTCAAATTTCACCTTTCCACATTTCATAGTTCAGGAGTAAAATGGCTGCGACAAGCGGGCAGACAGACACGCTAGTAATCTTTTAATAGTTTTTTAATGATATTTTTTCATTTTATAAGCAAGAAACACTAAAAATCATTCTTTTCCACTATTACTTCCCTCAGCTGTTATTCAGACGCCTTCTACATGTACAACCGTCTTTTAAAACACTTACAAGGAGACTGCTAATCTCGATAATTACAGATTTCGATTTTGTTTTTTTATATGTGTTGTAGAGTAAGAGTCCTTGGATTTAGGTTCAGCGGATTTTGAAAAACGCAAATCTGACAATATTTAATATTTTAAAAAAGTAATTTTTATAAACAGTTTTTTAAAAAGGCTGGCCACATAACACCCCGGTAACGAGATCAGTAGCGGCAGTTACTGTAACGCCACAGGGCTCGAGTTCGGATCCTTGGTAAGACATGGATGTTGTGTTGTCCGTTTAAAACGTAATAAATATGTAATGGATATACGAAAAAAATAAGTGGTCGTTGCCTTTGTGTGTAACGGAAGTCATAGCTGCTATAGGCAACAAAGTCAAACGAACCTAGGCCAAACTAGTTTATCCTAACGCCCATCGTATATACTAGTTTTTCCTAGGTCAAACCGGTCTATCCTAACGCCAATCGGATACACTAGTTTTTCCTAGGCCAAACCGGTTTATCTTAACGCCCATCGGACAAACTAGTTTTTCCTAGGCCAAACTAGTCTATCCTAAGGCCCGTAGGACAAACTAGTTTTTCCTAGACGAAACTAGTTTGGCCTAACTCTTAAAGTATAAACTAGTTTAGCCTGCTTTTTTTGGTCTGAACTAGTTTATCCTAGGCCGATCTAGTTTAATCTAGGCAAATTCAAATTGGCGTGATTTTATGGAATTCAACGACCGACTCAGCGCCAATATTCTAGTTTGTCCAAGGCTGATCTAGTAGTTTTACGTATTTTTAGCTCTCAGGAGTCAGAGCCTGAGAATGAATGGGTTCACAGGTTCTGTATGTATGTATGTACGCATGTATGTACGTATGTACGTATGTATGTAACGTGATAACTCTTGATAAAAATATCCGATTTGCTTCAAATTTTGAATTCAGGTTCTTTTCTGATAAGGTACTTTTCTGATTAGTTTTGGAAATTCATTGGATAAGAATAAGGGGGGGGGGGTGAAAGGGAGGCTTATCCCTCACCGTTAATTTAAAGAAAAGGATTTTTCATACAGTATTATCAGTTTTCATTTAAACGTTTAGATATAGGATCATTCGTTCAAGATGCGTCCGTGATTAGTTGTGGATGTTTATTGTTTAAGTGTAAAAGAAAGGGCAATGTAGGTAACCCTCCATAATTTAGATAAATGGTTTTTAACACTGAATTTATGGATTTGCTTCAAATTTTGGATATAGGTTCTTTCTGATAAGGCGATTTCCTCAATAATTTTGGGCGTTTAATGGTTGAGTATGAAGGGAAAAATGCAGGATTTCCCTCTTACCTAGGAAAAATCCTATTATCCTATGGATGGTTTATCCTATGGATATTTAGATAAAGAAGTTTGGTGAAGGAAAAACTAGTTTATCAAATTGGCGTTCGGATAAAATAGTTTGGCCTAGGCTAATCTAATTTGGCTCAAAATCGGGTTTGGCTGGAAAAAACATATATTTCACTAGAATAGGTATAAATGTTTGTCAAGAGTCATTGCTTATTACTTTAATACAGAAATTTAACATGTCTACCGAAGATACATAGTGTTTGCTTATTTTTTTTTTCTTCAGACTCGTGCCGTGCTGAGATCACACTTGCATTTATTATTATTATTATTATTATTATTATTATTATTATTATTATTATTATTATTATTATTATTATTTTCATATTCGATCCAGATTGGACCTGAACATAATTTGGATTCGAACAGCGTCTTCCTTTTTTGAGAAATTAATTATCAGTCGACAAATAAGCTATTCTTGTCACGTCGTCAATTTTTTCTTTTTCCGTGAAGTCGTAACCGGAAATTCGATTCAAAAAGTAGCTTTAATAGTATTTTCTCAAAGATACATCGCTTTTATGAAGAAATGGCTAAAGCCATTCGATTACATATTTTCTGATTGAGAATGCTTCTTAATCTTATGCATTTCCGAAAAGGAATTAGTTCATAAATGTGTTAGGATGTGTCTTTTGGATTTGAGAAAAGCCTTAAGGAATGACAGAGAAATATATTCACAACTCTACTTTTAACTAAACAGACTCAAAAGTTATGATATTCATAACTCTCCTTTTTTTTCTTTGTTTCTAATCTACATTAATTATTTAATGAACCCATATTTGAATATTGACAGATCTAAGAATCTAAATAATCAATAACACATTGTGTATTTTCCATTTTGCGAACACATCGTAATTTAAAAATACATTGTAAATTTATCCAATAAATATGTATCCAATCTAGGAATCTTAATTGTATGTGAAGTAAAACCTGAATTTTTTGCAGAAATTGAGTAGGGCCAGATCGATCCGGACTGAGTCTCTTTTCACTGATTTTTGTGCAGTCAGGGCTCGGTCTGAACTCATAATTTTTACACCAGGTCAAAGCAAAGTAATTTTCTTTCGGAAAGGGCGGGGCCCGGGACTCGAAATTCCTGCTCACCATTGAATTTAATAAAATCACGCCAATTTGAATTGGCCTAGGATAAACTAGATCGGCCTAGAATAAACAGTTCAGGCCAATAAACAACAGGCTAAACTAGTTTATCCTTTAAGAGTTAGGCCAAATTAGTTTGGCCAAGGAAAAACTAGTTTGTTCTATGGGCCTTATGATAGACATGTTTAAACTAGGAAAAACTAGTTCATCCTATGGGCGTTAGGATAAAACGGTTTGGTCTAGAAAAAACTGGTTTATACGATAGGCGGTAGGATAGACCGGTTTGGCCTAGGAAAAATTAGTTTATGCGATGGGCATTAGGATAAACTAGTTTGGCCTAGGCCAATCTAGTGTGGCCTAAATTCGGGTTTGGCCTGTAACATATATATATTTTTTACTTCGATCATTTTAAAGCAGACAAACTATTTCTTTAAAAAGAAGCTAATTTTTCGACTTTAAATGTTATACTTTATTGTATTCAATTTTACATGAATTTAAATTACATTTACGTCACAAATAATAAAATAACTCATTTATTTCTGATCTTCCGATCCTATATTTTAAAGGCAAAAAATAAATAAATAAATAAAAAATAAATAAATAAATAAATAAAATGAATGATTTTTCATCTATCCGAAAGCTCTGAAAAGAACGAAAGAAAGCACTTTTCAACCTCATTTATTTTGTGAAAATCCTCATTTTACTAAAGTTTTCTTGATTCGAGTTTTGTCAGTACTGAAATTGAAAATGCAATTTTCACTTTAGCTGTGGAAACAAAAATAAATAAATAAATAAATAAATTTTTTACAAAAAGTGTTAACATATGATATAGAATCAAAATTCCATGCATAAATTACTTTTCTCTTTAAACACGTATCTCCAATTTTTCAAAACTGACAATGTAGAAAAAGAGGAATACATTTATTTGTATGTCGTATTACGCAAAAGACATTTAGAAAATTTTACTTTACACAGGTTATAATACCAATTTTACATTGCGTCTCAAAAGTCATACATTCTTCTTTTATTATTATTATTTAAAAAGAGGGTTAAAAATTTCAAAGCAATTTACAATTATGAATAATAGTAAGACAATTATAATACTATTCAGAAACAACATTATAGAATCAGAATCTTTGTGAGATAAATTAAACTAACTAGACAACTATTTTTTTTTCTTTTAATGTTCACACTTTTAGGCCGTTCATTTCTAATAATTTCTAAAATTAATCAGACGTACATCAAAGAAATTTTACACGATTTCATGACTTTGAAGAAGACTTAACTTCGTTGAAACAGAAGATTTAAAACATGACCCATTGCAAATCAATGACTTTTAGCATAATAATCACGAGCAAATCTTTTCTAGAAGTTCTCTAGTGAATTCATGTCAAGACAAAGGGCTCGTCAGCCCATAACAATTACTTGGCTTTATCTAAATAACAGCATTGTAGAACTGAAAACGACAATACAACAGTGGTTTTGTTGGTGCACCCATTTGTTCACCCCCACACCAAGCAATTTTACAAATGGAAGTATACGCACTTTAAGTTTTTTCTGAAAACCTTCAAAACGCTCAAGATCTTTCGAATGAGCAACCGCGATTGTCCGTCTTATAATTTAGTTGTATTTTTTTCTCGTACAGAGTGGGACATTATTTTAGATTTTTAGCTATTTGAGAGAATTCGCTAAGTTCGCAACTTTCTATCCACGAGCCTTTGAAAGATATATATTCAAAATTCCTTTTTTTGGAAAATTCCACATTGCTAGGTATCTTTGCAACTGATCGGAAATAAAAACGCAGATTTGATTTAACCAACAGCTTCAATTTAGTGTTTATATTCACATTTTGATTATTTTTAACTGCCGAAACGCAAAACATATTCTTGTCATTTTAGAAAAGTCGTTGTAATTGCACTTAAGAAAGAAAGGACAACGAAGTTTTCCGTTCTTTTAAAGTGTCTAAGCAGCTTGCTAGTACATAAAATAATGTTTTTAAAAAATGAATTTATACGGGAGATAGGCTTCTAAGTACCCGTTCTAAAAAACAACTTGCAACATTGACCATATTATAAAATTCATTTACAAGTGATGGTCGTAAGTTAGTTGTAGTAATAACAAGTTTAAAATGCATGTGCTGCGTAGAAAATGAAATGAATTCCTACTACGACGCAGTTTTTAAAAATATTTAAAAAAATTATTATTATTGCTATTATAGTATACAATACTTCGGATAGAGTATGGTTGTCAAATCTTTTGTGTGTTCCTGTAAGTACTATCTGCTTTCTATTACAGAGGAATTAACTTCTGTTAAACCTGAGCAACGTCTATCACTTCCTTAAAATGTGAAATATTTTGATATGATTAAAACTAGCTCCATACAATGTATCCCCGTATACTATTTAAGCGGAATACATTTGTGTGGCAATGTAAATTAATAATAAATATTCTTTGTATCACAGATTGTGCAAAATGTACATTTTAATATATATTTCATATACACATTTCAATTCTATTATATTCGAAAGAATGCAACATCATTAAAATTTACTTGAAACTATTTTCCTCCCATTGACCGTATTGTAACGGAATACTTTTGATTGTCTGTTTTATTAAACTATAAATCCAATTTTTATAAACTTTGAAACTACTCGACAAAATTATGCAACAATTATATATTTAAAATCTTGAACGATTTGGTTGGGAACTTTTTGCTCTGTTAACAGAGGACAGACAGACTGATTGGCGGAACTGAACATGACTATAGTGAGACTAGACAGCACGCGACTACAGTGATATTTATATCGTGCACGCATTCTAAAAATATTCAGATCTTCGTGTGATAATAACACAGTATTTCGGATACAGTACAGTAACCGAATCTTTTACGTTAAAATGTAAACACTATCAACTTTATATTATGCAAGAAATTATTTGTAGCAGTCCTCAGCAGCGTATATCAATTTTATAAAATGCTAAGTAGTTTAATATCATCAAAAAGCACTAATTAATTTTCTAACTATACCATTATGCAATGGAATACTTTTGTGCGACCCTATAAATCAATACAAATATTCTTTTCACTACAGATTGTACAGAATGCATATTATAGTATATAATTCATAGATGCATATTAATTTTATTCTTTTCTAAAGGGTGTAGTACCATTAAAATGCACATGAAACTTTTTTTTCCATTGACCGTAATGGTACGGTGTACTTTGGATTGTCCCTATAATTGAACTATGCATCCGATTTTTATAAAATTTGAAATGACTCTAATTAATTATGTAATAACTGTATAATTTAAATTTCAAACGATTTATTTTGGTAGTTTTGTGTTGTTATATGCGGTTGATGAACTGTGAGACAGGCGGGCAGACGGAGAGACGGACTGACGTACTGATTGACAGCTATAGGTGTACGTATTTACAAAATTACAAACGCGCCTAACAAAGAATCGGAAATAAATTACGGCATATACATACATGTTTCGATTTTTAAATGACGCCTAAACCTTTATACCGCTCGACCGAAGACTAGCAAATATGTGTTTATTACATTTATTTGAAAACGAGATTTGCATTTGTAAACGATATAAATCGTCGATAAATGTATGGTCCTCGAATGTTTTATGTTTCGATAAATGAAAAATTAATTTACTGTCATCTGAAGCAATTAAGTATATTCAGCGTCCTACAAACAATAAGTATGATGTTCGACACTAAATATCCCTTCCCCTTTAAACATGGAAGAGGTAATGCATAGGCTTGCAGTATTTTTTTACGCACCGCAGTTGGATCCTTAATTCGATATTATGTGAATACGGATAGATTCATGTATGTTAATATATTAAAGATGCATTGCTTAAGCTACCGCACTCCAAACAAAAAAAGCGTATTTTATGGTATTTTTAGCAAGAAAACACAATTCCAAGTGCGTAAGTGATTTTATGAAACGCAGAAAAATCAAGGTTCTAGAGTGCCTAAGACAAAGTCCGGACTTAGAGCCTGCATAACATCTGTGGGAGAAGATAGATCTGATAGTGAGATTCCAGATTTTTTTAAATAAAGCGCTTTTTGAGAAGCTCTGAAAAATGAGGGAGACCTAATTCCTTTAGATCTAAAGCAACAGTCAGACGACTCAATATCCACACATTTGGAGGCTGTCATAAAGGCTAATGATATGCTAATAAATATCTCATAACTTCTTACTATATTTGAAAATTATTGCTTAAATCAATTTTAATTATAATATCAAAATTCTTGATTGATTATTTTAATGATTTTTTTGTGAGCTTCACGTTATTTTCCAGCAAATAATAGATAATTTATAAATTCTCTAAAACATTGTACATTATTAAATAATATATATATCAATATACAGTCGAGTCTCTCTATAACGAAACACCATACATCGAATTTCTCTTTATAACGAATTTTTAAGAGGAACGGTCTCCTTTTCGCGCGATTACATTAAAAACAGTCTCTATATAGCGAAATATCTATCTCCATATAACGAATTTTTTCATAGATTGGTCTTAATTTATTCAGTTTTAAAAAAGTTTCGAAATCATATGGAATCAATTTTCCATCACTTATTTTTGATTTATCGTCAGTGCTCAGTTTTTTTTTATTATTACTTCTCTCCTTGTTCTTTAAATCCAACGAATTCATTCCACGTCCCACACATCTTTCCATATCCTGCTCAAAACAGAGTCAATTGGATTGATACACATATATAAGAGAGGAATCAATGAGAGGCACATAAGAGAGGCTTTTAAAAAGAGGGAAATGTTAACTACAATTTTTCATTCCGTGCAAAAATTTTAGTCTTTTTTAAGCTTTTAAATAAATGTTTGTTCTCGTTTTCGAAATAGCTTAAATAATTAAGAAATAAAATGTTAGGTTAATATTTACTTTTAAACATTTCAAATTCTTAATGCAAAAGATCAAAAGTAATAGTTGTTCAAATTTACACATTGAATACGATTTTTAACATCATTCTCTATACATCGAATTTCTCTATATAACGATTTTTTAACTGGAACTGTGGATTTCGTTATATAGAGACTCGACTGTATATATATATATTATTTTATTCCTTTTAGTAAAAGCATTTATTAGCTTTGCAAAAATACATTTGAGCTATAGTTCACTATTACCAGTGGCAATGTATTTTGCTTTTTATATTAAAAACCATACAAAGTATACTCCAATAAAATATTAATCAATTACACTGTATTTTCTTTAAAAAAGTAGTATTTTAGAAAAGGAAATTTCTAATATTTATTCTTTATATAATATTGTGGTCAATGTGTTACAAGCATTAAGTACTAAAAAGATGAAAACAAACGGTTATGTGTTTTGTCGTAAAACATAGAATCGTTAAATGACAGAAATACTACAAAAACCACAAATAATACACATTACAGTGTTAATTCAGCTTAAAACTATCTGGTATCTTCACAAACGATAGAAAAAATCTATCATAGTTTTTAACACTTCAATTTTAATTTAACTTTCGATTTTTGCAATGATAATGGGGATACAAATTATTTGGAAGCCTTAATTAATATTTCGCATTTTTCTCGAGTTCTACGCGTAGTCCAGGCATAATTTTTGCACAACTTTTATGTGCCCACACCTCCATAAAATTTGATAAGTGCAGCGTTTTTTCTCGTATCCAAAAACAAAAAAAGCCAATAGTTTGAATATTAATAAGGAAAATAAGAAAAAGAAAACTTAAAAAAAAATAAAAGAATATTTTGTTTTTATGTGAAAGAAATTAATTCATCCTGTCAGATTTGAACAAAATGTCTATATGTACAATTAAGCTGTTCAATATACTAAGAATACTGATATCAAGACATAAGAAATCTTCATAAAAAATGTCTCAGAATTAAAGCATATGATTTGTGGCATTTATTTATTCTATCATGTATAGCATCCTCTAAATTGCTCAGTAAACGATACATTTAAACATATATACATATATTTTTTACCAGATTATATTCAATATGTCAGACAAAACAGCTTGGATTTTCTTTAAAAAAAAACAGATAATGCTTTATTAGTGAACGAATTTTTCATATTTAAGACTGTTTTTTTTTATCAACAACTAACACTTCTTGATGTTGAAGGATAGATAAACACAGGAACGTATTTCATCTTCTAATCTGTTCGTAGAAATATGAGGATTATTGTTGCGGAATTTTTTTTTTTTTTTTATTATTATTATTATTATTATTATAAGATCTCGCTTTTAGGAATTACACAAATATTACTGGGTATTTCTAACGTACCGATTTATTCTTGGTATAAAATACATTATAGTTTATCTGATTCTGTTTATAGGTATACAGGGTTATTCAAAATTCATGGTACAACTGCAAGGGTTTTTACAAGGCACTGTAAGAATCATTCATTTTATAGGGACTTAAAGGATCATGTTCTGCGTTGAGGTATTTTGTTATCCTATCTCTTCGAGATATAGGCTGCAAATTATGATTTCAAGGAGGATCACTATTCACACGATTTTCCGTATAGCGCATCAGTAAACTTTTGGTATTGTGCACCATGATATTTTGATTGTTCGACTTTACTTAAATACGTAGCATCATTATTCGTCGTTCAGTCCATCAGTCTGTCCGTCTTTATATAACAGCACAAAAATTACCCATCCGAATAGCGCTAAATTTAAAATACATATTTATTGAAGAATTTTTTCAAGCAACTTGGTATTTTTATGAAAATGGGGTGCAAAGTTTAACTACAGGAGCAATCAAAATTACTCCGTTTCATTACAACCTAAGAATAAAAAATGTCCTTTTAATGATGCTGTACTTCTTCGAACGTGCAAAAAAATTACATGAATCTATGAAGTACATAATAAAATGCACAATATGTATAATCTGTGACGCAAGGGATATTTTTAATAATTTACAGGGCTACACAAATCTATTCCATTACGCAATGTATGGGATAGAAACATTGTTTGGAGCACTTTTTAATAATATTAAACTATTTCACATTTTATGAAATTTGTATATGTTGCTGATGTTTACTACAAGTTATTTAATAAGTAATAAGACACAGGGACACAAATACGATTTCGGATACTAGAGTGTTTACTAAGTACTGTACTATTGCACAAAGATATGAATATTTATAAAATTTCATTAGAGTACGAACACACTTTATTTTTCATGTTCGACGCTCAACTTGTTGACTGGATTACTTTTTGAGGCGTGCTATTGAATTTTAATCCAAATTAAGATGTTTAATACATCAGCTCTATGAATATTTGTGATTTTATAAATAACTTAATAGTGTCATAATAGTTAATAATATTTAGTATGGTTTGTTAAACGTGTCAGATTGTACGAAAGTAAGTTGAAATTATACATAGTTTTTAAATTAGTTAATAACAAAAAAAAAAAAAAAAAAAAAAAAAAAAAACTTATCAGAAAAAACGACAATATAACGGTAATTTAACAAACAATACCTTAATGTTTCGTTTCAATTGAATTACTTTCATCTTATTTGTATGGATTCATATGTATTTATTTATTTAATAAATCATACCTTATTTAATAAAGTGCGGAAAAAATGTACATTATAAAATTCCAAAGAATTGTTGTGTAAGACATCCTTTGCGATATTTAACAATGATCAAAGAAAAGGTAAAAACTCTATACATTTTATGAAATTTCTTTGAAATATTTATGAAACTACTTTTATAAAAAAATGCAAAAAAGAAAAAAAACATAAATTTCCTTAAAATAACTTTTTATGGATTTTTCGTACATTAAATCCTTTCTAAATAATTAAAATTTTAATTAATCATTTATTTTTATTCACTTATTTAATTCAAGACCAATGTAAAAATCTAACAAAAGTGTATTATTCAAAAGTATAGTTAGAAGGCACCAATAAACCTAAATACGTACTGCAATTCGAAGGAATGTAATATTTGTGAGTGCGTTCCTTTTTTATGCGCACCTTATTTCTTCAGTGAACATTCCCTTTGTAAAATATCACGTTAATATATGGATATACAGACTCCAGTATACAAAAACTTTCTGCAAACTTCTCAGAAAAATATGTTGCGTACTCGTTAAAAATTCATGTTATACAAAAATCACGTAAACGCATATATTTTTTATTGAAAAAATAAAAGGAAAACAATGTATGTAGGGGCAAACATAGATAACTTTACTTGATCGATTTTAGAAATAATATAAAGCGCGAATCAATATGCAATATAATTATTAAAACATTTTAAAGGATAATCAGTTTAATGTATAAATAAGAGAAAATATATAAATATAAGGTGTTTCTGCCTTAAATATCGCATAAAAATTTTTTGGAGTTTTATAACATGCTATTTGTTCTTTATTCACACAGGTTATATTTCTGTTATCGGGGTTCCCGCTATTTTTTTTTATCATTTGATAAGATTAGTTTACGTATGCCACATTTGTAATTTCTTTTAGTTATTATAAAAGTTTGTCCTCCCCAAACTTGAAAAAGTATAAAAAAATAAATAATGAGATGAAATTTACCTGTAGTTAATCTTGTAATCTGTATTTGGAAAGCGAGATACAAATTACGTGGTAAATATTTAAATACGAATATAATTATTATATGTTATCCATTGTAGGTTTTTTAGCTAGAAGTTTGTTCATAAATTGTTTATTGTCATTATTTGGAGTCAATAAAAAGGAAAACATTTAAAGTGGAAAACGTCACTTTTAATATATTATTTGGCAGTCTTTGAAATGTTGGCACCAAATTTGAATAGTCATTTTAACATTTAAAGCGCTATTGAAAACTAGCAATTTCCTCGAATAAATTATTTAAATGCATAGGCAGTCCCATTCATTCTTGTGAACTGTATACGTAAAAAAGAATTTAGCGAGCCATTTATTTTTAAAATGCTTAAACACAATCTTGAAAGATAACACATCTTTGGCGATAGAATTTTATCTATTGCTTCAAGTGAATATGCAATTTTGAAAATAACTACAGTTTTATAGGATGTGCTGTATTTTTTATATCTCCAAGTGTGTTTCTTTCAGGCAAAACACAAACATTTGTCATTTTATTTGCTGTGATTCTTATAAACTGTGTTATAAACTGTGTCCAACATTTGTCAGGAAAAGTATTTATTTAATAAAATATTTTATGTTTATAAAAACATTTTATTAGATAAAAGAATTTTTTTACATAGATTTTAATTTTAAAATGTACAGTTTTATATATCTATATCATATCACACTGTAAAAAAAGACAGATGTTTCTTAATTTAGAACAAAGTATAATAGCTACAAATGAAACTGAACAATAATCTTTTCGGACTCGACCAGGTTTCAGAAAAGTATTCGTATATTTTTATAAATCTCACAAAATAAATAAATAAAATCCAATTGAAAGGATAATTTATAATAATAATTTTTTTATTAGCTGCTTGTAGTTTTCAAAAACTTTTTCGAGTAGATGTTATAGTAAATAACTTCTCTTTACCGCGAAAACCAATTTTTTTGTATGCTTTGATGTCTCAAATAAATATTTTTAAGTACAGCAAGCATCTTTAATTGAAAAAACATATAGAATTCAAAATATCAATACGATTAAAATTAACTTTTTTCTTCTATATCTACCTACACAAATTCAGTTCTGCAGCTGAAATTATTTAGATGAGGTATGAAAGTCTCATAAAAACTAATTTTGAGGTAGAAGGAACTTATTCAACCGTGTAAAAATTACTCAAATCTGAAAAAAAGATAACTGATGATAAACTTGTTTAACTGAAAAACATAACGGATGATAAATTTGTTTAATTGAAAAACATAACTGATAATATTCTGTTTTACTAAAAAACATATAGAATCAACAGTAGTAACAATAACATTAAAATCAACATTTTTCGTTAAATTTACCTTTGCATTTTGAGTCTTGCAGCTAAAATTGTTTAATTGAGGCCTGATAACATTCAAAAAGCCTATTTTGGGCAGAGAGGACTGATTGAGCATTGCAAGTTACTCAGAATTTAAAATTATTGAACATTTGTCGGCGCACACTCACAAAGGAATATATCTGCATAATTAAATCTGGGGAGGTAAGTTCGAAAAGGACAATGTCCCATGAGAACGCTGTTGTGTGCGGGAAGAGGTTATAGTAGTTTACATATACTTTTAGTGTAAGATTACTGTGTGCTAACCTTTGTCTAAAATCAATTCCCATGCATTGATTATTTTTACTTTTAGTGAACGTTTTATTTATCTGTGTGGAATTTGGATATGTATGTCTATATGTGATTTAGTAGTTGCTTCCTTTGCGAGAAAGTCCGCTGTTTCAATACTCAGGATGCCTGTTTAGGTTGACACGTAGTCAAGACCTACTTTATTTTAAAAGAACTTAAGTGTTTTTTTTTTTTTTTTTTTTTTTAGGATTATTGGTGCTTTAAATATCGTATGAGTATGGATAATTTGCAGACTGAACAGAAAATTGCTATAAATTTGCCCGAAAAGGTTTGTGGTGTTTATCAGAACCCAGCCTAGATCTTTCAAGTTTGCAAAGAGTTCTGCCTGATAATCAGAGTTGTGATCCCGTAGTTTGCAAGCCCGCTGATCTGAAACGCCGCCCCTCTTCATTGTACAGAATGCCGTCTCTGCTCCGGTGGCAGTTCTAGATAAATCAGTAAAAAGAAGAATGAAAGATGAGGGTAAGAAAGAATTAAGTTTGGTGTTTATTTCGAAGTAAGATATCATATAAGACAGATCGTATTAGCCAGCTCAGAACTTTGTGTTGTACCGTGATGTTCGGAAAGAGTTTACTTGGAGTCGCTTTGTGTTGCATTTGGAATGTGACAATTTTTGTGTTCATATGTGAATACAATGTGGTATAGCATTTAATATGTTCGTGTAGATTGTTTTTTATCCTCGTGAGAATTAAACTTTAGTTTCTCTAAGCGTGTACATGATTTTCTACTAAAAATGAACAAAGTTTTTTTTTTTTTTTTTTTTTTTTTTTTTTTTTTTTTTTTTTTTTTTTTTTTAACAAGCCACTTAATTATATTTTTTGTTTTGAATGCTTTTGGTACATTAGTGTTGACATATTTATTTCAAAGATTTTCATTCTTCATCAATATGTTGACGGCTCTCTATGGAGTTCCGCACAAAACACTTTGCAGAAATGTATGACCAGTATTTTTTTGTTTACATACCTAGCGTTTCAGGATAATTACAAACGTATTTTTTACATATATGAACCAGAGGTTTGAAAATCGCAAGTGAACGGTCATCCTTGACCATATAGTGTATATGCTTATTATGTCACTTAAATTGCAGATACACATGAAAGAAATATTTTTAATTTTTTAATCATTTTGAGTATTGTCAATAGAAGCATGTCCTTAGGCATTGCTCTATAGATGTAAAAAATGGCATAGGACATGCAACTCAAAATTTCATAACACGATTAATTTTAGTGTTGGATCAATGGGACATTTTTTCCTTTTCTTTGAGTATAAAAGAAAATTTTTACTAAACATCACGCATGATATCAGGGGAACAGTATAAAAAAAATGTAATATTTTAAGAAGTGCTTATCGATCCAAGATACTTAAAAAACATTTTTTTACTTCATTTATGACTTTTCTTTAAATGAAACGATAAATCTTTTACAAATGTTTAAGAATTAGCACTTGAACATCATTTAGATATGACAACCTATATAAGAAATCCATTCAAAAAAAAAAAAATAAATTAAATCATATAAGTAGAGCTTTTTTTCTTTACAAAAAATTCAGAATCTATCCAGGAATTAATAAGACGATGATCGTGATTTTTTTTTACAAGAAGCTGGAAGTTCGCAGGGGGTACTTTATAGACAGTAAGTATCAGTTACAGATTCTGCAAAAGTCACTTGGTGTTTTAGCCTTGCATAGTACGGATTCTCCTCTAAGCAGACACGTGTTTAAAAATGGTGTTAGTATTTCAGAATGGAAAGAAATGGCAAGTAGCGATGCCATATAACGCTTTGTTTAAAATGAAACAAATTGACTACCGAGGGGCTTGTCGTGTTAATTGAAGTCTGCGGGAAGAATTCTTTCTCAGAGTCTGAAGTTGTTAAGTGACAAAAAACCTTCAAAGATGGAAGAGAGAACGCCAATGACGAATAGCACGCTGAACTTCAGTTAATGTGGTTAAAATTAAACCATGCTTATACTCCTTGTATGAATGTCCGAATTATTTTAGAGACGTTTAGACATATAAAATCGATGGGTGTAAAATAGACGCAGAAATACTACTAATGCGAAAAATTTTGCAAAAATTTATGCCAAGATATCTTTTGTAGTGACTCAGTTCGTGACAAAATACATCGTTGCAATGCTGCCTCACCTGCCGTATAGTTGCGAGCTGTCGCCGGCCGTTTTTCTATTCCCTCATTTAAAATTCAACATTAAAGGTCTTCGTTTTGAAAATCTGGAAAAAAATTAAAAAAAAAAATTAAGGCAAGTTTTTACAAGCATTTATTTGAAGACTTCCAGGTTCAAATGAACGAGCAGCAGAGTCGTTGCCAGTGGTGTATTAATGTTGCAAAAGGCTATTTTGATAAAAATAAAAATATTACTTGTATGCAAAATCACATTAAAGAAGAAAAAAATTTAGGAACCAGTATCATCATCATCAGTGTCAAAGACTTTGTATATCACGAAAGTCTTCTGATTATACGGAGAGATTTTGTAAGAAATGCATATTGATTAATTAAAGAAAATAAAAAAAAGAAACACGATTAAAAATAAATATATTAAACGTTTTTTCTCAGCCAGAGAAAGTATAAAGTAATTATTTAGGAAAAAAATTTAAAAGCACAGCTTAATGAATTGCTTTAATTTTTACATTATTATTTGCAATCATCAGTAACACAATTACAATTAGACAATTTTTTAATAAGACACCATTCATGATTAATTAAATAAAAATTTCTACTTATTTCAAAATAAATGTTATCATTTATAAAAAAACAGTTTTCTAAATATTTTTAAACCCAGACAAACAATAAATATTTATAAGGGAAATATTTAAAAAGGATAACCTAAAGAATTGATTCAACTCGCATTTTATTATTTGCATTTATATCGTAAGGAAAAAAAGTCAAGCAGTATGAATAAATATAATATGTTTTATTTACATATTATATTTTGTTTAATACATTTTAAAATAATAATAATAAATAAATGGGATTTTTTTCAATAATTTCTTATGTTTAGTTTATTATTTTTTGCTAAAATATTTCCTGAAAGATATTTTTTAATAAATGTGCGGAGCACAGAAATCTTATTTTAATTAAATGATGCGAACAAAATGGCGACTTTTTAGTTTAAAGTATCTGATCATGTATAAGAAGTAATTGATTAATCCATGCAAATAATTTCTTATATTCTATTGGAATTTCCAATGTTTTCTTAAACTTTATAAATAAGGAATTCTCCTTTCGAATAAAGAAATAAATCACCGAAGAACTTTTTGAAATTAACTTGTATTTCGTATTATTTTCCAGTTAATGCCTCAAATCGGGAAGTTAATTTTGCATTATTATGAAAAAAAGTAGTTAAGAACTACTAATTTAAAGTTTTTTTTTTAATCTTTCTATGTGCGTGTTGGATTCTAATCGCCCATGACATCATACTGATTTTATATTACATCACTTTATGCATAAATGATGATTGGCTATCTTATCAAAGATCTCTATTGGTCCTCTTATTAAGAGTTACTATTGGATAATCTAGAATCCTAACTAAAATCTATAAATACATGTGTTTTCCATTATGTTCTGTTCTGCTCTTTCTTGCTTGTACTCTGTCATGACCTACTGTAAATAAACTCCTTCGATCCCATATCAACGCAGGGTCTTTTTCGTTCTGAAACCACAGCAGAGTGTGGTTCTTACTTACTTAGTGTTTTTCTGCGTTGAACGGAAAAGTGGGTCAGGCAAAATTTATTGCCATAGAGTACTTATGTTACTTTCGTCTGCGGTGTTTTAAACGATGACTGAAAACAAGGATTATTCGGTCGCTCCGTTTGATGGAAATAATTTCCAAATATGGAGCAGAAGAGTAACTGCGATTTTTGCGGCGAAAGAACTTGATGTTTTCTTGCAAAAGGAAGCAGATCCAGCAAAAGTTCCAGAAGTGATTAAAGCGAAAAAGGCTTACGCTTTATTATTATCGCTTTTAGAGGATAGGATTTTATCTTCTCTTCAAAAAGAAGATACCGCATGTAAAATCTGGAAATCCCTGCAGGCAACATATGAACTTAAAGGAGCAATTAATCAAATAATGACACGGAAAAGGCTGTCCACAATGAAAAAGAATAAAGATATTACAATGAGACAGCATATTGACGATGTTTTGAAATTAATTACTGACTTAACGATATCTGGTGCTCAGGTGAGTGACATTGACACAATTGTTTACATTTTAATGTCTTTGCCGAAGGAATTTGAATCCGTCAAAGTTGCGTTAGAAAATCAACCTGATACTAACTTGACTCTGGAATTTGTTATGCAAAGACTAATTGATGCTGAAGCATTAATGAGTGAATCCAGACTACTAAATCATTACTAAACTAAATCATTACTAAATCATTACTAAATCATTTAATGATAATATTGCTTTTATGTCGGCACAGAAAAAACTCTTTTGCAATTTTTGCAAAAAGAAAGGCCACACCTCAAAATTTTGTAGAATGAAAACGGTCAAATGTTATAATTGTTCAAAAATAGGTCACTATAAAAAATTTTGTAAAAATAAACCAGAAACGCAGATGGATGAAAAACAGTCAGCTTTTGAAATATCTTTTATGACTGGAAACACAAATAATTGGAAATTTATCATAGACTCAGGTGCGACATCACATATGTGTTCTATCAAAGAATGGTTCACTTCTCTTAATCCTGCAACTGGGACAATTAAATGTGCTTCAAAGGCAGCAGTGTTAAATGTGGAAGGTACTGGAAGTATAAATGGTACAATATCTGAGAATATTCGCATAACTTTAAAAGATGTATTATATGTACCGAATCTAAACGGACAATTAATTTCTGTCAAGAACATAGAAAAAGCAGATTTTTCAGTGATATTCAAGAATGAAGAAGTATTTATCGAAAAAGATAATAAGAAAATGAGCTTCGGTCATCGGGATATTCGTGGACAGTATATAAGTTATTTTACTCCATCTAATGAAAGTGCTTTGACATCAACGTACGATAAGGACTTATGGCACAGAAGACTTGGACACCACTGTAACCAGCCACTGATTCATTTGGGATTACCTACCCCTTCATCATTTTGTGAAATTTGTGCTCGTGCAAAATTCAGTGCAACACCAGCTGGCAAAGGTCCGAGAAACAGAGAAAAAGAACCAATGTTGATGATTCACACGGATACTTGTGGACCCATATTTCCTGAAACTATTGGAGGTGAGAAATATTTTCTAACTATTACTGATGATTTTTCGCGATTTACTGAAGTTCGATTACTTAAAAAGAAAAGTGATGCAGCTCGTGAACTAATATCGTTTTGTAAATTAAATCCTTCCGTTAAGAAAATTAGATGTGATAATGCAAAAAAATTTATAGAGGGAGAACTTTTAAATTTTACAAATGAAGTGGGTATGAAAATTGATCCAGCTCCCCCATATACTTCATACTTGAATGGAATATCTGAGCGCGTTAATAGAACTCTCTTGGAAAAAGGGAGGGCAATGCTATATGAATCCAATTTGCCTAAGAGCTATTGGGGTTTAGCAGTACTAACTGCAGCTTATCTTAAAAATAGATTGCCAAGTAATTCTATTGATAATGATACTCCATATTATTTGAAATATAATAGCAAACCAGATGTGAAAAATCTCAGAGTATTTGGCTGTGACGCCTATGCACTTGTACCTACTAACTTAAGAAAGAAATTAGATGAAAAAAGCAAGAAAATGATATTTGTAGGCTATACTTCAATGGGATATCGACTACTGGATCCCACAACAAATCGGATAACTGTTTCTAAAAACGTTAAATTCAATGAAGAAAAGAAAAATTCAGTTAATTTTAAACATACAACTGAAAATATTGGGGAAAATTATCCGGAATCTAAAAATCAAAATGATTAAAATAAAACAGACTCTGAAACTTTAGTGCAAAAAAAACTTGAAAGCGATAAAAATTCAATTAATGAAAATATTATAAGATCCTCTTCTAGAGAAAAGAAACAACCCATAAGATATCCAGAGCCAGAAATATATGAAGCAATGCTCGCTCAAGAAGAAACTTTAACTTTTGATGACATTTCCTCTTTGCCGTACAGTGAAAAACAAAAATGGGAACTAGCCATGGACAATGAAATGAAATCCATTAAAGAAAACGATGTCTGGGACTCAGAGGAATTACCATTAGACAGAAAAGCCATCTCTTGCAAGTGGGTGTTACGTAGGAAAAGAGACGGTAAGTATAAGGCAAGGCTGGTAGCTCGCGGGTTCATGCAGCAAGAAGGAATAGACTATACTCAGACATTTTCACCGGTTATAAACATGCCTGCCTTGCGTTTCATATTAGTTATTATGTTGAATGAAAATTTAAATGTTTTTGTTTTGGATGTTAAAACTGCTTTTTTAAATGGTGAATTAAATGAAGTTATTTATATGGATCAACCCAAGGGGTATGATGACAATAGTGATAGGAAATGCAAACTTAAAAAGAGTTTGTATGGCCTAAAGCAAGCCCCACGACAATGGTATGAAAAATTTCAAAATTTTGTAATTAAACTGGGATTTAAACAACTTAATTCTGAACCTTGTATTTTTGTAAGAGATGGAAACTCTAAGAAAATTATAATGGCTTTGTACGTTGATGACCTTTTAATTTCCGGTTCAAATGTTAGAGAAATTAATGTTATTATTGATATGTTATCTAAAGAATTTCAAATGTCAAAATCAGAAAAAGTTTCAGAATTTCTAGGTATTCGAATGGAATTTACTCCAGAAGGACTGTTTTTAGATCAGGAACATTACATTTTAAGATTGTTGAAAAAGTACAATATGCTTGATTGTAATCCTTGTTCTGTTCCTATTGAACTAAATCAACCCCTGCTATGTTTGAAAAAGGTAATGCTTTTAATGGGCCTTATCGCAAACTAATAGGGTCTTTATTGTATTTAGCTTATGTATCCAGACCAGACATTTTATTTGCAGTCAATTGCTTAAGTCAACTCCAGGAACGTCCTACTGATGTTGCCTGGAATGCCTTAAAGAAAATATTGAGATACTTGAAAGGTACTGTAAAATTAAAAATAAACTACAAAAAGTGTAATTTAGATGATTCGGATTTGTCTATATATGTAGATGCAGATTGGGGGTCAAACTCAATTGATAGGAAGTCTGTGTCTGGTTACATAATAATGTTTTGTAACTGTCCTGTATTATGGTGTGTAAATAAACAAAAGACTGTTGCTCTTTCAACCACAGAAGCTGAAATAATTGCTCTGTGCAAAGGTATTCAAGACATTTTGTGGATGAAAAATATTGCCTGTGAAATTGTAAGTGTTAAAAATGTTTTGTGTATGAAGATAACCAATCATGCATCAAGTGCATAACTAATGAAAATAACTATGGGAGAATGAAACATATTGATATAAAACTGAAATTTATCCGTAATGTTATCAGAGAGAATCAAATTAAAATAGAGTATATTTCGACTGATAATCAAATTGCTGATATGATGACAAAATCTTTGCCTAAAGCTAAACTCCAAGCAATTTTACTCCAATGTAATATGAAAATATAATGTAAGATGCGATTAAGGGAGGGTGTTGGATTCTAATCGCCCATGACAACAATACTGATTTTATATTACATCACTTTATGCATAAATGATGATTGGCTATCTTATCAAAGATCTCTATTGGTCCTCTTATTAAGAGTTACTATTGGATAATCTAGAATCCTAACTAAAATCTATAAATACATGTGTTTTCCATTATGTTCTGTTCTGCTCTTTCTTGCTTGTACTCTGTCATGACCTACTGTAAATAAACTCCTTCGATCCCATATCAACGCAGGGTCTTTTTCGTTCTGAAACCACAGTGCGCAACTAACTTTCTGGTGTTTATTATCCATGAAATTTGGAATATATCGCAAGAAATACAAAAAATGGCTTATTGAAGGTATTGTCCCTCGCTAGCTATACATTATTGCTATCTTTCTGACAATACATGAATCCGCGATGATAAAACGATGCATCTTTGTACCAAAAACATTTATCTAATTAATTTTCTACCTCTTCGATATTAGCCAAGTGTTTCCCAGCTAAGCTATGCGCCATTGACCGGAACAAGAGATAATGGGAAATATCTAATTCTGGACAATATTTCGGCTACGTTAACAGATCCTATTTCAGTATTTTAAGAATGTACTGAATGACGGAATTGCGATAGTACAGAACGCTGTCGCGCTGAAACATCACTCATTTGTGACCCATTCTGGCCGATGTTCGAGCAATTCATGATTAAAGTTAATTAGTTCTTACCGATTGCGATTCCCATTATCAGTTTCGCTTGTTCTCAACAGCTCATAGTACATGATACCTTTCTACTCACAACAAATGCTAGACATTGTCTTCCTTCCAAAGCGATTTGGCCGTGTCATTCGATGTTGAATATTCGACAAGCGAAAATAATGATTTTTTGCATTGAGATTCTCGAAATGTATCCACTTATCTTCATCAATAACAATTCGATACAGGAAACTCTTTCTACTGTGCCGCAAAAATAATTTTTTGACAATGACTTTTCGATTTTTCATCTGTCTCTCAGTAAACTTATGCGACACCCATTTTTTATCCTTTTAATTTTTTCCATGAAATTTAAAGCGTTTGTAATTAGTTTGTCGAGTCATGTTTAACCCTTTCCTGCGCACTATTCTTTAAAGTTGGAATTTAAAGAAAAAAAAAATATGCAATCTATTTAGGCCTAGAGGAATACACAGGTAGTTTTTTGTAAAGATTGCATTTACCATTTTAATTATACAGCTGTTGCCGAAGTGGTAACCTCCCATGAGTAAAGCATTGATAAGCGCAGTGAGAAGAGCATTGCTGTGAAGCGCGTATTATAGTAAAACATTTTTATCTATTATTTAAAAACAGTAGAGTTTGATCTCTGTGGTGCTGCCATCTAGAACTCATAAGATAGATTTAAAGTAGCCATTAGAGTAGTTTTTGGAATATTCACGGAGTTTTTGTGTCTCTAAAGAGGGGGGAGCTTTAGGTGTTGCCGACTCGGCAACACTGCGCGTTAAAGAATTAATGTCTCTCCAAGTTAATCTTGCTTTTTTTTATAATTTTCCTCCAATAACTCTTGCAGATAGGCATCCTCATTTGTTTTGGTTTTCCAGGGAAATTACCTCGTCTAAATTATTTAATCAAATCTTCGCAGGTACTTTCCGATTATGTATGTTTACCTTAAGCTTCCTTATCAAACGATGTCCTTCAGCTGCAATTTCTTATTAGATTAAAGCAGAAAATCTAAATTTTCCACAAACGCTATTTATTTGGCACAAAACGTGCATCTTCATTGTTAGAAAAAACATTTTTGCTTTGCGATATTTATTGATATTGCGACAGTTTATTCTTGATACATGTCCAAGCAAGCTATTAAAAAAACATAACTTTAGACATGTATGTTGTCTATATGTGTCATTAACGCCATCCATGTGTGAAATCCAGAAATTTACTTTCGCATCTAATACAGTAATTTTAATTTTTTAAACATTAGATAAATGGAAGTTTAGTTTTTACATTGACCGTTCTTGTATTATGGAACATATTTAATATTTTCTGGCTCTAGTATGTCACAAAGTAATGTTATTCATAGTTTTAAAAAACAAAAGCATACCACCCATGCTATTCTATCGTCAAAACTTCGCAAATTGGTATAGAAGATTCCATTTACCACAGAATAGTGCCTATTTCCTCAATAAAAATAGTATAAGTATTGCGTTAGTTTTTCAGAGATAAACATAAAGAAATTAGTACTGGAAAAATGATTTCACTTTCCATCCAAAACTATAGCTATATTCCAAATATATATTAAGAATATCGCTTGGCAAAATACTTAATACTTAAAATAAAAACAGTCTTAAAAGCCTTCTTTTATAAACATAAAATTTTCTTTTCAATATAACGTTATTTTCAGGGGGAAAATTAATGTTTTAGTCCAAAAATTTCAGTTACAATATATAACTTGATATATTTACTCGCTTTCTTCTTATTTTATATATTTACTTGATTTCTTCAAAAAATATAATATTTTTTAATATTTGCCAAAAAATTCGAACAATTACTAAATAAACTCATTTTCTTTTAATAAGTCCTTTACTAAGATGCCAAAAATGCACTGTAAAATAATTAGATTAAAAAAAATGTTCAAAGGATATAGAGTTCATGCAAGTAAATTTGATAAAACATATCTCATTTCTGTTTTTTTTTTTTTTTTTTTTTTTTTTTTTTTTTTTTCGGGATAATACAATTGGTTAAAAAAAAAAAAAAAAAAAAAAAAAAAAAAAAAAAAAAAACTTTAAAGTTTTTTTGGGAATTTTTGAATTGACTTCACATAGCAAAGTCTTAAATTAATTAATACTACACCATTAATGAGTACCCGCGCATTTTTTAATATATCCTTTTAATTTTTTGTGCATTATTTTTAATTATTTTTCATAAAAGTTTTACAATGTTCATTTTTGCAGTTTTATAGCCTCTTGCCATAGTTTCGCTAGCATTTTTTAGAGTATCATTGAAATCTTCGTTTTTTTTGTGTTTTTTTCAAGATTTCTACAATTGCAATAGATAAAGGCGTGAAAATATATTAAAATAAAACTGAGTTATAATCAAGTCCTGAAAATCTGTTCAAAAAATAAGTCAAAAACTCAGTGTAAACATATTTTTTAATACAATTCTAGCCTGTAAAGAAGTTAGTGAAACACACATTTCATATTAGCATACAAAACCTAACTTGGATTAAATAAAATAATGTAAATTAAAATAGAATATCGCTTTATTTTGTCGTACTTAAATACAGCCCCCCCCCCCAAAAAAAAAAAAAAAAAAAAGAAAAAAAAACGAGTTTGTACTGGAATTTTGCGTTTACCTTCCGTTAAAGTAACTAAAAATAAAGATCTAGTTGTAAAAAAGGTGCATGAAAAATTATTAAATGTTCTTTTACAAAAAGAGCTACTCTTTAAAATTAAAAAGCCATCAATGTTAAAAATCATAAGTAAAGAAATAAGGACAAATATTTTTCGTGATCTTTCAATCACAAGCGCTATTATTTTGTAGGGGTCGTTCTATTGGAATGTCACAATTACTATTCTAATTATATCTCAATTTGAGAAGAGAATTTATTCTGTTAATAATTTGGTGGTGTATATTAAATTGATCTGTTCTGACTCGGAAGTTTTTGTTACTGTCACAATATTGAACCAAATCTAAGTGATTTAATATATTGAAAATTTTATGTAAAGGAAATAGTGTATGTATTGATGTTTGGTGGTGTTTGCGTATTATTGAATAATTAACGCGTTTAAAACAACCACATAAACATTTAATAATACATTTCACAAGACTCACAAAAAATAATGCACCAAGAAAAAGAATAATGAAAAGGTAAATATAACATCGTTTGTTGCTATGCAGTTGTTGTTGCCATGCGGCTGGTATAAATTCTTTTCTTTCAAAATAGCGTTTCCTTCATCAATGGAGTGATAATTAGAAACGAAACACGCGCGCGAGAATAAATTAGACAAATACTACAGATGTTTCATCGCATGAAATATCTCATATATGGTTTAATATTTTGAAAATATGTAACACTTCAGCTTTGGACCGTACCAATATCATGTACACCTCCAACGAATAATAGGCTGATCCTTTTACCACAACTGGTATAAATATACCGCAGTCAATGCGACTGCGACATCCTAATGGAAACATCCTTGAAAATGATCGGATTTGCAAAAAAATATGTATATATATATATACCGGGAGTCATATTTTCCGTTTCTTTTTACACAATTTTTGACATCAATGTTAATTAATGTCATTAAGTTTAAACTTATTTAATTGAAATTGATAAATTTCTTCAAAATCTCCAAATGTCACATTGCAGAAGTATTTTGCAAACGAAAATTTCGGTTTTCCATACACACACAAATACACACACTAAATAATAACAATAACAATTTCAAGTAAATTTTACATAATATTCTGGTATCATTGTAGTGTTTGGAAATTAATATAAGTAGAAAAAAATCATTAGAGCTGAAAGGGTTTTAAAGCCAATTAATTTGTCGTGGAATATTTATAAATTTTGTAATTAAATAAACCTTAATTTTTAGTTATTTATTTTGATCGCTATGAATGTTGATTCATTCCAGAATCACGTATGCATGACAAAAAAGATTTAAATTATATGTTTGCAAAGATACAGATTGACATATTCCGAATTTTGAAAATTTCAATGTTGTAAAACAAAATATTCTATAAAACTTTAAAAAAACCAGACATAACTTTTTTCCTCCATCATCAATTAATGAATTTTATAATTTAATGAAGATGGGCATTAAGCAATATATTGATATCTTTACAATAAAAAGAAATATTTTAAAATATATGCGGAATTTAAAAAATAAATATTTTCAAAACCTGTCTTTATTTGAAAGATATGAATCTTAAAATATTCCCAAGAAAAAATATTAATTACAATTGTTGAGAGAAAAATATAACTATAAAAATGTGATTTTACAAAAAAGAATTATTTGAAAGTTAATGATAGGAAAAATAACGAATTTATAAAGTGTTGTTCAGTATTTATGTACTAAGTTCTGTCTAAGGAAAAATAAATTTTGCAAACGCATATTTTTACTTTATTAATAAAAATAGATGGTAATTATTAGTATTCTGGAGAATTTTTGTTAAAAATATTTTGTTGTCTAACCTTTGGCGAAAATGATTGAAAGCTGATGTTAAGTACCATACTCCAAGACATAATTAATCAATGACAAGAACGAATTGTTTGCATTCTTTTATTGTGCAATGAATAGTATGCCCTTCTCTTAATCGTATAAGAACAAATCTACCAAATACTTTGCCTGCCTATGATATTGCAATTAATATTTTTCTAGTTTTCTAGACTTATTATTTTGAAAGATTAAAAAAACTTTTTTTTACAATTTTGGCATGTTTATTAGTTGATTCTACTATTTGTTTGAATTAAATACAAAAACGCAATTAATATCTCTCCCTATTTGCGAATAATAAGGTAATTGTGGATTAGTTGAAAAATGCGTCGTTTTGACAATTTGAAGGCTGGAAAAATATATTTCGCCTTTCTGCATCTGGTTTTTGATGCGTTAATAATTTTATAAATAAATAGCAAATATATTCATAGTCTGACCCGTCTGTCTTTTTGTCCACATATAACAGCATAA
Organism: Maratus speculifer; assembly: GCA_964019185.1. Taxonomy (NCBI): domain Eukaryota; kingdom Metazoa; phylum Arthropoda; class Arachnida; order Araneae; family Salticidae; genus Maratus; species Maratus speculifer. The sequence continues at coordinate 111,028,528 of OZ025298.1, read as the reverse complement.
AAAATTCCCAATTGAATGGTTTTAAATATTAAATGTATAAAACTTTGCAAAATTTTACGAATCTGTTTTAAATTTTATTAAAATTGAATGCTAAGTTTCAATTAGAGAAACAGTCAAAAGTAGTGCATTATTTTACAACCAAAATAAGAAATAAAAAAATAAAATAAAAACAATACAGGAAACTATCTTTGATCAAAACCATTTCTGCGTGTTTCTTTCCAAAAACTTTTATGTACCCCCTTTATTACCCTTTTTTATGTATCCCCGGCCCAGGAAAACAACCATAGAGGTGAGCTTTACCCTCTTAAATTCTTAAATTCTTGAAAAGTCATGAATCATTATCAATCTTTTTTTCAAGCTATGGTATCAAGATGAACATTTTAAACAAATTCCCTGGATTTATAGCATGTGCGTTTACTTGTTTAAAATTTTACAGCAATTTATTTACATTTTAATTAGAAAACCTTAACTTAATTAAACCTTAACTTAATTACACCTTTTCTTAATTTAAAGTAGTGAAAAAAAATAAACTTTTAAAAAAGCTAAAAGCGTCACTGTATGAAAAATGTTTTACCATACTCTAAATTATATTTTTATTAAAAATCTCTAAATCCGAGCTTGCAGGAATTCGATAAAATTTTTCAATAGAATATTATACCATCCGGGAAAAGAACTTAGCGGATACAGAGGACTCCTTATGATTAAAATAAAATATATTTGAGTTTATCTTATTAAATCTTTATTGACTGTGGTACTGGAAATTTATTTCAGCACAGTTAGTCATTTTTTAACTGGATTTCATAAAAATAATAGATAGATTTTAAAATGAAAGACAAATGCTTATAGTTACTGTAAGTAATTATTTTCCAGGAGATAAATGCATAAATTTACTGAGTGGGCATAGATGATGCCTGAGGATTCAATTTCAATAATTATTGATAGCTTTAATAAAAGATAATCAATTCACTCCTTAATTTCTAGCAGTTTTTCTATAAAACAAAATATCTCTTACTTATTCACTTATAAAATTGTGTAATTTTGAAGACTACGTGTTGAAAATATAATGAAAGTGTTTATATGTGTTATTTTAAAGTGTTCTAATTTGTGTAGTGTTTACAATGTGCTGTTAATTTAGTGATAAAGTTTTGTGGAGCAAAACACTACATTTAAAAAAAAAAATTAGAAAAGTTTCACATCTCAACCGAAACGTTAAGTTTCTGTAAAGAAATTTCGGGTTTCATTTTATTCCGTTTTCAATATGGAAATTTCCAAAACGATCGGAAATATTTCTGCTGCTGTGCGTATTTTCAGCTAATTACCAGTCATAAAATAAAATACTTCGTTCTCAAAATGGATCTATTCGTTTCATAAAAAGCAATTAGTTGCAGCTAACTCATGAGGAATTTATCTGAGGTTCTCATTTTTTATTTACTATATTTTAAGAAAAGATTATAAATTTAATAAGTGTCAATGAATAGATTTGGAACAAATGCTCGATTTTCACAGTTCTTTTTATCATAGAATGCGTTCGTTTATACTGTTATAATAAAGAACTAAACATAAAATAATAAAATAATAAAATAATAAAATAATAAAATTGAAAATCCGCATTTGTTGAAAATCCATTATCTATAGCTGCTATTTTTCTGACTAAAAACCAGCTCAATCCAATCGTAGATCTCTTTCTGAATTTTTATGATATTTGTCTCATTTTTTAAAAAGTTTCTTCATAGAGGTGGTAATTACATTGTGTAAACGAATCCTTTCTTTCATTGTTGACGAATGCTCAGGTGAAAAAAATATTTCATACAACTACTTGTATTTTCTACATTTATATCCCAATTACAATAAATTTTATACTACACATTTCAAAATTTTCTAACACCAGCGTTAAATTTGTTTGACAACCCTGCAGGATAAAATTTTAAAACATGCCAGACATTTTTCTATTAAAATAAAAGCTTGCTATATGTCTATGAATATATGTGTACCTTTTTACACAAATCAACAAACATTTTGTACAGTATCCACAAATTTGTTTTCTACAGCGACAAGTCATTTCGTGCATTTTTATTTACACGTGATCCCAAACATTATTATTCTTCTATAATTACTTGTTGTCCTCTTGATTATCGTCCTAATGAAATCGAGGTTCAAAAATATAAGATCAAGCTCTTTATAATGTTTTGAAAAAATATGACAATTTTTTTTAATATTTTACAAAACATTAAAAACTTAAAATATCGGATGATTAATGAACTTATAGTTAAATATATATGTATACACATATATAAATCGTATCATAATTAAGGTGAATACAAATATATAATTAAGGTGAATAAAAATATTTATTACATATTTATTGCAAAGTAGCAAAAAAATAGCCTTTCCTACCTTTCCTATTTAAGAATTCTTTTTAATTTTTAGCAAAGATCATATCAGCAGGAATAATAAGGACAAAGAAATACTGTTTTCTTTAATTTTATGAATTTTTCAGGAAATATTTATTTAACAAATTTCAGATAAATTTATTTTAAAAAATGCACATAATAAAAATATTGTTGCATTTTCTTCATGTTTATTTATTTATTACTTTAATATTTTAATTCTTGCAGGATATTTTATTTTTAATCACTTATTTTCTTAAAAATGAACGCAAAGAACCAGCAAAAAATCTTGTTCAAAAATATAATTTTACGACACAAATAAACTAAATACTTTTTAAACTGTGTTTCCATAGTAAACTATGCGCACAGAAAGACTCATACATGCTTTTATATAAAAAACTTTCTACATGATACTTACATAAGTATAATTAATGCAATTGAAAAAAGCACATAAATTATTAAATTTGTATTTAAAAAATCAAGCAAGGGGATAAATGTGTAAAAATACTTCTTTGCTTTATGGATTTTTCAAATAGTATAAAAATAAATAAATATAAAAGCAATATAAAAAATACCAACATAAAATGTTATGAATATGCTTCTGATTTAAATACAGACAAAAAAATTAAGTATTAAGTTCTATATTGATGCAAGTTACATTTGTGTGGTATCTGGAATCGGCACTGATGTGTCCATGCATAAGATTTTAATAGTTTACACGATTCACTATTCATTTTTACATCATTTAATCTGCAATATTTATTTACCATACTTATCATAGGTAGTTTGTGCATGGCCTACCTAGAAAAAATTAAATGTGCCTCTTTCAACATATGTGACGAAGGTGGGCTAGGAAAGCAATACCTATTTCAATTGCGATCTTACGAGACTCTGGCACTTAAAACCCCCGGCAATTCCAGGAGAAGGCAAGCTCCATAATATATATATACCCACCCTCCTACTAAACAAACTAAAACACATCCATACCACCTATTCCCAATTTCAATTTTAACAACGGAGCCTGGGCATGCAATAGTTTCTGATTCTCCTTCTCAGTGCTAATTTTTGTCGCACATACATCCGCCCATTGTCGCGTATGGGATCTGTTCCCCGCGGAAAGTTTCCTATTTTGTTATTTTGTATTGTTATATGATTCCTGTTTGTTCCTATTTAACTTACCTGCTCTCTGTCCCTTTGATTCCTTTTACACCTAGCAAATGCAATCCTGATTTGAGTTTTTGTACTAATTCCGCCGACTGTCGCGATTTTGGATGTTTCGGCTTTGGCTGAATTCTGTTTTTTAGACCTTAATAAAGGTGACCAGGAGGGATACTTACAGACCTGTTTTCCTTGTCTGGGCTGCCCGTCTTAGGCAAACAAACAGTTTATGCTTAGATCAGAATTATGAAAAAAAAAATATCAGATGAAATTAACTTGATTTTGATTCGTCATGATTTTGATTCGTAACTTGAAAATATGATACGAATTAGCTAACAAATATTAAATATGCACAAAACCATTTTCTTTTATCATGAACAAGTTAATTTTTTAATAATTCTATTTATTTATTGCTCATTGTCATTAATGGGAAACAACAAAAAGGACTATACATTAACTAACAATTTTAATGTATTTTAATGTACAGTCTGTAAAAAAAAGTAAAAAAAACCCTTCTAACTAAACAATAAATTAACGTGCTAAAAATTACTGGTAGCACACAGTTGCAAAAAAAGCTTATTTAAAATAATGTACATAAAATTTTCTTAGAGGGCCATTTACATATTAAAACGAGCCCAAACTTCATTTTATTCAATTATAATTCACAATTTAAAGAAATATTAAAAATCTTATGGCTAGACACCAAATTTCACAGTTGGATGATGCGTTTTTGGTGCTCATTTAAAGTTTGGTGCTTCTAATGTTAAATTAGATTTTCATATTCTTATTAATATCTCCTTAAATCATACGTCTAATGAGCTATTTTTTATGCAGAAATAATACTAAAATGCCTAAACATAAATACGTTGAATTTGCAAATATTACAAATTTGTGATATGAATTATGAAAATAATATTCCAAATATATATATATATATAATTATGGGGGAAAAATTGCAACCTGCAACTTCTTTTAATGTTTTTAGCTTCATCATTTCTTGGTTTATGCAAATTCCAAATTTCAAAGTTTTATTCCAAGTAGTTTTCAAACTATAATTTAATTCCAGCAAAACTTTGGTTTAACAAACCGTCTAAGATAAAAGGAACTAGATATTTTGAAATTCTTATGCTATCCTATAATCTAGCTATCCTAAACGACTGCTTGCGTGGCGCATACGGTGCGTTAATCAAGAAAAGTGTCAACAAGGTTCAACAATCGAGTACTGAACTTCAATTCGGATAGAGCTCCTAAAATGTTCTTGTTTAAATACAATTAATTTCTCGAAAACATATACATAACGAATTGCATGAAAATTTTTTATGCTAGTTGAATAGTGTAGAAATATTTTATGCTGTCAAACACTGCTATTGAAAAAACAGAATGTGGGCTCGTTTTATATGTAGAATTCCACCTACGCAATTTTTTATATACCATTTAAAAGTTTCGATCCGATCACATCCCTCATAACATGCATGGTTACAGTGACGTCACTGTGGCCACAACACATCTGTGACCAAAATGCCACCACTCAGTGACGTCACATTGTGACTGCGATGTAACTCTTAAAAATCTTTAGAAAATTACGAAAATTCTTCAAAACATGTTATTTACTTTAAAAAACACTTTTGTTACAGCTTCGTCATGATGTTAATGTCAAAGTAGTCACAAATGACACATTTTTCACAAATTTGTCGCACCATGACTTCACAAAGAGGTCACAATCTAACTTCACAAACGAGCTCTAAAACGGCCATAACGACTTCACATTTTAGTCACTGTGACTTCACATCGACGTCACGTGACATCACGTCGACAATCGATGGTCACAGAACCGATGGTCACGAAGTCCCAGTGTGACTTCACAAAGACGTCGCAGTGACGCCACCATGCCTTACGGGTTAGTACCAGTAATTTTCTTCTAAGATAATTTTTGCAGAGTTAGTAGGAAGTGTTTACATTTTTTCCTCACGACTGCGCTATACAAACTTTAAACAGCGACCTGTATTTAATTTTTTACCGAAATTAAAATAGACATTTTGCTTTTGAAGCGCTTTTTAAACTGAGAAGTTTCCATAAATGAATTATTTAAATGCTGATGTTGTCTATTCCATTACATTCAGTTTCATATATAAAAAAGAATACATTTTCCCATTTATGTCTATGATGCTCAAACGCATTCTTTCAAAGACAATATATCTAGGGCGATAATATTTTATATATTGCGTGAAGGGAATGTATAATTTTTTAAGGAACTTTTTGAAGAGTGTGTTGCATTTTTAATATCTCAACACGCATTTCTCCCATACAGAATGAAGACTGTTTTTTGTTATATTTGCAGTAAACGTCAGTAAAATTCCTTCTTTATTTGAATGCACTGTAAAAAAAAAATTGTGAAGGTACTAAACATTTTCTAGGAAACTGGGATTCCAAGAACTTTTCATGTAACGATAACAGGAAAAATTCATGTAATCGATTCTGAAACTTGAATTTTTGCTGTTACCGTTACAGGAAAAGTTCTTGGAATCCCAGTTTCCTAGAAAAGATTTAGTACCTTTGCAGATTTTTTTTTACAGTGTGGTTTATTTTTAAGCTGATCTTTATCTTTTCTCGTACATTTTAAATTGATTTTAATTATTCTCATTATATTTTCATACGCTAAAGAAAGGGTAAATGTTTATTATTTTAAGAAAACATAATATAAATATCTATGGGTAGATTAAAAAAAATTTTCGAATTACCCATCATTTTAGCAGGTAACTTTACCTTAGCCTCATTTATGAGGCTTCAGAGCTAATGGCGTATTTTTGAGACATTTTAAATATGTATTTCTGGAGAAAGGATTTTCGTTTGTACCAATTATCGGAAATGTTTCTGTTTATTTTTTAGAATATTCATAAGATTTCTAAAACCGGAAGAGCGATTTTTAACATGTTATCTTTTCTGAAATAATCATTCTCACCTGCGTAACTGAACCTGCATCATTAATAGAGTAATTTTATTATTATTACCAATGTTAATAGTGTTAATTATTTGATGAAATTTTTTTAAACAGAAAAATATTGCCATGTGATATAATAGCAGCAAAAAACACATATGCCATACTTGAAACTGATTAACGCATTTAAAAACTATTCAGAAAAATTTCCAAATTTATTTATACAAATATGTTTACATCACAAAAATATATTAAGCTCTGAGTTTCTTAAATATAAAAAACGATTTTAAAAACCGGGGATAACTCAAAAAATATATTTGATTGTATGTTTTTATTTATGGTTACTTTGTACTACCTTTGCCTTTTATTAATATTTTTTTCTACCAAAAAAAAAAAAAAAACATGCGAGAAAAAAATATACAATTGTTCTGTACAAAAAATGACAAAACCAAACAGCTATTTCTTCACACAGAACCTATCTAAATTATTTATTTGCAAATACATTTTTTTTACTGTAATATAATACTTTAAAATTGAAAAAAATAGCAGTGTTTTGTTAGTACATGAAAATTAAATTTGAAATTCTATAACGTATTTCAGGTATAAATTTTTGGATAATTCACAAATTTTAATACAGGGTCTACTCTCCCAACAGTGTCCAATGAATTATTACTAAACCTTTCGTTATAGGCATGTAGTTCAGATTCAATTAATTATAATGATAATGAAATAAATTTTAAAACACTTTTTTTAAAGGATTTTCGTCAGTAAATGCATTTCTTTAATAAACTAGTCGTTGGAGGCCACCGTAATACTTACCCATCAGGGATATGCATATTACAATATATGAAAACATAACATATGTAAACAATTTATAAAATGCATTACAATTCCAAAACAAAATATAAACGTATATTTAAGTCTTTTTAACACATAATCATGCTCTATTAATGAATTTCTGATGATCCAATTTCGATAAATTGTATAAAACGGCAAACTATTCAAGTAGCACTGAATTGCGTAAAAGAAACATCCTTCTAATTCCAAAAATAATAATCATATTCACTAACGATTTCTTGCATCAAATTAAGTATCTCATTTCCAATTGAAAGATATCTTTGAATTGAAATTTGAATGAAATACAGGGTCATGAAAAATCAAAGAATGTGGAAAATAGGATTAGAAATATCGCAACAACTAATAATTCGACTGACTTCGTTTTTTATGCAAAATTTCTGTTATTTTATTGAATTTTACTTCCACTCTTTAAAATAAAAGAATTCGAAAATTTTTATATACCTTTCATCAGAACGAATTTTTCGAGAGTCCGAAAAAAATAGTTCCGGATAATCGAGGTTACTGATATGAAATAGACTTCGTCCCATTCTTACATACTAAGCACACACAAAATTTCAAATCTCTATCTCAATTTGTTCGGGAGATAGAGCAGTTAGAGACAGACAGACACACACACACACACACAGACGGAGGGACGGCAATTTTTTTTTCTAAAATGTATGTTTTTCGGAATCTCCAGTGTCCGAAAAGTGTAAATCCGTCAAAAAAATTTTTCGATTTTCAAAACGATTGCAAGACTTATCTTATACAACGTATGATGGCTAAGTAAAAAATACCAAATTCCAAATTTATGCAATCTTCCCATTCTACAAGTTATTTTTAATAAAATTATTACAGAAATATTAATAAGCACAAAGGAAGCAATTATAAAACTTTATGAGAGAAACTCCCTACTGTTTTAAAATGGGTAATGTTTTAATTTGCGAAAGAGGTCCACAAATTTACGAATATACTCATACGGAAGGACAACATACGAAACTTGTATGCCTCAATGCCTGCTCTTATCCCATCGTGCATTCGCGCTTTAGGGGGGGGGGGGCAACGTAGTACCGAAATTTCCGTTCATTTATACTTTTTTCTGCAATAAATGATTCTTTAGTTTTCTAATCACTTACTTATATCACAGTAGTTCTTACGCGTGTAAAACTTCGTTTCATTTGGACGTCTTTTTCTTGGTGCGTATTTTTTTATGGCAATGAGTGTATAAAAAATCGTCAAATATATAAATACATATAAAATATTTCTGGTTTAAATTGACATTGCAAATTTGAAATATATTTACTTTCCCGCATATTAAATCAAAATGTAGAACATATAATGCAAATGTAGTTGAGAAAAATAACGCAATTTTTATTAACAGAAATCATGTACACAATAAGCCTCATTTCCTTCCAAATCAAACTATATACAGATAACTTTATTTTATTTTTCTAAACAATTTATATTTCTTGAGAGAAATGATACAAAAAATTAAAAGCAATTAACCATAACATTTTTTAGATCCAATTTGAAGAGAAACATAATCATAAGAAAATTATAACTGTAAATCGTCTCAAAATCAATAAAATGACACGACACAATGAAAAGTGTACAAAGAAAAATAGAAAACGCTTTCTATTGCAAAAAAATTTAATTAGAAGTAGAACTCGACCTGAAATAAATTTCCAACTTAGTTAATCCCATTAAAGATTTCATGAAGAATTTATTCATTAACTCTAATCATAACTAAAGAAACAGTATCATTGCAAACAAATGTTTTACGCGTGTGAATCTCAATGGACCCTCTTGTAATGGACTTACGACAAGAATTTGATTCGAAACATAATTTGCTAACGAAACATAATAACAAGTAACACCAATCTTATTTGTTTACATATCTTTGAGCATCTATTTCAAGTATAATATATTATTTAGTATGAATAATATAAATAATTATAAATAATATAAATAATTTTATGTAAAAGTTAAGTTCATAAATTCTTGTGCTTTAAAAATCTAATGAATTTAATATTTTCTAAATCACATTTATTTTAATAAATCTGATATTAATGAAAATTAACCCTATAGAAATAATTCTACGATGCATATTCTATAAGCTAAAGTGCATGACACACGCAAAAGAAGCTTTTCTAATACTTTTAAATACTTTGTGTACTATCATTCGAAGTTTTGTCCAAGATATTTGTCTTCACATGTAGAAAATTGGTATAAGACACGCAAATCAATGTATTATAACTCAGTGAAATTTACTTTAGGATCAACGACACTTTTTGTATTATTTATGAGAGTAATAACAAAGTTTTACTAAACATCACTTACAGAGCCGAGAGGACTGTATGAAAATTATATTTCGTAGCATATCAAGAAACGTTTTTATCGATAAAAACGATTTTATTTTTATGCACCTCAAATAAAACATTTTTGCAACTGGGACTATGGGTCTATAACTAATGGTTTATGCATTAGTGACTGACAATCATGTTTAAGAAATCCATTTTAGTAAATTTAAAAATTGAACTATGTTAACAGATTTACTGTGAAATTATTAAACAATATTTATGTATCATTAAAAAGCTCATTAAATGGACAAGAAATTAAATTTCAATTCATTACATAAATAAACTTAAACAATGATTTGGAGATAAATAAAAAAATCAATAAAATACCTTTTCTAAAATTTTTTCTCAGCGAGACGAAGAATAACGAATAATTTGAAATGTTTATCTTAAATAATAATTTTAAATGTTTAACTCAAAGAATTGATTAAATTTCTGTATTATTATTTTCATTCATATTATAAGAAAATGAAAGTTAATCAGAATAAATAAAATACGTATATATATATATATATATCTTTTGTTTTGTTTTGTTTTCATAAATGCAATTATTTTTTAAGTAAATGGAATTTTCTCATTAATTTGGTTTGCTCAGTTTATTACTGTTATTACTATTATTATTTTGCTAAAATATTTTATAGATAGCATTTTGAAAGAAATGTTCGGAGTTAAATTCAACTAAATTAATTTTTAAAATGTAAACAAATAGTGTTTTTTAGTTAAAAATAACTTTTAGTGCTCGAAATAAAATTAACTTTAATATCCTTCTGGTATTGATTTAAACATGTAGATTTTTATAGAATTTGTATTGAACTGCGTGATTTTTTTCTTATATCAGCAATAAACATTTAAATTAGAATAATTTCATAAATTTATCAGAGAGTTTAAGAAATTGTTTGCGTTTTTTAAAAAAGTTTTCTTCTCATCATTAATCAAACTTTAAATATAAATTAAGTTTAATTGCCAGAGATGTTCTGAAAATAAATTCAGTATATATGTGTGTGTGTGTGTGTGTGTGTGTTTGTGTGTGTGTGTATGCCCCTTGATAACAGGAACTCGATCTTGCAATATTTTTTTTTATATTGTCGCGTCGTCATTGAGACATTTGTCGTAGTCCGCAATAAATATGAAGAAACCATTCTCGAAAACCTCGGTGCACTGTGATGCATTGAATCAGCGCAGATGCATTCTCCAATTCTGCATTAATTTCAAGTGCATCTTGAGAGTGTGGATTTCAATGCAAGAAAACGGAGAAAATTCAACTGGACACCACAAAGCTCATACAAAATCAGATTCGTTACTTCGGGAGGAGAAATTAGATAATCCGGTCTACAGTCCCAATCTTGTGCTATATCTATCCCCATCGGATATTCACCTATTTATTTTATTGAAAGATACACTATTGTTACATAACTTCCAAAACAGTGCTGAGGTGCTGCAAAAAGAGGGGACAATTTCTTGCATCACGGGGCTTCGAATTGTGACAGAGTGATTTCTTCAAATTATTTGTACGCCAAGTAAAACATTCGAATGTCGGTAGCGATTATGTCAAAAAATAGTGCAGAGTATGTAATTTATGATTACTTAGTGGTTCGTCTAGTAAGTTTCTATGTGAAAAAAAAATTACGAAACTTTCAAGGAAAACACTTTCGTCAATCATTGAGAAATGGTGCATAAAACTTGTAAAATCGCTAATATATTTATGTTAATATCCTATTTTTTTATTTTATAGCAGCATAATATATGTAATAATAATTCGACGAAGAAGGCTATGTTCCATAAACTCCGAAAAATATTACTCCTAAGGATCAGCAGCAGCACGAGCAGAGCAGTCGTTCTGGCAATTGGCAAGCATTGAAATCCATTGGGGTATTTCCCCATTATAAAAACAAAAACCATCAGTCTCCAAATTCTTTTATTTATTAACTCATAAAATAAGTAAGCTCTTCCCCACAGTCACCTAGACACTGTCATCGAATGTTCCAAAACTTAGTGTCTAAGCTGCATTCTAAGATATTTGAATTTTTCGGGGGGAAAGACACAGTATCCTAATATTTTAAAAGTCAATCGCATTCTCAGATGTCAAAAAACCCAATGAGAACTCCACATTTTCACGACAAACGAGCCCCTCCTACTCCGCGTCAATCATTTTAAAAATCCAACCAGGATTAACCTGAATCTACGTAATAAAAATAATCACCTCTGATTGGCCTAGGAAGCGCGAACCTCGGGTAGGAGTTACTTCACGTCTCGCAAAGAGACAAGCCTTTTAACATCTTCGCGCATTAACACTGATCACGTGATCAACAAAAAATAAAATTAAAAATCTCGATAATATTCTAAAAAGGAAAGATTACGAAATAATTTCCCTCTTTTTTGAGAAACAAGCAATATATTATTAATAAGTTAAATAAAAAAAGAAAAAGTACTTTAGCTGTTAAAAGATTAATATATTACGAAACTAAGATTAAAAATATGTTCTATAATTTTAGAATTAAAAACTCAGAGAGAGCAAAATGGCGCAATTTTTTTTTATTACGTATATATGGCAGCAGAATTTCGCAATCCGCAGAGTTTTTTGTAGTGCATTTACATTTATAGAAAATTGCTTTGAAAATTTGTTTCCAATAAAATATAAATTAATTGTATTATCAAGGGTGTCAGAAACTGCAAATTTCTTGTGAACGAGTCAAAGCTTACTTTGTTGATGGAATAGAAATTGATGATGATTTACTCCTTATGAATATTCCTGCTAGGAGTGTTATTTATCTTTTAGGAATGAATGATACGGTAATTTCTTTGATTTTTAAATTGAAAAAAAAAAGATTTTTTACATTTTATTACATGTGAAATTTAACTTATTTGCACAATCAGAATTATATAAAATAAAATAACCTATGCACATTATCATAAGCTAAACTTTTCTGTAAATTAAATAAAGGATTAAGTGAAACTAAACAAAATTTTATAGTATCAATTTAGAATATTAATTTAAGAAAAAAAAATTACATAAATTAAGAATTATTGGATTTTTATCAGGTATTTAAAGAAATCAATACTTTAACTGCTGATTTTTTTAACATTTGTCAGGTATACTTTTTGAATGTTATTTTCTTTTTAAAAATTCTGAATAATTGAAATACTTTACGTGCATGTGTCTTTATTATACAAATCTGTACATAATTATATAAAGTAACCTTTCATTTGTATGTTGGTGCAAAATATAGATAAAAATTAACATTGCCCGCTGGCCAGTACACATATTTTTAATTATTGACTATTAACAAAGTTACGAACAACCCATACAAAATCACATGAAGTGTTCAAACAGTTCTAACAATCAACATTGTAGCTTATTAATATTTTTAAACTTCCATTCGGTAGGATTTTGCTCAACTGCAAACTGAAATTATACCTAACAGAAAAATATGTAGCTAAGAAATTACCGTAGTCAAATTAACAATATTTAAAATGAGCTCGGAAATCGGCATTAATGTGGGTGTGGGGGGGGAGGAATCGGCAAACTCCAAATTAAATTCTATCTACGTAAACAGGCATTCAAAAGTCTATGAAAATAATATTAAATTTAAAATTTATTAAAAAAAGGTACATTAGGAAAACTGCTCTAAATCCGAATTAAAAGGCGGTGTAACATGGAGGATTTCTCAAACTTAATTTCCAAATTTAAATATATTATGCAAACAAAATTAAAATGTGCATTATGACCATATTGAAAAACAAGACCTCGGAAAATCCGCGTTAGCAAGCCCTCCAAATCCTAACTAAAATCCACGCAAATGAAGGCTTCTAAATCTCGCTTATAAAATAATTTTTAAAATTAAAATTTATCAAATTAACATAAAGTAGCATAAAGAATTGGAAAAGTACTCTAAATCACATTAACAGGGGATGGAGTAACTTTGATTAACTTTAGATTTTATTAACTTTAGAGTATTTCTGTGATTTGATTTAAAATAACACAATTTCAGTTTTCTATTATTCAACAAACTTAAATATACATTAACTAGTATATTAGGAACAGGAATTCTGGAAATACGCTTTCAATTTTTAAAAAATCATACCGAATTTTTTATGACCACAAGAATTGAGAAGAAACGTGAACCATAAACTCGTACTTAACATGCATGAGCTTACTTCCATGTTTAAAGCGTAAAATGTCACTTTGAATTTAAATCTCATTAAATCTATACTTATGATTTGTTGAACTATTTCAGTGTCACTCAGTATACCTTGAATCTGACAATTTTTAACATCTTTATTTTGACAGGGTTAGCAAAAACCTTTTAAAATTTTCACAACGCTACTTTTATAAAACATCGGGATAAATTTTATGAGTGTTCGAAGTTAGGGGGGAGTACGGGAAAAGTTTAAAGTTTGCTGCAATTATTATGATAGTTAAAAAATATAATTTAAGTATCCGTGAGATTAATCCGTTTTTCTATTAAAAATATGTACCCAAAATTTGAATCTATTGGGATAATTTTATGCAAGAAAAATGCAATTTTAAATAAACAAAATTAAAGTGGACGATCCTCCCTTCCCCCAAATATTTAAAATATAAATCCTTGCTTTAACACGTTAAGTGCCATGTCATTCATCGGTGATTGACATTGAAATTTCCGTTTTAACCGCGTCAGTCGCCACTGTCCGATAAAAAAATTATAACCGTCATTTTATTTAGGCGGAGACAATCCTTACAAACTTTGCGATAAAATACAGGGTGGTCATAAAAAAACTTTGCCGATATATGGAGCTCTAGCGGCCAGTCCGCTCAACCGATCGAGGTGAAATTTCAGATATTCAGAGGTATGAGCTCGAGATTCTGTGAACGGCAACAAAATGGCGCTCACGGTTACGGTTATAGTTACAGAAACTCGAAAATTTCCAATGGCAACACCCATTTTTTTTTCATCGCAAAATGCTCAGCGCATGCGAAAAACCTACCGTACGTGTGGAACCGTACGTGTATCGCAAGAAACGGACATGTTATGCACTCTCAAAAAACCGTTCTGGGAATCCTCCCCCCCCCATAGAAAAAACTCGATTGGGGTGCAAAGAGGAAATTTGCATATGACACAGTGTCTGTACACTAATCTCTGATTACAATACAGATCAGAGAAACAAAAACTTTTATTTTGATTACACATTTTCCAGATGGGTGCCATCACCATTAATTGCCTGTGATGGTAACAATAGTCTGTCATTGCTATTTTCTTATAATACTAATAATATATTTTAAAATTTCAAAACGGCAGACGTGCTCAAATGGATTTAAATTTTGCGAAAAATTGAAACCTGTGTTGCCTGCGCACTAGCCGCGTCCACCACTTTGGGCTTAGGGACTCTCCATCTCATGTACAGTCGGTATAGGGGCCTCAATGTACAAAAACTCAGATCTGTTCAAATACATATAGGTAGCTTTTCACTGGCTCTTAGACTGATTGTATAATAAGTCGGAGGAAAAGATTTTAAGGAATTTCAGGAAACTTTTTTTTTTCAAGATAAATTACGGCCCCTGTTTTAAATATTTCATAGTGTATAATAGCTTGCGTAATTAGATCGGATGAAAAAATATCTCTTGGAAATTAACTATCCCCTCCCACAAGCAGTGAAACAACCTTTGAACGAAAAAGTGTTATCGATTTTCTTTCCTAGTGTTTGGGATAATCATCAAGTTGGACTCCGAAAATTACAAACGAATTTCACCCCTTTCATTCCTGGTATCGATATATCTTACAACCATGGTGTTTGGCGAGTACTACCCATCAAGTTTGCCGACTGAGGAAGGTAAAATTAATCGCCACGTTTTTTAGTGTTACTCGACGGTGGAAATTGTTAATTTTATTCTATAGTGCAAGGAGCTAATCAAAAAAGATGTGTAAATAAATAAACGTAAATGAACTTATACTGTATAACAATATCGAGGATAGTGGTAAAGCTGAGATCCGTAAAACTTTGAGGCGTAGGGGATGTGGGGAGCTTTGAAGTAATTGTGAAAAATAAACATCTTAAACGGTCATAAACGGTTGATTATGCTAGGATTTTAAGAACGATTCATTTGTATTGAATAACGAATGCATATTTTGCGTACTTCTAACCTGATCTGCGCGTAAAAAAATCATACCAACAAGACGGGTCATGAAACGGGACCTCGTTTTGTTATGAGAAATGTTTAAAAATTTGCAGAGGACTCACAAACTATAGTTACTCTACTGATTAGAGATTTCACAAAGTCAATATAAAACTGAGAAAAATTGTTTCAACGATGTATAAACCCCTTTTTATCTAATAAATTTTAATTTTTCACAAAAAATCCAAAATATTATGATCCATTTTTCACAATGGAACAAAACCCTGTACATTTCATGGGATCATTTTTTGTTCATGCACAACATGACAACAGTGCTCTTTCAAAAACACCCTGTTTAAAAGATATATACTGAATATTTTCCGACTTTTTAAATTTTTTGCAAAATTTCTGGTAGTATATTAAAGTAGTTGTAGTACTTTATCTATTGTTATTACAGCTTTTTGTAGGACATTTGTTCAAGTATTCTGTATTATCAAGCAAATGCATAATACAAAGTGTTTCTGTAAATAAAAATAACATCTCCAATAAACATTTTGATTTTTCCAGAAACTGAACAAACAAAATTGCATTTAGAAATTTATGCATAAAAAATAAAATATCTAATATGCTTTTTGATTCTTTGTAGCCACCTTGGATAATAATCAATCTGAAGATAATGAAAGTTCATTAACTGAAACAAACGAAGATCTTGGAACAGTAGAATTAAATTCAAGTATTAAAAGCAGATCTTTAAATATTAGCAGTAACTTGTATATTAAAGCACCCCTGGCGCAAGGATTTTCAGATTTTTTTCAGAACATTTTTCTTCTACTCCAAATGAAGCTTTAACTAAAGATTGCTAGCAATGGACAGAAAAATGTGACTTACTAAACCATTTAGTTTTTAGAATCTTCAAATACATAGACAATCCCTCTGCAGCTGAACGAAAGCAAGTAGAAAATAAAATTTTAATTGAAGATGTGAATTTGAACAGAGTGTAATTTCGACAATATGTTTATATAATATAATACAACATTATACAACATAAGGCACTTCTCAAAGGCACTGGGACTCACACTTTCATTGAACTAAAATTGTTGAAGTTGAATGTTGTTGGAGTAGGTGTAATTCCATGAAAACTAGTTACTTCATGTGAAAAATTAAACAAATTGTGAAAAAATTCTAGATTTGTAATTTTTCTAGATTTTAATTCTAGATTCTAGTTTTAACCATATATCAATAAATTTCTGTGCATATTATAAAAGTTCTCTGAATTTTTATTTTTGATTATATTATTTTCTAAGTTACAGTATACTTATAATACCTTAAGTCGAAGGGAATCTAAAAATAGCTAATTTTTCAGATAAGTCATTTAAAGGAATTTATAATATCAAAGAGAGAAATTTACTTTATTTGAAGTATCAAGAGTATACTGTATTAAGATTTTCAATTTTTTTAAAGGTTATCTTCATTCGGCAATTAATATTGTTTTTTGTTTGTTTGTTTGTTTCCCTTGACATCTGAAATTGAATATTGTATATTAACCACATGGATAAATATCTTTAAACATGCTAATGCTTAAATTATCATTTATAAGTTATTTTTGACTATAATTTTAAAAATCTCTTTATTTTTATCTTTATTTTTAAAAATCTACTTTTGCGTATTTTAATTTGCTTTGACAATTTTTGTAGTTTAACCTTAACGTTTTGTAATAAAATTTTAAAATAATTATGCCCTGCATAACACACGCATCAAAAACCGTCTTTTCATTGATTACTGTGGTATTATATTGATTATTTGAGGAATAGAATTATTAAAGATAATGAATCCAAGTTAAATGAATATAGTGGGGGAAGGGAGGGTGGGGAGCTTTGAATAGCCATATACTTCCCCAAGAACGGCAGATAATCAGATATTTTAAAGACATTCATGAATGCTTTGATGGAACCATATGTTTTGCCAAATGACACGAATTGCTTATCTGTTTAAATTATTAAATAATGTGGTAAAATTATCTAAAGGTTACTAAAAAACTGCTATTTGCGAGATTTTGTATAAAATGTTGTTCATGTTACATTGCCTTTTAATTTATTTGCGCCTTGAAATTGGTATGTTGATATTGATATAAAAGTTGAAAAACTTAAGCATGTTGTTTTGTAGGTCCCAGCACAGTATCACTTATTAGGTGCGTTCGTAATTATGTAAATACGTAGCACCTATTGTTGTCGCTCAGTCCGTCCGTCCGTCTGTCCGTCTGTCTGTCCCTCTGTCCGCATATAACAACGCAAAAACTACCCTACCGAATCGTTTGAAATTTAAAATACATAATTACAACATAATTTTGTCAAGTCATTTCAAATTTTATGAAAATCGGATGGACAGATCAATTACAGGGACATTCAAAAGGATTCCGTTACATTACGGTCAATAGGGAAAAAAGTTTAAATGCATTTTAATCGTTTGAAATTTAAAACATATAATTATTGCGTAATTTAGTCGAGTCATTTCAAATGTTATGAAAATCGAATGCATAGATCAATTACAGGGACAATCAAAAGGATTCCGTTACATTACGTCAATGGGGAAAAAGTTTCAAATGCATTTTAATGATGTTACACTCATTCGAACATAATAGAATTGGCATGAATCTATGAAATATATACTAAAATATGCATTCTGTACAATCTGTGATGCAAAGAATTTTTATTATTAAATTACAAGGCCACACAAAAGTATTTCACTATATAATGCTATACGGGGAAACGTGGTTTGGTACGTGTTTTAATTATATTCAACTATTTCTCATTTTATTAATAAGATATACGTTGCTGAGGTGTAATAAAAATTACGTCCTTTATATTTACAATAACGTAAAGATTTCGACTACTGTACTGTATCCGGAGTACGCTCTACTATATCAGCAAGATCTGAATATTTTTAAAACTTCGTTATCGTACGAACGCACCTCATTTGCTACGTTCACGTGCAATTTCCAACTTGTTTAAATATTTATTTCGTTTCTGAGTGTGTATTTATCATAATTTATCCTTGCAGCAATATTTTAACCAATTTATTTCTGTAAATTTAACTCTAATATATCCTTTATTTATGCTTATCGAAGTCGTACAAAAATTTGCATACTGATATTAGATATATCCTCATATTAAGCGAATTATTTATTTATTTATTTATTTATTTTTTATAAAGGTGGGACACGTACCAATAAAGGTTGGGAATCGCTACTCTAATACTTTCACAATAATATCATATATTTGATTACTGTACCACTGATACTTTGTGGAATGACTAAATGAGGCATATGATAATTAATTTAAGGGGAATTTAATAAGATTATTAATGATAGATTTTATTAAAGAATAGGAAATTTGTTAATATGTGGGTAATTTAGCATAATAAAAGAAAATATTGCTTTGGGAAAGTTCATATATATAGAATCGAATTGTATAACTACCTTGTAGATAGGAGATTAAATAATCTCCAAACAAATTAATTTGTAAGTGATTTTATTCTAAATATTCAGTAAACTTTACCATATTGTACATTGTGTACAATTTTTTTTAATTTAGTCACACACACACAAAAAAATTAAATTTGAAAGAAAATTACTACATTAAATAATTTCTTAATAAATATCCAAATTGTAATTATGATGAAACACAGTAGAAGTGTTATAGTATTTGATTCAGCATTAAGCGTTTGAAAAATGTTCTTTTTATATTTTTGTTAAAAAACACCACTGTGTGAAAAACATTATGCAAAATTAACAGATGCTGGATTTGTTTCACCCAACGAACCGTTTACCTTTAACATTATAATAGCAAATATTCAATTTTCACTAGTTATATACGGGGATAGAAATTCACAAAAGAAAAAAAATTAAAGATATTTAAATTGAAATTGAAAACTGATTCTGTTGTTGAAATTTGTAGAATATTAGAACTTTTAAGTGAGTGATATACATAGGACTTGTTTGAATTAGCCCTTGCAATTGCGGGTGATTTTCATTCACCACTCGTGTTCCGCGTGAATGGGTGCTCCAAGTACTTTGGAAATCAGTACTTTACACTCTTAAAGCGAAAGAGTGGATTTGGCTTCTCAAGAAAGAGAAATATATTATTGGATCGTGAATGAGTTGTTTTTTAATCGTTTTACTCGTCTTGATTTCAATTGCTTATTCTAAACTACTCATCTTGATTTAAAATGCTTACAAATAACTCGTTTCTCGAGTTGTTTCGATTCTCTTTCAGAAACTAACTTTCAAATCGCGAGATGAGTGAATTTTGGCCGAATTTGAGTTATTTTGATTTGTGGTTGAGCTGCGGTTTTAAGAGCGTAAACTAATTTTCTTCGTCTTATCTAATGGTCGAGGAATTTGTGATAAAAGATGGCGAAAGAAACTTTACGATATTAATGATGCCCAAAACAATTGGTGTCACGATTCACGAGGAACACCTGACAGAACAAGTGTTGAGTGCTAAGGGTTATACACTGGGTCACATAATGCTATAATCACCTAGAAATTTTGAGATAACTTGGCAATCATGCATAAATAATTATCAAAAAACTCAGTTATCGAGACAAAAAGAATTATTTTACGTAATACATAGCTGAAAAAGAAGTATAAAACTTTATACACACTGAAAATATGAATTATCTGAAAAAAATGGAGTTGCAAAATGACAGAAAGATTGATCGAATTTATCACAAAACGAACATGGAAAGTGCACAGGAATATTGAATGCCACTCCGAGAAGAAGAAACCAAAATTAGTTTATCGTATAAACATACTTCGCAGGCAACACAGGAAATTTCAAAAACTATTTGAAATGTGAGTTCTAGAAGTATGGGTCGTAAAAGCAGTTTAATTGGTTTTGAGAAAGAGAGAATTATGGCTTTTAAGTATCAAGGATTTTTGGCGAAAAATATTTTAACGCCCTTTTCGATTTAAATAGGATTTTGGAGGAAAGAAGTCTTTGTGACGCCCGTCAAAGCTGTCAAAAGGAGAAACAAAGCGCAATTATAAAAAAGAATGGGCATTGTGAAAACAACTTTAACCTTTACGGAGGGTCTGTGACAGCATCTGTCCGGACTTACATGCATTCTCAGGTATGCACTCAGCGATCCACTGCGTAAAGGTTAAGCGGGCTTTCAAGAGATATACTGATTTGGCAATGTCAAAAAGTACCTTGTCCAAATTACTCAAGAGCTCTGAGATGGTAAAGTTCAAGAAAAGAAAGTCCCAACCACATATGACTGAAATACACCAATAGAATCGTCTGAATCTCGTGTCCTGGCAGTTAAAATAAGAAATAGTAATATTATCCGATAAAAAAATCAATTTGAAATGGTCCGAATGATGTTTCTTGTTACTGGCACGATCTGCGGAAAAATCAGAAACGTTTTCTAAATGGCAGCAGGGTGAAGGTTCACTCATCGTTTTGGCTGCGTCTGCATTTCATGGCAAGAACAAAGTCCCGTTTACAGGCAGAATGAATACATTAACCTACCAATAGATTCTTGAAGAAAACTTATTGCCCTTTTCTAAAGAAATTTGTAGACCTTTCTGGATGTACCAACAACACAATGCCTACATCCACGAAGACAATAACACTTGGAATCGATTTCTTAATTAATGGTGTACGTGTAATTCTTTTCCTGTCTATTTCTCCTAATTTAAATCCAATGTAAAATGTACGAAGCCAATAGTTAAAGCTATTTATGGAAATGGAAATAAATGTTCTACAATTTCAGAATTAAAAGCTGCTAACATCTTCCACTAGAATGAAATTGATCAAAATATATTAAAAAGCTTGATCCATTCTACGCCTGATCGCGTTTTTACATAAATTTAAAAATGTGATGTATACATTGGCTATTAATCTATATTTTGGCGAATGTTTATATCATTATAAAATGCCTCAAATTGGAAAATGCAATTTATTTTTTGTATAAATCGCTGTTTCATTATATTTTGTTATAAAATAAAACAATTTGTCCTATGTCTTTCATTGATTAGACTCCAGTTTGTTTACTAACATTTCCTTGCTTTTTATGCCTGAAAAACGGGATGTTCATATCATTTTGAAACCCAGTGTAACTTCAAATGAAAACCTAGGATATTAGCGGCTGCGCCTAAGAAGTGTTAAGAATGATTGAAAAATTGATATTCTGGTGTAAGAACAAAATATGTCTATAAGGTAAATAAAATAATCTAGGTGTTAATGTCTGGAAGGGTACATAACACAGACTCGTAAGTGATTTCAAGAAAATTGCTAAAAAAAATGCTTCACCAGCGATGCCACAGACGGTAATTTTTTAATTCTATTTCGCACCGCTTTTTTTCAAAACAAAATGTCTTTTATAAATTCTTTGGCAACATTTGAAAGAGAAATATTAAATAAAATTCATTTTTTTAAAATAGTGATGCAAATAGAATAAAATAATTGCCGTCTGTGGCACTCTTCCTGACGAAATGAACCTGAAAATACACAATAAACAGGTACAATGAATTGAGCTCGAAACGGCATGTCTCATGTAGACAAGTATCTCACCATTTTGTACAGCAACAGAAAGATGTGGAATCTGGATTGTTCTGGTGACTGGAATTGTTGCCGGCAAGATCTCAGGAAACACCTACTTACTTTCTATAGTATAGCAAAAGTCAATAATTTTCTGCCGATTTTCAGGACGATTGACTTTTAAAAGGCCTATCCAGCGTATAAGATTATAGATAACATATATTGGTCGCCAAAACCTGATTACAGAAAAATAGTCTGAGTATATTTGTGTTACATGATTCCAAATGAATTACTTTTCATATGCTTTTATAAAAATCTTAATAAGGCAAATCTTTTTGTCTCTCCATCTTCTTATTTTTATTTCCTTAAAACAAATTTTATAAAAGACCGGGATTCGTTTACACTGACTATCAACTCATGGAGTCAATGACGGGAGTTTTAGACTTAATTAAAACTCAATTAGCATATTAAAATGGAACAGGTCTGCCAAGCTATATCTTTGTGCAAACCACCTACAGACCCGTTTTAAGTGGTTGATTAGTGGATTTTCCATTTTATTTTCCTGTACCCATTCCACCGTGCCTCCATACTTATGTATGCATGAAAACACAATAGTAAACCTATGAATCAACCATAAAAATTAGGTCTTCAGATGTTGTCCATCAAGATATGACTTTACAGACCAGTTGCATATTAATATGCCAATCTAGTTTTGAATAATCTTAAAATTTCAGCTATAAACTCAATGAAATAATGGTGCGTGCAGGCTTTTTTCGGTTTATTATAAGTGTGGGAAATGTCCGCTTTGCAGCACCATTCCTTTAAGCACTATTTAGTGATGTGAAATGCACATGCCACATAAATATTATACATATTCATATAATACATTATACATTTGCTCCATGCATATTATAGACATGTGTATAATACATAATGCCGAATTATGACATCAAAATAAATAAAATATTTTTCTTCGCCAAATTTGGGTAATAACATGATACATTACGGAAATATGTTGATATTTGCTAAATATTTCGCCAAGTTTGGCCAGAAATTGACGCTAGTGACAATTTTTTATTGAGTATTAGTGCTAGCCACCGATTTATATTTTCTGCAAATTATCTGATAAGTTAAATGTTAAAACGTACGAATATTTCCAAAGTGTCAATAGTTACTCCACTGCACAAAACCTCTGAAGTTGTCATTACATTGTACTGTTGTTACACTTATTGTGACAATGTTGTTATTCTTTGCTCTGTTAAAACTTCTTTATTATACAAAGAGATTTTATGAAGTACCATACTACTGAAGTACCATAACTGCTAGTTTTCCTGATGATAATTATAATTCTATAATACGCAGCCTGGTTCGACATGCACGTCAGTACGAATCTTTCATAATTGAGCTCCTCGCATTTTAGTTTTCAGGCTTCGTGTAAAATCAGCTAAAATCTTAAAACCATGGAACCACGGTACATCGACAAATTGTTCGAGATAATTAGAAACGAATAACAATAGAATTTCTAAAGGATCATGGCAGCAGATTTTCTATTTTTCCGTAAACTAATCTATTGAAAAGATTAGTGTGAATTAAAAAGATATTAGCTTCAATATAGTTTAATGTAAAGGAAGATATTGTTAAAGAATTTCATAAGAACCATTTCTTTTGCACAAAATCGTATCAGTTAAAATACAACAACTGGCAGTGAACCAACCCAATTAGAAATGGTTATTTAATAGGATTTAAAATCACCTCATTACATAATATATTGCAATTTATAAGCAATAAAAAAGGAACACTAAGCAACATTAATCATAAATAAGTTAAGAGATATTTATCACTAAAGATGAAATATATAACAACACAAAATACATGACGTGCTTCCATGATCGTAAAGTGTTCTCGATTTCTCCTTCAAATTCTTCTAATTTGGTGAAAGAAAGAGTAAATAAATAAAATTATGAATAATAGAAGTATGATGCAATGTTTAACATGTGCTTAAGGAAGATAAAAATGCTTGCTAAAGTTGGTTAGTACTTTAACATATAAATAAAAAAATATATACATTTGTAAAGCTCAGTAAAATTAATTTAAATATATTTATGTTAGCCGTTAAATACTGTTCCTATCTACATCGTTCATATTTCATTCATTTCATTTAAAATTGAAAACTTTTCAGTCATCGAATTTCAAATACACAAACTTAATTTAAAACATATACCTTTCAAAAATTATAATACAAACATTGAAATAAATAAATAAGAAATAACAACATAAACGGAAATATTTTATTTGATAATGAAATTTACATTTCTAATTCACACATGCGAAAAATGACAACTTCAACTGGCGAAAAACCAAAATGCTATTGAGGAGATTCGCTGCCAACTAGTATAAAAATACAGAAATTACAAAAAAGTTTTAGAATAATATCGTTGAAAAATCACACTTGAAAAAAAACATACAAAAAAATGATATCCCAACAAAAAGCCTCCTCCCCAAGAAAAAAAAACAAGTGGAAAGTTTTTTTAAATGTTTTCTCCAGAAAAAGTAGTGATATCTGAAATTCGCACAAATTAAAAGTCAAGCATTCCAAATCTTTCACTGAAAATGGCTTCCTGCAATTTGCTAATTAATGCCTTCCAAGGGTTTTTTCAAATTCTAAAATGTGTACAAATGAGCTTGATGCCAACTACATTATTTGAGGATTTCGGACGTCTGTGGCACAAAGAACAGAAATAAAAATGCATATAAACAACTTCCGTTCATGTAAATGCTTAGTAATAATATGCAATGCGTTTATAATATGCAATGAAAATGCGCTTAACATAACACGGAGTTATGTTACCCGCCGTTACCTCACACCCGCACCCGGTGCCCATAGTCAGTTTTCGAATTACATTCCCTGTGTAATTTTATGATTAAGTATCGTTAGTGGTCTCATTGTTTCCCTTATGTTTTGTACACTAAGAAAAGCGATGGTGGACATCCGAGAGACGCGACTGCGGAGGGGAAAGGGACAAGAAAAAAAACCCAATTTCACAATAAAAAAAATATGTATAAATATTAATGATTAAAACTTTTATAGAATGAGAAAAACATTTGTAGAGATCCGTGACTCGAGACTGGGGAGGGGAAAGGGTCGAAAGTGGCAAGGGAAAGAATCGATTTCACAATATATATATATATATATATATATATTAATGTTTAAAACTTTTATAGAATGAGAAAAACATTTGTGGACATCGGGGATCCGCGACTGGGGAGGGGGAGGGGAGTTGAGGGAAAGGTTCGAAAGGGGCAAGAAAAAAATTCAATTTCACAATAAAAAAGAAAAATATGTATAAATATTAATGTTGAAAACTTTTATAGAATGAGAAAAACATTTGTGGACATCGGGGATCCGCGACTGTGGAGGGAGATGGGAGGGGAAAGTGTCGAAAGGGGCAAGAAAAAAAATTCAATTTCACAATAAAAAAGAAAAGTCCCGAATGCCCACTGATGCTTTTCTCATTCTATAAAAGTTTTAAATATTCATATTTATGTATATATATTTATTTTTTGGAATTGGAAAAACTTTTCCCTTGTCACTTCCACCCCTGTCCCTCCCCAATCGCGGATCCCGGATGTTCACAAATGTTTTTCATATTATATAAACGGTTTAAACAATAATAATTATACATATGTTTTTCTTTTTTATTGAGAAATTGATTTTTTTCTTACCCTTCCCCTCCTTTTTGCCAGTCATGAGTCCCGTAAGTCCATCATTGCTTTTCTCATTCAATAAAAGTTTTAAATATTAATGTTTATACATAATTATTTATAAGCTAAATTTTTTTTGCCTCTTCCAACCCTTTCCCCTCCCCTTCTATTCCCCAGTCGTGGGTCGCAGATGTCCACCAATGCTTTTCTCATTCCATAAAAGGTTTAAACATTAATATTCCTGTATGTATATGTATATATTTTTTAAATGGAACCTTTATTTTCTTGCCCCGTTTTATCCCTTTCCCTCCCCAGTCGAGGTCTCGGATGTCCACTGATGTTTTTCTCATTCTATAAAAGTTTTAAACACGAATATTTTGCATATTTTTTCTTTTTTATTGTGAAATGGATTTTTTTTCTTATCCTTTTCAACCCTTTCTCCTTCCATCCCCCTCACCAGTCGCGGGTATCGGATGTCCACAAATGTTTTTCTCATTCTATAAAAGTTTCAAACATTAGTATTTATGCATATATTTTTCTTTTTTTATAGTGAAATATATTTTTTTGCCACTTTCAATTTTTTTTTCTTCCCTCCTCTCCCCTTCCCCTCCCCAGTCGCGGATCTCGGATGACCACAAATGTTTCTCTCATTCTATAAATGTGTAAACATTAATATTTAAGAATATTTTTTTCTTTTTTGTTGTGAAATTGATTTTTTTTCTTGCCCCTTTCAACCTTTTCCCCTCTTCTCCCCCTCCCCAGTCGGCGTCCCGCATGTCTACAAATGTTTATTTTATTTTATAAAAGTTAAAAACATTAATATTGATACATATGTTTTTTTTCTTTTTTATTGTGAAATATATTTTTTTGCCTCTTTCAACTCTTTCTCTTCCCCTCCTCTCCATTTCTTCTCCTCAGTCGCGGATCTCGGATGTCCATAAATGTTTTTCACATTCTATAAAAGTTATAAACATTAATATTTATAGATTTTTTTTACTGTGAGATTGAATTTTTTTTTCAACTTTTGACCGTTTCCCCTCCCACTCCTCCTCTCCCCCTCTCCAGTCGCGGCTCCTGGATGTCCACCATCGCTTCTCTTAGTCTACAATACATAAGGAAGAAAATGAGACCATTCACGATACTTAATCATTTGCGCGATTTTCATTGGTCTATTTACAAATCATTAGTTTTTTTATATATAAGGATTCACTCGAAAATATTTTTATTATTAGTAAGGAAATGTTATTATTTGCACTGTCTTATTTTATTTTTTAAATCTAACGTAATTTTTCAACATTTACGACTTTTAACGCATATTGATGAATTTATTATTTTATGATTTTTTTGTTTTTTAGAATTTGAAGGTAAATATAGTTTTTATGCCGTAATTTTGAATATTTTCCTGCTTTAATGTATAAAATTGAAACTGGTGTTATACACAATTGAAATGAAAAAAACTTCTTTAAACACCATAAAATAAGTTAACTGCGCAAGGCCTTTCGAAAGAACTTAGTCTTTCTTCGTCAGGCGCAAAAAAAGACGTGCGTCCACAATGAGAACTATTGACAGAACACTTAAGTTGAATAAAATTGGGGATAACATTATTTTTCTTACAATTTTGAAGAAAATTTAAGTGATCGAGAAATTTAATACGTTTGCGTCTAAGTTTAGTAAACCGGTTTAATTGAACAGTATACATAATAACGACAAGAAAATAAACAATATACAAGTACAGAAAAATAAAATATGAATAACACAAAAAAGTGAAAAATAAAAGGATAGATTAAAAATATATAAATAAGATCATAAATGAAAATATAAAATGAAAAACAAATAAATAAGACACTAAGATAAAGAATAAAGATAAAAATTACTTGCGGCAAAAGTGGGGCAAAGGTGGGCAGTTGAAATGCCAGAATCAGCACAAATCAATGTATAAAATTGAAACTGGTGTTATACGCAATTGAAATGAAAAAAACTTCTTTAAACACCATAAAATAAGTTAACTGCGCAAGGCCTTTCGAAAGAACTTAGTCTTTCTTCGTCAGGCGCAAAAAAGACGTGCGTCCACAATGAGAACTATTGACAGAACACTTAAGTTGAATAAAATTGGGGATAACATTATTTTTCTTACAATTTTGAAGAAAATTTAAGTGATTGAGAAATTTAATACGTTTGCGTCTAAGTTTAGTAAACCGGTTTAATTGAACAGTATACATAATAACGACAAGAAAATAAACAATATACAAGTACAGAAAAATAAAATATGAATAACACAAAAAAGTGAAAAATAAAAGGATAGATAAAAAATATATAAATAAGATCATAAATGAAAATATAAAATGAAAAACAAATAAATAAGACACTAAGATAAAGAATAAAGATAAAAATTACTTACGACAAAAATGGGGGCAAAGGTGGGCAGTTGAAATGCCAGAATCAGCACAAATCAATGTATAAAATTGAAACTGGTGTTATACACAATTGAAATGAAAAAAACTTCTTTAAACACCATAAAATAAGTTAACTGCGCAAGGCCTTTCGAAAGAACTTAGTCTTTCTTCGTCAGGCGCAAAAAAGACGTGCGTCCACAATGAGAACTATTGACAGAACACTTAAGATGATTTATGATCTTATTTATATATTTTTATCTATCCTTTTATTTTTCACTTTTTTGTGTTATTCATATTTTATTTTTCTGTACTTGTATATTGTTTATTTTCTTGTCGTTATTATGTATACTGTTCAATTAAACCGGTTTACTAAACTTAGACGCAAACGTATTAAATTTCTCAATCACTTAAATTTTCTTCAAAATTGTAAGAAAAATAATGTTATCCCCAATTTTATTCAACTTAAGTGTTCTGTCAATAGTTCTCATTGTGGACGCACGTCTTTTTTGCGCCTGACGAAGAAAGACTAAGTTCTTTCGAAAGGCCTTGCGCAGTTAACTTATTTTATGGTGTTTAAAGAAGTTTTTTTCATTTCAATTTCCTGCTTTAATTAAGTAATATCCATTTAACTATTCGAAAGATTTTTCTATTCATAAAATTCACGTGTCAATAATTTTTAAATGGAGGAATTTTATTCCTTGAGCTTATTTAACAGTTGGCAACAGGTTAAAAGATTTTTTTTTTTTTTCTAAAACATGTAAAAAATTATCTCGAAATGCTGAAAATTTTTAACTCAAAGTAGAAATAAATCTTCAAAAAATGAGTCAAATAAAAAAAAATAAATGCAGTCTGCCCATCGCGACATTCTAATATATAAAATGACCTAAAAATAACTAAATTCCCATGAATAGAATTCCTATAAAAGTGTTTTTAATGGAACAATTTTGATCAACTTTAACATTAAATATCTCTTAAAATATATATTCGATTTAAAAATTGTCTGCAGCCAGCGTATTTATTAAATATTTTTGTATAATACCACCAATTATCATAGTTTTGTGTGCAAAATATCTCTCTAAATATTAACGAAGAAGGACCCCCAGTCATGAAAGATTCAATTTCAGCGGTGGTGACAGCGGCAGTTACTTTGTTTTTGAAATAGAGAGATACAGCTACACCAAACCCGTTGCGATGTATAGTTTTTTAAAAATTTTATTATTATTTAAGCAACAATTATTTTATAATAAGGAGTTAATAATTCATATATCTATTGCACCGAACGTGCAATTTTATTAGTATTTGACGTCCTTTATAGCAATTAAATATTTTAATGAATATTTTTTAAATATTTTTAATGGACGTATAAGAAAACTTCTATTTATAATTAATGCATTGTTAATGTTATGTAGTTGCCATATTAAACAGAGTGGCAAATGTATTTATATAATAAGTACATAACAAACCACAGCATGAAAACAGATAAAATATATTTATGGATACAGTGTATCTATACAATATTTATATTATACACACACTATTATTAGAAATTATTACATAATATTTTTATTATAATTACATTATTATTATAAATTATTACACAATACTTAGATTAAATCTAGTGTGGGCATAAATAATCACTAAAAATAAAACTACCATCATTAATATGGCTTTTTGCTATAAGCCGCCAATTTGATATCGTGTAACCTAAATGACCGTTTTCTTATATATTAGCTTACTCGCATAATGCTAGAAGTCTCTGCCCTGTAGAATTATGTTTTATAGGTATTTCTTTCTACTTTTTCGAGAAGTGAGTAGGAATGTGGGATTAATAATAATTTATTTAAAGAACTTTTAATGCTTATGTAACTTACAATGCTTATTTAGTTTCAAATAATTGTCTATTCATTTTAAAAAACAACCTTAGTAAATAAGCAAATTTTTAGAGACTGCACGGTCTGGATGGATGCTGGCGGAAGTAGCATGTTAAAAACTGTAGATTTTGTTTTCTGTATTATACAAAATATTAATAACAAAAGATTGAAATATGAAGCAATTTTGTCGTTTTTTGGATACAAATTATAAATTCCGACAAAATAATTCTAATTAAAACATAAATGAAACATTATTTAAAGTAAATATTTTCAAACCTTAACTTAATGATAATATAAGTAATGAAAGACACATATCAAAGTTTTTAACATTGAAGCCCCCCCCCCCCCCAATGACATTTTAATTTCAATATTAACCAGCTTCATTTTTACTTAAAAATACATTTATTCAACTATGCTTAAATAATTGCAACTACTACCTTCTGATTGCTTCATTTACATAAGCGCAATGCAACATACTGATCAGAAAGATTTATCATTAATGAGATAAAAATTACTTTTTTTATCATTTCCGCATTAAGCTTTCATATTGAACAGTTAATTATAAAGACTCAGACTTAAGGTGGAAGATATTGCCTTATATACATATATACCGGGTGATCCAAAAGTCAGGACGAACTTTAAAAATGAATAACTCGAAAACGAATCAAGATACAAAGATACGGTTTGCACCAAATGGATGGAAAAGAAACCGGATTTTGTGTGACAACAAAAAAATATTGTTCTATTGGCGACCAACGGCATCACTAGCAGCATTGAAAGATGCCATCCGCCAAAACGTGTCTGCCATAAAGCAAGAAATGCTACTAAATGCTGTGAACGGTGTAGTGCCTAGTCTCACAGCTGCACTTATGAATGAGGGACATTTTCTGTTGTACTAATTAACTGTAACTAAGCTGACTTGGAAATTGTCAACATTTTTTCATTTGCAAATCATCTTTTGGTGCAAAAAACACTACCGTGTCATTTTTTGGATGTCAACGGCAAACTATTTTTTTCGTTGTCACACAAAATCAGGTTTCTTTTCCATCCATTTGGTGCAAACCGTATCTTTGTATCTTGATTCGTTTTCGAGTTATTCATTTTTAAAGTTCGTCCTGACTTTTGGATCACCCGGTATATATACATATAAAATGAAATCTGTCATGTTTTTGTGAAAGATCTTCATTTAGGATATTTGCTTCTGATAATTAATCTTTTCATCGCAGCGAACTGATATATCCGTTCATTAAGTTGTAGGTTTTACTGAATTAAAAACATTACATAAATTAATATGGTTCTACAGATATAATCATGCTTTAAAAATTAAGTCATGATTAATATTCTGAAGTGTTTTATGCCTATACGTAATAAAAAATCGAACATTATGGGGAAAAGCCCAGCTGTTTCAGCATTTAAAAAATAATAACAGAAAAAAGGTTATTATAATTGTTTCTGTTTGATCATCGTACAAGGGGTTGCGTTGTTTGATAGATAATTATTTTCTAAGTCATATGATACAGAGTGTACCAAAAGCCCTTGTCATATAGTTTAACAGCAATAGAAACATATGTAATTGTCAAATAACACCGATATAACTGGCGATAATCACATATTAAGGTACCCTGGGGTAATAACGCCAGGCGGGGTAATAACGCCAAGTGCTTATATTTTGCATAATTATGAAATAATCAGGTAAATGACACCCATGTGCTCTGCACAGAAGGGTTTTGAGTCATATAAATCGCAAAAAACAGCTTCAAGTTAATTTGTTTCATTTTTAGGTCTTATTGTTTTTACAAGCAACTAAAATTAACGCTTGATCTAAAATTTGCGAGCTAAGGTTTTTGATCTGAAGACTATATTTTTTTATCCAGAAATACTTTGTTTCTTACATAAATTTGTAGTGTATTTCATGTACTTTCAAATTGTTGTAGAAGATTTTGGATATCTTCTCGAGATAATTTGTAGTTTAGGATTTACTGCACAATAAGTATCCCGGGGTAATAACGCCAAGGGATTGGCGTTATTACCCCGGTTGATTCCCAACAGTGGCCGAACTATATCCGAAGGCGGTTTATATATTAATATGGGATAGCATTATCATCATTGTTGAAATGGTAAGATTAAGAGTGGGGGGGTGCCCAATTCTTCAAAATAATCTCTCTATTTTATTTTTTATTATATTATTATTATTATTATTATTGTTATTATTATTATTATTTTTTTTTTTTTTTTTTTTTTTTTTTTTTGCTAATGTAAAAAATAATTTTTAACTCTTGTAAATAAAACTATATCAAAAGGTTTTCGAGATTCAAATCCGAGCATCTTCAAAATCAGGTTTCCATTAAATTTCCACTGGATTGTTCAAATTTTAACTGTCCGCTTTCTCAGCGTTCGGTTTTTCAAAACTTTATAAATTTAAACTTTAACTGATATAACAGAAGTTGTAACGTATGAATGTGATGCAGTTTGTGAGACCACAAAATTGAAAGATGAATAAAAGGCGGGAATAACTCATAGGATTGTGTTTTTGTACTAAACTTTTTATACAAGAGTATTATACTTAATATTCACCTATTTAGTCTCTGGTGATAGTACTAAAATTCCAAATGAAACAAAATTTCGGTAGTGTTTGCAGTTAAACTGAAAATTACAAGTTAAACTAAAAAATTAAAAGAAAAATAGTCGTCTACGAGACCGGTAACATTAGTTAAAGGTTAAAATGCGATCCATGATTAAAAATCATAGAATACTGTTCCTGCGCTAAACGTTTTGTACAGAATTAATTCTAATTAAATTTAATCTATTCAAATATTTCTAACAATATTACGAGAACTCCAAACGAAAGAGAATTTCAGTTGTAACTATAGTTAAACTGGAAAATACAAGTTAAAAGCTATTTTTTTGGGGGGGGAGGGGGTACAGTGTTTAGTCAGATTGCTAACAGCAGTTAAAGGTTAATTTTGTTGCTAATATAGAGATAATGATATATAACCATATGAATTATGTATAAAATTGAATAAGAGATCTCTTTGGGATAATATTTTTTAATCAAAAATTTTATTCAATTTATTAAAAATTTATTAAATCATGCTCTTTAAAACGTCGACAATTTAACTGTAGGTTTGGAGAATCCGCATTAGTGTGAAGTTATGGGTTAAAAACTATTTACTAGATTAGTATAATAGTATTAACCCTTAACTACTGTGACAAAAATTGTCGCATTACTTACTGTGAGCGGCCTGTCAGACCGCTTAATCTAATGATGAATAAAATGTTAAATTAACTTTTAGAATATTATTTTTGTATTGAACCTTATATACAGGACTATTATAAATAAAATTCAGCTATTCAAAAGTTTCTAGAGATAGTAATAGGACTCCAAATGAAACCAAATTTTCCTGGTATCTATAGTTAAACTAAAAATTGCAAGTTAAACTCTGAAACTTGAAAAACTCAGCGGTATGTGAGACGATAACAGCAGTTAAGGTTTAACAAAAATATTTATTACATATAACTCTAGTTGTTATAAAACTTCACATGATTAAAATATTACATTATGAAAATGTTTCTTATAATCATATTTAAGCGAGACTTTTTAAGCAAAGAGAGACACAGTTTGTTGTATTCTGTTGAAGCTCCCCCTCACTCCTTTTTCTTTCACTTTCACAAAAAAATCAATATTTTCTATTGCATAGAATGCATACATGGGAATATAAATACTGATTCAAATAATCCGTGCAATGTTTCTAATAATTCTATTTAAATGGTCATTTTTAAGCAAAACGTAGCTTAGAATCTGATATTCTTTTGCCTCCCCCTCCCCCGCCCCCACCACAGCTTTATTTTTCTTTCAGAGTCACAAACAATTGTACATTTTCAATAGCTTAGATTACAATTTGTCAATTTCTAGAGCTGTAGAGTTTGTATTTTTAGAATTGGGCAATCTACATGCCATTATTTCATCTTATTTTATAGTTTTTGTTTGCATGGCGTTATTACCCATACAGGTGGGTATTAACGCCAAATAGCATTGGTCAAGAAAAAACGCCATTACATTTTATGAATACATATCTGTTAAATTATTTCATTTTATATAGATAGTCAATGAGTTGCTGTATCAGATCCTATATTTGTTTGAAAAATACAATGTAAAACTAAGCCGTGAAAATTGGTAGAACCTTAACGTGGCGTTATTACCCCAGGGTACCTTACAATAAAACACTTTGTATAAATCACCATAAAACGAAAATAGCAAATGAAGATGCATTTCGAGCTGCAAAAATTACAGCTCGCCAACAGCTGAATTAACATGCGTACATAAGGAGACGGTTCGAGATAAACTGTCTAACGCGTTTATCTCTAACTCTGTCTCCGTACGGACGCGTGTTAGTTCAGCAGATGACGAGCTGTAATTGTTGCAGCTCGAAATGCGTCCTGATTTGCTATTTTCGTTTAATGGTTATTTAAACAATGTGTTTTATTCTAATATGTAATTATCTTCTTAGAATTCGATTTGGATGAATGGCCTTCTCGTGATCTAAAAACTTTTTAAAACAAATAAAATAATTTAATAATAATAATTAAGGCCTTTTCGTTTAAATATCTTTGGTTATATTCATATAATATATTTTAAATATTACTTTGTGATATCTAATATTATACAAAACAGATGTATCCATCAAACATATCTTTTATGCATAAATTAAAAGATAATCTAAAATAAACACATGAATAAATAAATCTCAACGTTTCGGTTTAATCCTTAAAACTATCATCAGGAATAATTTTTTCGGCAGAAGAAATATAAATCGGCAGAAAGCAATCAATGTACTACATCATTAACATGGTGATTTAAACTTAACTTCCCGATTAGACCGCCTTAGTAATCAATAAGTGACACAGTAAAATATGATACAAAACTAAATACATATATATATTGTTTTAAGTAATTATTACGAAAGCATATTTGTAGTAAACAAAAGTTAAGTAAATTTTAAATAGATTTTCAGTAATTACTTAAAACACTATAAAAGTTTTAGTTTTGTATCATATTTTAGACTGTCAGAAAATTGGTGACTGACGCGACCCAAACGAAAAGTTTAAAGTCAGTCATTAGTAACTGACGTGGTACTCGACGTGTTAAAAATTAAATTGGAACTGGAAAAAGCACAACGGAAACATAAAAAAATATTCTTAAAACACTCAGCTGAGTCATCAGTTATTCAAATTAAGTAAAAGAATACAGGGCAGGACAAAGGTGGAAACTTCATAATTCGTTAAAAATACCAAGCCAGATTTCAGAAATGAGAAAGGAAACATTATTGCTACAATTTTCTTGATCACTTAAACGAATTGCCTAAAGTTCACGAATCATAGCTTTAATATCTTGTTTTTAAATAATTTCCACCTTTGTCAAAGTCAATAAATGAAACGTCCTTGAAGAAAATCCCTTGTGAGTGATGTAGAAAATGTAATAAACGTCAAAACATTTTTGTGCTACTTCAATCTAAAAAAAAACTTCCTTTTTATTTAAATTTGTCTATTCCGGGATCAATTTTCTAAATCAGTTCCCAGTTACGCGACATCGAGCTATTACCTTATTAAAAGTTTGACTAGAAGCAAAACTTCTCCCTATTAGGAGGCGGAAATGGATTTTTCATTGTAACATATCATTTTAAAGCTTTTAGTCTGAACATTAGTAAGAACTTCTCTCCTCTTAACTCTTTTCTTTATCAGTAGAGGGTGGTTTAAAGTTTTAATTTGATTGTTATTGCTCGTACAATTTTCCAAAAAATATGAAAAAAATTACATAAAATGTCGAAATTTCTCACTCATTTTCACACTGTGATCAGGTATGTATTGTAGAGAAAATAAAATTAAAGATATAAAATCATACAAATTTTATACTCATTTAAAAATATTATCACATTCTAGAGCAACGTTAAGCGGATCAGCTAGTTGACTGTAAAAATAATCCGTTAAATTTATGACAAAATCTGCTGGCAGCAATGTTGCCAGCTGTTTTTGCCGTAAAAATTACAGTAAAATTAGATGTACTAAATAAATTTACATCTAATTTTACTGTAATTTTTACGGCAGAAACTGCTGGCAAAATGGATGCCAGCAGTTTTTGTCGCAAATTTAACGGCCGCAATTTTTTTATAGTGTTTAGTAATAATTACTTTAATTTAGGTCAAAATTTTGAAATGGTGAATAAGCTTATGAGAGGTGCATCTGTAAATTTTGAGATTGTAAAAATTTTAGACATCATGCTGATTTTATTTTTTTGATTGTGTCAGAGTGAACAATTTTTACTGTTTTTTCATTCCATAACATCTAGCATAAAAGCCCCAGTGTTTAATTTCATCTTTTTACCTACTTTGATTATACGAGTATACGAATGAAGTTTATTTTTTTATTATTTGGAATAGTTGAAGTTTAAATAAATAGTATTTTGATGTTAGATTAGAGAAATATTTACGAGGGTAATTCGGAAAGTAACCTCCGTTTATGAATTAAAAACAAAAAAAAAAAAAAAAAAAAAACTAATGAAAGGAAGCATGTTTTTTTAACTTACGTATGAAAGACACGTTCTTCAGCTACTTCTCAACATAATTGCCGTATTAATTATCATAATGGTAAATCAGCTTTGAAATTCCATCGTCACAGACTTCTGCCGCCGGCCTATTCAACTGCGATTATTTTAAAATTCAATTCGCATCACTCTTTCAATAATTAGTCATAATTTAGATTTAAATACTCTAGTCATAATTAGATCACAAAATATATCTGAACAACGTATAAAGTAAGTTTTACTCAGAAATATATTTAAATATTGTACTATATGTTCCTTTTTTATACAAAATATATATTTACGTATTAATAACCAATTGTAATTTATCAAATAATTACTTTGCAGATTATTAATTTATTTAATTATAGTTTTTTTTGGAAATAATGTTAGTAGATGAACATTTTCCTCTTTTGTTACGAGTAGTTTTGTGATTTATAAGATGATTTAAACAAGGATAAATTGGAGAGTAATCAATTGTGTTATTTATAGAAGACAATACTTTATCAGATCTTTTGAAAACCTCACTAATAAGCCCATATGGATAAATTGTATTAAAATATTTCATATATGAAGATTCTAAATGAAGACGCTTAGATTTATTTTTCTGAATTTGTATAGTTTCAATAGTAGTACTTTTAAATTTATGTTTATGAAAATGGTGAATTTCAGCAGTAGACTGTATATTTTTTGCTTTATTTTTATCAGAATCTGACCTATGCTGATTTATGTGTATATGGAGGGGACCAGATGTTTCACCAATATATTTCAAATTGCATATGTTACATGTTATACTAAAAATTACATTAAATGCCTTACAAAAAGTAGAAATATGAGATAGATATATCTATATATATATAGTAAATTTTTGAGAGGGGGGGTGTGTGATGGTTTGGGCTGAGTTAATATTTTTGATACTTTATATATATATATATATATATATATATATATATATATATATATATATATATATATATATATATATATATATATATATATATATATATATATATAAATATATTAGCATATTGCTAGATAGAATAGATCTCGATCTCGATATATAGCTTTATATATTACTTTTTATTTTTACGATTAAACGGTTAAGGCAAGCAGATTTTTTGGTGTTATTACAAAAGATTTTTTGAAAACTAGGTATACAGATTTGGATAAAAAAATATTTAATGTTTCTTAAACATTATAATTTTAACTAGCAAAATGTTACTCAAAAGTTTAGATAATGTAAATATATTCATTTAGGAATATATATACATATGTATATATTTGTATGTACCTGGTGTCCCAAAAATGACTGATGAATTTTAAAATTCAATAACTTGCAAGAGGTGACAGCTATTAAAAATTTTTTTGCAGGAGAGTTATGTATAATGTCAGGAGTTTTTTATTTATTTATTTATTTATTTTATTTATTTTTTAGCGTGATTCTAAATTTTAGTTCGGATTTCCAAAAATAGAAGGCGCTGACGGCGATTGGAACTCAGTCGAAGCCTAAACTGACGTCACTCAGCATTGATGCAAAGGAAGGAGATTAAGGCTATGGGGTGCCTGTCATTCGCTAGTAAAATCTTGCACTAAGGCCCCGATTCTAAACTCATTGGATATGATTTCAATGGAATGCGTTGTTGCCATGGAAATAACAGATTCTTCGATAGTAAAATACAGTGTTCAGAAGTGGGCATAAATTTCGCAAGTAGCATTCGACTTTGCAGTAGTTTTTGAATTTATGAAGTTTTATTTTTCCAGATTAAATTACTTTTTTTTGCATGATTTAAAGAATATTTTATGCATCGTATATTAAAACTAGGTAAAGATTTTTATATTATTTTATTTTATAAATTTTGTTATATTCTAAGAAATTTTAGATCTTTTAAATAATTTTTTGAAAATTGAAATAGGAAAGTTAGAAATTTTATAAATTAGCTTAGAATTTTGTTCCAAATTAAAATTTTGGAAGTTTTAACTAAATTTCTCAATTGGTTCGATTAAATTCCCATAAAAACTCATAAATGTAAAATAGCCTTCAAACTCAAATTCAGCTTGTTATATTCATGCCCAATTCCGAAACACTCTGTTTTTCTATTGAAGAATTTGTTATTTCCATGGTAACAACACATTCCATTGAAATAATATGGAATGAGTTCAGAATCGGGCCCTAAGAGCAAGACTGTAGCAAGATATCTTCACCTACACTGTTAAAAATGTGAAACTTTTGCTGCATCGTCACTCCATTGCTATTATAGAATATCGCTATTTTGACCATTGAGAATGCTCCATATTACGGTGAAGTAATCGTTTTCTATAAAAGCGGAGGTGTGACGATGCAGCGAAAGTTTTATATTTTTAACAGTTTAGTTTTAAAATAAGATGCATAAAATATTCTTTAAATAATGCAATAAATAATTTAATCGGGGAAACTAAAACTTCATAAATGTAAATTCTCCTGCAAACTCGAATACTACTTGCGAAATTTATGCCCATTTCAGAACGCTGTATTACACTATCGAAGAATCTGTTATTTCCATGGCAAAAACGCATTCCATTGAAATCATATCGAAAGAGTTCAGATTCGGGGCCTGGGAGCAAGTTTGTACTGGCGAATGAGACGCACTCCATATCCTTAATCTCCTTCCTTTGCATCAATGCTGAGTGGCGTCAGTTTCGGAGTCGATTGAGCGCCAATTACCGTCAGTTCCATCTATTGTTTGAAATTCGAAGTAAAATCAAGAATCACGGTAAAAAATTGCTAGATAGAATAGATCTAGATTTCAATATGTTGCTTTATATATTACTTTTTATTTTTACGATAAAACGATTAAGGCAAATAGATTTTTTGGTATTATTTCAAAAGACTTTTTTAAAACTAGATACATAGATTTGGATAAAAAATATTTAATGTTTCTTAAACATTATAATTTTAATCATCAAAATGTTACTGAAAAACATAATTTAAGATTCATAATTCTAAGATTCTTACATCATAATTTTACATTTCTTGAAAATCTTTCACTGTTTTGGAAAAAAAAAATATGAAGATAATTTTTTTCGAAACGATTATTTCCAACCGAGAATATATAAGATTTTTTGCTTTTTTCGGAGGATGAATAATTTTGAAGGCTGAAAAATATTTTAAAAAGTTTGACAGTTGGATCTTTATAAATGGTTTTAGAACATGAAGGAATGCTATTTTCTCTTTACATTAGTTGCCGAATCCAGCGTTGATTAGATTAGGATAGAGTGAGCCAAAAAATATTTGTTTCAAGGAGAAATAATTCCTTTCTTTTTACTTTCTTCTATCTGCAATAGAAGAAAGTATCGTAACCGAATTTTTTTTACTTCCAGTTTTCAGTGGATTTACACGTTTTAGAGGTCAGAGATTCCAAGTAACATGTTTTTACAAAATGGCTGTCTGTGTTCGTATGTCGCCATTCTACATCAAAAACTGTATGAAGGTATGCATAGATTTGAACCAAAATTTTTGTGAATATTTGTGACTGTGGCAAGAAGGTTCTCCTTCAATTTTGATAAATTTCGCCGGAAAGAAGCGCAACATTAACAATTTTTGTGCCATTTTCAATATTGTACCGACTATCGTGTATGAAATTATGCATCGAATTGAACCAAATTTTTTGTGCACAAATAAATCTGTTTTGCTAAAACAACAAAAATAATGTTGTATCAACCTAATTTTTTAGTTCATATAGCCCCAACCATATTTTGGGTTGGGACTATAATGATTTGGAAAATAACCAAATCATTTTGTTAGCTTAATAATGTTTTTCCAACCAAATAAGTTTGGTAACAACAACTAAATCTATGTGGTTGTTATAACCCTATAAAAATTGCTTGGATACTGTAACCAAATTGTTTTTGGTTATTAGAAACAACTTTATTTGTTTAATATAACTCAACTAATTTAATATTTCTAAGCAAATTTATTTAGTTGTTATAATCAAATAAATATTTGTAATTGTAACAACCAAATGGATTTGGTTTTTATTACCAAATTTATTTGGTTGGAACAACATCATCAAGCCAACAAAATGATTTGGTTAGTCCAACCCAAAATTTGTTTGGGGCTATATCAACTAAAAAATTAGGTTGGCAGAACTTTCAAATACGTTTTTTATGCTTGTTAGATTTGTAAATCAGCAATATCATTAACCCTGCTGTTCTGTTTGGGTCTATTTGACCCGAAAATTTTATTGTTCACTTATAAAAAAAATTAGCGCAGAGATATTTCCATGAAACTTTTTGACTTTGTTCATTAGTAATATAACTATATATTCCTAGAAGTATTTACGTTTATTTATATTTCCAAGAGATATTTTTTAACTTAGTCCTAATGTACTGTTCGGGTCATATTGACCCGAGTTAAAAAAAATTTTATCATGCACTTTTAATTTTGTTTGGAATCATTCAATAAAAATAATTACTGCAACGTATCTATTTCGAAATCTGTTTCGTTGGCACAGGTGTTAGATCATGTGACAGGAGAGCAAAATCAAATGTTGATATCATTGGCGGAAGGGAAAAAACGAACGAAAGAAACGTACCTGTTAGTAGCGTTTCTTTTTTCTTGCTGTATTTCAATTTCTAATAATCTGAAGAACAGTTGTATCTTTGAATATTAGTGAAAAAATGGCGTATCGTAGAAATTTGAGCGACGCTGATATTGCTAAATTAATGGAAGAATATGACAGCGAAGTGGAAATTGCGTCTGAGTATGAAAATCATACAAGTGAGGAAATTGAAAGTGAATGTTCTGACAACGATTTCGATATTGATATTCAAAAGACGCACAATATACAGAGTATTCAGTCTAAAAATGGTGAAATAGTATGGAAATTGAATCCCCTTCTTCATTCTGGTCGATTAACGTCTGCTAACATTATAAAAACTACTCCAGGTGTCACAAGATATGCAACGACAAGGATAACTGACATAAAAAGAGCATTTGCGACGGTATTCAATTCTACAATCGAGAACGAAATCATAAAAATGACTAATATAGAAGGATGAAAAGTGTATGAAAAAGAGTGTAAAGTTATTAGTACTGAAACTTTTCAAGCATACATAGGATTATTATTTTTAGCTGGTGTGTACAAATCATATGGAGAATCAACAAAAAGTTTGTGGAATCAAGAAACAGGCAGAAATATATTTCGTGCTACAATGTCCCTCGAAACCTTTCATATGATATCGAGAGTAATTCGTTTTGACAATAAATCTACCAGACAAGAAAGAAGGTCTGTAGATAAATTAGCTGCTGTTGGAGATATTTGGGAAAAGTGGATAGAAATTCAACCTAAATTGTATAATCCAAGTGAAAATGTTACTGTAGATGAACAATTAGTAGGATTTCGTGGACGATGCCCTTTCAAACAATATAGACCTAGTAAGCCCTCCAAGTATGGGATAAAAATATGGTTTTTATGTGATAGCAAAACTTCGTATGTACTGAATGAACAAATTAGAACTGGAAAAAATCAAGGATCAAAGCCAGAGGGAAGTCAGGGTATTAGGGTAGTGAGTGACCTTACTTATGGGTATTCGGGGCACAATGTTACATTTGATAACTTTTTCACATCCTATAACTTGGTAAAACTTCTTCTAAAACGGAAAATGACTATGCTTGGCACCATTAGTAAAAATAAGCCCGAACTTCCTATAAAATGCTAAACAAAGAAGTGCACAGCTCATCATTTTATTTTACAGAAGATACAACAGTTGTAAACTACATGCCTAAAAAGAAAAAAATGTTATTCTTATGAGCACTTTCCATCATGAAAATGAAGTTAGCGACAGACCTGACAAAAAACCACAAATGATATTAGATTATAATGCAACTAAAGGGGCGGTGGATAGTCTTGATCAACTTTTGAGTACATACACTTGTAAGAGAAAAACAAATCGCTGGCCTATGATAGTATTCTATAATATGCTTGATACATCTGCTTACAATGCATTTATTCTGTGGATTTCAATAAACAGCAAATGGAAAGAAAATAAATTAACCAAACAAAGGCTCTTTTTAGAAGAATTGAAGACATCTCTAATTTTACCACACATTGAAGTAAGACAGCATCTTCCCAGAAGCGAAGATTCAGTCAAAATTGTGAAAAGAATACGTAGTAAAAGTGCAAACGTAGCCTCGGAATCAGATGAGAACACTTCATTGTATACTAAACGTGCAAGATGCAAGTTCTGCCCATCAACCAACGACAACAAAACTAATATATTATGTTACAAGTGCAAAAAACACACTTGCAAATTTCACGTAAGCTATTTTTGTCCAAATTGTAAGTAAAAGTAAGTATTCAAATATTTTAAAGTTATTTTACTAATGTTTTGTATTATTTGATATATATTTAAGCTTATTTTACTATTTTTTTAATTATTTCTAAAATAGTTATTTTCATTTACTGCTAGAAAAGGTAATATTCTAAATCGGGTCACATTGACCCGAACACTACATACGTATAGTAAATGCAAACAGAACAGCAGGGTTAAAGAATAATGCCAGGCATTTTAAAACATGCTTTTTCAGGGGCTAGCAATTATGTTTATGTAATGCTTAACACAGGAATTTTAGAAAAAAAATATTTGGAATCAAGGAGAAACAATTTGACTTATTTTTAGACATATCCAGAATTATATGTTCCTTTATATTCGAAATTCAATAAAATTAAACCTTCATTCAGTGGGTAAGTGTATTATAATTCTCAATTTCATTTATTAGTAATAACAAAAATTAGGATAGGAATTTTACGTGGGCTAAAGAGAAAGTTCAGGGTCAATCAATAGTGACTGACATTGAACTTTACGCATTAAAGATCCCAAATTTTCACGAATATTGAATTTTAAATATTTCAGTGGCAAATAATTGTGTTTCTGTAATGCTGAATAACACCAGAATGTTAGGAAAAAAATAGTTG
The DNA here is from genome assembly GCA_964019185.1 of Maratus speculifer. Taxonomy (NCBI): domain Eukaryota; kingdom Metazoa; phylum Arthropoda; class Arachnida; order Araneae; family Salticidae; genus Maratus; species Maratus speculifer. The sequence goes on along the minus strand of OZ025298.1, from coordinate 110,984,728 downwards.
AAATGTAGGAAACAATTTTTCAACTTAGTTACCACCAGTTAAAATTGGACAATTTACTTGAAAATTTCTCATACAGATCTTTAATGAAATTATATATCGCACTGCTTCTCAAGAGATAAATGAAAATTACATTTAGAGTAAAAACTAATTTTTGTACAAATTTTTGTATTTGGAATAATTAATGGCCATCATTTTTAAGAAAGATGGTCAACGAATTTTCTTGAGACCTTGATAAATCCTGTATATTTATTATACCCAAACCTGTTCATGTATTTGAATGTTACATACATCAACATTTAAACCGAGGGTGGTGTTTAGTGTCAGATGTCGTGATCGTGAAAATATGGCAATTTTTCTCTAGAATGGCAGTTAGATATGGCAATTTTTTCCTCTGAAACAGTTGCAATGCGTAACACCTAATTAAATCTAATAAAAAAGTTAAAACACAAGTTTCAAATTAGTAGTTTGTATGCATTAGTTTTGCACTTTAAGATTAACCCTTTATTTACCGCATTATGAATTCATGAAAACTTTACATTCTAAAGTATTTTACGCAAATTGTTTAAATTAAATTAAAAGATATACATAATCATTTAATAAATTTTTAAGGGATTTTAGAAGGATTGAAGGATTTAGAAGGACTAATTAAATTTGAATTTACAGGGATTTTGTGCAATACTTATAACCCCACTCAAATCTTTTATTTTAAATTGTTTTCTTAGTATTTTGTAGAATTAGAAAATGTACAAATAGAATGTTCTCACAGTATAAATATAGAAATATTTCCGAATTGAAAAATCCTCATCCCCCTCTCTAAGCGCCAAGAAAACTGAAAAGATACAAAGGCAAAAGAAATGGACTAAAATAAAGTAATGTATCTGTAACACATTCTAAACAGTATTAAAACTAATTGATGTATGAAAAGAATTTCATAAATAATTTTTATGGTACTTACAAGTACCGTCGGTAGATAAAGAGTTAATATGATCTCATTCTACAAGTAAATCCCCCCCCCTTGCAAAAAAATATTTACATAAAAAAATGACAGGATTTTTTAATAATTAATTTGCTTGAACTTAGCATTGACATTTCCTATCATAGATATCAATTTAAATGCATTTATATTTTGCATCAGATACTTGAAAACAATATAAAAGTTTTGTGTCATAGTACTAATTTCAAAAAATAAAATTAATGATCATATGCTTTTTTTAATTGTGAAATGTTTATTTTTCACAATACATTATCACACACACACACACACACACACACACACACACATATATATATATATATAAGAATTAATCTTTGCAACATTCATGATACATAATTGTGGATTGCTTTCACTATGGATATTGATTTGTATACATATATATTTGAAGAGCCTGAAGATGTTTGAATATTTATTTTTCATCAATACCCTTTTCATAATAACGAGTATTTGAAACCTAGGGTTCAAATTTAGTTACTTAACTCTTTCATCACCATGGCCGAAATTGTACAGGTACCTGGGAGAACCAAAACGCCCGAAATTTGTTTGAAAAATTTCATATCCCCCTTCTTAGGAGTAATGTCAAAGTAAAGAGCATCAATCTTACAAGTGGGTGTAAAAGAACGTAGAAAGGATTAGCGTTTTCCCTTGCATGGGGAAACAGGGAAGATTTCCGACTGAATAGTACCTTTTTTCCAAGGAAGTAGGTTACTCCCAAAAGAGCAAAATTCTTGTGAGAGCTTTGAAACAAAAATGCTAAACATCTGTTTCTTCAAGTTACCCACATAAATTGAAATACGTTTTTGTGTAAATATAAAACTTATAGTACAGCTTTCTATTCATGGAGACTTAAATTTTATGGTTATTTAAATGTTTAGAATTAAATCAATTTTTTAACTCTTCAATATATCATGGAATTACACATGGTGAAATTGTACTGTCAATTCAGTAATGCCTTTGGATTAATGTCAAAATTTTTCAGACCTAGAAATGTTGTAATCGCTATAGAAATAATTTTTAAACCTCGTCATTTGTCGAAAAAGTAAATAATGTTTTCTTTTAGAATTTGTAAAGGCGAACAAAGCAGACGAAATAAAAAGCTTGTTATTATATAGTTTAGGTATTTGAACAAAAATAATTTTTGTTTAATGGAAAAAGGATATAAAATAAAATATTTCTCATTTGATATAAAGTTAAATAGTAATGTACGTTTTACAAAAAGAAATAAAAAACCTTTCCTTTTTTCGCTTCTGACATTTTTTCTGTGATCTCGATATATTTATTTTGATTATTAATTTACATGGTAAAAGTGGTTACTGTTAACTTCGGATCTGGCTTGCACATGACTACCTCATAAATATTTTAAAGTATTGCCATTTATAATGGTTCTCATAGATACACTATATTGCCATCGATTATTGAACACTTGCGATTTTAGACATTTTACTAAATACCTAGAAAAATACATGAGAAATCATCTCGAAACTCTTAGTGTAAAAATATAATAGTATACGCCATACATCGCCGTGAAGATTTTTTACCGAAACTCCATAGGGGACCGTCAACAAATTAAAAAAGAATGAATAACTTTTGAATAACCCTGTCAAAACTAATGTAGCAAAAGCGCTCAAACTCTAGATTATGATTGAATGCCTTATTGTAATACGCCTTGTTCATTTTTATGCAAATAGCATGCATACTCACAGAGTAATGAAGGTTTTTATAAAAATGGTCCCAAATTTTTCCAAGTTTTTTCCTTATAATTTTCAGAGTTCTTAATATAAAATAATATTTTTTTCAGAAAATATGACAAACAACATTGCACACAGTACCTTGTAATCAGAATTAAAAAATAATGAAAATTGTGTACAAAATGAGTAGGTTTACTAAATAATTTTTCACTGCGCATGCGTCAACGATATCAAAATTTCATTTGCATATTATGTTAGATAAATGTATAGAGCAACTTTTTGTGAAAGTCACAAAATCATAACTTGAAAATTCTGAAAATAATCGTCAATTGAATTAGTTAAAAATCCGTTATTCTCAAAATGAAGCAAAAACAAGGGGGGTTGTATCCATATATTCATTGATTAGTGCCAATATAGAATACACAATACGGGATGTACTACTACATTTGGATAAAATCTTTCATTTTTTTGCTTCATTTTGGAAAAAAACACTGGACTTTACACTTTTAACTTAGAGAGAAAATAAATAGCAATTGTTTACAGAATCAAATGAGACTGAAAATAAAAGCAAACGAAATTGACAAGCTGGCGATCTATAGACTGCTTATTTGTAAAACCTCTTCATTTCCCGTGTACACGTTTATGAATATGTAACTGAGTGAACCAATTAAGTTAACTAAGAAAAGATAATCTTATTGACACACCTCTTAATATTTGCATTGATAGGCTATGAGCTTACGGTAGATAGCGAAAAGGTAAAAGAAGGGGAGAAAGGAGAAAACATCCCAGGCATTCTCCGTTGGATTCAATATTTTGGAATTCGGGGCGTTCTACGATTATAAAATTCAAATACGCCTATCATAGAAAAGGATTGCAATTCTGAGAACTACAAAAGCTTTCGCTATAAGAAATAACGGAATTTTTACTTATTAATTAAATTCAGTAAAACTAATCGTGATAGAGGTATTTAGTGTATTAACCTATCGCCCCCCCCCCTCCCGATACACACACACTAATCAAACTTTAATTAGAAAAGAGATTCTCTTTTTGGTTAAATGCATGTTCATGTAAGAATAAGCGGGAAGACATTATTCGAAGTTGCTGCTATGATCTATTATTTGCAATGCGTTATTCCATTTTGAAATGTTTTGTTTTAGTTTTCATCAATGAAAAGTCATTGAATATTTTGAAAACAATTTAAGGTTACACTTTCTAGAACAAATAATTCATAAATATTGCGAAAAGGAAAAACAAAAGCACTTATAAATTGATAAGTAAATATTAATGTCATTTCGATTCTTTATTAATATTTTATTAATATTTTCTATTACCATTAACTTCTATTATTATTTTCAATTTTCAGTATTAATATCATAATTTTAAAATAATTGCATTATTTTCAAAAATAAAAGCATCGTGGATTAATTGTGTCAGTTTTTCTGCAGCCGATTAATACAATTTTTTTTTTTTTTTTTTTTTTTTTTTTTTTAACGTTTAGATGCCGTTTGGCATAGAGCACGTTTCCAGATCAAAGCTCAATAAATTTACAAAGAAAAAAAAATCTTTATATTACTATAGATACTAAGATTTAAATTTTTAAAGGAAAATGTGGATACCATTGCAAACGGAACTTGTTGAAGTAAATTCTTTTCTACCTGCATTTTTTAGGAGCATTGTTTGAACGTCTGAGCGAACATTTCTAAATGTTAATAAAATTCTGTAATTTTGATATGAATTTTTACAAATGCAAGGTTTAAATTTAGGCAATATTTGAAGAAATATTGTAGATAAAAAAAAGAATAACAACAATTGCGGAGAAGATAAAAAAAAAAAAAAAAAAAAAAAAAGATTAAGGTTTTTTTTGAGGGGGGGGGGGGGATATTGGATAAGAATGTTGTTGTGAGGAGAGGAGTATAATACAACGAGAGTGAGAGAGAGTTTTTAATGCGCAAGGTAAAATGTAAATAAAGAAGAGTTTTTATTATTTTTTTTTTCATTTGACATTTTTTAAATGTGACGAGGTTTAAAGAACTCACATATAAAAATAATAAATAAAATATTGAGATATGTATCATGAATTTAAACCATGACATTATGCTGACAGAAAAATATTTTTATTTTTTTTTACTTCCAGGTAGGTAGGTTTCTGCGTGAGGGGGAGCGAATGGCGGGATAAAAGGTGCATTTGAAAAACGATTTTTCCACCCTCAGCCGCTCGAAATATTTGGATACATCTTCAGGTTCATTTTTAAAAGTAGAAGCACGAAACTTGCTGAGGTGATTTTAGAAGATGCCGCGTGACTTTTTATGCTCAATTCATTAAAATTTGATTTATAAAAAATAATTTTCTCAGTATGACCTTCTCTTTTTTTTTTTTTTTCTTTTTTTTTCTTGTTTCCACATCTCACGCTTTGGAAAATTCCGTTCAAAATATCCAGTTTGACAGCATCTTTTTGCAATGTTTTCTGCATTTATCAAAGAATCGTCAAGCACGGCACATTGTGTAGAGTCTAAATAAGAGAATTTACCAGTTTGACGCAATCGAAAGAAAAATGAATTGAAAAATAAATCACAAAATAAGCTGTTTATATTGGAACACACCCTTAATAAAATTTCAGATTCTTCCAAATTGTTACACTGATATACTATATGCTATTCATCGATGGTTACATACCATATTTTATGGAAAAAAGGTCACGGCGTTAACAAAATTATTTTTTTTTTTTTCAAGTGCGTGCGGTTATGATTTTTTTATTTCGCGCGCATAAACATTGGGTAAAATAAAAATTCCAAAAATAATTATGTATTTAAAACCGTATTTAAATAAAATTTTACACATCTTCAGTTATTAAAAAGAGGCTCCCTGCACTGTTCAGAAATTTTTAAATAAAATTATGTCCATGTGACTGTGTCGACAAAAATAGCATATATCACGGGTTCGGCGATTACGATATATTTTTTTAGCTTATTGAGGTTAATTTGAGGAATGCGGCGCTTATGATGGGTAAGGCGTTTCTTCCATAAAATAAAGTATATATTTCTTTTAACTTTCTACAAAAATGATCACTAAAAAGATAAGAGGAGACAACGAAGTAAGAATAACTCAAACCTCTCTTATAGAGTCCGTAAACTCACTACATAAATAACTTATATATTGCGACATTTAAAAAATATATATATTGAACGCAGAAGCAACTTTACTTATATATGTAAGCTATAGATGTAGAGAGGTGAAAGAATCTATAAATTACATTTTCTTTTGAATTAGCCCTTCGCCCCCCCCCTCCACCCCACACAGAAAATCCCACCCTACCAAACATCTCAAGATTTTATCTCATTTTTTTGTTACTTCCCCTAAAATCAACCTCTCCCTCACCTCAAAAGATAGATAACAATTTTTTTTATTTATCTATATTTCCTCCCTCCCCCCCTCTTTAAAATCTCTGTATGTAAAGTTTACTTTTCTTTACTTCTTTATGCAGCATTGCTTTTATATATAAGTTTCCATTTGTAGCAAGATGAAAGAATCTATAAAATCAATTTTATTTTCTATAGTTATTGTAAAATGTATCTCATCTGACCCTGCCCTAAATCTCACAATTTGAAAACATAATTTCCGGCAAACCTGTTCTTAACTGCTCTGTTAAATAAGCGCAAAATGTTTTGACATATTTACAAATTGCTTTTTAACGGAAAGATATAAAATTGCAATGTCTGATCATGGAAGCGATTTGGAAATGAACAGTGTTTTCCAATTTTTTGTTTCATTAAACTACGTATTCAGGTATAAGCGATTTTGATCACGTGACAAACACAATTTCACCTTTGTTTGTGTGGTTATTAATCTTTCATGCAGAAATTTGATTCAAAACGCTCCTTTTTGACATTATTTTCTAAAAAGCAATTGGGTTTAAAAAAAAAAAAAAAAAAAAAAAAAACGAAACACGAGTTTGTGATTGATTAGATAGTTTCTGAACATTAACACCTACTATTTTTCCTGAATTTCCGAACGAAAACAAATTAAGACTTATGTCATAAATTTGTCCTTTTGGATTTAAAAACAGTTTTAACATTCATAAATCTGTTTCCTCCCTATCTTCTTATTTTGTGAAACCCAATGATAAAAAAAAAGGTTCAGAGTTTTCTCCTTGTTCTTTCCTATTGCACAATTAAAAATCGGATTTAAAAATGATACGAACTGAAGTGTAGGTTTGTACCCTAAACAGTTATCAGTTATCAATCACTGAATAACAATACTCAATATCTTGAGTGAAATACTCAAATGAGGACATCCAAGCTTTCTTTGTAGCTACAAATTGTATTAATTAAAAAAAAAAAAAGAGTTTGGGGAGCCGGGCAGCTTCCCCTTTTGCCTATACGATAATCATAGAAGTAGGACCTTATTTGAAATGGAGGTTTTACTATTAAACAATATGTATACAATGCCGTAATTATTTCCAGTAGAAATGCACGCGATTAGCACGTGGTTTACTTGAAATTATAATTGCCATAATCAAAGTCATCAAATCTTTGTTATTCTTATGTGTGGGCTTTTTCAATCTTAATTAACGCAAGCCTTATTATACCTTTTTGTCGGGGGCGATTGTTTCCGTGATTCATTTCTTTATAGTCAAGTGAGGGATTTGCCCAGACTCACTATTAGTGTAATGTTCCAAATTTAGACATAATTGCAGTTTTAGATCGGTACTTTTTCCTTTTATTCTTTATTCAAAAGAATCTATATATAAAAAAATAAGGTACCCTGGGGTAATAACGCCACGTTAAGGTTCTACCAATTTTCACGGCTTAGTTTTACATTGTATTTTTCAAACAAATATAGGATCTGATACAGCAACTCATTGACTATCTATATAAAATAAAATAATTTAACAGATATGTATTCATAAAATGTAATGGCGTTTTTTCTTGACCAATGCTATTTGGCGTTAATACCCACCTGTATGGGTAATAACGCCATGCAAACAAAAACTATTAAATAAGATGAAATAATGGCATGTAGATTGCCCAATTCTAAAAATACAAACTCTACAGCTCTAGAAATTGACAAATTGTAATCTAAGCTATTGAAAATGTACAATTGTTTGTGACTCTGAAAGAAAAATAAAGCTGTGGTGGGGGCGGGGGAGGGGGAGGCAAAAGAATATCAGATTCTAAGCTACGTTTTGCTTAAAAATGACCATTTAAATAGAATTATTAGAAACATTGCACGGATTATTTGAATCAGTATTTATATTCCCATGTATGCATTCTATGCAATAGAAAATATTGATTTTTTTGTGAAAGTGAAAGAAAAAGGAGTGAGGGAGAGCTTCAACAGAATACAACAAACTGTGTCTCTCTTTGCTTAAAAAGTCTCGCTTAAATATGATTATAAGAAACATTTTCATAATGTAATATTTTAATCATGTGAAGTTTTATAACAACTAGAGTTATATGTAATAAATATTTTTGTTAAACCTTAACTGCTGTTATCGTCTCACATACCGCTGAGTTTTTCAAGTTTCAGAGTTTAACTTGCAATTTTTAGTTTAACTATAGATACCAGGAAAATTTGGTTTCATTTGGAGTCCTATTACTATCTCTAGAAACTTTTGAATAGCTGAATTTTATTTATAATAGTCCTGTATATAAGTTTCAATACAAAAATAATATTCTAAAAGTTAATTTAACATTTTATTCATCATTAGATTAAGCGGTCTGACAGGCCGCTCACAGTAAGTAATGCGACAATTTTTGTCACAGTAGTTAAGGGTTAATACTATTATACTAATCTAGTAAATAGTTTTTAACCCATAACTTCACACTAATGCGGATTCTCCAAACCTACAGTTAAATTGTCGACGTTTTAAAGAGCATGATTTAATAAATTTTTAATAAATTGAATAAAATTTTTGATTAAAAAATATTATCCCAAAGAGATCTCTTATTCAATTTTATACATAATTCATATGGTTATATATCATTATCTCTATATTAGCAACAAAATTAACCTTTAACTGCTGTTAGCAATCTGACTAAACACTGTACCCCCTCCCCCCCCAAAAAAAATAGCGTTTAACTTGTATTTTCCAGTTTAACTATAGTTACAACTGAAATTCTCTTTCGTTTGGAGTTCTCGTAATATTGTTAGAAATATTTGAATAGATTAAATTTAATTAGAATTAATTCTGTACAAAACGTTTAGCGCAGGAACAGTATTCTATGATTTTTAATCATGGATCGCATTTTAACCTTTAACTAATGTTACCGGTCTCGTAGACGACTATTTTTCTTTTAATTTTTTAGTTTAACTTGTAATTTTCAGTTTAACTGCAAACACTACCGAAATTTTGTTTCATTTGGAATTTTAGTACTATCACCAGAGACTAAATAGGTGAATATTAAGTATAATACTCTTGTATAAAAAGTTTAGTACAAAAACACAATCCTATGAGTTATTCCCGCCTTTTATTCATCTTTCAATTTTGTGGTCTCACAAACTGCATCACATTCATACGTTACAACTTCTGTCATATCAGTTAAAGTTTAAATTTATAAAGTTTTGAAAAACCGAACGCTGAGAAAGCGGACAGTTAAAATTTGAACAATCCAGTGGAAATTTAATGGAAACCTGATTTTGAAGATGCTCGGATTTGAATCTCGAAAACCTTTTGATATAGTTTTATTTACAAGAGTTAAAAATTATTTTTTACATTAGCAACAAAAAAAAAAAAAAAAAAAAAAAAAAAAAAAAAAAAAATAATAATAACAATAATAATAATAATAATAATATAATAAAAAATAAAATAGAGAGATTATTTTGAAGAATTGGGCACCCCCCCACTCTTAATCTTACCATTTCAACAATGATGATAATGCTATCCCATATTAATATATAAACCGCCTTCGGATATAGTTCGGCCACTGTTGGGAATCAACCGGGGTAATAACGCCAATCCCTTGGCGTTATTACCCCGGGATACTTATTGTGCAGTAAATCCTAAACTACAAATTATCTCGAGAAGATATCCAAAATCTTCTACAACAATTTGAAAGTACATGAAATACACTACAAATTTATGTAAGAAACAAAGTATTTCTGGATAAAAAAATATAGTCTTCAGATCAAAAACCTTAGCTCGCAAATTTTAGATCAAGCGTTAATTTTAGTTGCTTGTAAAAACAATAAGACCTAAAAATGAAACAAATTAACTTGAAGCTGTTTTTTGCGATTTATATGACTCAAAACCCTTCTGTGCAGAGCACATGGGTGTCATTTACCTGATTATTTCATAATTATGCAAAATATAAGCACTTGGCGTTATTACCCCGCCTGGCGTTATTACCCCAGGGTACCTTATTTCATGTCGCTGTTGTTAAATCTGTCTGCATCACTATGAAATAAATGTATTAAAAATTTGAAAAAAAAAAAAAAAAGAAAGAAAGAAAGAAAAAGAAAGAAAGAAAAAGAAAGAAAGAAAAAAAAGAGCTAGATTTTGATGTAATTATTGTAACCATTAATTTCACAGGAAAACAAGGAAAGAAGAAAAAAAAAGTCACTTGTTTTACACAATTAACTTTCGATAATACTGATATATGCACATTTATTCTAATGCGTTTAAATATTTTAGTTATTACTTTGAGAGCATGAAATATATTTTAAACTACATGTTTTTTCTTTCATTTTCGTACTAATAAAATCAATAGTTACACCATCAAAATCTAATTTTTTCTTCCTTGCAAAGTTTTAATATATTCATTTCATTATGACTCAAACAGATTAAACAACAACGATATGAAATATTTTTAAATATAAATATTTTCAAAAAAAGAATGAAAAGGAAAAGTACTGAGCTAAAATTGCAGCTACGTCTAATCTTGAATCATTACATTATAGGGACTCGGGAAAAATTCTTCCCTTGCCCGTACAGAAATACTACAATTTTTTATAGTACTTGGAACCAAGGAATGTATTTTTCTAACGCATTACTGAATTCAGCTTTCTTCCTTAACGCATGGAAATAGTAGGGAGATCTTATTCATAAACTGTAAAGTCGAACAATGATTTTCATTTTTAGATAAGTGCAGATGGTCTTTTAGAAACAGCGGTCAAAATCGGGGTTTTTGATGGAATTTCTGAACGCGAAAACCTGATAAAATTCCTCGTGAGAAAACACTCGTTTATTACTAAAAATGCAATTCACTGTCAAAAAATGAAATAAAACTATCTGTACTTACATTCAATTTTTTATTAACTAATTATTATTATTATTAGTAGTAGTAGTAGAATCCCCAAAATACATTTCCCTATATTTTTAATTTTATAGTAAATAGTCTATGCTGCATGTTGCCAATGTTGCATTTTCTTGTGCCAAATCTCAAAATTTTGACTCATTTTCTTCATTTTTTAAAAAATTTCTTTTATTTAACATTTTTTCCACCTCAAAAAAATTCATGTTATCTGCATTTTTTTTTCTTTTTTTTACGTTTTCTCTTTCATTCCCCTTTCAAAAATTATCTTTGGGAAAATTTACATAAAGATATGAATATGAATATCTTTTAAAGAGTGTATAAACAGACTTCATTTTCCCTATCTGGTTCCCCCAAAAAAAATCCCTTTTAAGAAATCAAGCTAACAAAGAGAAGATAATCCTTCCGTTACATCCCACTTCACGTCTTGACAGGTAGTTTTCCGGAGAAAAGAGGGGTTGAATTAGTCTAGGCGCTTTCGGGCGTCTTGGGTATTCTGTCTGACGGGGCGTCTCGGGCGCTTTGGTATTGAAAGAGTTAAACCAATTCAATTCATGGGATGCCTTGATTAGTATTTTACTTCAAACTGCCGTTACTAAATTCTATTCATTTTGAGTGCTTTTTTGGGGGAGGGAGGGGGAATTAGTCTAATGCATCCACAGTTTTAATTTTAAAAACTGGATAAAAACTGTAAAAAATTTAGAACTGACAATCATAATTTATATGGCAATCGGGTTTTGCATTCATTCTCTCCTCTATCTGGTCCCCTTTTTACTTTCTTCTATCTTTACAAGAAGAAAGTATTGGATTCATGAAAATTTTCGACTTCCGGTTTTCGACGGATTTACGTTTTAGAAGGTCCTGAACACGTTTTGACTATTTTTAGAAAATGTCTGTCTGTGAGTCTGTGTGTCTGTCTGTGAGCCTGTCAGTCTGTCTGTGAGTCTGTCTGTCTGTATGGGACAAAAAATTTGTGGGCGCTCTATCTCAAGAACTAATGCTCGAAATTTAATAAAATTTTATAATCAGTTAGACCTTGATATGAATTAGTGCCTACTGGTTTTTGGTGAAAATTGGCCTGCAGGTGGCGCTGCTATACTACGTTATTCATGATTTTCAAGATTGCTATATCTCAAGAACTAATGCACAGAATTTCACCAAACTTCGTATTCTGTGACCCCATGATATACATAGACGCTGATTACGCTTTGGTGTAAATTGGCCAGCAGGTGGCGCTGCTATGCGACGTTTTTCTGGATTTTCATGATAGCTATATCTCAAGAACTAATGCACAGAATATCACCAAACTTCAGATTCCGCGATACCTTGAGATACATAGCCGCTGATAAGGTTTTGGTGTGAACTGCCCTATAGATGGCGCTGCTATGCTACATTTTGCACGATTTTTGCGATAGCTATATCTCAAGAACTAATGCAGAGAGCTTCATCAAATTTTAGTTTCTTTTACACTAGAATATATAACACAATTAGACGCTGATTACATTTTAGTATTAACCTTTCAACAGGTGGTGCAGCTATGCTGCATTTTGCACGATTTTTCCGATAACTATACCTCAACCACCAACGCACAGAATTTTATCAAACTGCAGATTTTGTTACAAAATGACATATAACATAATTACACGATGATTGCGTTTTGTTATAAATCCATCAACTGATGGTGCTGCTGTGCTATATTTTTCACGGTTTTTTTAAACTAGCTATATCTCAAGAACTAATGCACAGAATTTCATCAAACTACAGATTCTTTTACACCATAACATAATTAGACGCTTTTTTACGTTTTCGCATAAATTGTCCAAGATATGGTGTTGCTGTGCTACGTTTTGCAATTTTTTTGTTATAACTATACCTCAAGAACTAATGGACGAAATTCCATCAAATTTCAGATTCTGTTAGGTCTTGATTAGATAGATTTTTAGTAGGTTTTAGTATAAATTACCCAACATGAGGCACTACTAAACTCATTTTCTCAGAATAATAATTAAATTTTGCGTTTTAGGCTTTTCAGATACCAGAATCTCATTAGGCTAGGTCAAATGTTCGAGGAAATTCGATAGTGGGTAACTTTAGGGTCACTACGTTTTTTTTTAAATATTAAAATGTACTTATGAGATAGAAGAAAGTTTCAGGATTGACACATCCAACTAGTTTAATTTGTCAGTGCCCACGTAATAAAAATCTTTAGAGGGAAAAAAACAGGGGAAAAGAGAGGAGGAATCATAATTAGCAAACAGTAAATACATAAATTTTAAAACATTTAAATAAAGAAAATTTTCATTTAAATATATATATATATATATTCCGGGATTACAGTAAAATTTGTTTCAGAGATTGTACATTTAAATAACAACAACACACATGAATAAATCCAAACACAGAAATTTAAAATCTGCAAAAGCAAACGTCCGCCATCTCCGAGCGAATACTATATGATATTACATTAATTTATAACAAGATTTTTCAGTCAGTAAATCAATTATAACAGTTGTAAATTTTTCAAGTGGGTGAAAAATGTCCGGGCCAGGATTCGAACCAGAGATGTCTTGGCTGAAGCCGCCAATGCTCTTCCAGTTGAGCCGTCCGGGATTCCGGACAATACATCCCTGGTTTGAACCCTGGACCGGAACATTTTTCATCTATTTGCTAATTTATAACTACATGGTAGTTTTTTTAAGAATTGTTTGAAGACTTGGATATTAGTTTTATCAAGATTAATATTGTAATAGGGACTTAGACAGACCCCAAAATTTTGCTTGGACACCAAAGAAATTAAAAATATCAAAATTAAAAATATCACAAAATTAGGAAAATGTTATGTAATTAAATATGGACAATATTTTTTTTTTAAATTCAAATAACTTTTTTTAATTGAACATATATTCATAATTTTGTTTGATATAAGAATGGTGACAATTATAAATTTCCATCACCGCTTTACTTTCATTTGGTTTTGAGATATTCAGCGAATCAAGTTTTCGAAAAATTATTATCTTCATTTCACTTACGCGATTTTTAAGACATTCAATAAACAAAAACTGATTAAAATATATTTACAAAAGCGATGTTAGAAATTTAAATCACAGCGGTTATGAATTAAAAGCATATCTTACATAGCACAAGAGTTTATTTAACAGGTAGTTTAATTTTTATTTTTATAAATGGAGTTTCCACAAGTAACGGAGGAAAAATTCCACATGTATCATATTGTATAAATTCAATCGCTTTAAGTATACACTATAAAAATGATTTATGCATTTAAAAAAAAGAAGAGAAACTTTTTGAATTTCAGCTTTGTAAAACAGCAGTAATCTAAAACAAATCTGCTACGACATGGAATGTTCCAGAACGAAAACAAAATCAAATGTTCTAACAAGGGCACCACCAAACATGGTGCTCACAGATTTTAATGATTTCTAAGTAAGTTGTAGGGGTTATACCACTAATTATTCAGCTGAAAGGATTCTTTCAAATGGGCCTTGGTTTTTGAGAAATTGGGGGGGGGGGTCAAAGTTTAGCGTTTATTTCAAATACCTGTTAGTATTACCTTTGGTCAGCAGCTCCGTGGCTCTGAGGTAAAGTGCTGGACTCCAGACTCGGAGGTGGCGGGTTCAACTCCAAGATGGACCACTTTTTTTTTTTTTTTTTTTAATCTTTACATACTTTTTACATGTTACATATTTTAAGCTGAATTTGGAATTCTACAGCTTTGAACTTGTTAACATTTTCTTATGTAGATTGTTTATTTTTTTTTTACTTTTATTTTTCTTACTTAAAAAATATGGTTCAAATGATAAACTAATTGCACTTCAAAATTTATAAAATAAATAAAAAATGCTTATATAATTAGAATTTTCAAAAAGCATAAAAAATTTTGAATATTTTAAAATCCCTTTTACTTTAAATATTAATAATTTTGCTCAATTACTTTTTTCAGATTTTCAAATGAATATTACACAATTACATATTATTTTTATCTTTACATACTTTTTACACGTTACATATTTTAAGCAGTATTGGAAATTCTACAGCTTTGAACTTTTTGATATTTTTTTAATAAAGTAAATTTATATTTCCGAATTTATTTCATGGAAATTTATTTTTATCTGCAATTTTTAAACTAATATTTTTATTGACAAAACGGCATAACTAATTTATGCCTTGAATCTTTTTTTTTTTTTTTTTTTTTTTTTTTTTTTTTTTTTTTTTGTTAATTATTATGTAATTTCTTTTTTTATTAAGCACAATTCTGAAATAATAATTTTTCTCTTTCCTATCGCCTTTTTTGTGGAATTTTTTAAACGAAAATTTATCCTTTTTTTGTATAAATTATACAAAATAATTTTCAGGTGCAATTTCTCAGACATTTATATGATTAGTTAATTCAAATAATGCATACCTTGGAAAGTCTAATAAAATATTATTGCAGTAGTGTTAAAATATTTTCCAAATTTTTACTGATCTTTAAATACATTTATTTCTAAAGTTCATCCTCAATATCATTTATCGTTTGCACAAATAAGAAATGAAGGATTATATTTAAAATAATACATATATTTTTTATTTTAACAAATTAAAGCACTATTCATAAAAAATCAACTAAATTGGGAAAATCGTTTGCTAATGAAATAATATTTACGATAGATAAAAAAAAATATATATATGTATTTATTTTATTCGTCTGCTTTTATTTTCTCGGTAAAATCACGCAAAAATAGAAATTCTTTTTGCTGTTGTCATTTAGTTTCTTTTGCAGAACTAGTTAAGGAATATAGGTTATGTAAATTTATACGAGCTTTAAAAAGATGAGATTTCAGTCACGAATTAGTTCAAATTTGCGTTTAGATTAATAAGTTTTGAAAAAACTATTAATTAAAAAAAATCATAAACGTTAAGTTTTTAAGGAAAAGGTTTATATAAAAGTTGATCAAAAAATAAATATTTGCTCTTAAATATCAAGTAAGATTCTATTAAATTGTGAATAATTTAATTACTTATTTTTATTCACACGACAAATATATCACGCGATACTGTAAATTTTGTTAATACATTCAGCGCAATTCCCTACGCAAATGATGATTCTAAACGGTTTTTTTCTGTGTGCATAATTTCTTCACTTTCATGTTTTAAAAGTGCTAAGGCCTTTTTTTGTATTTGATATGGTGATTTATTTTTTTTTTATATTGGTTCTGTATTATACATGCGATAAATATACTCATGTAATCAGTTTTCAGGTTATAATTATAATTTTTTCCAAATAAAAGTGTGTATAAAGATGCGTTATGTGTTAAATTTAATCTTTTTACACTGCATATACCAGTAACATAAATATATATGTAAGTATATTAAATGTAATAATAGATTGTCTAAAAATCCATGCACAGTATTGTGTAATATTCATTTGAAAATCTGAAAAAAGTAATTGAGCAAAATTATTAATATTTAAAGTAAAAGGGATTTTAAAATATTCAAAATTTTTTATGCTTTTTGAAAATTCTAATTATATAAGCATTTTTTATTTATTTTATAAATTTTGAAGTGCAAATAGTTTATCATTTGAACCATATTTTTTTAAGTAAGAAAAATAAAAGTAAAAAAAATAAACAACCCACATAAGAAAATGTTAATAAGTTCAAAGCTGTAGAATTCCAAATTCAGCTTAAAATATGTAAAGATTAAAAAAAAAAAAAAAAAAAAAAAAAAAAAAGGTGGTCCAGCTTAAAGTTGAACCAACACTTTACCTCGGAGCCACGGAGCTGCTGACCAAAGGCAATACTAACAGGTATTTGAAATAAACGCTAAACTTTGACCCCCCCAATTTCTCAAAAACCAAGGCCCATTTGAAAGAATCCTTTCAGCTGAATAATTAGTGGTATAACCCCTACAACATACTTAAAAATCATTAAAATCTGTGAGCACCATGTTTGGTGGTGCCCTTGTAAGAAGGCAATTGTCTATACTAATAAAATCCGTGCGCCTCTGTCTGCTTGAAGCCGATTACAGTTCGCAACGCGGGCGAGTTGGAAGTCGCGAGAGGTGTCTTTCGATTCGAAAAATTCCGGGAAAGTCATTTCGGGCATTTTCGAGACCGTGGGACCAAAATTAAAAAAGTTATGAATTAAAAAACAGTCGGGAATCGGAACGGAAAACGTCTAATTTCCCAAACAGAGCTCAAACGGAGCTCTGAGGCTGAACACTGCGCCACCTTGCGGTGAAGAACCAGACCTTTTCCCCTTTGGCTAAAAGAAAAAGCAGCCGAAAACCTCTTTTTTCTCCCGGGAAAACGACTTTTTCTTTCGTTTCGGTTCTTTGAAAAAGAACTAATTAATTGGTAAAAAATGTTAAACACGGTTTATTTTCATACTTTTTCTTTTTGGTAGCATACACGAATATTGTGTAACCTAAGATTTACGCGATTAATACTAATTTCTGTTAGTACAAACGGAAAACGAGCTGCCAAAATTATTTGTTAGTTATGTTGTTTGTGATATTAATGAAATTACTTATTTCCTTTTAATAGTAGTCTTTTGCAGTTTTTAATACCGAAAACTTTTTTTTGCGCGTTTTTTCTTAAACCATCATGCAGACAGTAAAGTAGAAAAATGTAGTAGTTTCTTTTAAAGTAGAAAAAAATTGATTACATATTCAAAATCTGCGTAAAAGTCTGCTTCTGATGAACCAAAAAACACGAGAAAATGTCTTATGGGCGTGCAGCGCCAACCGTGCAAAACCAAATATTTTTAACGGGATAATGGGCGCATAACAACCATAGCTCTTTAATTTACTTTTTTTTGTGCTTGAGGATTCGAACACCAAGACTTGCTTATTAAATGAATTTTTTTGCTTATTATATACTGCTTAATATCGAGGTTCGTTTGGAAAAAGTGGCCCAGCTAGCGGGCGTAGCTCGCTAATTTACGGTAATAAAATCCGTGCGCCTCTGTCTGTCTGTCTGTCTGTCTGCTTGAAGCCGATTACAGTTCGCAACGCGGGCGAGTTGGAAGTCGCGAAAGGTGTCTTTCGATTGGAAAAATTCCGGGGAAGTCATTTCAGGCATTTTAGAGACCATGGGACCAAAATTAAATAAGTTATGAATTAAAAACCCCTTGGGAATCGGAACGAAAAATGTCTCAATTCCCAAACGGAGCTCCGAAGCAAAACACTGCGCCACCTTGCGGTGAAGGACATGAATTTTTCCCCTTTGGCTAAAAGAAGAAACAGCCGAAAACCTCTTTTTCTACCGGCGCTAATTGCGTTTTTTTCCGTATCAATTTTTTTTGACTTGCCGTAGAATATTTACCGTAGTTTTCGCTAAAATATTGAACTTAGAAATAAAACAGGACTATCGAAACTTTTTTTTGCGCGTTTTTTCTTAAACCATCATGCAGACAGTTTTTAAAGTAGAAAAAACTGATTACATATTCAGAATCTGCGTAAAAGTCTGCTTCTGATGAACCAAAAAATACGAGAAAATGTCTTATGGGCGCGCAGCGCCAACCGTGCAAAACCAAATATTTTAAACGGGACGATGGCGACCATGGCGCGTAGCGCCCACTGTGCGAAATCACATATTTTTAACGAGATAATGGGCGCATAACAACCATAGCTCTTTAATTTACTTTTTTTTTGTGCTTGAGGATTCAATCACCAAGACTTGCTTATTAAATGAACTTTTTTGCTTATTATATACTGCTTAATATCGAGGTTCGTTCGGAAAAAGTGGCCCAGCTAGCGGGCGTAGCTCGCTAGTATTATATTATATTTTCCGATCATTTTAGTGCACAAAATGTGGTTGAAATGTATTTACTCAAGCTTTTAGGTGCTATAAGTATATCAAATCACAGAAATATGTTTAGTTTAGCACATATTTTACTCTAAATAAAAAATAAAATAAATAAATAAGTAAACAAGCAAAATTATACGTAATGTACCTTTGAAACGATCTACAGGGTGGTTAAAATTAAACTGACGGTACTCAGAGGCTCATAACTCCGGTTCTACTGAGCGGATCCGAATGAAACTTCAGATATATGTTAAGTAGATCATGCGGCCGAGGTTTTTGTAAAAAAAAAAAGTTTCAAATTTCTCCACTAGGTGGCGTTTTAACAATATAAAATGACAGATAACAACTCAAAAATCAAAGATTGACGGAATATTTTATTTATTTACACACCTATGTGCTTTATGTGCATACCTTGTCGGTCAACAATATGCTGAAAGCGTACCACCACGTTATCAACGGTGGCACGCAACACATCAGTAGCAATCATTGAGACATGGCGTACGATGCTAGCTTTTAAGTCCGCTAAATTAGTTACACGCCCTTGATACACATGATCTTTCAGAAAACTCCACAGCCAGAAGTCAGAAGGGTTCGGATCTGGCGACCTTGCTAGCCAGGAAAAGAGGAAAGTACGCGAGAAGACACGCTCATAAGAGAAATTGTCTTGAATACCATTTTTTACACATCCTGCCGTATGAGCAGTTTCTCCATCTTACATGAATATTGTGGTTGCCAAACAGTCTCTTTGTAACACCGGGACAACATGGTTCTCCAGGAGACTCCTGTATCGATCACCTGTTACTGTACGACTAACAAACTCGTTCATCGTGACTTTTACGTTCGCTTTTATAGCGAAATTGATCTAACTACTCATTTACATATGGTTTTAGCACTACAGCGCCATCTGATCGCGAAATTTGATTTTTTTTCTTTTTTTTTTCTTTTTTTTTACGAAAACCACGGCCGCATGATCTACATAATATATATCTGAAGTTTCATTCGGATCCGCTCAGTAGAACCGGAGTTATGAGCTTCTGAGTACCGTCAGTTTAATTTAACCACCCTGTATTAACTGATCACATCCTCAGACTTTTAATATATTTTCTGTGTGATCATCCATACATTAAAATCCTTCTATAGTAAAAAAAAAACTAGCCTTTAAAGGAATGACTCCTGGAATGATGCTGATGTGGAAGATTTCCGGAACTAACGAATCCGGGTTGTCCACTCCTTCCATGAGCCGAATAGACCAATCAGGAAAGGGCTCCGTCTATGCATCGCCTTATGGGTTACCATAAAGAGAGGAAAGGTTACCATCGGCAACAATCGGCAAGTTTGTCGCCAACTTGGCGGTATATCGCCAAATTTGGCGACCAAAATTAGTTGTCAAAAGTGACGCCAACTTGGCGATAACTGTAATATTTCGCAAATTTTTTATTTCTTTACAACACCAGTCGTTTGATACATCATTTGAGAGGTTTGCAACTGCTTATTCATATAATGGATGTCTTGTGTGTTATCCCCCACTCTGCTCCCCAGGAGGGACACATTTTTAATTTCTTTACAACACCAGTTGTGTGACACATCAATTGAAAGGTCTGCAACTGTTTATTCATTTTATGGATGTCTTGTGTGTCACCCCCACTCTGCCCCCCCAGGGGGGCACATTTTCAATTTTTTACAACACCAGTCGTGTGACATATCATTTGAGGGGTCTGCAGCTGCTTATTCATATTATGGATGTCTTTTGTGTCGCCTCCCCCTCTGCCCCCCAGGGGGGCACATTTTTAATTTCTTTACAACACCAGTCGTGTGACACATCAGTTGAAAGGTCTGCAACTGCTTATTCATACCATGGGGTATTGGCGAGCGCAGCAAGCAGGGGTAGCCAATAATTTGGAATCGCGAAGCGATTACGCGGGGGGGTTGGCGAGCATAGCGAGCAGGGGGGCGGCGCCCCCGTAGTAATTTAAAAAAAAACCTAACAATTAAATGCGATAGTATAAAAGGCACAGACACTCGAAGTTAGAGGCAAAGAACGTAGAATTCTGTGTTCTTTGGCTGAAGGCGCGCCAAATGCTTTGATGCGCGCACAGGAAATTATTTGTCGAGCAAAGAATTAGGCATCTGAATTGAGCCAAAGAAATTCTTATGATGAACGTTTCAACCAAAATAAACTAATTAAATTATTTGGTTCAATCAAGCAAACAGTTGTACTTGACACAAACAAATATTAGTCCAGGCAACTACTGCAATTTACCAAACGATGTAACCAAATAAATTTGGCAATATCAACCAAACATTTTTTTTTCGAGTCCCACCCGTGGTCGAGAGGCTCTAACCTCTCAACTGGTAGACGGCAGGTGGTGGATTCGAACCCAATCGCGGCCATCGGCCTAACCGTTCGGAGTTTTCGTGGTTTTCTTCGAATCTTGCTTAAATACGGGTTAGTTTCCCTTAGAAAGTCCCCCTGCCCCCACGAAGGGCACTCCTCCCCCGGCCCTATATCCCTAGCGTAGATAATCGGCCGACAGAAGCCAAACCAGTTTTTTCCGTGTGTAAGTGTATGGGTATGGCTAGCTGGTCCTCTCTGAAATTAAAAAACATCTGTCGGAAGGGGGCGCTGCAATAAAGATTTTTGAGCCATTTTCAATATTTTACCACAGAAAAGTGTATGAATTTATGCATCGAATTGAACGAAATTTTTTGTGTAAGTGCTTGGTTGCGGCTAGTTGGTCCTCCCTGAAGAAAAAAAAATCCGCAGGAAGGGGGCACTGCAATAAAGATTTTTGTGCCATTTTCAATATTTTACCACAGAAAAGTGTATGAAATTATGCATAGAATTGAATGAAATTTTTTGTATAAGTGTTTGGCTATGGTTTGGCTCCACTCCCTGAATTTGTAAAAAATCCACCGAAAAGAAGCTCTATAATCGCGATGTCTGTGCGATTTTTATTATTTTATCATTAAAAAGTGTTTGAAGTTATGAAAAAACTGAACAAAGTTTTTTTACTATGACTTTTGGGGGGGGGGGGTATGGCGAGTAGATTCTTGCTGAATTTGAAAAAATATCTGCCCATCGCCATCGTTCTGTTATTCATCAGCTCGTGCAGATACATAAAATCGTTTTTACTCCGATTAATTGAATGAAGCAGAAGTTTAAGATGAAAGTCATAGTTGGTATAGTATTGAATTAATAATATTAACACATTAACATATGTAACTAAATTTTTAAATATCAAAATGTACATATGAGATAGAAGAAAGTTTTGGGATTGGCACATCCAACTAGGGTTTTTTTTTTTAATATAGATTAAGGGGATAAAATTATGCAACCAAATAATATTATAAATATTTTTAAATAAAACAGCAGGGAATTTTTCAGAAATAAAATACATAAGTTCTTAAGGATGTTTAAGAAAAAATAAACAGGCAAACAATGCAACAAATATCAAAAATATAGCAAAATCTTCAAAATCATCATCGTAGATTATTTACTAATGGATATTTCTAAATGTAAATTTAGAAAACTTTCTGCTTAGCTTGGCAGATGATTAATTCCAAAGTTCAGGAATTGTTTGACAGATGATCTTTATAAACGTTTTCAAAAACATGAAGGAATAAGGTTTTACTTTTTATATGTTTTACAGAATTGTATATTTATGAGATTTATAACACAAAAGTACAGTAAATTTTATTTTGAAAGCTATCAAACAAGTTTCAATAATAATTTAAAAAACCCTGATGTCACAAAATAATTTTCTTAGAAAAAGTTACCTGAAAGTTAAAACTACCTTCATTTATTCGGCATTTTTTGTACTTTTTTCTATTTTTTTTAAACACTAGAACGCCCGGAAGGTGTCAATTCGACACAGAGATTCTCGATTCGAACCAGAAAATTCTTTAAGAAATATGTTATACATCAGTTGCAATGGAATGAGCTAAAACAATAAACTTAATTACTTCAAATTATTTTTCTGATTTAAAATATATTTTATGAAACTTGCGAAAAATTTCCCGGCGTTCTAGTGTTACTACTTAAAGTTGAAAGAGTGCAAAATACACAAGATATCTATTTAACTATTTATTGATACATTTTTTCACTAAGAAGATTTTGAGCATCTAAAGAACGCTTATTTTTATAATAAAAATAATATTTTTATGAATAATTAATGTGAGTTATAAATTTTTCAGTTAAGGGGATTACTTAAGATATGTACCTATCTTTGGGCACTGTTTTTGAAAACTATGAAATTTTTATAGAACACAAATGTGTTTTAGTTAAAATAGGGAAAAAAATTATGAATTCAAATAAAATTTTAATGGAATTTTAATTAACATTTTTGATTTAGGCAATATTTAGTCAAATTTTAACAAAGACTTGCATTTATGCCAAACCTTCTAAAACGAAATCTGTTCATTACATTTCTTGATTTGATTTATATTTTGTTCTATAACTTTGCTTCTAATTATTGCTGATCTGAAAGTAATGTATTGTTACGAATTTTGTAAATAGTTAGTATTTGTACTCTAAAATAATGTAAATAATCTTATTAAGCTCTATTCTTTTGCTAATATTAGTTTTTGTTGCATTAAAAATGTCTCTATTTGTTAACTTTTAACCAGGTTAACTTTTAACTTTTAACTTTTAGCCCGTCCATTGATTTTCAATGAATGTCTGTAGTAATTTGGCAAAATATTAGAGTTATCGCCAAGTTTGCGTCATTTTGATGACTAATTTTGGTCGCCAAATTTTGCTATATATCTCGAAGTTAGCGACAAACTTGGCGCCATTGGATACATTAAATGCTGTTCCGGTGTTTTTAGGATTTTTTTAGAAACATGTATAAATTTCTAGTGCATGCCCTACACACATGTATATATTGGGTTGTTGGGAAATTCTGTTATTTATTAATTAAATATTATTTTCGATGTATAATATTTAGATATTAATGGACAAAATTTTCCGGTACGAATTGATTTTCCCAAACGGAAATGATTTTCCAAACGACCCAATAGGAGAGCGCTTACAGAGCGGAATTATTATTATTCAATCAGTCATTGAGTGGGCTAGTAAACGATTCTTGAATGCGATACGTTTTAAGCAGGTTTGCTTCACTATTGTGATTTCTCTACGCAGTTTTGCGTTTGATAAAGTGTTGAGACGTTGTGTAAAGAGTCTCTGTGACATATATGTGTACTTGTACGTTGGATTTGTTCAGTTATTTAGGAAAACATGGTAATATTTGTGAGTTTCAAAGAATCTGTAGCTGTGAAGATTTGTTAATAAATTACTTTTTATTTTTTTTTAAAGAGACTTTAGATTTTGAACTTGTTACATAATAAGATCAAAAGAATCCCTATATACGCTATAATTCTTGGTGTCAGGAGTGTGGTCTTATGGCGAAAACAAGAGCAATGGAAGAACAACTCAGTGAGTTGTTGAAGGCTATTAATGAAATAAGGACAGAGCTGAAAAATGATACTGATAAAGGCCAAGAAAAAGTAACTGAAAAGATTAAATAGGCCAAGAGAGAAAGGAAAAAATTGATGGAGGAAAAAAAGAAAGCTCTAGAAGAAAATTTTTTATCGATAGAGAAAAGAATAGAGGCTGATGAGAACAAAATTCAGAATGAAGTTAGCAATGTTGAAAAGAAAATAAAGGAAGTAGATAGAAGAGTACATGATTTTGAGAAGAATATGGAAAGGAAAATAGAGGAAAGATTATAAGATCTTAAGAATGACAGAGTAGAAGTTTTTTAAAAGAATACGGAAAGGAAAATTGAGGAAAGATTACAAGATATTGAGAAGAAGCTTTCAGCATCCAGAGGAAATTTTGGAGACTCTGAAGACCTGTCTACTTCTCCAAGTAATGTGCAATTAAAGCTGTCGACATTTGACGGGAAGAGCTCCTGGAAAGTTTACAAGACCCAATTTTCCCTTATAGCTGAAGCGAACAGGTGGAGCGACGAGGTGAAAGCTTGGCAACTTTGGAACGTCTTTGATAGGGGAAGCTGGTGATGAGTTGCAAACATTGCCCGATATGACGCAACCCTATTTTGAGGTGCTATGTACCGCACTTGAACCGAGATTCAGAGAAAAATTCTTTAAATATTATACGAGGATACAGATGAAAAGCCATCATCAAAAATCAAGTGAAACCCTTCAAGAGTTTGCCTCAGAAATAGAACAGCTTGCGAATTTAGCATTTATCGACAGCCCAACAAATGAACTGGAAAAGCTCTCACTACAGTACTTTGTAGATGGAATAAGTGCAGAGATAGGTACGAATGGGTGATGTGCAGGATTTAAAGTCAGTTTTATTATTTGACCTAAAGTTCGAAGCGGCTACACAAGCTAGCCGAAAAAATCGTCATTCTGTCCGAGGGGGCAACACTGAGAAAAAGCATAGACACTGAGATCGGCATCCTGAAAGAAATTAGATAAATAAATCACGAGATTGAAGTTTTAGAATATGGAAGGACAAGCTGAAGAAGACAGAATCTCGTGTGCTGGGGGTGCGGTGATATAGGACATCTCCGAAGACACTGCCCCGTTCACGAACGAATACACTGCCCCGTTCACGAACGTGAGATTAATTCAAACAGTCAGCAGAGAAACTAAATTTTGGCTACCTCGCGGAGCTAAGTTTGCAGAGAATAAAAGACCCCAGATATCAAAAATGAGTGGCGGCGATAATGAATTGTATGTGATAGGATTTATTACCGATATTCAGTGGTGTATGATTGAGGATACAGGGGCCAATATGATAATATTAGGAGAAGATTTGGATCGGAAATTAAAATGTAAATTCATCTGGACTCCGCCCTGCGTTATCCTGCGACAAGGTAGGCAAATATGGAAAGGTCACATTAACCATCAACTTTGTAGAAACCAAAAATTACCATACAGCATTTGTGATAGTCATAACAGACCCTTGCATAATGGGGCTGGATTTTCTGAAAAAGTTTGACTTTAAACTAGATTTAAAAAATAATAAAATGCTGTCTAAATTTGAAGAAATAAGCCTTTTCTGATTAAATAGCGAAATTGAATGTAAACAAACAGTAATAGCCAAAGAAGACAATAATCTAGATTCAAGAACAGAATTTTTAGTTCCTGCTGTAATTAAAAATGAAACTAATTACCGATTTAGCCATATAGACTATCCCGAAGACAATAGTACACGAGCAGCAGTATTGGTGGCTTCTTCTGTAGCGGAATTCTCGAAAAAGACCATCCCATTCAGAATTTCTAACAAATATCGTAAGACCAGGACTATCATGAAAAGTGAGGCTCCTGTGACGTGCATAAGTCAAAATTTCAATCACTCTTCAGCGAATTTAGTTAAGGATTTGTTACAAAATACAGACTTAGATACAAACCAGAGAGATGTTGCGGAAAGTTTAATTAGGGAATTCCAAAGTTTATTTTCCCGAACATCTGAAGATTTTGGACGAACTAAAATGACACAACACTGAATTGTTACGGGAGATCACTCTTCCATTAAACAGCACCCAAGACGATTACCTTTTTACAAGCAAAAAGAGGTGTAGAAGTTGATTACGGATATGGAAGAAAATGACGTCATCAAACCATCAACAAGTCCATGGACGTCTCCCATTCTGTTAGTAAGAAAAAAGGATGGTTCTACAAGATTTTGTGTAGACTACCGCCAACAGAATTACGTCACCAAAAATGGATAGTTACCCTCTACGAAGGATTGACGACACTATCCATACACTTGTGGGCAACACTTGGTTCTCGACTTTGCACCTGAAGAGTGGTTTCTGTCAGGTGGAGATCCATCCCAACGTCCGCGAGAAGACTGCCTTCACAACGGGACAAGGATTATGGCAATTCAAGGTAATGCCTTTTGGTCTATGTAACGCACCTGCAACTTTTGAACGCCTTATGGAAACAGTTCTTCGGGGACTGTCATATGAGGCCTGTCTTGTTTATTTAGATGCTATCATAATCATAGGGTATTCTTTTGATTAGCATCTTAACAACCTCAGGCGCGTGCTTCAAAAGGTAAAGGAAGCTAACTTGATGTTAAGCCTTTCCAAGTGCAATTTGTTTTACAATGATGTCGCCTACCTTAGACACATCATTTCTGCAAAATGTGTTAGGAACGATCCGGAGAGGATATCGGCCGTGAAAAATTGGAATCGTCCAGCAGATATTCACCAGTTTAGGAGTTTTCTAGATTTAGGTGCCTATTACAGAAAATTCGTCAAAGGCTTCTCGACGAATTTTGTGAGTCTTCCTTAGTGACATATGCTAAAATTGTTTATTTAAGATCCTTATCAAATTATTCGGCTGTATCACTTAGAATATTAGGTGCAAAAACCACATTTTCACCTTTAAAAACAAAAATTTTACCTAAAATAGAATTGAGTGCTTTCCTACTATCAGCTCGTTTGGTAAAATCTGTTCTAGATTCATTGTGATTGGATGTTTCTAAAATTAATTGTTGGACGGATTCAACGAGAGTTCTTTCTTGGCTGTAAACCGAATCAAGAAGATGGCAAACTTTTGTTGTGAATCGTGTTTTAGAAGTACAACAATTTGTTCTGTCTGAGTGCTGGGATCATATAAAAGGAAAAGAGGATCCAGCAGATTGTGCATCAAGAGGTCTATCACCCTTAGAAGTATCATTGCATGATCAGTGATGGAATGGTCCAAGTTGGCTTAGTGATCCATCTTTCACTATTCCAGAATTGAGATCAAAGAGTATTTTGTATGACAAAGCTTTATTAGGGCAAAACAAAATCTATAGCCCAATTAAGTGCGGAAATGCATATTCTCTCAAATATATCATCAGTTACTCCGCTAAAACGTGTTATTGCTTGGTGTTTGAGATTGACTACGAATTCTTGTTTCTAAAAAAAGGTCCGCTCTTTTACAAATATAGAAATTCAGAGAACCTTAAAAGTTATAATTAACCAAGTGCAAGAGCCTAATGAAATTAAATGTATGACTTCTGGTAAGTGTTTACTTCACAATAGCAAACTGATTAATCTTTCTCCATTCCAACCCCCTGACTGCCCGGCAAAAGGGTAAAATTGCAATGTTGTTTTCTCTGTAATTTATTAAAAATATTAAAAAAATATTTTTTTCCAACCTGATACAAAATATGTTACTATGTATAGCCTAACTATAGCCTTACTATGTATAACCTTTGAGAGTATTAATGCTAACTTAATTTTTCAAAACTGGGTTTTATTTGTAAAATTATATTAATTTAAATATTGGTTATGCTGCAGTGAAACTTGCAGGTTAGTGTGCGAAAAAAACAGCCAGCGGCAGTCAGGAGGTTAATAAAGAAAGAATACTCAGAGTTGGAGGAAATTAAGTGTCTTTCTTTGTCTTTCAAATCTCACAGAAGAACAAATTCATCCACTATTGTAACCAAAAAATCGTCTAGTGACATTGTTGATTATCAGATATTTTCACTTATCTCTTTTTCATGCTGTCCCTCAGCTATTATTGTGTGTTACCTGACAGACATTTTAGATTTTAAGTGCACGAAGTTCTGTAAAAGTTCGTAAAGAATTGTGTAATTTGTGTTCGTGCTTCTGCTTCTACGTCTTAACAAATCATGGCTGATTTACCTTCTACTAGAGTGCAACCTACCCGTCCGTTTCTTATTACAGGAACTGACGATGCAGGACCTATACTGTGTAATTTAAAAAAAGATAGACGTACAAAATCTATTAAGATTTACATTTCATTATTTATAAGTTTTTCTACTCATGCAATTCAAATTGAACTAGCGACTGATTTATCTACTCAGGCCTTTTTAGCTTGTCTGAAGCGATTCTTTCTTTCTTTCTAACCGATGGCCAGGCCCCTACCTGCCGAGTTATCTCAGCTTAACGGGTTAGATACCTGGTATCGGGGCGGTCGACCGCCTAATTGCCGCGTAGAAACAATAAACCTGATTTCTTTGCTAGGCATGCCATCATTTCTGCAGTACTTGCTTGTCGTTGAGCATACTTTGTTTCGCCTGTTTGTGGTTTGAACTGTAATTGGCTTCGCAAGATGGTCTCGTAATTTAGAGCCTTGATCAGATGACGAGACCTTCACCTGGCAAGGCACCTCCAGAGGTATAATTCACAGGTAACTTGGAAGACTTTGCACCCACGACGGATTTTACATGCACCAGGCGCCATTAGCGTACATGATGTAATTTTTGCCGGTAAAGTGGCGAACCACTAAGACAAGTACCCGGGTCGGCTGTTTAGGTTAAGTGCTTTGTTGATAATCTTTGTGGTTTATTGCACATTGGGTTAACTTTGTGATTTGTTGCCGCACACCTTGTACTCATCTTACCAGACGAAATGGGACTGGATGTTTTTGAGCCTAAACAATGGTACTGAACTTAGCTGAGTGTTGGAAAAATTTTGAGGGAATTAAAAAAAAAAAAAAAAAAAAAAAACAGAAAATGGCCGAAAAGCTAAGTCGTACCGCTGATGGAGGAAAATTTTTGCGCCAAATAGCAAGGCAAACAAGAGCGTTGCAGAGAGAGAGACAAGAACCCACCTTTCTACCGTACCCCACCGAGAAAAACTGGCTCCCTGGGTTCCAATGTGCCAAACAATGTGCCTAGGTTCCAATACCTTCACAAAAAGTTGTTAACTTGTATTTTCAATATGAGATGACCCCAGCAGACCTGGATACCTGGATATGATGTATAGCACATCGTAAAAAACCGGATTTACCTCTTCCGCTTTTCAAATCTGAGGTGTCTGAACAGAGTTGGCGTATTTTATAAAATATGAAATAGTTTAATATAATTAAAACGCATTCCAAACAATGTTTCCCCTAAACCTATGTAATGGAATCTTTTTGCTCAGCACTGTAAATTTATAACATATGTTTTTTGCCCCACATATTGTACAGAATGCATATTTTAGATGCATATTAATTTTTTTATGTTTTAAAGATTGTGACATCATTAAAATGTACTTGAAATTATTTTTTCCCACTGCGCGTAATGTAACTGAACACTTTTGATTTTTCCTGCATTTGAACTATATTATTTTCATAAAATTTGAAATGACTCGACAAATTATGCAACAATTATACATTTTAAATTTAAAATAATTCGATTGGGTAGTTTTTGCTCAGTTATGTACGGACAGACGGACAGACAGACAGAGGAATAGATGGAGGGACGGATTTAACGACAACTATAGGTGCTACGTATTTACATAATTACGAATGTATCTGAAAATGCGTTTCAAGTTTTTGTTACTGATTAGCCGTCGCAGCAAACTCAGTTTATTTAGCTCCGTACTTGTCTTTTCACTTTCGATATGATATGTAACTAATGTAATATAATCTTCATCCCTATAACTTTTAACCTTTAACCTATGTATAGTCACCTTTAACCCTTTCCGGCGCAGGGTACTGCCGTTGTGAAAATGTTTAAACGACTGAATGATATCGGAATTTATACACAAATTTATTTGAAAAAAAGAACAAGTCGTTAATTACACGTCAGACGTTGCAAATGAGATGTATTCGTACCATAACGAAGTTTTTAAAATATACAGTACTTCGGATAGAAAAATATCCGAAACCTATTGTGTGTCCCTGTAAATACTAAATGCTTTCTACTGTACGGGAATTAACTTGTGATAAGCGTCAGCAACGTATATCAATTTTATGTAATGTGAAATAGTTTAATTTAGTAAAAAGCACCCCAAACAATGGTTCCCCCTATGCCATTACGTAATAGAATACTTTTGTGTGGTCCTGTATACTAAAAAGTTTTCTTTGCGCCATAGATTGTAAGAACGTATATTTTAGTATGTATTTCCCAAATGCGTATGAATTGCATTATGTTCGAAAAAGATTAACGTTATTAAAATGCTCTTGAAACTATTTTTTGCCATTGACCATAATGTAACAGAACAATTTTGATTGTCCCTTTAATTAAACTATACATCCGATTTTCATAAAATTTAAAATGAATCGACAGAATTAAGCAATAATTGTATATTTTTAATTTCAAACGATTCCATTGGGTGATTCTTGCGTTGTAATATGCGAACAGATGGACAGACGGATGGATTGAACTACGATAGTAGGTGCTACGTACCCGTAAAGCATGGTGACGTCACTGCAACGTCGTTGTGAAGCCACATTGTGACTTTGTGACCATCGATTGTCGATGTGACGTCACGTGACGTCGATGTAAAGTCATAGTGACTAAAATGTGAAAACGTTATGGCCGTTTTAGAGCTCTTTTGTGACGCTTCACAAAGTGGTCACAATGCGACAAATTTGTGAAAAATGTGTCATTTGAGATTAATTTGACATTAACATTGTGACGAAACTGTGACAAAAGCGACGATATTTAAATTGCCTGAAACATGTTTTTTAAAGTAAATAACATGTTTTGAAGGGTATTTATAAATTTCTAAAGATTTTTAAGAAAGTCGCATCTCAGTCACAATGTGACGTCACTGAATGGTGGCATTTTTGTCGCAGATGTGATGTGACCAAAGTGACTCACAGTGACGTCACTGTGACTATGCATGCTATTAGGGTATTTACAGAATTAAGAGCCCCAACTAGTCACGTGGTAAAAGCCGAGCGCTAATGAAAAGTCTATGGGGGCGTTCTTTTCGAATATCTCGCTGAAATTTTAATATATTTGCATGATTTTTTTGCACAAGATAGTTGAGGGCGATCCACAACCGGCCTAGTTTTTAGTTTTTCGATTTTGCTTATAGATTTTTTATGTTACGATAGTTTCAATTTCAGAACCGGTTTAAACCGGTTCCGAAAGTTTAAGTAATTATTTTAAAAAAATCTGAAAAGAAAGCTGAAAAAGAAAAAAACTAGGTCGGTTGTGGATCGTCCTCAGCTATCTCGTGCAAAAAAATCATGTAAAAATATTAAAATTTAAGTGAGATATTCGAAAAGAACGCCCCCATAGACTTTACATTAGCTCTCGACTTTTACCGCGTGACTAGTGTGTGCTCTTAAGAACACACCCCAAAAGACTCTTTTTTCAAAAACGTTATAAACGAAAAATATTTATATTAGAATTCTGGTGTCATTGTGATTTTTTAGGAATCATGTTGGATGTTTTATGTACTTGAACGTTTAAACATAAAATTTATAAGAAATAATATCTACAACAAAAAATCTTTTATATTGATATGCACTTATAACCTCCCCAACCCTGATGTCGCCTGTAAGTCACATTGAAGAATACCTTTTAAATTAATTTAAATACTTCTAGAATTGCTAAAATTACTTTTAAATTCTATAAATAAATACGTGTGTATTATAATAATCTATTTAATTACTCATATACCGTTGGGGATGATTAATGGTAATTTTAATTACCATAAAACAGAGACAACAAAAAAGTTTTGTGGTCTCTCGTAATATTTGTCTCAGGATTGTGGAGGGTAATGAAATAAATAAATAAATAAATAAATAAATAAATAAATAAATAAAAACTGTATTTTTATATAAATAAGAAATTTAAAAGATCTTTAATTTATCTAGATTCAAAACATTAGTAAATTTTTTTAAACTTACATTATTGTTTTTGGAAAAGAATTAGATTTTAATATTTTAAATCATATAATTATTTAACCCTTTCCGGCACGGGCGAAATCTGATATAATATGAGAAATTATCGATTTTTTAGATATTTTGGATTCCTTAATTTAAGCTTTTATTATAAAGGAAAAATTTTATTGGTATATTCCTGGTATTTTACTGGTATATTACTGGTGCCGTTTGCAAGTTTGGAATTAAAATTAAGTATCCCAGACCGGGCACAGTGTGCCGGAAAGGGTTAAACGAAAATAGGACTTTTTTATGTTTTTCTAATAATATGACAAACATTATAAAATGTATTATTTAATTTAATGGTTAGAATTTTAAATAAAAACTTTAAAACTGATCGCTTTCTGTTACAAAGAATAGATATCTTCGTTAGGTGAAATGAAATCCCTCATTAACTTTAAACTTGCAACTAATTTTACAGGAAAAGCAATGATGAAGTTTTGCAACAATTATTTTTCTCTGTGGAAACATACCTGAATGAAGCAAACAGAAATGAAATGTGGTTTCTAATTTATTTAACAGCTTTTGATAAAACTGTTGCAAACAGCACATATTGGTTACTAAGAAACGAATATTTTCTAAGATATGAAGTACGGAATTCTTACTTAAAAGTAGAACTCGTTAGTCGTTATCAAATTTAGCGCTCCCTCCTCCCCAAAATGATGTTAGTTGTATAAATTTAGCGCCCCCGAAAATTTTGTTCAGAGTCTGACATTAGGCGCCAGTTTCAGTTATTTTCCTAACTAGTGTATGCATATCATTCTGTTTGTGTCCGTTATTTTAAAATCTCAAATGATTTGGAATTCGCACGAGCTTGTTGACAAGGCCTGACTTGCAAGGGCACCCAAACTTGTTCTCAGGCACTTTCATTTTTTCGTGCCTCCTTAGATTGGTTTATTTACTGATACTGATTTTGTTTCATATCACATACTTATTCATAAAGTGTCCAACTCAATCAAGTGTCTATTATTCATTAAAATATGGTTATTACCATGTATTAAGATATATTATTGTCATTTCATCGTATTACTATTTCAAATATCACATCTTTTCACAAATATGATTTTTTAATGGGAATTTTCATGCAATTTTAAGAAAAACTCTGCTCTTCAGGAATTTAGGAGAATTTAAAAATAAAGAGTTTAAAATTTCTTTCTAATATTATGGATAAAAATAAATCTAATAATATATGTTATCTATTGTATTCCTTTAGGTAAAAACTTTAAAATTAGAATTTTTCTTGTACAAAGAAATGCTCTCCTCCTTAAGCGAAAATTAAGTTCTAATGAATCTTAAAAGGAAACTAATTAAATTCTTTGAAAAACAATATTGGTGTTTGAAATGCTGTTATTGGAATTTCCTTTCTTTGAAGAAATAAAAGTTAAAATGAAGAAAAGAGAATTGTAGTCTCGTTTTTAATTATTAACAATAAAGTTTGAAAGTATTTATTCATTCAGCTTGTCTGTCCGTCTATACAGACTCGAAACTTCCATAAATGAGATCAGATTTTCATGCAAATGATAAATTTTATTTAGGGTCATCTAAGTTTGATTGGTATTCAATATGGAGTATGTGACACTGATAGTTTTTTTCTTGTGGCATCGAAAAAAATTCGATTACATTATGGTATTTAGGAAAAAAATCGTTTGCTGAATATTTTAATGAACATTATGCTATTTCAGATATATTGAAACGGATATAAAATACTTAATTTCACTACAAGATTATGATCTAATAGGACACTCATAGCATTTCTCTTTAATTTATAGGGCACACAAAATAAATCGATTATTGTACTATCTTTGAGAAATATTTACGGGAAGTTCATTTTCAATTTCAACTACCATTTTTAAATTAACTTTTTTTTTTTTTTTGGCATTTTACTCTTTGCACAGAAATACTATACTTCGTATTCAGGGTTCCACAAAGGACTTACCATCGCTAGTAGCAAACCAATATTGGTCCAAAATTGCGCCAATATTTCATCTATTGGAAATATAACCAATAAAACGTCAATATTGCTCCAATGTTGGGATGTTTACATTTTGCCCTTATTTAGTCAATATTTGTAGGCAATATTTAAGGTTTCATTGGAAATATTTCCTATGAAATTTCAATATATAACCAATATTGGCATATTTTTGACAATATTTCCAATGAAACCCCAATCTTGGCATAATATTGGCTACAAATATTGGCTAAATCAGGGCAAAATGTAAACATCCCAATAATGGAGCAATATTTCATGCCAATATTGTGCCAATATGCCAATATTGCGGCAAGATGTAGCCAATATTGTTCCAATATTGTTAGGCAACTGGGGGCATAGTCCTTATTAGCGTAAATTGTTGAAGGAGAATTTTCAACTAGAGTATGTATGTATAACTTAACTGAACTAAATTTTAGGATTAATGTATTTAATGGATACAAATTTCTATATCATATAAAAGGCTGTTCAGAGAATTTAGATAATTTTACGTTTGTAGAGGGCAAAATCTAAAACTAGATTTTCAAATGTGTTATGCGTTTTCCGTATGTTTGGATTAGAAGTAATATTTTAACTTATTAAATGATGAAGTTTTGTTGCAATATTCTGAATCTGTTGGAAAGTTTTTTATAATCCATGCTTGACGTATGAATTTTTCATTCTTGTTTATTTATAAACAGCACCGCTCAATTCCTCCCCCCCACCTAAATAATTCTGTTAAAACAAAAATTAAATATTACAATTTTTTTAATAATGCATGAGTTTTTTTTAGAAGTTAAAAATTTTGTTTTCTACTCCATACTCTATCTTAAAACTAATCTTAGTAAATAAATTATTTAATTTACAGAAGATAATTTCAGATTGTAACTTTAAATCAGTCTATTTCTTGTTCAGAGAAAGCTATCTTCTTTAAGGCAATTCCTAAAAGGCTTCATAATTAACTTTTAAATGTACACGTAATTAGTTTTAAAAGAAAAAGAATATCGCTGTTTTAATTGCTTTTGCTGAAATTTCTGTTCGCATTGAAAATTAAACTAAATAAAGTAAACAGAAATTAAGTGTCGATTTTTAATTTAGCATTATTTATTTTTACATTTTTCATAGGTTTGTCAAGACCGATTTCAGAATTCTTATTTAGAAATTTGCCAGAATTTGTAGTATTTTTTTAGATGAGTAAATACAGTTAAAAAGGGATTTTATTAAAAGTAACAATGTTAAACGTATATGAAAAATAAAAGTTTTATTAAAAGGTACATGTTAAAGATTAAAAAGAAAAGATAGAGATTTTTTTAAAGTGTTGTGAGAAAGAATATTAACATAGTTTTTGTAATCAAGGACGAAAAATCAAGTGTACACCATAGAGTATTTTACACTTTCTAACACAATTAGGATACCGTAATAAAAATACATAGTTTATAAATGTGAAAAATGTCTTAATAAACAGTTTAAAAAATGCAAAATGGCAGTCGAAAACTCAATTTCTGCAATTATCATGAATAGTAAGACAAATTTGTGATAGTTTTGTTCTGTCTCTATATATGTTAAGGTATTAAAAAAATAAATCATAAACAAAAAACAATTAATTTCGTGGATTAGCTGTATCTGAAATTTAAGGAAAATAAGTCGTTAAATCTTGAGATAGGGGTATTGCAAAAACCGTGAAAAATGCAGCATAGCTAAGCCACTTGTTGAACGATTTACAACAAAATAAAAACAATATCAACTCATGTTAAGGACTAAGCTTAATTTGAAGTTTTAAGGAAACCCGTTCATTAGTTCTTGAGATAGATCAGCTTTGGAAATCGTAAAAGAAACAGCATAGCACTCTCACCTCTTGAGCGATTTACACCAAAAATCTACATCAATTAATGTCAGGAAATATCATAATATAAATTTTTATTAAATTTATTGCATTTGTTCTTGAGATTGGTTGCTACAAATATAATATCTCATACAGACACCCAGACCCACAGACGCACAGAAGGAAATTTTGTAAAACTTTTTTTTTGAATCTCTGATATCTAAAACATGTAAATTGATCAAAAACCGAAATTAGAAAAATTTCATACATCCAATACTTTCTTCTACTCATGATAGAAGAAAGTAAAAATGAGGGTGAAATTGATCATCAGCTGTATTGTTTTATATGCATCATGAGATATGTATATTTAACGGATATACTGGAAAGTATTAAGGGAAAACATTCCTTAAATTTAGAAACGATATCTGTTGTAATTTAAGTTATTTAAGAGTAATATGTTATGTAAGAATGACGATTCATGTAATTTCAAATATTCATTAAAAAAGCTGATATTTATTACCTGCAAAAGCTGATACTTCAGCAGTAAATTATTGAGTACAATTTCTCTCATTAGACGAACTTCTGAAAATAATTAGGAAAAATCCCTTCTCAGAAGATCATCTCTTGTAAGTTAAGATATTTATCAGCAATATAATAAGCAGTAATACCAATTTTCTTAGTTCATGGATACAGTGGAAAAGATTAACGCCTTGGGAAAACAATTGTCTCTCTTCTTGGTTACGTAACTTTTATACGACTTTAATTTTCTGTTATTATTATTTGAAGTATTTAAAAGAGAACAAAATAATATTTAGCTTTAATTTTGTGAATACAAAATATAGCTATACTCATATTATAAGGAGGTAAAGTTTGTTTCTTTGTAGGGGGTAATCTCTGGAATTACTGAACCAGTTTCTAAATTAATGGCGCCAAAATAATGCTGTTCGTCTCTGTTCAAACATAAGTTATACCATAACTTCCTCAGCTCTAATGTCACCTGTAGGTAACATTAAAGAATACTCTTTAAATTAATTTAAATCCATATAGAATTTTTCAAATTACCTTAACATTTTTTTACTAAATACGTGCCTATCATAAGCAGCAATATATGGACTGATGCATTTTTGAAGATGTTTTATAGTGATTTTAAATTAGTTTTGTAGTCCAAGAACCGATCGTACAAAGCCCTATATCATCGAGCAAAAGAAAAAATTC
The DNA here is from genome assembly GCA_964019185.1 of Maratus speculifer. NCBI lineage: Eukaryota > Metazoa > Arthropoda > Arachnida > Araneae > Salticidae > Maratus > Maratus speculifer. The sequence continues at coordinate 110,947,387 of OZ025298.1, read as the reverse complement.
TTTATATTATAGAAGGGTAGTTATAAGGGAATCTAGTGATCCATGTCTGCCGGAAGTGAAGTGTTGCATAAGCCAAAAATAAATACCACTAGTTGTTGACTCATATTCTTAGAATTATGCTTTCCTGCACTCAGTTTTCCGTGTTTTCACACTTTTGATTGTAATGCAAACACAATGATGGATCTACGAGTGAGCCGCTTTATATATTAAAAAATTATCATTTAATTTGGTATAAATTTTTGGTTTATGCAACACTTGACTTCCGGCACACATGGATCATTAGATTTCCCTATGACTACTCTATAATAATATAAAGGATTTTTCTTGCATTCGATGACTTAGGGTTTTGTGCGGTCGGCTCTTGGACTATTAGAAGTCCCTTGTAATAACTGTCTCAGATCTGAGACATTTATGTCGATGCCATTAACCCAAAATGGGTGCGGAAGCAAAAAACGTTCTAAAGATGCGAATTTTGTATTACTGAAGGGCCTAGGAATATGAAATTCGGCATGCTAATTATTTATAAAATATAAATGATCTTTAAAAACTTTTCCTAAAAATTACGAAATTTAAAAGGGATAAAAATCGTTCTAAAAACATTCTAAAAGGCAAGTTTAAAGCAATCTCGGGAAGTAGAGAAGCGATTTAAAAATAAGGATGTCAAAATGATGGTGATAGTCTTTGCTCCAACATAGTCTGTATCTTATGTAGTTAAAAGTACTCCAAACTTGATGCAAGGACAAAAAGCGTTCTAAAAAGTACGCCTTTTGCGTTCCTGAAGGACTCAGAACATAAAATTTTGCATGTTAATTATAAGAAATAAATGATCTCTAACAACATTTACAAAAAAAAAAAAAAATGAAAATTTAAATGGAGCAAAAACGCGCAAAAAGCTTTCTGAAAAATGTTCCAAATGACAATTTCTAACCAATTTTTTAAGCATCAAATCATTTTCAAAAGTAATGATAGTAAATTGATGGTGACAGCTCTTGAGCCACAGATTTTGTTATAAGTCTATGTCTCTTTCACCTGGTAGTTGAAAAAGCAAGAAAGGTTCTAAATTTTCTGTTTAAAATAATCGCTTTCTTTTCTTTTCTTTTTTTTTTTTTTTGGTTACACAAGGGACTAGAAACATGAAATTTGGCATGGTAGTTTTTATACGATATTAATTTTCTCTAAAAATATTTCCTAAAAAAAAACGAATAATTAAAAAAGGGAAAATATGCAAAAAGCGTTCTAAAAATGTTCTCAATTGCGATTTCTATGCAATATCATGAAGTACAGAACCGATTTCAAATGTAATGATTTAAAAATGATGGTGACAGCAAAATGTATCAATAAAGGTTATATTTTATGTTGATTGCCAATACATCAAATTGGATGTAGGAGAAAAAATTGTTAAAAATTAATATTTTGTACTATTGAAGGGCCTAAATTTATGAAATTTTACATGGTAGTTACTTATGAGATAAAAATAATCTCTAAGAACACGTCTTAAAAAAATTCGAAATTTAAAAGAAATAAAAATGTGCAAAAAGTTTTCTAAAAACATTCTAAAAGTCGATTTGTGAGCAATCTCAGAAAATATTAAAACTATTTAAAAAAGTAAAGAGTTAGCAATTGATGCAGACAGCCCCGCCTTAACATACGGTCTAATTCATGGCAATGTCACTACGATATGGATGTTAGTGAAGCAAGAATGTTCTAAATTGTGATTTTTGTGATACTGCAGTGCTATCAATTTGAAAATAAGCATGGTAGTTACTTATAAGATATAAATGAAATTTCAGAATAGCTTTAAAAAAATTTTGCAATTCGACAGAGGGTGAAAATCGTCCGAAAGCATTCTAAAAACGATGTAAATTGTGATTTCTATAAAATCTCATGAATTCCGAAACCAATATCAAAAGTAATATTGGAAATTAATGGTGACAGCTCTTGCTCTTACATAGACTCTATTTCCTGTCGGTGTCACTACTATCAGGCGAGGGGTTGAAGATCAAAAAAGTTATAAATTAAGAATTTTGTGATATTACGTAGAATTACAATTTGAAGTTTCGCATGGTAATTAATTATAAGATATAAATAATTTATAAGAATAATTTTCGAAAAAATCGAAATTTAAAAGTGGTAAGAATGCACGAAAAGTGCTCTGAAAATGTTCTAAATGGTGATTTCTATGCAATCTTAGGAAATATAAAAACGATTTCAAAAGAAATGGATGTAAATTGACTGTGATAATCTCTTTTCCAATAAAAGCTACATTTTATGTTGTTTCACTACCACTTGGCGGTTGCAAAAGCAAGTAGTGTTGCAAATTACTTTTTTAAAACCTCTTCAAACCTGAGCGTAAAATACCTCTTCAAATATATATTTATTGGTTTTGCATAATTGAAATGACAAAATAGATGACAGAAAGAGTCAATTTTTTGAAATCAGTACTTTAGGGGACTGATAATTTAGGTTTAAAAATATGAATATAAAGTTATTAATCCCCTTAAAACATCAGTTTAACTATCAGTAAAAGGCCTTTAAAAAGGTAATTTTTTATTGCAAAGCAATTAAATTAAACAATCATGAATGTTTCTTACTTTCTTTGCCACAATGTCTTGAAGGTATTTCCGAAACTCTGTTGAAAATAATATTTATTTTATGATGTAATATTCATCAGTGCTGATATTTACTGGTTCTGTTTTAAAGAAAAAACATTTAGCTGTATAGAAATAAAGTAAAAATGCAAAAAACTGAAACAGTTTATTTTCTATATAGAATGGAGGTACACATTTCTGTAACTCAGGTCTAAAGACTTTAACTGAGAGGATCTAACATTTTGAAATATAGCATGATAATTACTTAAAAGACACAAATCGGACACAAATGCTTTCTAAGACCCGTTGAAAGAAATTCTAAATGTAAAATAATGACGTGAACGAAAAACGTTCGAAAAGCATTCTAACTTGCTATTTTTATGCGTTATTATAAAATACAGAACCATTTAAAAAATAATGGTTGAAATTTGAGATGATAGAACCTGTTCAATCATAACCTATATTTCATGTCCGCGCCACTACTACCAGAAAAAACAGTTACAAAAACAAACAACATACTAGACTGCGATTTCTGTGATATTAAAGATGTTAGATACTTTAAATATGGCATGGACGTTACAATGTGAAACATAAATCTCCTCTACAAAAAGTCGAAAGTAAATTTGAAATTTAAAAATTGTGAAACGATGACAAGAAGTTGGATACGTTCTAATTTTTTTAATTATGATTTCTATGCAATCTCAGGAAATAATAAACCAATTATAAAATTAATGGTTGCGAATAAATGGTGACTACCTCTGATACTGCAGAGGCTATATTTTATGTCAGTGCACCTATCACCTGAGCAGAAGCAATTACTTGACGTTCTAAAAAATCCCTGTCGGCTGGGCCTATAGGCGGAGGTAGATTTCGAAAAGTGCTCTTTTCAACAAACAAAAAAATATATATATATATATATGTGATTAGAGGTAAACCCAGTTTAATAACTTCATTTGGCCATTTATGAAAAATTTTTAATTTCATTTTTCTGCAAAAATTGGTTTTATCAGAATCATCTTAAGAAAAATTCAGCTCAAATGCCCATTATGACAACATATTTTGAAATAGATTCTAAATTTATTAAAAAATCGATCAAAATAGTACGTTATATAGTTCCTAAATAACAGAAAACTGTCAGTTGAAAGCATTTGAGAAAAAAATTGAATTTAAAAATTAGGCATAAAATAACCGATTTGTTGTTTAAATACATCCTTAATTCTTTAATCATGATTGCTTCGGAAAATTTTGTGCGAAATACTCACTTTGACAGCATTTTTAAAAATATATTCTATCTTCATCAAAAAACTGGCCAATGCGTCACAGTATATAGTTCCTAAATAAGAGGATCTGTAAATTGGATGCATTTGAAAGCGAAAAAGGAATTTTAAAACGAGTCATAAAAAACGCAATTTGCTATGTGAAAACTTTAAATTTTCAAATCTCGAAGACTTCGGGAAATTCTGTTCTTTTTGGTAGCCTTTTTCAAAATATATTCTGTCTTTATCAAAAACCGATCAATGCATCACATTATATAGTTCCTAAATAAGAGGATCTGTAAATTGGATGCATTAGAGAAAAAATGGATTTAAAAACGAGTCAGAAAAAAACGCAATTTCTTATTTGAACACTTCCTTAAATCTTCTGTCACGATGATTTCTGAAAATTCTGTTCAAAATACCTTTTTTGGTAGCCTTTTTTGAAATATATTCCGTCTTTATCAAAAAACTGACCAATGCATCACATTATATAGTTCCTAAATAAGAGGATCTGTAAATTGGATGCGTTTGAGAACAAAAATGGATTTAAAAACGAGTCAGAAAAAAACGCAGTTTCTTATTTGAATACTTCCTTCAATTTTCAGTCCCGATGACTTTCGGAAATTCTGTTCAAAATACCCTTTTTGGTAGCCTTTTTTGAGATATATTCTGCCTTTATCAGAAAATTGACCAATGCGCCACTTTATACAGTTTCTAAATAAGAGGATCAACCATTTGGATGCGTTTAAAATCAAAAATGAATTTAAAAATGAGTCAGAATATAAGCCGTTTGGATTTAAGGTTTTTTCTCCAACTCCTTTTTTTGTTTGATTTCTTTTTGCTATACGAATTGGTCCTATGAAAAACTTGTCAATATAAAAGTTGTAGATATTTTTGAGAAAATGTAAAATAAATTTAATCAGATTTGATATCTTAAAAATTGACGGAGTTATGGATTTTTCTCTTTTTTCAGCGCCCTTTTTCTTTTCGTTTTTAATTTTTTTCACCGGTAAAAGTTGGTCCTATCAAAAACTTGTAAACACAGAAGTTTTAGATAATTTTAAGTACATTTATAAAAAATTTAGTTGGACTTGATATCTTGAAAATTGACGAAGTTATGAATTTTTTTCTCTCAAAATCCCTGTTTTTTTCGCCCCTTGAGCCCACTTCTAAATTTATCAAAAATCTGTCATGTATATACTTTTAGCCCACATTTAAGAAGTAATATAAACTTCAAACCGATTCGATATCTACTTTAATTAAGAAGTTATGGCGTTTTTTCGGTTTTCACAAAAGCGCCCCCTATTCCGACCCCCTTGGTCCGATTTTGCCCATTAACGAACTCAGCCAAGATTTTATCCCCATTGATTTTATGTACCAGTTTGGTGGATATTGGTGAAGAATTATAGAAGTTATCGTGTCCATAAAAAAGTGAGATAGATAGATAGATAAACTGGTGCGATTGCAATAGGTAGTATTTCTTACGAAATCTACCTAATAGATAGATAGATAAACTGGTGCGATTGCAATAGGTAGTATTCTTACGAAATCTACCTAATACCTAAAAAGCGGGCGAAAAACGGGTTCTAAAAAAGCCTTAAATTTTTTTTTCTGAATTACTTATCTTATGGAATATTAGGAAATACAAAAGTGATTTCAAAATTAATCTTGGTAAATTAATGATGACAATTCCTGTTTTAACATAGGAATTTTATGTTGATGCCACAGCCAGTGGCGTAGCAAGTGAATGGGGGAGGGGCCGGTCCGCCTCGGGTGTCACCCTCTAAGGGATGACACCCAATCTTTATTTGTAAATAAAAAATATAATCTTATAAGATTTTGGAAAAGAATTCTGAAATAAAATGAAGTGCATTACACAATAGAGTAAGTGCACGACATTTTTAGTGCACGACACAATAGAGTAAGTTTTTTTTTTCTTTTAGAATGTAAAATTTTATACAGAATGGTGCATCTAAATAAGACATGCATCAGGAAACCTATGAGTGGGCAGCAAGAGCATATTTTAAAAGAAAAAATTTTCTTCTACATATTGATACCACATTGACTTATGCGGACTATAGGGTGAGTGATGAGTCGCTCATGTGGTTCTTTTATGCGGTAAATAAGGAATTGTATGGTCATTTGTTATAATAACATAGAATTGTGATTGAAAAAATATGACGAATCAGAAGGAGAAGGACACCATTTTAATCCACCCCGGGTGTCACCCATACTAGCTACGCCACTAGCCACAGCTGATAGAAATATGGTAAGCCGTTAGAAAATAACCTTAGAATTTCACATGATGGTTAATTTTGGATGTAAATGCGTACTAAGAAGATGTTTTTTAAAAATTAAAAACTTCAAATGAATACTGAAATGAGTGCATGAATTGAGCATCAAAAATTTCAAATATTCTCTAACTTATCATTTATTTAGAATTATCTTTATATCTTCTCATTAATTTAATTCTTATTTCTGCTAATGCAGTTTATTAATGACGTTCAGTCAAACTGTAATTTGAATGGTAATCTTTGAATTATTCCTAAAAATATAATTTCTTCTAATAAAAATTAGGCATGCAAATATCATTTACAAGGAAGGTATCCTTACGGGTATACTACGAAAAATTTGAAAGAATTACAGAATGTTTTTCTCATGAGAATATATACACCTATATATATATATATATATATATATATATATATTTCTACACAGCGGACGCAAACAAATAAGGAAACTTTCGTTATTTGGCGATTATTCGAAGGTTGGCGATGGAATGCAGTTTTAAAAAATACTTTTTTCTATCCAATACACTTAAAAAAAAACACCGATAGAGGTCTTTTAGAAGGGCGACCCCGTTTAGAATGCAGTGAACTAACTTCATTTTTCTTGTGTTTATCAGTATAATAGCAAACATAACGGCGTGGCTCATCCCAATTGATTTGCAATTTCTCTCTGAGACATTGGAATTGCGGAATAATAAAGAGATACAATTTGACGTGCTACTTCTTCATTGACTAGATTCATCAAAAACGGATTTTTTCATTACTTTAAACGCTTTTTTATAGACTCTGAGAAAAAGGAAATGCATTTTAACAATAAAATTGTATGAACGTCTCGTTTTAACGGCCAGATTACGAAACTAGTCGTTGGGGGCCACCGTAATACTTACCCATCATGGATATGCATTATATAATATGTGAAAATAAAATATGTGAAAACTATTTATAAAATGCATTGCATTTCCAAAACAAAATTTAAACGTATATTTAAATATTCTTAATATACATAGTAATGATCCATTAATGATTTGCTGATGAACCCATTTCGACAAATTATGTAAAATACCAAACTACACAAGTAATGCCGGATTGCGTAAAAGAAACATCCTTATAACTCCAAAAACAATAATCATATTAATTAACAGTTTACTGCGTCAGATTAAGCGTCTTATTTCCAATAAAAACATATCTTTGAATTAAAATTTGAAGAAAATACCGAATCATGAAAAATCGAAGAATGTGGAAAACAGGATTACAAATATCTCGGCAACTGTTAATCCGGGCGACTTCGTTCTTGATGAAAGATTTGTGTTATTTTAATGCCTTTTACGTCCTTTCCTTAAAATAAAAAAAAATCGAACATTCTTATATACATTTCATCAGAACGAATTTTTCGAGCCGAAAAAATAGTTCCGGATAATCGAGGTTACTGATATTAAATAGGCTTCGTCCTATTGTTACTTACTAAATACATACAAAATTTTAAGTCTCTATCTCCATTTGTTCGTGAGATAGAGCGTTTATAGACAGGCAGACGTACGGCATTTTTTTTTCTAAAAATATGTTTTTCGGAATCTCCAGTATCTGAAATGTGTAAATCCGTCAAAAAAAATTTTTTTCGATTTTCAAAACGATTGCGAGACTTACCCTATACTGCTTATGATAGGTAAGTAAAAGTGAGCCACAATTTTTGACACGACACTTTTTAGCTTGTCTGAAAGAAATAGCATCGGATGCTACTAACTTTAATTTTGCCAGTTTTAGTTTTTTTTAAGTATAATTATGATATATCGATATTTACATGCATTTGTTTTGAAATTTAACCATCAAAATTTAATTTGAATAATTTAAATTAATTAAAATTGTTTCAAGTTCAAAGTCCTAATTAACATTGTCGATTCAATTTCGCTGCTAAGAAACATCAGGTTTTTATTTTTGAATTCGCTTAAGTATAGCAAAATAATTTTTCTCAATATGATTTTTTTATATATGAAAATATTTTTTCCAGTTTTACATTAAAGAACTACAGCAACAAGAAATATATATATATATATATATATTTATATACATGGAATACAATTTATCTACATATATATATATCTATTTATATGTATGTATGTATATATGTAAATAACATATTAAACTCCTTATTATTTATGTTTAAATTCATTAAAAACCATTTACTCGTATTATAGAAATCCAACAGTTTTTAGTTTCTTTAAATCGTTTGCTTTTGGCGAGGAACAGCACTGCTCGCCAAATCGCGTGACGCTTTCGCCTTTTCACGCAAAATATTCGAAAATATTTTATTTTTTTATAATCCTTCTACTGTAATTCCGCCGCTAATTTTGACTGATCCTTTAATACATACACAAGTAGCTTAATTACTATTTTTTTAAAGATTCTAAGTCGCCCAGTATCGAGACCTTCCTTGTTTGCAAATTTCAACTATTACGCGAGCAAAGCTGCGAGTTGGCTAGCATATAAATCTCGTAAACTGTTTGTTACCATGTTTCACTATCTATTTAAATTTAGCGTTCGTTATTCAAACAATTAAAAGTTTTTTTGTGCAGCCCTGTATATCATTTATGGATATAACCCGTCCCTAATAGCATGCATGGTCAAAGTGACGTCACAATGACGTCACTGTGTGTCACATTGGTCACATAACATCAGTGACCAAAATGCCACCACTCAGTGACGTCACATTGACTGAGATGAGACTTTATTAAAATTTTTTAGAAAATTAAAAATATTCTTCAAAACATGTTATTAACTTTAGTAAACATGTTTCTGGCAATTTATGTATCATCGCTTTTGTCACAGTTTCGTCACAATATCAATATCAAATTAGTCACAAATGACACATTTTTCACAAATTTGTCACATTGTGAAACGTCACAAACGATCTCTAAAACGGCCATAACGACTTCACATTTTAGTCGCTGTGTCTTCACATCGACGTTACGTGACGTCACATCGACAACTGATGGTCACAAAGTTATAATGTGACTTTGTGACCATCGATTGTCGATGTGACGTCACGTGACGTCGATGTGAAGACACAGTGACTAAAATGTGAAGTCGTTATGGCCGTTTTAGAGCTTTTTTGTGACGTCACATCGTGACCAATTTGTAAAAAGTATGTCATTTGTGACTACTTTGACATTAATATTGTGACGAAACTGTGACAAAAGCGACGATATTTAAATTGCCAGAAACATGTTTTAAAGTAAATAACATGTTTTGAAGAGTATTTATAATTTTCTAAAAAAATTTAATAAAGTCACATCTCAGTCACAATGTGACGTCACTGAGTGGGGGCATTTTGGTCACTGATGTTATGTGACCAATGTGACTCACAGTGACGTCATTGTGACGTCACTGTGACCATGCAGGATATGGGGGTAAAGTTGCACTATATTGTTATACTAAGTATAATCCGAAGCATAGCACAGTTGAAAATTTCCCATACATTTTCAGTTGAAATTTCCCATTCAGTTGAAAATTTCCCATTCCGGTGGAATATCAGTGAAAAGCTAATTATTCTTTTACCTCAAGAACTGAAATTTAAAATTAGTTGCAAACAATAAAATTTATATAATCTCATATATCTGAACACAATGTCACTTAAGGATTATATACAAACGAAGTTAATGGAAATGAGAATTTATCTTCCTCATTTTCTGATTTAGCTTTTATCCGAAATAGCTAATTATAAAAGATGAATCGCTTGATAAAAGATTTTCATCACATGCAGATACATGTGCCTGTATCATGATTTTGGGTAAACATCCTCCTCATTAGCGGAATTCATTATTGATAACAAAGCACAGAGCAAATACTATCAGGTTACGTCATATTTGTATTTAATCCTGCATATTAACAAACTGTCTTTAGAATTTCAGAATTTCATAATATAAGTTTCTACTTTTGAGTACTATTCTAGTCGTCTTAAACATTTCTTAGAGAATTTCGGTGCAAGCTAATTAGATTTTTAATTGCAAAGAAATTCAGCAGCGGATGTATCTGACTCGTGAAATTAAAATGTGTCACAGATTATATTCCAAAATATTACTTATTTTAATGAATTACACTTGGTGACATTGAAATAGGTATATTCCTTTTAAATAGCAATTTTAAGCGTACATATGGCAATCTGAGGAGTAAAATGCAGCAACTTTAATGAAAACTATAAGAGTACTCATCTCATAAATAAATAAAATAAACTGTAAACTTTAATCTATTTTTCTGAATATAAAGAAGGATTGGGAGGATTGACTCAATATTTACAAAAAGATTTTTATGTTTAAATATTGAATCTAAAACAAAGTTTTATGCATATTTTTTTTTATTTCATTTTTTCATTTTATACAATCAGTTAGCAAAAGAAAATTGCTGCATATATTAGTATGTCAAGAATTAGAAACCACTGTGCCGATTTTTTTTGTATCCTTGTCCTACTTTTTGTGACAATCGATCTGGCAACACTAGTTGTCGCATAGTTTAACATCTTATTTTTGTGTTCATCGTGGTCTAATTTGTCTACATATATTCGCAAAGTTTTCTGATCAATGCTATATTCTTTTGCAGCCGCATGAGACTTAAGAGAAATCTAGATGCAATCCTATGGGGAAAATGCAATCTTTAAGCCCCGTTTCCTCGGAAACTACCGGACCGATTTAGAATCCATTTTCACTGGATTATGCTCAAGACTTATGGCAGACAGCTTTTTTAGGCGACTTAAACTTTCTACTTTAGAACAATGATATTTTTTTTCCGGAAATTACTTTTTTATTTATTTTTTACTGTTTGCTACATATGATGTTAAATTTATATTCTATCACCTAAAAAAGATATCGAAATTTCACGAGTTCTTTAGAAGTTAATGGGATTCAATTCCTTCGAACATAGCGAGTTAAGGAAATAATATTTTTGAATTGAGGGAAGAAAAAAAAAACTATGGCTAGATGTTCTGTGAAATGTAAAGAATTTCAATCTGAAAAATCCTATTGTTTTAAACTGTTTTAATCGTAAACAACGGTGAATAACATCTCCTTATATTATAGTCTTTGATTGATAACATTTACGGAATAACAAATATACATTAAGCGCGATCTCGAATAACATCTCCTTATATTATAGTCTTTGATTGATAATATTTACGGAATAACAAATATACAATAAGCGCGATCTCTTTGCAGAAGGAAGGGTTGCTATTCGCAAGGCGTTTGACGTCACAAACAAGAAAGGGTGCGTAGCATTGACTTCATCTCCGCGCCAATCGTTGTTCTGGCGATAAGGTGCTCAAAACGTGATTCTTTCTGAAAATGCTCCCCGGCGCAGATTGATACACTTTATGGGGTACTTTGATACGTCTGTAAAAATGGAGACAAAATAACATCAATGCATATTTTTGAAAGAAAAATAGTTAGCAAACCATTTTATATTTACTTATAGAAATTCAAATCACCAACAATTTAATTGTAAGCAATATTAAAGCAATCAAAATTAAATTTATAATGACTTGATGTTCTGGCTGTTCCTTGTCTGATTGTTGGCTGTACAGTAACTATGTCATATCTGGTACTTCAACCGTAGCCTATCCTCCTTCTTAGGAAAGATGAAAAATTTAAGAGGTTTTCTGTTTATAAATCGGTTTATAAACAGAAAATAAAGGATAACTATATTGAAAGTTCTGTTTATAACATAATTATCCTGTGCTGTTCTGCAGCTTGTTTCTTTTACTTAACATTTCTCATGTCGAAATTTTTTTTTCTCTGGATAATCGATATAAATTTGAGATTTCCAAGGTTGCCGTTCCTTTCTTTTATTAGTTCTTCTAGCATTATATGTTGGGTAAGTTCGTACGTGTTCTGTTTCCAAAAATACCATAAAATGGTCTAATTAAAGAACTTAGAGCAATTTCACTTCAATAAAAATTAATATTAGAAATTTTTGGCGAAAAATTATTGTATTAAGGAATGTATGGTAAAGAAAAATAATAAAAAGTAATGAAAAAATGAACTAGAAAACGATTTAGGTTGTATCAATGTGCCCCTTGAGGCCATTTTGAATAAAATGAGACTCAAATGCAACACTTCATATTTTATGTAATAATAATGAATAAAGAACTGATAAAGAGTAGCTTTACTTGCCAGGGAGAGTATTCTTTTCGGTTGAAAATACTGTAACAGTTGCATACAGGGTGTTTCGCTAACAGACTGACTAACTTTCAGTTGTGATAGAAGACATGAAGACAAACATTATTAAATAGGAAACCATGGGGCGCAAACGTCTTCCGTAGGAGCCAGGGGCCATTATAGTTTATGGTCTAAACCATAAAACGATTATAAAAAACGGAAAAAAAGGTGGATTCGTTTGCGGTTTTCGCTAAAATCATTCTTTATATCACGTTTTGTATGTAAAAAAAAAAATTAAAGGTTATGTTCAAAAATTGTCGATAGAGGGCGCTTTAGATTTTAAAGTAACAAACAACTACTTTTTATCCTTATTTTGTGCACGGGGTTGAAATTATTTTAAAGTTTAGACTTTAACTTAAATTTTAATCCCAAAATCGGAAACATTGGGATCGGGTAACTGGCGAAAATTTAACTGTGCACAGAGGGACGGATTTTAAACATTCATAAACATTATACAAACTGATCGATTTTGTTGCGGTTTGCGTGTAGTTCATTTCCTTGGTAATTATTTTATTCCAAATCACTTACAGCTCTTGTGTATCCATTTTTTGTTAGAGGGCGCTTCCGACACATCTCCGACATTTCAATGGTATTACTCCTGTGTTTTTTACTACCAGACCAACATACTTCCAAGAAGTGTTAGGGATGCAAAGCGACTCGGAATCACATAGGAATGTAACATTGAAAATGCCGTTTTAGCGAGCTGTGGTTAAAAGAAGCAGAGAAAAAAGCAACAGAAACAGGTAGTGAAACACGTTAATGTGGCAGAAAGCAATTTTAGTTAAAGGTTTTACTACAAAAGGTATCCGAAATTACGACCAGAATTAGTCGGGCATGCTTGACAGCATGCAATTAGTCGCATGCTTGACAGCATGCAAGTAGTCGGGCATGCTTGGTCGCATGCAATTCCTTACGCTTTGAAAGATTCCTGGCATCTCGGATAGCTTTCTCGCACCTACAAAAATTCGATCTGACAGGTCTTCCGCTGACGGTACAGGAGTCTCATACATTCAACTTATCATTTGATCCCAGCAGAAGAAGTCCGTACAGATTCAGATTTAGATTGAGCCAGATGATGTTGAGGGGGGGGGGGCTACCGATTGGTTTGAGCTCAACTAGCCTCACCCAGCAATGTTTATTTAAAAAAATACAGAACAATTATACAGTAATAAAATAAAGGAAGGTAACAAAAAGTATTTGATATAGTGAAGTAGGTGCGACGATCTGGCAGGCCAATGAATCGAGCCACCTCTACCATCCACCGCTGTCCACATGTTACGTTGAGGTGTTTGCGAACATCATTGGTAAAATGTGGAGGAGTACCATCGTGCTATATGAATGGCGCAACAAAAGAGGAACATGTGCTTTTACCAGAAGTTCCGACAGAACCCGTTGTAGAAATATCAAGTGGCTTTTTTCTCTGCTTCTTTAACCACAGCTCGCTAAAAAGGCATTTTCAATGTTACATTCCTATGTGATTCCGAGTCGCTTTGCATCCTTAAAACTTCCTGGAAGTATGTTGGTCTTGTAGTAAAACATACAGGAATAATGCAATTGAAATGTCGGAGATGTGTCGGAAGCGCCCTCTATCAAAAATGGATACACAAAAGCTGTAAGTCATTTGGAATAAAATAATTACCACGGGAATGAACTACACGCAAACCGCAACAAAATCGATCAGTTTTTATAATGTTTATGGATGTTTAAAATCCGCCCCTCTGTTCACAGTTAAAATTTCGCCAGTTACCCGATCCCAATGTTTCCGATTTTGGGATTAAAATTTAAGTTAAAGTCTAAACTTGAGAATAATTTCAACCCCGTGCACAAAATAAGGGTAAAAAGTAGTTGTTTGTTACTCTAAAGTCTAAAGCGCCCTCTATCGACAGTTTTTGAACGTAACCTTTAATTTTTTTTTACAAACAAAACGTGATATAAAGAATGATTTTAGCGAAAACCGCAAATGAATCCACCCTTTTTTTCTGTGTTTTATAATCGTTTGAAGATTTTGACCTTAAACTTTAATGGCCCCTAGCTCCTACTGAAGACGTTTGCGCCCCAGGGTTTCCTATATAATAATGTTTGTCTTCATGTCTACTATCACCCCTCAATGTTTGTCAGTCTGGTAGCGAAACACCTTTTATAACCATTTCAACTGTACTACTCAAATTTACTTTTGACCTACAAAAACAATAAATCGCCCGTCCCATTTCATTAAACTATTGAATAATTCCAAGACTTTCTGTATGTAGTTGAGCGCATTAGCATCACCTTTTGGAGATTTTGTGAAACTTCCTATAATGACGCTGTGAGCAGTAGAGAGGGTGTATCAATTTGTCCCATGTATCAATGGGCCCCAGTTCCCCCTATATTTTAAAAAAATAATAATAAACTCCTTTTTTATGATCATCAAAACGTTGTTTACTTAATAGCAGAGCCATATATTACGTACGCCATGGATTAAAAATTAATATTTCCTGTACCAATAATATGCAAATTTTAAATGAAATTTTAGTTTTACAATTTTTGGTACTGCAAATTTTTAAACTTCAAAATGTCACACATTTTTAAAGTTTACACCATCGTATAGAGAAAAAAATGTACTTTTAAATGCAATTTGTTTGAAAGCTGTATCTAAAACTGTTTTAAGTTTTTTTTAATACTTTTTTTAATACTTTTTTTGTTTTCGTAACAACAGAAGTATCTCATTTATAAACATTAAACATGAAACCATTATGAAACGAATAAAATAGACAACAGAAGTACCGGGTGATCCAGAAGATTCGGGAGTTATCATATGCTAATAATTAACAAACTATAAACAATAGAAGTATGCGATTTACACAGAAATGCTTAGATTATTATGGGATTTGTATTTTTGATGAAACAAAAAAATTATGTTAGTTACACTTTTTGCCAACAGGTGGCGCTAAAATTGACAGTATTTTTTTATGGTATGATATAGCTCACTAAAAAGAAAGAATTAGTGTCCAACAGTTACAAATTTTCATTATGACGCCCATAGCTTATAAGTACCGCTGTGAGCCGACGCAAAATAACGTGCACAGTATCCTCAAAGGAGAAAGAAATTCCAGATGAAATTTCAAATGTATCGTTATATTACAAGTGTACTGATTCATTATGAGCTGATGATTTCCACCGAGTATTGGCATCAAATTCTACCTCATTTACGATTGCAACAGACATTTGGGATCTCCTGCTTCTATTACGATCTTTTAATAAGTCTTTTTCTCAAACCTTTCTTACCAAGGCACTTCACATTTCTAATGGCCATCGAATCTTTTTCTATTTTAACAGCTCGACATTCAAAGAAAGCATGTCTAAACAAATTTTTTACCTGACATACCTGAACAATTTGGCTTCAGGCCCAAACAATCCACTGCACACCAACTGCTTAGGGTGGTTGAATTCATTCATGATGGATTTGACAATTCTGAGTATGTTGGCTCTCTTTTTATTGATGTCGCGAAGGCTTTCGACACAGTTTGGCTATCTGGCCTTATTTACAAGCTCTTAAAGTTAAAAGTTCCCACTGCGCATGTGCGCTTCACCCTTAAATACCTTCGTGGCAGAACATTCTGCGTTCGCTATGCCAACATCCTTTCCACTCCTCGTCCAATTAATGCGGGCGTGCCACAAGGCTCCAAATTGGGCCCCTGGCTTTACAAAGCTTATATCTATGACATTCCCACTTCTCCACACACGTTGTTGGCTATTTATGCGGATGATACAACTGTCATGGCTCGTGATAAAAATCTTTTTATTATGCACGAGTATCTACAACAACACATACGCAAACTTGAATGCTTCTTCACCAAATGGCGAATTAAAATTAACTCTAATAAATCGCAGGCTGTTATTTTTACTCGTAACCGCTCCACTCCTCCTCCTCTCTTTCTTGATGGCGCCTTCATTACCTTCGGACGGGAGGTAAAATATCTGGGTCTATTCCTGGACAGCACTCTCACTTGGCGCAAGCAAATCGACTATACCGTCCAGAAGTTCTACAAAGCAAAAAAAGACCTCTCCCATCTCCTGTACAGTCATGAGATGAGTATGAGCAATAAGGTACTGTTATACAAAACAGTACTTCGTCCCATTATTCTTTATTGCGCTCAGATCTGAGGTTCAGCGGCTAAAACCAATCTGCAAAAAATTCAGGTGGTTCAAAACAAGACTCTCCGTGGTATTGTTCACTCTCCTTGGTATCGCAGAAATACTGTTATCCATTCAGACCTTAATATTCCTCCACTTCGTTCTGTTATCAAAAATCAAGCCATAAAGTTTTTTGACAACATTCTTTCTATCCCAAATCCTGCTTTGCGTAACATTTCTAACTATGATGTAAATGCTCGCTGGAGAAGACCACGAGCAACCCTACGTCTCCCTGAAAACATCGACCCAGGATAATTTTTCCTAGTTTTTATCTCATTGATAGGGTTTTCCTTCCTGAACGTTCACCATCTCCTAGTCTTTATTTTGTAAATATTTTTGTAAATTTTTGTAAATATTTTTATTTTTCTTATACTCTTATCTATGTTATTTTTTTTTGTATGGTGCCCTTATAGGGCCTTTGTTTTTTGGGACCCGGCTTCTCCCCCCTCCTTGTTTCTGACGTTCTGTTTGTCAGACTTTGGCTATGACTTGAATTGTTCCATGTATCATTTCTCTACTAGAGGTAAGGAGTTGATCTCTCCAGGCACCCTGACAATTATCTCGTCCAAGTCTAAGTCCATGTCTAAACATAGCAGTTACCCATCAAATTTGGTATCAAAATTTCCTTTCAATGCAATTTCAACCACTTTAAAAAAAGTGATTGAACATAAACCACCCTTAAAACGAAATCTCATTAATAGTCTACAAAAGATATTTCGCAATAAACTCATACTCATGTGTCTGTGAAGCATATTTTATAGTTACATCCAGTGTTGTGCAGCAGCGCCACCTGTTGCTAAAAATTGTAACTATATACATGTAACAAAAAATCATGCTAAACAAATTCCCACGTGTTTCTGAGCATATATCTGAAAACCGAACATTTGTATTGTACATAGTTTCCAAATTATTAATATTTCAAAACTCCCGAAACTTTTGGATCACCCGGTATTTCATTTTTGAATATTAAACATAGGCCAATCAAAAAACGAAATCTCATTAATAGTCTACAAAAGATGTTTCGCAATGAACTCATACTCATGTGTCTGTGAAGCATATTTTATTGTTACATTCAGTGTTGTACAGCAGCGCCACCTGTTGCTAAAAATTGTAACTATATACATGTAACAAAAAAATCATGCTAAACAAAATCCCACGTGTTTCTGAGCATATATCTGAAAACCGAACATTTGTATTGTACATAGTTTCCAAATTATTAACATTTCAAAACTCCCGAAACTTTTGGATCACCCGGTATTTCATTTTTGAATATTAAACATAGGCCAATCAAAAAACGAATAAAATAAAATAAGTTGCAGAATTCATCTAATAAATTCAGATATACTTCTGATTTCTCAATTCTCTACCGAGGACCAAAAACTAATAGAAATAGTTTAAAAAAAAGACAGGGTTTTTAAATATATTCTTGACAAAATCCTTTAATTTTGCAGAATATGAGGAACTGAAATCTAATCTAGCACTTCGATGCAGCAAAATGTACATACGATCTAAAACAATATATAGAATATTTTATCATTTTACAAATTGCGAGTTCATGGGCTTTCACGACCACCGCCTGTACGCAATCTGAATAATTTTTCATTAAATAATTGTCAAGAGAAATTGTCTTCGCATGAAAAAGGTTCCCAAACCAGACTGAAACCATACAGGTAAAAAAAGAATCGTTAGAACAAATGATAAACAATTTTAAAATGAGTGCTGTCAAGAAGAAAACAGTTATCGCCTTTGGCGAAAAGCGCACAGCATACAGAAACCCTATGAACGCCTGCGATGTTGAATAACAGCGGTAAAAAAATAAGGTTTTTATACACGGCAAACGAGATGATACGAAATAAATATAACAATTATTTAATACTGAAAAAAGATTGAATTCTTTTCATACTTAATCAACTGAAAAGCAATTAAGAAAGATCTAGAAATGAAATGCTATTTTAAAAGTAATTTATTGTTTGTTTTTTATTTATATGTAATTTGGAGACTCAATAATAAAAGAACCTATAAATAATGTTTTCCTTTTAAAATTATATTTGAAAAGAGGGGGGAGAAGTAACTTTTGAAATATTAATAGAAAAATATATAATGAAATATGTGTTACATCACAGCATATAATAAATGAATGTAAGACGCAGGGCCGTAGCTAAGGGGGCGCTATGGGCGGCTCTGCCCCCCCCCCCCCCCTAAAACATTTTGAGCCTCCCCTGGAAAAAAATCCAATGTCAGTAAATGAATTTTTGTTCCGAAATCTAAATGAATTTCTGTTCAAAAATTTAGTTTTATGGCCCTTTCGCAGCTTTGCAGAAATACTAAATACTAATACAGTGAAACCCCGATCAATCGTTCCTGAATCCATCGTTTTCCCGCATTGGTCGTTTTATTTCTACGGTCCCTGCGAAAATTATACGTAAATAATGTTAACGAAACCCGCATGCATCGTTCTTAAAAAATTCGTTTTCCCGCATTCATCGTTGTGAAATTTTTCTCCTCACCCACATAAAATTTAAAGTCATGCAATACCATATAACATATAAACTAGAATTAATTCTTTTGTTCTAAAATAACTCATTTGTACTGTTTGTGTTAATGATAGCGAGAATAATCAAATGAAGAATGTTTTTATATAACAGAGGATGCGATTATGTTTCCATTGATCAAAATGTTGCAACCTGTGATGTCCTAAACATAGGAGAAATGAGTGACAGTGCAAAAAATGAAAATAACGGCGTAGAAGAAGAGGATAACGTTCATGCCGTTGAAACTGAGTTGCCAAGTCTGTCTGATGAAATTACGGCATTTGTATCTCTACAAACTTTTATGTATGCATATGAAATTATAGAAAATTATATGAAAAATGTTTTATATCTTGAAAATTTATTTAATTTTCTTTTTTGAATAAAAGAAAAAAACTAAACAAAAACATACTGATTTTTTAAAAATAAATATCAGTGTCCTATAACGTCGATTTATTTCTTTTACAGTTTATTAAGCAACGAATTAGTATTCATTAGTATACTTCATAAATTGCATGCACTAGTAATGCATAAATAGTGTGTTTTTTCGTGTTTTTAAGTTAATTCGCATTCACCGTTTTCTCGTATTCATCATTCTTTTTTCCTCCACCGCTTGAAAAACGATGGATCGAGGTTCTACTGTATCAATAAGTGTTTCAATTTCAACACTCGCTTATCCTATTTGCGCATAGGAAGCTAACGTAATAATTAATATTACTCTAGTCATGCACTCGAATTTTTCATCATACTGTTCTTTTCTTAGCATAAGATGAAGTTGTTACAACAGTTTAATGAGAAACATAGTAACTACAGTGTAAAAATCCGCCATTTTTTTCTTTTTGCGTCATACAGGGAGCAAGAAAGAGAAGAGAGAGAAATTATGATCCCCCCCCCCTACATTCTCTTGAACCCCCTGCCTATTATTCATTTTCAGCTACGGCACTGACGTGGCTTCCCATTCGCGTTTACGCTTAACTTTTTTGCAAAAGGGCAAAATTGTAATGTTGTTTTCTCAGCATTTTGTTGTAATTGCTAAAAAGATATGATTCTTTAAAAATTATAGAAAAATCTTATTTACGAATATGAATGTTATCCTTGAGTGTGTTAATCATCGCACAATGTATTAAAAATCCATTAAATCAACTAAATTATATTATTTTAATTATTGCTTGCTTTGCAGTGAAACCTGAAGCCTAGGGAACGTCTATAGACGGGCTTGTCAGTGAGAGGGTTAAAACTGCTGCTATCGTAAGTTATAGTCGTTTATAGTCTTTGTCACTGTTTCTATTTATCTGCAGTAGGTAATATTTAAATGAAAAAAAAAATCCTATCTACTTTCCCATTTATATTCCGTTAACTTTTTTCTTTCGGTGTATACTGAAGCAATTTTTTCATATTTCTTTACTCAGTTCAAATATTTTCTTTTCCATTATCCCATTTAACTGTAGCATTACAGAATAAATTTATATTCTTCTTGTTATATAAACATTAACCTTTCATTATATACAGTGTATATGACCTCCTGTCCAATCCTTTCTCCCACTGATTGGATCACCCCCTCCACACACACACACACATAATTTTTTTAAAAAAGAATAGCACATTGTTATGTTAAGCCTAACTTACTATAAAGCGTATAAAAAATAAAACCTTGTAATATTTTTAAATTTACCCCAAAAAATAACGCATATCCTAAAAAATAACACAATACCCTAAAAAATAACACATTCTTTCTAATTTCGAGAAAGGAATGTTTTTAAAAACAGTTACCGTATGATGTTGTTAATCTTCCCTTCTCGGTCAAATGTCATTCCATAATTTATTAAAAAATATTGAAATTTTCAAAAAATCTCGTTAAAGCGCCCCCCTCCCCCCCTAAATATCGCTGAAAAAAAGTAAATTACATCAAAAGATCGCAAAAAAAAAAAAGGAATATACGTCAAAAACCGTAAAAAAGGGAAATTTTATCTAATGATTATTGAAAAAACGCAAATTTCTTGAAAAATTGTTAAAAAAATAAATAAAATAATAGTAATAATAAATAAATAAATAAAATAATAGTAATAATAAATAAATAAATAAATAAATAGTAATAATAAATTAATAAATATAATAATAATAATAATAATTTCTTCAAATGCTCGCAAAAATGCGTGAATTTTATCGAAAGATATCCAAAAACAAATATTTCCATAAAATAATTCTGGAAAAAACGCGAATTATGTCAGATCTAAAAAAAATACTATTAAAGAATTACTGAAAAACTCGAATTACGTAAAAAAATCGCTAAAAATGCGAATTACGTCAAAATCGTAATTTTCTTGAACAATCGCTTTAAAATCGCTCATTTTATCGAAAGATTGCAGGAAAAAAATCGAGTATGTCAGGTGTACAAAGAAAACACAGTCAAAGGATCGCGAAAAGAGCGCAAATTTCGTCTAAGGATCGCGAATAAAAAATGCAAATTAAATCAAAAGATTGCGGTAAAAATGCAAATTAAGTCAAACAATCGCGAAAAAAGTCTAATTTCGTCAAAAGATAGCAGAAACATGCGTATATCATCAAAAGACTGCGGAAAAAGGCGAATTCCGATTAAAAAAAAAATCCTCGAAAAAAGCCTGTGAATTTCGTCAAAAAGCTAATTTTGTTAAAAAAAAACCGTCGAAAAAACGCCAATTTCACTAAAAATTGCGAAAAATACCCATTTCATCAAATAATTACGAACAAAAGTTTGTGAATTTGTCAAAAGATTACCGGAAAATGTGATTTTCTTTAAAGAATCGCGAAAAAAACGCAGAATTTGCATGATATCGCTAAAAAAATCCAAACTTCGTCAAGCAACTTCGTCAAACTGATTGTGACATTTAAAAAGACAGCGTTTAAAACTGTATTTACAATGTTCGAATCTTTACAAAACTTTATTTTAAGAAGGTATTATACATTTTTTATTGTATGCCAAAAAAAATGTAATTTAACAAATTACAACGACTATTTGGAAAATTATATTTTCAAAGTCTAAAATTTTAAAGACATAAATAAATTGTATATTTAAAAAAAATAGTAATAATAAGCATCATTTTTATGAGGATCTAAACGTGGTTTCTGTAATATCAGAGTCCTATATTACGTATGCCATGGATTGAAAATTAATATTCCTGTACCGATCCTATACAAATTTTAAATGAAATTTTAATTTATAATTTTCTGTATTGCAATTTTTTGAACTTCTAATTATCACACTTTTTTAATATTTACACCGCCGTATAGAGAAAAAAAAATGTACTATTAAATCTAATTTGTTTAAAAGCTGTATTTTAATTCGTTTTTAAGTTATTATTTTTTTGTAGTTTTTTTAATAGTTTTTTATCATCGTGGCAACATCTGTATTTTATTTATGGACATTAAGTATGGACCAATGAGAAAACTAATAAAATAAAAATCAGAAGTATTCCATTTTTGAACTTTAAACATGGATTAATCAGAAAACGAATAAAATAAAACTAGTGCGGAATTCAAGCAATAAAAAGATTCAGATATACATCAGATTTCCCAATTCTCTACCGAGGACAACAACTAATTTCCAAATAGTTAAAAAATAGAGAAATTAAATTGCCTTACTAAGAGAAACCCAAACAAGTTATTTTTAATTGTTCGAATAACTGCATCCAACGTGGTCCAAGTATCCGTGATATATGTCCTAGTTACTCCATTCTTGAAAATATTATGGGGTAACTGGGACTAGGGCCTTAATTTGAAACATGAAATAAATATGTACAAACACTTAATAATGTTAATGTATTTATATGCCTAATCTTAAAAAAGAGATTGATTAATAAAAACACTTATGGTATTTTAATAAAAAGCCGAGAAGTTTAACCAAATTGACATTATTTAACCAAAAAAAAAAAAAAAAAAAAAAAAAAAAAAAAAAAAAAAAAAAAAAAACTTAAAATTTTGACAACCTATCACAGCAATGACAAAGTTATGATTGATTTGAAACACGTTGTTTTAAGAAATTTAAATTAGCGTGCATTGTTCTCTAAAGCTAAAATTTAAAACACATCAACGTTTTTTTTATAAAAAGCCTATAGCCAACTTATCTTGTGGGTCGAGTTAAGCCAACTTACCTTATATTAAACTCAGCAAAATGGAGACAACATCGTTTCACCTTTAACAGGAAGTCATTCCCATGGTAACCTAGAATCATTACATATCCCATGATTTCATTGAACTAATTGCGTATTTAAAAGAAGAATCACCATGACAGTCTGGAATCCGTACTTATCATGGGATATTATTGAATTAGGTAGTAGGTTAGTTAGTTTAATGAAATTTAAAAAAAAAACTTTTATTAATATCTTTATAAGGTATTTATTCGATTTTTATAAAATTTTAAATGACTCGATAAAATTTTGCAATGATTCTCTCTTATTAAATAAAGAAACCATTATTTTGTCTAGTTTTTATGCTGTTCTTAGTCTAGTTTTTATGCTTGTCTAATTTTTATGCGGACAGGCATACTGTCGGACCATACAACGACAACATGCAAGTATTTATATAATTACGAAAGTACTTAAAAATGGTTTGTAAACTTCTAATAAATCCATAAAATTCATCATTTTTTATCTTAATTTGTAATATGTAAGATATTGCGATTTTTTAATACGAAATATTCCTTTTCATAAGATTTATCATACTAAAAGTTAGAATAAAGTACCATGAAATAAATTTGCGCAATTCTAACTAGAAAATTATTAAATAACAGCAATTTATTTACTCCAAAACATATTTACTAAACTGTTAATTAAAGAAACTTTTGCGACGAGTATATTTTCCTAGATTACTTAAAAAGTTTATTCCGGTTTCTTTTAAAAATTCATTTGTTAAATAATCTATGAAGAAAATAAAATACGCAAATACCCAACTCACTGAATTCTGAAATGACAATGTCCATTTTTAATTATACTAATTTTAATTTCAGGGAATAAATGACTTTTTAAAAGGTTACATATTTCACACAATTCCTTTTCTTACAATAAACACACAAATCATAAATTTAGTTAGAAATAAACATAATCACTAAAGGAACATAACTGCAGTTCAAAGGAAATAATTAAAAGTTATTTGTCTCCGGAAATCTTTTGCCTAAATTTTTAATTAAGGGAAAAATTTTTAAAAATTCTACTGTCTCTAAGTTAGATTATTTAGTTTTGGAATGTGTAACGCTTTCTTAAAAATGCATTAGTTTTCATTAAGTGTACCGTAGTTAGTTGAAAGATGCCGCGTAAAAACGTTATTTTTCTTCATACAATAACGTAACACGGAACCTCACCATGATAATAATTCATTTAGGAAGTAAAACTGGAAATAATATTTTAATTTCCAATTTTAGAATGTTACATTTGTGGATATGACTGCGTGATATTATCTCTAAGAAATACATTTTAAAGAAATCTTTTGTTAATGGCGACAAAAATGTATACCCTAGTAGCAAAATGCGCCTGGCCCTTGAATGGTATCTCATCGCAATCCGATGACACGATAAGAGGCCGATTATCGTATTCTCATACGATCGGGATGAATTTCATCGGCAATTGCTCAGAAATGTCTCATTGGCCTTAGATCTGTGGATGACCGAAATCCCATGAATTTTAGAAATAATGTTGATGAAACCCCGAGGACTACGATTGCATGATGATGTGTATACGATGTTTTTTAGATGAGTATCCGAGCAAATTTTGATGAGAAAGCGACGAATTATTGGTAAGTTGGTTGATTGGTATATAAATGAAAGCGATTTCCCAATATTTATTTTCTGATTACACACATTAAAATTTTGCGAGTTAAAAATTTAAATACGGTCACTTTTTATTTTTATTAGCTTTACTACAATAGTTAGAAAAAAATATTTAAACATAAATTTTCAAATATTTCTTTTTCAGAAAGGGCTTTATTCATTTTCTTAGTTTATTTCTAAAAAATATACTTCTTTTATGTGAATTTTAAAAAAATCCTATTAAATTAAATTTTTTTTTCTTTTCCTGAAATCTTATTTTAAATCAATTAAATTTTCTTGCTTTCGACAAACTGATTTACCTAATATGTATATATATATTTATATCAAATACATTGAAATAGATGCATTTGATTTTGTTTATTATTATTATTACTATTATGTACATCAGTTTGTTGAAATCAAGGAAATTTAATCGATTTAAAATAAAAGGCTCAAGAAAGAGGATAAATAGAATTTAATTGAATTGTTTAAATGAAGGAATGGTATTTTTTTTCAGAAATAAAGCAAGAAAATATGGAACTTTTAAACTAAGCTCCCTTCCCCTTTCTAAAAAATAAATAAAATTTGTTTTAAATATTTTAATATTCAATTAACAATTACTATTTTTATTGTAGATTGTGTTTCATAGAAAAATTTTAAAAGAATTTTATTAATTGTTATTTATTGCATGTTTTGCTTTAAGTTTTTGAAATTTTTCATTACAAAATGTCCATAGCTCAATTCTACCTTAAAGTGATAAATGTATGTGTATGTACCTAGGTAGAGAAAGGACTATGCCCACTTGTAACATTTCAAAAAATTAATGCATATTTTTAAACTTTCTTTTAATTATTGAACAAAAAAGTAGTTATAACGAGTATTGTAAAGTGTTTGGTGCAAACAGATGAAAAATGAATTAAAGCATAAGCACTTTTTTTCTACCAATGCACAGATGAATAATCGAGTAAGTCACACTATTGTATAAACACTCATAATTTACCACAGTACATTTTTTGAGGGGGGGGGGAATTCACATTTTCTATGTAGAATTTTGGTCTGTACACAGACCTTTGACAAGAGATGTACGCAAAGAACCTCACATCCTCCTCATTTAAAATAAAGACCATTTATCACATGAACTGTCCCAAAGGTGTACCCATATTTGCCAACAACCCACTTTTTCTATATATAGTACTTTAATCTAAAAAATTTAAATGTGTTTTGCCTCCATGAGGTAGTAATTTGGAATCTATTTTATTTAATTAAATATAATTTCTGGTTCAAAGCATTTTTTATTTCTTTCTGTATATGGCAAGTGTGTAATGCATGCTCATCACTTTATTAAATATTTCATCATATGTGTAAAAAAATAAAACTCTTGAAGAAACACATCTTAATAATAGATTATACTTCTACAACAAATTTATTAATTAGGTTGCAATTAGCTTTGCAAGCCACATTTTTAATTCAAATCCATTTCATTTAATATTCACAAATTTCATGTCTATAATTAATTTCTTTGCTATTAGTATTATCCAGATGTATAAAGAAAACTTACGTCAAGCTGATACTTCAAGATTGTACTGATTGCAAAAACTTCTATAAGCGACCCCAGCCCCCTCTCCTTTGCTGAAATCTTCATTTCTTTAATATTATTTAAGATTGATAGACAGAGGCGACAAGTGACAAAAAAACACTGGTCAAGAGACAATTTCTCTGGAATTAACCAGTTTGAACACTGCAATTTGTCTCCTGTTTTAGACGCATGTCTCCTTGGTGTGCAGCCTCCCCCCCACTCTCCCCCAAAAAAGCATGAAAATGAAGGTGGTACAAATCTAAAAGTAAGGCCTTTTTTTTTGTGTGTGTGTGTGTGTTTAAAATTTACAGCAATATTAAAAAGCAGTCTATTTATAATATGAACAAAATAAGGTTTTTAATGTGTAACTACACAATAAATACTTAAACTTTTAAATAAATCATAATAAAACTTCCATTTCTGTATGAAATTATGAAAACTATAAGCAATAAAATGAGTGCACAAATAAATTACTTGAAACTATATAATTAATTCTTAATTATTTATTATAATTTGAAATATGACTGAATAAATACAAATTTCATATTACTTTCTTAAATGTTTACTGTAATATTACACATTGAAAACTAATTTTTGTATGCAAATTATAGATAGACTGTTCCATATTGGATAAATTGACAACTTCATTTCAAATTAGTGAAAGACTTATTTTTGTGCCAATTCTTTGGAAAGGTGGGTGATGTAAAATTTCTTTAAACTAATACCCATTGTAAATTCATATCACAAAACAAGTTTTCATCACCATTATAGTTTCATAATATTCTCATCCAGAATTAATCTTTCTTGTATATTTCAACACCTGTAACATTAAATTCAATTCATGCTTTTTTTTTCCCTTGAAACAAAAAAACATTGCACAGATTTGTGTTAGATCATTTTTTGTTAATTTTGCTCAGCAAACATTTGAATTACATGAAACGTTAAAATTCCACTTCTTTAACAATGTTTATTTATTACATTAGTGAAAAAGTTTTTATTTGTGATGGATGACTCAAGGAAACTACATTAATTTAATGGTGAAGTCGTTACATTGAACACTCAACACTAAAATTATTCACTGGAAGTATAGGAAAAGATATTTTTGTCATCTAGATTTAACAAATCCACACAAAATGAAATAAGCAAAGGCTTTAATATGTTATTTAAAATTTTGATTGATTTTGCTTAATCCATAAGTTATTTTTATGACTAAAACAAAATTACTGCTGTAGTAGTTATACAGTCAAACCTCATTTACATATATCACAAGGTTTTGCTGATGTTATTAATAGTTCATATTTTTAGTAACAATATCTTTGTATTAATTTTGACAGGCATTGTCAGAACAATTTATATTAAAAGTATATAAGGTTAATTCTGTAAATGTTAATAAGGATTGAATATAATTTTCATCTATAATAGCAACATCTCTCTCAAATTCATCTCAACACCAATCTCCTTTTAATTTCTGTTTAGATATTAGACTACATGACTGATAAAATACTACCCCCCCCCCCTCTCACTCTCAGTTTCAGACCTCTATGCTTATATAAAATATCACGTTGTTAACCATTTTATGTTATTGTTTCTAATCCTGAAGTGCTGTTTAAAATTTATCATATTTCTATTTTCTACAAATTAGGCAATATTTAAAATAAAACTTTCTGGTGTAAAACTTATTTACAGATGAAGTTAGAATACACAAAATGCACTTAAATTCTGTTCTATTAATTTATTTTCTAAATTTATTTGAAAATTTTATTAATGTTTAACAATGCCAGAAAAAAGTCTTTTTTTTTATTGTTACTACTTTTCCCTCTAGCCCTCACTATTATTTTACGAAGAGAAGTAATTTTCTGAAGAAATTTGTCACAAATTCATTAAAGTGTTGCTTTGTACATTCACATCAAATAAAAAAAAATAGAAATAAAGTATTTTCTGAATATTCAAGCATAAGAATAAAATACAGCTAATAATTTCAAAATCAAACTTGAATTAACTCATTTCACATAAATTTAAAATTTATTTTTAAATAACACAAAACATAACATATACATTAATATATATATATATCAAGGTAAGTTTAAATATATAGTGCATCAATTACACTGTTTATTTTTATAAATAATGCTTCAAAGGAAAAAAAATACATGGAGTTTTTGTAATTCCACAAAAAATTTGCAATTGATTCTTTGATGACTAGCCAGACTCATGGTTATACAATGAAGTAACTCTCTCTGGCCAACTTATCAAACAGGACGAATGCCACCTTTTTCTTCAAAAAGTGTAGATAAACTGCTACATTTCCATTCCCATACCAATTCCATTTTCTGAACTGGCAAAGATAGGTGATCTAATGAACGCTGTCCGATGTAAAAAGCCATTCATAGAGCTAGATAAAGAGAAAAAGTAGATTAAATTTTTATGCACAATCATGCATTATTTATATACATATAAAACTATGGTTAATTTCAGTTAGCTTCATTAAGCACTCTTACATTACAGTATTTTATTTCAATGATAGAAATATGGAGGCATTCTAAAAACAAATATTCATTTTAAAATTTTTAAAAAAGAAAAAAATATCTTTTGAGATGGTTAAATAATTATTCAAAAACAGAAACTGAAGGTTAATTTATGATTTTCGCCCCAGCTTACTACTTTTTTTTTCCTTAGGTTTTTTGGGGTGCGCAAAACAGCAAAATTGTAAAAAATTTAAGCCAAGGTAGAATTTCTGCAGGACCGGCCTGAAAATTTTGGTCTGGGCAGACCTCTTAAGTGTATTTTTTTCGATATTCAAGTTATAATTAACAAATATTAAATTTTCAACTAATAACCCTTAAATTTACACATGCACACACACACAAAAAAAGGTTTTATATCAATACATTTTGCTTATGCAAACAATTTCAGTATTATTAACCATTTAACAACAACCAATTTTGGAGATATATCTCCAAATTGAAACCTCTAACTTTTATCAAGTACACCCCTACAGATTTCACCCAAAACCTTACTTCAAACAACAAAAAACAGTTTATTCATATGAGAAAAAAAAAAAAAAAAAAAAAGATGATTGTATGATTTCAAGAGATCCTCTATTTTCTTTAAAAGCAACAAACTATTCAATATTCTTTAAGATTAAACATAGGTCCCCCCCCCATAGTAAGAATAAAATAACTGAATATATCTCATTATTATTTATAATTTATAGTACAACAGATATTTTTATTAAACAACTATTATTAAAAGTGATGAAGATATTATCAGTTGAATATACAACATTTACAGCATAATGTGCAAAATAGTTTAAATGGATCAACCAATTATGTTTATTTGTTTCTGAAAATATCAAAAAGCTTGTGGGACTATCCTTCTTTTACATATGTAATAATATACTCTATGAGCCGCTATGAAGTTAGATAATAAAAATTGGAAAAAATGACACTCTTTTCCTAAAAATAAATTTGTTTCTCATCCACCCTCCCCCCCCCCCCCTCTTGTTAAAAAAAGTCAATTTTAATGAGTTTCTGTAAAATTTGTAATAGGTTTGTTTACACAAAAATTGTTACATTATGTCATGCAGACCTCTTGATTTGAGTCTTATTGAAGACAAATACAAGAGAAAATTTTACTATTTTGGTTTTATTTTCAATCAGACAGACTAATATTTTACATTATCTGCTTTCAGGTCCCATGTTCCTTAACCAAACAACAATAATCTACAATTTAGTATAAATTTATTCATGCAAGCCTAAAAAAGCCAAATTTTAATAATTTTAGTGTTATAAAATTTAAAATATTTCAAAATCAAAATATCGATTAAAAAAAAAAAAAAAAAAAAAAAAAAAACTTAAATTTGTTTTTTTATTCTTAGTATCCATTTAATTGATTCAAAGATAACAATAGTATCTTACTAACAACTGGCTGTCTCTTATCTGGCTATAATTTTATGTTTGACATATAAACAAACAAATAGGAGAGAGTGTGCGGAAATGGAACTGTTTTATTTCAAGAATCAAAAGTAAATTTACTTTTGCATACTTTATATTTTTGTATATTAATGAATTTAGTTCTAGATATAATAGTTTCCCAACTTATGGAACATATACCATTCTACATTATATTATTAACTAGATGGAACCCGTCAAAACTTGACGGCACTACAGAAATAAAAGGTATTTTCCAGCTATCAAAGGATTTTTTAACGACTAATCTTCAGCAAAAATTTCAATAAATAAAAGAAAAACCTGCATTTTATATCCAGGCAAATGACCCGCAATTGGCAGAGTTACATTCAAACATGCTGCTATAGAATTAGAATCTCTCTCATTTGATAATTTTCCATTTACAAATACAACACCAATAAATTGTACATGACATGAATAAATCATAAATTACCATCATTTCTCATTTCATACAAAATATACATACTTCACTTACTTTGCAGCAAAATAAGACTGAATTTATAGTTTGCCATTTAGCAACAACTGTAACAATAATCTTCTCAGTGGTTAATTTGTTTTTACATTACCCAACCCATTCAACAAATAAATATTTGCATTTTCAAATAACTTTTCTATTACATTTTCATAAATCAAAAATACATGTCGATTTCACATATTAAAAAAATTAATGATATTTATTCTGGCTAGGTGAAACCCGTCAAAACTTGACGGCAACAATATGAAAGAACCAAAGAAAAAAAAGTATTTTGCCGCTATAAAAAATTAATATTTCTTAAAAATTTCAATATGCTTTTCCATTTACCAACGTAACACCAACATGACATGATCCCAGGCGCAGAATCGGTGCAACGCTGCGACACACGTCACAAACTCTTGAAAATGTTTGAAGATTATTTTTCTACTGTTAAAGTTTTTTTTAAAAAAAATGCTAGAAATCATTTACTATGTACAAAAATTTGTCTAGGTACCATAAAAAATGCAAATTTTGGCAAATAATCACAAAAATAGCTATTTTCGTCAAAATACTCCTCCCCCCCCCCAAAAAAAAAAACATCACCCGGAAATTTTTTAAATGGATGTGAAAGAAAAAAACAGCAAATTTTGTCAACAGATTGCAAAAAACAACAAATTTTATGAAAAGATCTCTAAAAAATTTGTCAAAAAAATGCAAAAAAAAAAAATTGTATCCCAAATAAAACAAATTTCGTGAAAGTATTGCAAAAAAATCAAAATTTTGCCAAAACGTCTAAAAAAATTAGCAATTTTCATGAAAAAATTTCGAAAAATAAAGCCAAATTTGACAAAAAAATCCCTAAAAAATGGCGAATTTGTAAACATATTCTGAAAAAAAAAATTCAAAATATTGTACGAAAACAAAAAGTTTTGACAAATGATTGTGAGTAAACAACAAATTTCGTCAAAGGATTGAAAAAAAAGCAAATTTCATCAAATAAACACAAAAAAAGTAAATTTCGCAAAAAAACCCAAAAAATTTTGCAAAAAGATCTTCAATAAAACAGCAAATTACATCGAAAGAACTCGAGAAAAGCGATAAACTTCTCCGAAACTGTCCAGGTATCATAAAAGACACGAATTTCGTCCAAAGATCTCAAAAGCACATAAATTTTGTCTAGGTAATCGCAAAAAAAGGTAAATTTTGCAAAAAATAGCAAAAAAAAAAAAAGAAAAAAAAACCAACAACAAATTTTTCAAAAAGATAACAAAAAACGACAATTTCTCAAAAAAAAAATCATGAAAAAAGGATAAATTCGATAAAACGGCAAATTACATCAAAAGATTGTGAGAAAAAAACAACAAATTTCAAAAAACAACTTTCATTAATTGCAGGAGAAAAAGATGCAACATTTCTTTGTTCATCAGAAAAAAAAAAAAAAAAAAAAAAAATCACAATTTCTCGATCTATCACATGAAAAATAGAAAATTTGTCAATCAGTTGAAGAAAAAATACAAAAATCGACAGTTGGTTATGTGGGGTAAAAATTATAAAATTCTTTAATGAATCATGGATAAAAAGTCATTTAGTTATGTAAAAAAGCCCACAAAAATCTTGTGATTGATCGAGACATTTCAGAATGTTTTTTCTGGGTAATCTTATGATGGGAATACTGCAGTTCAGTGTACCTATTGAACTGTGTGCTGAGTGACATATGTTTATTCCCTCATTCTATAGGCAATTAAATATATGTATGGAATTTTTTATCGCAACGTAATAAGTATATTTTCAACATAGGATCAGAGTAAATTATGTCTTTTCAACAAATAACCTGGTAAGTGAGAACTAACTTTTTTATTGATAGGCAATGTAACATTGGGTCGATCGAGTTTATTTTGATTTTGCCCTTGTTTTTGAAGGACATAATTTAACCGTTTTTTCTATTGCATAACACTTCTTATTGTATAATTTCTTATTGTGATCTTCATTTCTGTCATATGAAAAATTCATTTCTATTTTGCCTATAGCATTTCCATAATGTTAATAAATTTCTGAAAAAAAAAAAAAAGAAAAAAAAAGAAAAGAAAAAACAACAACAAATTTCAAAAAAAAGGATAAATTCGATAAAACGGCAAATTACATTGAAAGATGGCAAGAAAATACGACAAATTTCACCGAAAATCCCAGAGAAAACAAATATTTCCTGGTATCATAAAAGACATGAATTTCGTCAAAAGATCATGAAAATACTTTAAATTTGTCTAGGTACTTCAAAAAATGCAAATATTGGTAAACAGATTGTGAGAAAACAACATATTTTGTCAAAAGATGAAAAAAAGGGGAACATTTCATCAAAAGATCTCAAAAAAGGTAAATTTTGCAAAAAAAAAGTGAAAAAAAATGACAAATTTCTGAAAATAACAAAAAAAACCAACAAATTTCACAAAAAAAATCACGAAAAAAGGAATAATTTGATAGAACGGCAAATTACATTGAAGGATGGCAAGAAAAAAACGACAAGTTTCACCGAAAATCCCTGAGAAAACAAATAATTATTTCCTGGTATAATAAAAGACGTGAATTTCATCAAAAGATCGTGAAAATACTTTAAATTTGTCTAGGTACTTCAAAAAATGCAAATATTGGTAAACAGATTGTGATAAAACAACACATTTTGTCAAAAGATGAAAAAAAAAGGTACATTTCATTAAAAAATCACAAAAAAGGTAAATTTTGCAAAAAAAAAAAAGGTGAAAAAAAAAGACAAGTTTCTGAAAATAACAAAAAAATGAAAAATTTCACAAAAAAAAGATAATTTCGATAAAACAGCAAATTACATCGAAGGATCGTGAGAAAATAACAAATTTCACCGAAAATCCCTGAGAAAACAAATAATTTTATCCAAGTATAAAAAAAAACATGAATTTTGGCAAATAATCACAAAAATGACAAATTTCGTCAAAATACCCCCCCCCCAAAAAAAAAAGAACACCTGGAAATTTTGAAAATAGATGTGAAAAAAAAAAACAGCAAATTTCGTCAACAGATTACAAAAAACAACAAATTTCTTCAAAAGATCTCTGAAAAATTTGTGAAAAGACTGCAGAAAAAAAAATTGTCCAGGTATCTCAAATAAAACAAATTTCGTGAAAATATTGCAAAAAATCAAAATTTTGCCAAAACGTTTAAAAAAATTTCGAAAAAAAAAGCAAATTTTGACAAAAAAACTCTAAAAAATGGCAAATTAAACATATTGTGAAAAAAAATTTCAGAATATTGTGAGAAAACAACAAATTTTGACAAATGATCGCGAGTAAACAGCAAATTTCGTCAAAGGATTGAAAAAAAAGCAAATTTCATCAAATAATCATAAAAAAAGGTAATTTTGCAGAAAAAAACAACAAATTTTGCAAATAGATCTTCAATAAAACGGAAAATTACATCGAAAGATCATGACAAAACGACAATTTCACCGAAAGACTCAAGAAAAACGATAAACTTCTTCGAAATTGTCCAGGTATCATAAAAGACACAAATTTCGTCCAAAGATCTCAAAAGCACAGAAATTTTGTCTAGGTAATCACATAAAAATGTAAATTTCACAAAAAATAGCAAAAAAAGACAAATTTCTCAAAAAGATAACAAAAAACGACATTTTCTCAAAAAAAAAAAAAAAAAAAAAAATCACGAAAGAAGGATAAATTCAATAAAACGGCAAATTACATCAAAAGATTGCGAGAAGAAAACAACAAATTAAAAAAAAAAAGCTTCCATTAATTGCTTGGAGAAAAGATGCAACATTTCTTTGTTCATCAGAAAAAAAAAAAAAAAATCACAAAATTTCTCGATCCATCACATGAAAAATAGAAAATTTGTCAATCAATTCGACAGTTGGTCATGTGGGATAAAAATTATAAAATTCATTAATCAATCATGGAAAAAGTCATTGAGTTATGTAAAAACCCCACAAAAATTATCAATCAGTAGAAGTCCCCACAAAAATCTTGTGATTGATTGAGACATTTCAGAATGTTTTTTGCATGTCTAAATTAATATATATATATTTTGTAGCTGCAGATTTAAAAAAGTAAGTTAAAAAGTAAGGCATCTATTTTGATCTCTTATTATTTTGTTTATTTTTTGCAAGACCTACGTTGATTTAGTTGAGTAATACGAATTTAGAATTTGCAAAGTTTTGTCTTTTGTTATTTTATATCAATTTTCAAAATGATAATGCAACAAATATAAATGCTATAGGCAAAATAGAAATGAAATTTTCATATGACAGAAATGAAGATCACAATAAGGAATTACTTTAGAAAAAAAGAAAAAGATTGAAAACAAAATAAGAAGTGGTTAAATTATCATAATAAATAAAATAAAATAAAAAAGGTTAAATTATGTCCTTCAATAAAAACGGGCAAAATCAAAATAAATAATATTATGAAATATAAAATTAAGCATCGATCGAAAAATACTATCCGAGAAAAGTTTTTGCGAACATTGTAAGGGGGATATTTAACTTCAGTGTACCCATGGCAAAATAGAAATGTATTTTTCATATGACAGAAATGAAGATCACAATAAGGAATTACTTAAAAAAAAAAAAAAAAAAAAAAAAAAAAAAAAAAAAGATTGAAAACAAAATAAGAAGTGTTATGCAATGGAAGAAACGGTTAAATTATGTCCTTCAATAAAAACGGGCAAAATCAAAATAAATAAACTCGATTGACCCAATGTTACTACATTGCCATTCAAAAAAAAGTTTTCACTTACCAGGTTATATTGTTGAAATCCTATGTTAAAAATATCCTAATTACGTTGCGATAAAAAAATCCATACATATATTTAATTGCACATTTTAAAAGCACAAAATAGAATAGATCCATTGGCTCTGCAACAATAAACAACGAACGCGGGCATATCACGCTAACATTTAGAGACAGTAACTATCTCTTCTCTCATTGGTTCTGTTGTCGGATCTGCGCAAGCAGGAATGAGCAGAGAGCAATAAGATTACGTTTCATTACTGGTTTGGATATATGAAATTCAATCTCGCCGAATATCCTCCATGGTGCATAGAAAACTCGTCATGTGAATGAATCAAATCCGGCCTTTGTTTACATATATCCAGCGTTCGAACGCTGGAAAAAAATGACTTTATATCTCAAAAGATATTACAATTAGGGAAAAACCGTAAGCAAAAAAAGCGTTTATTTTTGAAAGCTCTTTCTAATGACATAACATTTAGGTTAGTGCAATTAAAAAAAAAAAACACCAAAATTTCTAAAACATGGCCGTCAGAATTTCTTCTTTAGCGGATGCGTACAACCCCGGAATCGTTCTACATACAGGGACAGACAGAGTCACAATGGCTATTATTATAGAGGAAATTTTGCAGAAAAAATATACAATTGATTTTGATTTTAGCAAGGAATTACACAATTCGCCGATATTAAACAAAATTTCATTACAAATAAAAAGATCCGAATGGAGACTTTCACAAAATCAATCTCAGAATAATATGTACCATACGAAGGTAATTTGATAAGTCCGTGACTTTAAAAAAGGTGGCAGTCTGATCGCATAATTATTATTATGTTATCAATTTTTCATTACCTGTGGCAACACTCGTGAAAGTTGCAGACGATATTTTAAATACATTGTGTTCTATTGCATTCGAAAGCAAACGATTTTCGAATTAGTTCTGATTATGGAGAAAAAGGAATTTCGTGTGTTGATAAAACATTACTTTTTGCGCGGTAAATCATTAACCGAAACTGAAGAAAAGTTGAGAAAATATTATGGAGACTCCGCTCCCTCACATGGTATGGTTCACAAGTGGTTTACAGAATTTCGCTGTGGCCGTACGAACACAACAGATGCAGAGCGTTCTGGCCGTCCATTGAGATCACGACCGAAGAAATGATCTATAAAATCCATGATATCGTCTTAGAAGATCGCCGCGTGAAAATTAGTGAGATAGCTAAGAAGGTAAACATTTCAAATGAACGTGTATTCAATATTTTGCATGAACATTTGGGTATGAAAAAGTTATCAGCTAGATGGGTGCCGCGATTACTGACAGTGGATCAAAAGCGGACTCGTGTAACCATTTCAAAACTGTGTTTAGACAAGTTCAAGTGCAATTCAAGCGAATTTTTGCGGCGTTATGTTACAGTTGATGAAACATGGATACATTACTACACACCAGAAACAAAAGAACAGTCTAAACAGTGGACTTCTCCAAATGAACGTGCTCCGAAAAAGGCAAAAACCGTCAATCGGCCGGGAAGATTATGGCAACAGTTTTCTGGGACTCAAAGGGCATAATCCTTATTGACTATTTGGAAAAATGAAAAACGATCACAGGACAGTACTATGCTGATTTATTAGACCGGTTTAATGCAAAACTAAAAGAAAAGCGGCCCCACTTGTCCAAGAAAAAAGTGCTTTTTCATCACGACAATGCTCCAGCACATTCGTCTGCAATCTCAACGGCTAAACTGGTTGAATTACGATACGAATTGCTCCCCCATCCACCCTACTCACCTGACTTGGCCCCCAGTGATTTTTTCCTTTTCCCAAATTTAAAAAAGTGGCTTGGAGGAAAAAAAATTTCTTCAAATTCTGAGATCATTACTGCCACAAATGCTTATTTTGAGGAGTTTGAGAAATCTTATTTTTTGGAAGGATTAAAAAAGTTAGAACATCGTTGGAAAAAGTGTATCATTATGAAAGGAGATTATGTCGAAAAATAAAATGCACTTTGGTATGTATATTGGTTTTTTCATTTCAAAGTCACGGACTTATCAAACTACCCTCGTATATACTTATGCTAAGTTCAGAAATTTTGGAAAACAAATCTATTCCTACGATAATACAGAATGTATGTAGCCTGTAACATATCGTTAAATATTAGGGAAATTTCCATATGGATTGGGGGAAATGTTGGGAGTAAAAACATTTTCTGCACCCCTGCTACTAGGTTATCCCATCGACCAAAAAAACCATCACCAAACTATAAGATTAAATGCCAATAATGGAGGATCGTGAATGTCACACTCAATGACGTTAAATAAGATTCATGTGTGTAAAATGTCATTAACTGATTTTTATTTCGACTTTTTATTAATATTCTACTAATTTTTTTTTTTTTTGTTATTTAAAATAAAAATTATGTCAATATGTATAATTTGGCTATTAGTTTGGCAATTTGTATAATTTGGTCGATGGGATAACAGTAGTACCAAAAAAGTGAACTTCATGAATGTAGGAGAGAAAAAGAGCCGATCAACAAAATTTTTTCATACATACTTGATCAATGAAATTTGCAATTTTTCCATGGTCAATCAAATTTGCACTTTATACGAATTGATCGAAAAATCTTGCGATTTTTTATGAAAGTGATAATGGAAATTCACAGTTTTTCTGCAGCCAATCAACAGAATTTTCTGATTTTTACTAAGTCGATCAACAAAGCTCACAATTTTCCCACACATGATCAAGGAAATGCATGGTTTTTCTGCTCCTAATTTGCGAGTGTTCAAAGCGTGATCGACAAAATTCACGATATTTCCGATTTTGAACTAACTGTGATGCAACATGCAACCTCTATTTTTTCCTTTGAGGCATATTCACTGCGGCAAAATTTGCAATTTCTTGTGCCTAATCGACAAAATATGTTATTTTGTTAGACCTAATCGAGAAAATTTAGAGATATTTATGAAGCTGATCAAGAAAAATCAAGATTTATACAAAGCCAATCGACAAAATTTGAAATTTTTTCAGACCCAATCGAGAAAATTAAGATATTTATGAAGCCGATCAAGCAAATTTGAGATTTTTACAAAGCCAATCTATAAAATTCGAGATTTTAAAGTCGTACAACAAAATTCAAGATTTTAACAAAGTCGTACGACAAAATTTGAGGTTTTAACGAAGTCATATGACAAAATTCGAGATTTTAACAAAGTCATATGACAAAATTCAAGATTTTAACAAAGTCGTATGACAAAATTCGAGATTTTTACGAAGCCAATCGATAAAATTCGAGATTTTTTACTAAGTTCTACGACAAAATTCAAGATTTTTATGAAGACAATCGACAAAACTCGAGATTTTTATGAAGTTGATCGACAAAATTCAAGATTTTTATGAAGTGGATCACCAAAATTTCAGATTTTTATGAAGTGGATCACCAAAATCTCAGATTTTTATGAAATGGATCACCAAAACCCCAGATTTTTATGAAGTCAATCGCCAAAATTTGTCACTTTTCTGCATTTAACCAAGGAAACCCGCTATTTTTTGGAGCCTGATCAATAAACCTTGGGATTTTACCATGCCCGATCAATGAAATTTGTACTCTTTCCATATTTGATTGGAGAAATTCAGATTTTTTTCTGCACCTGATTAATTAAATTTGCGATTCTTAAATGTCTGATGAATTGTATGCAGCTGATGAATGAAATTTTTAACTTTATCATACCACATTGCCAAAATTTGCAAATTTTACATGCACTGATCGCCAAAATTTGCTATTTTTTCATATCCGATCTACAAAACTCTTGATTTTTCCTTTTCTAATTGACGATATTTTCCCCCCGAGCACAACATTAACTTTTTTTTTCTCTTTTGAGCAATAAACACACAAATCATTCAACTTTTCTTAGCCGATGAAGAAATTTTGCAATTTTTTTTTACACATCATCATCAAAGATCTGTTCTTGTGCGATCATCAAACTGTACAATTTTTCACGTTCACTAATTGATAAAGTTAGATTTTTCCATGCTTGATAGACAAAACTTACAAATTTTTCTGCACCTGATCTTCGAAATTCAATTTTTTTTCTGCAATTCAACAGCAAAATTTATGACTTTTCCCATTTCCCAACAGCGAAATTTTTGCGACTTTCCACAGCTCATTCACAAAATTCGCCACTTTTACGCATTCTATCAACAAAATTCATGTTTTTCTTGTGCCTAATCAACAAAATTTGAATTTTTAAATGACTAGAGAAATTTTTATTTTCTTACAGTAAATTGACAAAAATTACGATTTTTTTTCTGAAACCTATATACACAAAAATTGAAATAGTGTTAATACTAATTGGCTGATATTACCCATGATCACATTAAACAGAATCTACTGCAAAAAGTAGCTTCTTTAGTAGCATAAACACTAAACATGATTATAGTTACCGTTAAAAAGATCTGTCTTAAAAATCTTGCTGCAAGTAAACACAGTTTGCATCTTCAGAGAGCAGAATCATACTGACTTTAAAAAAAACCTAAGGTTTAAAAAAATGTAAAAATTATTGCATTTTATAAAACTTCTGACAGACACAATCATAATTTTTGAATTTCTTGGATGCAATGATAAAAGACAAAAATTTTAAAATGGAATTTATTATTTTTTTAAGGATAAGGATTTTTGTAAACATAAAAAAGTGTTGACTATAGATTAATTTTGCAGGGCACAAAACTTGCAGTCCTATCGAAACTACTTTGCACTCGTGAAGGGCGATTCTTTAAATTTTGAAAATCAATTATAATTGAGATTGTATAAAACACAATCGATCACAATAAGAATCGATTCCCAAAGCCTACAATCGATACTTGAATTTATATTTTGATTCACTCAGATATGCTGAAAGATAGCAGGGGTGCCCAGAGAGGGGTTTGGTGACACAAGATGCGTCATACAATTTAGTTTTGTGGCGGGGGGGGGAGAGGAATTTGAGAAAAAGTACATTTTGGCAGGGGTGGGGGGGTCTTTTTAAATATTTAATATTTCCTTTTTTTTTTTTTTACTGTTAAAAAAAATCTTGATTTTTTTAAATATCACTTTTAAATTCTTTCAACATATAATTTCCAGAAAAGATCCTATGTTTTTTTCCTCTAAATTCTAGATAAGGGCATTAAGAACTCATTCTGCTATACTCAACTCACTATCTTTTTAAATCTTGATTCTTTTAAGATCATTTTAAAATTCTTTCAAGATTGAATTTTCAGAAATGTTCCAGTGTTTTCTTTCTTTAAATTGTAGATAAGGGCAATAAGAACTTATTCCGCTATGCTAAACTCACTATCTATTGAATGTGCAGTAGAATATATTTTACAATTGATATTCTGTTTAGGGGGGGGGGAGGGTCAATGTTAAAGTATGAAATTTTTTTGGGGGGAGGGGGGTTAATTTGTGTCACTGGGTTTGGGGGGGGAGTGGTCACTACTGAAAAATAGCAATTCCAAAAGTTAGTAAAAATTAATACAGCAGTATCGCGGAAAAAGAGCAAATTTCATCATAGGATTGCTGAAAAAGCGTGAATTTCGACATAAGATTGCTGAAAAAGCGTGAATTTCGACATAAGATTGCTGAAAAAGTGCTAATTTTGTCAAAGTATCGTGAAAAAACGCAAATTTCGTCAAATGATCACTGAAGAAGCTCGAATTTCATCACAGGGTCGCAGAAAAAATGCGAATTTTGATAGTTGATCGCGTAAAAAACGTGAGGGATTTAATTATATATTAACATTCAGAGCCACGCGAAAAGGGCAGTCACCCCCCGCGAAGAAATTTAGGGGGCACCAAATTTATATTTAACAACATCATTTTTGTCCTGTCAGAAAAAAGTTGGAGAGGGGGGGGGGGGGTGGTACCAAATCCTAGCTTTCCCCTGGACAGGATTTTCCCTTTCCGAGCCCCTGTTAACATCGTCCATCACTAACTTCATTCAAATATCAAAATCCCAAACATTTCATTCCAATTTTTTAATTTATATTCAAGGAAAATAAAAGCTGCTAACAGTGAGAAAAATACTATTGTCCAGATTTGTGCACAGCTAACATAAAAATACCATATGTATATATATGTTTTTTTAATTACTTATGTTTGTATATATAAAAACAGATAAATAGCCTTTTTTAAATTTTTTAATTTTAGACAGACATATAGCAACCAGAACATATAAAGTAACATGCATAAAATATTAAGTAACGTTTTAATTTTAAAACAAGCAAAAAAAAAAAATAAATAAATAAATAAATAAATAAATAAAAATTTTGTGTCAATCATTCTCACAACTAAGATGCACTAATGCCATTTACAGTCAGAATTTTTTTTAAATAAGCATTTTTTGACCTTATCTTTTAATTAAAATCACAGCGATTGGGATTTTTAAAAAGAAAAACATGGAGAAAAAAAGAGTGGGAGTGTTTATTTAAATTCAAAAAAATTACATAAAATAACACACAATTTTTATTCTATAATAATTTTTTGGAAGGGTTCTTTAATATCAAAATAGTCAAATACTCACAACGGATTATAATTATTTTCAGACTTAATATAAATTAAAAACAAATATATTGCATCTAAAAATATAGAATAATTTTCTTTCGATTTAGATCAAAACTGGCAGTCAACCAGCGCTGTGCGAAAGGGAATGATCACTCAGGCACAGAAATTTATACTACCACAACATTATTTTTAGCCACTGACAAGAAAAATTCGGGACTGATGTGCCAAATTGAGACTTTGCCCCAGATTCAATTTTCTATTCACAAGTCCCTGCAGTCAAATACTTGAAACTATTACTTTTCATAAGTTGCCGTACATAAATTAGGGATTGATAGTGGATAGCTGATTCGATATTCGACAAATAAACCAAACTTTTGGCTTTGGCTGAATATTCCAAATAATTAGTTTAATAACATTATTTAAATTAATTATAATAAAAAAAACAATAAGTAATGCATTGCTAGTTGTTAAATTACATGATGACCAATGTTCATTTGATGTTATTTTAATATGTTTCAGTGATAAAATAAAATGATCATTTACAAATGTATAACATTACTATCAAAATTTAGCATTGGATGTGTAAATAAAAAGAATAGTTTTTAAGCATTAACTAGTTGTAATCTGCCCCATTTCAGAAAATAAAATAGTATAAATACTACTGGTAGGCAGACTTAGATATAATATAAAACTGTCTGCAAACTCTAATAATTTCTTAAAAGTTTTCCGTAAAAAAAAATGCTGCGCCCTTCCTAAGATCTATATTTCCTTTCCGCTATCAGCAAAAATGAAAAGTTATATGCGAGTGGAGTGCCACTAAGCAACACCACTAAAAGATAAACATTAATTTACAAGCATTATTAAAACTCAGTCAAGAAATGTTGTATCGAACTCATGCTTAAAACAGACAACTAATAAATAAAAGAAAAACTAATGAAAAAAAATATATATATATTAATTTTTGTACTTATTAAAATGTGAACTATTTTATTCACTAACTTTTACAAAGATATCAATTTATGATTGCTCATCAAAACTGTTATTTTATTAATCTATAAAATAACTTAATAATGAATGTTAAATATATAAATATATTAATCCACGATTAGAAAATATGAACTCATTTTTACCAGTTTATCTGCTGTTTTGGGGGCAAACCATTCCTTAATATTGTGACTTTCTTGAAAAATGCTAGTCACTTTGCTTAACCAAGGATTTGTTTTTGTTCTAAACATTATTTAAAAGAGGATCATAAATATTTACTAAGATATTAAAACCGAATTCCCCTTTTGAATGTAAAAAATCGCAAATCACAGAAAAACATTAAACAAGTTCATAAACATTTGCAAAAATTTCCAACCAAATAAACTTTATTTAAAAGAGATAAACATTTAATATTTTTGAACACAAATTTTATTTTTAATCTGCAGTATCAGTTTCGGCGCTGCATTATTTCTACTACCGGCCTTGGAAGGAGAAAAAAAAAGCATTATTATCCACCATTCCAGTATAAGCACTGCACTTATAATTTTTTTTTTAAGTTTCTAACTCGTATGTGTTGCAGTGCTTTTTCAAAAAATACTGTATTATGACAAATGATTTTAGTGTTCATTTTAAATATTCGATAGCCGAAAGACAGATACTCGGCATACACTTTGATCGAAGCTTTGGTATTCGGCAAATTTTCTGCTAACGGTCAAACATAAAACAATAATGAAAACTAATTTTTAGGTTGTTTTAACATGAATACATTAAACAAAGCAGCGAATACATGTAATGAATACATTAAACAAAGTAGCAAAATTGGAAAGAATGAAATAGGT
The DNA here is from genome assembly GCA_964019185.1 of Maratus speculifer. Lineage (NCBI taxonomy): Eukaryota > Metazoa > Arthropoda > Arachnida > Araneae > Salticidae > Maratus > Maratus speculifer. The sequence goes on along the minus strand of OZ025298.1, from coordinate 110,903,459 downwards.
ACTTACCTGACTACATTCCCGAAAACAATCCTGAAAAAACACACGAACGCAGTAGAAATAATGGCGGCGGGCGCTTTCTACTTCCCGCCGAGCCGACCGTCAACAAACAACTTCATCCGGGGTTTTCGGCTGCTTCCTGTTTCAACCAATCAGATTTGCGCTTGGAGAAAACGCTGCGATTATCCCGAAATTTCACCGTTATTTGATATTGGGCCATTATATAATCACGTGAATATGCGATCAACAAATTTTTATGGAGAAACCTGAACACTAATCGAAAACTGGTTCTTAGATATTGCTCGCAATGACATAAACGTGTTATTTGGCGAGCACATTTGGAGGAATCGATGAAAGGCCGGGCAGTATGTGATGAGTGCTTGCTACCAGGGTATTTACTAAAAATCTCATTGGCGATTAAATTTGTCGGTAAATTCATGTTGTAAAAAGGGGAGAAATTATGCTGTATGTTATTGAATAATGATTCAAATACTGAAAAAGCAAAATAAACTGAAGTCATTTTTTAATCTTATCATAGAAATGTAGAATTTGGTATTATGACTAGAAAAAAAACTTATAATAGTCATAACAATGTATTTGAAGAAATAGCCGGATGTGCCATTCCCAAAATTTTCTTTTATCACGGTTATCACATGTTAATCACGGATCGAGCGTGTTCTGAAATCGTATAATATAAAATAACAAGATATAATATAATAGAAGATATAATATATAACACGATATAATATAAAATAATCGTACAATATAAAATATCTCCCACTCTTTTACTCTAATATAATTTCGTATGTAGCGTTTTCTGCAGTTCCATATATTGACCTTCGATCTATTCTGTTGAGCTAATTCATAGTATCAGATCAGATTCTGTGATCGTTGATGCTACTTTTGTGAAATAGTCCTCCAGCATTTGTCCGGAATAGCTCAGTTGGTTACAGAACTGGTGGTCTCAGCCAATGCATCCTTGGTTCGAATCCTGGCTCGGATTTTTTTCAACCACTTGGATGATTTGCATATCCTATAATTAATTTACCGATTGAATAATCGTATAAATTGTTCTAATGTCATAATTGTGTTATAAATTATTCTAATATAATTTCACGAGCTGCCGGCGACAGCGCTGTCGCGCAAGAGGCTAGGTCTGTTTGGGTCGTAGGTGTTGGTCGTCGACGAAAATTGGTCGCTCACCGCGACTGTGACTACTTTTCTTTTAAATTTGTCCGGTTTCAATTTGTCTTAATATTTTTTTATTTTCTATTAAGAGTGCAAGGCTATTTGGGTCGTAAGTGAAGTGTTTTGGCGCTATCCTTGGTCGCCTGCCGGCGACAGCGCTGTCGCGCCAGAGACTAGGTCTGTTTGGGTCGTAGGTAGGGGTCGTCAACGAAAATTGGTCGCTCACCGCGACATATATGTTCGGGATGAAGGCAGGGAAAGTCGATAGCTTCAGAGCCCCACCCGCCCACTAACCGTCTCTCAATATCTTTAACTTGTCTACTTTTTTTTAAAAAAATTATCCGGTTTCAATTTGTCATATATATATATATTTTTTCTTTTCTATTAAGAGTGCAGGGCTACTCGGGTCGTAAGTAAAGTATTTTTGCGCTATCCGTGGTCGCCTATCGGCGACAACGCTGTCGCGCAAGAGACTGGGTCTGTTTGGGTCGTAGGTAGGGTTCGTCGACGAAAATTGGTCGCTCACCGCGACGGTTATTCCTCGTATATATCATGTATATTCATGTATAAATTACTCTAATATAAATTCGTATGCAGTGTTTTCTGCAGTTCCATATATTCTCCTTCGGTCTAATCTGTTGAGCTCATCCATTATATGTGACCAGATTCTGTGATCGTTCAGGCCATTTGGGTGAAATAGTCCTCCAGAATTCGTCCGAGATTGCTCAGTTGGTTAGAGAATTGACGGCCTCAGCCAATACACCCCTAGTTCGAATTCTGACCCGGTTTTTTCACCCTCTTGGAAGATTTGCATCTCCTATAATTAATTTACCGATTGAATAATCGTGTTATAAATTACTCTAATATAAATTCGTATGCAGTGTTTTCTGCAGTTCCACATATTCTCCTTCGGTCTAATCTGTTGAGCTCATCCATTATATGTGACCAGATTCTGTGATCGTTCAGGCCATTTGGGTGAAATAGTCCTCCAGAATTCGTCCGAGATTGCTCAGTTGGTTAGAGAATTGGCGCCCTCAGCCAATACGTCCCTAGTTCGAATTCTGGCCCGGATTTTTTCAACCATTTGGAAGATTTGCATCTCCTATAATTAATTTACCGATTGAATAATCGTGTTATAAATTGCTCTAATATAAATTCGTATGCAGTGTTTTTGCAGTTCCATATATTCTCCTTCGATCTATTCTGTTGAGCTGATATATAGTATGAGACCGGATTCTGTGATCGTTCAGGCCATTTGGGTGAAATAGTCCTCCAGAATTCGTCCGAGATTGCTCAGTTGGTTAGAGAATTGACGGCCTCAGCAATTACATCACCAGTTCGAATTCTGGCCCGAATTTTTTCACCCTCTTGAAAGATTTACATGTCCTATAATTAATTTACCGATTGAACAATCGTGTTATAAATTAATTTAATATAAAATTGTATGCAGTGTTTTCTGCAGTTCCATATATTGACCTTCGATCAATTCTGTTGAGCTGATCCACAGTATCAGAGCAGATTCTGTGATCGCGAAGCTATTTGGGTGAAATGGTAGTCCAGAATTCATCCGAGATTGCTCAGTTGGTTAGAGAATTGGCGGCCTCAGCCAATACGTCCCTAGTTCGAACTCTGGTCCGGATTTTTTCACCCATTTGGAAGATTTCTTGTCCCATCATTAATTTACCAATTGAATAATCGTGTTATAAATTACTCTAATATAAATTCGTATGCAGTGTTTTTGCAGTTCCATATATTCTCCTTCGATCTGTTCTGTTGAGCTGATATATAGTATGAGACCGGATTCTGTGATCGTTCAGGCCATTTTAGTGAAATAGTCCTCCAGAATTCGTCCGAGATTGCTCAGTTGATTAGAGAATTGGCGGCCTCAGCCAATACATCCCTAGTTCGAATTCTGATCCGGTTTTTTCACCCTCTTGGAAGATTTGCATCTCCTATAATTAATTTACCGATTGAATAATCGTGTTATAAATTAGTCTAATATTCGAATAAAATTCTGCACTTGGCGTGAGTTGTTTTGACAGTCTAAAGGTTAAATGAGATCTGGCTTCTAGCCTGGCGTCTCTGCGTTTTAATCGCGGAATATTACAGTGCTGCACGAGCTTAGGGCTGGGTCTAAACGCTGTCACCCAATAACCGGTATCCGAGGGTGGAGAAAAAGCGTATCCAAATACGTTATTGGCTAGTAAGTAGAGCGTCACGTTCGAATTATTTCCAGACGCGCAGTAGCTTCCAAAAATAAAGAGAGATACAAGGCCCATACGATTACAAAGCATTATGAGTAAGCAGACAAGATTAATGAAACATCATAAATAATAATTCCGAAAAATTGTTTTTTATTCTTAAAAGGAGGAATGAAATAACAAAATAGATTAATAATTCTAAATAAAAGATTGACATTCCATTAATACAGTTGAGTTCCTTTTAGGAAAATAAATAGCAGATTACGCCGAATTAAGGAACAAGGAAATTTAGAAGGAAATTAAAATTTAGAATCTTACTGAAATATAAATGAAAGAATATTTTTATAAGAATTTGGAACGACATCGAAACGGGAAAATGGCAAATTTATATATATATATAAATATATATATATATATATATATATATATATATATATATATATTTATATATATTATAAGTATATATATAAAAAACCATTAATTGTATTACAATATATGAACCATTGAATTTAATACCTTAGACCACATTGAAGATGGAGGGAAAGAATAAATAATTAAAATGAATACAAATGGAATTTGTAGAACCAAAGCAGAATCTTCGTGTTCCAAATACTTTGGAACTACAAATGAAGTGTATGGTTTCATCTTCGTTTTTGACATGAACCATAGTTTACCATATTAAGATTCAAAACAAAATCATTCAATTTGACTATGCTAAGCTAAACTCAATATCTTAATATAAAATGATTTAAGATTCAAAATCAGATAATTAATATATTTACCCTATACACTTAGAATAGTATGATAGGTTTCCAATTTATTAAAAGTTAGGTACAATTAAATCATGTAATTTAATAAAATTATATTAATAGAATTAATTGATGCAACTATACAAGTATCCATGCATTTGTGTCATTTAAACATCCATTATAATATGTTTTTCATATTCGTAATCGGCGTAGATTTGCAAAACAATTTCAGAAATTCGAACATAGGACGGCCGCAATAGTTAGTATTTCTTACGAAATCTAGCTAAAACAGTATTTGTAAGACTATTTCAAAAATTATCACAGAAACTTCTCAAAAATACACAATTTACTACATATAAATTGATGAATTCAATACTTTGATAGAATACATTATTGACAGATTTTGAAGTCGCTCACTATTTTCATTTGGCGGAATTGTATTCTAGCCGGCTTCAAGCGAAAAAAAAAATATTTTTGAAAAAAAAATTGAGAAGGGGCTGAATTCAAGTGAATTTCATGTACTGAAATGTGTACTTTTTCCTATAACTCTGTTCACATAAATTTCATATCATAAAATGAATGTGCGAAGCGTAAAAAAGTTTTTTTCGAGATTCTTTTCTACCTAGCGCAGAAAAGTTGTGTAGTGGTATCCGTTATCTACTCATAAAATTTCAAAACAATCAATAAATATCTTATGGTTCCACTTTTGGGTCGAAATATGCAATTTTAGCCAAAAATGTCGTAATTTTTCACATTTTAGGGAATTTTTTAATTTTCAATTTTTTTTTCGTCCTAGTGCGGAAAAACGGAAACAGTACATAAGGAACACGAGTTTAAAATATTAGAGTAATTAAAAAATATCTTCTGGTTCCACTTTGGGTTCTAAATACGGGAAATTTGTCGAAAATAATACAAATTTTCACATTTTAGTCATTTTTTGCTTTTTTGATTTTCTATTCCGCTGGCATGACAATGTTCGAAAAGTATGAGAGAAACATAAGTAAAAAACTTTACAATAATAAATAAATATCTTCCGACTAACCTTTCGGGGTCTAAAAATGTCAAAATTGCCAAAAAGTATGTAAATTTTCACGTCTCAGAGATTTTTTCTTTCTTATCAATTTTCTTAAGAAGAAAGAGCTGGAGCGGAAAGTATGGAATATGATATGAGAAATATACCAGACAAGATTATTGGTGACACTTTCCCTATGTAATCGCAGCCAGGTTCTTCTATAAGTGTAAGTATTCTTCAAGCACTCTTTGTTGATGGAGCGTTCTCTCAATACTCCTCTGAATTAATGTTTGATCTTTTTTACGATCAAAATACAATCTTTTCAAGGTATTGGTGGGTATGAAACTCTAATCTTGAACTTGGCATTTCATGCGATATTTGTTTCTTTCACTTCTTGTGTTACGCCTGTCTACAACATTGGATATGTCGCCATGTGTCACAACCCCTAAGTCTTCAAGAAGTGTGCCTTTACTGATGCTGCAACTCGGTCGGCTAGGGCAGGACGACGGGTTATTCGTGATATACTTATAGTATTTTTGTTTGACTGCAATGACACTAAAGGTTTATCACTAAGATCGTGACACATTTGTTCATCAACAAGACTAAAAGATTTAAATAACTTTAAGACTTCGATGAAGCAGTAGTGATTGTTTTTTCCGTTTTATACTGTTTTCTGAAACTTTCTTATTCTTTTTCGAGCCTGCTTGTTCATTTACTGAGTTTCCGTATTGTGAGCCGTGTTTCCGAGTGTATCAATTGGGTCTATCGACAGTCTCATTGAAGTTCTTTGAACCTCAAGAAACTGTTTTCCAATTCTGGAATTTTTATATCACGTGGGCATTTACATCCTTGTAGAGATGTACAATTGTCAGAAAATTTTTCAAACAGACGTTTTTTCCCCTTCCAATAGGAAAATTTTCAATTTTTGATTACGTCTGTTCTTTAGCGTCAAACTTTTCTTTCTCTTGTATTTATCATTATATGAACCACTCATTTGGACTATTCTTTGCCTAGAAACCGTTAGAACTGAGGCAGCCTGCCAAATTGCTTCAACCATTTCAGTCCATAATCCGCTATCACCCCAAAGGTGGGTCCCATTTTTAATTTTATTTCAATTCATTTCTTACCAACAAAAAAGTATATTATATCTTCATAAGTCGGTAGAACGCCAGTTCTTAACTGGGAAAATGGGATGAAACAAATTTCGTGTACAGCGCCTTAATTGTGATATTTCTGTGCAATATTTTCCATGCAGACTATTTGTGCAAAACAATATTAAAAATTTAAATTTTGTAAACACTTTCAGATGTATTTTTTTAAAATAAATTATAGTAGTTTACATATAAAACTACAGAGTATCTCACAATGTTATAATATAATTCACGGGACATCTAGCGTTGAAATTGAAATATTTTGCATCAAGAAATAGAATATTATGCGTCCATTATTAATGTCATCTGTTTCACACTACTATTAAATAAACAATATTAGTTTCATAGATCCACCGGCTAAGTTAATAACTAAATCAAATTATAATATCATCTATACGAATGAATCCAAGATGCCAGAGTGAGTCGGCGATGCACTTACTGTAAGTCTTCACAATATTTTTATCCATGATGTTAAAATTACTTTACTCCATTACTCCATTACTCCATTAAACTCTATTTATCAGACAGAATTGATTGGTTTAAAACATGCTATTACCTGGCTGAATGAATCAGTTTATTACGTGCATTAATATATACAGACAACTTATCATCATGTATGATTTTACAAAAATCCTTTCCAAGTAACGAGATTGTTCGACAAATTTATGAAATTTTATTACAATATATGAACAAACATTTCACCATAGGCTGGATAAGGGCTTATGTGGGCCATTTGGGCAATGAAAGAACCGATGGTTTAACAAAGGCAGTCATTTTAGAGAAAAATGCAGACATTGTGGACAGTATCCCGTTTCCTATTTCATTTATCAAAAATAGCTTGCCATGAAAAAGCCTTAAATATCTGGCAAAAAGAATAGCAAAATAGTGAGAAAGGTCGAGATAACTATGAAGTTATTAATAAGATGGACATTAAATATCTCTGTTGTAAGCAAGTCATTCAATATTATCTTACTGGTCACAGTAGCTTTCCTAAATTTTTAAACAAAATTAATAAACGACCAAATCCTAACTGTGACTGTGGAAAAGTGGGGAATGGACAGCATCATATACTTGCCATATGTACATTCATGCCCTACTTTTTCAACTTTGACCAAAGTAGATCGATGAGATACAATTTAAGACGCACTCTTTTTGATACAGATAGTTACGAAAAACTAAAAGATAATTGAGGACCCCAGAAGCCAAAGGATACAAGTGACAAAATTTAGATTTCGAGTAAATTGAGTTCAAAGTTAAGCATCAATTGTAATTGAATGAATTGAGATAGGAATCTTTTGCTTATATCTTAGTAATCTTTGAACTCTTATTTCAAAAACTTAAAAAAATGTGGAATAGAATTTGTCTTTTTATTTATAACTAAGCAATGTTTATCGGCACTTGCACCCCTTGGCTTCCAAGCAGTAATAAAAAGTGCTTGAAAAACCAAAGGGTACAAGTGCCGAATGAGCATAAGAAATGAAAAATTATAATATAAAATGTTGTATTTATGAAAAAATAAGAACAATGTTAATACAAATAAATGAGAGGACAAAATTTTGTTTTAATATGCGTTCTAAAAAAGGAAAAATTATGAAATAAGAAATGAATTTACGAAAAAAAATATGAACAATGTTATAAATGAATGAAAGGAAAAATTTTTGTCCTAATGTAAGTTATAAAATTCTATTATAAATTTTGAAACATAGAAATTTTACATTTTTTAACACTTTCCAACAAAGTTGAAAAGTGAATATAATTTTAGTTTGTCTACCCGTCTGTCCGCGCCCTAACTCTCATAAATGTATTTGGATTGCCCTGAAATTTTTGGGAATTATTCACGTTTATCTCAACACGAACCTATTGAAAATGGAGTTTCTTACACGATTAGTTTATTTACAGGGTCAATCAAAAGTTTTCAGTTACATTACGGGTTATGGGAACAATCGTTTCAAATAAATTTAAAAGATGTTACACCTTGTCACATATTAAAGTTTATATGCTTTTAAGAATTATATTAAAATAAACATTCTGTAAAATATGAGGTGAAAAGAATAGATGTTTTTTATTTACAGGGCTACACAAAATATTTACATTACCTAATGATAAATAGAGAATTTTTTACAACATATTTTAATTATATTGCAATTTTCATGTATAATACAATTTTTATAAATCTCTGAGGCTTAATATAAGTTATTTCGCGCATAATACGAAATACGCAGTATTTACAGGGACACAAAAAAGATTTCCAATAGTATATTCTAGTCGAAGTACTGTATATTATCCATGATGATTGGTGGATGGACGAAATGCCCTTTTAATTATAATTTTCGCTTTTAAGTTTTACTAAATTTATACACATTAATATATATGCTATAGTTCATATAAATTCTATAGTTCATACACAGGGCTATACAAAAGATTTCGTAAAGATTATTGAATATGAGCGTAATTTAATTAAAGATTGCTTTTAAATAAGTCATATATTTCTATGATGAACTGCATTCAATTAACTAAGAAATGCTTGAAAAATATAGATAAAAGGATATACAGGGTTACGCAAAAAATTTTATACATGGTTATCTATGGAGTGTTAAGAGTGTTTTAGATTGAACTGAATTTTAGCTAAATACTGGCATATAATAAAGGTTCAAGGTAAACTACAGGATAAACAAAAGTATACAAGTGTGTTTCTATCTATTAGTATAAACTGCTGAAAGAGAAATTGCAAACTGTTATGCGTTTTCTTACTAAACTAAATTTCCCCATTATGCAGTATATATCAACCGACAGATAAAACATAGGGCTGTTCAAAATTATTAGAATACATATTTGGCTATGGACATTAACACTTTAATACCCTAAATAGCAAAGATTTTTAAAGATTTCAGAGAGTGTTGGAAAGTGTTTCGTAATCTACACTTAACGCATGATTAACTCTTACATGTTAACAGTTAAAATTGCATTTATTTAATGTATAAAAAAGCAAATGGCCTTGTATTTCGTTGGTCGCGGTTCTGCTGTAGACGTTAACGGACACAACTGTACTTATACCCTTTGGCCTCCACGCGTTTCACAGTGTTGGGAAAGAGGTTAAGTAACTGACCCCTAAAACGCAGTATATAATTAAAAAATCATTCATAACTTCTTACCTACAAATAAATAGACTTATTTCCAGATAGTCTGTGCACTTAACTCATTTTTTTTTCAATTTTGTCGCTTATACCCCTTGGCTTCTGGGCTCCTCAATTATAATATACTGAATCAACTGTACTCATTTATAAGATATAAGTTTTGAGGTCTTATTATATTAGCATTTCACAAGGGAAACTTGATATGGTCAATGTTGAACTCTGAGAAATTCTTTAAAGACTATTACATACTGAATAATAATTGTGTGCCTTTGAGGACATTTATACACTGTAATGTATTTATTAATGTGTGTTTTTTTTTTTCAATTAATTATCTAAAGCTATGTTCTCTGTTGGTTTTTTTTTAAGTTGATGTTCTTTTATATTCTGTCAGTAGTTAATGTGCAGTGGCACCTTTTAACTATTATCTTGCTTTGTTTTATATTTATATTTTTTAATGTTTTTATTTACTGTTAATAGCCAGTTTTCTATTTACAGGTGTTAAATCTTATTATTATTGTTATTATTATTGTTTGTTTTTATTTCTTAGTTGGCGGTTACCTATAAACCGTCAGTTCTTGTAATTTTACATTGTTTTTTTATGTTAGGTGATTCTTGTGTGCCATTTTATCTTTATTCCAGATGGGAATATTCTGTTCTCTTTATTTTAATATACGTCGCTGTTCTGGTTACTTCTCGGGAGAGTTGGTGGTGCTGGTTTAGTGGATAGAATTTTTCCGCCGGTACATTTAGTCCTTAAACCTAACGGTTGGCGACCCGGCCGGGTATCTTGTGTCCTTGCACCTTTTCCAATAAATGTTTTCACATCGATTTCATACCATAAGTTCAATGTAGAATTTAATCCAGAACGAATCACATAAATCATGGTTACATAATAGTCTCATATATATATTTTTTTTCATTTTACTGCCATGCGATAGGTGTAATGTATATAGTGATGTTCAGTGCAATGCTAACTATAAGAAACTTTCTTACTTTTCTTATGTAACATCTACAAAATTTAATTAGATATTGTTATACAGGAATAGAATGAGTATTATTAAATTTTCTTAGCTTTAACAGAATTAGATTAGTAGAGCCTTCATTGCAAGCGATACTCATTTGACTTTTTACAATTTTTCTTTATACGATTTGACAATATTTATACGAAAAGAAATAAGAAGGAAATGATGTGTCCAAATATTAAAAAGATAAAAGCAGAAGCAACATCTGTAAGGGTTAACACTCTTTCGCTGGTGTCTTTTGCCTCATGTTTCATTAGTCTTGGTAAACGTTATAAAAACGTCCTCGAATATGCTTAGCACATTTATATGCGCTAAAGTTCATATTTACAATGCTGTATAAACAAACATAGACTACCTAGTAACCCATTAAATGAATATATGTATTTCTCATATTCCTTAATTTCCTAGCATCTACATAGAATGACTTTAGCAGACAAGAAGAATCATATCAGTCGTTTTACATAAACGCATATGCATTTTGTACTAGCTTTCATCCAATTTAGCAATTTATTCGCTTAATTTACATTGACAACACAAACTGCCGTTAGGAATTTTGGGTGCCGTAGATATCTCTTTATACGGTTTTAGAAATATAAATATATTATAAAGTACTTCATAAAAAGTTTTATTTATGTATCAATACTAGATTACCGGGTACCTGTAATAAAATGAGAAGGGTAATCATTTATTTTAATTCAAGTTATCGAATAATTAACAGTAAATTAAACACAATGGAAATAGCATTAAAGATTTTCTGATTTGATTTTATGTGTCATAATTCTAGATTCTAAAGATAAGAAAAAACACAAAATAAATTAAATGCATATTTAAAGAAGAACAAAAATCATCTGTCCATCATAGACAATGAATCATTTTCTAACATATTCAAATGATTGTGTATTAGTTGTTGAAAAAACATCAGAAACTGAAAACAGAGTTATTGGGAAGATGGTTAATTTTACAGTTTAATAATTGTTTTCATTTTTTAATAGTTTGTTTTAAAGAATACTATTTTAACTAAAACTAATAACAAGCAAAAAGATAGAAAAAAAATGAAAGTCAAGGTAGTTCATTAAAAAACCTGCCTGACTATCGTGCTTTCTGTATAGTATTTTCCCCTGCTTAATGAGAGACATTTTGTAATCAATTAAAGCAAAATTTAGTATTTACAAATTCCGATAAGTTTGCAGATATATTTTTTAAAAGGGTCAATTTGGAAACTCTGTTGGAAATTACGTTTTCTAATTCCATATTAATCATTTATTTTTTAACCATTCATGTATTGAGAATTACTTTTAAAACTAGAAGAGTTTAAATTGTATGTTTTAAAATTATTTCTTTCATTTTAAACGCGATTTAGAACATTAAAAAGTTATAACTTACTAACAAGTGTAGCATAAAAGTTTTCTTGTGTAATTAGGTAATTGCATAATAATCCAATGAAGAAACGGTTGTATATCAATTGCTAACGATATGGGTGAGCATTATTCATTTTATTAACTATAACTAGAAAAAATGTGATTCGAAATTACATTTGTTATTGTTAAAGTACTTAATAATAGATGCACATAACACATGAGATAAATGTGGCGACATCGCTTATTCACAGTTTCCCATTACCATTAAACAGACGAAATTGATGATGATAACATTAGAATGGTTTTTAGAACTTCATGTTGGGTATTTTATGTTTTTTTAATTTAAATTTTTAATATCAAATAACGATACTGAAGCAAAAAAATAGTAATGTAAATTTAAGAATAAGCAGCATCGCAGTATTAGCATTAAAAGGAAATTTGAGATAGTGGAAATGTGAGCACCTTCAGTTTAACCATCGAATAAAATAAGAAAAATTTTTAAGTATAATGAATGTCAGTTGTTGATAATTTTTAGTTTCTTCTATCTTTACTTAAAGACAACATTGGATTCGTGAAATTTTTCGAAATTCGGTTTTCGACGGATTTACACGTTTTACGGGACAAAGAAATAGAAGAACATGTTTTTACAAAATGGCTATGTGTGAGTCTGTCTGTCTGCATTGGACAAAAATTTTGTGGGTGCTCTATGTCAAGAACTAATGCACGCAATTTCACAAAACTTTAGGTACTTTCAGAACTTCATATAAACTAGGTTTGATTAGTTTTTGGTGTATATCGCTAAGCAGGTGGTGCTGCTACGCTATATTATTCCATTTTCCACAATAGTTATATGTCAAAAAATAGTGCATGCATTTTCATAAACTTTTACGATTAGTTAGTAATTCATGTAACATGGTGCTGATCACATTTTGGTGTAAATCAAGTGGCGCTACCATGGTGTATTATTCGTGATTATCGCAATAGCTCTATCTCAGGAACTAATGCACGTAATTTTGTAACACTTCGGATTCAGGTAGTTCCTGATATAGAATAGTTTTGTTTAGTTTTTGGTGTAAATCGACTTACAGATGGCTATTCTATGCTGCATTTTTCACAATCTTGCAATAAATATAGCTCAGGAACTAATGCATGGATTTTCATCAAACTTCAGATTCAGTTAGCACCTGCTAAGCAATTGAACCTGATTAAATTTGATGTAATCACCTAACATGTGGCGCTGTTTTGCAGAGTTTTTTAAAAGATTTTGTAATAGCTCAATCTCAAAAAGTAATGCACGGATTTTCATCACACTTGAGATTCAGGTGGTGAGAACAGGTGGTGTTGCTATGCTGTATTTTCCAGGAAGTATTAACATGCATAAGAAAAAAGAAAGTTTTGGGATTGCCACATCCTACTAGTTTAAATACATTAATGTTATTGTAATTAGATAAAACGCAGCTCTCCACTTGTCTCATTGTATATATATGCATCATTTACCTTTGATTACAAATAACAAACATTGGATTGCTAATTCATGTTTAAAATTTTTCTTAGTACTGCTTCGTTATTCCGTCGATCAATTTCGTCAGATGATACAAATCTCCAAACTAATTGCCAAATTATACAAATTGGCATAATTTTTATTGTAACTAACGAAAAAAGAAATAATTAGTAAAATATTAATATAAGTATAAATAAAAGTTGACATAAAAACCACTTATAGCGTTTTAAATTCTTTTATCGTGTTTTATGTCATTAAATGTGCCGTTTACGAACAACCATTATTGGCATTTAATCTTATAGTTTGGCGATAGTTGTTTGGTCGACGGGATAACTAAGTAGTGCCTTTTTCTTTTGTTCAATTACATTAATTATTTTTTAGAATGAGTTTCCAGTCGTAAAGAATGTATTTTTATATAAAATTCATATTTAGGACTGTGTATTCAACCATTCAGAGGGGACCGAGTCAGATCCATGAACTGACTTTAACCAAACGCCATGTTAGACTTAGTGAAAAACATATGTGAACATATGACAAGTAAAAATGATTTCTACCGATTTTAATTCCTATTTTTTCAACATATTTTCATGTAGAACATATATATCAACATTTCTATTCATATCCTTCAAGTTTTGTACTTTATAAACATTGTTTATAATAATAGTCTAAATTTTACTAAAATATCTCTGCTCTAAAAGAATAACTAACGCTTTCACCGCCGCTGACAATGAATTTTTCGTGACCTGAGGTTTTTCTTTCTTTGTATTAAGAGAACTATTGCACACAAAAATATGAAAATTGGGGAAATTATAGGGAAATATTTGATAAATACGCCAGTGTGCACAGTTTTTAAATTAAAAAAATATTTTAAGAGATATATAATGTTAAATTTGGTCAAAACCGTTCCATTACAGATAAGTTTTATAGGAGCAAAAATTATACATAAGAATTTAAAAATTTTTAGTTAATTTTTTTCTTTGAGAGTTCTCGGTAAGCAGACTACAGTTATTATTTTATTTGACTTATTTTTTGACGAATAATTTCCATTTAAATTTCAAACATTCAGTATCTTGAGGGATATATTTTACATAGTCACCTGAGAAAACAGCGCAATATTTTCTTCAAATAAAAAAATTGATTTACATATGAATTTTATAAATAGAAAAAAACTTTCAAATTAAAAGTTAAATGATTATTGCGCATCAAAAATAGGGAATAATTGAAAATTACATCATAAAATCTATATTTATACGTGAATTTTTAACCAGAAAGAAAACTGTAAAATAATGAATTCATTTATATGCGTTAAAGTCGTAAATGGAAAAAATATGTTAGTTTTAAAATAACAATATCATATTACCAAACAATTCAAATCTGAAAAAAAAAAAATGTATTTACACGTACACGAGATATTCATTTCATATCATGGAGGAAAGAGATAAATGGAGTTGCATTATGGCGCAAAAACGGTTTGCATAATAATACGTATTAAACGTCAAATTTAAATGCCTTTATTTGACCCCCCCCCCAAACCAAAAAAAAAAAAAAAAAAGAATATTCACGTGGGACAAGGACCAAATTCTTTGACATCAGCCGTGCATTTTTTTCTCTAAATAAAAATTATCTGCTTATCTTTAAGCATTCTAAAGTAATATTTCATTACATTATAAATTAAAAACTGTATTACTAAAATGTTTGTTCTTTTTTTATGTAGTACGTGGTTGGTTTTGGACCCAATGTAGATGATTTTAGGATTACAATTTTGGATTCAACCCCCTGCCCTCCCCCAGAGATGGTATTTCATTTCTATTCTTTTTTTTTTTTTTTATTCTGAAATGTCATATTTCGTTTTAATTTCTTAAACTATTGTTCTCAATTCTTAAAAAAAAAATAAAAATAAAAGCAAATAATATTTTTCTATGACTAAATGATCTAACGATAAAAATATTTAAGCGTGACTATCACAAAAAAGGGAAAATAGATTGGTGAAAATTACGTCGGATTTCAAACATTACATTTAAAATAACTTATTCAAAATTATTTCCTTATATTATTATTGAAAAATACCCGAAAACAAAGACTCTGTTGACCATATTTTATTTTTTTATAATAGATGATTTTTAAATATTTAAGTAATCTTATTTAATCAAATACGAAAACAGCCCTTAACAGTAGCTGATTTGGCTCTAAATTTCTTCCATAGAAGGAGAATGAATAAAACACGTTTACAGGCAGATCGTAGTGCTTTTTTTTGTTATTATTATAATTCAATCGCCTGTATACTTTTTAAAATCGATCAAATTAGCTAATTTTTAGAGTCAAAACGTGTGCGGACGATCATAGCTTGTCGGGGGAAGAGCACCCTAGTAATGTAAGTAAACGGAAAAGCGGTTTGATGAGGCATTCATTTTTCAACTACATTCATTTTTATAAAAATAACACATTTTAAAATTAAAAGTATTAATTGAATAATTATTTGAATAATACTGAATAATTATTTTTAATATTTTTAGAAATTCGCATACTTTGTGTTTAAATTTGCTAATCATTATTGTTGTGGATAAAAATGCATGATGAGTCATTTATTTTTTAAACTCATTCAAAATTATTTGTATTGATTGGCAACGGATGTTTAACACATTTGTTGATCTTCACAATATCCATGTCGACAGAGTCTGCGGAATACCGAAAAATATTCATTCTTGTGATGCATTGTAGTCTTGACAGCGTATGATAGTACAGCGTTCCTGGATAGGTATTGTTCCAAGTGGTTAAGTGGCAGAACGTCGGTACGCTAAACCGATGGCCCGGGTAGCATTTTCAGAAAGAATCACGTTTTGAGCACCAGCCTTGGCGAGTTGGCGAATGTGAGAACGTTCAGCTAGCTGCATCGCCAAACACAAAATATTAAATGTGTTATAAAACATATGATTAATAGAATTATATTTATTACAAGCGAATCTTTACTACTGTTTTAATTAACTTCTCAATTTCTTCGAACATAGCGAGTAAAGGAAATAATATTTTTGAGTTGAAAGGGGAAAAAAACTATGTTTATATGTTTTGTGAAATTTAAAGCATTTTAATCTGAAAAAGCTCTTTGTTTTAAACTATGTTTTAATCGTAAAAAACGGTGAATAACATTTCCTCATATTAGTCTTTGCTTGATAACATTTACAGAAAAACAAATGAATAATAAGCGCGATCTCTTTGCAGAAGGAAGGGTTGCTATTCGCTAGGCGTTTGACGTCACAAACAAGAAAGGGTGCGTAGCATTGACTTCATCTCCGCGCCAATCGTTGTTCTGGCGATAAGGTGCTCAAAACGTGATTCTTTCTGAAAATGCGCCCGGGTTCGATTTTCTGCTACGATACTTTTACACTCTGTTGTTTTTGTGCCTTTTAAGAATGAAGATTTGAAGTATTATGAAATGCAAGGTGTGGGAAAACATGGTGTTTTCTACAAAATCATTTCCAACAATTATATATAGGTTTAACGCTGTATGCTTGTATGACGTCTTACGAAAATGAAACTCAGATCACAGGTTATATGCACGTTTTTATGTTAACGTATTTATTTAATTATTGTAAAATAATGATTGTCTCTAATCAGAAATATTATAAAAAAATGCTTAGCGTGGCTCGAAATCTTAATGCATTAATAGATAAATAATAAAGCTGTTTAATTAAAATATAAGTCTGTCTTCAGACAAATAATCTTTAAATTCTGTATATAAATAATTTGAGGCCATATAAAGGATAACTGATGCATTCGCGATTTCTTTTAATGTATTTTTGTGTAGGCAAAATCTATCTTGAAATATTATTATATTACTGATTTACAAGGTGTTTCATAAAAGATAAGCAAAAATTTAAGAGGTGATGGGACACATTGAAACAAATATGTGATATGGGGGAAAAAGTAGAAGACATATAAAAAAAATTTCCTTGATTAATATGCAAAACCACTGACCAGAGTATGCAACTTTCAATCGCAGAAGATTTTGCCCATGTGTAAGAGTACAAGGTCTCATACGCAAAGTCTGATCCTTCGGTGTCGTATAACACTTTTATGCTTTAAAACAATGCATTCTTTGTTGAAAGTTGTTTGTTTGGATGTGTACGATAGCATCTTAAAGTTTTGCCCTTCTTTTATAAAACACCCTGTATATATTATGTTATTAATCCGAATATAAAATTATATTAAAACATCCTTAATAACATTTCCATGTGCAAAATTTCGTTTTGCATGCAGTCCTACTTAGAGTAAATCCCTCTGTAGCTGATGTGCCAGCTGTCTAGCAATTTTGTTAGCTATACAATTTAACCTGTCTTTTATCTCAAAATCCCCGGCAATAAAATTGGTTTTAAAAAATCCGACGCTGCCTACCTCTCAATATAGTTGGAAAAATAGTAGTACTTTCAGAAACAGCAACTAAGTTTTCCTGCTACCGTTATCAGTTATTTAAAATAAAAATTGCGTTAAATAATTAAAACAATTAATGTTGAGGAACCTGCTGATCAATGAAATGACACATCGATTTGCATAATATTCCATTAATATGTATTGGATGGAAATGATATTTATAAAACAAGAATATTTTTTAGAATTAGACGTTCATTCTTTTAATGGTAATACCCAATAATAATAATGGTAATGTATGATTACTTTCATGCAAATTTTAGAAAAGGTTGGAAATATGTTAATATTAGCATAGGATTTCATATTTGTTGAAAGAAATTATTATTATTATAAAATAAAAAAAAGCCTAGGAATTCCTAATTCAATTCTAACCTTAATGTTTTATTCGTTTATGTAGCTTAATGATTGAAAATGAATTTTAAAGCAAAAAAGAATATTAGTTGGATGTTATAAGCTAAAATACTGTTTTTTGGATGTTACTAGCTAATCTTTCTAGTATTTATTTACATATTTTCGTAATAACAGAATTTACTACATTAAAGGAATTTGTAATTAATTGCTAAACTTAGCGTAAAGTTATTTTTCCATTTCTAGATAACTCGTGTTTTACACGTAGTTCTTCAACTGAATGGAGAAGCAGTTGCCTTTTCGGACTGTTATACTTCACCTGAGTTGTATTATATTCTTTCCAATTATTTATGAAATAATACATTCTTTAGATAATTAGCATTGTGCTTGCTAAAGAGTTTATTCACAAATATATGTGAAGCAGAAGATAAATGAGATAAATAACCGAAATTTTGGAAGAATATTTTCTTCGATATCAGCGACACTATTTTAAAGAACATCATTTAAATTGAAGTTGGATTGTATCCGGAAAGTGTTTGAAGAACGTATTTTTATTTCACAACTTATATTAACAAAGAGAATGCGATAAAAAAATGAAATAACGTAACATTAAACATTTGTCTTAAAAGATTTATTTTGCCTTAATATTGATAACGAGATTTAAAGTTAGAATAACTTTTATAATACTGTAAATTTATGTCGTTAATTATTATTATTATTTTTTTGTGAAACGCGTTTAACCCTTTGCGGCGCATGGAACTTTCATTGCTTAAGTGTTAAAAATTAACGACTGACACCACATTTTGAAAACAATTTGTAATTTTGAAAAATCTGTATTTCACGCATTTAATAAACCGTATTTTTTTTAAACCAAAATTCTGGTGCCAATGTGGCGTTTGGGAATTAAAATTAAGTGGTTTCATAGATAAACCACCTCAAGGAGTTAACTTTGTTAAAATTATTTGTTAAATCCTGAACACAGAACAAAAGTGTAAAATTGTCTTGTTTTTCTCTCTGTAATTTATTAAAAATGGTTAAAAAGGGTGTTTTTTCAAAATCATATAAAACTTTTTATTACGTATAGGTATATGAGTCTTGAAGGTATTAATCACATTTTTTAAACTGAGTTTTATGTGTAGAATTATATTATTTTAAATAATATTTCTGTTACCGTTAAACCTAGGATTTTGTGAACTGATGCATCAGTTCATCGCGTTGAAGAAATTAAAGAAATTTATCATTAATCATGCTTGTTACTTTTAGCAAGAGTATTCTATTTCTATTACCTTATAAGTCATAAAAATGTTTAATTTGATCTAGGAATTAGTGGTTGTTCCTTTTTTTCAGACGTAAATGATATGGGTTTTTTAATTATTACTATTTTCTTTATAAGTATATATATCTAATATTGTTTTTGCGCTAGATTGTTAGAATTTTTATCGCTAAGGAATTTGGTGATAAATGTACGTTATGCATAAGAAAAATTTAATTTCAATATATATTCATAGTTTCCCAATAGATGTAGCTGCTGAGGATAGCAAAACAATCAGTTCTAGAATTAGAAATTTGAATTGTGATATCGTTTTGAACATAACTCTGAAATTTGATAAAGAGACGTAAAAATTATAGTTGATGAAATCAATCTTTTGTGTAAAATACGTTGAATCGGAAATTGGAATTTGGCTTGAAAGCGAGAGAAGATTTTTAGATATAAAAGTGGAAATTTTCATGCAGTTTTTAGTATTACCTTACAATAAAGATGTACAAACATACTATTTCTTATATTCAAAACAGGATTTTTGATGGATGTGAAGAAAGTTTGCAAATTCTTTTCTATTTGAATAATTCTGTAGTAAAAAAGTTTGTATAGTCGTGAAAAAAAAAAATAAATAAAACAATAAATTCTTTCTACCAACCCTCAACAAATTATTATAAAAAAAATTACTGGTACAAAATGATTAGAAATAATGTCTACTTTTAAATGATATACATAATTCCTGAGGAGGGAATCTACATATCAAGGCAAATCCCATTCTTTTCAACAACAGTATCGAAGTTTGACACCTTAAATAACGTCTAGATTTTCCATTAACATAAAAACAAATTCTCATAAAATTTTTATGATTAGTTTAAGAGAAATTTATTATTTTAAAATAGTTCTTTTTTAAGGGCTGTATCCGAAATCAAGTTCGGCATTCGGTTTCTTAAATGCTATCTAGGCTTTGAAAGGCGATAGAATATGCTTCTCTATCATTATTTATGCATAAACCGTCCATACCTTTAAGTGTTATAATAACTCGGCTAATAGAAGACGATTTTTTCGAAAATAATTTTCAGCATTGCTTTTATCTTTCTGTTACGATAAGTGTCTCCAGCGCACCTCAACATCCATGCTGAATGCTGCTAATCGAAATTTTTGTGTAACGGAAAAATGCGCTTTTCTCAAAAAATATGCGGCTTAGGGTAATCACTAAATTTTTTCTATGAGGTTTAAATTAACGTCTACCTCTATTTTTTCATAATTTTAGTTTCAGTAGATTCGAAAATAGATGAGGAGGAGGAGAACATTTTTGCACAGAAACCGACTAACTGAACCTATACTAACCCTTCTTTGCCTCCCCCTGTATGAACTGCGCTCGGCGGCAGGGGGGAAGAGATATCATTGACACCCCCGTCTCTTACATTTGTGAAAACGAAGTGACAGCTTCTTTTGTTAGAAAGATTCTTTTTTGTTGGCGATAATTCGCAAAATTGGGCGCTTCATCGGCTATCAATATATTTTTTTTTTCTTAAAGACGCAAAAGTTTTATACACATGTATTTTATATATTTATATAAGGACATCTTTTAGTATAACAACCATTAAAACACAGAAAAATAGACACTGTAAAAATGCATATCCTTGAATATAAAATGCACAAAATGAAAGTAAAAAGAAATAAAGAAAAGTATGATGATAAAAAATACAGACATTTATACATATATGCATTTACATAAAAAATTTAAATGTTGAGTATTTTTGAAGAACATTCGAGAAACTACTTTAGAAAAGAAAATTTGGCTAGTCAGTCACCAATTACCTCTAATTTCAAAATTAGCCAAGCTTGAATTATTAATTATAACTCTTAAAAATGACTTAATTTTGAAGTCGCATTTTAAAGATAAAGGATTTTGATATTTAAGATAATGAAACGGTCCTTTCAATTCGTGATGTTGCTCTAAAACTTCATTCGTGCTTTGGTTCTACTTACCAGTCTGAATCGCATTTTTCTTCCACAAAAAACGCACTTTATCGTCCATTAATTGGTCATTGCTGAATTACACACAACTAGAAAACATTTTACATGTTCGAACTATATTTCAGAATTTTCTGCTTTTGCACTGGAAATTGAAATTTTTCTCTAATGGGTAAGAATAAAAGTCTATTAAAAAAATTATTTGCTTTGTTAATGTTTGCATGTTCTATTTTTACTTGATGCAGGAAAAACTTTCGCCCATTTCACAATTATTTATATGTATATGTATACATATATATTTAAAGGCCTTCTCAAAATTATACAGGGTGTCCACTCTCAACGGTAGCCAATGGCTAATTTCTAAACCGTTAAGCATAGATATATAGTTTCAATTGCAAAAACGCTTTAAAAAAGGTGAAGAATCGTTTTTCAAGCAATTTAAGTCAAAAAAGATTTTTATTAAAAAATTACGAAAGATAAATTTTTATACGGGCCCCCTGTCCTATAAGTGATATTTAGTAAATTTTGACCACTATTCTAACAAGTACGACAAAAAAGCCCCATCCTTCTGCGATTAAAACTAACCGAGTAATAGCTGTTTAAAGTTGAAGCATCTTCTCTGCTGCAAATTAAGGGTCAGTCACAGATTTACTGTAAATAAAAATAAACGCAAGATATAAAATTTAACATTAAACATTAAAGTAAAATAATTTTTACAATATTATTTTTAAATTTATTTTGATGATTACATATTGAAGCAAAATTTGTTCTAAAAATATAAGTAAAAAAATAAAAGAAAGTTTGTTGATTTAAATTATGAAATGCAACAGTCACAATTCGTGACAAAATGACATATATTTTAAATTCTATTAGAATACTTAACCTAACAGAATTCGATGTATTCCTATAAAATAAATAAATGGTACGCAACTAAAATTGTATTAATATTACATTGACATCGGATATAAATAAGTGTGCCAATTGAACCTTGATCGATATTTGGAAGTGAGTTAAAATTTGAATCGAAATTTTGAACTAGGGAAACATACGTACGAACGTTTTAAGCAAAATAAATCTTATCAGAATAAGACACCTTTTTAAAAATAAAATCGCGATATCCCAAAATTTGATTTTCACGATAAAGATAATTTTAAAGCTCACGTCTTCAACTATTTTAACCAATCTAGAAGTTAATTAATAAAACTAACACTACTGTAAAACTTATACGGTTTTAGCACCTTCAATTCAATTGCTTTAAAAATATTTCTTTATCTCATTTAAAATATTTTTGTAATTGGAACTATATGTCTGTGACAAATGGTTTTGGAATTAGCAATTGGACAGCTCTGGAAATGGACACCCTTTCTATTAATTTAAGCACTTAGTATACGTTCCCTGAAAATTTAGTATAACTCATTCGGTTTCAGAAAACTGGTTTAAGTAGTGAAATTATAAGTTTTATAACTCGGTCAATTTTAATGTCAGATGAATGGGATCTTTTTTGCATTCCTTGCTAGGCTGATGGAAAATTTTTACTAAATATCACTTATAGGACCGGGGGACCCTATAAAAATTTAAATTTCGTAATTTTTAAATAAAAATCTTGTTTGATTCAAATCGCTTGAAAAACAATTCTTTACCTTTTTTAAAGCATTTTTGCAACTGGAACTATAAGTCTATGACTAACGGTTTAGAAATTAGCCAATGGTCACCGTTGAGAGTGGACACCCTGTATAATATTACTATTAATGCCCTTGCATTGTATGAGACTCAGTGTTAGCACAATAACTGTGAAATAACTGAGTGGTTAAACAGTCATTAACCTTAGTGTAAGCCGAAAATATTTGTACTGCGATGGATGATGAGGAATATCGAAATCTAATTTTTTAAGTCCCCTGTCCTCGCTCGAGGAAACGCTCGCCAGCTAATGCTATTCCTATGGGGAGGCATTTTTCTAATAACTCTTTCGCATTTTGACATTTTTGAATAATTTTTTTTTGCATTGGATAGCTGAGGTGCATGCCGTCAGCGCACCTTTTTTACTTTTTCGATTTTGGTTGCAGATATTTTTTACAAAGTTAGTTTCACTTTAAAAACCGGTTTCGAAACTGAAAGTGCTTTTAAAAAAATATCTGCAACGAAAATTGAAAAAGTAAAAAAGGTGCGCTGTCGGCATGCACCTCAGCTATCCAATGCAAAAGCAAATTATTCAAAAATGTCAAAATGCGAAAGAGTTATTAGAAAAATGCCTCCCCATAGGAGTAGCATTAGCTCCCGAGCGTTTCCTCGAGCGAGGACAGGGGCCTTAAATGCTTATATCCTGAATTTCAGGATCGTAGCTGCTACATTAAAATATTTTTGGGGAGAGGAATGAAAGAGGGAGAATGGGATTGAAAGACTGGTTTGGAGCTATTGGTAGGGCTAGATATGTGACAGTGGATGAGACAACATGACTACTGCCGTTTCGACTCGGGATCACAGTGATGTACCACCTCTCATGTCACACCCTTCCCCTCTTTAAAAAGACTCCTTAAAAATAGGTCTTTAAAACTCCACTTCTCCATCCAAAAATATGCTAATATAGCAGCTACGGTTTTTGAAATTGAACATATAGGCATCTAATACATCATGTTTCGACATAGCACATTAAACATCACAGTACAGATATTTTATATACACTAGAGACAATAATTGTTAAATCACCCACGTACATTATGTGAGCATATGCAATTGTTCATTCAGGTGAGTTATGGTGCTCTACATTACTTGTCATTAGTAGAGATGCGCCCTTGCATATTAAAAATATGTACATACATTTTTGCCTTAAATCCTCATCTGGAAAATTTTTAATCATAATTCGAACTCTACTTCGAAGTAGAATTTAAAAATCAGAATTCACGTAAAGCTGAGCATAATAAATATAAATCGATCAAAAAATTTGTAGGTTGCAATTTTTAATTTTTTAATGTTAATTCTATAAGTCATTATTAGTATATTTTTTTCTAAATAGAGCAAATTCGATGTATTTAAGTTTGAGGGGATTTTTGTACTATAACTAAACAATATTATACGCATACGGCAAATATGAAATTTAAGAAAAACATGCGTATGCATATGAAACTATAATTTAAGAATAAATTCTCTAAATTTTGAATATTGATAATTAAAAATCTTATCATCAAAATTATTTGAAATTTCGTTTCTAGGCGTAATTTGAACCGAAAATTTAAAGTATATTATCAAAATTGTGTGTTTTTACTAGAAAAAAATGTTTGAATTTCATTTGAAGCCTCGTAACAAATATTATATAAATCATTTAAAAGTAGACATTTTTCTTAATCATTTCATACCGGTAATTTTGTTCCATTAAAATTAATTGCAGTGTTAGCTGTTCTTAGTATTTTTTTTTTTATATACATCATCAAATTTTATATACATGTTTAAAAAATAGACTTTTTTCCCAATCGTTGCATAGAGGTAATTTTATTCTATTAAAAATAATTGCAGAGTTAACTGTTGTTTACTCTTTTTTTTTACTGTTTTTTGTTTACAAGTCGAAATTTATCCAGATTATTTGGAACAATATTTCTTTAATTTTATTTTTATTTCACAACACAAAGATTACAATAACACGAAATTTAACACAAAGATCAGAATAACATAAAAATGAAAAAAAAAATCCCTTTATTGATTCGAAAATAATATCTGTACCTATTTAATCATTTATCTTGTGTAATTATCGAGAATGAATTTTAAAGCTAAAAGAATATTTTTAATGGCTTAAACTTAAGTATTTTCATTTCTTTTTTTTTTAAATATGATTTATTCCATCAAGGGAATTTATAATTGGTTGTAAAACGTAGCGTGAAAGTCTTCTTGGATCATTAGACAAGTCGTATAGTTGTTTAGCCTTTGAAGCGTTAATGATGTGGTTTTCTAATTTACTTAAATTTGTTCTCCATTATTTCAGAAATTTCTTTATGCTAGATAATTAGAATTGTTAGTGTTATGATATTTGCGGATGGCTGCGTGTCTCTCATAAGATAAATGGGATTCAATTGTTTATTTTCAGTTTCTCATTCATATTACTTATAAATGATGTTTCTAAAAAAAGAATAACATTAGAACTATGAGTTGGAATTTTGATTAGATTTTATGTATCAAGAACTGGTAATAAGTTATAAGTTATGATAAAAAGTTTATTAAATCTAATTGATTTTTTAAATCACCAGATTTTTAAACATTCACCTTTTATATGAACATTTTAATAAAAATTTTTAATTTTACTTAAGAAAGGTTTTATGATAAACATAAATGGCATTGGCATGTTTCGGAACCGTCAAATAAGTTTCATAATCATAATATAAATAAAAATAAAATTTCAAAATATTTCACGGTCAATAAAAATGACACGCGACAATGAGATATAAATAACAAAAAGCACAAAAAACACGCGCTTTATTGTAAAAAATTAAAATATAGATCTTGATCTAAAATATAAATAAAAATAAAATTTCAAAATATTTCACGGTCAATACAAATGACACGCGACAATGAAATATGAATAACAAAAAGCACAAAAACACGCGCTCTATTGTAAAAAAAAAAAAAAAAAATAAAAAATAAAATAAAATAAAATAAAATAAAATATAGATTATGTCACCAGATTTTAAACAGAATTATACCGTTTCTTTTGTTATTCCGAAGTTATGGTTAGAATTAATGAATAAATTCTCCATGAGAGCTTGAATGGGATGAATCATTTTGGAAATTCTTTTAGATCATGGTCTATACTTTAATTTTTTTTTTACAATAGAGCGCGTGTTTTTTGTGCTTTTTATTATTTATATCTCATTGTCGCGTGTCATTTGTATTGACCGTGAAATAATTTGAAATTTTATTTTTATTTATATTTTAGATCATGGTCTATATTTTAATTTAATTATTTACAATAGAGCGTGGGACAGGAACCGTACACTGTTAAAAATTTGAAACTTTTGTTGCATCGTCACTCCACCGCTTTTATAGAAAATAATTACTTCACTCTATTATGGAGCATTCTCATTCATCAAAATATAGACATTCTATAAAAGCGGTGGAGTGACGATGCAGAAAATGTTTCAAATTTTTAACAGTGTAAGGGTTCAGGTATTCTTTGAAGTAACAAAATACGTGACCTCTGTAAGAATTGCAGCCCCCTATATCTAATTGAGTTTTAATGATGTGTTATAAACTGAGTTTAAAAACACATATTAAGAAAGATTTATTTTATAAATTAAAGTTATCAAAAAAGTATACACACACATACATATATGTTTTAATTTTTTAAAAACTAATACGATTTTTACGAAAGAATTCCTCTTGCATGCATTGCGTACATGATTTTTCACATTTGAAAGGCTAAAAAAATCAAGATTTTTTTTCTGAGTAGAGGTTTGAGTATTTTCAAAATATCCATCAATAAAAAAATAAAACTAATAGATATAAAGAAAAAAAATTAAAAGAAATTCATATACAAAATTAACTGTGAATTCTAAATTTCTAACTTGAGAAACATAATAACAGGTCATTTTGTGCTTCTATACGTTTCATACATTCAGCAAAAAAATAAAATAAAATAAAATAAAATAAAACTAATGATTAATATGTTTTTGATACTATTTTTAAACACTTTCCAACAAAGTTTAAAAGTTACAAGGACTTCCCTCAGAGGGATTAGCCTGAGCGATATTGCTTAGAATAGGTTTTAATAATAATTTTTAAATAAAATTGTAATTTAAGAAATTACCCCAACCATTTGAAAAATGTTTCACTCGATACATTCATCTATCATTTTAAGCTAAATACCAGTTGTTTTATTGTGTATTATCCGTGCCACTGCTATAAATGACTTTATACATGCTGCAATTTGAAGGTACGGTTCGTTTAAGTTATATCACTCTATTGTCGCCAAGCATAAAAGTTGGCGACGAAAGAAACATTTCAAACTATTTAACATTGTTGGTGCAAAAGTAATCATTATTAAAATACAGCTTTGGCATATACTGTTATACTTGTAAGACTTTGGCATATATTGTTTGATTTTACAGAGCAGAATTTTGGTGATGGAGGTTTTAAACCAAAATCGATCGCAGCACATGCATCTGTGAATGGGTCCATCAGACATCGAATCAAAAAAGTTTTTTCCCAGTTTTTCCCAAGCCGATTGCTTTTTAGTTTTCTTTTTAGGTGGTGGAAAATCAAGAGTAATAGCTATAACATTTTCCGGCTTGTTAGAATCACTATTGGCACTCAAATTTTCCTGGTTAGAACCGACCGATAGTAAAACGCCATGGCTAGTGGATTGGTCGCCCTGGCGACATGATGTTTTACAATTAATCGGTTCGGCATTAAATTGCTTCCTTTTTCGTGATCGCCTTTCAACACGTAATTGGTTTTCAGCGGCTCAATAATCTTTTGATTTTATCATTTTCTGCATTGAAAGACGTTTTTGCGCCAAACCAAATACAGTATTACTCAGTTATCCCGTCGACCAATTTCGCCAAATGATACGAATCGCCAAACTAATAAGCAACTTATACATGTTGACTGTGTTTAATATCATTGAATGCGATATTCACGTTCATTCATTTCTTTGGCTTCGGCTTTTTCCGTATCTGTTAATTTCCGTCTACCCATTTTTAAATTTGTTAGTTTTCTCCTTTATTACAATGATTTTAACCATTTTAATTTACTATTCAAATGAAAATTCTTCTAAAAGTAAAGAATTTAATTTAAATTCAAATAAAAACTCTTCTAAAAGTAAAGAAATTAATTTAAATTCAAAAGTGACCACATCATCTAAACATGGTAACATCATCTAAAAGTGGTAACATCATCGGGTCCATTCTCCCGAAAACAACAACCATTTTTCAAATGGTTAATAAAATAAAATAAATAATAAATAATAATTCTTGGCCACCGTTTTTTCAGAATTCGTGCGCACAATAATCAAAATCGCTGTTTTAAGAAAATTGACTTTCAAAATTAAATGAATCATTTCAAAAGCCACAAAAGTAAAGTTTCTTTTTCAAGTAAGCTTTTTTGTGGCAGATGCTTCCTTAAAGGAACAGCTATGGTTTGCGTAAGAGCCGCAAAAGACAGTATATCCCTTCCTTTTCTAGCAATACTTTCTAACTTTCGTTCATTGCTTAAACGAAATAAGTCAGCGCTTTAAACGTTGTTTGCATGCAATACCAGATAATATTGTTCCCATGAAATTCGATTTTATGAAAAATCGACCATTACCACACAAAACAATTACAATACAAAATACAATACCAATATAAAACATTTTTATTTACGAAAATGTGGGTTCATAGTTTTGGTATAAAATATCTTAAGACAGGTAAACCGATATTTTACATTTATGAAAGGTATTGCTAACGTGAAAAAAAAAAAAAAAAAAAAAAAAAAACAAGGTTTACTGTATGCTGTTGCATTGTATTATTGTATGTTGTTGCATTGTATTATAAAAAATATTGGACCACATTTTATGCATTTATGTCTGACTAAATATTTGTACAACACCTTCCACCATGATTCTGATAAAAAAGACCCAATCATAGCCAAGGAATTTATTGGTAAATCCGTTAAATATTTATTTATATTGATGGAGAAAATTTTCAACCCTTGTGCCACTTCCATCAGCCAAAGTCAAACTATCTTTTGACAAAGAAAGTATCAAATAACAGTTCAGGATAGCCTTCTAGAAGAGTATATTTCATGTTATTAGAGCATAATTTATCTGAACATATTCAGCTGGTCAACTACCAATGTTGAAGGTAATCGAATTGAGAATCATGAAGAAAATGATTACGTACCAAAATCATATTAAAACATATTTCTCTTATAAGTGTTTTTTCTCATTAATTTTGATTAAAAATATGTTTAATATGTCTGTTTTGTTCAAATTATATACCACCTAACCCCGTTTCTTGGTAAAACAGCCTAAGTCAGGAACAGTTTTTTTGTTATTACTATTTTTATTATTCAAGAATTATAAAAATTGTTTGAAATTTACAAACGTTGAAATCCAAACACTATAATCAGCCGAAACAAATCCATAAAAATTCGTTTACTTGTGAATAATATAGTTTATTTTAAAATTTATTAAAAGTTCTGATTCTGTGATTTATGTGGTTTTTGAAATGACCAATTCAATTAAATCTCCTATTGATCATATAGGAAAAGCTTAAAAAGTTGTAAATTCTCTTCTAATGCGAATTCATGTATGCAGTTTGTTTTCAAATGTTCCCATATAATCATGTTTAATTATAAGCTATTTTTGTTTTGAAAAACCGATTTTTGGATTCATTAAAGGGTATTTAACCCCTTAAAATGTTCATGAAATGGGGATGCTCTTTTAAATTTTATGATTTTAAAAATCTAATTGATTTAAAAAAACTTTCTATCATAGGTCTCTAGTACTGTTTGATTAAAATAGTAGTACGTGGGACATTACACGATAACTACTATCTATCGAAAGAACAGGGCACTTCTTTATACTTCAGCCAATATATTGACAATCTCATTAACTGAATATAAATGTCATACTGTACAATATCCTAATTCCTCCTACAGCGGCTTCATTCAACGAACTGGTATTATAACAACAGTTAACATAAACATAAATTCCTTTTGGTATATCTTGCTAGCCAATTTAACATTTACCTTCATAAATTACACTAACACGCATTTTGAAGTTAAAATACTGCATAACCTGTGTAACATAGATAACATTGAGAAAACGAAAATTATGTGGTTTTGAAAACATAAATATATTTTTAGGTACTTCATTTGTTAAGAAATATAACGTAACATTTGGATTTCATTTCATTAAAAAATCCAGTTAATTAATTTTAATATATAGACGTAAGTACTACTTTAAACATATCACTGATCAATTTTACTGGAAAGCCTATTGAATTTATACCAAACCTTTTTGGAAATTTACTGATGAAATACCAATTGAAGTAAACAAATTGAAAATATAAATTCTTGTTTTTTTAGTAGAAAAAAATCTAAGTAAAATGTATGGCAATATATATAAGATTTCTATCAAGTATTCTTAAAGCTTATTTGATCAAAAATCAATTGAATAATAAAATTGTTTAGATTTAATTCCTTTTCTTTTTTTGTTAATAGAATTTAAACAAAGTTAAATAAATTGCTTTTCGAGTGGGAAATCAAGCAGTTTGTATTGAATTATCCATACGATATACGTGATCCTTTTTTTTTCTTTTCTTCAGAAGAACTATAAAATTCGATAGAAGAGAAGCTTTTGTTTATTTATTGGAAAACTCTTAAACTTTCAATAAAATAAATCGCTTCACATTTTCAAATGAAAAAAAAGTATCGTTTGAGTTAAGGATATCTGTTATAAATAATAATACATCGTAAAATGTAGTCGAATCCTGATTTAAACAATTCATCGGGACCATAAACTTTATTCGCAATATCGGGGACCAAAATGGAAAAAAAAAAAAAAAAAAAAAAAAAAAAACTCGCCTTATGTTATAAGCTACAACTCAAAAATATCCATAATTAGAAATTGCACACATTTTATTCAGCAGCTAAAAATACAGCGAATAATATGTACTGCTTAAGTTTAAAATACTGAAATTATTTATTTAATTCCTAATTCGATTTTTTTTTTTTTTTTTTTTTTTTTTTTTTTTTTTTTTTTTTTAACTTTATGGAGAGAAGCAAACACTAACTCATTTATGTCCTGCTGCATGAGATATAGACCAAAAACGGCAGCATAATCAATCACCTCATTGAGTTCACGGCTGAAATTTCAGAATTAATAAAAGCTCGATTAGCGTATTAAAACGCAATCGGTCTGTCAAGTCATATCTTGATGAAAAATACTGGAATATCCGATTTTAGCGGTACACTCGTAGGTTTACCATTGTATTTTCCTGCACCCAAAGGTATAAAAACATGGAGAATTGGCTGTTGGAGAACAAAAGTCAACCTTTAAAATCGGGTTTTTTAATGTCTACCACCAAGATATAACTTGGCAGGTCGTTTTCATTTTATCACATTTCAATTAATTTTGAATTTACAGCCGTGAATTACATGAGTGATTATCTGTTCTGACCCTTTCGGTGTAATATGTTTTCATAGTTTTTAAACCATGTAAATCATGAGAAAAAGAAACAATTTTAATGGGAATTTCATTAGCGATTTCAGAGTTGCACAGGTAGACAGTTCGTTATCATATGTGACATAATTGTTCAAGTCTATCTCAGGCGCGATTTCTTTCCATATACCTTCTTCTGAACGGGTGATATCTTCGTCATTTTTTGCGTAATTTTTTTCCAAGTACCTTCGTCTTTCCAAACCCAAGCTCGCACTCTGATTGGTTGTGGCTCTTGGCACTCTTTTCAGTAACTTGGCGATAATCATACTTGGTGTTGCGATAGAGGCTTCCGTCGAATTTGATTTCCTTCCGAACCGAGTACAAAGTAACTTTTCTCTTGCAGCATTGGATTTGATGGAACGTGTCTTACTGAAAACTGTACTCTTTAAAAGTTTTTAGACACAAGACCACAAGACCACGAGTATAAGAATGAGTAGGTTAGGTTTTAGGTTTACTCGTTCACTTACGAGCGAAGTATTTTTCGTCAAGTATGGTTATCGCCAAGTTACGTGAAAACAGTGCCGAGAGCAACAACCAATCAGAATGCGAGCTTGGGCTTGGAACGACGAAGGTGCTTGGAAAAAAAAAATTTGCTCATTGTTTTAGGATTTCGTTCATCTGACGAAATTCTATTTGTCTCTGTCCTCTGTCTGTCACAGAGTCCGTACACAAAAACTATACAAGACAGAGTACTCAAATTTTATATACTTACCACTGAATATCTCTTGTCTCAAAGCAAATCATAAAAATTTGAAAAATACTATTATTTTAATTAAAATATTTATTTTAATAATCATCAGGTCGTTTTTTGGTGTTGTTTTCTCTTCTAATTATTGCCAAAGTTTAAGGAGATTTAAAAAATATTATGTATCAGACAAAAACTAATGAACTAAATAAATCACGTGAAAAACGTGTATTTGTTTTGGTTTTTATTTTGGTAATTAGTTCCTGAATTGCTTTAATTTAATTCTTGATCACGTATGCTTTTTTCTCGATTTTTGGATTACTCGAGACAACAGCTCAGCTGCTATAAGTCTAAAACAAATCTCCCTCCAAATGATTTCCAGAACTGCATTCTTTGCTATGGCAAACCACGTGAAACAGAAAGAAAAAGGGATAATTTTTTTACTAGGATATGATAATCTATTTTTTTTATTATTGATTTTACAAATTTTGTAATTCTGCATGCGATTGTTATTTCATGTGCTGATTTGTAAATTCTAATTAAAATAAAATAAAAAAGCGAGACCACAACTTTCCAATTTATGAAAATAATAAATTTTTAAACTTAAGGAAAATATACTTTTTCGCACACACAATTAACCGGTATTTATTAAAATTAGGAAAACTAAATGATCGCTTTTATAGTTTGACATAGTTTATAATACAAATTTTTATAAATTTAAGATAAATTGAATTTTTGTCTGGATTTTTGTCGTGTCTAAATCTAGAAAATAAAACGTAATTGAGTATGGGTTTCAATTTTTCAGTGAAAAATGTCTTGTGTAGAATATGCTTAGGTACAGTATGCTTAGAACACCACATGTTGCAACATCTCGATTAATGGAAATATAATCGCTAAATATCACACCAAGATATATCTTCTGATGCACGCAATCACTCCTCATCTGCATTATCGTCACCATTGTCATTATTTATCCCCTCCCCTCCTGTTAAGTATTCTTCATCAATTTTTCACTAAAAACCGCATTTTACGAAACAATTCTGGATGGCTTAAGAGGTTACTTCATACCATGTTGAAAGTACAAAGAGAATAGCTTGCAAAAGATCTATTTTTGTTGATGTTCCTTTTCTTGTCTTGAAACATAAATATCGTTTCACTATCTTCCTCCTATAAAATTGCTTAAAACTGTTGACTATCCCGGAATCAAAAGGTTGTACAACAGATATACAATTAGCTGGGAAAAAAACTGACTTCTATATTTTTTAAAAAGAGACGTATTTGGTGTAAGAGCTGAACAATTGTCAATAAAAAAAATGATTATTTTTTTAACTCCGATTGATCGATTAAAGTCATGAAAAATTTTTGTTAAAATGTCATTTTTTTTCCATGCTTTGGCATTTGAATGATAAGCTACTGACAGTTTCTTTACATTCTTGAAACATCGAGGTATAACAGACTTACAGTAATAAGGGGTACTCGTTTATCATAACCGATCTTATTTGTGCATGCTAGCACTGTAAATCTTTTTTGGAATGTTTATCACCATTGCAAGACTCTCCTTTGAGCGCTAACGATCTCTCAGGCAAACATTTATAAAACAGGCCGGTTTTTTCTGCATGTAGATGTCATAATCTTTTTTATCCTTCCAGTAACTTTGGACGTTTTTTGAACCACATATTTATTTCATAAGCATTTACTACTGCAGCATTTTCGCTGCATAATTTCCCGGATACCAATCCATGACAAATTTTAAAAAGTGAAATCCATCTATTTGAAGTATTCGTGCTATATGAGGTAGCTATTTCAAGTGCCTTTTCTCTATGAAGAATATCCCCATCCACATGATTATTTGACGCATGAGCCTGCTTGCACCAAGCGCAGAGAATTCTTTCCAATTCACTGTTAAATAGGCAATTTGCTAGTTTTCTCTTTTTTTCAGAAGTTCCCGACTTAACAGCCTGCTCTCTAACTTCTTTCTTTTTCGAAATTACCGAATTCAAGGTTGAAGGCGGTATACTTAAACATTTACAATGCTAATTGTATTTTTTATATCAATAGGATTCTTTTCCACATTATCTACAGCCTTTTTTCTAAGATTCGGATTTGTTTTGGCATTCTTAAAATTCACAGCATGCATAAAATTTAGCATTAAGGTAAAGAAGAAAAAAATTTAATTTAATTTTTTTTCTTCTTTTTTTATAATTTAAATTTAAAACTCACATTCTTGAAATTATACGCATGCATTGTGCACAACAAATTAGCCAGGAATATGGTAATCGTCCGAATAATCCATCCATTCGCCTTTTACACAGAATAGAGTAACCCATCCTCCAAACAAGAACGTCTGATCTTCATTACCTGCATACATGTGACAATATCAGTGCTTGTTTCTTGTTTCCCACACCCTCCTTAAAATAACACAAATTAATCATTTTAAGATAAAAGAAATAATTTCAGCTTGTACACTGTAAAAAAAAAGAGTCGGTCTACTAAAAAAATTTTAGTGATCCTTGCAATTACTAAAAATTTTTTTGTAATTTTACTCGGTTACAAAAATATCAGTAAGAATTACTAGAAAAAAAGCTAGCAACGAACAGAGTTAATAGTTTTATATTTTTAACAGCTATTACTAAAACTCGCCGTGATAGCCTAGTGGTCATAGCACCGAACTCCAGGCTTAAACGTCCCGGGTTCGATGCTGGACACCACCAAATACGCAGCGAATGTATGCAGTGTAAGAACTCGTTAAATAAAGGGAATATGAAAATCCTGTCGGAGCAGGTAGCAACATTTGGTGCTGCCATCTATTGCGGCTTTGCCGAAAATCTTCCGCTTCAGAAGTCTGTCTTCTTACCCACTCGATGCAGCTCGAAGGAAGCTCCTGCCCTTCGGGCACGTAATGGTTATTAAAAATAATTTTGGAGATATTACTAAAATTTGCTTGGTGGCTCATACTAAAAAGTTTTAAGTTAGTTATACAAAAAATTCTTTTGTTTAGTTTACAAAAGAAATGTTTGTTTCACTTGCAAAAATAAATTTGTAATGGTTACTAAAAAATTCTGTGGAATACAAATTTACTAAAAAATTTTTAGTAACCTCTTGAATTTTTTTTACAGTGTATGTCATATGGTTTTACTTAGCAATTAATTTCATTTCGGCGAGAAGAAAGATTTTACAACGATGAATGCGAAAGACGATTTTTTAAAAAGCAATGCATGCGGGTTTCATTAACATTATTTAAATATAATTTGTGTAGGCACCATGGAAATAAGACGATCAAAGCGGGAAAACAACGGATGCGAGAACGACAGATAGGTGTTTCACTGTATTTTAACAAATCGAGTACCGAACTTCAATATGGATACAGCCCCTAAAATATGCTCGTTATTAAATATTCAATTTCTCGGAAACTAATTACATGAATTTTGTGAAAATTGATTTAGGCTAATTTTAGAGTGTAGAATCAATACCCATAATTATTGTGAGCGAGACATTTGCATACTCAAGCAGATGTTTACTCTGAACTTGCGGACTAGACTCCACAGGACTCCAATGGACGACAAATCTGATGCTCATTCCCAGCGCCTGCCTTATATTTTGTTTTTCTGTATTTTTGTGTAATTGTGATGTTTTAATAAAGTTTTTTGTTTGTGGTTAATAAATGAAGTTATATATATACATAGAAAACGACTATAAGTGCTAGTAATAACACACGGACAGAAGGTGGTTACCATCGAAATACTGCCACATGGTCACACATTTTTTTTAAATTTTAAATAGAATTTAGTAATTTTGATAATTTTTATTTCCACAACTTTTATTTGTTCTCTCGTATGGTCTATTTATGGGTGCAAACATGGATTTTGCTTTTGAAAAAAATGTTTGTGTTCGTTTTAATATATAGGCATCCAAATAAGCAAATTTTAAAGTACACTTAATGTTTCATTGTTTAGTACCAATAACATTCTTCTACAATAATTTCTGACAGAATTAGTAGGAACTGTTTACTTTATTTTCTCCACTATTATATATTTTCTTTCATAACTATATCATATTTTCCAATATTAAGAAATTTTATATTTTTGTCTAGTGTATAGCTTTTAATTCACAGTCTAGTAATGATTAGTAAGAAAGAGAAATACTTGAAGCTTGAAAAGTGCCCTTTCATTTTCGGTCAGACTATTTTATAAAATGTCATATATGTGAGCTACTTTCAAGACTACATTTATTAAACCGTAAAGCTTATGTGATTGAATAGGTGCAACTCATTTAATTGCAAACGTATCAGACATATGCACTATGTTCTTATGCAAATTATGCACAATATTGCTAAGGAAACTCATAGAATTGATTGTTAGAACTGCATTATACTATTATTGGGATTCCTTGCATTTAGACGTCGATCACTGAACAAAGCTCTTTGTGTTATAATGTATGACGGTAGTACGAATGTTTCAATAGAGTCTACTATTTGTGTTTACTAAAGTTGGTTATATAATTGGGATCTTTCGCTGAAAATGTTGAAAGAGTCAAATTTCGAAATAAATATTCAATTGTTTAACTTCCGTGATTTCTATTATTCTTGAATTTTTAATTTATTTCAGAATTGATATTCTTCCAGATGTTCGTCAGAAATCCATTTCGACAGGTAAGATTTTTTTTGCAGCGCTTTAATGTGGATTTCTTCGAGCAATGCAGTGAAATGATTTGCGTGATTGTACTATAAATTAAACTTTTAGAAAAAGGTAACTAAATTAATATGAGTAATTAATTAACATTAATCAATTAATTAATCATGTTTGCTAATTTGTGCAAGAATAGCACAAATATTTATGGAGATTTAGCTATTTTTTAATAAATAATTTTTGAATGTTTTTAGCTTATATTATGCAAGGTTTTCAACCAAGTTTAACGCTTGCTTCAGAAAAAATAGAGAAGTGTAGCAGAAACAATTTAGTGACAAATTAGAACATAATTATATTGAATAAGTCACGAATTATGGGCAGTTTTCGAAACAATTTTTATCTGCGCATGCGCGAAAAATAACAACGATTTTTTTTACATAATTTAATAGTCCAACTCCATGAAACAACTCTTAAAAAACAAAAAACCCTCAAATATCGGTGAAAATTTGAAAGATATTTGAGGTCTCTCAGATTAATCTGAGAACTCAAACGTAAGAAGCGATATTAAAAAAAAATTGGAAAGAAAAAAAATGGCTTTTGAAAACATTCGAACTTATAAATTAACTTCACTCGGAATAATGATAGATAGTAAAGCTTATAAAGTTTTTGAAGTAACGTAAATCTTTAAATCAAGGTTTTATAGCAAGATATTATTAATATACGCATTTTAAATTAAGAAGAATTTAAATAGGCATAAATAAAGATATTATTATTAAGTAGGGAAATAATGAATTGTCCAAAAAAAAAAAAGAATAATTTAAGTAATATCGCTAATAACAATTTATTATGTAACATAAGTACTTTTTGAACTGGCCTATATGTTTCTTGCGATGAAATGACGAATTTATCAAGATTAACATCAATAAATACTATTTTCTGAAAAGAAAATGTGAAACAAAACAGTGAGATCGCTTTTTATGAAGGCAGCTGCTTTAAAAAAATAAACTATCTTGTCATGGCTGCTATTATTTAGCAAAGTCGGCCGAGAGTCCGTCAAACGAATCCTGCAGTCTTTACACTTTTGTGCTGAAAGATAGAGGCAAACATTATCACGGATTATGTGAACCAAAACATTTAAAAGCTAAATTCAATAAATTAAAGACATCGATCTTACTTTCATGCATGCATTTAAATAAAATATTTATAATTCAGGATGATTAGGATTTATAGTGCAATTACATATCTGTAATAAACCTGCAATTATATTTTCTTATATTGGAAATAGCATTTAATTTATATTATTTTTCCAGAAAATTAGTGCTTCTTATTGGTAAAGATATTAAGCAATTTAGAATTTTTACAAATGAATAAAAAGAGGGCATAAATACGATTTTTGAAGTACTTTAGTTTCTTTAGATATCAATTTGAATAACAGAACTCGTACACGTTAAATAGAGGCGATATAATTCAGACATTTATGTGACTGAAAACAAATTCCAAATATTTAAACGCTGCAATTTTTTTTTTTTACAAAGTATAAATACATATGGCCTCTGAAATAAATATATATAAGAACTTGTCCTGATTTGCTCATATTCAACGCATAACCCCATAACCCTAACTACTGAGCGTAGAAGCATCAAAATTGTGCGGAAAATACATCTTAAGACATAAGAGCGCACTAAGAAAGATTTTGAACATCCTCCACCCAAGAGAATTAAAAGAATAGGATCGAAAATTATAGAACAACTAGCCACATTTCAACAACCATTTTATATAAGAACCTGAAGTTTCAGAAAATAAATTTATTGCAAAATTTCGGCAGTTTCAGAAAATCTCCCCCCAAAAGGATTAAAGGAAGTAATAGGCAGGAATGTGAAATTCCGGAAAATATACCCCCTAAAAATAATTAAACACGGTTTGCAGCATTTAAAAATTTTTCCCCCGAGTTGAGTGAAAAGAGCATCAAAAATTTTAGAACATTTGGCATATTTCAGCAGTCAATTTAGATAGGCATTTGAATTTCCAGAATATCTATCTACTCTAAAATGTTTAAACATGTGTTTCAGCGATTTGAGAAATTAAATTCTAAGATGTTAAAAGGGGAATTGTAAAAAAAAAAAAATTAGAACATTTGGCATATCTCAGTAACCATTTTAAGTAGGAGTATGAATATCCTGGAACTAAGTGAAATAAAAAAATAATTAAACATATACTTCAGCAATTTTAGAAATTCCCCTACGGTTGTTAAAACGAGGTGAGTCTGAATAAAACCTTTGACATATATTAGTAGGTATTTTAAGTAGGAGTGTGAAATTCGGGAAAATATGTGTTTTACAAATTAACTGTCTGACTGATACACAGCGCACTATTATTTTCTGGACCTTAACAGCTATGAACGATATTAAAAATCAAGCATACATCTTTCGTCAAGCAAAACTCAAAAAATATTTGACAGATTCCGATTCTGTTTATACCAGAAGGTATCTATAAGGATAACCTATTAATCCTCAGAATGAGTTTAACAATAGGTTTCCCCATGAAAAAATAAGGAGTCATCTACCTTTTATACTTTTATTAGCAACACATTACTAAAACAGTTCCTTATAAAGTTCATTATAAAGTTCAGGTCTTGATGTTACTAATCATACACTGTTAAAACTAATTGTGACACGTTGCACCTGTTAGTGATGAAAGGCTTGTCTCACTGGTGACACCCCTAAGGGAGCCAGAATGTCACCTTTAATTAGGGTGAAAAATGGCCCCCTTAAACCAGAGTGTCCAATCATAAAAAAATAAAAATATATACAAACCGACTTTTGGCCGTCGAGGGATTCGAACTTACAACGTCTGATTACAAGCTCAGCGTTACAACCGCTCGGCCATCGAGCTCACATTCATTCACCCATAGTCATAGATTTCACTTGCCGTCACAAAGAAAAGACACACGTCACAGCGCATGCACATGGTTCCAGTCACCCGATGAGGTGCCACATTGCTGCCAATACGAAGTGTATGGCACCTTATTTAGCTCCAATCACCCAGTAAGAGACCTGTCGGCACTGCAACCTCATATCCAAGCCCCTATGACACCCTAGGGTTCCAAATGCCCCGGGTTCCAATAAACCCTAGGGCCTTTTCACCTCCGGGTCCCAAATGACACCAGTTTGTCACTTTCACTTTTAACAGTGTAGTTGGCCGTATAAGAAATGAGAATGGAAAAGCCATTTTCATAAGAAAAGTACCTGACAGCAAGGATGTTAACAGATGGAAAATCAAACAAATTCTGTTTTCACAGAATGCAGTTGCTTTGTCTGGCAACTGCGCATAAACACAAATAGGTGACTTCACGCGCATCGTACCAATGGGTAATAATAATGATACGCGTAAAGATCCAAAGAGAATAAATCTGAAAAGAGTTTTCTCGAAAAGAGCGTAAGAGTATAAGAACTAAAAAACATCCTAGCCCGCGAAAAATCTCGTAATAAAATGAGTAAAAAATAAAAGAATAAAAAAATGTCTATTTTAAAAACATTCGATTTCACATTAAATAATGGGAAATTCTTAAAATGATGATGCAATTTAAGAATAAATAAATAAAAAATACTGTCCAGATAAATTTATGGCATTGAGCTCGCAGGCTACGCATACAAATTGTACATTACAGGGTTTTAAAGGGTTAATTCCGGTCGGGAAAAAATTAAAGGAGGGGAAACAACTCCCCTTTCCCCTTTTATACTTAATTATTGAACCCCCTAAACTAATCAGACACATACTTTATCATATAAAAAATCTATATCCAAAATTCAGTGCAAATCTGAAAATTCTTAATAAAAACACATTTATATAATTTAAGAGGGGATATCCCCCCTTTTTATACTTCTCCATTAAACTTCCAAAACTATTTGGAGATTTGAACAAAATCTGATAATTCTGCATAAAAAACACATTTATATAAATTAAAGGGAGGGGCATCAGAACCCCCGTTCCCCTTGTATATACTTATTCAGTGAAAACCTAATACAATTCACGGAGGCGCCCAACCAGAATGATCCTATATCAAAAACTTATAATTCTGCATGAAAAATCCATTTATATAAATTAAAGGGAGGGGCACGACCCCCCGTCCCCCTGTTATACATATCGAATGAACTCCAAAAACTAATCAGGGAAGCGCCTTATCGGGATATACTCATATACAAAGTTTTATGTGGATCGGATATTTTTATCATGAGTTATCGCGTTACGCACGTACATACAGAACGGACGGGCACATAAGCACTCAGGCTATGATAGCCTGTGAGCTAAAAATGCTTTATAATTAAATAATTTATGTAACATAATAATTAATTTAAATGTAATTTAATAAAATTAACTAGACGCCCTTGGAGACCAGTTTGGCTCCCTTTAATGTATGCTAAGCATTGCATCTTATTACTTTTATTCATAATTTAATTTACTCGCTCGATTCTTTGCCGAATCAGAAGATTCTGCTAGAAAAATTAAGCATTCTGTATTTTCATCCTAGCCGGGCGCAGGGGAAAATTCGCCAAACATTGCTTCCCTGGCATTTTTTCATGTTTCATTAATTTCGTTTAATTTATAACTCCTTTATTATATTCAGTTATAGTACGAAAACTTTAATTTTTAACTAAAACGTTTAAAATTCATGACTTTTATTTATTTATTTATTTTTAAGTAAAAAAGAACTGAAAAAAGTGATAATATTTTGAAGGTCTATAATTGCAACGAAAAATATTGCAGCAAAACATAAATAAATGTAACCGATGCATCACTGCCCGTGAATGTGATGATTTTCATTTGAGCGTTCCCATTGAACAGTTAACAAATAATCGCGATTTCTGTGACCCATACGATAGCGTAATATATATATAAATGATAAATATGATTAAAAAATGCTAAATTAATGACTATTCCGGTAATTTAGAATAATAAAAAGGAAATAACAAAAAATTCGCGAAGGAAATTTTAACAATGTAATATAACAGAGTGCACAGAGTAACAATATATACAGAGTGTCTAAAAAATTGCAAATGTAGGGAATATTGCGGTATAAGGAACGTAATAAACTTGATAATTGCATAGCAACTCATCACCGTAAATGTCAATGACGGCGCCAGGTACAAAAAATACAAAACACATTTCAGTTTTGTGCCTTAAAATACAAGCTTTTATTTTGTATAAAATGACGCCATTTGCATCCGTTGAAACATTCCAAATTTACGACCCATTCTTTAAAATCATATATAGGAAATTATGCATGTGACGTCATAATTGTGGGATAATGCACAAATGCGTCAAAATACGATGCCGTCGTTGAAAAACTGTAGAAAATGAAATAAAATTAAATTAAATAAAATTAAAAAATATAATTAAAAATGGGAATATAACCATATATATTATTTTATTTGCTTGTAACTTTAACCATTTCACCGGCATCAGGCATAAGGAAACATTGCTTTTCCCCCGACTTATATCGCGGCAAACATTTAAGCGGAACACTGAAAATTAGATAGTTCATGGCAACAAAAATAAATAGCAATATACAATTTTTCTTATGTTTTTCTATAGAAATGCATTACTTCTCTCGCCACAATTATAGAATTATACCACAAATTATATGGAATACCACAATTATATGGCATTAAAAACTAGAAAAAATGAAGCCTCAACAATAAACTGAGATGCAGTTTTTAAACAAATTGCATTTTAAAGTATTTTTTTCCTGTACTGCACTGCAAAAAAAATAAAAATGTGCAATGTTTAGACGTTTTTAAAATTACAGTATAGTGTCAGAATTTATCCGTACAATGATAAACTGATTTCTTTTCTGGGTAACTTATGGTTAGATAGAATTTACTGTTTTAGCGACGACAGTTTAAATGTTAAAAAATATAGAATCGGAGGCTGAAAGGTAAAAATAGCTTTTCTGAAAACAGTTCATTTTTAAATATTTAATGGTCATCTTGAAAAAACACCTAATTTCTATTTATTTTAGTTCATGTTCCGTCCCCCACAAAAAAAAAAAAAAAAAAAAAAAAAAAAAAAAAAAAAAATACCGCGATGATACCAATAACCTGACTATGAAAACCCTTTTTCGTTTTTTAACGATTGATAGAAAGCACTAGAATATTATTTTCCATTTTAAATATATAATTTTTGTTATGTTTCTTTTGTAAGAAACGGAATAAGAAAAAATGAAACATTTTTAATCTATCTTTTTAGAATTTGTAAATTGACTTCTCAATGTATACATATAGTCGTAAATTATAAAAACTGTATTTCATTTTTTCATTTTTCCTGCATAATTTTTCAGTTCCTTCTTTTAAAATTTTAAAATGTTTCATTTTTGTAAGTTTCATAGCGCTTTGCTATATTATAGCAAGCATTTATTAGGCGCTTAATTAAATCCGTATTTTTTAAAAATTCCCATACTATTGTATGAGATATAGAGAATTTTTTGCAATTTATCACCTAGGGCGGGCTAATTCAAAAAAGCATGAAAAATTATGTATTAATTATTAATTAAGTTCTGGTAGCTCTAAAATTACACACAGTCATCAAAAACACATATTTGTCGTTTACAATTCTGGCATATCTGTATCTGGGTTAAAAATCGATTACGATCGATCTATATTTACATACTAAAGTTATTTTATGTCAAACAAAAGAAACCACCGAGCGAGGCTCGAAGTACCTGGTACTATATACTGTTATATATACAGCAGAAACAAAAATATGAATTAATGAAACATTAAAAAGAAAAAAAGAGAGAAAAGTAAGCGAAAACGATAGTAAAAAGAAATGATTTAACTCTTCACCGCACCGTGTGTCACATCTGGAACATATCTAAAAACTCTGTAATTTCATTATATGGCCTGAATTTAACTAATATGATCGTTGTAACTGAACAAGTATAGTCCAGCGAATGGAATAGCATTTACTTTCTTAAACGCATTATTGCGGTTTTTCTGAATTATTATTTTGTTTAAAATTTTTCACTATTTCCTTAAAATATATCCTCATTTCCCTTATTTTCCCATCGACATCGTTCCTGCCCTTGCATTTGGCCTCGGAATTTATCCACATTCCATTTAAAGTTATTATTATTATTATTATTGCAACCGTCAGGTATTGGTTTTTCCGACCCTTTAAGAACAAATTTCATTGGTCGCTTCCTCTCTCCTGATTGGGTGATCAAATTGACTGTCATATCCTCTTAATTTTCTTTGCTCTTTTTTTCGATTTTTTTTTTCATTTTAAGCTATTATTAGTATTTTTATTTCCCAGTTTTTTTCAAAATTAAACCTTTTTTAACCTTTATTAATTAATTATTTTTTCTCGTTATTTTCGATAATAACCTTTAAATTACATAAATTTATTTAATTTATATATATATATAAATGTATAGCTCTAGGCTTTTTTCACTGCTTTATCCTCTAGCTTATTAGACCATCCCAATGTTCCGGAATTTCTCGGAAATTCCATACTTTACTGCTGAATTCCTATGCAATATGACGATTCGACTGATCTACTTTGATTGAAAGGAACTGAAACAAGACGACTTCAGTATTAACTTCGTATATTCATGCATTGTTTCATTGGTTCAACATTTATTTTACCCCTGTCAGATGGCTGAATTTCACATAAAAATATAATTTGATCTTCGGAAAAGATAGAACAATTGATTAAGGCAAATCTTTCTTTTATTGTCTTTACTGAATACTTGAAAATTTTAATATAAAGAAAGTTACAGGGCATTAAGCAGTTAATTAAGCTCATTTAATTGAAAATATTACAATACAATTTTCCCCATTATTAGTCAGATATAGATATATATTTTAAATATTTTTCATAAAAATAGAAAAAATCATACAGTGTAAGGTTAAATATTGAAATAGGGCCAAATATATTGATTTAAATAAATATAAGATAATGGATGAAATAAAATATAACTTAGACAATATAAGTACAAGAGCAAGAAATTCTCTGTTAATAGTTTTTAAAAATAAGCCCTGTTACGGCTTCCCCATAACCTTGGATGTAG
This sequence comes from Maratus speculifer, assembly GCA_964019185.1. Classification (NCBI taxonomy): domain Eukaryota; kingdom Metazoa; phylum Arthropoda; class Arachnida; order Araneae; family Salticidae; genus Maratus; species Maratus speculifer. The sequence goes on along the minus strand of OZ025298.1, from coordinate 110,858,577 downwards.
CGCGTCACCTTGGCGCATTCTACTGTACTTTAGGTTTGCCGTTTTGGCAACAGTTGAAAGTCGTCTGTTTTTTTGTTTTGCTTTATCGGCGATCATAGCGGACCTATCGTGTGTTCGCTGGATACTTTTACTTTAATTAAAAGGTAAATAATGTGTAATTAATTTGTTTATAAAGAATTTTTAAGTAATATTAGTAGTAATAATTGAACCAGCGACCAAATGAGTATTTTGAATATACTCGCATCATATAACAGCTCGTTCCATTGGTCCGCTCACCCGGAAGACTTTCGTTTTTAATTCGATGGTTGCTTGTTTTTTTTTTATGGAAATGGCTTCCTTAAGTAGTCTGAATAGCACTGGAGGCTCATTAAAAGTCCAACTAACAAGGTTAGAAAATTCTGTAAATGAAAAGACCGAAGAATTGTCAAGAATTCAAATTGAAACGAAAATCAAGACTCTAGAAAAACTATCTACAAACATCAACGTTCTACGCCGAGATTATTATACAACAGTACCTGAGGATCATGATGTCAATGAAATAGATGCTTCATTGGTCGAAATGGAAGAGCGAGTAGAACAGCTAGAGGTAAGTTTCATTCAATTATTATATTCTAATAAAAAAGAAACTAAAAATTCGGAGTTAAGTAACTGTAAAATAAAACTTCCTGATACACCTCTTACGCTATTTAGTGGAAAATATGAAGACTGGAACATGTTCAAAATAGAGTTTAATAATATTGTTACGAATAATGCAGAACTGATTAATGTTCAAAAAATACATTATTTGCATTCCGCACTAAGAAATGAGGCTAAATTATTAGAAACGAATCTGAAGTTCGTAGTTTTGAAAGTTTAATGGACTTTTTAGAACAAAGAAGCCAATCGCTTGAAAGCATTAATAGAAGCAATTTAATTAGATCAAAAATCCTTAGTGAAACAAAATCAAAATCCCTTTTAGTAAATACGAGTTCTGAAAAACAGTGCATTATTTGTGATTAATTTCATCCCCTATATAAATGTAGCAAATTCTTAAATGTGAAATTTGGTGAAGATTTGCTATCGTTAAAAAATAAACTTTGTCTCATATGCTTTAACAAATCACATTTAGCAGCTAACTGTCTTTCGAAACATTTATGTAAACATTGCAAATCCCCCCACATCACTTTATTACATAGAGATAAAGAAATTGGTTCCGATAATGAAACGCATTTCCAAAAGACAAATGTTGATCAGACAAGACGACATCTAGAATCAAGCCCGACGCTTTCAGTCTCACAAAATTTTCTAATTTCTTATTCTACTCTAATAAACTGTTATATTATCAACTGCAATAATTGACAAAAAACAAATAAAGGAAATTTTATCCAGGCAAGGACTTTTTTAGATTCTTGTAGCCAAATATATTGTGAGTCGTTTGAATTTGCAAAGAAATTGGGCTTAAAGAAATATTGGGCTCAAAGGTTTTTGCCCCAATATAGGGTTTGAATAATACAACCACAACATTGAATTATAAAATTAAAACTGTGATTTAAAAAAAAACAGAGATTTCACAAGGGAACTAGAATTTCTTGTAGTGCCAAAAATTACAGAAATAACCCAACTTACACCTATTCGTATAGAAATTGCGAATATTCCTAATATATCTTGTTAGCATATGCTGAATTTTTATATCCCTGGGAGGATAGACCTGCTGGTCGGCGCAGAATGTATCTTCAATTTATTAAAATCAGGTAAAATTCGCAGTTCATCTCAAAACTTGTTATTTCAAGAAATCGTGTTCGGATATGTTGCTAGCGGTGTCGAAAATAATTCCTTAGATGATTCCCAATATTGTGGTTTATTAACCAATCAAAAAATAGACGAATTCTTAAGAAAATTTTGGAAAATCGAAAATATTAATTATTTCAGTTCTCTACTTAGTAATGAAGAGAAATTTTGCGAAAATCATTTTAAAATAACTCATTATCAAACTTCCAATAGTCAGTATGTTTTTAGCATGCCTATGGAGGATGCCACACTCTTAGAAGAATCCAAAAAACTAGCCGAAAAAAGGATCGATCAAGTTTGGCACCTACTAGATAGGGATTAAATTTGCAACACCTCTATTCGGAATTTATGGAAGAATATCAAAACTTAAATCTTATGGAATTAGTAGAAGAATCAGAACCCGTAAAGGACCTTATTTATGTACCACATCATGGGGGTCTACAGGCCAGAAAAAAGTACAACATGCTTGCGTGTCGTTTTTAACGCGTCAACGCGAACGACATCTGGTTTGTCATTGAATGACATTCTTTTAAAAGGCAAAATTCCTCAACAAGAATTATCTTTAATTATGATATGTTTCCGAAACATCGATATGCATTCACAGCGTATATAGAAAAAATCTATAGAATGGTATTAATTGATCCATCGCAAAGAGATTTTCTTAGAATATTGTAGAAGGACAGTATTGACGCGCCATTGAAAAGTTATAAACTTAATACAGTTACTTATGGGACAACTAACGCTCCTTATTTAGCAACTCGTGCTTTTGAACAATTAGTTCTTGATGCAACCAAATTTACCTCTAGCATCGTCAGTCTTTTTAAAGGATTTTTATGTAGACGACCTAATTGATAGTAGAAGTCCCAATTGATAGAGATTTTGAAGCGAGGAAATATGAAACTACACAAATGGTGTGCAAACCACAGAGAATTACCTGAACCTAATACTATGGCTGCCACCGAATATAATTTCGAAATCAAGCAATTTGTATTTCAGTAAAAACTTTGGGTGTTCTCTGGGAACCTCCAAGTGACTGTTTTTTGTATAAATTAATGACTCATAACAAGGACTTATATAGTAAACCAGACGTTCTCTTAACCGAGACGTTCTCTTAAACGAGACGTTCTCTTAAACGAGACGTTCTCTCTTTAATTTCAAAAATATTCGATCCACTCGGATTAATTGGCCCTGTAGTAACAAGGACTAAGATCTTTATGCAGAAAACTTGGTTAGCTAAGATAGATTGGAATGAGCCATTACCAGATTCCATAGCAAAGGAATGGAATAATCTTGTTTCCACTCTTCCAGAATTAGAAAATTTAAAAATTCCAAGATTTGTTTTTCGCGAAGAGCGCATAGTCGTACATGGCTTCGCAGATGCCTCTTCTTTGGCTTTTGAAGCCGCCATATACATCCAGTATATTCCAGCTAAAGGATCTGCTGATGCACAATTACTCTGTAGCAAGTCTAGAGTATCCCCCATAAAAACAGTGACAATCCCTCGTCTTCAATTATGCTCCTGTCTCCTCTTAGCAAAGTTAATGCATAAAGTTATACCGTCACTTGACATTCCAATAGAAACTGTTCTTCTCTGGAACGACTCCACAATATCACTTGCTTGGATTAAAAAATCGCCCCATCAATTGAAAACATTTGTGAGTAATAGAGAGGCTGCTATTCAAGATATCACGGACTCTTACCAGTAGCAACATGTATCATCAGAAAATAATCCTGCTGACGTCCTATCTCGAGTCTAGATGCTAAAGAACTGACCAATTTCAATTTTGCAATTTTTGGTTTTGTGGACCAAAATTTCTTCGGGACAGAATTCAGCACACAGAAAATTATCCAGTAAACCTGGAAAACAACACTGACTATAAGTCGGAATTTAAAACTGAACAGAACAGTAATTTTTCACTTAGAACTGATAATTTTTTTTATAATTGTTTATTTGCTTTAACGAATATTTTTTTAATTAATTCGTATTGCTATTTATATTTTTAGATTTATAAATAATAGTCAAAGGGGTAAGAAAAAAAAATGTGGTGTCTTATCTACAAATGAATTGAGAGTTGGAGAAGATTTCCTGATTAAACAGGTACAGTATTCAGCCTTCTCTGAAGAGCTAAAGCATTTGAGAAACCAGAGGAGCCTTCCAGGTTATACTAAATTAAAATTTCTAAATCCTTATATAGATTCCGATAATTTAATTAGAGTTGGATGTAGTCTAGACAACTCCAGTCTGACCTATGAGAGGAAACACCCTGTAGTGTCACTACATGATCATAAATTAAGCGAGATAATTTTTTTTTTACTATTTTCATTCCACATTTTTCCATTTAGGGCCACAATCATTCTTACATCATGTCCGGCAAAAATATTGGGTAATAAATGGGCGATCTTTGGCTCATAAAATAGCTCACAAATGTGTAACGTGTTTTAGAAACAAACCAATAGGGGCAAATCAAATTATGAGAAATTTGCCAGCCGAACGAGTAAATCCTAGCCCGCCATTTCAAAAATGTTCAATTGACTTTTGTGGACCCTTTATGATTAAGTATAAAAATCAGATAAAGGGGATGTATAATGAAATTTACGTTGCAATTTTTTTTGTCTCGCCACAAAGGCAATCCATTTAGATGTAGTGAAAGATTTAAAATCTGACTCATTTATTGCCACATTGAAACGATTTTTCGCTTAAAAGCTCAACCATAATAATTGGACACTTTTGTGTGTACAAATAAAGAGTTGAAGAAATCATATGCCCTTGTATGCGAACTCGATGATGCTTTGTCAAATTTTTTGGCTTCCGAGGCTGGAAATTCATCCCTCCTCGTGCACTCAATTTTGGTGTAATATGGGAGGTTGGGGTGAAGTCCTTTAAACATCATCTCAAAAGAACTTTGGGCAGTTCTCGAGTCACGCACGAAGAATTTTGGACTTTAATCACCGAAATCGAAGGGGTTCTAAATTCTCGTTCCTTAGTACCTTTGTCATCAGATCCAAATGAAATTGGAGTCTTGACCACTGCCCATTTATTGATAGGTCGACCCATAACTTCAATTCCTGAACCCAATTTGGCCAAAATTAATGATAATAAACTATCACATTTGCGAAAATTAACAAAAGTGACCCAAATTTATGGAAAAAATGGAACACTCGATATTTAGTTAATTTACAGCAACGGAATAGGTGGTATATTAACCTCTTCAGTCCCTGAGTACCCAAATGGGTACATCAGTTTAGTCCCATTTTATTAATGATACTCAAATATAAATGAAATTTCGATGTAAGAATAATATGTTTCGAATTTTAAGATTAGATGAAATGAAAATAAAACAAAAATCTCGCTCTGAAGTCAAACGAGAGAAGAAATAATTCAGTAATAAATTAAATACTGTAATAATCGCCAGTAGCCAAGAGGTTAAGAAGGACAACCTAAAGGAAGGGTGTATGGTTATCCTAAAGGAGGACAATTTACCTCCTAGCAAATGGGCATTAGGTCGTGTCATTAAAGTAATACATGGATCTTATAAAAAAGTTAATGTTTTAGATATAAAAACATCAACAGGTATAGTTAGGAGGTGTGTCTCTAAAGTTTGCCCACTTCCTTTAGACAATTGTTGAATTCTGTTATTTTGAAAGATTTAAATAATTATATTAGAGTTACCATTATTGTATATTTGTATTTGAACTGTTATTATGTATAGCAACTTATTTTGAGTTTTAAAAATTTTTAGCTTAGCTTCATAACATAAAGTGTAAACTTACTTGTCTTCGTCTCTATATATTCTTGATTAACTATTATTAACTTGTTAAATTTATTAGATTGTTACATTTATTGAATATTAATTTGATAATTATCTTGCATAATATTCAAGTGAAATTATTCTTTGTATTATAACGTATCTATTTGGCATTTTGGTAAACTTATTTTAAGTAATAATTTAAGTAATAATGTTGAAAGAAGTATAATTGTGATTTATCGAAAATAGTGTATTATTGGTTGTAGAATTGTAATTTTTATTATTTGCAATTGTTTATTGTTACATTTAGTATTATTGTTGAATGTTGGCACAAATCAACGGGGGTCGGTATGTTACGGTTTCCCCATAACCTTGGGTGTCGCGCGTCTCCTTGACGCATTCTACTGTACTTTAGGTTTGCTGTTTTGGCAACAGTTGAAAGTCGTCTGTTTTTGTTTTTTTTTTTTGGTTTATCGGCGATCATAGCGGACCTATCGTGTGTTCGCTGGATCCTTTTTCTTTAATTAAAATGTAAATAATGTGTAATTAATTTGTATATAAAGAATTTTTAAATAATATTAGTAGTAATAATTGAACCAGCGACTAAATGAGTATTTTGAAAATACTCCCATCCTATCAGTTCGTTACAAGACCCAACATAATGCAACATATGGAAATTTATGTTATCTGAAACCTTTACAGTAAAATATTCTTTTTAAACACAAACCTGAATATTTTAAAAATATTCCTTTTGTTTGTTTGAATGTAAAATAACACAACAAAATAAAGTAATGCATGCATCGTTCGCAAAAGTTCGAGTAATGAAATTTATTATGTAAATGCAAACGTCAAAAATGCTTTTGAGGCAGAATTTTATGCTTGGTGTTATTTTAAAGATTATTTCAGTTTTGCTCAGTTAAGAAAAAGCCTATCTTTGAAATGCTGAACTGTGTGGATGTAAATTTTACAAATTTAGTCATGCATTTACCGTACAAAACTATTTTGCATACGTACGTATTTTGCATTTCCAGAAATCATTTCGTTTTTAAATGAAAAATTTTCTTTTTAATATTCAGAATAAATAAATGATTGCGGAATCAGAAAACAAATTATATTTTAAAAATTTTATCAAGATAAATCTTGTTTACTTTAAGTGTATAACTTTGAAAGATTAAGTTTCATTAAAAATTGGCGAATATAAATGTAACAACCAAAGCCAAAAATATTGAACATCTGTCTTCCTTAAAAACACGTTTCCGTCGCAGTTACACATAAAATGAAACAGTGTATGCATTTTTAATCAAAAATTAAAGAATACAGTTTTCTATGTAAATGAAAAGAGAAATAAAAGTAGCAGTGCAAAATTTTATAAGTGGTTTTATTTAAGAGAATATTTTAGTTTCCATCTCTGCATGTATAGGGGGGAGGGGGGGGGGAGGAGTCAGAGAAAAGTTATATTTAGTCTTATCGTTAGAACATAAGACATAAAATTTTTTCATGTTTTAAGAAAATACTTTTGTTTTTAAAAGACAGATTTTCATTTTAGCAAGATGAAAAACTATAACAATGCGGAATCAGAACACACAACATTTTCAAATTTTATCATGTTATGGACATTTTCTTTAAAAATTTATATTTAAAACATTTAATAATGTGAATCTTACATGTTACATGGTTTGTTTCTCATATTTTTTTATTAATAACTTTTTATATTTGTATTAACGCATATTGCAAAACATGAATATTCTCCAGCTTGGTTAAACTTTTACTATTGTATGGTTCAAAAATCTTATTAGGTAATGGTTCAAGCTGCAACAAATTTATTCGACGAAAAACAAAATTGTGAATCAATATTGTGGCATTTCAAGTTTCATGTAAAATATTAAATTACGATATCTTGACTTACGTTTGCAGCTATTATAGCACCATTGTCTATTTTCTATCATGAAAATTTTAAAAGTGTAAAGGTAATCCACAACATCTATAATAGGTATTTTTACATTTTAAAGAACTTAAAAAAACAACAACTATCATCTAGTGTAATTTATTATTGCAATCTTTATAATCTTTTAATTGTAAAATAATGCTCCAACTAATACACAATTAATGCCATTATTCAGAAAATTATATATTTATTTTTATAAATTTCTAAAAGCTCTTATTTTATTGTGTTTTTTGCAGTTAATGTAAACACTGGTTGACAATGAAGCACATCATTTTATGTGATCTTGAATAGTATTTTTAAGAATTTAAGTATAATAAAACTTTTTCAAAATGAATCGATTGTAAACAAAAATAAATGTTAAATTTTTTTTCCAGCAGTAGCACTAAAACTTTCCTATACAAAACATGAACAATGAGCATACAAAAAAGGATTATGCAAAAACTTTTGAAAACATTCAATATTTTTATACACATTTAATACAGAATGCATACAGTTATACTTCGAAATTTTGCAAAACTTGCAAACGGTGACAGCTATTTAAAAATTTTTTGCAGGATTGTTATGTATAATGTCAGGAGTTTTTTTTACCGTAATTTTTTATTTTAGTTCGATTTTCAAACAATAGGTGGCGCTGACGGCGATTGAAGGCCAGGTCGACACTTCACTCAGCACTGATCACCTGGCCTTCAATCGCCGTCAGCGCCACCTATTCTTTGAAATTCGAACTAAAATAAAAAATTACGGTAAAAAAACTCCTGACATTATACATAGCCCTCCTGCAAAAAAATTTTAAATAGCTGTCACCGTTTGCAAGTTATTGAATTTTAAAATCCATCAGTCATTTTTGGGACACCCGGTAGGTGCAGTATGTCGTAAAATCGGTTTGCAGTTTGATGCGCGTTATCGGTCAGACTTAAATGCCCTCATCGGGACCACACAAATGAATCAAGTGAAACAGGGACCGAATTCTTTGACATTAGCCGTTCATATTTTTTCTCTAAATGAAAATGATGTGCTTATATTTAAAGCATTCTGAAGTAGCATTTCATTGTATTATGAATTAAAATCTGTATTACTAAAAGTTTACTTTTTTTTGCGAAAGCATGTAATTGCGTTTAGGCCCAATGTGAAGGTTTTAGGGTAACGGTTTTGGCGTCATCCTTCTCCGCCACTAAATTGCATCTCTATTCTTTCTTTTTACTCTATGATTTAAACCCCACTTCCTTACGGCATAAATTTCACTCGTCCATCTTACCCCCTCGTGGACTATACCTCACAGTTGGCGGTCCACGAGTGGGTGATTTCTTCTATCATACAATCTTTCAAATTCTAGAATTTTTGTGAAGAGATAAAAACTCCATAGTCAATGTTTTTAAATTGATTCCAATTTAAATCAAATATACCTTTTTAAAAAAGTGTACTTTAATACAGTCCTACGTTGTAAGTATCGTTATATATTAAAATATATATATATTGCATTAAATTTTAAAGGATATTTAATGAACAAATATGAATCGATGCAAATGCACTAGAATAGCTTTAAAAATATCAAGAATATCATTATAAGAATTGCCAAAGAATAACACAAAAAAAACGTACTTACATCACAGGATAGGGCAAAGGTATTAATATAACAACCCTTTTCTGCAGATGTTTCAAGAATAACAGTTTAATAAATTTGGTTTTGAACTTTAATCCTGAGAAACGTAGATGACTGTTTGGCGGTAAAATCAGTAAGACAGAAAAAATTATGCACTTGAATAGGATCATTAGAAAGATTGTCGGGAAACAGATTTATAAATAAGAATTGAAAGTTAAAGGAATTTCGGTAACGAAAAAAAAAAAAAAAAAAAAAAACAACAGAAATTCTTATATTCACAAAGAAAACTTTCTTTGTGTTACGATAACATCATATTTTGACACAGAAGTAAAATATTTATTTGCAGATTTCCTTTTATATTCGAGGTAAGTAGTTTATGTGTTACGTTTCGAACTTGTGTAACCGTTCTCTTTGGCCGTGGAATGACTTAGCTGAAATTCAAGAAAATAATTTTCGCCCCATAGTCCAGGCATTTGGTAAAAAATAAATGCAACTTTTGGTGTAGTTTTGATTTTTGGTTCCCTTTATGTTTTTTGGGTCGCTGAACACGAATCTGGCATTATCCAACAAAATTTCTCCCCGGAAACACGTTTTTTTGGCAAAACACGTGTAAAAAACGTGCCTTTTTTTCGTTTTTTCTAAATAACTTCAAGATTATGCATTTTGCATAAAAGTCATCAATACATAAATTAAAGAGCACAAAATTTACTACATTTTATGTATTTAAAGTTTTTTTCTATGATCAATGGTTTAGCCGTGAGAGAGCCGCAAAAATGAGTGTGAAAAGCAGAAAATTCTGAAAAACGTGAATTACAGCACCGTACGTCGATGAAACATGAAAAACAACCATTTTACGCAAATTTTCCCCACTTAATAATAATAAATATATTACTATTGACTATATTTTATTAATCTGATGTTCATCGTTTCTTTTATAACTAAAAAATAAATAAAAATGAGTATATCTGTGATCAAAATCTTCATTTGCTATTATAAAATAATAATAGTAATAATTTCTTAATTTGACTTTTAAATAATGTAAATAAAATAACTAAAACAGGCTTTAACTGATCCCATCTGCACTTTCCCTCTTGATTGAAGGGGTACAAGTGTGAAATAACGTTGGTCAAGCGCCCACCCCCGCATCCCATGTCCACGTTCAGTAGAATACTACCCCGCCCCCCTGTTCCCCACCAGTCTCGCCTCTGTTAGAAATATGCGTCGCACAGATCACTGGCTTATCAGGAGGACACATTCCTCTCAGTTTCCATATGCAACTGCTTACTTATAATTTAGTAATTCACTGTTTGTGTCTTCGTGAATATAGTGAACAGCTAAAGTGATTTCGCGCGATGTCGCTATGTTTTATTTGTGACTCTTCTTTAGAAGAGGGGCCGTCAGTGAAAGTTAGTCGGGGTATTGCAGCGTTAATCAAGGCAAATGCAGAAAGAAAGGATGGAAAAGCAGTTTTCCTAAAGGGGAAAACCTCAGTAGATATACATGTTAAGTGTAGAAAAGCATACGCAAATGAACGGATGATTACTGCTTATGTGAAGACAGTTGAGGAACAAAGTGCTAGCATTTCTCAAATTTTAAGATCATCAACTCCTCAGTTTAATTTTCGAACTAATTGTTTTAGATGTGGACTGTGCATTCCGGAAGAGTTCATTGCAACACAAGCGAAAAATCCACCAAGCGAACGCAATACTGTATACAGTGTGCGACACATGGGAGTACAATTCTGAAAGCAGCAAGAGCTCGCAATGATGATTATGGGCAGGCTATAATTCAGCCCATCGAGCCAGTGAATGATTTGATCGCAGCAGATGCTCAATACCACATCAAATGTTTTAAATATATTTATAGGAGGCCGAAGGTCCAAAAACAGAAGAAACGTAGTCCGTTTGCCGAGGCAATCGACAGAGCAATGCAAAGTACATATGATTACCTTAAAAATCATGATGACGAGTATCAATTCTCCATGGAAGAGCTAATGAAACAGGTTACATGGGGTTATCAAATTACTATGAGAACTATAAAGTTTAACCTCATTGAGAGATATGGAGACGACATACTGATCACAAAGAATCAGAAAAAAAGTCCATTGTGTGTTTCAAGAATATAGGAGGGAAGATACTAACTAATGCATGGTATCAGCAAACATGTAAATCTGATCGAGATGAGAGACTGCGAGTGCTTGAAGCAGCAGCAAACATTATTTGCGAAGATATCAGATAGAAGATTTGCTTCGGGAAACTGCAAAAACATCGCAATTGTGTTTGAAGACGAAGAGAATGAACTAGACTTTGAAACCGATCTGGAAATGGATTGCCCACACAATGAATCAGAGGACCCAATGGAAGGAGAAATAGTTATGCCGCAAGGTATCAAATATTTGCTATTAAAAAAACTTTTATTTATAATATTGATAGTTATAAAAACACCCACTAATTCCATTCATCTATTTTCTATTTTGTAGATGTCGGTGAAAAGCAGGGATCCTCAAATAAAAGAAAGCAAAAATAGAACTTTGTTTTTTAAGTAAATGTACTTACTAATGTACATAATTATTTTTTATTAAATAATAATTCATAATGAGTCGTCGTTTTTATTGTTAGCAACTTCATTGTAAAATATAGTCGATCATAATATCTTCAGTATCATTTAAAGTCAATCTTTGCTAAAAAATGGTCATTTTTCATGATAAATCTATGTACAGTGCCATAATTCGTATTTTCCGGATTTTTTTTTTTTTTTTTTCACACCCACATTTTGAACTTCTAGAACTTTAAGAACTGGAATCCGTGTCAGCTTTTATATGTTAAAGCCTGTTTTAGTTATTTTATTTACATTATTTAAAAGTAAATTAAGAAATTATTACTATTATTATTTTGTAATAGCAAATGAAGATTTTGATCAAAAATATGCTCATATTTATATATTTTTTAGTTATGAAAGAAACAATGAACATCAGATTAATAAAATATAGTCAATAATAGTATATTTAGTATTATTAAGTGGGAAAAATTTGCGTAAAATGGTTGTTTTTCATGTTTCAATGACGTACGGTGCTGTAATTCACGTTTTTCAGAATTTTCCTCTTTTCACACGCATTTTTGCGGCTCTCTCACGGCTAAACCATTGATCAGAGAAAAAAACTTTAAATACATAAAATGTAGGAAATTTTGTGCTATTTAATTTATGTATTGATGACTTTTATGTAAAATGTATAATTTTGAAGTTATTTAGAAAAAACGAAAAAAAGCCACGTTTTTTGAACGTTTTTTGCCAAAAAAACGTGTTTCCGGGGAGAAATTTTGTTGGATAATGCCAGATTCGTGTTCAGCGACCCAAAAAACATAAAGGGAACCAAAAATCAAAACTACACCAAAACTTGCATTTATTTGTCCTTCTTGAGCACGTAATGCCTGGACTACCATCTCAGTTTGAATAATTAACATCATGTGCATCCTCCTGCAGTGAATAAAAAAAGGAGTGTCCTTATTCACACATCGGGTCCAAAGTTTATAACTACTTTATTAGTACATGATTGAGATTTCACTACGCATTCATTTTTTACTTTTATATCTGTTAAAAACATTTAAAGTTCTCAGGGAACAGAATGCCATGATTTGTTTTTTTTTATTTATAAATATTTTCTACGCTATGTTTATTTTCTTCTACGAATAAAAATTAAGGGGGCGATAGACGTTACCACGTTCGCTGCCACTCACGCGAAAGCGCGTGATATGGGGCCAACGTTTATGGGGCCACTCACGCGCCAGAGCGTGATATGGGGTGATGTCTAATAGCCAGTCACGCGCTGTCGCGGAAAAATCTTTCACTGAATCTTTGTTATAAAGAGTAAATCGGCTTCTTAGAAAAACCCACTTCTACAGTGCGGCATTAACTATCATCACATATTCACGTAAAAAGCAACAAACGTGTTTTTTTTTTTTTTTTTTTTTTTTTTTTTAATCATAGCAATATGCAAATTTGGGCGTATATACAACCCACACAAAGCATATAGAACACCTTCAAAAAATTTTCCAAACTTATTAAAAAAATTTTATTTGTTAACGAAATTTTAAAATTTTCCTTTGCATTTTTATCATTTAAAACTTTATTCTAAACAAATTTGTGTTAGATTTTTTAATCTCTTGAATAGTTAATATTTTACAGATTTTTTTCTAAATTCCATATCGATTTCCATCAAAATTTTGCCTTTTATAGCAAATAGCTAATTAGTAAAAAATCAAATTTGTTTATCAATGAAAAAGAATTTTAAAAATCTTACACAATTTCTTTCTAAACAATATTAGGATACTTCCTTATCAATTTCATAAATATTGAAAAAAATTACGTCGCAAGGAGCATTTAAAAATCTAAAAATGCTGAAAAATTAATTTTGAGAAAAACAGATTTAAATTATATAAATACACTTACCTTTATTATTTACTTCTTAAAACCTTCATAAATGATATTTTAATAAGAAAGAACTGTTTTAGTACTATTATATTCCATAAATAGACCTTTTTTGCGACGATTTTGCTCAAATAAAGGTCCACTGTCCCCTTAAAAGGATCAGATTGGTTGAAAATTTCGATATTCGGTTTTCGGTGATTTTATACGCTTTAGAAGGTTCTGAACACGATTTGACTATTTTTGAAAATATCTGTTCGTGAATCTGTGTGTCTGTTTGTTTGAATTTGCCACAAAATTTGCGAACGCTTTGGAATATTACCTATAGTGTAGATTAGGATAAGTTTTCATGTAAAATCGTACCCTTAAGGTTGCTGCTCACTCTTTTTTTTTTTAAATTTCTGTCCGTAATTTTACGTGTATGGATGCTCGATGCATCTCTATATTCAAAATATCACCTGGAGAAATTAAAGTTTTTAAGTTCTTTTTTTTTGTGTTCTCCTTTTTAAACATGTCTATTTTTTTTCTTAGTTTTCAAAATAAACTAAACTAATTCACTTTTTATTAAAAAGTATATTTTTATGGGGATTTTTATGATTTTTTTGTGGAAAAATACACTTTTGAAAATTACTACTTCCTCATATATTTTTTAATATTTTAGTATTACTAAAATTTCTTAAATAATGTTATAGTATATGGAAACGACCTAGGGAGAGATATTTTTAATTTTCCATTTTAATCAGTTAAAAAAAGGAAAGAAATTACGCATGGTAAATTTCCTTGAATTCGTAATAATTTTCATGATTACCAATTTATGTAAAATTTTCAGGAATATTTAAAAAATATATCTATCCTTACTTTTGTTGCAAAAATTCTTTTAAGATTACAAAAACATAAACACTTTGTTTCTAAACCATTTTACCACTGAGCCATAGTATTTGGAACTTAGGCAAAATATGGAAACAGTCATTTTCAGGAAAACACATTTTAAGTGGCCGCTAGTCCTTTAAACTCTAGTGACTACAGTTTAAAAAAGCTCATTTGCTACCTGTTCCAAGTGTCAACGAGTTCTGGAAATTTGCATGGATATTCCCAAATATGTATTTTATCGTTTTCTGAGATTTAAAAAAAAAATTAACTTTTGATGATTTTTGGCCGAAAATAGGGTTCAAGTTTCCCTTAAGTGAAATGGTACTGATAATTTTGGGGCAAAATTTCCAAAAAAAGGTACAGCAAGTCGTGATTCATTTGATATACGTTATACGTATATCTCAAGTGTATCTGACCAAAGGTCAACGAAACAGCAAATTTAGAATTTTCAAAATAGTAACATAAAAACTTTGAATTTAGATCGCTGTCATCTAAGAAAAGTTTCTAAAATTAAAATATTTATTCGAAATTATGCTTATGTCACCGCTGTAAATACACAAAATTTAACGAAACTTCACGCTTAACATCCTAAATAGAGAAAAAACACTGTACAATAAACTATTTATTAAATCGATATAAACCTTGTACTCTTTAAATATTTTATTTGATTTGATTTATAAATATGAAAGTTTTGTGATGGTCACCACTTATTTGTTTAAATATATATTTATATACGTAATATTTTCTTAACTGTGGATTCCTTAAAATCTAACAATTATTTTTATAATAAAAGTTAATAATTTAAGCTCTATTTAAAAAGAATTTAAGAAAAAGAAGAACTTAAAAAAATAACGGTTTTTCCATTTTTTAAAAAAATTTTAATACAAAAAAACCCTAAAAATTATTTTGTTTTCGGTATTGATAAAAATATTTTTAATTTTGATTAAATATTTTTTGTGATTTAAATGGAGTTGTTTGTTTCAGCAGTAGAATTATGTCTGTCACACCTCCTTTAATTCTCACCTCTTTACCCATACATTATACACTGTAAAAAAAAAATTCAAGAGGTTACTAAAAAATTTTTAGTAAATTTGTATTCCACAGAATTTTTTAGTAACCATTACAAACTTTTTTTTTGCAAGTGAAACAAGCATTTCTTTTGTAAACTGAACAAAAGGATTTTTTGTATAACTAACTTAAAAATTTTTAGTATGAGCCACAAAGCAAATTTTAGTAATAGCTAAAAAAATTACTTTTAATAACCATTACGTGCAACCGAAGCGGAGGAGCTTCCTTCGAGCTGCATCCAGACATCTGAAGCGGAAGATTTTCGGCAAAACCGCAATAGATGGCAGCACTAAACATTCTTAACTGCTCCGACAGGATTTTCATAATCCCTTTATTAACGAGACACTACAGACATTCGGGGTGTATTTGGCGGTGGCAAGTTTCGAACCAAACCTTTTAGCCTGGAATCCGTTACTATAACCACTATGCTATCAAGGTCACACCAGCTGAGTTTTAGTAAGAGCTATTAAAAATATAAAACTATTAACTCTATTCGTTGCTAACTTTTTTCTAGTAATTCTTACAGATTTTCTAGTAACCGACTAAGATTACTAAAAATTTTTTAGTAATTACAAGGATCACTAAAGTTTTTTTAGTAGATCGACCTTTTTTTTTTACAGTGTACGTCATTTTCAATTATAGATAGCAGTATATTGGCACCACATTCTATTTCCCTTGATATTTTATTTCCCTTTATTTCCCTTTTATATACCTTTATGTCCCTTGATAGTTAACAAAATAGATGACTTGCAAACAAGTCATCTATTTTGTTAACTTAAGCTATAAAAAGTTCTGAGACTTTAATTGAGAAACAAGAAGAGAGATTTTGTTTTTAAAAAGTCCTTCCGGCAATGCCGGGAAGAAGAGGTAGCTTTCATATACTTATATATTTATTTATTTATTTTAAAGTAAGTTACATTGTTCAAAAATTCTAAGCTCAAATCAGTGGAAATAATCTAATAAAATTAGTGATTTTATAAGATTGAATACTAGTTTTTCTCAAGACTGAATATTAATAGGAATTTTTAGAAATTAGTCATCTTTTATTCAACCTGGTTTTATTTTAAGCGATTTAGAGAGTCGCCAAACTCCGCGATATCATAAAGTGTATGCCATTTTAAAGCAACATGATGGATAGTTCAGATCAGACCGTTTCAAAATGTCAGCCATAAGCAAAATTCAAAGTGCTATAACTCAATCATTTTTCAAGATATAGACAAAATAAAAAGTGTTCTGGAATCGTTGTTTTAAGTTTTAACACGTAAAAGAAAAATATTTTACAACTTTTAATTTTTTCGCATTTAATTTTAAATTTAAATTTTTTTTAAAAATTTAAAATGGCCACAATTTTGAAACAAAATTTTGGATGACGCTGGCCAACGAACTCGGTCGAGACATTTGTATGTACTATGTACATACCAAGTTTCATTGAAATCGGTTCATAAATACGCGTGTTTTCACGTGACAAAAACCAGATCGTTTCAAAATGTCAGCCATAAAAAAAGTTCAAAGTGCTATAACTCACTCATTTTGTAAGATATAGACAAAATAAAAAGTGTTCTGGAATTTTTGTTTTAAGTTCTAACACGTAAAAGAAAAATATTTTTGAAATTTTTATTTTTTCGAATTTAATTTTAAATTTTAAAAAAAAATTAAAATGGCCACCATTTTGAAATAAAATGGCGGATGATGCTGGCCAACGAACTCGGTCGAGACATTTGTATGCACTATATAGAGACCAAGTTTCATTGAAATCGGTTCATAAATACGCGTGTTATCACGTGACAAAAATCAGATCGTTTCAAAATGTCAGCCATAAGAAAAATTCAAAGTGCTATAACTCAATCATTTTGTAAGATATAGACAAAATAAAAAGTGTTCTGGAATCGTTGTTTTAAGTTTTAACACGTAAAATAAAAATATTTTTCAAAATTTGATTTTTTCGCATTTAATTTTAAATTTTAAATTTTTTAAAAAATTTAAAATGGCCGCCATTTTGAAACAAAATGGCGGATGATGCCGACCAACGAACTCGGTCGAGACATTTGTATGTACTATGTACATACCAAGTTTCATTCAAATCGGTTCATAAATACGTTAGTTATCGCATGACAAAAATCAGATATTTATATATATATATATTGTTATATATATATATATATATATATATATATATATATATATATATATATATATATGTCAACATTTGAACGGAGGGTGGTTTTGGGGTCTGGGGGTCATGATCGGTGAAAATATACCAAAATTTTCCGGAAGTGCTTTCCTCCGGACGGCTGCAATAGGTAGCTTTTTACTTTTTGTAATGAAAGCTACATAAAATCATGTGTGATAATTGAGAACTCTCACCACCGTGAATTTGAATTTCAGATACATAAATATTGAAAAAATACAAGTCTGCTTGTTTTAATATGCTTAACATGTGCAAATTGTAATTCCAAAAACTGAATTTATTTTCCATAAATATATATTGCTTTTTGTAACCTTTATATAAAGCTCAAGTAGTAAATTTATTTAAAAAATATGTAATAATTTGTTTATTTTTAAAGAATGACATGAATGAATAAAACAGTGCAATATACATTTTTTTATTTCTAAATTAATCACGAGATTTCAATTGTAAGTTAAATACTTAATTTTTTGACAAAAGCGTATTAAAGCTTTTTATTAAAATATCTTTATTATTTCCGATTGCTAAGAAATTATAAGTTTAAAGCATTAAAAACAAAAAATATATGCATAGATATTCATGACACTGTTGACATGTTTCGAATCTACTTGAGTCGTTTTCAAATAAAACGACTGAGATTTGATAGATATTTTTAAAAAAAGAGTCGGTTAGAATAGAAATTTATCAACTATTAAATAAATCTAATTTACCGTTTTTAATTTTTATACATACATCTTTTTTAGCAATTAGAAAAATTATATTATTACAAGGTATTAATTTGCTATATATTGATATTACTTTTATCTTTAAAAATTTATTTTATACATTTAAGACTTTAAAATGCTACATTGTTGCATGTTACCAGAACTTTGGCATATTTTAACGAACATTTATTGCTGGATATTTAAATCTACTGTGTTTTTTAATACCCGAAAATTAAGCCCAGTTGCATAAAATTTAGGGCAATTTATCGCCTGATGCTGCCTAAATGGAAAATACTTTCAAAGTAATGTATTAATTAATATTTAAGTAAAAAAAAATATTTAAACGCTGTATCGTCATAAGAAACACACTTTGGTACATAATTTTTTAAAAATAGCATATCAGAATGCAGGTTACAAATCGATTCCGAAGATCCATCTTTTCATACAAAATTCGCCTTTCTTTAAATAAGAAAAGTGCAGAAAACATTGTTAAAAATATTTACGATAATCACCAGCGTATTACATAAGTAAAAACAATATTAAACACACATTAAATATATAGATACGCACGTTTCAGACTTATTC
Source organism: Maratus speculifer (assembly GCA_964019185.1). Taxonomy (NCBI): domain Eukaryota; kingdom Metazoa; phylum Arthropoda; class Arachnida; order Araneae; family Salticidae; genus Maratus; species Maratus speculifer. Next base: position 110,839,685 of record OZ025298.1, on the reverse strand, counting down.
AAGCAAGCCATCATCAGGGGATGTACTTGATTAACACTTATTTTGTCCATGTAAGATGGTTGTGTTTAACAAAAAAATTTAGAATTAGTTCTTTGGAAACAAAACATTTTCGATCAAGCTATTAAGGTAAAATTCACTATTTTTATGTTTATTAAATATTTAAAAATATTAATATAAATAAATTTGCAGAGTTTTAAGCAGAGAAAATTAATTAATTCAAGCCTATTTAATTACAAAATATTTAAAAACCCAAATTTGCACATAGGGTGCGCACCATAAAATATCCAGTTTTATCTGAAAATTTGAAGCCCCACCAGTGGCCGAGAGGTACGGACCTCTCAACTGGTAGACGGCAGTTGTTGGGTTCGAACCCAATCGCGGCTGTCGGCCTAACCGTTTGGAGTTTTAATGGTTTTCTACGAACCTTGCGTAAATACGGGTTAGGTTCCCTTAGAAAGACCCCCACGAAGGGCACTCCTTCCTGGTCCTATATCCCTAGCGTAGATAATCGGACGACAAAAAATAAAATAAATAAAAAACTGAAAATTTGAAATTTATTTTATTCTTTTTTTTTTTTACTATTTTTCCCATTATTGCAACGATCTATCGATTTCAAATAATTTTTTTATTACATAAAAATAGAAAAAATCGTGCAGTGAAGGGTTAATAAACATTAACCTGAAAACTTTTCTGCAAAAGATTACAAAACACCAAAAACAGTATTGTATCGGATATGGTGCCATGTATTGATAGGCTGTAATGATATTATCAAAGTTAAGATGGAAAAAATATTTAACTTAAAAAATGCATTTCTTAAAAAAAAATTACGAAATTTTAAATACCTGAATTAAGATATTATAATTGCAAATTTCCTCAGATTAATTTCTATAGACCCTGTTATAATTTTCATTATAAAAAGGCATTATTGAAACTATATATTCATGATGCATAATTATTTTTTTCTCACATTATAATGTAATTATTCCGAAATGTAAAGGATGAATAAGATAGAAGGAAATAGATTTCACATAAACAATTTGAAACATGATGACCGTTATCACTCAAAATTTAATCGCCCCCCCCCCCCTTCAAAAAAAAAATCGTGAAACAGGGTGCGAAATTTTTGACATTTTTTCTCTGAAGGAAAATCATATGCTTATATTCGAGCATTCTTAAACGGCATTTCGATGTATTAGGAATTAAAAACTATATTAATTTTTTTTCAAAAGCACGTGATTGTGTTTGGGCCGAATGTAACGTATTTTAGGGCTAAATTTTTGGCGCCACCTCCAGATACCACACTTCCTCTCTATTCTTTCTCTTTACTCTGTGCCTAAATGGACAATCCAGAAGTTTGACAATGTTTTTGTGCCAAAATTCCTAACGCAATCGTATATAGGTGCTCTATAATCAAACATCTGAAATTTGGGAACAAAACCGTTTCAATTTAGAGTTGTTCTAGAATATCCACCGCATTTTAATAATTCATCTTTATAGAGTTTCGTTCATCTGACGGAACCCTATTAGTCTGTTTCTTTGTCTGTCCATCACAGAGTCCGTAAAAAAATAAAATAAAATAAATAAATAAATAAATAAAAACTGTATAAGTCAGATACTTCAAATTTTGTGTGCTTACACAAAATACCTCGTGTCACTCGACAAATCCTAAAATTAAAAAAAATCTATTATTTTAATTAAATAATTTCTTTCAATGCCATCCGTTCATTTTTTAGGTTAATAGATATGCTTAATTCGAACGTTTTGCATGCAGGCATCATGTCATAGGGGAAAAGCATCTCGCTAGTAAACAGAATGTTCATATTTCCATCCGGGAACTAGAATTTTTTATCCTAAGATAGATTTATTAAGAAGAAATTTTGTATTATTGCCCAATTTAAGAGTTTATATTATTAGGTTTCGTTCATCTGACAGTCATGATATTTTTTTGAAGATCAATTTTCTTTCTATGTGAAATAGTTTAGCGATTCTATAATGATTTTCCATTTAAATTTAATTATTATTATTATTATTATTATTATTATTATTATTATTATTTTATTTTTTTCTTTTAGAATTTTAAGATTTTATTTATAAATCCGCTATTTTTTTATTTTTTTTTCGGATAAAAAAAAATAGAACTTTTGTTTTTATTTGAATGATTTGAATGGAACATTTTTAATTTGATTAAAATAAATAACTTCCTTGTATAATTTCTCAAAACCAAATCCCTCTATTTTCAATGCATTCATTTAAAAATTCACAGACATGTTATTGGCAAAATTAAATTGTTATATTCAAAATTTGGAGATAAAATAAAAAGAAAATTTTAAAATGATTCATTTTTTTAATTTTTAAAATAACAAAAACTTGTATGTTTTAAAATGTGCCATGCACATTTATTTTGCATAAAATACGACAATATTTATTCATGAGATACTTTTTACAAATTAGAATGGAAAATGGCATAAATTGTAAAAGTTGACTGAATATATAATTAGGAAAAAAAATTATAGTAATGTTTCACCCCCCCTCCACACACAAAAAAATATAGTTATATTTATTCATATTCACATAAATATCAACATTCAAATATTCTGAAATGCAACTTTTTATGCTAACACTTATTTATTATTGTTCAGAAAATATAAAGTGTATTTTTTAAAAGATTATGATAATTAAGAATGAACATGGAATGTTTCAAAGGTTAGAAATGTGCGAAATTTTTAATTAAAACAGCAACAAGAAAACAGCATTTTAAATAAAACAAACTGCATAAATATATACAGTTATTTTACAAATATAAAACATTATAATTTTTACGAAGAAGCTTCAGAATTGAAATTTTCTTTTTGCATCAGATAGATTAGCGTCTATTTTCATAATTCTTGAAAAGGAAAAAAACCTATTCATTGTCAAATTTTGTATTTTGAACATCTTATGAACATGCATCTATCTCCTTAAAAATAATGTTTTTTTTTTTTAATTCGTACGAAGTTGAAAATATAACGATTTTTTGGCGACTTGCCACTTGTTCCAGCTAATAAAAAGTACATTTGAATTAATTCATTAATTTGCAAATAAGTTTTGTATTTTAGAAATTTTAAAGTTTAAACATAGTTCTTGTTAATAATAAAGCACACTTCCTTTGAGTAGGGGAAAGTGGGGTACATTGATACAGCTTTTTTTTTTTTTTTTTTTTTTTTTTTTTTTTTTTTTTGTGTGTGTCTAGAAAGCAGAAATGTCAAGTTATTTTTCCATGTAATGTCAGAAAAACCTGTATAGTGTGTTATAAAAATGTACAATCGTTGTTTTACATATTATTTTTGCATGTAATTTTTAAAAAATCAAAAAAAAGTAATTTGTATCAATTTCCCCTATCCCCGGGGCAGATTGATACACTTTGATACGTCTGGGAAAAATGGAGACAAAATAACATCAATGCATATTTTTCATAAAAAAAATAGTTAGCAAACCATTCTATAATATTTTTAAAAATTCAAATCACCCGCACTTTATTTGTAAGCAATAGTAAAGCAATCAAAATGAAAAATTTAAAGTTTAAACATAGTTCTTGTTAATAATAAAGCACACTTCCTTTGAGTAGGGGAAAGTGGGGTATATTGATACAGCTTTTTTTTTTTTTTTTTTTTTTTTTTTTTTTTTTTTTTGTGTGTGTGTGTGTGTGTCTCGAAAGCAGAAATGTCAAGTTATTTTTCCTTGTAATGTCAGTAAAACCTGTATAGTGTGTTATAAAAATGTACAATCGTTGTTTTACATATTATTTTTGCATGTAATTTTTAAAAAATCAAAAAAAAGTAATTTGTATCAATTTCCCCTATCCCCGGGGCAGATTGATACACTTTGATACGTCTGGGAAAAATGGAGACAAAATAACATCAATGCATATTTTTCATAAAAAAATAGTTAGCAAACCATTCTATAATATTTTAAAAAATTCAAATCACCCGCACTTTATTTGTAAGCAATAGTAAAGCAATCAAAATGAAATGTTTAATGATCTAATATTCTGGCTGTTCCTTGTCTGATTGTTGGCAGTAATAACTTGGTCATATCTGATACTTCAATCCTAGCATTATCTTCTTTCATAGGAAAGATGAAAAATTACCAGGTTTTCTGTTTATAAATCGGTTTATAAACAGAAAATAAAGGGTAACTATATTAAAAATTATATTTATAACATAATTATCCTGTGCTGTTCTGCAGCTTGTTTCTCTTACGTAACACTTTTCATGTAGAAAATACTTTTTTCTCTGGAGAATTGATATAAATTTGAGATTTTTTAAGCTGCCGTCTTTTTTTTTAATTAGTTCTACTACCACTATATGTTGGGTAAGTTCGTACGTCTTCTATTTGCAAAAATACTGTAAAATGTTCTAATATAAAGGAATTAAAATTATTTCACTTCAATAAAAACTAATATTAAAATTTTTTAGCGAAAATGGTTGGATTAAGGAGTGCATTGTAAAAAAAATAATAAAAGGTAATGAAAAAATGAACTAGAAAAATATTTAGGTTGTATCAATGCGCCCCGACAAAGACTGTATCAGTGTGCCCCATACAGCCATTTTGAATAAAATGAGTCTCAAATCCAATACTTCATACTTTATCTAACAATAAAAAACCAGAAACTGATAGAGAGTAGCTTTACTTGCCAGAGAGATTTTTTTTTCGGTTGAAAACACTGTAACAATTGTATAATACCATTTCAATTGTACAACTCAAATTTACTTTTGACCTTCAAAAACAATAAATCACCCGTCCCATTTCATCAAACTACTGAATCATTCCAAAATTTTCTGTATATAGTTGAGCGCACTGTATCACCTTTTAAAGCTGTTGTGAAACTTCCTGTGATGACCCTGTGTGCAGTACAGGGGGTGTATCAATGTTCCCCATGTATCAATGTCCCCCACTTCCCCCTACTGAAAAAAATAGCACTTCAACAGTAAAGAAAAACTAGTTGTAGGTGGCATCCAAAAACGTTCTTCTATCTCATAAATATAAATATTATAAAATTTGCTATCACAGTACCAAAATTTAAATGGAAATCCATTTCAATAATAAGAATTCTAAAGATATGAATTCCGAGTATTAGTTCTTGAGATATGACTACGGCTAAAATCGTGCAAATCCTACAAAATGCAGCTTACCAGCTCTATTTATTGGGCGATTAATACCAAAACCTAATCAGCAACAACTTGCGTCAACCTTTAACTGAATTCTAAGTTTATTAAAATTCCGTGAATTAATTATAGAGATAGAGTTATTACGGAAATCGCAAAATATGCAGCACTTAAGTACCACCTGTTAAGAGATTTACACCAAAATGTAGGAAAAAAAAACAAATCATGTCAAAGACTAACGGAATCTGAAGTTTGATGAAAATCCGTGCATTGATCAAATCCGGAGATTGAGCGATTTCAGAAATCGTGAAAATTCGCTTAACAAGTGACGCTGTATAACAGCCTCATCTGTCGAGGGATTTAAAATATTAACTTATCAGCACCAATAAATATTAAAGACTAACTAAATATGAAATTCTATTAACTTCCAAATATTAGTTTTGTGATAAAGTGCCCACAAAACTTTGTGTCACGTATACACATACAAAATTACATATAGACATTTTGTAAAAAGATGTCTTTTGGGTTCTTTGATTCCTAAAATGTAAAAAACGTGAAGACCATTTTCAACATAGTGCCAAGTCCGTTACCAAATGTCTAGTATCGCACGGTTTTTCAATGATTGTACTTTTTTCACCATTCTACTTTTATTTCATATTCAACTAAGAAACAAATATATTTTCTTAAAATATAATAATTTACATGATTATATACTTTAAATATTAGAAAAAGTTCTTGTATAATTTCTATGTGATCAAAATCTTGTGAATAGAATTGTCTCTCATTTCAGTTTTATTTAAGTTATAATCATTGATAAATATCATGTTTTGAAATTTAGGGACATAAGTTACTTCAAAGTCAATTGATTTTAGGAAATTTAATAAATTTAAAACTGAGTATTTTCAGATTTTGTATGGTAATGGACTTGACAATTTGCCTTACAAGACAAATTTAAATAGCATTTACATATTATATTATAAGGCAAAGTGCGCAACCAATTTTTTTTCCTGTACCTTAAACATTTATTTTAACGCATGCCTCCATTTTTAAAATTTATTAATAAATTTGAAAAATAAAAATAAAATTCTGAAATGTAAGTGAATGATAAAAATGACACGAGAATAAAAATATTCTCAAATTCCTTACTTTTTCTTGTAAAGAAAAAAGAAAGTAAAAAATATTTCGGTAGAAAATAATCCATTTATTTTAGAATATACTATTCTATGCCTTAAATTATCCTGCAAGATTTTAAGCTTGGATTTATTGTCGCTTTTATCGGTTTTACTATCCTATTTATGATACAAATTCAAGTCGTTGGAATTTGATAGGCACATGTCGAGGTCTTTTCTAAAGCAAAATAAACTAGTCTCCAACAGGATTTTTCAATTTTATTTCAAGAGTAATATGGAAACAAGCCAAACTTCTTGGAATACTTTGCCATTCAGGACTATACATTAAATTTTATTATCAAAATGGCAGTAGTAAAAAAAGATTTCTTAGTATAAAGTTATATTCTTATTCCCTAATTTTCTCGACTAGTATTTTGAAAAAAAAAATAATCGTTAATTATAACTTTTCAAAGTATAGTAACAATGGTTTGCTGTTAATTTTTTGCAAATTCTAAATTTAGAAAAATAGATATAGTTTACGAATGGGCGTACGTAAAAAAATAATGTTTTTCTTTATGAACTTTTATTTTACTCATTTTATGCACTATTTATTTTCGTATTGCACGGATTTTCCCCAAGCTTCAGATTCAGTTAATCCTTGATATGAATTGATTCTATAATATTTAATAAGTGACATCACAATACAAACTAAGCGTAGAACTAAAGAATAAAAAGGGTACAAATGGGAAATCGAATCCGGAAGCCTTGGAATATAATTTCATCATACCCCCGCTCTAGCATTTAAGCTACGAGAACGGTACCCAGATTAGCATTTCTCACTCATATTATTATATATATCAACTGATTCTCTTTATGTTTTGGTTTCAATCGCTCAACAAGTGGTGCACTTATGCTTATTTTTTTCCGATTCCTGTCATATCTTTATCTCAAAAACTAATGCACAAATTTTCCAGAAGCTTCCGATTCAAGAATATCTTGAAAAATATAATTGCTGATTAAGTTTTGGTGTAAATCGAGCAACAGGTTGTGTTTATGCTGCTTTTTACCCGATATCCGCAAATGTGTTATTCTGAATACTGAAGCACGGGATTTCATACCTTTAGAATCTTCACGATGGCTAAAGATTCTTCTTTAATTTAGGAACTATGACAGCGAATTTTGAAGTATGTATGAGATAGAAGGATGCTTTGAGATTGCCACATCCGACAAATTTTACTTTTATTTATGTGTATTTTTCTCCGAAAGCATTCAAATTTGTTAAAGAAATAAAAAAAAAACCACAATTGGATGCAAATATTAATTAAGATTAATGTTATATTTTATGTAAGTGCGAATCTTAAATATAACTTTAACTTTAATAAATGTGATGACCTTTAAATGCAAGAAAGTTCTTTTTCAGAAAATCTTAAAGCAAAAATTGTATATAAATGTGACATAATTAAACATTCATTTTCAGGAAGAAATCTCGAAACATATTACAGCATTTAAAAAAGAATTTTTCCAGAAGAATTTCTCATTGCAATATTCAAATGTAATTTTTAAACTCTCTTAATAATCCCTAAATGTGGAAAATATTCATCAATTGAGATAAACGTTTGTTTGTTTTATCTTCATACATCAAACTAGGGGAACCTGTACCCTATGAGCTAAGCTCGTCATACCCCCGCTGAAACACAACAAATTCTAAAAACATGGCATTTGGATAGGCTTTTTAAAAATTCAGAAACACTAAATTACAATTATTTTGTTGTTGTTTAAAGAATGTTGCGATCACACTCTAAACGAATTTTGATTCACTTCCCTTTGATTCGGGAATATTAAAGTCGAATCACTTTCTGCTAAACATCAATTGGCTATTTACATGCTTGTATCAACAAGATCAGTTACATAGGTAAATACATAGAGTACATTAAACAAATGCATTATGAATCAGGATTCGTTTTTTGTATTCAAAAGCATAGTGCGAATTATACGCCAGAGCGTATTATACATGAGTAAATACAGCATATTATGCTAAAATCAAATTATATCGAATAAATATATGATAAATTATATTGAATGAATTTTTAGGCATTATTTAATGATTCATATTTACACACATATGTATACGCACCGTAAATATATATATATATATATATATATATACACTCAAGAGCCAAAACATTATGACCACCTGTCATTAACGAGTTGTTCCACCTTTGGCGCGCAACACAGCTTCAACCCGCCTTGGCATGGATGCCACAATTCCTTGGTAGATGGCCGGAGACAGATTCTACCAGGTGTTTAAGCAACGGTCACGCAAATCCGAGATATTGCGATTTGGTGTTCTATGAGCTGCCGTCCCATGAATCCCAAATATGTTCTATCGGATTGAGATCCGGTGAGTTAGGAGGCCAGGACATTAACTGGAATTCAGCATCATGCTCCTGGAATCACTCCATCACAATTTTAGTCGTGTGGCACACTGCGTTGCCCTGTTGGATCATTCCATTTCCGGCTGCAAAAACAGAGGCCATGTAAGGGTGCAACTGGTTCGCAATGATGTTCAGATACCCTGTAGTATTCATGGCCTGCTCTACCACAACCACGGGCCCCAAAGACGCCCAAGAGAACATCCCCCAAAACATTATACAGCCACCACCGGCCTATGTATGACCTACAGTACATTGAGGGAGCAACTGTTTGCCTGGAAGACGGCGTATCCTGACACGGCCATCGGCATGATGAATTACAAACCGTGATTCATCGGACCAGGCAATTCTCTCCCACTGATCCATGGACCAGTCGGGATGTTCCCGGGCCCAGCGCAGGCGCAGTTGGAGATAACGCTTGGTTAGCAAAGGCACACGAGTGGGACGTTTGCTGCGTAGCCCCATATCCAACAGTGTCCGCTGAATAGTGTGCTCTGATACTATTCTACTTGGCCCTGCGTTGTATTGGGCTGTCAGCTGAGCCACTGTCTAGCTCCGGTTTTGCTTCACCATGCGAGACCTTTTTCTTTGATAGCGTGTGGGCGTCCAACACCGTGTCGTCTACTGCTGGTTTCACCGTCATTCACCCACTTTGCATACGTACTAACTACTATAGATCGCGAACAACTCACGAGTTGTACAATTTCGAAAATACTTGTTCCGAGCCTTCGAGCCATTACAATCTGCCCTCTATCAAAGTCGCTTAGATCCGCAGTCTTTCCCATCACACATAGAAGTAAGTGAAAGAATGATTCTTCAGATTCTCCAGCAGCAGTTAAATACCACTTCCACCAGATCACGTGTTTTCCACGTCATCCAGGCGAGTTCATTGCAAAATGTAGGGGTGGTCATAATGTTTTGGCTCTTGAGTGTATATTCATATATACTCACAGTGTGATATTATTACACTGTTTTTGTGGTTAGATAAATTTAAATTTGCAAACATTTTTTGAGTATTCCATTTTTCTATTTGTCTGGAAAGAAAAGTTTTTTGAATTATTTGAGAAGGTCTTGAAAGATTCTTTCTCCAATTTTGAGAGCTTATGGAAATTTATTACACATTATTTATGATTCAGTGCCAGTGAGAAATAAAAATGATAATACATTGAGCTCAGATACATGGAAAACTCCCATTTTCAAAGGTATTTAAGAATTTTTTTTCTTTCAAAAAGAAAAATGTAAGTTTTAAATGTATCAACACTCCACATACCTGTTTTCTAAACCGGATTTTTTTTTTATTATTATTTTTTTATTTTTTTTTTAAGTATAATGCACAGAGAAATCTATTTTCTTTTGCACAGTTTAAAAGATATATTTGATTAAAAAGTTTAAAATTGCTTGTGAACAAATTAAAAGAAAAAAAATCTTTCTTACTTAAATTTAACACGTTCGCTGAAGATGTGATGATAGTTAATGTCGCACTGTAGAAATGGGTTTTTTCCCAGAAGCCGATTTACTTTTTATAACAAAGATTAGTGAAATATTTTCCCACCCCAGCGCGTAACTGGCTACTGGACATCACCCCACATCACGCGCTGGCACGTGAGTGGCTTCTTAACGTTGGCGCCTTATCACGCGCTATCGTGTGAGTGGCAGCGAACGTGTTAAAATCAACATGTTTGAAAACTTGTTAGGTCGGTTTTAAAAACTTCATTTTCCTTAATTGTATATTTGTTTATGACTGCAATCTAATGAGAGAAACTTACAGATATGTTTTGTCGTAACTTCAATGATCCTATTTTTTAACATAAAATAAAATAAATAAATAAATAAAATAACTGAAAATTGTTTTTTTTTGTTTTTTTTTTTTACTATTTTGTCTCTGTTTGTTATTTTATTTGTAATTTATTTTTTTGCGGAAAATTTGAATAGTGTAAATACATATATTAGAATAAATACGACAATATAACATAGTTTAAATACCTGTAGTTTAAATAATATTAACTAGCAATAATAATTTTTAAAAAATACTGCAGTTTACTGAAAATTTTACTTAAGGGTCAGTTCTTTTATGCGAACAGACCCACTCGCTAATGCTATTTCTGTGGAAAAAATTTATAAAGTTATCTTGGTTGCATTTCAATATTTTCAATTTTTTTTTGTTAGTTGTACAAAGATTGTTTTATATTTTTTCGATTTTGGCTGCGTATTTTTTTTTTTTTTTTTGGAGGATGCTTTTACTTTCAAAATCTGCTAATAAAATGAAAGTGTCCTCATTAAAAATACCCGTAAACTCAAAAAGTAAAAACGACCCTCGTACTGATCAATCTCAGCTATTCAATGATAAATAAATCATTTAAAAATGTTGAAATGCAATCGAGATATCTTTATAAGTTTCTTCCATAGGAATAACACCAGTGAACGGATCTTATCACTTGCGTGAAGTAATCTTCTAACCATACATCATTACTGGTACGAAAATGCGCAGTTTTGGTTTCCCGAAAAACAGTTTTGAAGCACCTGATTTGTGTCATTTGCGAAAAAGCAGCGTAAAGTGCTCTTTAACCATAACGAAATCAGCATTGAGCTGTATAAGAATTATGACACAAATATAATATAATTGTACTTATTTTATTTTACATAATATGTTATTTTCATATACTTTGAGTACATTTTAGTCCTTTTAATTAGTGATTTTATGTGTTGGAGCATTCCATTTTAACTTACGTTTCATTTAGAACAATTTACTGCAGCAATTTTAATTATATAACATTAAAAAATATTCAAATGTAAAATTAACGTGATTTGTCAATGAAACCTGTTTAAGGACAAATTTGGATGAAATATACCTAAAAAAATGAAAATTAGACTTTATATGATACCTTGCATTCCTTTTTCAGCAATGGCAGTTACCATAGCAAATATAACTGCCAAAATTAAAAAAATAACATTAAATTCGGTTAATTTTCATTTAAATTGGCCTTTGAATAAATTTAGTTAGCAAAGTAGGTTAAATTTGCATTTTGAATAATTTTTTTGTATGTGTTATATTACTAAAATTACCGATAATAGTTTTAAATGTAACATAAGTTACCATGGAATGACTCTGCTCCAGTTGGAATCGAAATCATAGAGATGTTCAGTGCAAACTTTTATACGAATAATGTAGACATAATGTCTAGAAATTTTCTTGAAATAGGAAAATCGATGAATATTTTACGGTTAACAGTTTAGGCTGGGTTGCAGATTGTATTTATGGTCATGCATGAACACTCGGATGGCGGATTAACTTCACTCCAGTACCCCTTTGAATGTAGAAGTTTAAGGTTGCGTTTAAACGCTTCTTTTGCCATCCTTCTACATTTTCCCAGGAAATCTTGCGTTTTGAGCCCTTCTACGGTGTATTTAAAAATAATGCGAAGAATCAACAATGGGTCAGGAGATAAGGAGTTTAACTCAACTTGACGGGAACGTTCCTTGTTAGCATAACATCAGCAAATTTCTTTTTAAAGTCCTTAAAAAACACTGCTTTGCCGCAAATCAATAACAGTAGAATATTAAGATCTATAGATAAGAGCAGATCTATTCGCCCAGTTAATGATGAACTTCAAATGGTTATTCATGAAAAGGAAACATCCATTTGGTATTCTGCGCTCTTAAAGATAAAGTTTTATATCCGTGCTTATAAGATGTTTAGCGGTTTCTGGACACACACATTATTATTATTCAATTCTTATTACATATGAACATTGTTTGATTGTTTATCTTCTGATCAATTTTTATAACTATTGCCAACGTAATTTCGGGTGTTATTCTACTTTGATGTGAAAATGTTCCCAACTTAGATATGATGTTCCTGACCAGACAGACACAGAATTTTAAATAAATATACATCTTAAATATTATGTGATCTGGATATTAATAATTTAAATAACCACAAAACTAAAACTTGCTCTAAAAATAGTTAATCATCTATTATAAAGGTATGCCTAGCTCACAGGAATCAGTCAATGAGCAGTTCTTGAGAAAATGGCTATTTTTTACATAGTCATTAATTTACATTACTTTACTACTTTTACTTTAATTACACTTGTATTACTTTTATTTTTTATTTGTTTTAAGTCTTTTCCATGCCTTTATCCGTCTTTCAATTTTCAATTTCTCAACTATGAAAAACATCTTTGATTTCTACTTGAGACATTCTACTTCCAATTTTCAGAGTTTAAAGGAAAATTTATTTGGTATTATTCATGATTCACTTTCAGTGAGAAGTAAAAATGATATCGTTTTGAGTTATGATAATTTCTGCAAAACTTCAATTTACAAAGATATTTAAGGATACTTTTTAGTAATAAAAATGTACTTTTTTAAAAGCATAAAAGAAATACAGCGTAGATGACTTTTTTTAAAACCGAATTTTTAAAAAAATATATAATGAGTTTGAGGATTCTATTTTCTTGTGCAGATTTCAAAAGTTTTTGAAGTAGTTACTTTAATTTAAAACTTCCATTTAGTGAAAACTGTGAGAGAAAATATATATATATATTTAAAATAAAAATGTTTAGCTGAAAGTAAAACACAAAATGTTTCAAACATAGAAAATATGATTTTATTTTTCAAAAGAAAATTACTTTCATATTTAAAAGTAAAACTTTTTTTAATAGTTACTCTATTATGTTTTAAAATATTTTCTACTAAGAAAATGCTTTATCATTATTTTTTTCTTGAGATTTCTTTATGACTATAAAAAATAAATAGCAAAGCACACTTTTCTTACCACAAACAATACATCTAATAATATTGTACGAGAATATTTTGCCAATAGACTATTCAGTGGAAATACTTTCAATGAAATAAGATTATATCGAAAATCTTCGCAATAAAATAACAATATCGGAGAAATACAGATTTTATATTGAAAATATTAGCGAATATACTATTTAATGTTGAAAACATATATCTTGGCTATATTTGAAAAAAAAATGCTACACAACAATTTTAGGACGATACTTCATGGGAATCCGGGGAAGGATATAAGCTATGTATCACATTTGCTGGTTTAGACACAGCTGTATTTAGTATTAATAGATTTATTGTTATTTAATAGTATTTATCTTTTAAGGTTACATTTTTATATTAGCAAATTAAAAATAGATATTTATTTCTTTCCGAAATAAATACGTTTGATATTACCTGTTTAAGTTGAACACAAATAATAAGTGGCTCAAAAAAAAAAAAGCCCGAAATATTTATAATCAGAATGTAAAAGCACAAAAGTTACCTTTTGTAAAATAATAATAATAATAACAACAATAATAATAATAATAATAGAAATAATAATAATAATAATAATAATAATAACTTGGTAGAATATTACATGGATCTTTTAATAACGTTTACCCCTAAAATGGGCTAGAAGTTAAAAAAATCGCAAAAAACATATTTTTTTAATTTATCGAAACATTCCAATACGATTTGTAATAGAACGAAATAGCTGCATGAAGATATATGAAATGTCCCGTTAAAAGTTATTGATGAGAACATAACTTTTACCGCCGAGAAAAAAGAAATATTAAAAAAGAATATAGTGAAATTTTAAATTTTTCGTTTTTCTAATTTCTATATTATGTCTAGAAATAACTAAATTTTTTTATATGTATTTATATGTATTTATATGTTAGAAGTTTTATAAGTATTTTTAATAAAATAAGATTTATTCATTTTTCTTATTGACCACTTCATGTACTGCTGTTTTACTGCAAGAGACAGACGTTTGTGCATTAGAAATCACTAAAATGATATAAGATGTACAAAGTATCTATTCTGACATTCAGTGATTTTTACTCGAAACTAGTTAAATAATCTTTAAAATGAAAAAGTATTAAATATAAAGAAATTTTATTATCTGATTTGCTTTCAAATGTAGACATTATTCCTCGATAGTCCAAAGTTCAGCTGATGTAAGTCTCCCTTCTGATTGATTCACAAATTCAGCAGCTATTTTGTGACCGATTTCAGGTATATACCGGGTTTCCCAATAATTACTGATGGATTTTAAAATTCAAAAACTTGCAAACGGTGACAGCTATATAAAAATTTTTTGCAGGAGGGTTATGTATAATGTCAGAAGTTTTTTTTACCGTAATTTTTTATTTCAGTTCGCGTCTCAAACAATAGGTGGCGCTGTTGGCGATTAAAGGCCAGGTGATCAATGCTGAGTGAAGCGTCGACCTGGCCTTCAATCGCCGTCAGCGCCACCTATTGTTTGAAATTCGAATTAAAATAAAAAATTGCGGTAAAAAAACTCCTGACATTATACATAACCCTCCTGCAAAAAATTTTTAAATAGCTGTCACCGTTTATAAGTTATTGAATTTTAAAATCCATCAGTCAATTTTGGAACACCCGGTATTTACTGGTTGAGTGTAATAAGGAAACTCATAACAGATGTTATCTTTAATCGAAACTTCTAAACTCACCAGCGTTGTGAGATCGTCAGTCAATAGATGAATCATATTAAGTGGTTCCTTTAGTTTACAATATTGTCAACTTATTAAATCGATGCAATCTTCAGCTTGAAAGTACTTCAATGTCTCTGCATAGAAATCATCTTTGACCAAAATATTGGGGATATCATTTACGTATGAAAGACATATGTTTCTTTTGAACTACGCAACGAGGAAATTTTTTTATACTTTTTTATATTTAATTTTTTTACACCTTAAACCTAAATCGAAAATAAATATTAGGTACTGCTTAAAAAAATAAACTGAAGCGCGAAGCTCTCGCACGATCCATTAACACATATTTTATTTCCTATTTGATCAGGATGTGAAAACACAAGTAATCAACTCATCGAAATGATGGATGAAATTGAAAAAGACACAAAAATCGCCATTGCAGCGCCCCTTTCCGGCGGAATATTCCAAAATTAAAGGAGAACCTGTTTGCCACAGCGAAAAACATTTTTTAAAAATCTGGTTTAATTTTATGCATATCGTCATACACTTTTTGATGGTAGAATGGCGACATACGTACGCGCACATAGACACACAGACACACATACAGACGGACATTTTGTAAAAACATGTTTTTTACCCCTAAATCTTGTAAATCCATCGAAAACCAGAAGTCGAAAAAAAATTCGATTACAGTACTTTCTTCTATTTAAGATTGAAGAAAGTAAAATGACAACTTTATTTGCAATTTAAATGTTTCTATAAAACAATATTTTATAATATTAAAGATAAAAATGAATGTTAAAGACCATATTTATAATTATTAAAATATCAGTGCATTTTTTAAATATAAAGTTTTTAAACGAAAGGCAAAATTAAAAAATAGCTATATTTAGAATTATTAAAAAAAAGCTTAATAATTGTCATCTGTAAAAAACCTATTTATATATAAAAAATAGGGGATCTAACAAGATATATTTTGATTATAGAACATACAGCCTGGTGTTCATAACACGGATGAAAATTGCTTTTAATTAAAAAAATTAAAAGGTTGACTATTTTAATATATTTCTTAACTTGCCTGCTAATTTCACAACAAACCAGTTAAAAATATCCATTCAACACTGAAAAAATGGAGTTTTGTGAATAAAAAAAAATTACCTGTGACTGTTTAACAAGAAGCTCATGTTTTTATCTACTCGTTCATTAGGTATCAATTTACAAAGTTTTAAAGGAAGTAGTTCAGCCATTTTTACAACTTACAAAATAAAATTCTTTTTTTTTTCATTATTTCTAGATTTTATCACAAAAGTTTGAAGAAAAAGCATTATTTACAAAAAACATTAAAGAAAATATTATGATCTATAATGGATGTGCTTTGTGGAGCCAGATAGTCACTATATCAGTTTAAAGATTTTCTACTGGGTTTCTTTTCGAGAAAACAAACAAATAGTTACTTTTTGCTTCCGGCGAAAATGATTCAAAAAGTAGTTTAGTTTCAGAGAAAACTTTATTTCTTTTTTTATTATATTAAAATGAAACATTCGAAACAACATGCATAAATCTTAAAACAAAACTGCAGACTTTTAAAATATTGTAGGTTTAAAAGAAAAACAAAAAGAGCGAAATTTAGTTTTTGTTTATATTTTCGTTTAAGTTTAAAATAAAGTCGTGCATGTGTATGTGTTCATATAGTTGTAATATATTTATGTGTTTTTGTGTATAGCCTTCCTTATAAATGTATGTGTAATTCTGAAAAGCATACTTTGGGCACGAACATATATTAATTTTTTGCTAGTAATATGTAAGCATGTGCATTTTATATTTGTATGTGTATTTTTGTGCAAGTATTCACATATTAATGTAAGTGTGTATTTACAATGTTTGTATTTGAGATAAAATATGTATTTATGCGTATCTTGAAAGTACAGGACGGCTTTTAATTAAATTTCAACTTTAAATTGAAATAAATTCTCTGAGCGTCACTAGAATGTGAAATGAATGCGAGCTATTAGAAAAGGCATAAAAGGAACTCGCTTACTGTGCAATTTTGAAAACGTATTCAAAATAATCATATCCTCTATAGACTTAATGTATCCTATTAGTGATACACACACTCAGAAAAGAAATTACATAAAACTACAAAAAATGTTTTATTGAGTACATTTTGGTTGTTTTAAGCTAATTTTTTAGTTAAATTAAAAAATTGGTTTGGTTGCTCAGACAAAAATAAATAAATAAATAAAACAATAAAAATAAAAATAAACAAATAATAAAAATAAATAAAATTGTTAACACTCTTTTAAACTTTTAACAAAATTTCAACAATTTTATTTGTGTCTTACTAAAGTCTTGTATTTTCAATTTGTAATTCCCAAAAAATTTTGTTGTTTTTGCAAAATTTAAATTGGTATGCAGTAGCCATAACTCTCTCACGTAATTTTGTTTAATTGATTTATACAGCTCTAAAGGTTTAACATAAGTTTCGGATAATAATGCAAACTTTTCAATTTGAGCCGGATTAATGACGTTATTAATATGTTATTATGCATTTCAAATGAAAATTATGGACTAAAAATTGGAATAAAAAAAGAATAAAGAGAAATTGATGACGAATTAAAGACGTTATTATTAAGTTATTATGTATTTCAGATGAAAATTGTGGACTAAAAATTGAAAAGAAAGAATAAAGAGAAATTGATGACGGATTAATGACGTTATTATTATGTTATTGTGCATTTCAAATGAAAATTGTGGACTAAAATTGAAAAAAAGAACAAAAAGAAATTGATATGAATGGATTAGCAGAACTAAGCAAAATAACAATTAATTTCTTATTTTTTTAGAAGCTACGTGTTATAAAAAATGGCTGGCAGCAGGAATGTGCGAAATGTACAAAAATAATTTTACTGTGCTTTAAGATACCATTTGTAGAGTCGATTAGTAATATAGAATCCTTAAATATATAAATAATTTTACCTTTGCAATGTTTTTGCAATGCAAAACATAAAATAAAATAAAATAAAAATCTCAAGAAATTGTCAAAAATGTACTTTATGAGTTCCCATGTATTATCAAATTACATGTTCAAAAAATAAATATTTTTTTAAATATTTTTTTTTCGCTGATCAATCTTTTTTAGTAATCAGTTTGTTATTATAAATATTTAACTGAAATAAATAAAAAAAGAAACTACTTAAATAAACCTTGGGGTCTGAAGATGATATTCAACTAAAGCTCTTATTTATTTTTAACTGGTATTTGTTAGGTGAAACTGGAATATTATTTCTACAGATAGAGTCATGAATATTCATAAGAAAGTCTAAACTTTCAAGAGCAATGGTATGAGATCTGATTAAAATAAAAAATGCGAAAAATGTGAGACTAGCTGAGATGTTTTCTTCCCAAACTTTAAATCTTGGCATAAACACTAATGTATATTGCTTTATGCGATATCCCTCCACAGAGAGCAAGCAATGTTTTTGACAGTATTATAGTAAGTCTAGAATACAAATTACCACCTATAAACACAAAAATAATTATCCAAAAATATTGCATTAGCCGCTTTATTTACGAGATATGTACCCACGTGATTTTTAACTTTGAACTCATGTGAAAGATTTGGTTAACAAGCGAAAGTCTCCATGCCCTTTTTAACCTCAAATGTTCCATAACTGACTCCTTTTCAAGCCTAAACGGAAATGTTCGGTTTTGTTACTGGCAACTTTGTGATTAAGTTGCGCTATTTTATCACCCATAAAGAAAAATAGGCTCACTTTCAAAATCTTATGCATTAACTTCGTTTTAAGTTTTCTTTTCAATAGCAAAATGTTTGTAGTGTTTGAAAGTTTCAGGAGTTATTTCATTTAAAAGTTGTAGATTAATTAAAAGTGACCGTGCATATACGTTTGTATGAATAAGAAGATTTTTGTATATAGATATTTTTTCATATCTGTGACCCCTTAATAGGTGACGCGTGGTGTGTCTAACTACAAGATATGTAGTTGTCTGTATCCTTAAGAACTAGGTGGAATAAATAAGCCATAGGTTCTGATGTAAGCTTATGACCTCCCATTTTTTGATGATAAAACTCAGTTATTTTTCTTCGAAGATTTATTAATTAATTAATTAATTAAATATTAATTAATTAATTAATTTATGCTTAAGTGGAGCAAGATCACCACATCGCTAGATCCGGTGTAGACCTTATTTTACCTTATTAGGTATCCCAGTAGAGTTATCAGTCTGAAAGAATGTTCTATTTGAGGAAGTGGCGAACATGGGATGGAGGAACAGGAAGGGGGAATATGTTTGGATATGAGGTGACCTTTTTTAATTTATGTTGTAATTAGTGACTGACGCGATTCAAAGTTTCTTATGTAGAATCGATCAACGCAAATGTATTTACAGCAGCGAACAGGAAGGGAGAGTAAATAAGAAAAATTTCGCCAGACACATTATTAGGACAAGTATGAACCCTGGCTAGGTCAATACAATGAGCAGTGCACAGCTGGGTAAAACGTCCTTGCTGCTCCTACTTATATTGTATCTCCATATAGCAATAGTGGTAATAGATCAGCTTATTTTCCATAACTGTCTTATAATTTTTTTAACATTTTAGATCATCTACGCCTAACTTTGAAAACATTTTTTTCAGCATCTAAAAAGATTTCTGTATTTTTTATGCTTGTTACTGGCATTAAAAGAGCCAAATCAGTTTTTGTGTGTCATTATGCCTAGGTATTTAGTTTGAACTTTTACATGTAGCGTCTCGTCATATAAATCTATCCCTTAATGTGCATGAATTTTCCGTTGGTAGTTTTTTTTTTTTGTGTCCTCTGTTAAGTTATAGTAGTTCTATTTTGTGTTTTTTTTTGCATTTATAGATTTTTTTAATTATCTTAATTGTCAGTTTCATAAATTCGTCTTTTGTTTTTGCTTTTGGCATTCGTATAACTCCATACGCGATTGTTTAGATCTTGACATGGTAGCGCTACTCTTTATTAAGTGCTGCGTCAGCAATCAACAGTCGCGGTTGTGGCACCAGACAGCATCCGCTATGTGTTTCATTTATTATTTAGATTATATTTTTCTCTAATGTTACAAATATATTTTTCAAGAAGTTGGTGATCCATTTAAATTAATATATAGGACACAAAAATCGTTTTAAAATATTAGCTATTATTAGTCATTTAATGTTTCCTTGATTTCCCTAGAGTTTAGGAGTTTGGTAGTTAGTTATTTTGTCCTGATTTATTTTAATAATTAAATCACACAAAGCGTAATTTGCTAATATACCGCGGAAAAACTTACATTGTATTTTACTCCAGAAGTTACTGATTGTGAGGTTGTAATTTACATAAATGTCTGGAAGTATGCACTACTGCTAGTGGTAGTGAATTTAATTACCTCATATGATAATGCATTTATATGCATTTATATATGAATAAATAGTCAAATGTCAGCTTTAGGTTCTAAAGCATTTGTGAAATTATTGGATGATTTATAAAGAGATTTTTTTTAATTAAAAATTTG
Organism: Maratus speculifer; assembly: GCA_964019185.1. Lineage (NCBI taxonomy): Eukaryota > Metazoa > Arthropoda > Arachnida > Araneae > Salticidae > Maratus > Maratus speculifer. Next base: position 110,819,007 of record OZ025298.1, on the reverse strand, counting down.
AAAAAAAAAATTAAAAATTACTTATGTAGCATTGTTCTTGGGTGTGTTCTTTTATTAAATAAATTTCAATATTGATATAGACAGGCTAAAATTCTTTATATTCCTTTTCTTTAAAAATGATATTTTTAAAATTTAAAAACTTTAAATAAGGCATTTTTTAAATGAACTATTCTGGTTTTATCAGATATATGCATATTTTGCAAACACATCAAATCATTATTTCAAAAATTGTGAATTTGTTAAATAATGAGAATAACGGCAAACGCATTAGGAATACAAGCGATTACAACACAAATCTAATATTTTTATCATTACATTGTATCGTGCTTAAAGAATCCAACTACAATATGAATAAAAACATATAGCCGATAAAAACATTTTCGTGAGCTTAAACTACAAAAAGATCGTATCACAAAGGTTTAAAGAAAAGAAAACTTTTATTTTCAGAAGATTTAAAGCGAAATGTAACAATGGATAATAATAGGGATTTTTTGAGTAAGATATACGCGATTACATTTTAAAAAAATCTTTATACTCTGTATGCATTACGAACCAAATCTACTATAACATAAACCAAATTATCTGTATTGCTTTGTTGTATCACGTAAAAAAAATATTAAGAAGAAACGGAAAATAAAAACTTATATACTTTACAAAAATTAGACGTGTTTGTAAATTTAGGTTACTTCATGATCTTATCGCAAAATTTTCAAATAAAGAAAACGTTTATTTACGGGAAAAAAATTAAAGAATATGTTAAGATCAATAATGGAAGCACGTTTTTCGACCCAGATAGTTACGATAACAGTTTAATGATATGTTAATGGGATATATTTTTACAGAAACAAACAAAAAGTTACTGTTTCCTGCAAGCAGATTTTTTAAAGCAATGTATTTTAGCATAAAAAATTTGAATTTCCTTTTTAGTTTAGACTATATTTAAAACAAACACAGAGTGTCCATAAAAAAACCCTTATTTCAAAATAAAATATCTCAAAAATAAAGATTAATAGAATTATGCGGTAAACGGTTTGTTTATTAGCTCAATGTTAAAAATGTTTAAAATGTTATACAAAAGCTTCAATTTTTTTTTTTTTTTTTTTTTTTTTTTTTTTTTTTTTTTACAAAAATTATTAACATATGGGGCTGAATGCCGAAAAAAATCGCTCTCTAAAAGCAATTTAAAACAAATAAAAAATGCCATGTGAAGCATTTTTTAAAAATCAGAACACAACCTTTTTTAAATGTTCAGGATCTTATTTGCTGGAAACCTTGTACTTATAATAAATGAAAAATAGGCAAATTCATGTCAATCTATGAAATTATAATATCATCACGATAGAGGTCTGCAAGAGTCTGAATTTCCAAGCTCAGGCATGTCCCAGCTCGAACAACCTTGTCCAGGCAGCACAAAAATTCGTGAAAACAGTCCCTGAATATATATATATTTTATGAAAAGTTTTCTTCCTTATATTAAATCTTATCATACATAATAATTTCAAGGAATGTAAATATATAATTATTTCTTCCGTTTAATCAATGATTTCGATAAGCATTCTTTATCTTTAGAAACTAAAACCTTAATGTGTCTTTGGAGCGCTTTTTTCTGTTAAAGAAATACCTCCAGTACTGGGCTACGTACCGGCATTGGGCCACTAACTTTCAAAGTTTGGAAACAAGCTCATAATCCATTCGAGATAAAAAGAGACTAAAAAAATTGGATTAGCAAGATTCTTTTAATGTTAACATTCTGTGAACCGCTTGAGATAATTGTTATTTTCCTGGAGGTAATATTTATTTATCTTCTGGAATGTCTTTGGATACAGATATTTTGCAAATTCTTTGTGATTTCTTTAAGAGATAAGGTTTAAAGCGTTGTTCCTTTATTATTATTATGCTTTATTTTGAATTAAACTGCTGTTGATATACTCCATTACATTGCATGTCATTTGTTAGATTAGCTGAAAACTTAAAAATAGAGTATTATACTGATTTTAACGGGTGCCCAACTGCCATTCTTCATTTAGCGCCTCCTTTGCCTTTCGATCTGGCGTCCGAGGCAGATGCCCTCTCTGCAACTCCTAGTGAAATCGGTTGGCGTTTGGCAACCGATTTCACCGTACCGATGGTGGTACCGATTGTGAGGTACAGTTTCACACAGAAGATGTTTTTTTTGAGTAAAGATAACTATTTTACCCTATTTACTATTTTACCCTTACTAACCCTATTTAAATAACAGAAGGCATAAAGTTGCATTTAGTTCAATTTTCTTTTGAATTTTCCGGCTGTGAGACACTTTTATGCAAATTCAATGTACATACTACACATACATTTTTGTATGTGAAGAAAAGTTAAATCTTCATTTGGCTCCTCTTTTGCATTTCGTTCTAACGTCCGACGCACATGTCCCTTCTGCAACCCCTAAGGGTATTGGTAGGTGTTTGGCAATTATCAGTTAAATACAGTTTCACATGGAAGAAGGTTTCTGTGTAGAGACTGATCTGTTTAAATGACAGAAGGCATAGAATGCATTTGATTCATTTACATTTTGAATTTTCGGGCTGTGAGACTTTTTATGCAAATTCATTATAGACACATATAATTTTTTTTATGTGATGACATGCAACATTTTCATTTAGCGCCCCCTTTGCCTTTCGTTCTGGCGTCCTAGGCACTTGCCCCTCTGTAACCCCTAGTGAAATCGTTTGCTTTTGTCAATTACCAGTGAGGCACAGTTTCACACATAAGTGTTTTTTTGAGTAGAGACTATTTGTTTAATTGACAGAAGGCATAGAGATGCTTTTGGTTCAGATTCCTTTTGAAATTTCGGATTGTGAGACTTTTGTATACAAATTCATTGTATATCCATACATTTTTTGTATTGGAAGACAAACAAAATCTTCATTTGACTAACCTTTGCCTTTCGTTCTGGCATCCGAGGCACATTCCCCCTTTATAACTCCCAGTGAAATCGGTTGGCGTTTGCAATTACCGGTAAGGTACAGTTTCATAGAGAAGAGGATTTTAAAGCAAAGACTGACCTATTTAAATGACGGAAGACATAAAGATATATTTGGCGCACTTTCTTTTGAATTTTCCGGCTGTGAGACATTTTTATTCAAATTACATATAATTGTAACATATACATTTTTATATGTAAGGACAAGCGTAATCTTCATTTGGCGCCTCCTTCGCCTTTCGTCTTGGTGTTCGAAACATGCCCTCCATGCATCCTTTAGGGAAATTGGTTGGATTTTGCAAGTTTCGATATAGTTTCACGTAAAAGAGGACTTTTGAGTAGAGACTAATCTATCTAAATGACAGAAAGCATTGATATGCCTCTTGTTCAGCTTTGTTTTTGAATTTTCCTGCTGTGAAACCTTTTATGCAAATTCGATATATATATATAAACTAGTATATAACCCCTGTCAAAAATGACAGGATGTTAACTAAACATTCAATTTTCGATGTAGTTCAACAAATTTAAATGGACAAAACATTAAAAAAAAATGTACAAAAGTTTCTGTGAAATGTGTTATCAATGAATTTCTAACACATCACATTGTTAATCATAATGTTACATAAGCAAAATGAAATTGAGTTTCACAAATAATTTAACGATTACACTAACGATTAAAATTATGTTATTTTAAGTAATTGTTTAGGTTAATAGTACAATGGTAGGGATGAACCTGTGACCCACGATGGGTTATATAAGTATGTGGTCTGCAAATTTCTTAAATTTATAATTAAAAAAAAATGCAGATTTTGTCATGGATGGCAGAAAAAAAATCATGAATTTCGACATCTTCTCTCATGTTAAAATTGCAAGTTTTATCGAGCCAGTTAAAAATTATGAATTTTGTTATATAGGGAACCAATACCATAGCTATTTATATAGGAAATTCTTAAATTGAGAATTTTGTCAGTCACTATTTTAAAAATATTTTAAATATCATCGATCATGCTCACAGAAGACATAAATTTTGTCAATTGCATACAGATAAAAAATGTGAATTTCACTTATCATGCACAGAGAAAATATGAATTTCGTTGATCAAGAACATGAAATTTGTGAGATTTGTTGACTGCCTGTAGAAAAATTCCAAATGTTATCGATTGAGTGCCAAAAAGTCTTGAAAAAATACGCTCCTTTTGAAATCATGTTTGTTATTTGAAAAAAAAAAAAAAAAATCATGAATTTCGACATCTTTTCTCATGGCAAAATTGCAAGTTTTATCGAGCCAGTTAAAAATTATGAATTTTGTTATATAGGTAACCAATACCATAGCTATTTATATAGGAAATTCTTAAGTTGAGAATTTTGTCAGTCACTATTTTAAAAAAATTTTAAATATCATCGATCATGCTCACAGAAGACATGAATTTTGTCAATTGCATATATATAAAAAATGTGAATTTCACTTATCATGCACAGAGAAAATATGAATTAGGGCCATTATGTACATAAGTTGATGAAAAAGAGCTTATGGATATATAAAGTAATTAAAAAGGGCTGCCATGCATTATGCCATGCCAATACTACTATATAAGTTAGTTTTTTACGTTGAAGTTTTGCAGTTACATTTATAAATATAAAAAGTTTTAAATATAAAATACGACAGCAAATTCATGCTTATGAATTGTATATAGCTTTTCCATGAATAAATCGAAATTATTGTAAATTTGCATATTGGCAAGCATTTATTTAATAGCAGAAGATAAATTTTAATATCTGTTGAGTAACAAAGCATTCCAGTAATAAAATAAAACTTTGATAAAAAAAAGGAAAGATAGCATATCAAAAATTACAGAACTTTAGGTGCAATTAAAGAACTTATTCCATTTGTAATACAAATGCAACAAAACTTTTCTAAAAAAGAATCTCTAGAAATATTATATTTTTTTGTAAACACACTACTATCTGACAAAGATTACATTCAACATAATACAGGCTATGAAGAAAACAAGTAAGAAAAATCATGCGTTAAGCATAGATTATGAAGCACTTTCCAACACTTAATGAAATCTTTAACAAAACTTTGTTATTTAGGGAAATAATAATGTATAGCCAAATATACCCAAATACGTATTCCAGTACATTAGAACAGGCCTGTATTTCATATGTCAGTTCATATAATGGGAAAATTTAGCTTAGCCAGAAAATACCCAGTAGCATGAAATTTCTTTTTCAGCAATTCATACTATTAGATGGAAACATACTTGAATACTATTGTTCAGCCCTGTAGTATACATTGTACCTTTATTACACATCAGCATTAGGCTAAAATTTATTGTAAAGTAAAACACTTTTAAAACAACTGAAATCACATTCTCATAAATCATCATTCATAGACGTCCATGTACCGAATTCTTTGCGTGGCCCTGTATATCCCTTTATCTATATTCTGCAAACTTTTCTCAGTAAATTGTATGCAGCTCAGCGTAAAGATGCATAGCTTATTTAAGAATCACGTTTAAATACTTTGCGCTCATATTCAGTAACGTTGGTATGCTCTTTTGGGTAGCCCTGTATATCAACTATAACATTTATACACACCATGTAATGTGCATATATTTAGCGAAATATAAACGCGAAAATCATAATTAAAATGCATTTCATCCCTCCATCAGCCTTCATCGGACACATATACGGTACTTCGGAAAGAATATACTATTTGATATCTTTTGCATGGCCCTGTAAAAGCTATGTACTTCATATTATGCAAGACAGTAGCGTATAATTTATATTAAGCTTCAGTGACATATAAAAATTTTATTATACATGAAAAAGCTTAATATATTTAAAATATGTCGCACACAATTCCCCTTTTTACCATTATCTAATGGAATTCTTTGTGCGGCCCTGTAAATGAATAATAGCTACATTTTCACCTTATATTTTATAGAATGCATATTTTAATATGTTTGACAGGGTATAACATCTTTAAAATTCCTTTGAAACGATTTTTCCCCATAGGCCGTAATGTAATAGGAAATTTTGATTCGCCCTGTAGATAAACTAATCATGGTAAAAACTTCATTTTCGATAGGACTTGTGCTGGGGTAAACGTCAATAACGTCCTAAAATTTCATGGCAATCCGAGTATATTAACGATTTTTCCCCATAGGCCGTAATGTAATGGGAAACTTTTGATTCTCTCTGTAGATAAACTAATCATGGTAGATACTTCATTTTCAGTAGGGTTCGTGCTAGGGTAAACCACAATAACGTATAAAAATTTCATGGCAATCCGAGTATATTAACGATTTTTCCCCATGGGCCGTAATGTAATGGGAAACTTTTGATTCGCCCTGTAGATAAACTAATCATGGTAGAAACTTCATTTTTAATAGCACTTGTGCTAGGGTAAATGTCAATAACGTCCTAAAATTTCATGGCAATCCGAGTATAATAACGATTTTTCCCCATAGGCCGTAATGTAATGGGAAACTTTTGATTCTCTCTGTAGATAAACTAATCATGGTAGAAACTACATTTTCAATAGGGTTCGTGCTAGGGTAAACCTCAATAACGTATAAAAAGTTCATAGTAATCCGAGTATATTTACGGGAGTTAGAGCGCGGACAGACGGCCAGACGGCCAGACGGACAGACGGCCATCCGGCCAGACGGACAGACGGACAGACAAACCGAATGCATAAGCACTTTTCAATTTTGTTGGAAAGTGCTAAAAATTACCTTTTAGTATAAAGTTCAGCATTAATATTAAACAAAATCAAAATATTAACACATCAAATACAACAGAAAATTCATGCAGCTATACCATAAATAATAACAAACATATTGTAAACTTGATTAATGCAAGTATATATTTCTCATATGACACCTTTTCCATAAATAAAGACAAAAATATTTTAAATTTGAATATTGGCAAGTATATATTTTTTAATTAATAGTAGAATATAAATTTTAACATTTCTTGAATGGCAAAGTGTTGCAAGAATGAAATAATACTATATATTCATGAGATTTGTTGACTGCCTATGGAAAAATTCCAAATGTTGTCGACTGAGAGCCAAAAAGTCTTGAAAATCTAAACTCCTTTTGAAATCATGTTTGTTATTTGAAAAAAAAAATTACAGTAAGGGCCATCAAGTACATAAGTTGATGAAAAAGATCCGCTGGATATATTAATTAATTAAAAAGGGCTGCCAAGCTTGTGGTAAGTCAACACTAACTACTATATAAGTTAGTTTTTTATGATGAAGTTTTGCAGTGATATTTATAAATTAAAGAGTTAGCCAACAAATATGACAGCAAATTCATGCTTATGAATTGTTTATAGCTTTTCCATCAATAAATCAAAATTATTGTAAATTTGCATATTGGCAAGCATCTATTTAATAGCAGAAGATAAATTTTAATAATATCTTGAGTAACAAAGCATTCCAGTAATAAAATAAAACTTTGATTAAAAAAAGGAAAAAAAAAGATAACACATTAAAAATTACAGAACTTTAGGTGCAATTAAAGAACTTATTCCATTTGTAATACAATTGCAACAAATATTTTCTAGAAAAGAATCTCTAGAAACATTATATTTTTTTGTAAACACACTACTATCTGATAAAGTGTACATTTAACATAAATACTGGCTATGAAAAAAATTACCTTTTAGTATAAAGTTCAGCATTAATATTAAACAAAATCAAAATATTAACATATCACATACAACAGAAAATTGCACGCAGCGTTACCATAAATAATAACAAATATACTATAAACTTGATTAATGCAAGTATCTATTTCTCATAAAATATCTTTTCCATAAATAAAAGACAAAAATATTTTTTATTTGAATATTGGCAAATATATATTTTTAAATTAATAGTAGAATATAAATTTTAACATTTCTTGAATGGCAAAGTGTTGCAACAGTGAAATAATACTATATATATATAAATTAGAAAAAAAAAGAAAAAGAAAGATAGCTTATCAAAAGAACAGAAATTTAGGTGCAATTAAAACACTTATTCCATTACTAATACAATAGACGCAAAACTTTTTTAGAAAAGAATCTCTAGAAAAATGATATTTTTTGTAAACACTCTATTATCAGTGTTTTCATTTAACATAATATAGGTTAGGAAAAAGAAAAATTATCTTTTAGTGTAAAGTTCAGCAGAAACTTTAAACAAAATTAAAATGTTAGCAGATCAAAAATGACTAAAAAATTTATGTACCTTACCTGAAATAATAACAAATATATTGCAAACTTGACTATTACAAGTATCTGTTTCTCATACAATAGTAGAAGAGAGTTCAATTTAAATGTTTTTTGAATAGCAAAGTTTTCATAATGACGAAATATTAAAAAAATAGCAGAACCCTTCAAAAGCCACAAAAATTTAGATGCAATAAAAACACTTTTTTCATTAATAATAGAATACTTACTAACACTGTAGTGCTATTTATTCATACAAATTATTGGCATATGTAATTTTCTTACAAAAGAATCTCTGGAAAAACTATACTTTTGTCAACACCCTACTATCAGATAAAAGTTGCCCTTGCAGGTTTGTATTACGTATAAATACTTTTAATTTACTTTGTTCTTTGCATCTTGACAGTCCAACATAAAGTTGACCATGTGAAAAGACCGCCTCCTATAAATGCAGACCAACACTGTTGAATGTGTTGTCCTTGTGATTTATTAATAGTCATTGCAAAAGCAATGACAATAGGAAACTGCCTACGAATAAGTTTAAACGGAAGATTGGTATCACTTGGTGTAAGATCAATTCTTGGTATAAAAACTCTATCATTTTTATTAGCACCAGTTAAGATCTCACAATCCAGAAAATGCTGATGTAGGCCTCGAATGATTAACCTAGTGCCACTGCACAAACCATTTTTGGGATTCAAGTTCCTAAGAAGCATCACAATAGCACCAACTTTTAACATTAATTTATGGGGAGGCATTCCAGAAGGAGTTTGTTCATTTAAAAATTCCTGTGAAAAGTTTGTCTCACCTTCTGATAAACCTGACTCGAATGAATCTGCACTGTAAAATTCAAATGCGGTTCCAGGAATAAGATTCAGAACTTCATTGTTCAGTTTCATGGCATACTTGTTAGTAGTTGTCAAAATAATTTTTGAGGAAAGTTCCTGAATGTACTTTGTATCAATTTCATTTCCATAAATTTCTGAAACGATTGAATCACTACATAACATGTTGGATGGAATTTGCACAATATCACTCGATAAATTTTGGACAGATAAAGTTTTCCCTTCACCAATATCTAAAAGCCATTGATTGAACTCATTTTTGCCTTCAGAACGCATATTTTGTGACAGTTTCAAATGAAATTTTTTTTCCTAAAGTGGACTCGACTTAATGCAAACTTCAATTACATGAGTTTTTGTCCCTCGTGTAACGACTGGCAATGTTTGACGAAAATCACCTCCCAACAACATAAATTTATTGCCAAATGGATTTTCATTACCCATCAGCTGTCTTAACAGAGCATCTATGCAACGTAAAGCATGAACTGTCATCATTGTAGTTTCATCAATAATGATAAGCTTTGCTTGACGGATAGTTGTCGCTTCATCTGATGTAACACGCAATGAAGATGCTGACGTTTCCAAAATTGGAACTGGTAGTTTAAAACCACTGTGAACAGTCCTTACTCCTTTTAACAAAACGGTAGCAATGCCGGTAGTAGCATAAGGAAGAACAATTTCAGCACGTCCCCGTATAAAAGCCAAAAGAGTGTTAAAATTTGTCATAAATCTGAAAATTGGGACATAAAATGTATTGCGAATTCTGACAAATGGTTGCCAAAAAAAACAATTTCGCCTATCGTTCAAAGAACAATCGCTAATTTCGTCAAAAGATTTAATCAAAATATTTCAACAAATTTCGGTAAAACAATCACGGAAATAATTTGCATTAAAAATGTCACTAAACATCCAAAAGTCGTTGAGCGAAATCCAAATAAATTATTTTGAAAAGAGAACAATATTCACTATCGGAGGAAATCTAAAAGTAATTTCTTTAAAAAAAAATATTTTTAATGAATCATAATGTCTAATGCAGACATATGTCTTAATATTAGGCAATATTGGATTTCGTTTTCAAATTTATTCGTGGCTTGCTTTTTGGAAAATGGGAATATTATCTTGGAAAAATGAAATAATATGCATTATATGTTTTATAATAATAAAATATTCCTTTATGAATGCATTTAAAAGTAGATTTTTTTATACAAAAAATTAAATACTTTAAACGAATACTGAAAGAAACGCAGGAAGTGAGCCTAAAAGTTAGATTTTTTTTTAATCGCCATTTATTAATTCAACTATTATGCGAGCAATGTCAAATCATCCCTTGTGACTGCTTTTATTGGACATCTAGGACGAAATTTCGAAATTTTTTAAGCAGACCTGAAACGATAATTTGTTTATAAATTGTATGTAGAGAATCTTGCTCAGTATTTTAAGTATATTCGTTGACTTCGAAGATTTTCGCGATTTTCTTCCCTTAAACGATCCAACGTTTCTTGTGATTGTCGAGCAAGCCATCTCGATTTTCTTTCGCGAGCTAATCGCCGTCTACATTCAATCGTCGTTTCGTCATTTTCATCAGGCATTGCTAAAATTATCGTTAAATTACAGAAACAACGATTTACTTGAAAATATATAAACCTACCGCGTGTTCAAAAATATCAACAAACCACACGTGCGTTCTCAAGTACAAATACTTTTGATTGAACGATTCTCAAACGTGATTGATTCACTACATTTTTTGCGAGAATAATACCACGATCCAGGTTACTTTCGCTGATAGCGAAACGTGACTAACCAATCAGAATTCTGCATTTTAAGGGGACAAGGGACCTTTGAAAACGTCGAAATCCATCAAATTTACGAAAAATTTTTTTGTCACCTTTAATTTCATAGTCGAATTTTTAAGATCGGATTATTCTTACGCTCGTAATTAGCATTTTAATTTATCATCTGCATTTAAAGGGACAGAATTTAAAGGGCCAACGTCTTTGTTTACATTTGTTCGCAACAGCTGTTCACAGTTCGTGCTGAATGCCGATCTAGTTATTTATTTTATTGAGCTGTGAATGGCAATAGATCGCCGTAATTGTAAACCGCACTTCATTTCCTCGTTTATTTACGTTTGTACCGTAGCATTTTTTACGTTCTCGGAGGATTATTTTTGTTTTATTTATAATTCAAAAAATCTAGTTACGGTTTTCGGATGCTTTTTTTTTCAGTTTTAGTTGCGTACTTATTTTTACCTCGAAATGCATACTATCAGTTCACGATGGCGAAAAAACGAAAGATTGTAAAAGAAATAAATCAAAATTTGCTCGAGAAAGAGCTATGGCAAGATGGAAAACAAATAAAGAAAATGAAGCTGTAGATTCAACTGGTGTAAGTAAAAATAAACATATAAATAAACAATCAAGTTCTGATGAAAATCAATGTAGCTCACCTATTATCTCTGCTAAATCAAGAATAGAAAAAAAAAATGCGTATTTCAATACACCCACCACAAGTGTTAATAATGGTTCTAATTATGCTATAGTGCATAATAGTATGTGGAAAACCTTATTACAAACTCTTTCATGTGACAACTGTGGAAAAAATAAACTTTGTGTAAATTCAACTCTTGAATTAGGCTATTCTACTTAATTGCAATTGTTTTGTAGCTCTTGTCTGAAAGTATATGCTGAAACTTTTTCAAGTACATGCATATCTAGATTTCAACGCTTTGAGATAAATCAAAATATAGTTGAAGCATTTCTAAGCATGGGAAGAGGACATTCGGCTGTGGAAGCATTTTCCATGGCTTTGGGTATCCAAACAATGGATCGAAAAACATTTGATAAATATGTCATAAAGTTGGTGGAAGAAACAGAAAAAGAACTCATACTTAATGCTGCACGAAAAACTGTCAGAGAACAGCATGAACTCTTTGACGCTTCTTTAGTAGGCGAAGAAATTATCGACATTGGTGTGTCATTTGACGGCACCTGGCAGAAGCGAGGTTATTCTTCATTGTATTGTACTGGCTGCATGATTGATATCCTGACAGGTCTTGTTATTGATTTTACTGTCATGTCAAAATATTGTCATCAGTGCACTAAGACTGCAGCTGATTTAGGAAAGGAAAGTGCTGAATTTTTTGTGTGGTACAAATCGCATAAAGATTCTTCTGCATGTGAGAAAAATTGTGAGGGATCATCAGGATCAATGGAAGCATTTGCTGCTGAAATTTTGTGGAAAAGATCTGTTAAAAATTGCAACATGAGGTATACAGCGATACTTTCTGATGGAGACTCTAAAACTTTTATTAATTTGTCAAAGCAAAACATTTATAGTGATAGAAATATCATAAAGGAAGAGTGCGTAAATCACGTAGCTAAGAGATTGTGCACAGTTTTGAAAAATAAAGTAAAAGAATATAGAATAAAAGGTGAATGCTTGAGTGGTCGAAAGAAGGGAAATTTAACAGAAGAAACTATTGGGAAACTAAGCAAAATTATAGAAAAGCCATCAAAGAAAATGCGCCCGATATTCCAAAAATGAAAAATGCAATTTTTGCCTCATTACATCATACTATCTCAACAAATAAAAAGCCGTAGCACCAGAAATGTCCCAGTGAAGAACAATCATGGTGCTTTTACAATCGATCATTAGCAAAAGGATTAAAACCTCCAGGTCATAAAATTATGAAAACAGTATTATCAGAAAATGTAGTTTCTAAAATTCTGCCAGTATATCAAAGACTTGCATCTGATGATACCTTAAAAAAACGTACAACCGGAGGAACTCAGCATGCAAACGAAAGTGTACATAATTCAATTTGGCGTATGTGTCCTAAAGATACATTTGTATCCAAAAGGCGTTTAGAATTTGCTGCGCTAAATGGAATAAGCCAATTTAATATGGGCTGTGTTGCAACATTGAAAATTAAGGACACTGCCATGACAAGCAGTCCAAGTATGCAAATTGCGATGAAAAAGACAGATGCCGTTTACGACAAAGTGTGCAAAGAATTACACCTGAATACAAAATCGCCTACATACAGAAGAGATTCAAAATAAATCAGAAAGAGAAAACGCTTGAAAAAAAAGAAGGACTATCTTATGGCGCTTGTGCATTTTGAATAAAATTTATATGTAACATTTGATTAATGTAAAATGGCAGCTATAAATCAAAAATTAGAAAAAAGCTTTTAAATCATGTTTTCATTATTCCTAATCAGTAATGAAGGGTAAAAAAAGCTTTGAGAAAGGGGGGGGGGGCAACTTGAAATTTCATTTTGGTAAGTAGTTTTCATATTTAATTCATATGTTATGACTTCATTCATTAATCTTTTACTATTGATTGTTTTACAAAACTTTGTTTATGTTAGTTAGGATCTGGAATGGAACAATATGTTTCGTATTAACTTCGTACTCTAGGATATTTACCCGTGAGCAATTGACTTTTGTGATTTCAGCTGTAACAAGTTTGCGAAATTCCCTCCCCTCTTTCGATAAAAAATTTATTACATCTTCTCCCCCCCCCCACTTCCCTTGTGCGAATGAGAGTTAAAAAAAAATTTCATTTTTTTTTTCTTTCATAAATATTTTTGATTGTAGACTGTTTAGCAGGGCTTAGGATATATTTGAATTTAGTTGATTACTTGAAAATTTGCTCTCTTGTATTAAATTTTAAAATTCTTTTTTTAATTATTAACGCCACCAATTGCTTCAAAATATAGGGGAGAGTGGGGATACTTGAGCATAGGGGATACTTGAGCCACCCCTATTATCTCTACAGTTGGTTAATTTTTCTTTCTAAAACTGCCAATATAATAACATATTTATAGTTCTGAACATGTAAAAAAGAAATCACACATCTTGGTACCATTTTGAAAATATAGTGATTAATAGTTGTCTTTTCCCTATCTGAAGTAAATATTTGGGTGCATGGCTTTTTTGTTTTTCTGTAATCAAAGTTTTGTTTAAAGTTGCAACTATATACATACATTCAATAAGCATAATTTCAATTGTATTTTGAGTCTAAAATAGTTCTAATAGCTGCATGATTTATTTAGTAAAACTCTGGGAAACAAAAATAGTGATAGTGGGGATACTTGAGCCAATGAGAGTGGGGATACTTGAGCCATGTCTCAACCATCCCCACTAGAAATTAAACATGGGTGAAACAAACAAAAAATAAAATTCCATCCTTTTATTCACTAATAGATATTTTTCTGGATAAAAGGGAGAATAATTTTTCATTTTATTTTTTTTTTCTTAAAAAAATAACGACCTAAAAATGTTTAAAAATGTATATTTTTTAAATGAAAATATCTATTTTATTTTTCATTTTGACTAACAAAATAGCCCGTCTAGATAAATGTAAACATAGTTTTCAATTTATCTTTCATTAAATTAAAATAACTTTTTAAAACGGTTTTACAGGCTATAATCTCTAATACTTTAATTAGTTAGGTCCAACATATTAAAATATTTATTTTTTTAATATAACATATTAAGATTAATATTTTATATTGAAATCGTAACCTCTGTTGCTATAACTATTTTTTAACTAAGAAAATTGAAGAAACATTGGTAAAAAGAGCGCACAAAAAACAAGAAAAGCAACAAAAATCCCAGTTCAAACTTACCTGCTTGGAGCCAAAGAGGAAGACAAAATCTTTTCCTGTGAAATCAAAAAAGTGTTTGAAATAGTAGAATGATACATCTGGCTTAAATTCCGACAGCTACTAAATTAAAAGCATGAGTTCGACAATATCATCAGAGGAAAATTCTGTCAGTGATGGTGATGATGTGAAAAGAAAACCTTCTATTGATAGTTGGTTACTAATAAAATATACCAGAAAGAAAACTGTAAAAATATTTGTTGGATAAGTGCTTAATATTTTTAAAATGAAATTTGAATTTTTAAAGAATTTAAAAAGAATTGCAGATTCCAAATTTAAATGGCTCTGAACTGAGGATGTTTCTACCGTCGTTATAACTCAAGCTGAAATTATCCTCCGACAACCAGTTTTAACGACAAAAAATGATCGTACTACTAGCTTTGTTTTCTCAATTGGTTTTGAAGGACTTTACGTTTCATAATTTATCATTCTCTAAAATGTTTGTGCAAAAATAAAGCGAAAAAAATTACTTTTCTAGGTAATTTTCCTTAGTGGCTCAAGTATCCCTTCACCATGGCTCAAGTATCCCCGCCATGGGGATACTTGAGCCACGATGTAAAACAAAAAATAAACATTTATTATACATAGAAAAATAGTTCAAAATTAATTGAAAGTGGTTTTTAGTTGAAGAAAAAATATCAAATTTTCATTTTCAATATTTTATTTTATTCTAAAAAAATATAAAAAATTAAAAAAAATTAAAATTCAAAAATGGCTCAAGTATCCCCATCTTCCCCTACTCCAAGCTCTTTTTTTTTCTTTCAGATTTCTTCGAAATTTTTTGTAGCTGTTCGTCATTATATATTTCATAAAACTATGCATGTATTTTTTTTTTTTAACTAAACATAATTTCAAAAGTTAATGGTACCTGATTTCAGAAAAATCATGGGAAAATTATGAAAATTTCATAAAACTATTTTTTTAACCTGCATATTACCGATAAAATTTGATTTACAGTTTCATTTTTGTATGTATATCAATGATCACTAATGAAGAGAAAAAAAAATTTCGAGAAAGGGGGGAGGCAGCTTGAAACTTTGTTTTGGTAAGTAGTTTTTATATTTAATTCATACATTCCGAATTCATTCATTAATCTTTTACTATTGAATGTTTTAAAAAACTTTCTTTATGTTAGTTAGGATATGGAATGGGACGATATGTTTAGTTTTGACTTCGTACTCCGGGATATTTACCCGTGAGCAATTGACAACTTTAGTGATTTCAACTGCAACAAATTGGTAAAATTCCTGATTTCTCCGCACCTCCACCTCATGTGATTGAAACAAATACCAAATCCGCTCCCCCCCCCCCCCACTCAGACTAAGAAAACATTATTATATTTTTTCTCCCCCCCCTCACTTCCTTTGTATATATATGATTTTAAGCGATTTTTGTGTTTTTTTTTTTTTTTTTTTTTAAGAAATAATGTTGACTGACGTCTAATTTGGCAGGGCAGAGTGCCCAGCAGTCCTTTTAATATATTTTACACACCTGACAGCCATTACTCTTCTTTTTGGAAACAATACTTTCAGTCGCACAAGGCATTCTTTTTTTTTTCTCTTGTCATTGAAGTAACTGATAAATTTTGAGATTTTTTGTTTCGACGGATTGATGAATTTTGTAGTTTCATAGTGTGACAGGTAGACAAAATTCATAATCCTTACTCCCCCTCATTCGATAGAAAAAAATTATTGCACTTTTCTCTCATCTCCCTCTCCCTTGTGCGATTGAAAGCTAAGATTTTTTTTTTTAATTTCAAGCAATTTCAATGTTTCTTTTTCTTTCTTTTTTGTTTTGTTTTGTTTTGTTTTAGATATTCTTGACTGTAGACTATTTAGCAGGGCTTAGGTTATATTTGAATTTAGTTGATCACAAGACATATTTGAATGTTTGCACTTGTACTAAATTTTAAAATTCATTTTTTAACTTTCAACGGCATCAATTATTTCATTTTTTTTTTCAGATTCCTTAAAAATTTTCTGTAGCTGTTTACCATTATATATTTCATAAAACTGTGCATGTTTTTTCTGAAACTGAATTTAATTGCAAAAGTTATAAATAGATATTTTCAATAAAACAATGAAAAAAACAAAAATTTCAATGGAACGTTGAAAATTTTTGAAATTATGAAAAATTCATAAAGTTATTTTTTTTTTCAACCAGTAAATTATAGATAAAATTAGGTTCATTGTCTCATTTGTATGTGTAAATTACTCTTTCATTACAAATATTGGTGATTTCAATTGCTATAAAATGTGTATGGAGCAATTAGAAAATTTTTATGTAACACTACGAATTTTGTTGCCAACGAGTGATTTCTTATATTATTTATCATACTCTAAACATAAATTTAAATTGTAAAAACACATCTATTTGCGGAATTTATAAAAGAAACTTATTGAAACTGTGGTTATATTTGAATTTAGGCAATTAGGGGGTATATTTTGATGTTTGTGCTTGCATTAAAACTTAAAATTCATTTTTCTCAGTTTCAAAATTTTTGTCGATATTATTAATTCAAAATGCGACATACGCATAATTTTTCCTCTGAATGCTTTGAAATTTTTTAGGGCTATTTGGCATTATATGTGTTTTAAAACTGTGCATGGTTTTTTGAAAATAAATATGAATTATTAAAGCTATAGGTAGTTAATTGTAGAAATCGGTACAAAAATGCTCAAATTTTCAAAAAAGTTAGAAAATATTTTTTTTTCTTTACATTTATATTCAAATATGTAAAATTTGATGCACAGTTTTATTTATATATATAATCCAAATTTGTATAAAAATATTGGGGATGTTGATTCATATGAAATGCGCATTCCGCATTCTGAAAAGTTCTCCATAACGTCTAAAATATTACAAAAAATCCCTTCCCCCCCTCCCCTTCCCCTCCAAAAAAATTTTTTTTCATGATAAATGTATGCCATAATGCATATAATATACTCGTATACTATTTAAGGTGAAATTTAAAAAAAATAAAAAAAATGATTTTAAAGGTCCCTTGTCCCCTTAAGAAACAGTAAAAAGTTCTTAAAAATGCATGCTTCTGATTTAGATCTCGATTAATTATTAGCAAGGTGAAATGTAATTTCTGAAAATTTCACATTAACTTTTTGATATGCCGAACATTAACTCGTGTTTATAACAAAGTTCGATTCTTTATATTATTTGCCAATAGATGATTGCAAAAAGAGTTTTTGACAATTTAAAACAAAATCAAATTATTGAAAGAGTTTAATATGATTTTACAAATATTTTAAGAACAGAATTAGATAATTGACCTGTATTTTTTTTAATAATGCGTTCAAAGAGTCATTCATTTGTTTCAAGATTTGGAAAATCTGAATGGCAACAGAGTTCGTTTGTTTATATCGTAATCTGATGTTTACAATTACTTATTTTTAATTTGGAGCCTAATACATTATAATTGGATATGATATACATGTTTTATAGAAAATATGCTGTTTAAACGTTTTTTTAAGTAAAAGAAATTATCTTTTAGCTGTCATATGTCTGCATTTGTTTTCCATTAAGCCTAACGTGGCGTATTGCTAGGGTCCATTCACAGGTAGGAGTGGCGAATCCTGGAACCGTTCTACACATTTCTCTAGAACGCATTTTATTATAAGTAGATTTTTGCATGTAAAGACCAAAAAGAAAACTTCATTTGGCGCCCTCTACACTTTCTGGTTTGACGCCCATGGTGTATAAAATTGGGGGAAACATGCTCTATGTGCCCCCTGGCACTAC
The DNA here is from genome assembly GCA_964019185.1 of Maratus speculifer. Classification (NCBI taxonomy): domain Eukaryota; kingdom Metazoa; phylum Arthropoda; class Arachnida; order Araneae; family Salticidae; genus Maratus; species Maratus speculifer. The sequence continues at coordinate 110,800,553 of OZ025298.1, read as the reverse complement.
ACCTGTGGGCGAAACAGTGACGTAAGCTGAGGATGGAACTAAAATGGCGGATTTCTGAAAACTGCCAGTGCGGCAATGTCCAATCTCTCTCTTCTCTATGGTCTCTAGAATGAAGCCGCCTACGCCGCCACGTGGTAGAAGGTAGCGGAGTTAGCATTCCCATCTCTAAAACGGAAAGAGATTGGGGAAAAAGTAAATTACAACTTTATAGAGTATTATGATGTAATACAAAAATACATCTTATAGACATTAATATAAAAAATAGATAGGATAAAACGCGTATTTTTTTTAATTGCGTGGCGCAACAAAACTATCTTGAAAAAAAAAAAAGAAAAAAAGAAAAAAACGATTAGTTATAACTGTAGCCCTTTGTTTGAGTTATTCGAACTTCTGACCATCAGCTGCAATGCACATTTAAATACAGATTTCTTTGAACGATAATAATTTCTCCTTCGCCTTAAGTTTCGTGACGCACAGTGCAGGAAATCACGAAATAACAAATACGTATTTGAACAGTTTTATTCCTCGTATTAATGTCAACAAAGTGTACTTTTGTACTAAATGGATCATGATCTATGACTGTGAATCTGCACGCATACTCTATAACATATTTCACATTTATAATAAACTTTGATTGGTCGTTATTTTATTCTAAATGCGTTGGAAAGTGTTACATAAGATATGCTGTACACGTGATTTTGCTTTTTTTTTTTTTTTTTTTTTACAATTTACAGAATATTGAAAGAACTAATGTTTGGAATCCAACAGTGGTAATAACAAATCAAGTATTAATTCGCGAAATTTATTTCAAAACAAAACAAAACAAAATAAAATACAGAAAAAAAATTAACAGTTACATTTTCCTTTCGTCAGAAAGTTTTTTAAGTTGTTTGTTTAGGAAACTCTGAATTTCTTTTTAGTGAAAACAACATCAAAATAAATATTCACAAACAATACAAAGATAAGTTAGAAGTAGTGTCAAACATGCCTAAAGATAATGAAGTCTTAAAAAAGAACTTTGAAACTTCGTATACTAGTTCATAGAGTTCTCATTTGAAATTAAATTTAAATAACTTGTTTTGTTGGTTTTGATAAATATAACATTTTAAAGGAGTTAGAACATTCAAAATCATAAAAAGTTTAGTAAAATGTCTTTGTTATTTACTATTTTGAAAAACGGAATAGTAAAACATTTATTTATGCCTTTAATGACACTTAGATATATTTAAATAATATATCTTTTACAAGATATTTACGAATAAATATTTCGAAATAATTTTTTAGCGCATGTCTTTACATGTCTTAGTTTTAGAAAAAAAAAATGTATTACTTTGATTGGTTTAGACTTTGCTTAATTTAAGTTTTTTTGGGGGGGGAAACTTTTTTATGTTTTTCCAAATCTGTCACAAATTAAAATGACGGATTTTACATAAAATAATAATATTCCTAACTGAAAATAATGTGTAGTATAAATAAGTCGGAAACTGTACATAAATCTTGGCAAATGAACCCCCCCCCCCAAAAAAAAAAAAAAAATATATTGTGACTTTTTTTAAAATGTACATTTCGTATTTTTGTTCATTTTAAGTTAGCTTTAGTAATTGCAGGGCATTTTTGCATTGGCATTCAGCCAAATCATCAACGTTCAATATATGAACGCAAAAGTCCCATACAATCACTAAAGCTATCTTACCTCTTAAATGCAGTATTTTACCGTTCGGCAATATAACTAAGTTAGGCTTTTAAAAGGACGAGGTGGAACCCGCCGAAATTCGAAGAAAGAAAATCTTTAAGAATGAACTGTTTCATTGATTTATAATAAATCTACAAAATCAGTTGCAGTAAAAGATACATCTTGGGTTGGTCAGTGTAACTCTCAAACAAATATTATTTAAAGCTAAAATTAACAAAATACTATAAAACTCAATTATCCAATTTATTAAACAAAATAAAACCGAAATTCACCGGATTTTATAATAGACGATGTTTCTGAAATAGTATGTGCATAGTTTCCATTTTTTTTTTCAATTTTAACAGAAAATGGAGTGATTCTGTTACCACAATTACAAAATTGGTACTAAAAAATATAAAAAATATAATATCTCAAAAATAAACATAGATACAGCTTTCAAACAAATTGCATTTAAAAGTACATTTTTTTTCTGTATGTGACGTTGTAAAAATTTAAAATGTGCGATGTTTAGAAGTGTAAAATTGCAAAACCAAAATTCCAGGGGAAAGTATGCCATTCGCAAAATGACGTATGGGTTACGCACAGATACGTTTGGCCTTTATAATATAGATACTAGAATACTATTAAAGGTTTATGCCAATAACATACATACTGACAATATTATTAAACCAATTTTCAACAATTAGATGGCAAGTCTTGTGCTGTTTAAGAATAAATAATTAGGTTTAATTTAGGTAGATTTCGCATGAAAAAACTATTTATTGCGTTCTGCACTATGTTGGAATTTCGGAAAAAATTTTGTTGATCAATACGGAGCATGAACCCTAGTCCAAAAACTACCATCAGTAAAACACCTCATATATCTATCTCTTGACCTATATATATACATCTCTTTTTAATGGAAAAGATAACTCCCACAATTCTCAGACATCTTCCAAACTGATGCAAAAAATCAAGGAGTATAGTAATCTTTTTCAAGTTTATAATGGGCAAAATCGATCGAAAGAGATGGAAATAAGAATGTTTTTTGTGAAAACCGAACGAAACCCCGTAACTTCGTAATAAAAATGATATCGAATCCGTTTAAAGTTTATATTACTTCTAAAAATGGTGCAAAAGTTTATGCGTAACATATTTTTGATGAAATTAAAAATGTGCTCAAAGGGCGAAATAAAATAGGGTTTCTGGATGAAAAACTTTATAACTTAGTCAATTTTTAAGGTATCAATCTCAGTTAAATTTAATAGAAATTTTTCTTAATATTATTTAAAGCTTTTGTAATTACAAGTTTTTGATAGGACCAACTCTTTCTGCAAAATAATAATAATAATAATAAGCAATACAAAAAGGGGCGCAAAAAAAAGAAAAAAACCCATAACTTCATCAATTCTTAAAATATCAAATCAGATTAAATTTATTTTACATTTTTTAATAATAGCTACAACTTTTATATTGATAAGTTTTTGAAAGGACCAATTCTATAACAAAAACAAATTAAACAAAAATAGGAATTGAAGAAAAAAAATTATAAATTCAAACTGCTTATATTCTGACTCATTTTTAAATTTATTTTACTCTCAAACACATCCAGTTAGTAGGTTCTATTATTTAGGAACTATATAATGTGTCAAATTGGTCAGTTTTTCATAAAGATACAATATATTTCAAAAAATGCTTTCAATTTGTGTTTTTTTCAGCCGAACTTTTCGAAGCAATCGTGTTTAAAGAATTGAGGATGCATTCAAACTACAAATTGCATATTTCTGGTTCTTTTTGAATTCATTTTTGCCTTTAAACGCATGCAATTTGCAGTTCTTTTTATTTATAGACTGTATAATGTGCCGTATAGGCCACTTTTTTTCATAAAAGTAGCATATATTTTTAAAGAGGCTGTCAAAGTTGGCATTTTGAACTGAATTTCCTTTAATGTGATTCTGATAGAACCAGCTTTTACAGAAAAATGGAATAAAAAAATTCTTCAAAAGCCGCCAACTAAAGTTCCTAAACTGGTTTTTATCTCTAATCATATTTTATTTTTTGTTGATGAAATGGGCACTTAACTTCGAAATCTACATTGTAAAAAATGTCAGATGTTTCTGAATATATAAAAATGTACTGTAATCAAAAACGAAATCATATAGTGACCTCTTCTAACTCACCTAAGGTTTCGAAAAACGTTTCTTTACCTTTAAAAATCCCAGAAAGCTATTTGTTTTCGAAATTTAAAGAATTTATAAAAATTAATTTTTATTAACTGCCCGTCCATTTCAGACACGTTTCTAAGTAGCTTTTACAGTACAATAATCACTTTTCTCAAATCAAAATATCACTTTTTTCGGAATCTAACAATTCATACAAAAATATTTTTATATTCAGAGAGTACGTTTAATAGACAAACATACAATAATAACAATATTATCATTAATATGAAAATTGACATTATTTTGCTACAATTGCATGCACAAAATCAGTTATGCAGCTGAAAATGTTTACTTGAAAATCGACAGAATTCGAAAAAGTGATAGTTTGATTAGAGAAAAGTGATTATTGTACTGTAAAACTACTTAGAAACGTTTCCGAAATGGACGGGTAGCTATTAAAAATTATTTTTTATAAATTCTTTAAATTTCGAAAACAAATAACTTTCTGGGATTTTTAAAGGTAAAGGAACCTTTTTTGAAACCTTAGATGAGTTAGAAGAGGTCACTGTATATTTTCGTTTTTCATTACAGTACATTTTTATGTATCCAGAAACATCTGACGTTTTTTACAGTGTATCTCTGCGTGAATGCCAAGCACTTAGGGTTTTTTTTTTCAATTATTGTTATATGTACTTTTGATTTTGGTTTTTTTTGGAAACTTGCAAAATTCCCTATTTTAGGTTGCAGTGAGCAAGTAAAATTTTTTTCTTATCATATTTCTTAAAATTCATGTGTGTTTAATGTTATAAAATTTTACTAAGGAAAATTATATTTTTCAATTAAAAATCAGTATTCACGATTGTAACGAACTGTTTTTTTAGCCGTAAACACTACTTAAAACAAAGTATATATATTTTTTTTTTAGTATTTTTTCTTTGCTTTATTTAAAAACGAAAGTCGAAAAACATTTTAAAATGTATTTTCGAAAAATCAGGCATTTACAAGTTAAAACTGGCAAAAGTAGGCGAATGGACATTTTCAAAAATTTTACAGTTTTTTTTTTTTTTTTTTTTTTTTTTTTTTTTTGTCTTGGACTATATGACTTGTTTTTAAAAATTTCAGATCTTGATGCGATAGCTGCTTTACAATAATGCAAAAATGCGCGAATACAAAATTTACTATGTTTTACATCTTTTCATGTTGATGTTTTTTTTTTTTTTTTTTTTTTTTTTTTTAAATAAAATACAGTAAAATGTAAAATTTACAAGACCAAAATTTACAAAAATACAAGATTTACAAAAATACAAGACCGGCATACCAAAATTTTCATTTGTAAACATATGTTTACCTTCACTTTCATCTTTTTATATGTACTGAAAAATATATAAATCGAAAACATGTAAATGGAATATTATGTTTAGTAATACGGATATAATAGAGCTCCATCTGAAATAGGGCGTCATCACCAAGGCAATCTAGAATCATGACCTATAATCGCATATCACAGACTTAATTACGTGTTATAGGATTTAACAACATGCAGAAAATATTTATTAATAGCTCTTAAAATTATGATTAGATTTTCATAAAATTGGAAATAATTCAACTGAAATCTGCAACAGTTGTATAATATATTAAAATTCAAACCATGCGGTTGAGTAGATTTTTGCGCTGTTGAATGCGGACAGGCGGACAGACCGGGATACGACTGTAGGCGCTACTTATTTACATAATTACAAGCGCACCTAAAAAAGATGAAAAGAAAGAAAAATATATGTTTACGAATGAAAATTATGGCATGCTGGACAAACATTATATTTAAAATTTTGAATTTTACTGTGTTTTATAAAAAAAAAAAAAAAAAAAAAATATTAACATTGAAAGATGTAAAACTAAATAAAATGTAGTTTATTTTAACTTTAAAGTATTACTTTAGCTTATTAAAACCTACATTGAAAGAAAATAATATTAATCATTAATATTGCATTAAATAAAACAATGAGATCTGTTAACATAATACTATTTTATGGCGATTGGTAGCAATAACTGTTTAAGCGCTTGTTAAAGAGAAAACATTAATAAAAGTAAAAATAAAACAACAACAACACCAATTACTATTCGTTTTTACAACAATATTTTTAAGTTTGTTCAATAAAAGTTTGAAATTTCTTTTCAGAAATAAAAACACAACTTGAACGAAAATACTCAGAAATAAACCTTTTGCAGCTATAGGGAAATAATTTCTAAATAGTTTTAAAAATTAAAGCACACGCTTTTATGCAATTTCGGACAAAAAAGTTTAAAATGCTTTTTTTGGTTGCATAGTTACGGTTTTCATATGTATTTCATTGATTGTCTAGGGTGTCAGGTGACTTAATTTCTCAAATTGCTTTTGATCCGTTTATCCGGCATTTTGATCTTTTTAAGCGGCGACTTTTCAAGTTGTTCAATTGTCATAGATTCTCAAAAAGTGTGCAAAGTTTTAATTTAATCTGATGCCTAAAAGTGGGTGAAAATGACGTTCAAAATTCTATTACATACATACTACATACAGGTGAATCTAATAAAAGCGTGTTAAAAAGAGAATAAGAACAGTTCTTCTTCTTTTTTAAAAAAAAAAGATGCAATATCGATTAAATTTGAAAATCTTAACAGTAATGATATGTAATGATATGTTATCCTCACCATCGCAGTTAATTTTTTTACTTATAATTTATTAGCATATTCTTGCCCATTTCACTGCCGTTTAGTATATTTTGATGTAGGGTTATAGCTGCATATATAATTTTTTCATTCTTTAATCTTGAATAAAATTGGACAATTTATACAAAATATTCGGCGGTTGATCACCTTTTTCGTGCTAACCGAAATGTTTTTAACACTTTTTTTTACAGATGTCATATAACACTTTTTTAAATGGTTTCAATTCGGAATTTTTCATTAATAATTTTTAGGTTGAAATATTTGCAATCACTTTAAAAAGTCTTTAAAACGATTTCTACCGGTACCAAATGACAGCTTTTTTAAAAAGATATCGATTTATGGTTTTTCATTTGTAGTTTTTAGATTGAAACATTTACAAATAATTTTAATACATTGAAGACTTGTTTTAATGCGTATTATATTAAAAAACTATGAGAAAAATAAACATAAACCATAACTTTGAAAAAGCGCTATTTGACTCTAACAGAAATAGTATCAAATTAATGAAGTAAATTAAGTTTTAAAAAAATTAAAAAGTTTGCACTAGCATCCAAAGCCCAGTTCACCACTGTAAAAAAAAAATTGTAAATTTACGATACTTTACCGTGAATTATCCAGTAAATTTACGGAATATGTAATTTTTTTACATAAACGGTCAACTTCCCTATTTTTTTGTGTTTTACGAGCAAAAACTATTAATGAAATGGCTTTAGTCCGCTGATACACGAATAAAGTCCGTTTTTTTACAGATATTGTTTGGAATCTCTGCTGCAGCTTTTTTTCAGTGTAAACTTGATTTTTGTTATTTGAACATATGATAAAAAACTGAAAAATTGGACTAAATTACGGAATTTCCAGAAGGAATAATAGAGCATTAACCGTTAACTGCTGTGACAAAAATGGTCGCATAACTACTGTGAGCAGTTTGTCAGACCGCTTACTCTAAAAAGGAATAAAATGTTAAATTAACTCTCAGAATACTATTTTTGTATTAAACTTTATATACAAGACTAATAATAAGACAAAATAAAATTCAGCAATTCAAATGTCGGTAGAGATAATAATAGGCCTACAATGAAACAAAATTTGACCAGTATTTATAGTTAAACTAAAAATTACGAGTTAAACACCGGAACTTAAAAAATTCAGCGATTTGCGAGTCCGCTAACACTAGTTAAGGGTTAATATACTTAGTTGGTATGTAAATCAAAAGGTTTTGTATTAGAATCTTTGTTTAGTAAATTTTTATTCGTGGTTTATAAGGTTTTATTTTAAATTGAGATGACAGTGTATCATTAACTGTTGAAACTCTTACTCGAAACTGCAGAAGCTTTATACTTCATTGTTTTACAAATTTCTTACTATGCATTTCAATAATTCTTTGTTGAACTTTTTATCTATTCATGATTCTAGTAAAAACAAAATTGTGGTTCAATATTGTTGAGTTTTAAGATTCATACTTTGTAAAATATCTGTAATTTGTACAGAAAAATCTGTTTTAATGAAAATCAACTTCTTGTGTTAAAAAAATGTGTATTTTGTAATTTTTAATTAATTATTTATTTTTTACAGAAAATTCTGTTTTTTTATGAAAAGAAGACCCCAAAAATTCTGTGAATTAATTTTTCCACTGAGGCCCAAATTACCAGTTGTTCTAGTCAATTTGAGTTATTATTATTATTATTATATTTACTGTATAATATCTTTTGAAGTGTGTTTCCAGTAACATATTAATTTTTTTGTTCAATTTATTGTAAATGTTTAAATTTTATATCAGAAAAATATTGTAAATATTTTACTAATACTTCCTATTTTATACAATTTTACTTATAAACAACTTTTTAATAAGTGGAATAAAAACATTTAACTGCACTCAAAATCTTTCAGACATATTTCATAAAATCTGATTATATAAAAAAGAGCATTTATCGAATTATCTTGTTTAGTCACTATGATAAATAGAAAATAATATAAAACGTAGAATTTAAAGGTTTAGTCGAGTTTTCCTTTTTTATTTTTTCCCTTACAAAACTAAGTTTCTTAATACAGACCTCAAACCAATTTAGTCCCAGTGGAAGATTCGTTGACATAATCCTTTTTCAAGAGAAAACACTCTACTGGGAAAAGTTAAAAGGGATAAATTCAATGGAACAACATTAGATTAACAGGTGTAATATAAATGAAAAGTGAAAAGTTTTTTCCGTTTCGTTTGGTATAACAAAAATTATAAAAACGGAGACTTATTTAATAGCCTGTCTAATCAGTTTAAAATATATATAAAGCTCAGTTAAGTTATATTATGAAGTATAATGGGCGTAATGTTTAAATAATAATGTTTTAAAAGCGGAACAGACTTTTCTGTATTTATCGACAGATGTTAAATAATTTTCAAAAATAAATTAGTTAATAAAGTTTAAATTAAAGAAAAATGCGTTCTTCTTTTTTTCTTTAAAAAAAATTAAACTTAATAAAGATTTTTTTCGCCAGTTTCTATTAAATTTATCAAAAAATTTTCTTATCAGTTTTAATGCAGAGAGAGGTTAGCAAAAATATAAAAATTCAAACAATATTTATCGTTTTTATCTAAAGCAATGGTGTAAATAAAATTGCCACTTTGCGCAGTTACAAATGTAATATTGCATAAAATTCACAAAAAAAATCAACAATATAAATTAACATTTAGAAGTTTCGAGTGTTAAAATGACCTTATATTCTTACGAATAACTGTTGATTTCTGCCCGTATTTCATTCTGTTTTCAAAAGAATAGGTATAAAAGACATAAATACTTTTAGATTTAAAAAAAAAATATCTATGAATTCGTGAAGTACTTTCTCAGTATGAACCGATTTGAAAATGACTATACGCGTATGTAAGAGTTACTAATGTTTGGACAAGAGACGATATGAGTCTGAGTCGAAAGTCCGAGCTCGATCCCGGGCTCGGGCCCATTTTTTATAAAGCTGGAAAATTTTATTTATTCATATGTAGAAAGATTGGAAGAATTTTTTCCAGTCAAAATTGCATACTTATTCTTTTCAAGTCATTTTAATTCTTTTTTATCAAAATGACGGGAAAACTGAATGCTTTCTTATTTATTTTAGTATGTCATTACTGTTTCAAATGAAAATTTGTGATAATGACAGATTTATGTCTAATGAATTTTCGGCGGCGATCTATTTATATGGCGCTTATCAAAACAAACACAACAATGAATTTGCTTTTAGTGGGTTTTTCGTTAGTAGAAGATATTTTTCAATGAGATTTTTTATTTATTTATTACATAGATACATAACACGAATATAATATTTTCTTCTCTTTTTGGTAGACGAAAACTAGCTGGAGATTTGCAAATTGTTTAATATACGATTGTGCATGAATCATAGTTGTTTTTCATATGAAAATAACTTTAGTGATTATTATATGTACTTGTCATCATGAACTCTGCTCATGTTGAGGACGCTGTTCCTTTTCAAAGTCACTTTCCTCCGTAAATAAATATGATTACCATATTAATCAAACAGAAAGCAATCGATAAGTGTTTCCTCTTTTCCTATAAAAACATCGGACTTTTAAAATAACAATGCCATTTTTTAAAAATTTACGTTGATTTTCAGGTACCTGTCAATCATGGAAAATTGTTATGAGAAAAGAATCCATTGTAATAAAATATGCACACTTTTTCCAGAAAATTGAAGAACGTTGTTCGAATCGCCAGCTTACAAATAATAATTTCTGCAAATTTCATGCATTTATTCTTTAACCACAAACGTGTCCATCAAATTTGCTTGTTAACACTGCAAGATATTTAAAAAGTGCATGTGAGTTATGTTTGTCTGTCCATCTGGTCACTGGTTGGCTTTCCAAACTCGAACTAGAATTAATATATTTGGATTGATCTGGAATTGTTACGAGTTATTCAGATTTACTATGCCAATGTTCGATACGGAAAATAAAGTGCGTAAAGCCTATAATTTATTTACAGAGCCACTCAAAAGAATTCTATTACATTAAGGTTCATGGGAAAATATCATAATTATACAACTACACTGTAAAAAATTTTTGTACAATTCCAGTAGATGTACCGTAAATTTCACGGTACTTCTACCATTTTCACTCTTTACGGTATGAATACCGTATTTCTAAGGTATATTAAGTGTAAAAAACAGTTTTTTGTACTGTTTCGATTAAAAACGGTATTTACACAGTAAAATTATTATTTTTCCGTAAAAACTCGGTATTTATACCGTAAAATAATTATTTTTCAATAAGGAAAACGACATTGTAAAAATTTTCGTAGCATTTCAATAGATGTACCTAAATTTTACGGTACGTCTACTGTTATCATTCTTTACTGTATGAATACCGTATTTCTAAGATATATTAGGCATTAAAAAACCATTTTCTGTGCTATTTCGATTATAAACAGTATTTATACCATAAAATGACCAATTTCTGTGCTATTTCAATTATAAACGGTATTTATAACATAAAATGATTGTTTTTCAGTAAAAAGGCGATATTTATAATGAAAAAAAAATATATTTCAGTAAGGGAAAATATGGTATCCTCGCCTCGGTGTACGGCATTTTCTCAAGCGATGTTCTTGTTGTTGCTAGGTAAATGCGCGCAGGTCTGAGGAGATGGGGGGGGGGTGCAGCCGTTAACTTGTTTTGGAGTCCAAAAATCTCAAAGGGTCACAACTCCTGCAATACACACTGTTTATTATAATTTTTATGGATACCTTAATGTAACAATAAAAAAAGAGAAAGGACTGTATTTACTTTTGTTAAATAGTATTTAAGAAGAATAGATAATTATTAGAATATATAATTATTATCTTTAACTACAAGAAAATAAATAATGTAATTTATGAAAGATGACTAAAGTAGTCTACAAAGTAGACGAGGCTTTATTAAAGATTCACATGCATTTTATGTGTCTTGCGTGTCTGTGTAAGGGGGGGGGGGTGACTGATTCTGGGCCCGTCACGGTTCTCGACGGCCTGAATAGATGTTGTCTTTCTAGTGGGAACTTTTAATCTATCATACTGAATGATGTCAAATCCATCCTTAATTTTTATTGGAGAATTATACAATTCATAGAAGTGAAATTCTAAGATTTTAAACTAGTTTAATTAATCACTTATTCATAGTCACGCAATTGGAATTGTAATATTATGTACGATTGAATATATATACCAGTGATATTCTTATATGTTAAAAGGGTTTGTTCACCTTTGTGTATGTTCTTTGTGTTTCATTCAGTTGGATCCTCATACCGGACGTGCAGGACAAAGAAGTATGTAACATTTTAACTATTTTTAAGTGAAAGTAACTATTATGCATGTATTTTTATTACATTTTTAACTTGCATTAGTTCTTAATAAACTTCTTCTTTACTGTTATATATTTGTCTTATTAATTTATTTTGGGTTTAAAAATTATGACATTAATAATTAATATATTTTTAGGTATGACAAATAACAAATTTTTCAGCTAAAAATTATTTGAAATTAAAAGTTCTTTCAAAAAGAATCTAATAATACAATGTGAAAATTTTCCGTGGTGGAATTTCAAAGTGGAGTCTATTTATGAAGTAAAATAAAGAGAAGTACCGAAATATGGTACTGCTTATTTTTTGAAAACTCCAAGCTGGGCAACAGGAAGCGTTTTACCTTTTTATTTTTCCTTATTCAGCGACACACTAGTAACACGCATGTTCACGTTCTCTACAATTCTAATGTATCGAACGTCGCCTCTCTCAAATAATGAAGATCGGCGGCTAGTAAGTTGTCTGTAAAAAAAAAAAAATGATATGGTATAACGTATCGTGTGTGCTCCGATGGTGAAATTTTGGGGCCTATAAAGACCCATCCCCCGCGAATCCCCACGTTCAAAATTTAGACAAAATTATCATAAAACTAGAAAAAAATACATCCTTATCAGAAAAAAATAATAAAATACCAAACAGTCAGTTGGCTTAGATTTACGCTTAAACCACCGGTAAAACTGCAAACACCGGTCCTCTTTCCTCTACCAACCTCATAAATAACTAAAATTCAAAAATCTTTTTCGCTTACGTTGTTAGAATTTTATCGAACTCAGACCCCAATCTCGATGAGCTCAGGAATTTCGTAATTAACAATTCTGTTGATCTAATCCTTAAAAAGGTGGTGAAGTTCAAAAACTCTAAAAATCGCAAATCAAAATTTTAGAACCTATCTCACTCGACACTCTTTCGCCATACGGCTCAGTATTGAATTCAGACACTTTTCTCCGGGAGGGACTTCTGTGGCTCCGGGGGGGTGGGGGAATGAAACCTTTTTCCCCAGTGAAAACACAAGAACTCTATTTTTCCGGGGGGGGGGGACATTTCATTGCACTGGGGGGTTCCCTCTGGGGCACCCCATTAATTCAACATTGATATGGCAAGACTGTTATTTTTGTTAAAAGAAAGGTCTCTCATTCGGTAACTCTCCCCTCCAAATTTTGGAAAATTAAACACTAAAAACCATTTAGACAGTTTAAGTTAATTCACAGTCTCATCCATATGTCTTCAAACCTTGGACAATCCCTCCTCCCCCGATCTCTCTTCAGTCCGGCTTGGATAAATTATTCAGACTAGATGTTGAATGATATTTTCAGGTTACTTCAGTGGTCATCAGTGGAATTTTGATGCAAACACTACCACTGATGTTTTTAAAAGAAATAGTCGATGCCTCCTACCCGATTCAGTATGATCCATCGGATGGATCGACCTTGCTCAGTTAAAGATGTCTGTAAAATAATGATTCCCTACTCCCTGATTTTGCACTCACTTTTCCATATTTCAAGTAAATTATAGAAACGCGGTTAATTTACAAAAATTCCATTCGACCAGTAAGGGGCTAAGTGCAAATATAACGTTATTTACTTTTTGGTAATTTTGGACCCTTTCCCTCCCTTTAAATATCATACGTTACTTCCATCAAACTCCCTGGCCCGGTAATGATATCGTTATCAAAGTGTAAAATTTTTTTTTAGAATTTAGTTCTTTTGTTTTGATTAACATACAAAACGGGTTAAATTTATTTTTCGCAAACTTTATTGATTCAATTGAAGATAATTTAATAAAATATCGCTTTATTCAAATAAAAATAGTTAACAAAATAAAAAAAAGATAATGTACTATTTTGAACAAAATACCACGTTACAGAGAAAAAGAGATAATTATAATTGGGTCAAAAATGATATTGATATCAAAAGGCAAATCCCCCCCTTCCCCTAGAGATATCTTATGATATCATGTGTCAGACCCTCCCTCCTCCCTAAAAGAATAATGTTATATATGCACAGCACCTAATAAAAAAAGTTACTTTATCATTCTTGTTTCTAGTAAAACCATCGTAAATATTGACTGAGCAAAACATTTTCTTTGAAAATGTCTGATTATAGGCAAGATAATACATAGCGTGAAAGTTTGCTTTCGGCCGAAGTAATGGTGTCAGATTTTCGAGGCAAAAGCCTTCTTTACGGGTAGCAGCATAAGTTTCGTATTTACCAACCAACCAACAAATCTAATGGCGTCAGTTGCTTGATTTCGGGCAGTGGGGAACTTGAGATCCAGTTATTCATATTTAAGTAAGTTAATCGGCTGTACTTCTTGTTTTCCTTTAACTTACATAATTAGATAACTAATTTGAACTATACATGTTTTAAATTGTTTTTTCTTAAAAGTATGTTATTCATTTCTTTGGCTAAGTTATATAAAAATTGGAAAATAAATTACTTTGTTTTTGAAATGTGCGTGTTGGATTAAATTGCGTTAAAAATAGCAAACTGACATCTATAAAATTTTGAATATTTTCTGTTCAATATTTCAACTATTTCCTTTTAAATTTAATCATTTTTACTAGAATATTTGCGTAATATTAGTAATTTGCATTTATCAAACATTACATTAAAAAACATTCATATATTACATTCATATATTCATATATTACATTCAAAAGAAGGAATTCGACTTTTTTCATTCCTCCCTTTGCTAGACTGTCCCACGCCCCTCCACTATTGTTTTTATGTTAAACTGCTTATACAGTGAAACCTCCAAATAAGGGACACTCCGAATAAGGGACACCTCTATTTAAGGGACAAAACCTCCGGTCCCAGTCCCAAAGTATAGGACGTGTAATGTATTTACCTCTGAATAAGGGACACTCTATTTAAGGGACACTTGAAAATGAGATTAAAGGGACTGGTTTTTGAATTTCAGATAATGAATTAGCCTTTAATGAAAATAAAAATACAGATTTTTGTGAACTTATCGAACAGACAGGAAGTCATGTTGATACAAAGGCGCACGATACAATTTACGGCCATTTATTTACCCAGAATTCTGATTCGACCTCAATGATTTTATCCGCATTGAAAGTAATGCTGAAAATTGTGAGGATGATTCTGAAATTGGAGAATGAAAGAAAATTGTGAAATAATGAACTTTAGAGATGCTTTTAGGCTGTTCTCAAATCCAAAAATGGCAACTTTTAAGAGAGAACTTTTAATTTATTTTTATTCGGAAATGCCTGAAGCTAGCAGGTGTTGTTGTTCAGAAAATATGTAATCGACTACTTTTTTTTTTCCAAATGCAATAGATTTTACAGAAAATATTGACAAAGTAGACGTTTTGAACCAAATTTCCATGTGAAAGAAGAATAACTACTCAAGAAAGGGTAAAAAATGTCTTTGTCTCGTGATCAAAATCGCATATAGCTCAATAGGTGATTTATTTATTAATAAAATGAAAACACACTTCAATTCCAAATCGCTTCCATATTGAAACCATAGTCAAGCTTACCAATTTTATGCTTTTCCGTTGAAAATGAATTTTTAACTTTTAAAAAAAGAATATTTTAAATAAAAAATAAATTAATTCTGAGTCAAAACGTTTTCTGCTTACTGAGTAGGGCAGTGTAGAGATTTGTTGTCCTAAAATACGCAAAGCATTGGAATACTTTTTTGTTTTTTTTTTGGGGGGGAGGGGCTATTGGTGGTAATATAGAATTGTAAATATAATAAATGAACACTTCAAAGATTTCTATAGAAAAATTTAAATTTGTAAAACAATCCTTTTTGACTGATTACTTCAAGTAAAATTCTTTCAAATGTTTTTTACTTTTGTATGTACATGATATGCATAAAAAATACAAATCAATAATTCTACAAATAATTTAATAATTTAGTAATTAATGGAAAAATTTAATTAATTTTCTTTTCTTCCTTTTGTCTGATTAACGTAATTTATACACTTCAGGTACATTTAAATTTCTCCTTTGATGTTTTGTTATTTTTATATCCTACTGAATTAAAAATAATGTAAAAAACTCCGAATAAGGGACACCTCTATTTAAGGGACAAAAGTTCCGGTCCCATAGGTGTCCCTTATTCGGAGGTTTCACTGAATAAACAACAGTGCTGCTTTTAAGTTTAGTTAAAATTATGGATAATGTATAATATTAGGTTTTCTAAAGATGGGAACTATTACAGCTACAGGTAAACAAGTCATTAATATACAGCAAATATTAAAATTATAGTAAGCAAATTTATTTTTTAATAAACAATTTTTTTATACAAATCTAAGTTTATGCTGAAAAGCAACTTTTTTCAACTGAAGATTTGGTTGTCATTGCTCCATCTCAGTGGCTTAGCTAGGATAGGTGATACCCAGAGCGGATGTAAATTGTGTTACCGCCAGCCACCATGGTGTCACCCCCCCACACCGATCCGTTATATTTTTTCATTCACAATTGTACGCTATTATAACAAATGGCCATATCATTTCTCATTTACCTTTTGCCCTGCATTGAGAAAAAAAAACAGAGGGGCGAATTTTTACTTAACCCATAATCCGCTTAAATCAATGTGGTGTCTGTATGTCGAAGAAAATTCTTTCTTTTAAAGTTTGCTTTTGTTATCCACTCGTTGGATAGATTAGATTTTTGTTCTCTGGTGCAAATATCTTATTTAAACACACCAGTCTGCATAAAATTTTAACTTCTTTTAGAAAAGAAAATTAACTCTATTTCGTCGTACGCTATAAATTTAATTTCATTTCAGAATTCTTTTTCCCAATGGTGTAAGATTATACATATTTATTTTCAAATAAATATTGGGTGACACCCGGGTTGGACCGCCCCCCCCCTGCCCCCCACTAACTACGCCACTGCCTCCATCTAGTATTGTAATTGATGTTTAGAATAATACGTAATGAGGAAAAATTTCTGTCCCATTCTCCATTACTAACCAATATTGTAATAAATATTAGTACTATTTATTACTAATATTAGAACTAGTACTAATATATCCCGTACTTGAATAACATTAATTAATTAAAGTTTGAAAACATAGTATATTAACACACGAAAAAAATCATAAAAACCTGATTTAAATAAAAAGAAACTGATTTAAACAAAGATATACATATATATTTATTAAACTATGGTTGTTTTGCTCCTTAGTTGCTATTTAAAAGCATGCATATTCATGCATATTCCATTCATAATACTAATTTTGAAAATAGTGAGAAAATGGTGTTTATATTAAGACTTTTTTTTGGTTTTAAATGTTTATAAAAAAAGACTTGTGCATGTGCATTGATCCTTCTTAACACGGGAGAACACGCCCTTACCCAGTGTTTGAATGGTTTTAACCTTGTCACCAATAAAATCAAAATATAACAACTACTTTATTTAGACGGAAACAATTCATACAAATTTTGTGATAAAATAAGTTGAAGACTATTTTAAAAAATTAGTGGTTACAATTGTAAACACCATAAGCACTCAGGGTCTTTTAGGCCCTGCGCGCGTCCTTCCGAGATAAAATTAGAGTCATCGTCCTGTTTAATTTTATAGAACACAGTAAAAAGAGGGGGGGAGGAAATTAAGTCAATGTAAATCAATAAACCAGTTGATATGGCCCTTTTAAAACTCAGCTGGCATATTTGCAAATCTGATTAAAAAAATTCACTGGCAACTCATATCTATGTGTTATTACAGTATTTATGTTTTCACTAGTAAGAAACTGGGTTATTTATTAAATTTTAAGTCAATTAAATGTCATTAAAACTAGTGTTTGATTAAATAGTCGATTCGGTATTTTGTGATTCCGCATGTTATACGATTATAAGTGTCATTAAACTAATTAAAAAATAATTAAAAATGTGTAGCCTATAATTGAAATACTTCGCTGAATAAATGCGAATTACGGCGTTTCTTGATCCCCCCCCCCTCCTCTCTAGAAAAAGAAAAGCACCCAGTTAAAGTCAAATTTCTGGAGTGATACTTTTTAGCTCACAGGCTATCATAGCCTGAGAGCTTATGTGCCCGTCCGTTCTGTATGTTCGTTCGTGCATAACGCGAAAACTCGTGATAAAAATATCCGATTCACTTGAAATTTTGTATGTAGGTATATCCTGACAAGGCGCTTCCCTGATTAGTTTTTGGAGTTCATTCGATATGTATAAGAGGGGGAACGAGGGGGCTCATGCCCCTCCCCTTAGTTGATATAAATGGGATTTTCATGCAGAATTAAGTGTTCGTTCAAAATTTAGATTAGGATCATTCTGATGAGGCGATTCCGTGACTGTTATTAGGTGTTCATTGAATAAGTATAAATAGGGGGAACAGGGGTTCTAATGCCCCCCCTCCTTAATTTATATAAATGAGTTTTTCAACCAGAATTTTCAGATTTCGTTCAAATCTCTGAATAGTTTTGGAAGTTTAGTGGTTAAATATAAAAGAGGGGGATAACTCCTTTTAAATTATATAAATGCTAAATGCGTTTTTATTAAGAATTATCTCATTTGCTCTGAATTTTGGATATAGATTTTTTATATGATAAAGCATGTCTGATAGTATAGGAGGTTCTATGATTAAGTATAAAAAAAGAGGAAAGGGGAGAGCTGTTTCCCCTTCATAATTTTTTTTCGAACGAAATTAACCCTTGAAAATATAAGGCTTTAATGTACAATTAGTATTTGTAACCTGTGAGCTCAATGCCATCAGTTTAACTGGGCAGTATTCTTTATTTTAATTTGTCTTTTTTGCACACAGAGTTTATTGAATCGGATTTAAGTCTTTGAGTTAAAAATTCACTTTCTGGTGAACTTTTTAATTTGGATGGTAAAAATAATGATGAAATGTCTGATTTTGTGAAAGAGCCTATTATTCAATGAATTTTTTTTTTTTTAAATAGGCCCCAAATTTCGCTTTGATTGTGCCTGTTTACGTAAGTTTACATTCAAAATTTACAGTTTTACATATTTAGATTTTAGACCATTGGTGTAAAAATCTAGGCACCAGCGGGGTGCAATCACTCACCACGGAGTAAAATTTAATAGCATTCTAGCAAGAAATTTATGCAAATTATTAGATGATACAAGTCGAAAAAATATTAGTAGTGAGAGCATAGGAGCAACTGGCGCAAAGACTTTTGCACCCCTGTCTTAAAACAAAGAGGTGTACCTACCAATCCATATTTTATCACATGTTCTCAATATTAGAAGTTTTACGGGAAGTGTAAATTATAATTATCATCTATTTGAGATCTTCGAAATCAGCCTGCGTAATTTTTGTGATAAAATATTAATAACAGTAAAAATCATTGATTTACAGTATAACTATTTAGTTTCTTACACGTCAAAACCTTGTGTGATTTTTTTGTTTTTCAAATTGATTACTTAGAGAATTATAAGAATATAGTTATTATATTTTCGGGTTTTTTTTAAACATTTACTTTTTGATATTGAGAAATTTTAATATGACGGAAAAGCTAGGGGTCTTCCTCTGGTATTTTATTTATTTATTAATTTTCGTAGTCATTATCGTCCAAACTGTTCAAAAATTTTTGGAATTAAAACATGTTTTCACTGTTTTTGACAAGCAATCCAGAAAAAATATTGATATATATTAATAAAATGGCTGGTATAAAGACTTTTTTTCATTTGGTATATTTAAATCTTTAAGAAATAATATATGTTTATTTTCAATAACAGAAAATTTGGAATGGAGAAGGAATATGGCTACCCAATTTCATTTTTGAAGTATAATGGAGGAGTAGACTTGGAACTAAACCTTGGAACTTTTATACCCAGTAGCAAAAAAAAAAAAAAAAAAAAAATTCTCGATTGTCTGCGGCAGATACTACAGAGGCAGAAAATAATCCATAGGTAAAATGTTTTGCAATTGCAGCGTTAATTAAATATTTACTTTTTACGATTTTAAGCGTTTTATTCAGTTCTGTTAAAGCTAACTCACAATTTTTGCATTCAGTAATAAAGTGTTAAATATAACTTAAAACAAAAGAAATGTTTGATGAAAAAATAATCTACAAAGAAGAAAAAATCTGTAACACCCGTCTCCATTCTTTAGCTTTCTGCTATAAGGCTTGCAATATGAATAGCAATTGCAAAAAATAGTGGATATGACTGAGTATCAGCATTTTTTATTGCACAGTCTTGATCATAGTTTATTATTTTAATTTTTGAAAAACAAATAAAATGAAACACAAAGTCGATATTTGATTTTTTTTTAAATCAAAGGCTTG
This sequence comes from Maratus speculifer, assembly GCA_964019185.1. NCBI lineage: Eukaryota > Metazoa > Arthropoda > Arachnida > Araneae > Salticidae > Maratus > Maratus speculifer. The sequence goes on along the minus strand of OZ025298.1, from coordinate 110,780,435 downwards.
ATACATTTCTTGTAATATTTCAAACCCATAATGGTAATAATAATATAATGACTATTAGTTATTACTAATAGCATAATTTTATTTGTAGGTACATTTAACTCACACATAATCTAGCTAAAATAGCGTCTCAGTATTATCATTGTTAAACGCATGCTTTTTACTTATTTCTAGTTAGAATTTTTTTTTAACTTTTTAACCTCTTTTCCATTCTCCAAATAAACGGAGTTTTTTAATTGACTTCTTTTTCATACCCTGCCCTTCATTATAATTACAGATTCACTGTCGCGAGATGCCATACGCGGCTAATTTTATGCTGCAACCTGTAACTTTCAGTGCTTAAGGGGGTGCGGGAAAAAAATATTCAAATTTTATTAAACAGTTTTATTACATTAAAAATTCTGCTTAAAATTACGTTTAAAACCTTGTTTCTTTTTTAACTGTAACAAGAAATATTATTTTTTTCTTTTTGGTTTCTTTTTAAAATCTAGTTTTCAAAGCAATCGTTCTCATAAAAATGAATTTCTGTGAAAATGCTTTTTTTCTTCATGAGTTTTTTCACCATTTCTTGTATTTAAATTACTTTAACCCAATAGCGGTTAAAAAAAATCTTGTTTAAATTTGGAACAAATCTTTTTCAATTGTTTTATATTAATTTTGCTTCAGCAAATTAAAAAAAAAATATATTTAATTTTTAAAATATGATTTTAAAAAATTACATTTTTTTTAAAATTTTTTACTTTAAATATTTTTTAATTTTATTCAAATTAATGCGTTTAAAATTCCTAAATCAAAATTAAAGCTTATATATTTCTGTTTATATAAATGAAAAGAAATTCTACAAATGATATTTCGAGTTATAACGATTTTAAATTACCCACTTTTTAAAAACTATTAAATTAAAAAAAGAAAAAAAAACATTATGAGAAATTATGTCACGTGCTTTTGTTTCAAAATGATATGGTAAACAATCAGAAAAAATTTCAAAATTTTAACTGAATAAATAACAATTACTTGATAATGTGTGCATCGTTGAGAGAATGTATTAAATTAAGGATTTCATTTCCGACAATTCCATCTTTGTTTAAACACATAGCCTACACTAGGCTCGGTAAGAAATTTTCAATCTAAATATTAATTCTATGGTATTGTTATTTACAGACATCTTGCCCCCCCCCCTTTTAATATTTTTAAATGATTTTTTTTTCACACAGGGTGCAGTACGTAAATTTTATTGTGCATTTCTACTTTTTCAATTGTTTGTTACAGTTTTAGGTAGCTTTCATTAGAAAAAGTAAAAAGCTATCTATATTGCGACCGTCCGGAGTAAAGCACTTCCGGAAAATTTTGGTATATTTTCATCGATCATGACCCCCAGACCCCAAAACCACCCTCCGTTCAAATGTTGACATATATATATATATATATATATATATATATATATATATATACAGGGTGTATCTAAACTATTGGGCAAAACTTTAAGAGGTGATAGTGCACATCAAAACAAACAATATTGAATAGGAAACTAAGGGACCCAAACGTCTTTCGAAGGAGATAGGTGCCATTAAAGTTTAGGAACTAAAATTTCAAATAAGCATAAAAAACGGAAAAATTTGTCCATTGATTTGCGGTTTTCACTAAAACTACTCTTTGTGTCAGTATTTTCTTTAGAATAAGTTGTAAAGATAAATTTCAAAAAATTCCAATAGAGGGCGCTTTAGACTTTGGAGTAAAAACAATTATTTTTTGCCGTTATTTTTGCATCTCATTAAATGTTTTCGGAAGCTTAGACTTAAACTTAAATTTTGAGCTCAAAATCTGAATAGTTGTGAGTGCTTAAGTAGCGCAAACTGAACTGTGTTTAGAGGTTCAAATTTCAAATGATTATAAAAAACGGAAAAATATGTCGATTCGTTTGTGGTTTTAGCTAAAACTACTCTTTAAATCAGTCTTTTCTTTAAAAAAAAATTATAAAGATAAATTTCAAAAAATGCCGATAGAGGGTGCTTTAGACTTTTGAGCAATGAACAAGTATTTTTTGCGGTTATTTTTTGCATCTCATTAAATTTTTTAAAAAGCTTAGAAATAAACATGAATTTTGAGCACAAAATCTGGATCACTGGGAGTGGTTAAGTAGCGCAAACTGAACTGAGTTGAAGTGGAGGGCAAGTTCAAATTTCAAATGATTATAAAAAAAAGAAAAAATTGGTTGATTCGTTAGCGATTTTCCTTTAGAGAAAACCTCAAGCAATTTTCTTCAGTATTTCCGTGAGTATTTTCTTAAAAATAAATTAAAAAAAATTTCGTTAGAGGGCGCTTTGAACTTAAGAGTAACCAACAGATATGTTTGACCGTTATTTTTTGTACCTAATTAAATACTTGCAAAAGCTTAGACTTAAATTTTGAGCTCGAATTCTGAATCATTGGGAGGGGTTAAGAAGCGTAAATTGAACTATGTTCAGGAGTTGAAATTTACCCCCCCCCCCACCTCAAACACAGCTCATTTTTGCGCTACCTAATTACTCCCAACGATTCAGAATTTGAGCTCAAAATTTAAGTCTAAGATTTTGCATTTAATTAGATACAAAAATTAACGGTTAAAAATAGCTGTTGGTTACTCTTAAGTTTAAAGCGCCTTCTAACAAAATTTTTTGAAAGTTATTTTAAAAAATTATTTTCAAATAAACATTTACATATTACATACACATTGACATAAAGAATAGTTTTAGCGAAAACCGCAAACGGATCGACCAATTTTTCCTTTTCTTATAATCATTTGAAATTTGAACCTGCCCCTCCCCTTGAACTCAGTTCAGTTTGCGCTATATAACCACTCCCAGAGATTCACATTTTGTGCTCAAAATTCAAGTTTATGTCTAAGCTTCTAAAAAAAATTAATGAGATGCAAAAAGTAATCGTAAAAAATAGTTGTTCGTTACTCCAAAGTCTAAAGCGCCCTCTATCGACATTTTTAAAAATTTATCTTTCTAATTTATTTTCGAGGAAATACTGATTTAAAGAGTAGTTTTAGCGAAAACCGCAAACGAATCAACCAATTTTCCCGTTTTTTATAATCATTTGATATTCGACCTCTAAACACAGTTCAGTTTGCGCTACTTAACCACTCCCAACTATTCATATTTTGAACTTAAAATTTAAGTTTAAGTCTAAGCTTCCGAAAACATTTAATGAGATGCGAAAAATAACGGCAAAAAATAATTGTTCGTTACTCCAAAGTCTAAAGCGCCCCCTATCGGCCTTTTTTGAAATTTATCTTTACAATTTATTTTGATGAAAATACTGACATAAAGAATAGTTTTAGTGAAAACCGCAAATCAATCGACAATTTTTTCCGTTTTTTATGTTTATTTGAAATTTTGGACCCTAAACTTTAATGGCGCCTATCTCCTTCGGAAGACATTTGGGACCCTTAGTTTCCCGTTCATTATTGTTTGTCTTGATGTGTACTATCACCCCTTAAAGTTTTGCCCAATAGTTTCGATACACTCTGTATATGTATATACCGGGTGTCCAGTAAATGACTGACCCATTTTAAAATTAAATAACAAAAAAACGGTTTGAGATAAAAATGCGCGGTTTGCGGTATTGCTATTAGAATATCAATAAATTTTGAATACGCACTTCCTTCAAATAGTTCTAATTTCGGCCAAAAGATGGCGCTGGCGGCATCAGACTACAGAAGTACCGCCTGTTTTCTTGTTCTCAAGCTGATGATCTTTCCGGCTCATTTTTCCCGAGTCGAATCTGAGTCGAAATGTTGAATCGACTCTCTACTCAACTGCAGAAATAGGGTTTGTTGATTGGAACGAGATTTAAAATAACATTTAAGATTGAACGGGGTCTATTGTAACAATCTATGTCTATTGCTGCCTCCTCAGACAAATATCAAGGGGAACTACAAAAACTAGTTTAAAATTACTGTAAAACATCTCCAAAGATGTGTCAATTTATGAATAAATATTTATGACAAGCAAACGTTTGTTAAAAAATCCTAGAAATATTTGTAACAATTCCAGAAAAATTTAAATTAATTTAAAGGTTGTTCTTTAGTGTTTCAAAATTCACTTCAGAATATGTCATTTTAACCGCTTAACAGATACTTTTTTTACGTATATATAGAAACATATTTATGTAAATATGATTTATTATCTTTTTTAAATTATGTATAAAAAAACCAATGTTCAATTTATTTTTCTATATTAATATTTATAAAATTGAACTAAAATAAGTAGACATTCAGTTTTATCTGTTATCTAAAATACCTATGGCCCCACCAGTGGATGATAGATTCTGACGTTTCAACTGGTAGACGGCAGTGCTGGGTTCGAACCCAATCACGTCTGTCGGCATAACTGTTCAGAATTTTCCGTGGTTTTCTTCGAACCTTCGATTTTCTTGTGTAAATACGGGTTAGGTGCCCTTACAGAGACATCCACGCAGGGCATACCCTGACCATCCCCTCATCATTTTGACCTATATCCCACGTGTACATAATCGGCCGACTTTAAATAAACCAAACCAAACTAAAATATCTACAGGCAATTTTATGGCAAAACATTTTTACGGGAACTTTTTACTGAAATAAAGTTTCGTTTCTTTTTCTTCTAGTTTTTTTTTTTTTTTTTTTTTTTTTTTTTTTTTTTTTTTTTTTAATATTGCGTGAGACAAAAGCTGTTGAAAATATTTCAGAAGCCAATGCAGAATCCACTGTCCCGATCCTTTCTTTCATTTACTATCTCCCGATTCTACTTCTTTCTCCTGTTGGATTCGATGGTTGAAATACGAATCGGTTTTAAAAGCCTAGATTATAAATTTTGAAGCTATATTTCTGTAATGCAATACCGAATAACAATAAAAAAGCAATAAACATCAAAGTGATGCTCTTAGCACAATATCAAGTTTAAATTACATATTTCCCTCCTATATGGGGGGGGGGGCAAAAATATATTTCAGGTTCTATGATGCTTTTTGTAATAAAATTTTGGAGAGGGATGACTTACAGGCTATAAAAAAAGATACGTCTTCCTTTTTTCTTTTTAAATATCCGTACATTTTAGCGTAGATAAGTTTCCTGCCGGGGTGGGTGGGGGGAGGCGAGATGTGTGCAAAAGACATCTTAAAATCTCTCACGGCTTTCGTAATAAAATTTTTGGATACGTTAAATGACAAAATATGAATATAAAGTAGGGATGCATTCGGTTTTCGGAAAAAATAATAATATTTTGTTTTAGGCAGGTTTTTGCCTTAGCAGGTAGTTTTGTATGTTTCTTTCTACTTCGTGATCAATAAATTTTTATGTCTAAAACAGGATTTGTTGTAGACGGATTCCTGTATAGTAAGATTTAGAAAATTTTAATGTGCCAATTTATAAGTTTTCTTAGACAGGAGACTTGGCAACGCTATTTGCATACCATTGTTTTAAAATTTTAACTGATTTGCCCGTACAACATACCGGCAATTATAGTTTGCTTCTTCCATCACTTAAAGCTTTCTGGCACTACTAAAAATTTTAAATGCAATTTCATACTATTTAATAGAAGAAATATCTAAATTAAATATTACGATTATTTTAGCTTTAAAAAAGCGGCGTTTATCCCATATTTTCATTTTATTGTATGTAAAAAAGCGTATCAGTTAAGCGGTTAAAATAACATATTCCGAAGATAATTTTGAAGCACTAAAGAACGTCTTTTAAATTAATTTAAATTTTTCTAGAACGCTTCTTTAATAAATGTTTTCTTGTCATAAATATTTATTTATAAATTGATACACCGTTGGAGATGTTTTACAGTAATTTTAAACTAGTTTTTATAGTTTCCCGTGATATTTGTCTGAGGAGGCTACAATAGACATAGATTGTTACAATAGACCCCGTTCAGTCTTAAATGTTATTTTAAATCACGTTTCAATCAACAAATCCTATTTCTGTAGTTGAGTGGAGAGACGATTCAACATTTCGACTCAGATTCGACTCGGGAAAATGAGCCGGAAAGATCATCAGCTTGAGAACAAGAAAACAGGCGGTATTTCTGCAGTCTGATGCCGCCAGCGCCATCTTTTGGCCGAAATTAGAACTATTTGAAGGAAGTGCGTATTCAAAATTTATTGATATTCTAATAACAATACCGCAAACCGCGCATTTTTATCTCAAACCGTTTTTTTATTATTTAATTTTAAAATGGGTCAGTCATTTATTGGACACCCGGTATATATATATATATATATATATATATATGATTTTTGTCACGCTGTAACTATCGTATTTATGAACCGATTTGAATGAAACTTGGTATGTACAAAGTACATAGAAATGGCTCGACCGAGTTCGTTGGGCAACATCAGATGCCATCTTGTTTCAAAATGGTGTCCATTTAAGTTTATCAAAAATCTTTTAAATGTGTAATGATGTACAAAGAAAAATTTAGAAATTGAGGAAAGGTTCTTTCTAAAGTGTTTGATATAAATAATGAATTACGGAATACTTTTTGCTTCGTCTTTACCTTAAAAAGCGCGTGAGATATAGCAGTTTGGATTTTTAATGCGGATGACATTTTTTTAAAAATCAATTTGCCAGCGACAGCCCTTGTATATATTAATCGATTTCGATGTGAGTGTGCGCTTGTACATGAATTAAGATTTCGACCAAGCTCATTGGATTGTTTTATCCATTAGATTGTTTTAAAATGGCATATACTTCATGATATCGTGGAATTTGGAGACCCTATAAATCGCTTAAAATAAAACCAGCTTCAATAAAAGATGACTAATTTATAAAAATTCCCATTAATATTCAGTATTGCCAAAAACGAGTATTCAATCTTATATAATCGGACTCCACTAATTTGAGCTTCGTATGTTTGAATAACATAACTTAATTTAAAATAAATAAATAAATAAATAAGGTATATGAAAGCTACCTTTTCCTCCCGGCACTGCCGGAAGGACTTTTTTATGTGCAGATGCTTCTACTTTGAAAACAGTTCTGAAAATAAAACTATTTTCGCCTTAAGAAATGGTTACAAAAGTTGAAAAAGTACAAACACACAACAATGTATATCAATTTAAAATTTCACATCCAAAAAAAAAAAAAAAAAAAAAAAAAAGTAAAAATAAAAATACTAAAATACAAGTTAGAAAATTCTAAGAAATTTTCCCGTGAATTTAACATTAAATATTGGCATTTAGCCACGGGACTGGTGTAGGTTCTTAAGAGTCATGGGAAGTACCACACTAGTCATGGGAAGGAACGAACACACTAATGTAAATTCTATGGGAGCGTTATTTTATAATATTTAACATGGATATAAATATTGTTTAGTAATTTCTGTGTAGGATAACTGAGGGCGATGTACCTGCGGTAGTTTTTTTATTTTTAGATCTTAGTTTTAGACTTTTCTTTTAGTTTTCCTTCATTTACAGAACTGGTTTGGAAATTGAAACTACCCAAATATATATAAAAAATCTATAATTAAAATAGGAAAATGAAAAGTAGCCCAGTAGATCATCTATTGTATGTATATATGTATATATATATATATATATTAAAATAAAAGCGAGAAAATTGAAAATAACGCTCCCATAGGATTAATATTAGCATTCTTGTTCCTTCTTGTGAATATTGAAATAACCTCCTAAGGTGATTTTGTGAAACCATTTCTACAAATTACTTTTGTATTTTTTTCGATAATATATTTTAATGCTTATACCCATGTTGAATGAATCTTTTTCTTTAAGGTACTTGATGTTGGTCAACCCTGTGTGTGGTACAAACTACAAATAATCAATTGGCGGATAATCAAAATGCAGCAAGTGGGCAAAACTATTGGAATTTTTATATAAATGTAAATGACACACTGTGTAGAAGAAAATAAATTGTATACATAAATATTATAACAATGCATCATGATATAGTGTATTAATGTAATTTAATCGTTGTAATAAATATCTTTTTATATTTTAATTGCTTGTTTTAAATATGTCTGAATCATAATGATATTCATTTATTTTGTAAATGTTCTAAAATATTTATATTTGTAATTTTAATATGATTCTCAAACCCTCTCCTTAACTATGCAAAGTTTTTATACAATTTTAAACTTATTTTTAAGCATAAATGTATAAATTCAGTCTTGACTATTTAAATATTTGGAAGGAAAATACATTTTTCCTTTTTTATTAACTTTTTTTCGCGTTATAGGCAATTTTGCCCATGGCAACTAGTTTTTACTTTTCTTGATCTGTAGGGAGAATTAAAGTTTGTTATTAAGATTATAAGCTATAAATTACATATCAATATAGAATAATATAATAGCACATTTCCATTAAAAAAAATTAAAAAGTGGTGATTTGCTAGACAGTGACATTCTTAAACTTTTAAATGAATGTAAGAAATTTTAGATTTGTATGTTGAGAAAATAAAAATAAAAATCCCAATTTCCAAGTAAGTAACAAGAATAATAATGTATATATATATAATTTTGACCACTTTTATTAATTTTACTTAATTTTTTGAAAGTGTATGTGATTTGTATTCTCTTCACGCCCTTCTGATCCTTTAGTTTTTATAATTATGTCTGTGAAACAACAAAAGAAGTGTGAAATAATTTTTCGGCAGTCAGTACTCTTGAATTATTTGTTAATATTTAATAAAATTTAACAAATTGTTACTATTTAATAAAAATAATATAAGATCAATTAATTATTTTCAGTTTTAATAATTTATAGAAATGTAAGAAAGTAATTAAATATTAGCATTTTATTTTATAAGAGATCATCTCACATTATCATAGCGGTCACAAATCCAAACACTTTTTTGTGATTTTTATTTTTAATTCTCTAGGTGCATACTACTTTTACAGCATTTTTATACCTCTATTTTAAAATAATAATTTTCGCTGTATATTTAAATCTGAAATGTGACAGCAGTAACTATTTTAAAATAGTGGTATAAAAAATAAATGTAGAAAAGGTGTAGTAATTGGCAGCTATGTAAGTATAATTCAAATTCATTGTTTTTAGTTACATTTTACCATAATTTGTTTTTTGAACAATTGTACGTAATGACAAAAAACAAAAAGAAAAAAAAAACATTTCTTAAGAAATACAGAAAATTTAATATTTATGAAAAATAATATACATATATATATGTATTGTTTTTTACCAGCATGCATATCATTGCACAACTTGATGAAGTACAAATGGTTTTATTAAAATTTTTATCAAAATATTTAAATGTATCCTCACATATCTAATATTTCTCGCCAAAATAAGTTTTTATAATAAGAGTGAGACTTGTGCTTACCATGTATATTCGTCGATTCTGATTACAGAATAACACATAAAAATATCCCATGTTTGACAGGATAACATAAAACAAAAAAGGACTGTAAAGAGAAACTTGTTTGTTTTAAAATATGCAATGGGTATGACAAGAGTTTAAAATGACTATGTTTTAGAAATAATGCTTGGTAAGTGTTATCCATTATAAGCAATATTAATTTCTAGACAATATCTGAAATATATCATCCCCTAACATATTATGTCTTGTGGAAGCGGCTACCTCTGCTTGAGACAATCTTGAGACAAGACCTACATTCATTCTCACCTCAAGAGAGTAGAAGTAGCAATTCTCCACAAGACGATGCGTTCGTGATGATAGATTCCAGACATCGTCTTGAAATCTATATTGCTCGCAATGGAAGACACTTTCCAGAAGTCATTCCTGAAAAATAGTCATTTTAAACTCTCGTCATATCTATTCTATATTTTTAACAAATAAGTTTCTCATTAGAGTCGTTTTTGTTTTTTTAACCTGTCAAATGTGGGAGGGTTTTTTTTGGATCATCCTGTATTTTTACGGTATATATACCGTATATTTCATTTACGGTACACATACTGATTACAAATGTTTTTACGGTACATATACCGCACATTTAATTTACGGTATATATGTTGTATAAATATTTTTTACGGTACATATGTCGTACATTTAATTTACGGTATCTGTGCTGTAAAAATATTTTTTACGGTACATATACCTTACATTTAATTTACGGTATATATGCTGTAACGATATTTTTTTAAGGTACATGTACTTTAAATACTTTACTGATATATACCGTCCAGTTAAATTACGGTACATATACTTTAAATATTTTACGATACATATACCACAAAATATTTAAATTTATGTTCAGTTAAATTACGGTACATGTACTTTAAGTATTTTACGGTATATATACCGTCCAGTAAAATTACGGTAAAAGGAAGTGTCACAAAGTTGACGGTATAACCACCGTGATTCGAGAGCAAAATTTTTTACAGTGTATCATTCTTAAATAATTCAATCATATCCCATGATGGCTATCAATACTATGTTGACATTGTGCTTATGCCCCATTTAAGAAGTAATAATATTATTTGTGTATTACTGAGTTAAATGTATAAATCGTTACATATTTTCTATTCATAAATTTTTGCGTAAGAATGCTGTAGCTTTTATAAAAAAATCTGAATATTTTTAAATATTCGATATAGTAAGAACGCATATCATTTTATAGGTTTGAAGTGCCATTTTCGACTTGTTTATTCTTATATAAATTTGCGCTATTTCAAAATTTCCAATTGCTGTTTGTATAAAGTTAAATATTACGCAAAATGTAGTAAAAAACAGTTATTTAAAAAGCTGACGTTGAGGCTTTTGATCTGGAGATTTACTAGTAATAAATTAATCTTATCGATTGCAACTTGGATGAAATATAATAGCATCTATAAATTTCCCACTATCTTATAAAATATCAGCACACCAGAAACAACTTCAACACTCATTACCCGCTTTTAAAATCGTTTGCAACAGCGGTTTAGTTGAAAGGTAAGAATAATGCTAGCGTCTCAAACCCTAGGTACTAAGCTCTGTTCTCGTTGGAGTTAAAAAAAAAATTCCGAGGTATATCTTCTACACTAGTAAATGTAAGTGTTTTCGAAGCTCTCCAATGATGGCGCCACCAACGTCTATTTTTTACTTTTTATGCACTTCACTTTTCTTTTTCAAATGGAATTTTTACTTCTTTTATTTCGTAAAATAGAAAATCTAATAAAATAAATGGAAAATCTATTAACGGAGGGGAATATGTCCGGCAACGTTGCTGCCAGTATTTTTACCGTGAATTCACGATTTTTTAACAGTGTAGTTTTTAATTCTTTGCAGTCAAGAGTGTCTATTATGCATATGTTGAAAAAAGATATGTATTATACGCTTTTTTTTTTTTTTTTTTTTTTTTTTTTTTTTTAAGAGTCGGAGACGTTTTTATAAAAAAATGACCAAAACTCTTCAAAATTTTAAAAGGTTGCTTAGGTATTATATATATTTTTTTATAATTTTCTTAAATTATCAAAAAATGTGCCAGAACTAAAGTAAAGAAGATGTATTCGAAGATTGTCGGATACCTTAATATAAGATTTAAATAAACATTGATAAGTTGTAAAATATTCTGTTTCTTATGAAATAAAAGTTGACTTTTTAATCTTTACCTATTATTCGTTGTTTTTACTCAGGAAATAAAATTAAGAATAATTTTGGACGAATATATTTATTTGTTATAATTTAAAAAAAAAAATGAAATTGTTTTCTTCACTTCAAGATTTCTTTTTTAATTGTGAATATTCGAAATGATCAAATAAATGTTTAAAGCGGTGTAAGTTAGAAAAATGAAAATAAATGAAACACGTTTCATGAACAGAGTTTTTATAAATTAATCCCACGAAATATTTTTATTTTTATTTGTGTCTATTTTGATTCTATTTTCAATATAGCGATTTTATTTCTGAACGAAGCATTCAATTCTTTGTAGAAAAAGCCAGATAAGGTCAAACTGCTCTTTCTCATCTTATCACGTTTTCCCCTAAGAGAAATTGAATTTCACATTTTCAGTTCTACCTCTCCGTTCCTTTTTTTTTCTGGATCATTTTCTTCGCTTTATTTATTTGATTTATTTAAGGTACACATTTTGACGAACATGTTTTGTTGTACTGATTATAAGTATATTGTACCTTACATACATATACATGTATATTTACATATTTGTTTGTGTGTGTATGTGTATGTATGTGTGATTGTGTAATGAAATTTGAAATCCTTAATTCCTAACTTACTTTCTGAAATAAATATTTCAATCATTCATTTTATCTTGTTTTCACATCCATGTAAATGCTTTCTATAATATTTTATTTATCTTTTCAGAATCTTTTTAAAAACACAGAAGGAGTTATTAGTTTTGTTTCAAAGTTTTTTTCTTGATATTTATTTCAATCTCAAATGTAGATTATGAATTTAATAAAATTACTTCTTGCATCCTTCCTTTTACCATCAGTATAGGTCGCATTGCCGTGAAAATCCATTCGTCGCTAATATTTATTTGTCTACTTGAGTTCAAGACGAGATTTTGTGTGTTTTTGACTGGTTCTATCGTAGTGCATCACCAGGAAGTATAAATTCATAAAAAAATATGAATCATTCGTTTAATACCGCTTCATTCTATCAAATTTTATTGATTAGTAATGTAATCTTAGCAGCGATGCATTTTTTTCTCGCAAGTTTTTCTGCAGCAAATCTTAATTAAGGAAACCCTAGTAGCAAGCCAATATTGTCCCAATATTGCGCCAATATTTCATCTTTTGGAAATATTGCCAATAAAACATCAATATTGCCCCAATATTGGGATGTTTACATTTTGAACTTATTTAGCGGATATTTGCAGCCAATATTGGGGTTTCATTGGAAATATTGCCAATAAAAAGCCAATATTGTACAAATGTTGGCGTTTCATTTGAAAATTTTCCAATGAAGTTCCAATATTTAACCAATATTGGCGTTTTAAAGGCAATATTTCCAATGGAACCCCAATATTGGCAAAATATTCGCTGCAAATATTCTCTAAATAAGGGCAAAATGTAAGCCTCCCAATAATGGAGCAATATTTCATGGGAATCTTGTGCCAATGTGCCAATATTGCTCCAAGATGTAGCCAATATTGGTCCAATATTGTTTGGCTACAGGAGAAATGTTCTTCGTTTGTAAATTGCCGCTGATATAAGAAATATCTTTTCCATATGGATGTTGACTCCAAGCTCATTGTGGAAAATCACTTTTGATTCTTTGATCATTTACCATATTTCAGGGGCAGATCCAAGGGGGAGGTCACGCGGGTCATCACCTCCTTCTGAACGAAGAAAATTTCTAAAAGCTATTTAAAAAATGAAATATATGTCAATTTTTTTTTTCAAATTTACTCATTGCTCAGTAATGAGAATCTTTCTGGTTCTTGAAAGCTCTATTTAAATTCAAAATAGGTAATTTCTGATACATCTATAAAGTCATTTGTAAGGCAGTAGGAAGTGCACTTTTTCAGAAAAAAATGTATTTGTTTAGCGTTTTCAAATTTTCAAAAATTTCAAATAATATTTCGGAAAATTTCCGCAAAATGAAAACTTTAAATTGAATTTCCGGCTTTGGCAGCCAATTGTTTCCGCATGAAGGAATTTCTGGAACATTCAAGTTCTAGAAAATGTCTTTAAATGCACAATTTATAATTGATTTTTTGCCTTTATAAGGAAATGGGAAATTCTTCAAATTCTTGATATTATATTCAACTTTATTATATTCAACTTCTTGGTTTATAATATTTTAAAGCCACGAAATGATGAAAAAGAAAAAAGCATCATGCAGTAAACGCATTTTTAAACAAAGATTAGCTCTTAATGAAATGTTTAAATGCCTTTTAAAATTACAGTTTATTTATCAATTACAGATTTTTAAAAAGATCAGGTGCAGGTTTTTCCTGATTCCTACTTTTCTGCTATTTTGCATAACTGAAAAGTTTGTGCGGATTTTTCGAAAAACAGTCCTTTTAAAATTCTTGAGGAGAGAAGACATTTGACTCTACCAACACCAATTATAATCGTCAGGTGACAGTTGATTATTCTCTGTGAGTGAAACAGTAAGGAATTTGAAAAAAAAGAAGAAATGTAGCTCTGAAAAAGCTCTTGAAATTTGATTATGAGTCGAAGTGATTGTAATATCTAACTGTTGATCATTGTGTATACCATCAGATATACTTGTGTAAAGTGTTTTTTTTTTATATTAGAATGTGCTAATTTGTGTGTGAGTTTTTAACAAGTATTTGAAATTTAATCTTTTTTTTACAAGCTTTTAACTCTTATAACAAAGGACTGATAGAATATAAGCATATTTTATTTCTAAATTTTGAACTATGCGCAGGTTGAATACTAGGGGCGATCTAATGAAAAGGTACGAAACGCCCTAACAACCAAACCGGTTGAAATTTGAATATGCCGCTTTGGAATAAAGTAGTGAGGCATCGAGACTTGCGATTGGAGTATCCAGAATAGTTGTGAACATGCATAGGCGTTTTTGCAAGAAGGGGGAGAGAAGCAGATAGCAAGTGTGTTCCGTCCAATTGACGTGGCAGTGCCTGTGAGGCCACCATGGCTTTCCCATTGCAAAATCCGATGATTAAAGCGCAGTGAGGTCTTATCAGATTTCTCACTGCGTCAGAGTTTAGTCAGACACCTTGCTGCTCTTTAATCATCGGATTTTGCAATGGGAAAGCCCTGATGGCCACACAGGCACTACCGCGTCAATTGGACGGAACTCACTTGCTGTCTGCTTCTCTCCCCCTTCATTCACAAGCACCTATGCATGTTCACAACTACGCTGGATACTCCAATCACATCTCTCGATGTCTCTCTACTTTATTCCAAAGCGGCATATTCAAATTTCAACCGGTTTCGTAGTTAGGGCGTTTCGTACCTTTTTATTTGATCGCACCTAGTACATCGGCAACCTTACGATGAACTTCTTTTTTTATTATTAAATCGTAAGACGTACGAAAAAACTCTAAACATGACGGTAAAATGAGTTATTAATAATGAAAATGCTAAATTTTGTTGAATTTTTTATATCTACAGGATCTCCTAAGAAAAATTTATGTTTAGCAATAAGTAACAGAAGTTATTATTAATTGTACATACCAGTCATATTTTTCTACAATGGTTTGTATCACTTCAGATTTGGTTGGGGTACCATTAATTTTCCAAGTTTTCCAGGTCAAATACAAGTTTTTTTTTTTTTTTTTTTTTTTTTTTTTTATGAAAGATTAAATTTAGTTCGAACCCGCGAAATATTGCTTTATTCAAAGAGAAAATTTCTCTAAGAATATGCTACCGAAGAATTTCCTAGTCTTGAAATTCTAGGACATGCAAAAAACTTGCTTTGTTATAGGACAATACCTAAAAATAAACAACAAAGAAACTATCTTAGTTATCCATTTAGAACTTGTTAAAATTTAAATTTCAAACCAGGTACAAATAACATTTAAATGAAGAGAAATTTGATTGGCTTATTCAAGTAAGAGAATTAAAATGTATGCATAAATAATGGGCATTTTCTTAAAAGAATTGATCTTAGTAGAAACATAGAAAAATATTCACATAAATATTTTTTTCTAAAAATAAGGGTTTGCCGACTATTAGTTAAGATAAAGGCTTTTGAAATGTTACATTTATTTCTTATTTTTTACTTATTCCTGATAACAGAACTTAGATGAAATCTGTAATTCATAAACATTTTATGCAAGCACAAAGTCATCAGCGTATAATGGTTATTGGTTATACTCCATTATTGTTTTAAGACAACATATTTTCTTCGAAAAACAGGTATGATTTTCGTTTTAGCAATAACAAAGAGACTAAAAAGTAAATTCAATTTGAGTTATATGTTGAAGAGTTTCTATGAGAAGTTGGCTTGAAAATTCAATATTCTTTTCAAATGAAAAACTTTGTGAAACAGCATTGCGTGGGATAAGTGTAATAAAAGATACTTTCGAAGAATTGTTTATTTATTAATATGAAGTGTATTTCTGGATGAAATCCTTTGACATTCCACCTGCGAAATGAAAGTTTAGTTCTATATCAATTTTTTAAATGTAAAACGTTTTAAAAAGTAATCTTGAATTTTGACACACATGTTGTAACTTTCTAAACATTTAAATATTCAGCAATTCATTAACTGTAAAATCCGTAAAGATGACGAAAGCGACATGGTGATACGTTTACTCAAAAATAATGCATGCAAAAAAAAGAAAAGTTTTTAATTTTGTAAAATAGATTACGTTGTTTTGTTATCAACTTGTATTCATGAAAAACAAAAGTTCAAAACTCAACATTGTTCCTTTGAACTATGATTTTGAATAGAATGAATTCATAAACAAGCTTTTAATAAAAATTAAAAGCTATTAGTTTTTTTTTTAAATCCTGCTTTATTATTTTAGTTTAATCTTTTTACAAATGGAATATTGACGACTGGCTGGTTGTCTTTATTACAGCCAATCATCTACACAAGGCATATAAGCCCGACGGGGTGTGTCTTCAATGGGGGGTATTACTAAGGGAAATAACCCGCATTTGCGCAAAGATATCCATGTTTGGATCAAAACAACGAAAAACTCCAAACGATTAGGCAAATCGTCGAGATTAGGTTCGAACCCAGCACATCCTGTGTATCAATTTTAAGAGCGCAACCTGTCAGTCACAATTAGGCCCACATGTTGACGAATTTTTCCACATATTTTAACATTTTCTTCTGTTAAATGAGGTAACATTGTTGAATTTTTTTTTTTTTTTTTTTACTTTCACTTTTTGACGGATCTGCATGTTTTTGATCAGATATCCCGAATATCATGTTTATGAAAAATGTATGTCTGTCCCTTTGTGTGTCCAAATGTCCTCTTTTAATCATGCCAATCTGAATGAAGTCATGTGTAAAATTTGATGAAAGTTTTTGTTAATATGTTTGGCTATAACCAGCAGTCTTCCTATAATTTGCAATATTCCGACAGAAGAAGGCCTGATTTTTATGCAATTTTCATTTTTGTACAATCAAAAAATTTAGAGGTTATACACAATTATGGACCAATTCTTTTGTCTGTCTTTTTGTCTATGATCAGAAGGTCCTCCTTGAATTTGGTAACAATCTTCTGGGTAGTTGCACTCTAATAGTTATTTTTCTATAAAAAAAGGTATTCCATAAAAAAGGTAAATTGCTAGTCATTTTTAAAAATTTATTTAAATAAATATTTTTGGTATTTACTGATTGGCAACATGTCAAATTTTATGTTTTGAGTAAGAATGTAAAGTTTATCGTTTGTGTATTGGCAACACAACAGTTTAAAGATGGCGACCATGTGCAAGCAAGTATGTTGCGTTTTACAATACATTTTGAGTGAATTTTTTTAATAAAGAAAATCCAGTGAAACTTTTGAAATCAACATTTTAGGTAAGTCTAATATTCATTCTTTATATTTCACTAAACTGAAATATATAAGATAATTTCAAATAATTATTACAGCACACAAAAAGAACTTTGTTTCTGTGTCCCACACGTGACACAAAACATGAACTTTTTCACTTAGGAGGAAAAAGGAACGCATTTATTTTGTTTAATTGGCATTTCTAAAGCAGTTTAGTGTAGTACACTTATCCTATTCTAGTTAAAAATTTGGGTGAAATTTTTATTTGGAGAAAAATATCAAAACAAAATTGTCCCGCACGTGACACCTTATGAGCAGGACGATTATTTTTGTTTTCTGAATGTTAAATAGAGATTTATTATAGCATGATTTAGCAGTTTAATGATTATTTTGTCCTAAGAACTTATTCTATGTAACTAAAACGAAATTAAGATTTAATTTTTTTAATTTTTATGATAGTTCAATTTTTTTTTTCTTTTTTTGTGATGCTAATATTTTTTATTTCCATTTTTTTATAAATTTATTTTAATAAAATTTGAACACTTTGATGGTTATTTTTATTTTAAGAACATATTGTTTTCCAGCAAGAATTGATCTACTTAATTTATACGGATTTTTTCTAAACAATAAGAAGAGTCGTGTGTTTAAGAACTTGTTATTATTCTACAGAAAAAAATATAAAACTTCTTATCTATATTCTGTTTTTCTAAGTTTAATTCTATTTTAAGTTCAATTTTTCTATGAAATTAAGTAAATTTAGACAAAAGCATTTATAATTGATATAGTTTGTTATTTATTTAGCTGAAATGGAAAGATCTAAGTCTACTAGAGCTAAAAGAATGAAAAGGATGAGCGAGAAAATGTCATTAGAAAATCCTAATTTCCAAAAAGAAGAAAATAAAAGGATCAGAAACAGCAGCTTCTTTTAAGATGGGTAAATGAGTATTTGTAAAATATTGTTGCAGCGTATATGGGGTTCTTTTGATCTTATGGTTAGAGAACTTCAAAACTCTTGTCTCTTAGAAAAGTAGAAAATAATTTATTTACAGATCTTCAGAACAACAGAGTCTTCGAAACTCACAAATATTACTAAATATTCAAAAATAACTGCTCAAATCTATCGTACAAGTATAGATTTAGATCCCAGAGACTCTTTATACAACGTCTCAACACTTAAAAACATTCAAAACAACATAAATGAAACTCAAGCAAACTTGCTAACAAACGCCTTGTTCACTCAATGACTGACTGGTAAATAATAACAACAACAGCTCGTACTGCTCCCCTTATATAGGCTCGTAGCATGTGCTGGAAATTTCTAGAACCTACTCCAAAAATCCACGGAACAACAAACAATGTATCAGGATATCAATAGGGGGGTTACCATAGAGTAGGGAAGGGTTACCATCGCCAACAATCGCCAAGTTTGTCGCCAACTTGGCGATATATCGCCAAATTTGGCGACCAAAATTAGTCGCCAAAAGTGACGCCAACTTGGCGATATCTCTAATATTTCGCAAAGCTGCCGTAGACATTCACTGAAAATAATAGACAAGTTTGCTTGATAACAGAGACAATGTAACAAAAACTAATATTAGTAAAGAAATGGAGCTTAATAAGATTATTTACATTATTTTACAGTACAAACACTAACTATTTACAAAATTCGTAACACTACCCCCTCCTCAAAGACTGCACGTCCCGGGCAGTGCAATCCCTGAGTTAGAGGAAAACACTTAAAATAAATAAATAAATAAATAAATAATTAATAATAACAATAATAATAAAATTTACATAAATAAGAACTAATTACTATTTACATATTTACAAAAAATGACTTTCATGACCATGGTCTGAAATTCCAGTTTTGAATTTCTATTCACTTTGGCCAAAATAAGGGGCTAGCCGGTAATAGTGTACGATATTGGGTTTGGCGTGTGGCAATTTTTTTATACGTACGACGACGTCATTCAGCCTGTTGATGACTGTGTAAGGACCGTCTCAGTTTCTTTGTAATTTTGGCGACAGTCCCTTACGACGTATGGGATTCCACAACCAAACATTGTCACCTTCGTTGAACTCATGTCCAGTTGCCTTTGTGTCGTACCGTGTCTTCATCTTTTCCGTAGCCAGTCCAATTCGGTTCCTCGCTAGACAGTGAATCTCCTCAATCCGCGCCAGGAGTTCATCGACATATTCCTCAGGCGATGAAGGAGCATCAGGAGGACGGCCAAACAAAAGATCCGCAGGCAGACGAAGATCACGACCAAAGAGCATTTGAGAAGGGGAGTAACCAGTGGCCTCATGAGTGGCACACCTGTATGCAAGCAGGAAAAGAGGCAATATCTTGTCCCAGTCCTGTTGGTCTCTAGACACCAGGAGAGAGAGGCTATTTAGGATGGTACGATTGAAACGCTCCACCATGCCGTCCGATTGAGGATGTAGGGGTGTAGTTCGAGTTTTGTCCATGCCGAGTAGTCGACACATTTCCTTAAACACAGTCAAATCGAAGTTTCATCCTTGATCGGAATGGATTTGAAGAGGAACTCCATATCTGGAAACCCAATGTTGAACCAGTATGTCTGCTACGGTTACCGCCTCTTGATTAGGAATGGCGTAGGCTTCAGGCCACTTAGTGAAGTAGTCCATGACAACGAGGATGTACTTATTGCCATCAGATGTTCTAGGAAGTGGACCCAGTATGTCTAGAGCAATTCGTTCGAAAGGAGCTCCTACATTATAACGTTGCAATCGTCCACGGGTGCGCCTCTTTGTACCTTTACGTGCTACACATGTGTCACAAGTTCGACACCACTTCTCCACATCACTGCGAACATTATTCCAGTAGAAACGCTCTCGAACCTTTTGCAGGGTCTTCATTACACCAAAATGACCTGGTGTGGGACTACCATGCAGTTCTTGAAGGACCATAGAAATTCTCGACTTAGTGAGTAGTAGTTGCCATCTACATGTCTTTCCATCATCAGACTCCCATTTTCGGTACAAAATACCGTTCTTGAAATGTAGGGAATCCCAAAGAGCCCAATAACGTTTAGTCGTAGGATGGTAATGGGCCATGTCTTGCCAGCTGGGCTTCCTGTTGGACTCCTCTTTCAGCTCTAGAATTGGCTTAATATCAGGATCAGCAAGTTGATCTTTACGGAGGCTCTCGTCACTCCACGGATCTTGCGATGATGTAGATCCAGTTGTAACTTGTCTTACTACAGGACCTTGGACATTAAATTTCTTCTCAATCCGGTCGCAGTATCTACAATTCTCTGAGCAGGGTCTTCTTGAGAGAGCATCTGCATTTCCATGTGATGAGCCATTTCGATGGCGTATCTCCATATCGTACTCTTGAAGCTTTTGTATCCACCTGGCTATCTGGCCTTCAGGGTTCTTAAAATTCAATAGCCAAGTTAGAGAAGCATGATCAGTTCGGATCAGGAATTTCCGACCGTAAAGATAATGATGAAAATGGTCTATGGCTTTCACTACAGCAAGAAGCTCTTTTCTGGTTACGCAGTAGTTTCGCTCTGTCTTTGATAAGCACTTGCTGAAATAGGCGATAACACGCTCCTGGCCGTCGATTTCCTGTGACAGTACAGCGCCAATGCTTTCGTTACTTGCATCCGTATCAAGTATAAACTGTTTATCTATTTGAGGATATGACAGAATTGGAGTGGATGTTAAGGCCTCCTTGAGCTTTTCGAAAGCAGCGTCACATTCCTGTGTCCAGATAAATTTTTGATTGGCTTCTGTTAATTTATGAAGTGGTCTTGCAATCATCGAGAAGCCTTTGACGAATTTTCTGTGATAGGTGCATAATCCTAGAAAACTCCGAAGCTGGTGAACATCTGCTGGACGATTCCAATTTTTCACGGCTGATATCTTCTCCGGATTAGTCCTGACTCCATCCGCCGAAATGATGTGTCCAAGGTAGGCGACTTCATTTCGAAACAAACTGCACTTCGAAGGGCTTAACTTCAAATTAGCATCCTTTAATTTTTGTAGCACCCGCCTGAGGTTGTTCAGACGTTCATCAAAAGATTTTCCTATGATTATGATATCATCTAAATAAACAAGACATGCTGCATATGACAGCCCCCGGAGAACCGTTTCCATAAAGCGTTCAAAAGTTGCAGGTGCATTACATAGACCAAAAAGCATTACCTTGAATTACCATAATCCTTGTTCCGTTGTGAAGGCAGTCTTCTCGCGGTCGTCGGGATGGATCTCTACCTGCCAGTAACCACTCTTCAGGTCTAAAGTCGAGAACCAAGTGTTGCCCGCAAGTGTGTCGAGAGTGTCGTCAATCCTTGGTAGAGGGTAACTATCCTTTTTGGTGACGTCATTCAGTCGGCGGTAGTTTACACAAAATCTTGCTGAACCATCCTTCTTTCTTACTAATACAATGGGAGACGCCCATGGACTTGTTGATGGTTCGATGACGTCATTTTCTTCCATATCTTTAATTAAATAACTGCACCTCTTCTTGCTTGGCAAAAGGTAATCGTCTAGGGTGCTGTTTAATAGGAGGATGATCTCCCGTGTCAATCCGGTGTTGTGCCATTTTAGTTCGTCCAAAGTCTTCAGATGTTTGGGAAAATAAACTTTGGAATTCTCTAATTAAACTTTCATCAGCATCTCTTTGATTTGTATCTAAGTCCGTATTTCGTAACAAATCCTTGACTAAATTATCTGAAGATTTCTCAGAATGATTGGAATTTTGACTTATGCACGTCACAGGAGCACATGATGCTATCACCTCTCCTTTCTTTATAGTCCTCGTCTTATCACTTATGTTAGCAATTCTGACTGGAATGGTCTTCTTCGAGAGGTCATTTACAGATGAAGCCACCAATACTCCTGCTTGTTTACTATTGTCTTCGGGATAATCTATATGGCCAAATCGGTAATTAGTTTCATTTTTAATTACAGTTGGAACTAAAAATTCTGTTCTTGGATCTAGATTGATGTCTTCTTTGGCTATTACTGCTTGTTTACATTCAATTTCGTTATTTAATCCAAAAAGACTGATTTCTTCAAATTTTGAGAGCATTTTGTTATTTTTTAAATCAAGTTTGAAGCCAAACTTCTTTAGAAAATCTAGCCCGATTAAGCAAGGATCTGTTATGTCAGCCACATATGCCGTATGGTAATATTTCGTTCCTCCAAAGTTGATAGTTAAATTTGCCTTTCCATATATGCCTATCTTGTCGTCCGTCACAGTTTGAAGGGTAACGCATGGTGGAGTCCAGATGAGTTTACATTTCAATTTTAGAGCCAAATATTCTCTTATTATTGTCACATTGGCTCCTGTATCGACAATCATACGGCACTGAATTCCGTTAATAAAGCCTATCACATATAATTCATTATCACCGCCACTCATTTTTGATATCTGGAGAATCTTCAGATGGGGCTTTTCATTCTCTGGCAACCTCCGCCCCGCGAGATGGTCAAAATTTAGTTTCCCTCTTGACTGTTAGAATTTATCTCACCTTCGTGGATTTTGGGGCAATTTCTTCGGAGATGTCCTGTATTACCGCATCCCCAGCACGTGAGATTCTGTCTTCTTGAGCTTGTTCTTCCATATTTTAAAGCTTCAATCTCTTGATTTAATTTCCTAATTTCTTTCAAGACGTCGCTCTCAGTGTCTGAGCTTTTGTTCACCGTTGCCCCTCGGACTGAATGACGATCTATTCGGCTGGCTTGTGTAGCTGCTTCCAACTTTAAGGCATATAGTAATGCAGCCTTTAAATCCTGCACATCTGCCATTCGTACCGCTCTCTGCACTTCTGGATCTTTTATTCCGTCTAAAAAATATTGCAGTGAGAGCATTTCCCGTACATTTTTTGGACAGTCAATGAATGCTAAATTTGCAAGCCGTTCAATTTCCGAGGCAAACTCTTGAAGGGTTTCACTCGATTTTTGATGGCGGCTCTTTATTTGTATTCTCGTATAATCCTTGAAGAATTTTTCGCCGAATCTCATTTCAAGTGCACAACTTAGTGTGTCAAAATTGAGTTGCGTCATATCGGGCAATGTTTGCAGCACGTCGGCGGCTTCTCCTCTCAAAGATGCTGCCAGTTGACAAGCTTTCACTTCGTCACTCCATTTGTTCGCTTCGGCTACAATGGTGAATTGGGTCTTGTAAACTTGCCAGGAACTCTTTCCGTCGTATTTCGACAGCTTAACTTGCACAGGAGAAGCAGGCGGATTCCTAAATTCTTCATAATTACCACTGGACGCTGAAAGCTTCTTCTCAAGCTCTTCTACTCGCCTATTTAGCTTTTCATCTACTTCAACTATTTTCTTTTCCATTTTCTCCTCAACATTATTAACTTCATTCTGAATTTTCTCTTCTACTTCCTCTATTTTCTCTTCTACCGAGTCTATTCTTCTTTCTACCGACGAGAATTTTTCTTCTAAAGTTTTTTTCATTTCTTCTTGGCCTCTATTATTCTTTTCGGTCACTTCTTCTTGGCATTTATCAATTTTGTTTGTCAACTGTTCCATTCTTTCTTCGTTTTTAGTCATCTTTTCCGCCAACTCTTCTTGGCCTTTATTCATCTTTTCAGTCACTTCTTCTTGGCATTTATTCATTTTTTCCGCCAACTCTTCTTGGCCTTTATTCATTTTTTCCGCCAACTCTTCTTGGCCTTTATTCATTTTTTCCGCCAACACTTCTTGGCCTTTCGTCAATTCTGTCTTTATGCCATTGATAGCATCTAACAGTTCTTTCAGTTGTCCGTCCATTGTTCTTGTTTTCGCCATAAGATCCCGACTCCTGACACCAAATGTTGCAGCGTATATGGGGTTCTTTTGATCTTATGGTTAGAGAACTTCAAAACTCTTGTCTCTTAGAAAAGTAGAAAATAATTTATTTACAGATCTTCAGAACAACAGAGTCTTCGAAACCCACAAATATTACTAAATATTCAAAAATAACTGCTCAAATCTATCGTACAAGTATAGCTTTAGATCCCAGAGACTCTTTATACAACGTCTCAACACTTAATAACATTCAAAACAACATAAATCAAACTCAAGCAAACTTGCTAACAAACGCCTTGTTCACTCAATGACTGACTGGTAAATAATAACAACAACAGCTCGTACTGCTCCCCTTATATAGGCTCGTAGCATGTGCTGGAAATTTCTAGAACCTACTCGAAAAATCACGGAACAACAAACAATGTATCAGGATATCAATAGGGGGGTTACCATAGAGTAGGGAAGGGTTACCATCGCCAACAATCGCCAAGTTTGTCGCCAACTTGGCGATATCTCTAATATTTCGCAAAGCTGCCGTAGACATTCACTGAAAATAATAGACAAGTTTGCTTGATAACAGAGATAATGTAACAAAAACTAATATTAGTAAAGAAATGGAGCTTTATAAGATTATTTACATTATTTTACAGTACAAACACTAATTATTTACAAAATACGTAACGATATGATTGTAGTATGGATCTGTAATTTAAAGTATGTTGACAGGTTCTTTTTAAAAATGCATTCGCTAGTTATAGGCTATGATCGCTTAAGACAATAAATGCTCTTTAAGAAAAATTATTTATTTGCAGTAAACTTCAAAATTTAAGGGTTTCATACAGAAAAGTTAGGGATGGTGCCTTAACGCATTTTTTAAGAAAACAGTCTTCACATGACTGAGTTCATGAAGCGAGAGGGAGGCAATTAATTCCTCACTGAAAAATTCACACATTGGCATCACACAATTGGCGACATTAAGCATATGAAAAATGACTGATATCATCTCCGCAAAATTGTCTGTTACGCTTAAACAATAAAAGGATTTTGAATTTAATAGCAGGGCAACCAGAAAACAGCAGTCCTAAAAAATACGCCAAAAAGGAATCCGACTGCCAATTCGTACGTTAGGAGCATATTTTGGGAAAATGTTCTCAAAAGACATAACAACCATTATCTACATGAAAAGACTCTTATGCAACGAATAAGTTAGACTTAAAATTACGCAGAGAGGAAAATGAAATCTCACTGACCGCAAACACACTCGATCTCTATTCTTTTTTCCATTTGTTTCCCGCAAGGGTGAAATACGCATCTTAATGAATTCTCTTTATCTGACAGCCGTTTTTCAGTAATAAAGCAGATGCTAGGTGTTTTTCTTTCTTTTCTTTTGAACGGAAAGTTATTGTGGGATCGAGAATAAGCGTTAAGATAAAATAGATATTAATTAAAGATTATTTTTAACTGTAATTTAGAAAAATGTAAAATTTAAGAATACTATATGTGATTCTACATCACATATATCACCCCTTTCACAGGCGAGAAAAAAAAAATCTCTAAATGTACATGAAGGGAGAAAAATCAATTTTCATATGCTCTTACAAGTAATAATGTGTAAAATGCTCATGAAAACAAACCAAACCTTTACTAAATAAAGTAAGCAGCATTTGAACTTCTCTTTAAGTAGACAACCATCCCAAATAAAAGTATCTATATCATGATATAATATATTGGTACCATAAATTTTGTCACACAAATGACATCATATATTGTTTCTATTTAGAAACAGCTGCAGCTTCCTTAATAAAATTTGTGATCACTCTTCAATTCGTATTATTTAGACGATGACCTGTATCTGAAATGTGCACATACAAAATAAAAATACATTAGGCCTAAATAAACAGGTCACTTACCAGCTGGTTATAAGTTTCAAAATGTTTTCAATAATAAACATTAAATATATATATTGATCAATATTATAATAAAATAAAATAAGATACTCGAGTAAAATAATGCAACAAAAGACATAACACACAGATAAACAAAAATAATATAAATAATTAAGAATCCAGAAATAATGCCCATAATAATGACCAAAAGTATGGGTTTTAAGCTTCTTTCTTTTTTTAAAGATTTTTTTTTTATCTCTCAACATGAATATTAAACAAATGTATATTCATGAGATAGATATAAGGTAAAGAAGACAATAATAAAAAACTGTAGAAAATCAGGATATAAAAAAATACCTCAAACACTGTCATAAGCCATTTAATTCCATGTGACAACTGTATTCCCCTGTCTTAACATATATATAGTTTAAATAAAACTGTTATTTAATAAGCATTTACTTGTGTAAAAAAAACTGAGTTAATCCATCATGTAATCTTTTAAATGTAAAAATGTATGAGAAAAATGAAATTTTAAGTGAATTGTACAATAGGTAATAATGAAGAGAAAAATTGTGTGTGTGTGTGTGAACTCTGTAGCGGAGATTATCGCTACCTTTTCCGCTTCATAAATGCAATAATTATTTCCCTTTAATAATTCTTTGTTTTATGTTAATTTCCCTTTTCACTATTAAACCCATTAGTTAAATTAATCCTACATTTAATAGTTAAGTTCTAGCTTTCATCCTCCCACTATTAGAAGTTAAGCTTTTCATCTTTTGGAGCTCTCTGTAGAAAATTAATAAGAGAACTTCCTTTCTCACAAATTTTCTGTTGCGTCTGTGAAAAACATCTGCCCATAGATACCGCACTTATTAACAAAATAAAGAAAGCTCTGGGCTTTGTTCATCATAATCTATTATCCGTTACATTTTTATTAACATCTGCCTTCCACACCCTGTTTTCATTCTCACAATTAATGCTTAAAACTAGAAATACTTTTATCTCAGTTTATCCTGACTGTGCTTTCTTTCTGTTCAATTTCGCATCTGGGTAATATAATTGTGGTCAGCAAAACTCCAATTTAAATAACGGCCTGCTTTGCCCTTGTCTACTTCCCAAGCTTAAAATATTTCTATAACACTATAAAATATTCGCAGATGTGAAAATAATCCGTGGGTTCCCAGACCGCAAATGTAGTCACTGATACTGAACGTGTGGTTTATCAAAGGTCGCCAAAGTTCTTTGTATGAAAGACTTCTGATTCCTTTTGGCGATAAGGGCTGTGACGTTGTATCGTCACTCCACTGATTGCCATCATTCAGACAACATGTAGCTCACTAGAGCTCTGAGAATTCCCCCCTTTATGGGGAACCTACAGTCTGTTATCTCTGACTAAATAAATGTCTCGTCGTAAAATGTAACTCTCTTTTCGGAGTTTTTTTTTGTGTGTGCTTCTCTTGGTAAATCACCTGGGCCTATGAACTAACACCTTTACATATTATATCTGGTGCATCAGGCCTTTGTTTTTTTTTCTCCGGTCAAAAAAAAAAAAAACGCACACACATACAGAGAGTTTAAAAAATTAGTAAAAAAAATCTTCGACGAAAACACGTATGCACCGACGGATGAAAGCACCGACGTACGTCAACGGGTCATGACTGCGCAAAAAATAGGGGCAGCATTCCCCGAAGTTCCAAGGCTGTCTGTACTTCACTGTGTGACGTATTTCCCTCCCCGAAACCTGCAGTATTCAATTATGTTTTCTCCTGCACTCAAGAAAGATTGCATATCTCCGTTTTTTCTCTCCCTGGGTCTTCAAAAAAAACGCGTCGCACCTGCTGTTTTCGCCCTTTTCAAGAAAAGTGCCACTTTCGTTTTCGATGCGTCAGAAATTGACTGGGTCAAGTGTTTTCCCTCGCAACGCCAGCTGTTCCGGATACTATGTTATGTGCAGAAATATCCCACCACTTATCAGCTGTTTTTTCCGGTTCAAGGTCGGAATTTTTGTTTCAGTTCACGTTTTACCGGAAACCGAAAATCTTCGTGCTCTCTGCCGATGAGAAGTTGTATTCTGATTTCATCTTGTGTGTTTTTGGTGGATGCAACATAGGCAACAAGCATACTCATCGGGTCTGTTGGGATACCGAAAATTATCGGTGAATCATGCAAAATAAATCAATGTGGACCCAGTGGTGTTGCTAGTAAATAAATCGTGTTATGTGAAAGTCATAAGTATGTCAGCGCTCTGTGATAAAACATTGTGTCAAAAAATATGTGTCTAATATCTTCTAGATATCTTATTATAAAAGAAGTCAAACAAAATTTATGCGTTGCAGGTCGTCGAATCTACACGCATCTCATTCCATTTCAATGATAGTATCACTTCAATATTTCAACCTTTCAGAAATAAAAAAAAGTGTCGTGAAAGTGCTCGTCGATGTGCAAGCCTGTGTTGTTATTTACATATTGAATCTACTTGTACTCACAAGTGTGCAACAGATTATTCTGAGCCCCATTTCATTTGTTTCATCATTAATTAAAGCAGTGTGAAATTTGTGCTAAAAAAAAACGGGTCGTCGTACCCATACATAATTAGTGAAATGTGAATAAAATAGTGTGCAAGTTCATGTAAGTCAATAATAAATCACACAAAAGCTGTGAAGTTACGATCTTAATGCAATTAAGGGTCGTCGCACCCAGTTTTGCATATTTTGTAAGTTTATATCTATTCTAGCAAAAAGTGGCGTGAGCTAAACAAAAAAAGTGACAGAAACATGTTTCAGTACTAGAAGTTTCTATTTAAAAAAATAATAATAATAGTTACTCATCATAACATAGAAACAAACTTTCTTAGTTCTCATAGTTAATTCATAATGAAAATACTTTGTGTTCTTTTATCAGCTTGAACAGAGAAGATTCTTTTTAATTTAAATATAGTGCATTTTTGAAATTTTATAGGTATTAACGTAAACAAAATACATTTTAAATTTTAGGAGTTAATTTGCACTTTTAAAAGCATTCTTCTCTTTTCATGCTCAATTTTCAAAAGTATTATTATTTTCAATGCATGTTGTTTTAGTATTTATGTGTTGCATACTTAAATATCACAGATTTTTATTATTTTATGTGTTCGCGCATTAATTTTTCGCTGACATTACTTGTCCTTAATTAATTGCAGTTTGAGAGTCCTATTCTCGTTTTTACTAAATTTTTTTGCCATTAACTATGCCAGTGCCTTGTTAAACAAGCCTTTTTTGATTTTTTTTACTTTCGGTTGTCATGTAAAAAAAAAAAAAAAAAAAAAAAAAAAAAAAAAAAAAAAAAAAGGAGATTTGGCATTGGTATTTTTGAATGGTTAATTAGTTTATTTTGAAGGCTGTACAGTTTTAAAAAAAAATTTTGTGTTTGCATTTTTTTTTAAAAAAAGGGTATTATTTAGTGTCTCATTTTGGTTGTTTTGTTTTCTGTGCTCACAGATTGTTTACCCCCCCCCCTCATTAAATCTGTCTAGATTCACTCGTAACTTATCAGAGTTTACTCTCTGACTAATGCAAAAATTTTATTTTTTTTGGTTTGGACTTGCATTTTTTATGTTATTTCCCCCAAATTATTAGTTTTAATACTGTGGTTAACAGTCAGTTTTGTTTTGGTGCACCTAGTTTATTTATAAATCTTTCTTTTGATTTATATTAGTGCATTTTCCTTTTGGTAAACATCTATGGCTGATATTGAGCTAAAACAAGCTTCAGCTACTTCCCAAACAATGTCAGAGAGAGATAATAAATTTGGGTCTGCGTTTGGACAATCACAAGTTTCAATATCCCCTTTACTTGAATTTTATGAGGAAAATTTAACAAAGTTTTCAGACACAATTATCGCTGAAGCCACAGCGTTTCAAAACCAAATAAAACATCAAAGCAACACTGATATACTTTACTCTAATTTTGCAGAACTCAAATTCACAATTCAATGGGATCTCAACATTTTGAAAGAGACCTTTCAGGGACTCAAAGATGAATACACTAAAGTAAAACATGAAAAAGAAAATTTATTTTTGGTAAATAACAAACTTTTGGAACGTGTACGTGACTTGTCTCAGGAACTAGAAAGTAAAACTAAACCTCACATATCAAATACTCAAAAAGATATCACTCCTTCGGTTAATACTGCTTGCTTAAAATCTGTTCAGAATATGTCCACACAGACAGATAACAACCTCATTATCAAATCTCCACACACTACAATACATGACAGTTGTAATACAAATCCCTCTTTCTCTAGTAACCAACAGGTTAATGATTTATGTGACAGTAACAATTTTCATCCCAGTATTTTCAGTACCCCTAAGAAAGATAGTACCAATTTTATCCCTGTTGTAATCATGCGTTTGCCTGAAAATTTTGGCATACCTGACAATATTTTGGCTATTTCAAAGCTAGCTGATAATTCTTCGCCTCCCATTCAATTTCAAAGCAAAATAAAAATAAAGCATTGTAATTTATTTAACTGGATTTTTCTAATGCCATCCCACTTTGCTGAAATTTTGCTTGAACATAAACATATTATTATTCAGGCCACAAAGTTTACTCTTAAAAGGTACATAGATATAAAAAGATGTTTTACATGTCAGAGTCTTTTTCATTTAAGTAAATTCTGCCCTAATGACATAATATGCCCTGTCTGTGCTATGTCACATAAAGACCCTAATTGTGTAAACACACCAAAATGCATTAATTGCATGAGGTGCAATGAATCAAGTAATACCCATTTTGACATTCAACATACAGCTTTTTCTCATAACTGCCCAGCTGTCAAGAGATATATAAACATACAAAGACAATCGCTTCATACAACTGAGTCTATTTCAAATGAGAAATATTTTTTTTTCTTTAATTTAATTTTCCTGGTCACACACTACATACTAAAGGATGAATTCACTATACTTTTTAAGCATTTTTATACATTTTGACAGATTTGTTTTTCATTTTTTTTTATAAAACATTTAGTGTTTTGTTCCCTCACATTTCCTGTTACACTTTAAATTTTAACAATGTTTCTTCACATTAATCTTGTGTACAAATGCATTTTATTTCTTTTTCTTATTCGGCTATCAGGCGCCAGATGGTTGAGTAATGGAAAGAAGGCATGTAAGAGTGAAAATTTTGATGCGGGTCGTCAATTTTGTTTTTCACTTGGTTTTGGTTGGTTCGTGTTGGTGTACACAATCATTTTAAACATATTTACTCAATCAAACACACTTTCTTCTCCCTTTAATGTTTTGTTTTGCAGTAACAGGAATGCAGTTAACAGTAACAATATTTCAACTATATTGTTACATAGGCTACATTTTCCACATTTAATACATTTTTCATGGTCCTAATTTTTTTGGGGGTTCTCAATCAAATTTTAACTTTAAAAGGATTTTTGACAGTACAATTACATTTTTACTTTCCTCAACTTTGAGTTATATTTTTTTTTTCTTTCAACTTATGGTCATGTGTTTTTCTCTAGGTCATGGTATATCAGATACCAGGTCATGCGATTTCTTTTACACACTTTTTTTTCATGTGTTTTTACACAAGGTCATGTGCTTTTCTCTAGGTCAAGGTATATTAGATACCAGGTCATGTGATTTCTTTTACACACTTTTTTTTTCATGTGTTTTTACACAAGGTCATGTGCGTTTCTCTAGGTCAAGGTATATTAGATACCAGGTCATGTGATTTCTTTTTCACACTTCCTTTCATGTGTTTTTACACAAGGTCATGTGTTTTTCTCTAGGTCAAGGTATATTAGATACCAGGTCATGTGATTTCTTTTACACACTTTTTTTCTTTCATGTGTTTTTACACAAGGTCATGTGTTTTTCTCTAGGTCAAGGTATATTAGATACCCATTCATGTGATTTCTTTTACACACAATTTTTTATGTGTCTTTTTGGCACAAGGTCATGCGATTTTTTTTACACTATCACATCGTTTTTGTTTTTTTTCTATATACACTCAGTCATGTGCAATACACTAGGTCATGTGGTACACACTAGGTCATGAAAATACACAATAACACACAACACAGTCATGTCATGTGTTTACATTTTTGCACTTTTATCATGTGATATGAATCCTTCCCTTATTAAATATACAAATTACTGTGTATTAGGTAGTTGAAACCCTCATTCACACAAATATCTTGAATATTTTTTCTTTTAACACACTTACCGTTAAATTCTCTTCGGTTCATGTTTGTTTTGATTCATTGTTGTTAAAAGGCTCATTCTAACACACAAAAAAACAGTTGTCATTTTTTTACAGTTTGTCATGCTCACACTTAATCATTTCATCTTAATTGTTTAATGGTTAGATTTATTCCCTTTACATGTTACAGTACTTCAAACGACACTTAGTTCATTTTTGTTTGGCACATTTACATTGCATGTTTATTTGGATTTTTTTTTTCACACTACATGTAAATTCCCTTGTTACACTTACCTCTTTTTATGTAGTGGCAGTACATAAAAAAGAAGGTCACCTACTTCACTAATAACTAATTTTCATTATATGCATTTTATCACAACGTTGTAGTTCAACATTAATTACAAATTATTTTGGTCAGTGGAATATTACCATGCAAAAAAAAAAAAAAAAACAAAAAAACAAAAAAACAAAAAAAAAAAAAAACCTTGTAACATTCTTATTTTTGAAATATTCCAGTTGTAGTAGCACCTGAACCTGACTATTTTGTTTTGCTTTTACCTGGACAGACTGTTTCAATTTATGAGATGAATTACATTTCATCTTATAGTTTATTTTTGCATTTTTTAATTTTAGCCCCCAAAAAAGTCGTGAACCGTTCAAAATTATGCCCCAAGGTTTCACGCCACACCTGTCTTGCGAAACATTTTTTACCTTGAATTGGCCTACCAATTCTTTTATGTTAAGTTTTTATGTGACTTCCAAGCGCGCTCCTTTCGTAGATCAGTGCGATTTTACTGAGGAGCGGGGCGGACTTATATTGTACGCAATATGGGTTCGTCCACTACTCCCTCTTCCCCTAGGGCCGACGTCTTAAACCGAAGCCATAATACTTGTACTTTTTATACAAGATTAAGGGCTACAACCTTTTTATGGGCATGCCACTGGCATCTCTTTTTTTAGTAGTCCTGTGCCTTATGCACAAATTTTCATTTTCAATTTTTTTTAGCAACATACATTATTTTTAGAACATATTATTTTAGTTAGTTTTCTTTTATTTTATTTTAAATATATACTATTTCTGTTTTGTGTTTTATAAATATATATTTTTGCTTGCAATTATGCCATTTTGATCTCAAAAAAGATCAATTTAAAGAGAAGTTATCAAATACTAAGCTATCAGGTGATCACAAATAAATAAATAAATAAAATACTTCTCTCAATTTTTTTTCATGACATAACAAATTATACAGCTGGTACCAGCGCCACAACAAAGAAATTGTATAAAGGATCCGATATTAAGTAAATATTTTGTGGCTTTTTTTTTTTTGAACTATTAAGGAGCTCCCTGTCATGATAATTATAAAGATAAATATGGCCATTGTTTTTATTTACATATGCTGCAAGCAAAATAGTACAATCAATCATTTTTGTAGTACATATATATATACTTGTATGTTTTTGATATGTGTTTTTGTATATATTTTGGTAGACGACACGTTCAGTATCCTCAAACTTATGACAATAATAGTATTAAAAAAAAAACTTTAATACAAGTATAATTTTTTTTTGTGGTGGCCGGGGTGAGTTATGTAGCGGAGATTATCGCTACATATCTTTTCCGCTTCATAAATGCAATAATTATTTCCCTTTAATAATTCTTTGTTTTATGTTAATTTCCCTTTTCACTATTAAACCCATTAGTTAAATTAATCCTACATTTAATAGTTAAGTTCTAGCTTTCATCCTCCCACTATTAGAAGTTAAGCTTTTCATCTTTTGGAGCTCTGCGTAGAAAATTAATAAGAGAACTTCCTTTCTCACAAATTTTCTGTTGCGTCTGTGAAAAACATCTGCCCATAGATACCGCACTTATTAACAAAATAAAGAAAGCTCTGGGCTTTGTTCATCATAATCTTTTATCCGTTACATTTTTATTAACATCTGCCTTCCACACCCTGTTTTCATTCTCACAATTAATGCTTAAAACTAGAAATACTTTTATCTCAGTTTATCCTGACTGTGCTTTCTTTCTGTTCAATTTCGCATCTGGGTAATATAATTGTGGTCAGCAAAACTCCAATTTAAGTAACGGCCTGCTTTGCCCTTGTCTACTTCCCAAGCTTAAAATATTTCTGTAACCCTATAAAATATTCGCAGATGTGAAAATAATCCGTGGGTTCCCAGACCGCAAATGTAGTCACTGATACTGAACGTGTGGTTTATCAAAGGTCGCCAAAGTTCTTTGTATGAAAGACTTCTGATGCCTTTTGGCGATAAGGGCTGTGACGTTGTATCGTCACTCCACTGATTGCCATCATTCAGACAACATGTAGCTCACTAGAGCTCTGAGAATTCCCCCCTTTATGGGGAACCTACAGTCTGTTATCTCTGACTAAATAAATGTCTCGTCGTAAAATGTAACTCTCTTTTCGGAGTTTTTTTTGTGTGTGCTTCTCTTGGTAAATCACCTGGGCCTATGAACTAACACCTTTACAAACTCAGCCTCAATTAATATGTGCTAAAGAAATAACTGGTATAAACCAGGAGAAGGCTGCATGTCTGTAATAAGAAAAATGAAAACCTGTGCATTACCTGTAAGAGAATTCGTGAACAATAAGTATATATATATATTCACGTGAAATGTCTTGGACCACAAGGAATGCATTGATGAGGGAAAAAAATAAGAAAGGTGAAATCCCACAAAATTGTTATCCACAGACCACAAGCTCATCCGCGAAGCATGCCGCAAAAGTAACATTGTAAAACCTTTGTAAAATAAAATACCATTGTAAATACCATTGCCGCATGCTAAGCAACGCTCTCGCGATTGTGTAGAAAAACAAATTAGGATTTTTTTTTTTTTTTTTTTTTGCTAACATAAGAAACAGACAGTATGTGTACAAGAACCCAAAAACACCTACCAATGAGTGACATTCAATTACGTAATTAATGAATTAACAATCATTAAACAACTCGATGAATAAGGGATAACTTGTCTCAATGAACTACATGTGTTATGTAAAAAGAAACTCTGGTTAAACTCTAAACCAGCTACAGTGAACTACGTGTTTTAACTATGAACTATGTGTGAAGTGTAAAAAAACTGTCGAATACTATGGTTAGCAAAAGGTTAAAAAAATTTAAGTGTATAGGCATAAAATATTACCGGAATATCAAACGTGACAAATATGTACAGTTAAAAACTGTAAAAGTATTTAACTTCCTCGATTTAAATACTCATGATGTTTAAGGTATAGCTAAGAGTCATGCCAAAACAATTGTGATTATTGTAAAATAATAAAAATGCTTACAATATTTTTGTGTGTACATGGTGATCTAAACAAACTGCAGTAAGTGCATGTATTTCTAAAAGCTTAAATGTGTGAAAATTTAAAGTGTCATTTAAAATAGAGGAAAGTACAAATGATGTAATGGTCATACCTGTTCTAGCATATATATTTTTAAAGATAAAAGTATATCTAACTAGTGACAACAACCAAAATAATATTGTATCAGAAACATGTCCAATTTTAAAGATGTACTATAATATTTTGAGAAAAATTATTTTGTGAACTGATA
Organism: Maratus speculifer; assembly: GCA_964019185.1. NCBI lineage: Eukaryota > Metazoa > Arthropoda > Arachnida > Araneae > Salticidae > Maratus > Maratus speculifer. The sequence continues at coordinate 110,744,651 of OZ025298.1, read as the reverse complement.
TAATTAGCATCGAGTCACCATCCGCGTCCAATCAGTCAAATTTTATCAGTAAAGAAAAATGTATATGGAAAGGCATGTACATATTATAATTTATTTCATATATTAAAATCCTTTAAGTATGTGCTGGCAGTTTCCTCAGTGTTGTATGGATTCTTAGAAAAAAAATACATTAAAAAAAACTACTGTTTTATCTAAAAACAATAATTAAAAAGAGGTTCCAAATTGTTTCTTAAAGATAATGTACATTAAAATGTGGCTTACATTCTAAGAACTAATGTGTTACATATTCTATGAACAAAGATGTGTATTTTCAATGAACTAATTTGTAAACAATCTATGAACAATAATATAAAACTTCAACGAACTAAAGTGTACATCTCTATGAACTATAACGTACGACATGACTGAACACATGTATAAAATCTCTATGAACTAATGTGAAAAACATCGATGAACTAACGTGTAAAATTCTATAAACAAACATGTAAATATGCTATGAACTAAAGTGTTTATTCGGTGAACTAAAATGTCCAGGAAAAAAGCGATTTTTTTTGTTTTAACAAAAATGAATGTAACTAGTTCCCCATGTACAACAAGAATGGAAAGTAAAGCGATGAACTAGTGTAACATCAATGAACAAAGAATGTGCGATGAACTCCTGTGTTTTTTTTATGAACAAAATTCTCATGTGTACCAGGAACTAATACATTATATGACAAAACAAAAAACAAGTAATTAAAATAATTGAAGATGTAAATAAAGTGTATTTATAACAATTTAAACTTCAAAAGAGGAAAAATGCCTGTTCCCAACAGTAAACCAACCAGCATGAATGAGTGTAAAAATTATGTAAAACAAAATAGTTTTTTGTCTGCAGAGTAAAATAAAAGGAATGAGATCATGACACAGTATGTAGAAAAAATATTACAGAAGTACATAAAAATTATGACTGAATTCAACCAAGGCGAGTGTTATCTTTGAACCATAACCAAAAGTAATTTTGTGAGAATGAAGTGTAAGTATGTGTATGCATGTAAAGTCAGGTTGAATATGAAACCATAACAAATACGTACAAGTGTTGCAAGAAAAAGGAAAACTACTGTGAAACCTATTCTAACGAATTAATTTGAAAACCGCGAGGTCGCGCAAGACCACACATCAGTAATGACATGCCTAAATAAATAAAAAATTAAAAATGTTCTGCACATGAAAAAAAATAAACGATGAGAATTTAGCAAAGTGCCTAATAATAGTAAATTTTAAAAATGAATTAATGAATTTTGTAAATGAAGACAAACATTCTCTCCCTTTTCGTAGGTAAGTGGCCATCTTACCCCCAAAACCTTGTGCTACCTCTAGAAAATAACACAATGCAAGAAGAAATCTACCGAAAACAGTCACTAAATATTAGAAACAAAAATAAAAATCTTAACTGAAATTTAAAAATACTGAGATTTCACATCTAAAAATGTGTGCTGGTATGCAACAACACGGCATACAATTGACTTAAAATATATACTGGTACGTTATATGTTTTAATTGCATTAATGAAATAAATAAAATCTCTCTTCCTGTTATTAATAATATTAACATTGATGACTCGATCAGGAATTAAAAAGTTAAGAGGAAAGCTTGTGACAGGTTGAGATAATATAGCTAAAGGAAATATGATATTTCACATATGACATCTCCAAATATAAAAGAATATTATATTTGCGAAAATATTTTAAAATATAAATTATTCAATGTCTAATTGCTGTCAACTATTTAAAGTTCAGTAAAAACAAGTGAAAAGTTTACCATAAGCGAAAACAAATTTAAGCTTCTCGCCTCCTTCATTATATTTCCAAATTTGTCAACATGGCAACACATAAAATATTTTTATAATGGTATGTCGTAATATACCACTTAATGAACTTTATGAACATTAAAAATAAGATATCTATACACAAATATCTAAAAGGCATATAAAATTAATCACCTATATCTATGTAATAAAACAAACATACACATTGATTATATAAAAATTGTAAGACCATTCTGTATATTATCAAATAAATGTCTAAGAAATACTATAATATTTCAAGAAAATTATCTAGATATATTTTTATGAAATAACCTTTAAAATGAAAGTTCTTATAATGTTATAATTACTGATGAAGAATAATCATGCATGTAGTACATTTAAATATTTTATGTTATATAATAGTCGTCTTCTTTATGTACTCAGAATAAAGAAAAATTCTGTAACATTTAGCTGCAAGAAATAGATCTACTTAAATGGATATAATCAATAGAAAATGCTCCTTTAAAAATATTGATTACATATATTCAATTATTCAATAAAGGAAATGGTAATTACTTTTAAGTACAAATATAAAAATAATGTATTATCTGTAAATAATACTCAATAGAAACACAGTAAAACATAACTTACCCTTTGATTATGGAATTTTCAAAGCATAATAAAAGATAATTGAAATGATACAATTTTATGTATCTCAAGATGAAGGCAGTGTCAAATATCTAGAGAGGTGCATACATCTTTATTTATTACAAGTATTCATATTTATCTTTCTTTATACATTTTTTTTAAACTTCCAAACATGCAAAAAATAATAGTCTGACACAAAAACATTCTGTCTTATTTACCTGGAAACATGAATATTTTAGATGCACCATTAACTTACCTTTAACTTCTTCTTTTTTTTTTATCATATTATAAAATCAGGTAACAAGATATATAAAACTGTAAATGTATACATATGAATGTCAGATTGTAATAGTTCAAAAACAATCGCATTGCAAAGTAAATAAAAATGTAATATTTAAAGAAAATAAGTAAAATAATAGATTTTTTTATTTAGCACAATCATCCAAAAAAATAAGATTTATGAAGTCAATATTCTGAATTCTTTTTTTTTTAAGATTGTCTTAATACTTTGAATGAAATTTCAGTTAGAGTGCACATTTGATAGATACTTAGTTATATAAAAAATTTCCTTTTTATCATGTTCTCATATTTGGCGTCTTATTTCTTAAATAGCATTTGTAAAACTATGAAATATTTCGACGTAATCTAAGAAAACTTCTAACTAATATTATTCACAAAAATAAATATGAGCATGAGAAAACAACGCATAATAAACAATAATTGAAATAAAATCACTCATCATATTATTCTAAAATAATAACAAAAAAGTCATGTAATTAAAATAGAGATTGAGCATTAAAATCATAAAATATAAAATGCATATATTTTCTCGTACTCACATTTTATACCGCAGATGTTTATTTATTTTCTTCACTATCTTTTTTTTTAATCACTCCATTGTTTTAATTTGGCAGCATTCTCACGAGTGCGCTAATTTTTTTACTTCTTTTCATAATAGATTTCGACAATTCCTTTTTTTTTAATTTTTGAAGAAATGCAATATATGCACGTTGGCAATCGAAGACACACAAAATCCAGCGCAAAAACACCTAAACTATGAATGTAGATTAAATTGCAGATCAAACACGAAAATCTGTAGCACTGAGCACACTGCGCACGATCCATCTCTGAAGTAAACAAAAACTACTGAAGTACACAAAGTAGAAATAAAATGCACTATATTGCCGAAAGCAAGGCTGCGAGTTGAACGGAGATGAAGTATGAGTCACCACAATCTACCGCAGATTCTTAGGCCTACATCGGCAGGACCAGGCGTTAACGAGCGGGAGTTGTTTACGCTGAGCCTCGTGAAATTCTTCGATCAGAAAAATCAGCCGCATCCAACATGAATAATGGTTCGGCGCCGGGACACAATTCCAATGCGATCCATCAGGGAAAAATCCGGCAGCGACAGTCCGCATTCTATAGGCACTCCAAACTATATTCTATGAACTGAGAACACTCGTAATAGCTAATAGTCTATATTCCGAAAACCTAATAGATAGTCATCTGTCGGGGGAATAGGCTTTCAAAAATCATGTAAACATCCAATGAATAAGATAATGTCATACTACTCAGGTAGATAAATAGTCCAGATAATAGTCCAGATATAGTCCAGATAAGTGCTAATAAATAGTCCAGAAACTAAACTTTCAAGCAAATCGAAGCAGGCAACTAAAAGCAGGTAACTAAAAGCAGGCAACTAAAAGCAGGCACCATCCCTTGACGTTAAAAAAATTTTGAGAATGCCTGGTGTTAGGCACCATAAATTTATATATTGTAGATCTGTAATTTAAAGTATGTTGACAGGTTCTTTTTAAAAATGCATTCGCTAGTTATAGGCTATGATCGCTTAAGACAATAAATGCTCTTTAAGAAAAATTATTTATTTGCAGTAAACTTCAAAATTTAAGGGTTTCATACAGAAAAGTTAGGGATGGTGCCTTAACGCATTTTTTAAGAAAACAGTCTTCACATGACTGAGTTCATGAAGCGAGAGGGAGGCAATTAATTCCTCACTGAAAAATTCACACATTGGCATCACACAATTGGCGACATTAAGCATATGAAAAATGACTGATATCATCTCCGCAAAATTGTCTGTTACGCTTAAACAATAAAAGGATTTTGAATTTAATAGCAGGGCAACCAGAAAACAGCAGTCCTAAAAAATACGCCAAAAAGGAATCCGACTGCCAATTCGTACGTTAGGAGCATATTTTGGGAAAATGTTCTCAAAAGACATAACAACCATTATCTACATGAAAAGACTCTTATGCAACGAATAAGTTAGACTTAAAATTACGCAGAGAGGAAAATGAAATCTCACTGACCGCAAACACACTCGATCTCTATTCTTTTTTCCATTTGTTTCCCGCAAGGGTGAAATACGCATCTTAATGAATTCTCTTTATCTGACAGCCGTTTTTTCAGTAATAAAGCAGATGCTAGGTGTTTTTCTTTCTTTTCTTTTGAACGGAAAGTTATTGTGGGATCGAGAATAAGCGTTAAGATAAAATAGATATTAATTAAAGATTATTTTTAACTGTAATTTAGAAAAATGTAAAATTTAAGAATACTATATGTGATTCTACATCACAATGATGGCATTAATTATTCTGGTGAAATTACAAGCACCCATCATGATAGTGTTGAAGTGTCTGTCATGATAAAAAGTGGTAAATTCTACAGGTGGCCACAGTATCCAGATAAAATTCTATATTCATTTAAAGATGTAGTAAAAAATATATTAACCCCCACTGTAGCTAATAAAAGAGGTTGTTTTAAATTTCTAGAAAAAATTTGAATTTTTGTTTATACATTTACTTTATTTTATGTTTAAAAATGTCAATTTTAACATTTACTTTGTACAAAAAAAAAAGTTAAAATAAATATTTTTGTATTGTAAAATGCATTATAACATGCATTTTCTTTTTTGCATTCCTTTATTTTCTGATTTTTGAAAAGGTTACTTGAATGATATTTGCAAATGTCCCACACGTGACAACCGTGTCCCGCACGTGACACTATAAGTTATATATTTTTTTAGCAATTTAAAAATTTATTTTTCAAATAACAATGCTTATTTCACGAACATTAGACCTTTAGCCTCTAATACATATTTTTTGTTTTGAAATTGCGAAATTAGTAGAGCAGAAATATTATCTGGATCATACAGCAAATTACAAGTGGTTGACATCAGATGTCCTGCACGTGACGCATGCAAATTAATTAATAACTAAATCAGTAAACCATTTAGGGAAAATCTGTCCCTACCTGAGATATTGTTATATCAAATATAAACTCACAAAAATATGTTTATTCTTATTTCTGAAAAATCTTAAGCCTTTTAACACAATTTTGGTGGAATTATGGTGTCTGATTGTCCCGCACGTGACAGTGGAATGGCCCTTTAGTGTTATTTTTCACATTCACAAAATTTACGTGTCACTACAAAAACTATTTAAGAGTACTATAAAGCATCTCAAAAGATGCATCAATCCTTTTATGGATGCTTATGACATGGAGGCAGTTATTAAAAATGTCTAAAAGTAATTTTAACACTTTAAAAAGCATTTAAATTAATTTAATAGGTTTCCTTTAATAAACCTACAGGTGACATCAGGATTGAGGAAGTTAACATGCATAAAAAGCAAAGAAGTTATGAAGTTATGGGTTTGGCAGATCAGACTACTTTAATAATACTGTACACAAACTTTAAAGAAAATCCTATAAATATGACAGTCTTTTCATTTCGAAATTTATTTTGATTAAAGAATTCTTGAATTGTATGTTTTGTTTGTACTTTTTATGACACACTTTATAAATACGTCGGAAGGTTTTGCAACCGTAAATAAGTACAAAAAGTAATATAGAAATGCAGTTTTGCATACTAGCTAATCATTCTTTTTTTTCAAAGCACCCAAAACCAGGAGTTTTAGAAAAAGGTAATAAAAACTACCTAGAAAAAACACATAGGAAAGACCAGGTAAAGAGACATTTTATTAAGAGTTTTCTTGTTCAATATACGTTTATTTGTTGTATAAAATTTGTCGAGTATAACACTAAAAGCATTGTGAGAAAGCAGTGTTTGTTAATAGCAGCCGTTTATTTTGATTTGGAAAAGGCCTGCTTTTACTGAATGACTGTTGAGGTTGGTTTTTAATTATGGGCATGCGCATTCTTTACTTTTCTTCAGATCTCAAAAAGAGTAATGTTTAGTGAGTTATCTTAGATGAGTTTTGTGAGGATGATGAGGATTCACAGGATTCTTAGATGATGATTCAGACGTCTTTAGAATTTAGCATAAGGCCTCCCTACTGTGTACTTAGAGTTCAGTTTGCTTAGTGTTTATTATAACTGTTGTATTTTTTAAAAATTATTATTACGTTTATGTACTCTGATTACGCTTGCAAAATAATTGTCAGTGTAAAATGTCTTTGAAGCCAAGCAAGAATTCCTCAAGTGTTAATAAAACTACTAATCTGTTTATAATTTAGTAACGGTTTTTGCACTTTCCAACAAAGTTGAAAAGTGCTTATGCATTCCGTTTGTCTGTCTGTCCGTATGGCCGCTTGGACGTCTGGCCGTCTCTCCGCACTCTAACCCTTCGTAAATATACTCGGATTGTTATGAATTTTTTGGAAGTTAATGAAGTTTACCCGAGCACGAACCCTATTAAGAATGTAGGTTCTGCCATGATTAGTTGATTTACAGGGAAAATCAAAAAAATTCTATTATATTACGGCCTATGGGGGAAAATCGTTTAAAATGAATTTTAACGATGTTACACACTTTCAAACAACTTCAAATATATATGCATCGACAAAATGCACTAAATATGCATTTTGTAAAGTATGCAGTGAAAAGAATAGCTATTAATCATTTACAGGGTCACACAAAAAAAAATCTAATACATAACAATAAAGGGGAAAATTTTTTGCGACATATTTTAATTATGGTAAAAAATTTCATATATAATCAAATTGATATATGTTGCTGAGGATTAATATGAGTTATTTATTGCATAATTCTAGTGCATAGCATTTACAGGGACACACAACAGCTTTCAAATAGTATATTATTTCCAAAGTCCTGTATATTATGGAAGATGGCTGTTAGATGTATGAAATGCATTTTAATAATGATATACGCTTTTAAGTTTTACTAGATGTACGCATATTATATGTTTTATATAAATGCTAATAGTTACACAATTTAGATATACAGGGTTACACAAAAGATCTCGGAAAGGTATTGAGTATGAGCGTAATTTACTTAAAGGTGGTTTTTAAAAATGTTATGCCTTTTTGAACTACATTCAGTTTACTAAAAAATGTTTGTAGAATATAGATAAAAATGATATACAGGTTCACACAAAGAACTGGATACATGGTCGCCTTTGGATGATAATTTCTAGAAATTTTATTTAGGTTGTTTAAAGGGAATTTATTTTAAACTAAACTTTAGCAAAGTACTTTCGTGTATTAAAGATACTATGTATTTTACAGGGCTAAACAAAAGTATTTAAGTATGTTCCATCTATTAGTATAAATTGCTGAAAGAAAAAATTCAACCTGTTAGGCGTTTTCTTTCTAAAACTAAATTTTACCATTATATAGTATGTATAGTAACAAACAGATCAAATACAGGGCTTTTCAAAAGTATTGGAATGCATATTTGGATATGAACAATAATACGTTATTTCTTTGGATAACGAAGTTTTGTTAAATATTTCAGGAAGTGCTGGAAAGTGCTTCATAATCTATGCTTAACTCATGATTTTTCTTACTTGTTTGAATTGTAGAAGCAACGTGATATCAGAAATATTTGTTAAATGTAATGTTTGTGATATTTTTTGCTACAGATATAAATATAGTATATATTAAATAATTGGAATTTAATTGTTTATCCTACGTCTTTCTTGAATTCTCACAGATAATAAGTTAAAACTGGTGTTAATCAATCGAAGAGAAAAAACTTCTTTCAAACACCATAAAATATATTAAAATACGCAAGGCTTTTCGAAAGAACAGAGTCTTTCTTCGTCAGGTGCAAAGAAGACGTGCGTCTACTATGAATGCAGCGGCCTGGTGCATTTTAATATATTTTATGGTGTTTAAAAGCATTTTCTTTCACTTCGAGTCGTTAAATAGACGAAATACAGAACAGTATTTGCCAGATACAATTTGTGCATTTCCATAAAGTAGATGAACAAGAAAATGCAATGGCGGTGGACTATCCGGCAAAATTGCTTATTCGGCAGGGTTGTGTTCCTGAAAGTTTAAACTGTTTCTATTGTAAAATTATAAATGACAGTTCTTTTATCATCCTCCCATTTGATTGTATGTAGAAGTTACATTCGCATTATCGTCCTCTTATTATCACTTCTTGAAATAAAAGCTTTTTGCTGTGAAGAAAACAGCATTCTGCTTTATGAAAATGCTTTTATTAGGAAATGGACTTCTGCGTAATTGTTTTAATAATATGGACATCTTACATATCCTTTGGTTGTTAGGGATTTGGTAAAATTTTATTTCATTCGATTTATCTATACTTTTAAAACGAAAGAGTGGATTTGGCTTCTCAGGTAATAGCTACAATTCATTGGATCTGACTGAGTTTGTTTTTTAAACGTTTAACTCATCTTGACTTACATTGCGTATTTAAATTGCACATATAATTTACTCAAGTTGTTTTACCTCATTACGAGAAGCTGACTTTCGAATCATGAAATGAGTGTATTTGTGGATGAGTTTTTAAGAGAGTATGTATACCTGTCTTAATTAAAGTTATAAAGTAATTAACTCTTTATCTACACTGTAAAAAAAGGGTCGATCTACTAAAAAAAATTTAGTGATCCTTGTTTTACTAAAAAATTCTTTGTAACCTTACTCGGTTACAAGGAATCTGTAAGAATTATTAGAAAAAAGCAAGCAACGAATCGAGTTAATAGTTTTAGACTTTTAATAGCTATTACTAAAACACCCTTGGTGTGGCCGTGATAGTCTAGTTGTCATAGCACCGAACTCCAGGTTGAAAGTACCCGGGTTCGATGCTGGACGCCACCAAATATGCCCCTAATTTATGCAATGTTAGTACGCGTTAGATAAAGGAATTATGAAAATCCTGCCTTAGCAGTTACCATGGGTAATGATCTCAGGAATTTTTCCTCCTCTTTAGGATTATGTCAATACAGAGCAGGTAGCGATGTTTGGTGCTGCCATCTATTGCGGCTTTGCCTAAAATCTTCCGCTTCAGGAGTCTAAATATAATTTTTAAGTAACTAAAAATAATTTTGAAGCTATTAATAAAATTTGCTTGGTTGATCATACTAAAAAGTTTTAAGTTGGTTATACAAAAATTTCTTTTGTTCAGTTTACAAAAGAAATATTTGTTTCACTTGCAAAAAAACGCTTGCAATGGTTACTAAAAAAATTTGCGTAATACAAATTTACTAAAAAAAGTTTTAGTAAATTTGTATTCCACAATTCTCTTGAATTTTTTTTACAATGTACCGACGGTACTTATGTTCCTGAAAGTTTCATATAGATATATAAGTCATAATAAGTCATAAAAATTACTTATAACGTTTAAACAATTTCATATATAAGTCATAAAAATTACTTATTATAAAATTTTTAATGTGTCAATTAGTTGTAATACCATTTAGAATGAGTTACAGATACATTACTTTATCTTGTTCCAAAAGCATTATTGGTTAAACAAAACAAAAATATTTTTAATAGGATGATTTCTTTTGCCGTTGTATCTTTACAGTTTTTTGGCACTGAGGGAAGGGGATGGGGATTTTTCAATTCGGAAATATTTCTATATTTATATTGTGAGAACATCAATTTGTACATTTTGTAATGCGACAAAATACTAAGCAAACAATGTAAAAAAAAAAGACTTGAATGGGGTTATAAATATTACACAAAATCTATGTAAATTCAAATTTAATTAATCCATTTAAATCTATCAGTCCTTCTAAAATCCTTCAAAAATTTATTAAATGATAATGTAAATATTTTAATTTAGTTTAAACAATTTACGTAAAATGCTTCAGAATGTAAACTTTTCATGAATTCGTAATGCCACAGATAAAGGGTTAATGGGAAATAAGTAAAAATAATAATAATAGAAAATTCTGCTCAGCATACAAGCGTTACCTGCTGAACGATTTTTTGCTTAAGCTTAAATGGCAACAGTTTATGTTAAAATCTAATAGAATAAGAAGTTTGATCAAATCCCGTCCATTAATTGCTGTGATTTATTGATCGCGTAAACAGTGAAAAATACAGCAATGAAATATTAACTCGTAAAGAGAATGATCACCAATTTATCTGCAGGTCTATATAAGCACAGTGTTTGATTGAATTCTTAGCATTAATTCTTTAGATAGAGGGCTTCCAAAAAAGTGTGTCACAGAAAAATAGACATAAAAAAAAGCAAATTCACAATTCAAATCATGCTCAGGACTTTCTAAAAGTATAAATCCGTCGAAACCTGAAATCGATATTGAATACAATACTTTTTCTTGTAAAGAAAATCAAAATGATAGAAGAAAGTAATACTTACTATAACAAACAAGTTATAAAAATTGCCAATGATTTATTTAAAAAATACATCGAAGCACGCAACGTTGTCAGCAATAGAAAAAAAGTTGGAAAATCTTTTTTAAAAAATTGATAGAAATTATTGAGCCAAGTAAATATATATTTTAAATATTTTGTAGATTGAAACTAAATAAAATGTTAAAATAGAAATTTGATGAAGTACTGCATTTAAAAAAAAAAAAAAAAAAAAATCTGGATTATTTTATTGTTGCAAATACATGGCATCGTAAAATGGAAAAAACTTTTTCAAAATACAATAATTAAAAAATGGCGTCATCTATTAAATTCAATGTGGGCAAATTTGCGAAAGAAAGTTACAAGATTCTGAAAAAAGTTTGCAAAAAATTTAACCCGAGGCAAGTCAGCCCCTAGCAACCATTTTTTAATTTTATTCGCACCAATATTTTTAAAAACATGTTTTATTGCATTTTCCTTTCTCAAATGTTGCCGTAGTGAGGTTATAAAATATTTATTTTCAGAAAATGGTGTCAGTTGAATTACGAAACAGCACATGAATTTCTAAAGAAAAATTTGGGATAATCTTTGACTGGGAAAAATAAACTTCTTGCGTTCGATTGAGGTGTTTTACAAAATCCCTCCCAAATTTGCCCTCCCTAATTTTCAGATATTGCTACACCATATGGCAGAAGGTGACCAGCCATTTAGACATTTTGTTAAATATCTAGAAAAATACATGAAGAATTATTCTGAAACTCTAAGTGTGTAACCATAATAGCAGAGGTCGTAGATTTCCGTGAAGATTTTTTTTCCTGAAACTACTCAAGGGACCATCAGCAAAATGAAAAAGAACGAATACCTTTTGGGTAACCCTGTAAAAACTAATGTAGGAAAAGCGATCAAAGTGTAGATCATAATTAAGTGGCTTATTGTAATGAACTGTATATATATATGTACTATTATAGTAATAGCATATATTATCGTAGAAAAATTAATGGTCCAAACTTTTTCCATATTTTTGTACTTATAATTTGCAGAGTTTTCAATATAAAAAAAATGTTCTTTTCCGGAACTATAATAAATAACATCGTACACAATACCCTTTTATATCTTTTGGATAATCCTTTCAAAATTAATGTAGTAAATGCTTTCAAACTGTAGATTATGATTAAGTGGCTAATTTATTAAACTGTGATTACTTTAATGCGAATAGCAAGCATATTCGTAGAGATGTTATGGTTTTTATAAAAACAATGCCAATTTTTTCTAATTTTTTTTCTTATAATTTATATAATTATTAATATAAAATAATGTTCTTTTCTGAAAATATGACAAACACAATTGTACATATTTTTGATTATTGATTTTTTGCTTAAACTTAAATGGCAACAGTTTATGTTAAAATCTAATAGAATATGAAGTTTGATCAAATCCCGTCCATTAATTGCTGTGATTTATCGATCGCGTAAACAGTGAAAAATACAGCATTGAAATATTAACTCGTGGAGGTAATAATCACCAATTTATCTGCAGGTCTATATAAACATAGCGTTTGATTGAATTCTTAGCATTAATACTTTAGATAGAACGCTTCCAAAAAATTGTGTCTCAGAAAAATAGACATTTTCCAAAAACAAATTCACAAATCAAATCGTGCTCAAGTCTTTCTAAAAGTATAAATCAGTCGAAACCTGAAATCGGTATTGAATACAGTATTTTTTCTTGTAAAGAAAATCAAAATGATAGAAAAAAGTAAGAAAGAAATTCAATATAACACGTTTAGTCAACAAAGCAAGACACTATCAATATTGCAACTAATAAAATGTCAATAGAACCAAAACGAATAAAAGTAAAGTTCAAATTATCTTTATTTGTTCTTCTCTTTCATGCTTAGGTATTATATTTATTAATGTTACTGAGATGTTTATGTTGTAAAAAAATAACTCGCTCCTATAGTTCTAGATTTATTGTATCATCTTTTCGAATGTTACTATTTGCTTACTATAACAAACAAGTTATGAAGATTGCCAATGATTTATTTAAAAAATATATCGAAGCACGCAACGTTGTCAGCAATAGTAAAAAACGTTGGAAAAACTTTTTTTAAAAAAATCGATATATATTATAGAGCCAAGTAAGTATTTATTTTAAATATTTTGTAGATTGAAACTAAATAAAATATTAAAATAGAGATTTGATCGAGTACTGCATTTTGAAAAAAATTCTGGAAGAATTCTGGATTGTTTTATTGTTGCAAATACATGGCATCGTAAAATGGATAAAACTTTTTTAAAATTCAATAATTAAAAATGGCGTCATCTATTAAATTCGAAGTAGGCAAATTTGCGAAAGAAAGTTACAAGATTCTGAAAAAAGTTGTACAAAAAACAAATGAACCCGAGACAAGTCAGCCCTTAGCAACTATTTTTTAAATTTTATTCGCACCAATATTTTTAAAAACATATTTTATTGCATTTTCCTTTCTCAAATGTTGCCGTAGTGAGAGCAGAAGATATTTATTTTCAGAAAATGGTGTCAGTTGAATTACGAAACAGCACATGAATTTCTAAAGAAAAATTTGGGATAATCTTTGACTGGGTAAAATAAACTTCTTGCGCTCGATTGAGGTGTTTTGTCGAGCCCTCCCTAATTTTCAGATACTGCTACACCATATGGCAGAAGGTGACCAGCCATTTAGACATTTTGTTAAATATCTAGAAAAATACATGAAGAATTATTCTGAAACTCTAAGTGTGTAACCATAATAGTAGAGGTCGTATATTTCCGTGAAGATTTTTTTCCTGAAACTCCTCAAGGGACCATCAGCAAAATGAAAAAGAACGAATGCCTTTTGGGTAACCCTGTCGAAACTAATGTAGCAATAGCGCTCAGAGTGTAGATCATAATTAAGTGGCTTATTGTAATGAACTGTATATATATATATGTACTATTATAGTAATAGCATATATTATCGTAGAAAAATTAATGGTCCAAACTTTTTCCATATTTTTGTACTTATAATTTGCAGAGTTTTCAATATAAAAAAAAATGTTCTTTTCCGGAACTATAACAAACAACATCGTACACAATACCCTTTTATATATTTGGGTAATCCTGTCAAAATTAATGTAGTAAATGCTTTCAAACTGTAGATTATGATTAAGTGGCTAATTTATTAAACTGTGATTATTTTAATGCGAATAGCATGCATATTCGTAGAGATGTTATTGTTTTTATAAAAACAATGCCAATTTTTTCTAGGTTTTTATCTTATAATTTATATAATTATTAATATAAAATAATGTTCTTTTCTGAAAATATGACAAACACAATTGTACATAATACTCTGTCATTAAAATTATAAAATAATAATAATTGCATGAAAAATGAGTAGATTTACTAAAAATTATTTTATTGTGCATTAGTGAACGCTATCAAAATTTCATTTGCATATTGTGTTAGCTAAATGTATAGACCAACTTTTGTAAAAGTCTCAAAAACATACCTTGAACGTTCTGAAAGTGATCTTCGACAGAATAAGCTCAAAATCTATTATTCTTAAAATGAAGCAAAAAGATGAGGGTCTGTATCCATTTATCCATCGAATAGAATCAATGTAGAATACACAATATGGCACGCACTACTACATATGTATACAACCCCTCTTTTTTTGCTTCATTTTCGGAAAAACGGATTTGGACCTTATTCTAACGACGGTCACTTTCAGAATTTTCAAGCTATGTTTTTGAGAAATTTACAAAAGTTGCACTATACATTTAGCTAAAATAATTTGTAAATGAAATTTTGATAGCGTTCAAGCATGAGAAAGGAAAAATTATTTAGCATACTTGCTCATTTTTCATACGTTTTTCATTATTTTTTTATTTTGATTACAAGGTATTGTACAAAATGTTGTTTGCCATACTTTTGAAAAAGAACAGTATTTTATATTAAGAACTCTGCAAATTATAAATTAAAAAAAAGCCCCGGCGGACGATCTATGTCGTCTCACTTCAGAGTCGAAACCAAAAATCCTCTCTTGAGCCTCTTTCAAATTGCATATATATAAAGCAGTTTTTCTTTGATAATCGCCGATCATTAAGAGGGTAAATCATACAGCTCAAGTAGTGTAGATTAATTATTTTCAAGCTGTCTAACGTTAAGTTCTTGGCCTGAAATACGATTTTTATAACGTCAGTTGGAGAGGTTTCAAGTGAAATTTATTGCTTAGATAATTGGAAAGTTGAAGTTTTATTTATACACAAATGCATCGTACTTTTCAGAGGGTATTTACACGGGCTAACATCTGCCGTTATTGACAGTATGCTAATGAGGAAATTCAGAACGTTACAGCTCTATGGGCTGGGATGCCCTCCGCGGCGGTCTTTCTAACGGAACCTAACCCGTATTTACGCAAGGTTCGAAGAAAACCACGGAAAACTCCGAACGGTTAGGCCGGCGGTCGCGACTGGGTTCGAACCCAGCACATACCGTCTACCAGTTTGGAGGTCAGAACCTCGCGGCCACTGGTGGGTCCCCTCAAAATTGGTAACAATCCTCTGGGTAGCTGCACTCTAATACTATTTTTCTTGATTTTCATTAGTTCTACTGTACATCGATTGTTTACTCTTTGGCGGGCAATTCAATTACAACTAACCGATGATTCCCAAGCAGCTGATTTACAAAAAAACCCGATAAATGTTAAGATTTATTAAAAAATGATTGAAAATAATTCGTTTTTACTCCAGTTAATAAACTAAAGGCAAAACATAAGATGAAAATCAAAGTTGGCGTACTATGAAGTAACAACTCTGTAGTATGAACACAAGTTACAGCTTTTTGAAATATCAACAACTTCAGTTCTGAGACAAAAAATACGTAATACTAATAATATATATTCCACATAAAAATATAAGAATTTATATTATAAAAATCATTTTCCTTCTAAGACGTTGTATAATAACAAAAACATTTAAAATATATTAAAACATTTTTATTTACATGTTTCAACTCAAAAATTAATAGAGTCATCCTCAGATCATTCATCTCAGATCAAAATGTTTTTTATAATATAAATTCTTATATTTTTATGTAGAATATATATAATTAATATTACGATTCAGTTATTAGTTTACGTAATCAAGACTTATTTAGTGTTATTTTTCACATTTACAAAAATTACGTGTCACTACAAAAACTATTTAAGAGTACTATAAAGCATCTCAAAAGATGCATCTATCATTTTATCGATGCTTATGACATGGAGGCAGATATTAAAAATGTCTAAAAGTAATTTTAACACTTTAAAAAGCATTTAAATTAATTTAATAGGTTTTCTTTAATAAACTTACAGGTGACATCAGGATTGAGGAAGTTAACATGCATAAAAAGCAAAGACGTTATGAAGTTATGGGTTTGGCAGATCAGACTACTTTAATAATACTGTACACAAACTTTAATGAAAATCCTATAAATAAGACAGTCTTTTCATTTCGAAATTTATTTTGATTAAAGAATTCTTGAATTGTATGTTTTGTTTGTACTTTTTATGACACTCTTTATAACTACGTCGGAAGGTTTTGCAACCGTAAATAAGTACAAAAAGTAATATAGAAATGCAGTTTTGCATACTATCTCGTAAATTTTAGATCAAGCGTTAATTTTAGTTGCTTGTAAAAACAATAAGACCTAAAAATGAAATAAATTAACTTGAAGCTGTTTTTGCGATTTATATGACTCAAAACCCTTCTGCGCAGAGCACATGGGTGTCATTTAACAGATTATTTCATAATTATGCAAAATATTAGCACTTGGCGTTATTACCCCGCCTGGCGTCATTACCCCAGACCACCTTACGTTTATTTGTTGCATAAAAGTTGTCAAGTATAACATTAAAAGCATTGTGAGAAAGCGGTGTTTGTTAATAGCAGCAACCCATTTTGATTTGGAAAAGGCCTGCTTCAACTGAATGACTGTTGAGGTTGGTTTTTAATTATGGGCATGCGCATTCTTTACTTTTCTTGAGATCTCAAAAAGAGTAATGTTTAGTGAGTTATCTTAGATGAGTTTTGTGAGGATGATGAGGATTCAGAGGATTCTTAGATGATGATTCAGACGTCTTTTGAATTCAGCATAAGGCCTCGCTACTGTGTGCTTAGAGTTCAGTTTGCTCAGTGTTTATCATGACTGTTGTATTTTTTACCAATTTTTATTGCGTTTCTGTATTCTGATTACGCTTGCACAATAATTGTTAGTGTAAAATGTCTTTGAAGCCAAGCAAAAATTCCTCAAGTGTTAATAAAAGCTGTTTATAATTTAGTAACGGTTTTTAGCAATTTCGAACAAAGTTGAAAAGTGCTTATGCATTCCGTTTGTCTGTCCGTCTGTCCGTATGGCCGCTTGGACGTC
This sequence comes from Maratus speculifer, assembly GCA_964019185.1. Classification (NCBI taxonomy): domain Eukaryota; kingdom Metazoa; phylum Arthropoda; class Arachnida; order Araneae; family Salticidae; genus Maratus; species Maratus speculifer. Next base: position 110,727,233 of record OZ025298.1, on the reverse strand, counting down.
GGGCCGTCTTTCCACACTCTAACTCTCGTAAATATATTCGGATTGTCATGAAATTTTTGGAATTTATTGACGTTTACCCGAGCACGAACCCTATTGAAAATGAAGCCAAGCAAAAATTCCTCAAGTGTTAATAAAAGCTGTTTATAATTTAGTAACGGTTTTTAGCACTTTCGAACAAAGTTGAAAAATGCTTATGCATTCCGTTTGTCTGTCCGTCTGTCCGTATGGCCGCTTGGACGTCGGGCCGTCTTTCCGCACTCTAACTCTCGTAAATATATTCGGATTGTCATGAACTTTTTGGAATTTATTGACGTTTACCCGAGCACAAACCCTATTGAAAATGAAGGTTCTGCCATGATTAGTTTATTTACAGGGACAATCAAAAGTTTGCTATTATATTACGGCCTATAGAGGAAAATCGTTTAAAATGAATTTTAACGATGTTACACCCTGTCAAACATCTTCAAATATATATGCAACAAAAATGCACTAAAATATGCATTTTGTAAAGTATGCAGCGAAAAGAATAGCTATTAATCATTTACAGGGCTACACAAAAAAATCCAATACATAACAAAAAGGGGAGAAATTGTTTGCGACATATTTTACTTATCGTAAACGATTTCATATATAATCAAACTGATATACGTTGCTGAGGATTAATATGAGTTTTCTATTGCATAATTCTAGTGCATAGCATTTACAGGGACACACAAAGCTTTCAAATAGTATAATATTTCCAAAGTCCTGTATATTATGGAAGATGGCTGTTAGATGGATGAAATGCATTTTTGTAATGACATACGCTTTTAAGTTTCACTAGATGTATGCATATTATATATTTTATATAAATGTTAATAGTTACACAATTCAGATATACAGGGTTAAACAAAAGATCTCGGAAACGTATTGAATATGGGCGTAATTTACTTAAAGGTGGTTTTTAAATATGTTATGCCTTTTTGAACTACATTTAGTTTACTAAAAAATGTTTGTAGAATATAGATAAAAAGGATATACAGGTTCACACAAAGAACTGGAACATGTTCGCCTTTGGATGATAATTTCTAGAAATTTTATTTAGGTAGTTTAAAGGGAATTTATTTTAAACTAAATTTTAGCAAAGTACTTTTTTGTGTTAAAGGTACTATGTATTTTACAGGGCTGAACAAAAGTATTTAGTATGTTCCATCTATTAGTATAAATAGCTGAAAGAAAAAATTCAACCAGTTAGGCGTTTTCTTGCTAAACTAAATTTTACTATTATATAGTCTATATATAAACAAATTTATCGAATACAAGGCTTTTCAAAAGTATTGTAATACATATTTGGATATGAATATTAATAGGTTATTTCTTTGGATAAGGAAGTTTTGTTGAACATTTTAGGAAGTTCTGGAAAGTGCATCATAATCTATGCTTAACTCATGATTTTTCTTACTTGTTTGAATTGTAGAAGCAACGTGATATCAGAAATATGTGTTAAATGTAATGTTTGTGTTTTTTTTTTGTTTTTTTTTGCTACAGATACATATATAGTATATATTCAATAATTGGAATTTAATTGTTTATCCTACGTCTTTCTTGACTTCTCACCGATAATAAGTTGAAACTGGTGTTAATCAATGGAAGTGAAAAAAACTTCTTTCAAACACCATAAAATATAATAAAATACGCAAGGCCTTTCGAAAGAACAGAGTCTTTCTTCGTCAGGTTCAAAGAAGTCGTGCGTCTACTATGAATGTAGCGGCCTGGCGGCATATTTCAGATGTGTATATTGCTGGGACGATTACTGTTTCTAAACCAATAGGAGACCGTCATTATCACGGTCAAGTACACGCCCACACAGTTTGATTGACAGGAACTCGTGGACAATTGATCGTGTGTGTTTATTATTTATTTGTACTCGGATTGTTTGAATTTGTACTCGGTAATTAAAAATTAAAGGTACGAAAGAATTTTTTTTTCAAAATGACTGAATTTTATTTACTTTAATTAGAAATTATACTTCCTCTGATCCTGAAATAAATAGATAAATAAATAAATAAAAATTAAAGTAAGAATTTTGCTTATACGGATATTTTCGCAGAATACTTTTTTTCCCATTTGTTTAATATATATATAAATCATTTTGGAACGATATTTAGAATATTAAAAGGGTTTGAAATATTTTTTTTAAAAATGTCTTATTTATTAATAAAAGACAGCCTCCAATAGTTAAAAAAAAAAAAATCACCAACGGACTCTCGGCCCGCGATGGACTCGAACCCATATCCTCCGGTTTCAAGCTCGACGCTCTAACCATTCAGCCAGTCAGCTCACTTTCATTCGCAACAGATTATCGTTATAATTAGCACCGTCAATTGTCCACGAGTTCCTGTCAATCAAACTGTGTGGGCGTGTACTTGACCGTGATAATGACGCTCTCCTATTGGTTTAGAAACAGTAATCGTCCCAGCAATATACACATCTGAAATATGCTTCCTGGCGCATTTTAATATATTTTATGGTGTTTGAAAGAATTCTTTTTTTTTTGACTTCGAGTCGTTAAATAGACGAAATACAGAGCAGTATTTGCCAGATATTTATACAATTTGTGCATTTCCATAAAGTAGATGAACAAGAAAATGCAATGGCGTTCGACAATCCGGCAAAATTGCTTATTCGACATGGTTGTGTTCCCGAACGTTTAAACTGTTTCTATTGTAAAATGATGACTGACAGGTCTTTTATCATTCTCCCATTTGATTCTATCTAGGAGTTACATTCGCGTTATCGCCTCTTATTATGACTTCTTAAAATAATAACTTTTGCTGTCAAGAAAACAGCATCCTGCATTATGAAACTACTTATAGTACAAAATGGACTTCTGCGTATTTGTTTTAATAAACATGGACATCTTGCATATACTTTGGTTGCTAGGAATTTAGTAAAATTCTATTTCATTGGATTTATCTACACTTTTAAAACGAAAGAGTGGATTTGGTTTCTCAGGAAATAGCTACAATTTACTGGATCGTGACTGAGTTTGTTTTTTAAAAGTTTTACTCATCTTGATTTACATTGCGTATTTAAATTGCACATGTAATTTTAAATTGCTTAAAAACAACTCTTTTATTCAAGTTGTTTTAACTCATTACGAGAAGCTGACTTTCAAATCATGAAATGAGTGTATTTGTGGATGAGGTTTTAGGAGAGTATGTATACCTATCTTAATTAAAGTTATAAAGTACTTAACTCTTTATCTACCGACGGTACTTATAAGTGTCATAAAAATTACTTATTATAAAATTATTTTATTATGTCAATTAGTTGTAATACCGTTTAGAATGAGTTACGTATACATTACTTTATCTTGTTCCAAAAGCATTATTGGTTAAACAAAAAGCAAAATATTTTTAATAGGATGATTTCTTTTGCCGTTGCATCTTTGCAGTTTTCTTGGCGCTGAGGGAGGGGGATGGAGATTTTTGAATTCGGAAATACGGCTATATTTATATTGTGAGAACATCAGTTTGTACATTTTGTAATGCGACAAAATACTAAGAAAACAATGTAAAATAAAGATTTGAGTGTGGTTATAAATATTGCACAAAATCTATGTAAATTCAAATTTAATTAATCCTTCTAGATCTTTCAATCCTTCTAAAATCCTTCAAAAACTTATTAAATGATTATGTAAATCTTTTAATTTAATTTAAACAATTTATCTAAAATGCTTTACAATGTAAACTTTTCATGAAATCATAATACGGCAGATACAGGGTTAATGGGAAATAATAATAGTAAAAATAATAATAACAGAAATTTCTGCTTAGCATACAAGCGTTACCTGCTGAACGTTTTTTTGCTCAAGCTTAAATGGCAACGGTTTATGTTAAAATCTAATAGAATATGAAGTTTGATCAAATCCCGTCCATTAATTACTGTGATTTATCGGTCGCGTAAACAGTTAAAAATACAGCATTGAAATATTAACTCGTGGAGGTAATAATCACCAATTTATCTGCAGGTCTATATAAACACAGTGCTTGATTGAATTATTAGCATTAATTCTTTAGATAGAACGCTTCCAAAAAATTGTGTCTCAGAAAAATAGACATTTTCCAAAAACAAATTCACAATTCAAATTGTGCTCAAGTCTTTCTAAAAGTATAAATCAGTCGAAACCTGAAATCGGTATTGAATACAGTATTTTTTCTTGTAAAGAAAATCAAAATGATAGAAAAAAGTAAGAAAGAAATTCAATATAACACGTTTAGTCAACAAAGCAAGACACTATCAATATTGCAACTAATAAAATGTCAATAGAACCAAAACGAATAAAAGTAAAGTTCAAATTATCTTTATTTGTTCTTCTCTTTCATGCTTAGGTATTATATTTATTAATGTTCCTGAGATATTTATGTTGTAAAAAAATAACTCGCTCCTATAGTTCTAGATTTATTGTATCATCTTTTCGAATGTTACTATTTGCTTACTATAACAAACAAGTTATGAAGATTGCCAATGATTTATTTAAAAAATATATCGAAGCACGCAACGTTGTCAGCAATAGTAAAAAACGTTGGAAAAACTTTTTTTTAAAAAATCGATATATATTATAGAGCCAAGTAAGTATTTATTTTAAATATTTTGTAGATTGAAACTAAATAAAATATTAAAATAGAGATTTGATCGAGTACTGCATTTTGAAAAAAATTCTGGAAGAATTCTGGATTGTTTTATTGTTGCAAATACATGGCATCGTAAAATGGATAAAACTTTTTTAAAATTCAATAATTAAAAATGGCGTCATCTATTAAATTCGAAGTAGGCAAATTTGCGAAAGAAAGTTACAAGATTCTGAAAAAAGTTGTACAAAAAACAAATGAACCCGAGACAAGTCAGCCCTTAGCAACTATTTTTTAAATTTTATTCGCACCAATATTTTTAAAAACATATTTTATTGCATTTTCCTTTCTCAAATGTTGCCGTAGTGAGAGCAGAAGATATTTATTTTCAGAAAATGGTGTCAGTTGAATTACGAAACAGCACATGAATTTCTAAAGAAAAATTTGGGATAATCTTTGACTGGGTAAAATAAACTTCTTGCGCTCGATTGAGGTGTTTTGTCGAGCCCTCCCTAATTTTCAGATACTGCTACACCATATGGCAGAAGGTGACCAGCCATTTAGACATTTTGTTAAATATCTAGAAAAATACATGAAGAATTATTCTGAAACTCTAAGTGTGTAACCATAATAGTAGAGGTCGTATATTTCCGTGAAGATTTTTTTCCTGAAACTCCTCAAGGGACCATCAGCAAAATGAAAAAGAACGAATGCCTTTTGGGTAACCTTGTCGAAACTAATGTAGCAATAGCGCTCAGAGTGTAGATCATAATTAAGTGGCTTATTGTAATGAACTGTATATATATATATATGTACTATTATAGTAATAGCATATATTATCGTAGAAAAATTAATGGTCCAAACTTTTTCCATATTTTTGTACTTATAATTTGCAGAGTTTTCAATATAAAAAAAATGTTCTTTTCCGGAACTATAACAAACAACATCGTACACAATACCCTTTTATATATTTGGGTAATCCTGTCAAAATTAATGTAGTAAATGCTTTCAAACTGTAGATTATGATTAAGTGGCTAATTTATTAAACTGTGATTATTTTAATGCGAATAGCATGCATATTCGTAGAGATGTTATGGTTTTTATAAAAACAATGCCAATTTTTTCTAGGTTTTTATCTTATAATTTATATAATTATTAATATAAAATAATGTTCTTTTCTGAAAATATGACAAACACAATTGTACATAATACTCTGTCATTAGAATTATAAAATAATAATAATTGCATGAAAAATGAGTAGATTTACTAAAAATTATTTTATTGTGCATGCGTGAACGCTATCAAAATTTCATTTGCATATTGTGTTAACTAAATGTATAGACCAACTTTTGTAAAAGTCTCAAAAACATACCTTGAACGTTCTGAAAGTGATCTTCGACAGAATAAGCTCAAAATCTATTATTCTTAAAATGAAGCAAAAAGATGAGGGTCTGTATCCATTTATCCATCGAATAGAATCAATGTAGAATACACAATATGGCACGCACTACTACATATGTATACAACCCCTCTTTTTTTGCTACATTTTCGGAAAAACGGATTTGGAGCTTATTCTTACGACGGTCACTTTCAGAGTTTTCAAGCTATGTTTTTGAGAAATTTACAAAAGTTGCACTATACATTTAGCTAAAATAATATGTAAATGAAATTTTGATAGCGTTCAAACATGAGAAAGGAAAAATTATTTAGCATACTTGCTCATTTTTCATACATTTTTCATTATTTTTTTTTATTTTGATTAGAAGGTATTGTACAAAATGTTGTTTGCCATACTTTTGAAAAAGAACAGTTTTTTATATTAAGAACTCTGCAAATTATAAATAAACAAATTGGAAAAATTTGGGACTGTTTTTACAAAAAATTTTTTTTTTCTACGAGTATACAAGCTATCCGCATAAAAATGGACACAGTTTATTACACTAATCTACTTAATCATAATCTTTAGTTTGAACGCTTTTGCTACATTATTTTTGACAGGGTCATTCAAAAGATAATCTTTCTTTTTTAGTTTGTTGACGGTCTCCTATGGAGTTTCGGAAAAAAATGTACAAGGAATTTATGAACTCTACTGTTATGTTTAAACACTTAGAGTTTCAGGATACTTTCTTATGTATTTTTCTAGATATTTAGCAAAATGTCTGAAATTGCAATTGGTCAGTCACTTTTGGCCTCATAGTGTATATTCGTTTACTATTTTCTTTTTTTTTTTTTCGAAAATTCTCTTCACCAAAAAATAAAAAAATAACTGTTTGAATGCCATAAAAATCCAACTCGTAAGTTTTTTTGGAACCAAACCAAACATTTTTGGAAAAAAGGCCATTATAACTCTTGGAAATGTAGAAGAAGGTTCACAGAACATAATAGTACCGATATTTTTTAATAAAATCTCACCGGTTTTAAAATTTTCGTGTTTTTTTTTTTTTTTTTTTTTGCCAAAAAAACCAAACTTTTGGGACAACTTATTAATAAACCGATTTTAAACGTAATGGTTGAGAATTAGTGGCGAAAATCTCTGATCGTACACACGCTATATTTTATGCCTACCATCTGGGGTTGAAAGGAACAGCAATTATTCTAAAAAAGCTTTCAGAAACATTCTAAATTATGTTTCCAATGAATATTAGTAAACAATCAAACCGATTTCAAAGCTAATGCTAGCAAATTAATGGTGACAGTCCTTGTTTCAGCATATGCAATTTATGTCGGTTTCACTACTCATGGAGAAATGGTAGACCGTTAGACAATAAGCTCAGAATTTGACATTTTGAGATATAAATGGTACTAAGAAAATTATTTCAAAAGAATTCAATACTTAAAATATATACTAAAATGAGTGTATGAATTAAGCATAAAAATTTCAGCATATCTTCTAAATTATCCCTTATTTGGAATTAGCACTTGTTCTTTTTTTAATTGACGACTCATTTTCGCGTAATGTAGCGTAATAATGAAGTTAAGTGAAATTGTGGCTTAAATCGTAATTCTTTAATTATTCCTAAAAGTGTAATTTCTTCTATTAAAAATTAGACATACAAATATCACTTGACGTATTTTAACTATTACGCGAAAAAGTCACGGGGTTTGGTAGTAAATAAATATAAGCACGTTGAAGGCATTCACGCATTTTTAAAGATTTTGACAAAATATTTTACCGAAAAAATATTTTGGCGGGATTCCATTAGCTTATTATTTCTAGTTAAAATTATTGACTATGCATGCTAATTTATTCTTCTTTCAAAATAATGCAAGTAAACAAGTTGTAGAATGTACGATACATACATCGCTTTTCGAAAAGTAGGTTCCAATTCAGTAAATAAATTGCGAAAAACTCTCTGAAAATCTTGTAGAAGGGCAAAATTGTAAAGTTGTTTACACTTTTTAACAATTTAGAAAATAGTTGTTCTCCTCGGTAGAGAACTGGGAAATCTGAAGTATGTATGAGTCTTTTTATTGGTTGAATTATGCAAATTATTTTTCGTTCGCTGATTGTTGCCACCAAGATAAAAAAAAGTAATAAAGACTTTAAAAAAAATAATAATTTGAAAAAAAAATTGTAATAATAAATTCAAACAAATTTCATCTAAAAGTGCATTTTTTTCTGCACGCGACGGTGTGAAAATTTAAAATATACGATGTTTAGAAATTTAAAAATTTGCAGTTCCGAAAATTGTAAAACTGAAATTCCATTTAAATTTTTTTATGATGGGTCAGGAATATTAATGTTTAATTTATGTCGTACGTAATATGAGATATTCAGAAGTCAGTCTGATTAACTCCATCAAGTAAAAATGCACAATAAAACTTTTAAAGTTGTATATCTATAAACAACTTTTTTCCTTAATATTTTAATTATACCCATTAACTGCCTTATAATCAAGGGTAATTCATAAGCTCTGTATAGATATATAGGGAAATTTCAACACAATCATGTCATTACCTGAGTTTCTAAAAAAAAAAATTAGTTAGTCAAAGTGATTTCTGAACGCACCATCTATAACTCTGTTATTATATAAGATATGTTAAGTAATTTTTATCATACTTTTTTGTTGCAATTTCCCCTTAACAACGAAAAAAATGTAGTTAAAATGCGTGATATTTTGAAAAAATATAAATGAATGCTTTATGATAAAACTTGGAATTATTGTAAATAATGTGCTAAATTTTAAGTATTTATAAGTCTGTTACAAATAAATGAAGGTATATAAATAATTAAAAGGCGTATTTTTCGAGTTTCTTGATAGTGACGTCATGCGCATATTTAAGTTTTTTAAGGACCCTGTCTCTGCCTGCGAAGATACTCGCTAGCTAATGCTATTCAAATGGGGAGGAAATATCTAATAACTCTTTCGCATTTTAACATTTTTAAATATTTTTCTTTTTTTTTTTGCATTGGATAGCTGAGGTCCCTCTCGAGATCGTTCCTTGATTTCTTTTTCGATTTTGGTCACAGGTATTTTTTTAAAAAGTTACTTTCACTTCCAAAACCGGTTTTGAAAGTGAAACTAACTTTATAGAAAATAAAGTCTTGAGAGGGACCCCAGCTATCCAATGAAAAAAAAATATTTAGAAATGCCAAAATGCGAAAGAGTTATTAGAAAAATGCCCCCCCCCCTCCGTAGGAATAGCATTAGCTCGAGAGTGTCGTTTCGGACAGGGACAGGGGCCTTAAGAATTTTCTATTCTCCAGCGGATGTGAATGACGTCATTTTATATAAAATAAAAGCGTGTCTTATAAATCTTAAAACTGAAATATGTTTTGCATCATCCATAGTTAATTTGTTTAAGGTACCCTGGGCAAATAACGCCACGTTAAGGTTCTACCAATTTTCACGTCTCAGTTTTAGTTTGTATTTTTCATACAAATATATGATTTGATACAGCAACGTATTAACTATCTGTATAAAAAAAATAATTTAACAAATATGTATTCATAAAATATAATGGCGTGATTTCTTGACCAAAGCTATTTTGCGTTATTACCCACCTATATGGGTAATAACACCATACAAGCAAAACTATCAGATAAGATGGAATAATTGCATGTAGATTGCCCAATTCTAAAAATACAAACTCTACAAACTTAAAAATTGATAAATTGCACTCTAAGCTATTGAAAATGTTCAATTTTTTGTGAAAGTGTAAGACAAATAAAGGTGTGGTGAGGGGGGAAAGGATGGGGCAAAAGAATATCAGACCGTGAGCTTCTTTTTGCTTAAAAAGGACCGCTTAAATGCAATTATTAGAAACATTGCACAGTTTTAACTGTCTTTATTTTAATCAGTATTTAGGATGTAGCTCGGCCCCTGTAGGGAATCAACCGGGGTATTAATGCCAAGTATTGGTGTTATTACCCCGTTATAGTTATTGCGCTGTACATTTTAAATTACAAATTATCTCGAGAAGATATCCAAAATCTTCAACAACATTTTGAAAGTCCATGAAATGTACTACAAATTTATGTAATTAACAAAGTATTTCCGGATAAAAAAGTAGTCTTCACATCAACAAAACGTATATCGCAAATTTTAGATCAAGCGTTAATTTTAGTTGCTTGTAAAAACAATAAGACCTAAAATGAAACAAATTAACTGGAAGCTGTTTTTTTACAATTTATATAACTCAAAACCCTTCTGCGCAGAGCATATGGGTATCATTTACCAGATTATTTCATTATTATGCAAAATATTAGCACTTGACTTTATTACCCCGCCTGGCGTTATTACCCCAGACCACCTTATTTTTTTTTATTTTATTTTTTTTTTTTTATTAACGAAAGTCTGTATCTTTTAATTTGAATAGGAAATCGAAGTGTATAAAATCGTTATTAATAAAGAAAAATTTAAACAAGTTGTGAGAAAAAGAAACCCATGTAACGCTTTTGTATAATTTTTATTTTTTTAATATATAATTTTTTTATAAGTCTAAAATTTTAGTCTTAGAAAATATTATTTTCCAAATAGTCGTTTTAATTTGTCAAATTACAATTCTTTTTTTTAAATTGCTGTTTCTGCCCGTGTACCCTTGTAGGAGTTGCAGATAATCTATACAACAAAGGTAAAACGTATCTGTGCGTTACACATACGTCATGTTGCGAGTTTCAACAAAGTGTTTCTAAGTGTTGCGAACTGCAACACGTTGAAATTTAAATGACATTTCGATTTTTCAATTTTCGCTACTGAAAATTTTTATACTTCTATATATAACACATCTTCAATTTTTACACCATCGTATAAGCAAAAAAGAAAAAAAAACGTGATTTTAAGATTAATTTATTTGAAAACTGTATCTTAATTTATTTATTATTTTAAATGTCATTAAAAGATAAAATTTTCAAACATTAAGTAAAAAAAAAAAATAATAATAATAAAAAAATATTAGGAATGTGAATTTAATCCTTCCGAGTAATAATCACTGTTTAATGTATTAAAATACATTATATAAGTAGAATTAAGGTACCCTGAGGTAATAACGCCACGTTAAGGCTCCACCAATTTCCACGGCTCAGTTTTAGTTTGTATTTTTCAAACAAATATGTGATTTTATACAGCAACTCATTGGCTATCTATATAAAAAAATTAACATACATGAATTCATAAAATGTAATGGCATGATTTCTTGACCAATGCTATTTGGCGTTATTACCCACCTATGTGGGTAGTAACACCGTGCAAACAAAACTATGAAATATAATGGAATAATTGCATGTAGATTGCCCAGTTCTAAAAATACAAACTCTACAAACTTAGAAATTGACAAATTGCATTCTAAGCTATTGAAAATGTTCAATTTTTTGTGAAAGTGTAAGAAAAAATAAAGGTGTGTGGGGGGAAAGATGAGGCAAAAGAATATCAGACCTTGAGCTTCTTTTCGCTTATAAAAGACCGCTTAAATAGAATTATTAGAAACATTACACAGTTTTAACTGTGTTTATTTGAATCAGTATTTAGGATGTAGCTCGGTCACTGTAGAGAATCAACCGGGGTATTAATGCCAAGTATTGGTGTTATTACCCCGTTATAGTTATTGCGCTGTACATTTTAAATTACAAATTATCTCGAGAAGATATCCAAAATATTCAACAACATTTTAAAAGTCCATGAAATGTACTACAAATTTATGTAATTAACAAAGTATTTCCGGATAAAAAAAGTAGTCTTCACATCACAAAACGTATCTCGCAAATTTTATATCAAGCGTTAATATTAGTTGCTTGTAAAAACAATAAGACCTAAAAATGAAACAAATTAACTTGAAGCTGTTTTTTGCGATTTATATGACTTAAAACCCTTCTGCGCAGAGCACATGGGTGTCATTTACCAGATTATTTTATAATTATGCAAAATATTAGCACTTGGCGTTATTACCCCGCCTGTCGTTATTACACCAGACCACTTTATATTACTTTATATAATGCTTATATTGTAGTGAAAGCTGGAACTTAGTGAAGATATTAACACGGGATTGTCAGTGCGGATGTCTTGACGGTTTTAAAAAATCTAAAAAAAAAGATAATTTTTTTAACATTACATATAAAAATAATTACTCATAGGAATAGGGTAACATCCCCAGTAATTGGCGCATTAAGGATTTGTCTTTAAACTTATTTCTATTTTCATTACCAATAAATAAAATATTTACTTCCAAATGTTTTTAAATCAAAGAGTGCATATCTGTGCATCTATTTTGCCCACTAAAAGCAAAAAAGTTTGAAAAGGTATTTTTATAAAACTATATTTGTAAAAAGTTGCAGTAATCACCAGTAATTGGCACTTAGACTTTTACACAATTAAAGTAACCCTTTTCAACTAAACAAAACTTGTCATTTAAAATTTAAAATATACTATAAATCAGATAATAATAAATTGAAATGCATGCCTTTCTTCAGCCAGAGAAGAAGCATTTGCAACAAAAATGGCTAATTTGATACAAGACATAATTGTTCCTCTTTCCTAGGCACTATTGTCATTTAGTAGCATAAATCCAAGTTATAATCTGTAAAGTAAATCAAAAATCCCCCCATCCAAACAAACAAACAAACAAACTGTAAAGTAAATGAGCATATAACTGGTATATGGTCTTGCATTTTTAACAGACTGGATATAAATCTTATTTTAGGATATTTTTGTAGGATGTGCCAATCACTGGTGTCTGAGAATTACTGGGAATGTTACCCTATAATCCTTTAGAGTATTGATTTTAACATAATGTTTTAAAACTACATTATATTTATAGAATTATATAATTTAGAAAAAACGTTTCTACAGCGGTGAAACCAGCGTGTTAGTGAACAGTTATATCAGTTCGTGGCGGTGAGAAGTTTACAATAAAGAGCATTGTTATTCAGAAACGCCAGAATTCATCGCACAGTGAAGAATGAAGACTAAATTCCTAGTTTGAAAAGAATGTTTTAGCTTCGCATTTGATAGTCGTTATTTCGATTTTAATGGGAAAATATTCATAAATATAAGAAAAATGATTTTTTTTAGATCATCTCATCATACTAATAGGAGAAACTGTTAGATCTGATATTTACCGAAAAAATACTATTTTTTATTCAAATAATCTTCATTGTATTGAATTCTTTTAGGATAAGACTACAACGAAACATAAAAATCTGTTGCTATATTATTTGAAAAAATGAGACAGAATACCAGAATGGCGGTGTATTCAATTTAAGGGAAGATAAGCAAATGGTTGCGATATGTTGCAATTCTGTGGAAAATATGCGAGCGGCCCGTTTCCTCGGAAACTAACTGACCGATTTGAAAAGCCATATTCAAATATTATTCAAATGAGTTAAGTTCTTAAGTTCTACAAGTTCTTAAGTTTTATGGAAAAATATTCTGTAATGTGACGAATGTTCTGTCACGAAATGTTCTGTGACTAAACCTTTTTTATTTTAGAGAAAGGTAGATTTTTTAAACTAATAAACAAAACTTTTTTTAACTGCCTGCCATTAATGATCTTATATTCTACCACAAGAAATAAAAATAAAAATTGCTTCAGTACTTTGTAAAATAATAGAACTTTTGCCTTTTAGGCAAAAAGACGATAATTTAGGAGAGACAAAAAACTCAAGACATTTCTAACTGGTGTGAAGTCCTTGCATAATTTTATCGAACATATGAATTAAAGTTTATATATATAGACACTTTCATAAAATTTAGTTTAATTTAATATAACGGGTAATGTTTTTACCACTATCTATGTTATATGTTACTTCCCACATGACTTCCAGAAATATGTTTTAAGAAGAAGTACTTTTACTTGTACTTTGACCACATGCGCTTTGTACAAAACTTATTTTAAAAATACAGTAGTGCGAGTAGAATTTAAAAATCGAAATAAATATAAAATGTTAGCTTAAACTTAATGTGAATGGGGAGTAGATGTTTTTCTTCAATTTTTACAACTGTTTCTAATGGTCAAAAAATAATAATAATAATAAAAACTTAAAAATTGTAATTTAACAAATTACGACGACTATTTGGAAAATAATATTTTCGAAGACTATAATTTTAAATGATTTCCATATTTAAAAAAATATATATAATATAAATGATTTCTATATTTAAAAAAAACGATAACATCATTTTCAGGATAATTATTACGTAGCTTACGTAATAACAGAGTCATATTAATATGTCTGGACTTTTAAGAGATACGCTAATGTTCTTGTACCATTCATAAACAAATATTAAATGAAATTTCAATTAAACAATGTTCGGTACTGTAACTTTTAAAACTTGTAAACATCGCACATTTTAAAATTCTACAGCGCCGTATAAAGAAAAAAATTTACTTTTAAATGCATTTTGTTTGAAACCTGTTTCTAAATTTCTGTTGGAGTTATTAATTATTTTTTGTAGTTTTTAATACTTTTTTGTCACCGTGGCAACAGTAGTAATCCATTTTAGGACAATTAACTTGGACCCATCAAAAAACGAATAAAATAAAAAACAGAAGTATTTCACTTCCAAACATTAAGCATGGACCAATCAGAAAATGGGAAAAAAAAGTTGCGGAATTGAACCTATAAGAAGTTTTAGATATACTTCAGATTTCCTAATTCTCTACCGAGAACAACAACTACGCTCTCAAAAAAAAAAAAAAAAAAAAAAAAAACCTCCTGTCTTTTCACAGAAAACTTACTCGCAGCACTACTGCCAGTAATTTTCTGTAAATTGACGGATATCCATTTATTTTTTCTCCCTTAAAAGAGGTCAAATATCCGTACAATTCAAAAAAGTTTCGAAAAGATAACAGCGGCGAGAGTGGGGATAGAACTACCTACCTTTGTTTTGGAATGCGAACGCGTTAGCACGGAGCTATCGTTGTACAGAAGAAAAACGCTTTGATGTAATTGTTTTCGTTTCATATGGATGTGGTTTGGTCTATTTCGTTAAAAAGCTTTTAATTTTAAAGTTAATTTCGAGAAGATTTCGTCTGTAATGAGATTGTGGCTGGAGTTTTTATAAAGTAGTTTTAATCTAACAGAAAAACGTGAATTTTAAATATATTTACGTAGATTGCTTGAGGTAAAATATGGGTGTTCTATTTTTATTTGATAAGATTATTTTGAAGTAATATCTTCTTTTTTTGTATTTAATTTTTTAATTAAAATATCTTTTAAATGTGTTCACTTAAAGTATATTTTTAATGAGAATATTTATTTATAAATAATTTTGTAAATTCAACTCTATTCAACTTATCCAACTTTAAATAGAATATTGCGAGTATTTTTGAATGAATGAAGAAATTAATTGTTATTTATTTTTATATTCGAAAACATTTTTGTCTTTTTAAACTAAATTAGACATCTTTATCTAGAGAAACTTTTGTTTTTCATTTTAAAGATAAATTTTCATTTCTAAGCAAATAGTCCCATATGCATGCATGCTATAAATCAAAGGAATCTCTAAGATGAAAAACAAAGTTCGTATGTCATTGAATTACAAATATTTAAACATTAAAATGAGTAACTATTCCTTTTTAGTATTAAAATTTAAGTATGCGATAGAAAAAAGTTTTGGGATTGGCACATCTAACTAGTTTGTATTTCATTTTAAATGTAAATTGGAATTTATTACTAATAGATTTCATAGGCATGCGTGCTAAGAATAAACGGAATATCTTCCTCTTTTTTTAGATGTTCGGAATGAATTCACGGTTCAAATATGTTTTCTGGGAGTATGGAAATTATTTGTGAAAAAATAAGGATAATTTACTGTATATTGACGAATTTTTCTGACAGTGTTATTTCTCAAATAATAAAAAAAAGAAAAAAAGAAAAATAACATACTAATGGATTTAGGAAGGTCTAAGCGATTTTTTTTCCAAGCACCTTCGTCGTTCCAAGCCCAAACTAGCACTCTGATTGGTTGTTGTTCTCGGCACTGTTTTCACGTAACTTGGCGATAACCATACTTGGCGAAAAATACTTCGCTCGTAAGTGAACGAGTAAACCTAAAACTTAACCTACTCATTCTTATTCTTCCTTCTTTTTTGCTCTTGTGTATTATTATCTTGTGTTATTCTATAAAATGGCTAATGTTTTACTCATTAACCCCTTGAGCTCTGGTGGTGGAATTTTCTACCACATAACTTTAATGCCGAAATGTCACAATCGCACCGGAAAATTCGACCAAATTTATTTGAAAAAGGTTTAATGCATTTTTTTCGTGTGTATCGTTTAGCGGTTTTTTTCATTACAAAATACTGGTGCCAATGTGACATTTGGAATTTTGAAGAAATTTACACCTCAGAGCTCAAAGGGTTAATAAACGGGAAAAGTTACTTTGTACTCCGTTCGGAAGGAAATGAAACTCCTCAACGGAAGCATCTATCGCTACGCCAAGTATGATTATCGCCAGGTTACAGGAAAACAGTGCCGAGAGCAACAACCAACCAGAGTGCGAGCTTGGGCTTAGAATGACGAAGGTGCTTGGAAAAAAAATTACGCAAGGTCCAAGGAAGTTTTTAAACTAAGAAATAAATCGGTTTTTCAAAAACATTCACTCATATTTCCCCTTAAATGCATCCTACTCAAATACTCGGATATATGTCTTTAACAAATTACTGTGCTTTTGGACTTTAGAAGCAAATTTTTACTAGGCAGAATCTCAAAATAGAAGGCTGGAAGATTGAGTTGATTTTCTGAACGGATCCAGGATCCAAAATGATCCAGGAATGCAAAATAGAATATTAACCTTACAATTTTAAGAAATCTCTTTTATTTTAGTAATAAGATGTAATATGACAGTTAGAAAGAACGATCAGTTTGAACGTATGGAAAAATAAAATTAATTTACACATATTGTTTTTTCTAATATCGTTACAAAAAAAATAAGTGAATACACTCTGATTAAATGAGTATAAATGATCATATAATTTTTTATGCATAATAAATTCTAGTACAATAGCATAAAAATGTACATACAACTTAAATGTTTTATGTTTTATTTTATGACTTCAAAATAATTAATTATTTCATATTTTATGTAAGTACGAGGACAATTTGTTATTTTCTATTCTCAAAACTTAAAAATGTTAATTTAGAGTCTATCACTAATAGAATTTATTTATTTGTTTATAAAACAGAATATGCACTGTTGTGACAGAGATTTACATTTATTATTATCCTGTAATAGTATATCTATATATATATACATATACACTCACTGCCATAAAAAATTGCGCACCCAGAAATAATTGTGGGATTGTAACGAAACTTGGCATGAGGGTACATATCAGGTAGATATGCAAATAATTAGAAATGCAGTGTGATTCTGCATTTCTTAATGCCACTAGATGCCGTTGAACTTCGTCATCCTTGGAGTATATAACTGGTAAGCAGAACTTGTCTGAGTGTACCTTTCTTTTGCAAAGGAAACGTTGAGGTAAACATGCTGTTACGCAGCCATCGAAGACAATATCAGCAGCTCTTACAGCTGGAGAGGGGAAGAATCATTGGGATAATGGAAGCTGGGTAATCCGCTTGGCCAGTAGCTCGTCAAGTAGGCCGTTCTGATTTTACTGTAAGGAGTTGTTGGGACCAGTGGACTGAAGAAATGTCATTTACACGGCGACCAGGCTCGGGACGCCCTCGATAGATCAGTTACCGAGAAGACCGTCACATCATACGAAACGCACGCGTAAAGCAAACTGCCTCCATGACTGTTATCCAGACACAGGCAGCAGCTTCAGTATGGGCCTCTGTGTCTTTCCGAACCATCGCAAAGCGCCTGGCTGAAGGACATATGGTACGCAGCCACCATTACGTATGCTGCCAATGACACCCACCCACCGACGCCTCCGTTTGCAGTGGTGTCGCTCACGATGGGATTGGACTGCAACGGAATGGAACTAGGTCGTCTTCAGCGACGACTTTAGACTCAATTTGAGCAGCGATGAAAATTGTGTTCATATGTAGAGGCCCCGTGGTGAACGCATCACTCCTGCCTTCGCTTTACAGCGACACACCACTCCCACAGCTGGTGTGATGGTATGCAATGCCATTGCTTACAATACACGGGCACCCCAAATATTGATCCGTAGCATAATGACAGCCCAGTGGTACATTCATTTTATCCTTCAGCCACATGTGTGGCCACTCGTCGCAGGGCTACCAGGATTCATTTTTCAGCAAGACAACGCTCCGGCACACATAGCAAGGATGCCACAATCCTGTCATCTCCAAATTACCACCCTTCCCTGGCCTGCTCGATCTCCGGATTTGTCACCAATCCAGCATATCTAGGATCATTTGGGACGGCAAGTTGGAAACACTACGAGTTTGGTTGAACTCGAGGCGCGTTTACAGCAACTGTGGAATCAGATGTCTCAAGTCATCATACGGAACTTGTATGCCTCAACGCCCGCTCGTATCGCATGATGCATTCGCGCTAGAGGGGGTATAGCAGAGTACTAAAATTTCCGTTCTTTTGTACTTTTTTCTACAATAAATGATCCTTTTTCTTTGGTTTTCTAATCTCTTACTTATATCACAGTAGTACTTACGTGAGTAAAATTTCGTTTCATTTAGACGTGTTTTACTTGGTGCGCAAATTTTTATGGCAATGAGTGTATATCCGTGCGCGTATATAAGTAATCTCGAAAACTTGGATTTCACGGGTTACAGGCTAAGAAAATTCAGCACATGAGTTACTGGAAGAGAACCCATGAACGATTGGGGGAAAATTCGAAAAATTCGAAAATCTTAAACAGATTTTTTTTAATGTTTTTGACTATTTTTGTCATTTTATGTTAAACTTACGCTATGTTCAAAATAATGCTAATTTACTCTGCTTTAAAAAGATTTCGGAAAATTTAATCGTAATTAAAGAAAAACGAGTATTGATCTCCATGCAAAGGGGCTTTCATTAATTTTTCTTTGATTGGGAAGTTTCTGGGCCTGGGGATATAATAACTTTTTTCGACTTATATTAAATAAGATCACTTAGACAACTGAAAATTAGCTCTTATAAAATAAATTAAGTAAAAAGAGTTTTTGTCTCTCGGTATTTTTTAAAAACGCTAAAAGAAGGTTGTTTTAAATAAGGCATTTTAAATAAATAATTTATAATATGACGTAATTTCCACCAAATTTCGAAATGTTTTTAATATTTACATAAAAATACTTTTGTTGTTACCAAGTAATATTTTTTTCTCGCTGTCTTAGAATTTACAACAATAGTCAAAAATAATACCCCAATATATTAATAAATGTCTTGTGCAACAATATATTTAAATATAAACAACTTCTACAATATCACTATTTCATTATTTCAAATATGACGTAATTTCTCACTTTTACTAATTTTATCACATATTAATGAATTATTTATTTTAAAGTTGTCTTTATCTCTTTAATAGTTACAAAAAATATTTTTGTCGCTAGAAAGGATTTTTTAACACTGTCTTATAATAGAAAAAAAAACAGCATAAAATATCATTTAGACATATGAATTGTCTCGTTTAAACATATTTTTAAATAAATAAATAAAAACATTTTTTAAATAAATTATTTCGCATTATTATTATTTTGCCTTTTTAAGTTTGACATAATTTGCTACACTTAAGACCTTTAACGAATTTATTAATGAATTTACTTTTTTACATTTTTTTTTCTCTTGCAAAATTCACGTGTAAATAGGGTTTTTATGATGTAATTTTCAGTATTTTCCGGCTTTTAATACATAATCATTTGATTAAAAATGGATTTTCTCTGTTCATAATGGTCAAGTGTAAATAATTTTTAATTTGAAGAAATATTTTTCTTTATATTGTTTTAAAATTTGGCAATAAATTAAACTAATACAATCTTAAAAACTATGTAAAAAGTATCACTTGAAATGTTGAAAATTTAAATTAAAAATGGAAATAAATGCTTAAAAATGAGTTAAATTAAAAAAGAAAATAAAATCTGCGCATCGGAACTCTCTGAAAAAATAAGACTAAAATCCCGCGTTTAATTTTTTCTGCTATAAAATGATACACTGTGACGATTGACCAATTAAACGTCAAGTGTCTCTTAAAATATTTGTTCGATTTCAAAACTGTCTGCATAAGCATGTTTATGAAACATTTCTCTATAATACCACATGTTTTTATATTTTCGTTTATAATAACCGTTATTATTACCAGTTTATTATAAACAGTTTTCTTAATATTAACGAAGAATGACTTCTGGTCACAAAAAAATTATTTTTTACGGTGATGGCAGCATTGGTTACTTTTTGTAGAATGGAGAAAAATATTTGTTATCAGTAAAATTCATTTTTAACAATTTAAGGGCTACGTTTCACTTAAGCCCTTAACTGATTTACCCATACTGATTTTCGTTCGGACAAGACGAATTTGCTTAATTCATCATTTAAAGCTTTTTGACACCACTAATCTTTTGGATGGAATGGCTTACTATTCAAAGGTAGAGATGTTTGGGATAAATATTACGAATATTTTAGCTTACAAAAGTGGTACAAACCCATATTTTAAATTTATTGCACGTAAAAGAGGGAACCAGTTAAGGGATTAAAACCCCAGCGTATACAAAAAGTATTTCATAAGTTTCTAACAATGAAACACAATTTTAAAAAGTCTTGAGTAAAAAGAATAAAAATTATATATTTTTTGTCTCAAAGCATTGAATCTGAAAAGAATAAAACAGTCCATTGATAAATCTACTACATTTCACTTTCAAAATAATAACATTGGAATTTTATACTTGATTTTAAAGACATGTTCAAAAGCGATTTAAAGCCCAAGGAAATTTCTATTTTGAAATGAAATAAATCCAGTCATGTTCGCTTTATTTCTTTACAGTATAGAAATTTTCAACAAAATCTTTTATTTGTTGTTGCGCTCCAAGCACATAATATAACGGGAAGCCAAAAAATAGGTTTCAGGCGGAAAAATAAAGAAAATAATAAAAATTTAAAGCAAGTCGTAAATTTTATATCAAACGTGGAAAATGAGGTAGGTTCGTATAATTAACTTGCGGTAACTCGAAGTAACTCTTTATATAAACATTCAGATCTTGGTGCAATAGTTGTTACATTCATACGCAAAAAATCATGAATACAACAGTTATTACAGTTCTTTAGATTGGATTAAATAATAAGACTCCGTCTGAAATAACACCTTAATCGCCATAGAAACCTAGAATCATTGCCTATCATGAGATATCATTGAGTTAATTATGTATGATAGGATTTAATAGAACCATGAAATCAGTTATTATTATTATTTTTAATTTTGATTCAAATTTCATATTATTTGAAATGGACAAATATACACAATGATTATATATACTAAATTTTAAAGTATTCAACTGGATACCTTTTGCCCTAAGATAGGACTATAAGCAGGCAGACAGCCGGATAGAAAAGACATCGACTATAGATATAATAACATTCGAAGAGAAAACTGCACACGGTGCGAAGTTTCAGTTTGGCGCCTCCCCCCTTTTCACACTGCTTTTGAAATTTGAAATATGTTTCACAAAATTTCAAAGTGTAGAAGCACAAATAAATTCTATTGAATATATATTTTGCGTTTATTTTAGAACTTTAAAAAGCTTAGTTTTAACAACTAAGTAATATAAGATAAAATTACACTTATGTTTTAGCAAAGAGGATCTAGAAAACAAATGTGGGAAAAAGTATATAACAACACAATACATTAGTTTACAACTCTTTTGGTATTCTACGATTGAAGCCACGTGCTATTTTGAGAATGTACGCTTCTGTTACAAGATATCCCAGTATGTATATACGTATTTTCATTTTACAAAGAAAGAAAATGAAAGAAGAAGAAGGTAAAAAAGAAACAAACGAGGTGTAAATTTGGCGCCTTTTCAATTTATGCGCCCGGTGCGACCGCCCTCTTCGCACGGCCCTGTATAGATCCTACATATTTATATAGGGTGTCTATTCTCAACGATGTTCAATGGCTAATGACTAAACCATGAAACGTACATATATAATGTAAATTACAAAAAAAAAAAAAGGGTAAAGAAATAGCTAAAACTCGATTTGGGTCAGTAAATTTATTGTTATTATATGACTTCATTATTGTTTAGGCATTTAGTAATAATAATAATAAATATCTTCATAATTATTTTTGCACCGTTTATGATTCTTTTAATCTCTTTAGAACTGAGGTTCACAAATGTGTACCTCCATTCTTTTAGTCATAAAAACTAAACTGTTCAAATTTTTCGCATTTTTACTTTACTTCTATACAGCTGAATGTCTTTTGCTTTAAAACAAAACTAATAAATGTCAACACTGATGACTATTACCTCATAAAATATGTATTATTTTCATCAAAGTTTCGAAAATACCTTCCAGACATTGTGGCCAAGAAAGTAAGAAATATTCAAGATTATTTAACTTAAATGCTTTATAGTAATAATAATAATAATAAAATGAGGATTTGCTGATCATTTACTTGTTTATTATTTAACTTAAATGCTTTATAATAATAATAATAATAATAAATTGAGGATTTGCTGATCATTTACTTGTTTAAAGACCTTAATTTTGTTATTGCGTAATTTTATACTACTGATAGTCAAACTGATATTTTTAGAGGATTAATACTTTTATACACTGTAAAACATTTGTGGTAACGTTACTCCATAAAATTGGTGGCAGCTACGATTTACACTTCATTGAGTAATTTTTCACTTACATAATGGTGTAATAAAAACATGCATTACTGGTGTAGCATTGCAAATGTACACGATTATATCGGTTAAAGTACTTCACCAAATTGGAGGCATCGATGCTGCCACCAGTTTTATGGAGTAACGTTACACAAATGTTTTACAGTGTATCCATATTTGTAAACCTAATTTACCAGTCGCTTAAAGTACTGATTTAATATGAATGACTCTTTCTGTCACCTATGGTGTCACTTCGGTTATGCAAAAGAAATAAATATATATTTGTAGCGTTATTTTATGCTCAAGTCTGAAAAGGTTAAGCCCCACCAGTGGCCGAGAGGTTCGGACCTCTCAACTGGTAGACGGCAGGTGCTGGGTTCGAACCCAATCGCGGCTGTCGGCCTAACCGTTCGGAGTTTTCGTGGTTTTCTTCGAACCTTGCGTAAATACGGGTTAGGTTCCCTTAGAAAGACCCCCACGAAGGGCACTCCCCCCGGTCCTATATCCCTAGCGTAGATAATCGGACGACAAAAATAAACCAAACCTAAACCTGAAAAGGTTAAACATATATTTCAATCTCTAAATTTTAAATAAAGGTTACTTTCCTGAAAGAATCATGTGTATTGAAAAAGTATTAGACAGTTGTAATACCAATTAAATTTTGTTGTAAGTTAATATTTTTTAAGCATTTGCAAAAACTCTTCTTTAGCCTATTGTCGTACGAATTTCAATTAAGTAGTACGCAAAACAGCAACATTCGTTTTGTTTTAAACAATGAAATACTCTAATTAATACATTTGGATATCTAGTGGTAATGATATTAGCGTATAAGTAATTTTTTTCCAAGCATTGAAAAAATCGTACCCAAAAGGGTTGTATAAGATAAAAAAAACATTTTTAAAGCGAGTTGAGTCAATAAAAACATTTATTGAAAAATTTTAAAAATTAAATTTTTATATGATCCCATAAAATTATACTTTTTAAGAGTTTTCTTTTTTACATTGACAAGTAAGACAAAATAAATTCCCTTATTCTACGATAAAAATTGGCCGAGTAATATCTATTTAAGGTTGGAGCTTGATTTTTGCTACGAAATCATTCAAAACGGGGGTCATTCAGAAATTTAGTAGAAATATACACTAAAACCTCGATATTTCGGATTAATTGGGACCAGACCCAATCCGGATTATCGAAAATATGGATTATCCGGAGAATTGGAAAAAAAATGAAATAAAATAAAACATACTTACAGAAAATCACCTTCAAGTTAAACTTATTGAATATTTACAGAAAGTAACAGATAGTTTACTTTGTATTAAAAAAGCTTGTAATTTTCTGTTTCGCCAGTGTTCTATACCTTTAGCGAGACGTATGGTCATCCATCCGCTTGAGCATAGTTCATTGAGTGTAGTCTTCACCTGGCATTCAAAATAAACCTATAATTGTTCTAAATGAGATATTGTTTCATTTATTATGTGGTGATTTTTATGACATTTCTAAGTGATTTAAATAGAAAATAGGGAAAATTGGAATTGCCAAACTTAGAGATACATCGTTGTTTCTTTGAAAGATAACATCGAAAAGTTTAAATAAGAAAACTTAAGGTATTCTTCCGAAAAGATGCCAGAAAAAGTTTTTTTTTATTCCAAATACGACGATGAAACATGTTAATGTTATGGAAATTAGCCAAACGTTTCTCAAACTTGAAACAAAATATTGCCCAAATCGATCCGGATTATCAGGAGATTCCGATTAACGGGGTCCGAATTTGCGGGGTTCTATTGTAATTTCTTCTGATATATTAGAAAAAAATGATTGAGACAAAAATTAAGATTGCAATATCAATTTGAAATCCTTAATAATTCAAACATGCAAAACATACAATTTTTAATAAACAGACACGAAGGAAAATATATGAATGATGACTTTGATAAATGAAATAATGAAAATTTACAGCCTGAACTTTTCACAAAATGGTATCTATTTCAAAAATGTTATTAGATTCTACTAGCCGGCGAAAGTTGAGCTATGCCATCATTTTTTGGTTTTGATAACTGATTATTATATAATTTGTATCGCTGAATCCAAAACTGACATTAATTTTTTATCATTATATAAAGTTTTTTGGCAAATTGTAAACATTAAGTTAAAAATAACGAAATATTTGTACTATCAAATAAATATGATTGTTGTACTTTTAGCTTTTGATAACTAATTTTCATCCATTTTTTAACGCTGAATCCGATAATTACTTGCATTTTTAATTTCGATGTCACGATCGCTCGCAAATAGTAAATTTCAGAGTTTAAAATTTCAAAGATAAAATTGAACTTCCTACCGCATCTCATCGCACCCCATCAGCAATCCCAATATAAGCCAAAAAAAAGAAGAATAAATTATTCTATAAAATAAAATAACAATTACACTTGTTTTATAGTATAAGATTTTTGCTATATTTCAACTTTTATGTATACGAGTTGCAAAAAAAATTCTAAAGTGATGGTTAAAAATGAAGACCATTTTAAGATTCATTGCTAAAAGGTACATAAAAATCTTTTATCAAAATTTAATAAAATATGCTTTAAAAAAAATACTAACCGACTTAAAAAAAAGGATCAAGCTTGGCGACAACTTGGCGCTAACGCATATGAATGCATAGTTTTTATATGCTTATGATTTGAAAACGATTGCAACAATAAAAGATTATTTGCACCAATCATTATTTTTTAATCAAATTTACATTTTTTTATCTAAAAAAATTCTAATCATCAGAATTTAATTAAATTAAAATGGGACCACATGGGTATCTTATATTTCCAAACAAAAAAATAATTATCAAAATCTATTCATATTTAAAGAATTTATGAGTGGTCGAAATCATAACCTACTCCTTGAAGTTGGTTAAAAATGAACACTTCTAACTGGATGACTGCTTCAAAAAGGATTTGAATTTTTAATGTTTATATTTTTAAAAAGTTCTAATCGCTAGAATTAGATGAAATTGAAATGGGACCACACGGGCACCTTACACTTTCAAATAAGAAAGAATTATCAAAATCGGTTCATATTTACGGAAGTTATGGGTGAACAACAACAAATACATACAGGTCGAAATCATAACCTCCTCTTTGAAGTCGGTTAAAAAACACAGCTATCTCGAATCGACCAATTTTTTTCATTTTTTATAATCATTTCAAATTTGAGCCTCCCCGCCCCATTGAACACAGTTCAGTTTGCGGTACTTAACCACTCCGTCAACCAGTTTATGTCTAAGCTTCTAAAAAAATTTAATGAGATGCAAAAATAACGGTAAAATGTAGTTGTTCGATACTCCAAAGTCTGAAGCTCCCTCGATCGGTATTTTTTTAAATGTATCTTAGTAATTTATTTTCAAGGCAAATACTGACATAAAGAGTAGTTTGATGAAAACCGCAAATCAATCCATCAATTTTTCCGTTTTTTATGATTATTTGAAATTTCTGACCCTAAACTTTAATGGCGGCTATCTCCTTCGGAAAACATATGAAACCCTTGGGTTAGATGCCAAGGGTCTAACCCAAGGGTCTTCGGTTAGACCGTTGGCATGTTTGTCTTTATATGTGCTATCACCCCTTAAAGTTTTGCTCAACAGTTTTGATACACCCTGCATATATATATCTGTATACATACATACATACATATATATATATATATATATATATATATGTATATATATATACATATATATATATATATATATATATATATATATATATGTGACGATTTAAAAGTTAAGAGCAAGAGACATCAACGCCGGGTTTCCCTTTCACCGCACAGAAGTCATGGCCACCGAGGAAAATAAATAAATAGATGTAGATGATCCAATAAATTACTCATTGGCTGCTGTAAGTTCCTTTATTTAATCCGTAGTCATGAGAAAGGGAAAAGCTCTTTTTGCAAACTGTCTTTTACCGAAACATTCCATCATTATTTCAGCGAGCCGTACTCATCGAAGAAAAAATCCAAGAATCCTCCTCCTCAGCTCGAGACTTTCCCTCTTAAATCTAAAAAGAAAATTCTAGAACATTCTGTAACCTCAAACCATCCTTCTTTTATGTAAACAGAATTCTTGTCCAGCTACGAGACTATTTATTTTAAAAAAAATATTATTTAACTAATTTATAATCGACCCAGAATTTCTTAGGCAGATGATTTTTAGAGATGATTCATTTTAAGAGAAAAAGAAAAGAAATGAATTTATTAATATGCACACTATCAAAGGTTGACGGAAGAAAAATAAATAAATATATAAAATAAAATAATGATATTTTTTAAAAGGTATGGTTTTGGAATAAATTTAATAAGATTTTCTTAAAAAGGGTTGATAAAAACAAAGAAGAAATCAGTTTTATTTGGAATATTAAGAAATAAAGCTTAATTAAGAATATTTTTAATTTAGAGCCATCTTTTTAAATTTACGCATACTGGAAAAATGTTTTTTAAGGCAAATTAAGAATTTATATCCTCTGCATAAAGATTAACAGATTAGATTTAGAAACAAGATTTTAATTTAATAATTTGAAGTAAGTACGGAACATAATTATAAGAAAATTAAGATAGTATAAAGGTTAGTTTTGGCGAATAAAGTATAATATTTGTAATATTATCCCCCCTCCCCGAAAAATTTGTATGAAATTGATAGTTAAATAAAACTACAAGTACAGACAACAGAAATATAATGATTTAGAAAAATTAAATTTTGGAATAAAACTGTCAAACTCAGGAAGCCAAGAGATGGAAGAAAAGAAAATTAACGCAATATAAAAAATATTAGCGATAAAAATAAAATGGTTAAGAGAAAATGAATGTGAATTAAATTTATGTAGGAGCATTTCCCTGAAAGAAAATACAATAATATTACAATATCACTTACCATTTGTAAGTGCATAGGAGATAATACATACAATAACAGAAAATAAGTTTTAAATATTAATAAGTAAGAGAGAAAAAATATAATAAAAACAATAAAAACTCTTTCTCATGGAAGTTTAAATAATTGCAATAACTTAATGCATAGTTTATTTTAAATAAAGTCCTTGTAGTAAACATAGTCTTTAAAGGCTACAATAAACGTTCTTCTCAAACTTAGTTGACTAGATAGTCATTCAAATCAAACGTCTCTAATAGTTTTAAAAATGCAATTCTTCGATGTAGTTCACTAGTAAATTGTATATTTTTTGTAAATCTAGTTTTAATCTTTGGTTTTAATCTTACGTTGGAATCAACATATTTCAATAATATATCAATTTTTCAATAATAAATAGCATCACTCTCAATATCAATAATAAATAATATAGAAAAATTTAAATAATAACAATAACAACAATAATAAGTAATAGTATAATAAGACTCCATATCCTAATATTTCTCAATAAGAGTATAATTAATACTAAACTTCATTTTGGAAATCATAATAATAATAATAATAGTAAAATAAGAGTATAATCAAAAGAAAATATCACTATTTGTTTATTATTGATAGGGAAAATATTGGTTGAGGATAAAAATAATTACATAGCAACAAAATAATTTTCCTTTCTTCTAATAGCATAAGAAAGTATTTTTTGCTAGCCAAAAGTATAAATAAAAAAATCATAATAATTTCAAAATCCAAATAAAATTAAATCTAACTATTTAGAAAATGGACTCTCAACCAGTATTTCCTTACAATAATTCATCTCTGATACTCTTTTACAAAATTGTCAAATTTGGTTATAAGTTTTCAAATGCCAAATGTACAATAATGTTTTATCTGCACATGATTTATAAACTTTAATAATAAAATACAAATAGGAATAAAAGTTGTCATTCTTAATTGAAAAATGGAAATAAAAATACTTTGCTTTTTTGAAAAAATTTTAATATCTGTAGAGATCTTCACAATCACTGAAAATCACATATTAAGTTATAGGTTTGAGTAAAGTCATCAAATTTTATAACTGTTATCGCATAATATCTGTTGAATAAGTAGAATAATACTAATGTCAATAAATGAGTAAATATAGTTAAACTTAAATACACTTAAAATTAATTTATCAACATCAATTTGAAAGCTTTTATAATCAAAGTGTACACCTTATGACTGCATAAGGAGCCCAATTTAACCTCGAAAACTCCCAAAAACAAGTAATTTTCTTATTGGCCACCAAGAACATACCTGCTAATGTTGAAAATTATGGTGATAAAATATTTAAAGAATAAGAATTAAAATTTAATCTACTGTCTTGACTTTAGTTTGATCTAGTGATTGTGATTATATCTGAGGTTTTGTTGGTTTTTTGGGTTGCTTATGAAACAGTTTAAAATCTTCTGGTGAAAAATAGGGTCTTCATTTAGAAACATGCACAATAACGGAATTCTGTCCTGTCTCATAATTAAATTTATCTATTTCATAAGTTACATCGGAAAGTTTATTTATAATTTTATATGGTCCAGAGAAAGTAGGTTCTAATTTTCGAGTGTTAGGGTATTTAAATTCTTCATAAATTACAGAGTCTTGTATTTTTAATGGGCATTTGACAAAATTTCGATCATAGAGTCTGTTACTTTTAAGGTGAAATTCACGAGTTCGCGCTTTCGCAATCTTTAGGGCTTTGTCCACTGGTGTTGTATACATTTTAACTGCCTCACACAGAACCATTACCCACCTTTTATTAAAAATCTGAATCAAAATTATCGCGAAAATTATTACTATATTTAGCTGCTAACTTTAACCAAAAATTTTATCTAATAAAATAGAAATTGTAAATATCATAGATATACCTTAAATTGGGATCAACTTTTAATTCTATTATTTTATAGATCATAAACAGATTCAAAAATTTTAATTATAGGTAATTTCTTATTTAAAATCACAAAATTTACTGAAAAAATTAATCATATTTATCAGTCAAAATTCTAGCAACAGCCTTTCACAGTTCCATCTTTCTTACTGAATTTAAATAAATTATAAGAAACTGGGAACCAAAGCTCACTGTAACCAGAAATTCTAACAAATAAAAGGAAAAACATAAATGTTAACTTAATTTTCAGCTCAAATGTCTAGTTGTAGGAACATTATCATGAAAATACTGCATTCTGAGAATAGTTCTTGATAACAAACAAATATCAATAAATTAGAAATTCTAGAACATTCTGTAACCTCAAATAATCGTTCTTTTATGTAAACAGAATTCTTGTCCAGTCACGAGACTATTTTCCACAGATGATAAATTTATTTTTAAAAAAATGTTATTTAACCAATTTATAATCGACTCAGAATTTCTTAGGCAGATGATTTTTAGAGATGATTAATTTTAAGAGAAAAATAAAAGAAATGAATTTATTAATATGCACACTATCAAAGGTTGACGGAAGAAAAATAAATAAATATATAAAATAAAATAATGATATTTTTTGAAAGGGTTGGTTTTGGAATAAATTTAATAAGACTTTCTTTAAAAGGGTTGATAAAAACATAGAAGAAATCAGTTTTATTTGGAATATTAAGAAATAAAGCTTAATAAAGAATATTTTTAATTTAGAGACATCTTTTTAAATTTACGCATAGTGGAATAATGTTTTTAAGGCAAATTTAGAATTTATATCGTCTGCATAAAGATTAACAGATTAGATTTAGAAGCAAGATTTTAATTTAATAATTTGAAGTAAGTCCGGAACATTATTATAAGAAAATTAAGATAGTATAAAGGTTAGTTTTGGCGAAAAAATTTTAATATTTGTAATATATATATATATATATATATAATCTTTCAATAAATAAAACCATTGAAATATATGATATTTATGAAATAATATGAAATTAGTATAAAAGCCAACATCGGTAAAATACTAGATAAAATATGCAGTTCTTTTAATCTATTTAATCTTAGCATAGAAGCCCTTATATAGTAAACAAAGCAATTAATCTAAAATGCAGGATGACAGTATTTAATTGAACGAAAAAACAGTCTATTTCCAAAATTAGAATATCAAATATTATTACAATAGTAATAATTATAAAAAGTTATTGAAATACAGCATAGTACAAAGATGTTAGAGAACACAAGAGAAATACATCATATTATGCGCATAGATAGCAGTAAAATAATATATTTAATAATTATAAAATTAAAAATTATGTCAAACTATGGACTATGAATGAAATACGGCTCAATAGCAGCTGATGTAACATAAATTTCCTTATAAAAATAACAATTGAACGTAATAGGAAGTACAGAAAGACCACAACATTCGAAGATTTAACATTAAGGAGCTGTAATTATTCCCGAGATAAAAAAAAAAAAAAAAAAAAAAAAAAAAAAAAAAAAAAAAAGGATCATTTTAACATTTTCGATTTGGTAAAATTTTTCATTTAACATTTGATTTTTTTTTTCAAACATTTCAACTTGGTTATTCGCGAATTTTGTTTTATAAAAAAAATATTTTTTCTAAAAAGTAAACTCTCTCAGTTAAATGGGCTCCATATATATAAAAATATTTTTATTTTACATTGTACATGTGTACTGTACTTTATGAAAATAACAGAGAACTTCATCCCCCTTATTTAGGCGAAATATATATCAGTAATTATGAGAAAGTTAAAATTGACTTATTTCTAAACATAACAAATTCCAAAACTTCCTAAAATTCAAAATTTTTATGACGCGTGTAATATTTTCTGCCAAAAAATATATGGAAAATTTCAAATCTCATACAACAAATCGTTGGAAAAGCATAAAAAAGATCATTTCTTCACTGGTAAGGATTGTAAAATTTAAAAGAGAAATCGAGGCAGCCAAATTTTCTTGTATGAAAATTCCTAAAAGAAAGGTCTGTTCTTACAAACAAACATATATATCAATAGTTTATTTCTGTCATCAACTAGCAACTAAATATAGTACTACATGTTTATAATATTTTAAATTTATTTACAACATGTATTTTTTAATGCTTAACCCTTTCGGGTCTGGTATTCTTTTAATGGTATATGTATTTTCATCGGATATTATTTTGTCTTGACAGTTATTTTATCACTTTCTACACACAGAAATTGTAATATCCCGTAAAGCATGGTGACGTCACTGCACGTCGTTGTAAAGTCACATTGTGACTTTGTGACCATCGATTGTCGATGTGACGTCACGTGACGTCGATCTGAAGTCACAGTGACTAAAATGTGAAGTCGTTATGGCCGTTTTAGAGCTCTTTTGTGACGTTTCACAACGTGGTCACGATGTGACAAATTTGTGAAAAATGTGTCATTTGTGACAAATTTGACATTATCATTGTGACAAAAATGTTACAAAAGCGACGATATTGGTAGAAACATGTTTTTTAAAGTAAATAACATGGTTTGAAGGATATTTATAAACATTTAAAGATTTTTAAGAAAGTCACATCTCAGTCACAATGTGACAGTCACATGTGTCCGGCATTTTGGTCACAGATGTGATGTGACCAAAGTGACTCACAGTGACGTCACTGTGACCATGCAAGCTATTAGGGATATAGCTATGTTTTTCTTATTATGATTTCATTTATTTTTTGACATTTAGGAATAACATCAATAATAAAAATTCACTTAATTATCTTTGTACCGTTCGAGATCCATTTATTTTATACATATATTTCGCTTATTAAATTTAAAATATAGGTTATATTTCTGAACGAATCGTGCGATACACCCCCCCCCCAAAAAAAAAAATAAGATATGCTAAACCTTTTTGTTATACGATATTTTCCAATAGTCTTCAAAAACTCTTCCCTTGCCTATTATCACATAAGAATGAATTAAATAGGACACGATATAAGTAGATTCGTTTCATTTTTGAGAAATAGATCATCTTTAAACATCATTAAGTCTATCTGGATAGCTACGAATAATATTATTAAAGTTAAAATTATTTTGATCGCGAAATGGAAATAAAATCCGGAACCGAAAGGGTTAATAAACATTTTTTATGCTTTAGTTGCTTTCTTTCAAAAGAAAAATATCCTTTTTTTATGCACTAGAAAATAATTTTAAAATTTGCGATTTTACCAGTCGCAGAAATTTTCTGTAAGCCTAACCCCTCGAGAATATTTTCGATTACTATAATATCAATTTATGATTGCTCAAATGCACCATTTTATTTGTAGGCTTAATATATAAGAACTTTCTATAAATAAACATACTGAAACATATGATATATATCAAATAATATAAAATTACTATAAAAATCAACTGAGGCAATGTACAAGACAAAATGTTATACATTTATATTTTTTCATTTTATGATGTAGCTAGTTGGTTATCCATGTGACTGGAGTACGGATTATTTGAGATAGATTCCATGCTGGAAACTACTGAAATATGAATATAAATGCAAAGTAATTTTTGAATTTAATTTTTAACACCAACAAAAAGAAACCCTTAGAAATACGCTTGTATTACAAAAGTTGTTATGTAAGTTTGTGATACATCCAAACGACACAGATGTTCCATTTCGCGTCCTCCTTGAATAATTATTTTGTCTTTCTATAGACGACTGTTTAATGCACTTAATAAATCATCTCCAATTGTCTAAATCAATTATTATAAAATTAAAAATTATAACAAAACATTGGCTACGAATGAAAGAATATTTCACAACCGCTGCTGTAACATAATTTTTTTTTACGAAAATAACAATTGAAAATAATACTATTGCGCAAATACAGCGTTTCATTATGGGAGTTAAATATGTAAAAATTTTCTATCAATGAAACCATATATTATGTACACGAAATAATATGAAATTACTATAAAAACAAATAAAGACAAAATACTAGATAAAAGATTATATATGTATATATATATATATATATATACATATTGTATATTTTCACTTTATGATACAACTAATTGATTATCCATGTGGCTGAAGTAAGGATTATTCGACATTTATTCCATACTGGAAACTGTAGAAATATGAATATAAATGAAAAAATATTTTTAAAAGTTATGTTTAAAAAAAAAAAAAACTTTGAAATATGCTTGTAATTTAAAAGACATGATGTACATTTGAGAAATATCAAAAGGACACAGATGTTCCATTTCGCATAATCCTTGAATAACTCCCTTGACTTTCTAAAGACGACACCTTAATGCACTTAATAAGTCATCTCCAAGTGTCTAAATCACCGGAGCGTAACAAGACGAGAATTTATTTTTAGGTTTAGTACCTAACTTCCCGTTTTTCATATTTTGTTTTTTATCATTTTTATTTGGACGTGTCATCATTTGAAAGAAATGTGAAAAAAAAAATAGCTAGACGGATTTTGTTCTGAATTGTTATTATTTTGTAACTTCTGCATTTTTTTCCCTCTGCGGATGAAGCAATTTATCTGTCAAGGTTCATAAACTTCCATCAGTTTTAAAAAGCATATGTTTAGTATTTTATATTTCAGCAGATTTTGACTTAAAACTTTTATATTTTACAACACTATACAAGATATTTTATGTAAAAGAATTAAAGTTTCACCATTTTTTTAGTTTTCATTTTATTATTTACGTAAAAATACCTTTCTTATAAGCAAGGGAATGATTTCTTGCGCTATCTGATAATTTACGCCAATAGTTAAAAAGATTGCGCAACTATATATTTAAATGTAATTTTTTTTTTCAATATCATTATTTGATCATTTCAAATGTGACGTAATTTCTGTCATTTACTGATTTTAACATATATTAATGAATTTATTATTTTACAGTTGTCTTTATCTTTTTAATAGTTACGTAAAAATGTTTATATCGCTCAAAATAATTTTTCTTTTGTACTGTCTTAGCATTAGAAAAAACAGTATAAAAGATATCTAGAAATATGACATGTGTCGCGTAAATATATTTTTAAATTTGCGTTCTTTGGCATTATTAATATTTGGCCTTTTTAAGTAGGACTTAATTTCCATATTTTAGGTCTTTAACGCCTATTAATGAATTTATTATTTTACAATTTTCTTTTGCTTAGTATTCAGGTGTAAAAAGGCATTTCATGACGTTATTTACATTACTTTCCGGCTTTTAATATGCAATAATTTAATTATAATTGGAAAGTTTTTTTTTCTTTTTATAATAGTCAAGTGT
This sequence comes from Maratus speculifer, assembly GCA_964019185.1. NCBI lineage: Eukaryota > Metazoa > Arthropoda > Arachnida > Araneae > Salticidae > Maratus > Maratus speculifer. The sequence goes on along the minus strand of OZ025298.1, from coordinate 110,692,306 downwards.
AAATGCATTTTTATTTGAAGGAATATTTTTCTTATGTTGTTTTTCCAATTGGCAACAATAATCGGAACTGTACATCAAAATCATTCGAAAAAAAATATATTAAATTCTCGAGTATAGATTTTGCTGCTATAAATTTTTTCAGCGGAGCGATTGACCATGTTTAACGTTAAGTACCTTTTAAAACAATAATTCATTTTATAAATTGTCTGCGTAAGCGTGTTTATCAAAAATTTCTCTATAATACTACCTATTTTCATATATTTTTTTTATAAACAGTTTATATTAAAAGAAACACTCCTGTTCACAAAAAAATCATTGTCAGTAGCGATGAAAGTATTGTTTGCATTTTTTAGAATAGAGGGAAGCATTTGTTATAAAAAAATGCATTTTTAAAAATTTTAAGGGCTACGTTTCATTTAAAACCGCAGCGCATACAAAAGTATTTAATAAGTTCCTAACTAAGAAACATAATTTAAAAAGTCTGTGGCAATGTATATATAGAGATATCTAAATTTTTTTTCTGAAAGAATTAATTCTGAAAAAGAATAAAACAGTCCATTGAGAAATCTAACATATTTCGCTTTCAAAATATTACCATCCGAACTTTATACTTGAATTTAAGGACTTGTTCGAAAGTAAATTGTTGCTCAAGGGAATTTTTATTTTGAAATGGAATAAATCCAGTCATGTTCGCTTTATTATTATTATTTTTTTTTTTTTTTTTACTGTACATAAATTTTCAATAAAATCGTTTTTTGCTGTTGCGTTCCAAGCTCAAAATGTAAGTGGAGCCAAGAAATAGGCTTGAAGGGAAAAATATAACGAAAATAAGCGAAATTAAAAACAAGTCGGAAATTTTATATTGACGTGGAAAATGAGGCACTGTCGTACATCATCTTGTTTTATAAACATTCAGATCATACAGTAATTATTACGATTTTTTAGATTAAATTAAGCAAGAGCGAAATAATATAACTCCATCATAAATAATACATAATCACCATGGCAACATAGAATCATTGGCTATCATGGGATATCATTGAATTCATTATGTATGATAGGATTTAATGGAATGAAGGAACCAGATTATTATTATATTTTTAGCTGTTGTCTCGATTTTTATAATATTTGAAATGAACAAGTATCTACAACGATTATATACATATTAAATTTCAATTTCATATATATTAAATTCAAACCTTCTTCCCTAACTCAATGGACCCCATAACCGGTTTAACTGTAAAAATCGCAGTATAAGCCAAACAAAAATTATTGAATTAAAATTTAATGAAACAAAATTACATTTGTTTTATACTAAAAGATTTTGCTTTCATTCAACTATAATGTATACTTATAAACATTCTGATGAGATGAATAAAAATGAATATCATTTTCAGATTCATTGCTAAAAGGTACATAAAAATGTAATTGTCAAAATTCAAATAATACAGCTATCGCCTGTATTTTAAGGTTTTTAATTTTTGTTATTTATTAACTATGATATATTATTAACTATGATTTTGATATGCGAAAAATCATGACATGATTAGTAAGGTAACTTTCGGGTTTAGTCCTAAAAAATACACAAAATTTAAAAAACACAACTATTGCAGTCTTCTATTATCTAATCTGAAACATTAAATTTACTCAAAGAACTCTTAAACTTCTTTGTAAAAAATAAATGCTGGTATAAAGTAAAGCAAGCATAAAGATTAACCACCGAAAATCATAATAATATTAAATTGTCATCGAATTTATATCTATATGTAAAATTTAATCTCGATCCGTGTTCTACTCCAATCGAATTATCCTAAATAATTTCTTAAAAATTTTATGTAATGCTTTTAGTGGTTCAATAGCTCTAAATTGCCATATAATCAACATCAATTAATGCACAACAAACACATTTAATTACGAAACAGAACATAAAGAATCTAGTAAAGGCCATACAACAAGTTACATCAAAGAGAATTCTAGCATCAACAAAAAAATAATTATTTTCAGTTCACAAGTGAATAGCATGCTCTGCATGCCGATGCATGCATCGGCTAACTAATTGTTTAGAGAATTAGCCGGAACAATCAGATATTTGAAAATAAGTTAAAGTTACAATACAAATTTTCAATTGAAAAAATATACAAACGATCGTTAAAGTTAAACAAAAACTATTAAAAAATATATAGTTTTTGTTAAATGAAATCATGAAAAGAAACAGTTTCAAATCCTTGTAAATTAAAACGTATGTTAAAATACAATTGTTTTAACCAATCTGAAACTTAATAAAGTTAAGTTAATCGTAATAATTATACTATTTTTTTTTTCAAAACGCAAATGTAAATGAAAAATGGTCATCGAATATATTAAGTAGTTGGTTTATGATCACTTAAAATATAACGGAACTCATTTGTATTCAGATACTGAAAAGTGGTATTGACCATGTCTTTCAAATTTCCATAACTCGATCGGTTTTAGTGTTATATGAACCTGTTTTCTTGTGTGACTTGTCGGTGTAATAAGAAAATTTTACTAAATATAGCATATAGAACAAGGGGATTGTATAAAAATTTAAATTATGTAATATTTTAAGAAATGTTTTTACTGACCCTAATCGCTTTTTAAATTCTTTCTTATCTCATTTAAATCATTCTTGTAATTGGAATTATATATTTAAGACTAACGGACGAATTGCGCATTGGACACCGTTGAGAATGCACTTTCTTTATAACAATTAAAATGAAATGATAAATTCATGATAGAGTCGATAAAATTTTAAGATAAACATCGGTTACGAAAAATGCACAATAAAAAACTATGACTAACCTGTAGAATATATATATACAAACTTTTTAAAACTAAAACCATTGACACATATGATATTTACCAAATAATATGAAATTACTATAAAAACAAACGTAGGAAAAATATTAGATAAAATATATAGTTCTTCTTAACATAGAATCCCCGTCAAAAAAAGGCAAGCATTTACAATAAAATATAAGATGACAAAATGTAATTGACATAAAAATATAGTCTATTTCTAAAATTGGTGTATCAAATGTTAAAACGATAGTAACAATTACAAGAAAATATTGAAATTCAACATAGTACAATGATGCTAGGGAAAAAAATGATTGCCTGGTGCGCATATGCAGCAGTAAAAAAACATTTTTTATCATTATAAAATAAAAAAAAAATTATACCAAAATATGGGCTATGAATGGAATTATATTCCACAACTGCTGCAATTCAATTTTTTTTTTACGAAAATAACAATTGAAAATAATATTATTGCGCAAATGCAGCATTTCATTATGGGAGTTTAATATATAAAAATTTTCTATAAATAAAATCATGAAAACATATGATGTACACGAAATAATATAAAATTACTCTAAAAGGAAACAGAGACAAAATACTAGATAAAATATTACACCACACACACACACACATATATATATAATATATATATAAGACCATTAATAGTAAACAATATTAACCATTTAAAATTAACCATTGAATTTAATAACTTATATCACATCGAATAAGAAAGGAAAAAAGAATAAAATGAATACAAATGGAATTCGTAGAACCAAAGCAGAATCATCAGGTCCCAAATACTTTGGAACTACAAATAGAGTATTTGGTTTCATCTTCGTATTTGCCATGAGAAAGCAAAACAAAACGAATTTGGGACTACCAACACACATGAAACAAAATTGATTAAAGAAATACCAAGTAATCTATAGTGGATATGAAGAAAATATATCAGTGATGAGCTATAAAGTAGAATGAATCCCAAATGCACGACCTTACCCTGATACCGCACGTGGTAAATTAAAACTTGAAGTATTCATATATCATGTGACAAAAAAATGGAGTTAATTAGGATGAGCGAAGCGAATCCTCTACTAGTCCACTCAAATTACACTTTGTCGTACACTTTACAAAAAAACTATTCAATATTTTGACTTCAAATTAAACACAAAAATAAAATATGATCTGTAGATTTGCAGAATATAATTTTTTGTACAGTAAAACGTTAAAAAAATATTATTTTAATTAATTTATTTTACATGAATTTCCAATACGGACGCATTTTAGCAAATAAATAAAAAATGAAACGCGTATATTTTCAGAAAAAAATATAAATCATGGAGTAAGTGATTATAGATAGAATCATGATTAATTTAATAAATAAATAAAATATGTTTCATTATTCAGCAAAATCGTTTGCACAGATGACACTTAAACATTTTAAAAAAATTTAATTATGGATTTTTTTTTTTTTTTTTTTTTTTTTTTTTTTTTGTAAAGTGGCAACAAAAGAATTCTAAACAAATACAATTAATTGTTAAATTTGTTATATAAGTGAAAAATTAAAAGAATTACGGGAACTTGTTGCCTCGATTCAAGCTCTTTATAAATGTACTACAGCAAAGTTGGCCGATTCAGAAATGACAAATGGACTTCAATCATTTCTTATTTTATTATTTGTATCTAAAGTAATGTTACGTTCTTATTTGTTGACCGAAAAATGTTTAGTGAACGGGACTTTAGGCTTTGTTGTACGTATTAAAGAAAATCACAAGCCACCAGACCAGATATTGCGAATAATCATGGATAAATTTGAATACTACAGCAATTTAACTTAAAAGAATTGGTGCGTACCAATTCCCCCAATAACTGAATTCTTGAAAAAATGGAATCATAAACTGCTCTAGGAAAGAATTTCTTCTGCAGTTTGCTTTTGCTGTTACAATTCATAAATCCCAAGGTTTAAAATTAGATGAAGCAGTTGTAGATACTGAGGCCATATAGGCACCAGTTGGCTTCAAAACGTATGTAACGTTGTCAAGAGTGAAAATCCTTCAAAATTAAGCATTCAATAGAAATTTTCCTTACGAAAAGTTCTACAGTATCAAAAATTCTCATGCGTTAACATGTATAAAAACGAAGAAATTAGAATAAAAAGTTTTACAGTTAAAAATTCATAGTATCGACGAGAGCAGATTTCGAATGTTTTTCCAGAAAATAGGATTTTGAAGAAGTAACTTTCTTCAAGCTCTCTTCAAATATATTATTCTAAAATAGCTATCAAAGATTATTTGATGTTAATTACAAAGATTGGAAACATGCATATTTCAAACAACTTTAAAAAACACCAGTGGCTACTAGAAATTGTAAAAACATCTTTAAAAAGAACTTTTAGCTGAATATTTAAAAATATTTTGTAAAAGTTTGCTTCAAAAATACTTTTTAAGCCAGTCTTACATCATAAATAAAAAATTCCTGGGAAATTGAAAGTTATTTGGCTTAACTTACGTTTGTAGAATTAAACTGCGCCAAAACATAAAATAACGTTTTTGTTTAATAAAGATGCAAAAATAATATTAAAAAATATTGTTATATTCAAATATATGTTTTATAAAATAATGCTTCGCGAATCCAAACAAAGCATGGCTTTTGCTAGTATAATAATATAAACAAAAAACGACTTATCGTACACCTCATAATATTAAATTAAAAAATTCATTAAAAGCAGAATAATGTAATAAAAGAAATTTAAACCATACACCATAGTTTACACTATTATTATTTAAATCAATAACATTTATTTTCACTATGCTAGGCTGAACTCAATATCTTAATTAAGGAAGATTAAAGATTAAAAAATAGCTTATTAAGAAATGTACCCTATACATTTAGCAGTGATATAGTACACTCATTTATTAAAAGTGAAAAGCGATTTAATAATGTAAATTATTAACATTATTAATATAATAGATATAACTAAACAGTAATCCATACTTTGGTGTTATTTAAACTCCATAGAAAAGTTGTACCAAATTAACAAATGAATTTCCCACTCTCATTTTTTTAAATATATTAAATTAATCTCTGCGTATTATCCAAACACCAACCTCCTCCGTATTCTAACATCTACCCACCCAACCAACCTATTATATACTTTTTTATATATTTTTTCTTTTTAATTTTTTGTTCTTATTTTTTATGTTTTAATAATTTTTTGTACTTTTTTTACGCAAAGTGTTAATTAATTATTAGATCATGTACTTACTAATTGTATATTAAATAATACATGAATTTTTTAGGAAAACCATTAATTATAGCATCATAAACACCCTTTTTAATATTTGTATTAATGAAATGAGAAGAGCATAAAAAATATTTTATATAAATGATTAAGGATTATATTACGATGTACAGAATTATGAAGACAGGATTTAAAATTAGTAAATGTATTAACTTTAAAATTAAACTCTTTCCGTTTGTCATATATATCAGTTATTAATTTGTTTTCTTTTAATATAATTTTACGTTCTAAAAAATGAATGATATTATTTAAAAGCAGGGTTTTTTAATTTCTAGATTGAATGGATAATCAACGGGTAATTGAGATATACTACTGGTATTATCGGTATCAATTAAGGGAGACACGTACCCCAATTTCGGCCAAAAATCTTCAAAAGTTCAAATTTTTTTTAATCACAGAAAACGATAAAATACATATTTCCATCCATGCAAAATTTCAGAACTCGGGGACACTTGGAACAGGTAGAAAATGAGCTTGTTTAATTGTACTCACTATAGAGTTTAAAGGACTAGCGACCATTTAAAACGTGTTTTCCTGAAAATGACTTTTTTAATATTTTGTCTAAGTTCTAAGTACTAAGGATCAGTGGTAAAATGATTTAGAAACAAAATGTTTATGTTTTTAGAATCTTAAAAAAATTTGCAACAAAAGTAAGGAGACATATTTTTTTTTAACTATTTCTGAAATTTTTACATAAATTGGTAAACATGAAAATTATAACGAATTAAAGGAAATTTACCATGCGTAATTTTATTTTTATTTTTTTTTAGCCGATTAAAATAGAAAATTAAAAATATCTCTCCTTAGCTCTTTTCTATATACTATAACACTATTTAAGAAATTTTAGTAATACCAAAATATTGAAAATTGAATGAGGAGTAGTAATTATTAAAAATGTATTTTTCGACAAAAAAAAAAAAAAAAAAAAAAAAAAAAAATCATAAAAATCCCCATAAAAAATATACTTTTTAATAAGAAGTGAACTTTTTTTCTAATTATTCCTTACAAAAAGATTCTTAAGTAGTACACCAAAATTCATTACTTTAAAATCAATAATAAAAATTTAGGGTTTTTTCTTACGGGTCTCCCTTAAAATTATATCATCTATATATCGATATAAATGTATTTTATTATTAAAATAGTTACGTTCATAATGATACAAGTATAAGCCCGATAATATACTAGATGTACTACCACCTTGTGATATACCAACTTTTTGAATATATATAATGTTATCTTGCATGATAAAATTATTAAATATAATGAAATTAGTTAAAGTAAGAAAATATTCAGTATCAATGTTCGTTGATAGATCCAAATCATGTTGATATTTTTTAAAAAGTTCATTTATGATATTATGTAAATTTTAGAAATCGATATTATTTAAATGTTCCTTGATTTTTTATTTTTTATACATTTAAGATTTTTCATAATATTGACCGGTTCATAACTATTCTTTATACAATGTGTATTATCACTGGTTTTAGTAATTTTATATATTTGATTAAGAATTGTTAATAGAAGTTTGTTAGCAGCATTATTATAAGTATTGCAACCAATTGTAACTGTTCTAAATTTAACAGGATTCTTATTGCAATTTGGGTATAAGGATTAGATAAGGCTATTTAAAGTTAGTAGAGTTAATGTCTAATAATTTATAAAAGCCTTTAATTTTACGATTGTTTACAATTATGTTATCATTAGTTTTTTGGAATGTATTATTAGTAGATGTACTAGATTTAAGCAGTTGATGATAATAAGATTTACATATAATTGCATAAATATTTGGAGATTTATCAACATAAGTTATGACAAAGTTTTGTTGCAATTTAGTGATTTGCTTGAAAAGATGGTTTGTATTTACATAATCTAGATGTGAAATATTATATTTTAAAGAATTAATTAATTTATCAATGACTAAAATTTTCTATTCATTGGATTATTCAACAGGTTTGTTATAATATATTATATTGCTATTTTATAAATAAATATATCTATGTCACAAGTAAATTATTTTATTATAGAATTAATGTTTAATTTGGATGAAATTCGATACTTAGTGTCATAACCCATTAATTTTCTTAGTTTTAAATAATCTACAATATTAAGATTGCCAGTGATAATATGTCCATGATCATTATTAATATATTTTTGTAAAGAGGGGTCATTGCATTTACATGGTAAAGTACTAGCATCAGAAGTAGATTTTCAGAGCGAAATACAGTTAAAAATCTTTCTACCTATAGTTATGGGATACTTAAAAGTTTTTGATAATTGCATATTATTAATAGGAAAATGACAGTTTTTATCATTTATTATAGAATTAATATTGATTTTATCAAATGTTTGATTAGAAAAAGTTATTACCATTTGAGTATTAGTTCGAAGAGTTTTAGGGGTTTTTTTAATTAAATTTATATTGTAAAGATTAACTCTAGTCATAATTAGATCATAAAATATATCTGAAAAATGTTTAGAGTAAGTTTTTTCAAAAATATATTGTACTATATGTTTCTTTTTTATACCAAATATATATTTACGTATTAATAACCAAGTAATTTTTCAAATAATTACTTTGCAGATTATTTATTTGTTTAATTATAGTTTTTTTTTTAAATTATGTTATTAGATGAACATTTTCCTCTTTTGTGAAGTGTAGTTTTATGATTTATAAGATGATTAAAAATAGGATAAATGGGAGAGTAATTAGTAGTGTTATATATATATATATATATATATTGTATATTTTCGTTTTATTATTTATAAGATGATTAAAAATAGGATAAATGGGAGTGCAATCAGTAGTGTTATATATATATATATATATATATATATATATTGTATAATTTCATTTTGTGATGCAGCTAATTGATGCTCCATGGCAGGAGTACGGATTGTTTGAGATTTATTCCATACTGAAACTGTGGAACTTATGAACTGATGGAAACTTATGAATATAAATGAAAAATATTTTTTAAATTTATTTTTTAACCAAAATAAAAATCAAATATGCTTGTATTATAAAAGATATTATGTATGCTTGCGAAAAATCCAACCCACACAGATGTTCCATTTCGCTTCCTCCTTGAATAACTCTTTCGCCTTCCTGAAGACGATAGTTTAATGCACTTAATAAGTCATCTCCAAGTGTCTAAATCACCGGAGCGTAACAAGACGAGAATTTATTTTTAGGTTTAGTACCTAACTTCCCGTTTTTCAATTTTTGATTTTACCACTTTCATCTGGACGTGTCATCATTTGAAAGAAAATTGAAAAAATAAAATAGCTAGACCGGATTTCGTTCTGAATTATTGTTGTTTTGTAATTTTTGTATTTTTTCCCATGTGCGGAAGAAACAATTTATCGGTCAAGTTTTATGAACTGCCATCAATTTTTAAAATCCTACTTTCAGTATTTTATACTTGAGCAGACTTTGGCTAAAAATATTTATATTTTATAACACCATACAAGAAATTTTATTTAAAAGAAGTTCAAAAGAGTTCAAAAAAAGTATCTACGGCTAGATTAACTATACTTAAAAAATATATATACCTTTACTATTTAATGTAATATATATATATATATATATATATATATATATATATATATAACTTTGATTATATATATATATATAATGAACTTGGATTACTAAAGTACTTTAAATATTCTGAATAGTGTCTTTAATCTTAATTTAAGTCATAACCAAGTGATGATTATGTGAGAAGAAAAGAAAAGAAAACTAAATAATAAACAAAATCTTACTAGAATGAAAATTTTATATATTTAGAAAAAAAAATCTAATGAACCGTAAAACTTTTCTCTTCATGAATGAATGCTTTTCAATTTAGCATCAGTGTAGTCCTTTGCAACGTCACTTCTGTGTAAAATTACAGCATATTTAGCTTCTGTTTTTTATTTTCATAAATTGTCGACGGTCGAATTGCATAATCAGTGCACGTTTCAACAAAGCTTACCTGACTTAATTAACAATCACACTTTTTCTGCGATAAACAAATTTAAATGGTTTATTTTTTCCTGATTTTCGTAAAAAAAAACTTTCGTAATGTTTCTGACAAATAAAAACTATTCGTTGGGGGCCACCGTAATACTTACCCATCATAGATATGTATATGACAATAAAACATGTGAAAACTATTTATACAATGCACTGCAATTCATAAACAAAATTTAAATATTGTTAATATACATAGTAATGCTCTTTTAAAGAACTGCTGATTACCGATATCGACAAATTATATAAAACGCCAAACTACTCAAGTAGTACCGAACTGCGTAAAAGAAATATCCTTATAACTCCAAAAATAATAAACGAATTGAAATTTGAATGAAATACAGGGTCATGAAAAATCGAAGAATGTGGAAAACAGGATTACAAATATCTCGGCAACTAATAATCCGATTGACTTCGTTCTATATGCAAAATGTGTGTTATTTTATTGCCTTTTACGTCCATTCCTTAGAACAAAAAAATTCGAATTTTTTTATATACCTTTTATCAGAACGAACATTTCGAGAGTCCGAAAAAAATAGTTCCGGATAATCGAGGTTGCTGATATTAAATAGGGTTCGTCCCATTCTTACATACTAACTACATACAAAATTTCAAGTCTCTATCTCAATTCGTTCGGGAGATAGAGCGTTTACAGACAGACAGACAGACAGACGGACGGACGGCAAAATTTTTTTTCTAAAAATATGTTTTTCGGAATCTCCACTATCTAAAACGTGTAAATCCGTCAAAAAATTTTTTTCGATTTTCAAAACGATTGCAAGACTTACCCTATACTACGTTTGATGGGTAATTAAAATGGCTTGCAAATTTGAAGAAAAGTAAAACGAACGTTTTCATCTTGAAAATTTTCGTTCTCACTTTAGTTGATAGGTGACTTTAATGTCGGATTTTTGAAGTTGCCGGATTTCTGAATGTCCGATTGTTGCAGTTAGATTGTATTTTTTTATTTCTTTTGCAGCCGTCCTTAAGAAGAGTGAATTCGGTGCGAGACCCTTCCTTTATTATCTGTCCAATCCTCTACTATTTACACAAATGTTGTCAACTTTGTTGATTTTTCATTCGTTTAACAAACATATTTAATAGTATTATTTTTTGTTTTATTCAATGCAATAACTTTATTTAATTCATTCAGTTATTCCATTTTTGCTTTATTTTTACTGATTGCAGACATCTTGTGCTTGAAAATAGTGAAGGTAATTTGAAAATTCTGATAGTAATTTTTGAATTAAAAAATTCATTTAAATTGTCAAGACTGCAGAAGAACCCATTTCAAAAGCTTGCATAATATACACACTAAAGTTGGTCAAAAGAAAAAAAAAATTCGCAATACCTTGGAAAAATTGCGAATTTGGGAGACTAAAAGCTAATAAATAAATAAATAAATAAATAAATAAATAAATACAAAAAATAAATAAATAAGTAAATAAAAGGGAAAGAAATCTATTTATATCCACGGGCGCGCATATGCTGTAAAATAGGCCGAAATGTGAAAAAATTCAGATTATTTCATTTTTTTTAATTATAGCCTTTTCACGAATGTAATAGCTGAAATTCTTATGCATAGGAATAACAAAACATAACATGGAAATACTATTTAAATCCACCAACATCTTCCGGTCGCGCATTACTACAATAATTGCTACAATAATTACTACAATAATTACTTAATTAATTACGCTCATCTATTTTCTTCACGTCACATCACCGACTTCGCAAAACGTTGTAAAAATTCATTATAAAAAACACTTATCCGGAGAGAAACAGAAAAAAGCTTACTGAATATAAAAGTCTTTGATAGAATGTTATGAGTGTAAGGAAAAAAGTAATTTTTATGATAAATGAGCAAAACATAATTATAAAATTCATTCATAAAAGCTACAGAAAGTTTTTCTAAATGATTTATGGTTTTAAAACATGCCACTTGTAATGAAACAAATCAAGATAGAAAATGCTATAAAAGTGATAAGATACTTTTATTTAAATTGAAGTAAAATTTTGTCGCACCAAATACCAAATTCTAAAATATGCAAAACTAAGTTATCAAAAATATTAATTCTTTTAAAGTATGGGGAATTTTATTAATCACGCGAAACTAGTTTAAAGCAACTATTCATAAATATTGCGTATTATAATATTGTGATAAGCAAAATTAAAATTCGATTACTTAGGTTTTCAGTTAAGAGTCTATACGATTCACTGACAAAGATCCGGATGATTATGTTAAGTCTAGGGAGGCGTTATTTTTCTCATAACTTGCTCAATTTTATATGATTTTTTTTGCATAGGATATCTGAAAACCTTCTTCAACTGGGCTATTTTTAATTTTTTCGATTTTGGTTTCAGATTTTTTTTTTATTTGAAAAAATACTTTAACTTTTGGAACATGTTTGAAACGGTTCTGAAAGTTAAAGTAATTTTTCTTTTAAATCTGAAACCAAAATCGAAAAAGTAAAAACTAGACCGGTTGTAGACAGTCCTCAGCTAACGTAAGGAAAAAAAAATCATAAAAAAATTCATATATGAGCGAAATATTTGAAAATAATGCCCCCATTAATTAAAATTATCATCTTTTTCAGTGACTAGTGTGGCGTCTAAAGTGAAAAAAAAATGCAATGTGATCGTTCCTCAAGAAGAATATTAAGCAATGTCTACTTGGGATAGCCATTACTAGAGACTGACTAATTAAGCATTCCAAAAATGGATACAGATTTTAAAACCTCAAAAATAAATGAAATTTTCTAAATGAACCCTAGTACATAAAATTCAAAGTTTTTACTTCAAAATTGTCTACACAAACAGTAACGTACAAATTTTGTAAGAAAATAAAGAATACACAAATTTACAATATGAACCCTGTTCTTAACATGCTCATTTAGATTTTTTATTGAAAAAACATAAGTACTTTAAAACATTATTTTCTACTTTTTAATTGGTTTGATTAAAAGTGTCAACAATAACACAGATTATAAATCATACAAGCGGGAGTTATGAAAAAATAATTTAAGCTAAATTTTTATTTGTTATTTTTTTATGAACCAAACACATTAAAGGTTGCCCATTATTGGAACGGTATCCACTGCTGGCACATCTACACTATATGACGATTCTTTTATATTCTGTTACACCTGAATCTTGGGTTTATCCTCCCAATCTAAAATCAAATAAGAGAAAGTTGGCAAAAAATTTAATATCAACTATCACTATACTACTAGAAACTCCATCTCCAAATTTCAAGATGAAAAATCACGCCTTTGCCCACAACGCTGCCAGTCGAATTCTATCTAGACAAAGTACGAAATCGGACATCACAATCCATAGTTAATAACCTGAAAGTAATGTTACCAAAAACAGGTACATATATTTAAACGTATAAAAACGTATATTTTTCATTGATATTCCTGCTGTAATTTCCTAAATTCTGTTTTTTATTCGCTTTTTTTTTTAACCTATCAGACTATTACAACTACTATTACTACTAGTAGTAGTACTACAAAAAAGTAAAAAAAAAATAATAAAGCAGCTAATAATAATACATCCAACCGCAGTTAAAATCCATTATTTTTTATTTAATATTCTTCTAATTTTTTTTTGGATTTTTACGATTTTAAATTTTAAAAATACGAGTTTACAAACTAATTTCTCAATCTTATCACATTCAATTGTAGTCCAGTAACTTTAGCCAAAAGAAGTGTGTTTCTTCTGAAAAATTTTTAATAAAGGTTTTTTCCACAGAAAGTTTTGGTATGCCATTTTAAACGATGCCTTAAAAGTCCCCGACATTCTGCTGTACGCTTCCCCTCTTTTGGGGGGAATTCGGGGGTAAAAGGGAACAAAATATATATCACTTGCTGCTACGTTTCCTTATTCAGGTTCGCATTCATTCACATAAAGCTTTATAGAAATAAAGCTTTATTTTAAATTTCAAAATAATTTATTTTTTATTTTTTTTAAGCATCTCGAAAATGACAAGCAATAAACATACGCAGAGCATATAAACAATAAAAATAATGTTACCACATATCTATTTTTTATTTTCTTCAAACTTTTTCTGCCACAAGCGCTTAATGTAGGTTTACAATCACCAAAATACTGTTAAAATGAATAGTTACGCAATCCTTTGACCGTTTATGAAGTTATTTTTGCGTGTCACGAAAATGACGCGTAGTCTTGCATACATACAATTTAATTACTCACGCTTGATATTTAACTTAAAATTAATAAAAAAATATATTTTCCTTTCAAAACAAAATGTTTTTTTTTACAAAAATTAGCATTTTTTATAAATATTATTTTATTTTTGTTAGAAGAAAACATACTTTATATATAGACTTTTGGTCCTAGATACAGTCGCCCCACCAGTGGCCGAGAGGTTCGGACCTCTCAACTGGTAGACGGCAGGTGCTGGGTTCGAACCCAATCGCGGCTGTCGGCCTAACAGTTCGGAGTTTTCCGTGGTTTTCTTCGAACCTTGCGTAAATACGGGTTAGGTTCCCTTAGAAAGACCCCCACGGAGGGCACTCCCCCTGGTCCTATATCCCATTAGCGTAGATAATCGGACGACAAAAATCAACCAACCAACCAACCTAGATACAGTCACAAAAATGATATTTTTAAGGCTGGAAATTTTCTAAAAAATAATGAAATAGCAATAAAATCATATTTTTTGATTTATTGATTTTTGAAACAATAGTTCTAAAGAATAATAATAAAAAAATTTTATATTTTATTTGCTTAAAATCAATAATAAAGGTCTGAAACACTAAAATGCACGTTTATCTCATATTGAGCCTTAAGGACAATCGAGAATTGTTACATTAAACATATATATATATATATATTGTTGCAGCGTATATGGGGTTCTTTCGATCTTATGGTTAGAGAACTTCAAACTCTTGTCTCTTAGAAAAGTAGAAAATAATTTATTTACAGATCTTCAGAACAACAGAGTCTTCGAAACTCACAAATATTACCAGATATTCAAAAATAACTGCTCAAATCTATCGTACAAGTATAGTTTTAGATCCCAGAGACTCTTTATACAACGTCTCAACACTTAATAACATTCAAAACAACATAAATGAAACTCAAGCAAACTTGCTAACAAACTCCTTGTTCACTCAATGACTGACTGGTAAATAATAACCACAACAGCTCGTATCGCTCTCCTTATATAGGCTCGCAGCAGGTGCTGGAAATTTCTAGAACCATCTCGAAAAATCCACGGAACAACATTCAATGTATAAGTATATCAATAGGGGGGTTACCATAGAGTAGGGAAGGGTTACCATCGCCAACAATCGCCATTTTTGTCGCCAACTCGGCGATATATTGCCAAATTTGGCGACCAAAATTAGTCGCCAAAAGTGACGCCAACTTGGCGATATCTCTAATATTTCGCAAAGCTGCCATAGACATTCACTGAAAATAATAGACAAGTTTGCTTGATAACAGAGATAATGTAACAAAAACTAATATTTGTAAAGAAATAGAGCTAAATAAGATTATTTACATTATTTTACAGTACAAACTTCGTAACACTACCCCCTCCTCAAAGACTGCACGTCCCGGGCAGTGCAATCCCTGAGTTAGAGGAAAACACTTAAAATAAGTAAACAAATAAATAAATAAATAAATAAATAAATAAATAAATAAATAAATAATAAGATTTACATAAATAAGAACTAATTGCTATTTACATATTTACAAAAAGAGACTTTCAAGACCATGGTCTGAATTTCAAGTTTCGAATTTCTAATCTTTTTCACCAAAATAAGGGGCTAGCCGGTTATAATGTACGACCTTGGGCTTGGTGTGTGGCGATTTTCGTATGCGTACGACGACATCATTCAGCCTGTTGACGACTGTGTAAGGACCGTCCCAGTTTCTTTGTAGTTTTGGCGACAGTCCCTTACGACGTATGGGATTCCACAACCAAACTTTGTCACCTTCGTTGAACTCATGTCCAGTTGCCTTTGTGTCGTACCGTGTCTTCATCTTTTCCGATGCCAGTCTGATTCGGTTCTTCGCTAGACGATGAATCTCCCCAATCCGTGCCTGGAGTTCATCCACGTACTCCTCGGGCGATAAAGGAGCATCAGGAGGACGGCCAAACAAAAGATCCGCAGGTAGACGAAGATCAAGACCAAAGAGCATTTGAGAAGGGGAATAACGAGTAGCCTCATGTGCAGCACTCCTGTAGGCAAGCAGGAACAGAGGTAATTTCTTGTCCCAGTCCTGTTGATCTTTAGACATCAGGAGGGAGAGGCTATTTAGGATGGTACGATTGAACCGCTCCACCATGCCGTCCGATTGAGGATGTAGAGGTGTTGTTCGAGTTTCGTCCATGCCGAGTAGTCCACACATTTCTTTAAACACAGCCGAATCAAAGTTTCTTCCTTGATCAGAATGGATTTGAAGAGGAACTCCGTATCTGAAAACCCAATGTTGAACCAGTATGTCTGCTACGGTTACCGCCTCTTGATTAGGAATGGCGTAGGCTTCAGGCCACTTAGTGAAGTAGTCCATGACAACGAAGATGTACTTATTGCCATCAGATGTCCTAGGAAGTGGACCCAGGATATCTAGAGCAATTCGTTCGAAAGAAGCTCCTACATTATAACGTTGCAATCGTCCACGGGTGCGCCTCTTTGGACCTTTACGTGCTACACAGGTGTCACAAGTTCGACACCACTTCTCCACGTCATTGCGAACATTATTCCAGTAGAAACGCTCTCGAACCTTTTGCAGGGTCTTCATTACACCAAAATGACCTCCTGTGGGACTACCATGCAGTTCTTGAAGGACCATAGAAATTCTCGACTTAGGGAGTAGTAGTTGCCATCTACATGTCTTTCCATCGTCAGACTCCCATTTTCGGTACAAAATACCGTTCTTCAAATGTAGGGAATCCCAAAGAGCCCAATAACGTTTAGTCGTAGGATGGTAATGGGCCATGTCTTGCCAGCTGGGCTTCCTGTTGGACTCCTCTTTCAGCTCTAGAATTGGTTTAATTTCAGGATCAGCAAGTTGATCTTTACGCAGGCTCTCGTCACTCCACGGATCTTGCGATGATGTAGACCCAGTTGTAACTTGCCTTACTATAGGACTTTTAACATTAAATTTCTTCTCAACTCGGTCGCAGTATCTACAATTCTCTGAGCCGGGTCTTCTTGAGAGAGCATCTGCATTTCCATGTGATGAGCCTTTTCGATGGCGTATCTCCATATCGTACTCTTGAAGCTTTTGTATCCACCTGGCTATCTGGCCTTCAGGGTTCTTAAAATTCAATAGCCAAGTCAGAGAAGCATGATCAGTTCGGATCAGGAATTTTCGACCGTAAAGGTAGTGATGAAAATAGTATATGGCTTTCACTACAGCAAGAAACTCTTTTCTTGTTACGCAGTAGTTTCGCTCAGCCTTTCATAAGCACTTGCTGAAATAGGCGATAACACGCTCCTGGTCGTCGATTTCCTGGGACAGTACAGCGCCAATACTTTCGTTACTTGCATCCGTATCAAGTATAAACTGTTTATCGATCTGAGGATATGACAGAATTGGAGTGGATGTTAAGGCCTCCTTAAGCTTTTCGAAAGCAGCCTCACATTCCTGTGTCCACATAAATTTTTGATTGGCTTCTGTTAATTTATGAAGTGGTCTTGCAATCATCGAGAAGCCTCTGAAAAATTTTCTGTAATAGGTGCATAAACCTAGAAAGCTCCGATGCTGGTGAACATCTGCTGGACGACTCAAATTTTTCACGGCTGATATCTTCTCCGGATCAGTCCTAACTCCTTCCACCGAAATGATGTGTCCAAGGTAGGCGACTTCATTGCGAAACAAACTGCATTTCGAAGAGCTTAACCTCAAATTAGCTTCCTTTAATTTTTGTAGCACCCGCCTGAAGTTGTTCAGATGTTCATCAAAAGATTTTCCTATGATTATGATATCATCTAAATAGACAAGACATGCTTCATATGACAGCCCCCGGAGAACCGTTTCCATAAGTCGTTCGAAAGTTGCAGGTGCGTTACATAGACCAAAAGGCATTACCTTGAACTGCCATAATTCTTGCCCCGTTGTAAAGGCAGTCTTCTCGCGGTCGTTCGGATGGATCTCTACCTGCCAGTAACCACTCTTCAGACCCAGAGTCGAGAACCAAGTGTTGCCCGCAAGTGTGTCGAGAGTGTCGTCGATCCATGGTAGAGGATAACTATCCTTTTTAGTGACGTCATTCAGTCGGCGGTAGTCTACACAAAATCTTGTAGAACCATCCTTCTTTCTTACTAATACAATGGGAGACGCCCATGGACTTGTCGATGGTACGATGACGTCATTTTCTTCCATATCCTTAATTAAATTCTGCACCTCTTCTTGCTTGGCAAAAGGTAATCGTCTAGGGTGCTGTTTAATAGGAGAGTGATCTCCCGTATCAATTCGGTGTTGGGCCATTTTATTTCGACCAAAGTCTTCAGATGTTTGGGAAAATAAACTTTGGAATTCTCTACTTAAACTTTCCGCAGCTTCCATCTGTTTTGAATCTAAGTCTGTATTTTGTAACAAATCCTTGACTAAATGATCTGAAGATTTCTCAGAGTGACTGGAATTTTGATTTATGCACGTCACAGGAGCACATGACGCTATCACCTCTCCTTTCTTGATAGTCCTCGTCTTATCACTGATGTTAGCAATTCTGACTGGAATGGTCTTTTTCGAAAGGTCCACCACAGATGAAGCCACCAATACTCCTGCTTGTTTACTATTGTCCTCGGGATAATCTATATGGCCAAATCGGTAATTAGTTTCATTTTTAATTACAGCTGGAACTAAAAATTCTTGGATATAGATTGATGTCTTTTTTGGCTATTACTATTTGTTTACATTCAATTTCGTTATTTAATCCGAAAAGTCTTATTTCTTCAAATTTTGAGAGCATTTTGTTATTTTTGAAATCAAGTTTGAAGCCAAACTTCTTTATAAAATCTAGTCGATTAAGCAAGGATCTGTTATGTCAGCCACATATGCCGTATGGTAATATTTCGTTCCTCCAAAGTTGATGATTAAATCGGCCTTTCCATATATGCCTATCTTGGCGCCCGTCACAGTTTGCAGGGTAACGCAGGGCGGCGTCCAGATGAGTTTACATTTCAATTTTCGAGCCAAATATTCTCTTATTATTGTTACATTGGCTCCTGTATCCACAATCATACGGCACTGAATTCCGTTAATAAAGCCTTTCACATATAATTCATTATCACCACCACTCATTTTTGATATCTGGAGGATCTTCAGGTGGGGCTTTTCATTCTCTGGCAACCTCCGCCCCGCGAGATGGCCAAAATTTAGTTTCCCTGCTGACTATTTGAATTTATTTCACGTTCGTGGATTTTGGGGCAATTTCTTCGGAGATGTCCTGTATCACCGCATCTCCAGCACGTGAGATTCTGTCTTCTTGAGCTTGTTCTTCCATATTTTAAAGCTTCCAGCTGTTGATTTATTTTCCTAATTTCTTTTAAGACGTCGCTCTCAGTGTCTGAGCTTTTGTTCACCGTTGCCCCTCGGACTGAATGACGATCCCTTCGGCTGGCTTGTGTAGCTGCTTCCAACTTTAAGGCATATAGTAGTGCAGCCTTTAACACTTGAATTACTGCGTTTCTTATATACCTAGAAGTACCGGGGTGGGTCACATCTGACCCATGGCTTTTAAAGACGCTATTCTTGTTTTATACGGAAGATAAAGACACACAATAATTATTGACGATTAATACAATGATTTTTTTAATTAATAATTAATACAATCTAGCATTTAGACATAATATGAAATTTTGAGATTAAATACCACAAAGGAAATTTTTTATTTCTAATAAAAAAATGCTTTGAGAATTTGATTCCTTTTTAATAATATATATATACATATTATTTATCGATTTAAATTGTGTAATAATGTTTCTATAGATCAATTAGATATTCAAATACAATAAATTTAAATATCTCGTGATTTTTTTTACTTACACTTTTACGTTTTATGCAGTTTATTGACCAATCAATTCATACAAAATGTCATAATCTTTTTTACTTTTTTCTGCTCATAAGCTTTACTTTTCTTTTTTTTCTGCTCATAATGCACTCGCAAGTTATAAGCAGTTTCCGCAAACAGTGTTAGTTTTGTCTCCGCATTGCTTTTTGTGACAATATTTTTCATTTGTTTGAAATTTCAATGCTGGTGCGTGGACGGATATCTTCACGTTCTTTTGGAATGCTTTTATTAATAATTTTAGCAAGAAGACTTTTCTACTTATATTAGTTGTAAGTTATATTTGTTGTATCTTTAAAAACTACCGAAGCATTTACGACCACTAGATCTTCAATCAAATTCTGCACAAGTCAGAATATATTGAACACTGCGGCTCTACCGTCCATATAGTTCGATGTTCCAAATACCTAGGAAGAGTGGTTTATTGTGTGTCTTTCGTACTTTTTAGAATTACTTCTAAAAAGTTAATTCTTTTATTTTTAATTTTCTGCAAAATACAATTTATTTGTGTTTCTTATTTTTTCCCATAGTATTTATTTGGATACTTTCATTCAGCTTTCTACTTAGTGTATTGAATTTGAACAATGCAATTTTGTTGTCATTTTTAAGAAAAATATTTTCGTCATTTATGTAAAGATTGCCAGCATCATCAAATGATGACAATATTAACTTCGTCGCTAAATTTCTTCACTAAAGTTTTTTAAAGACAATTCACGTTATAGTTTTAAAAGTTTCTCATTCAAGAAACCTTCGTAGGGATGCCATTACTATAAATGTGCGAAAGTCAAACACCACAAACATTTTTTTTCCACCGTGTGGTTTATGAGAAACAAAGTATTCTTTTTAGTTACTTTCTAAGGTATAACATAAAAAAACAATTATTTACATTATCCTTACAGTAGTTTGAAATACCATAAAAACTCACACATTTACCTTCCAAATACATATCAGATATGTGAGTATGACCCACTCTCTCCCCTCCCCCACCCCTGCGCCTGTACATCCGCACATTTCTTTCCGTCTTTTGTAAAAAGTGAGTGTGGAACATATCCATGCACTATTCTTATCTTATAGAAAAATATAGAGTTGAAATCCTTGTTGAAATAAATGAAAAATGCAATTATTTTGTTCGGGTCAGCGATGACCCAGCCTGGTAGTTCTATTTATAATGATGTGTATATAAAAAAGTTTTCGACCGATCTCAACTAAATTCGTGCTAAGGCATTGTACGAAGTATTTAAGAAATGTCAATCAGTTTCAAAGTTTTACTTTGAAAAGCAACAGTGATACGAGCGAAAGACCACGTCTTGGGTCACGGATGACCCGCCTCGGTAATTCTAGTGTTAAATCCTGTACATCTGCCATTCGTACCGCTCTCTGCACTTCTGGATCTTTTATTCCGTCTACAAAATATTGCAGTGAGAGCATTTCCCGTACATTTGTTGGACAGTCAATGAATGCTAAATTTGCAAGCCGTTCAATTTCCGAGGCAAACTCTTGAAGGGTTTCACTCGATTTTTGATGGCGGCTCTTTATTTGTATTCTCGTGTAATCCTTGAAGAATTTTTCGCCGAATCTCATTTCAAGTGTACAACTTAGAGTCTCAAAATTGAGTTGCGTCATATCGGGCAACGTTCGCACCACGTCGGCGGCTACTCCTCTTAAAGATGCTGCCAGTTGACAAGCTTTCACCTCGTCACTCCATTTGTTCGCTTCGGCTACAATGGTGAATTGGGTCTTGTAAACTTGCCAGGAACTCTTTCCGTCGTATGTCGACAGCTTGATGTGCACGGGAGAAGCAGGCGGATTTCTAAATTCTTCATAATTACCACTGGACGCTGAAAGCTTCTTCTCAAGATCTTGTACTTTTTTTATTTAGCTTTTTATCTACTTTAACTATTTTCTCTTCAATATTACTAACTTCATTCTGAATTTTCTCTTCTACTTCCTCTATTTTTCTTTCCATTTTCTCTTTAACATTACTAACTTCATTCTGAATTTTCTCTTCTACCGAATCTATTCTTCTCTCTACCGATGAGAACTTTTCTTCCAAAGTTTTCTTCATTTCTTCTTGGCTTTTATTAACTTCCTCCTTTAATTCTTCCATTCTCTCTTGGCTTCTTTTCATTTCTTCAGTCACATCTTCTTGGACTTTG
This sequence comes from Maratus speculifer, assembly GCA_964019185.1. NCBI lineage: Eukaryota > Metazoa > Arthropoda > Arachnida > Araneae > Salticidae > Maratus > Maratus speculifer. The sequence goes on along the minus strand of OZ025298.1, from coordinate 110,669,972 downwards.
TCGATGTTATTCGATTCTTCTTGGCCTTTGTCAATTTTATTTGTCAACTCTTCCATTCTATCTTCGTTTTTATTCATTTTATCCGCCAACTCTTCTTGGCCTTTATTCATCTTTTCCGCCAGCTCTTCTTGGCCTTTATTCATCTTTTCCGCCAACTCTTCTTGGCCTTTCGTCAATTCTGTCTTTATGCCATTGATAGCATCTAATAGTTCTTTCAGTTGCACTCCATGCCTCTTGTTTCCGCCATAAGATTCCGACTCCTGACACCAAAATGTTGCAGCGTATATGGGGTTCTTTCGATCTTATGGTTAAAGAACTTCAAACTCTTGTCTCTTAGAAAAGTAGAAAATAATTTATTTACAAATCTTCAGAACAACAGAGTCTTCGAAACTCACAAATATTACCAGATATTCAAAAATAACTGCTCAAATCTATCGTACAAGTATAGCTTTAGATCCCAGAGACTCTTTATACAACGTCTCAACACTTAATAACATTCAAAACAACATAAATGAAACTCAAGCAAACTTGCTAACAAACGCCTTGTTCACTCAATGACTGGCTGGTAAATAATAACCACAACAGCTCGTATCGCTCTCCTTATATAGGCTCGCAGCAGGTGCTGGGAATTTCTAGAACCATCTCTAAAAATCCACGGAACAACATTCAATGTATCAGTATATCCATAGGGGGGGTTACCATCGCCAACAATCGCCAAGTTTGTCGCCAACTTGGCGATATATCGCCAAATTTGGCGACCAAAATTAGTCGCCAAAAGTGACGCCAACTTGGCGATATCTCTAATATTTCTCAAAGCTGCCATAGACATTCATTGAAAATAATAGTCAAGTTTGCTTGATAACAGAGACAATGTAACAAAAACTAATATTAGTAAAGAAATGGAGCTAAATAAGATTATTTACATTATTTTACAGTACAAACTTCGTAACAATATATATATTGTTTCAACAGATGATATATTGTAAATGTACTAAAAAAAATGTAAAATATAGGATTTTTTATTTAAAACTAATATTAAAAGAAATGGGTTATTGAAAAAAAAAGAAATTTCAATATTTCATAGAAAAGTTGTAAATTTTATTTGTTTTTCTAATGTATATTACATACATATATATTACAGGTATTTTCAAAATTTTTTTCTCTGTACTAAAATAGATAAATAAATAAATTGTGAAAAATGTTTTGTGGAAAGGTAGTTCAGCGTATGGATTATCGAAGTGAACACTGAAAACATTAACATTCTATGTACAATAGTTCTATATTTAATATGAAAATAAACTACAATATAGTAAAAAGTCTCTATTGCCATTAATTTTTCAATGTAGAATATCAAGTTTCAAATAGGACTGTGTAGTTAAAAGTATTGTTTAAAAATTATGGAATTGCATTTTTTTAAATATTTCTTTCATGAAGAAAATACGAACTCAAATTTACATTTATGAAACATTGACAAAGTCTTTTATTTTTTACCGACTTCAAAAATGAAGAGGACGTTATCAATTCACTCGGGTGTATTTTTTTTTGTTATGTATGTTCACTGATTACTCCGAAACTATGCAACCGATTTCTGTAATTTTGTTTTAAATGAAGGAGGAGACTCTCGAATTGGTACCACTGCCGTTCTAACGAAGCTGGTTCAGTACATTTTCAGTAATTAGGCAAAAACAAATCGAATCACTTGCTAATTAAAAGTAATATGGGCATTGAATAAGTTCGAGAAATGGAGTGCAGTAAGGATGGCCGAGCGGTCTAAGACGTCCGGTTTACTCTCTCGTTCTCAAAAGTGAGCATGGTTTCGAACCCCGTTCCTGACATACGTGTACAATTTATAATAACATTTTCCGTATTATAATTTTTACATATGAGGAGCCCAGAAGCCAAGGGGTACAAGTGACAAAATTTAGATTTCGAGTAAATTGAGTTCAAAACTATACATCAATTGTAATTGAATGAATTGAGATATGAAACTTTTGCTTATTTCTTAGTGATCTTTGGACTTTTATTTCAAAAACTGCTTCAAAATAAAGTGGAATACATTTTCTATTTTATTTATAACTAAGCAATGTTTATCATCATTCGGCACTTATACCCCTTGGCTTTCAAGCAGTAATGAAAACTACTTGGAGCTTGGTACAAGTGCCGAATGAACAGAAGAAATTAAAAAATATGAAGTACATATTGCATTTATGAAAAAATTAAGAGCAATGTTGATACAAATAAATAAAAGGACAAAATTCTATAAATCTGTTTTAATATAAATTCTATAAAAGAAAAAATTATGAAATAAAAAAATGAATTTAAGAAAAATTTATGAACAATGTTGATATAAATGAATCAGAGGAAAAACTTTTGTTCTAATATAAGTTTTAAAATTTTATTATAAGTTTTACAACATCGGAATTTTATATATTTTTAACACTGTCCAACAAAATTGAAAAGTTATTATGATTTTGGTATGTCTGACCGTCTGTCCGCTCCCTCATTCTCGTAAATATATTCTGATTACCCTGAAATTTTTGAGAATTATTCTCGTTTACCTCACCACGAACCTATTGCAAATAAAGTTTCTAACATGATTAGTTTACTTACATGGGCAATAAAAACTTTCCCAATACATTACGGGTTATGGGAAAAATAGTTTAAATGAATTTTAAAGATGTTACACCTTGTTACATATTAAAATTTATATGCATTTACGAATTGCACTAAAAAAGCACTCTGTAAAATATGAGGTGAAAAAAATTGTTATTATTTATTTACAGGGCCACACAAAAGATTTACATTACCTAATGATAAAGTGGGAACTGTTTGCGATATATTTTAATTGTATTACAATATTCATGTAAAATAAAATTGGAATACATTGCTGAGGCTTAATATAAGTTATTTCGCGCATAATACGAAGTACATAGTATTTATAGGGATACAAAAAATATTTCAAATAGTGCATTCTATCCGAAGTACTGTATATTATCGATGGGGATTGGTGGAGTCTATTTTACTATTGTTACCTATTGTTATTTCATTATCTCAATTATTTTTGTTACCTACCTTTATTTACTGTATAATTGTTCTGTATTTTTTATAATAAACATTGCTGAGTGGGGCTTGTTCAGCTCAAACCAATTAGTAGGCCTCCCCACCTGGCTGAATCTGAATCTGAGGATTGGTGAATATACGAAATGCTTTTTTAATTATGATTTGCGCTTTTAAATTTCACTAAATTTATACATATTATATGGCATGTATAAATGTTATAGTTCATATACAGGACTAAACAAATGAGCTCCTAACAGTTACTGAATATGAGCGTAAATTACTTAAAGATTGCTTTGAAATAAGAAATGCTGAACTGCATTTAGTTTACTAAGAAATGCTTGTAAAATATAGATTAAATGATATACAGGTTCACGCAATAAATTTTATACATGGTCATCTATGGATGATGATTTCTGGAAATGTGACTTCAGTAGTCTTAAGAGTGTTTTCGTTTGAACTAAATTTTAGGTAAATACTGGCGTATAATAAAGGTTCAAGGTAAACTACAGGATGAACAAAAGTATACAAGTATGTTTCCATCTATTGGTATAAATTGCTATTAGAGAATTTTCAAACTGTTATGCGTTTTCTTGCTAAACTATTTTTTCCATTATACAGTATATATAAACGGACAGATAAAACATAGTGTTGTTCAAATGTATCAGAATATATATTTGGCTATGGAGAGTAACACTTTATTACCCTAAACAGCGAACATTTTTAAAGATTTCAGGAAATGTTGGAAAATGTTTCATAATCTATGCTTAATGCATGATTTTTTCTTACTTGTTAACAGTTAAAATGCATTTTTTTTTAAATATATAAACAAGTAAGAAAAATCATGCGTTAAGCATAGATTATGAAGCACTTTCCAACACTTAATGAAATCTTTAACAAAACTTTGTTATTTAGGGAAATAATAGTGTATAGCAAAATATACCCAAATATGTATTCCAATACTTTTGAACAGCCCTGTATTTCATATGTAATGGGAAAATTTAGTTTAGTAAGAAAATACCCAGTAGCTTGAAATTTCTTTTTCAAGAATTCATACTATTAGATGAAAACATACTTGAATACTTTTGTTCAGCCCTGTAGTTTACATTGTACCTTTATTACAAGTCAGCATTAGGCTAAAATTTATTGTAAACTAAAACACTTTTAAAACAACTGAAATCACATTCTCATAAATGATCATTCATAGGCGTCCATGTACCGAATTCTTTGCGTGGCCCTGTATATCCCTTTATCCATATTCTGCAAACGTTTCTCCGTAAATTGAATGCACCTCAGCGTAAAAATACATAGGTTATTTAAGAACCACGTTTAGATAATTTACGCTCATATTCAGTAACGTTGGTGAGCTCTTTTGGGTAGCCCTGTATATCAACTATAACATTTATACACACCATATAATGTGCATATATTTAACGAAATATAAACGCGAGTATCATAATTAAAATGCATTTCATCCCTCCATCAGCCATCATCGGACACATATACGGTACTTCGGAAAGAATATGCTATTTGAAATCTTTTGTATGGCCCTGTAAATGCTATGTACTTCATATTATGCAAGACAGTAGCGTATAATTTATATTAAGCTTCTGTGACATATATGAATTTTATTATACATGAAAAAGCTTAATATATTTAAAATGTGTCACACACAATTCCTCCCTTTGCCATTATCTAACGGAATTCTTTTGTGTGGCTCTGTAAATGAATAATAGCTACATTTTCACCTTATATTTTATATAATGCTAATTTTAATATGTTTGACAGGGTATAACATCTTTAAAATTCCTTTGAAACGATTTTTCACTATAGGCCGTAATGTAATAGGAAACTTTTCATTCGCCCTGTAGATAAACTAATCATGGTAGAAACTTTATTTTCGATAGGACTCGTGCTAGTGTCAACGTCAATAACGTCCTAAAATTTCATGGCAATCCGAGTATATTAACGATTTTTCCCCATGGGCCGTAATGTAATGGAAAACTTTTGATTCGCCCTGTAGATAAACTAATCATAATAGAAACTTCATTTTTAATAGGGTTCGTGCTAAGGTAAACGTCAATAACGTCCTAAAATTTCATGGCAATCCGAGTATATTAACGATTTTTCCCCATAGGCCGTAATGTAATGGGAAACTTTTGATTCTCTCTGTAGATAAACTAATCATGGTAGAAACTTCATTTTCAATAGGACTTGTGCTAGGGTAAACGTCAATAACGTCCTAAAATTTCATGGCAATCCGAGTATATTAACGATTTTTCCCCATAGGCCGTAATGGAATGGGAAACTTTTGATTCGCCCTGTAGATAAACTAATCATGGTAGATACTTCATTTTCAATAGGGTTCGTGCTAGAGTAAACCTCAATAACGTATAAAAATTTCATAGCAATCCGAGTATATTTACGGGAGTTAGAGCGCGGACAGACGGACAGACGGACAGACGGACAGACAAACCGAATGCATAAGCACTTTTGAAGTTTCTTGGAAAGTGCTAAAAAGCAAATGGCCTTGTATGTCGTTGGTCGCACTTCTGCTATATAGACGTTAACGGATACAACTGCACTTATACCCCTTGGCCTCCACGCGTTTCACAGTTTTGGGAAAGAGGTTAAGTAACTGACCCCTAAAACACAGTACATAATTAAAAAAACACTCATAACTTTTTACCTACAAATAAATAGACTTACTTCCAGATAGCCTGTGCACTTAACTAAATTTTTTTCAATTTTGTCACGTATACCCCTTGGCTTCTGGGCTCCTCATATAAATTTTATAAATTAAATACTAATTATTCTATTAAGAATATTTTGTATTGATCCGTTAGCATAGAGTATCAGAGATAAATATTTAACAATAGAAGTAATAATACAAGTCAATACTTAATCAGTGAAAGAGTACTAAAAGAATAGACTTGTGAAAAAATTAACATGTACGCTAAATAAATTTGCCGATCAGAGTGCAGTCGGGAAGTCCGAGCGGTCTCAGACGCCAGGTTAAATTCTGGTTCTCGAAAAGGAGCGTGGGTTTGAACCCACACCAAACACGAGTGTATAATTTACAATATTCTTTTCCGTATAATTTTTATCCGACTGCAAACAAGGTAGAGGAGGTTATCAATTCGACAATTATGATTTTTTTTATGTATGCTCTCCAATTACTCAGAAACTCTCCAGCCCATTAATTTGGTTTTTGTGTTAAATGAAACAGGTTACTCTCGAATTGGTATCACTTCCGTTTCATTGATATTGGTTCAGTACTTTTTTAGTAACTAGGCAAAATCTAATAAAATTAGTGATTTCTCGCAAATTAATTCTTTGAGCTCTGATTGGTAATTTTCTTCAAAATTATAAATGTCACATTGACACAAGTGTATTGCAAAGAAAAAATTCGGTTTACGATATACACGAAAAAATGCATTAAAACTATTAAAAATAAATCTAGTCGAAAATTCTGGTGCCGATTTGACATTACGGAATTAAAATTAAGTGATAGAAAATTCAACCATCAGAGCCCAAAAAGTTAAAAGTAACATGGACGATGAATAAGTTCGCCGAAGGGTGTGAAGTCAGGATGGCCGAAACGTTCAGCCAGATGAGCGAAATATGCCAGCCGGTTTCGCCCAGTTAACTTAGACCGTAAAGTATTTGTCTTGTAAGTCAAAGATTTGGGTTTGAATCCTGGCCTGGGCAATTTTTCACTCAGTTTGAAATATTCAATTCATTTGAAAAATTTACCAATCAGTTGGATTGTGTTAAAGTAATGATATATTTACTATTTCAGATTTCCAACTTAGAAAAAAAAAAGGGTTACTGCAATTAGTATTACCGACATTGTCGGTGCTATGTATTTACATGTTAAGAATATTAAATGGCATTAGACATTAAATATAACTGTCAATCTCGTGATATCGCAATTATAAAGCCAGAAATAGGAGCAAAGACAAGAAAGATCAGCATTTAGATGAAAATCTTGAATTTTAATCAGATTACTCGAAAAGAATGAAAAGTGGGCGGTACTAATGGCTAATATGGTTTTAAAGAAATAAGAATATCATAATTTAAGAATATCCAAAACTTTTATGTTTTGCTGTACTAAGATTACTAAAATAAGTCAGTTAGTAACATGTAGATCGATTATGACTCATTAACCAAGGATATTACGTGTGAATGAAGGTGGATTTTCTAATCTTCCATAATCAAGTCCACAGAAGAGTTTAGCGTGAAACAAAAAGGTATTAGTAACAACATATTGTGACGTAAAATGTAAGTTCATAAAAGGATTTTTTAATAAAAACAATTATATACACAAAATCGCATTAAGTAAGATGTACCACCAGGCAGCGGAAATAGAAATTAAAGAATACTTCATAGTTTAAAAATCTCCACACTACCTAACATATTGAAAATGATAATGCAATAAAAAACATAATATTTGGAAATGGGAGTATATTAATGTCATTATGAAATAAAATGCTGTTTTAAAATTATTGAAGAAACAAATAAAAATGTACTTAAACTTATATTTTAGTACTATAGAAATTTCATTAATGACAAGACATTTGGTGAAACGCTTTTCGCGTCTTTTACACTCAAATCTTATCCCGGTCGACTTTTGATATGTTACTGGGAAATATTTCGTAGAACCATTTTTTAAGACGAAGCCCTTTTTATTGCAATTTTCAAAGACTAATAATTTTTCATACGAGAAAATCAGCACTGTTCATCAACAAAATAATGTAAAAATTGTTAATTTTTAACTAAAAAGAGAAAAATATTTTTTTCTACCAAAACTTAAACCGACTTAAAAAAAACTACTGTGAAGTGAAAAAAAATTTTTTTATATAATAGTAATAAGAAATTAAATTAAGAGCATAATATTTACAATGCTCTTATTATATTTGTTTACATTAATTTGATATTTTGGAGTCGGTGCCAGCCAAGCCAAGTCAAAAAATTAAAAAAAACTAACTATCCAATGCGAATTGTAAAATTATAAAGTTAATTTTTAACTAAATATTAAATCGTAAAAAAACTCGTAATAGATAATTGCATGTATGTATAGATAATTGCATGTATTTGAAACTTACATGTAACTTGGCTTGGCTGGCACCGACATAAAAAAAAATCAAAATAAATACTATGTTCCTAATTTAATTTATTATTACTATTATGTAAAAAAAAAAAATATTTGTCACTTTGCAGTAGTTTTTGAAGTCGGTTTAATTTTTGGTAGAAAAGTTTATTTAAAGAAGTAATGGCGAAGTCATTTTAATATATCTTTATAAATATCAATATGGTTTCCTAGCATTGGAAATCTATAACCAATCTGCATATTGTACATTAACTTGATTGCTTAAAAAAATACATATGTGTGTAAAAGTTACTGTTCAAAACTAACCAAAAACGCATTTTTTTTATCGTTATATAATTTTAATGAAAAAATCCAAAATACGCTCCATACGAACTCTCTAAAAATTGTAAAATAAGCTTTAAATAAATCTGTATAAAATTTTATATAACAGGAAACATTTATCTAACAAATGCTTTTCAGGGTTTCATTCATCTGATGAAACCCTATTCGTCCCACACCTTTGTCTACCTGTCACAGAGTCCGTACGCAAAAACTGTATAAATCAGAAATTTTAAACTTTGTGTATCTACAGCTAAATACATCGCGTATCATGACGAATCATACATTTGTAAAAAGACTATTATTTTATTTATCCGTTAATTTTTGCGATTTATTTTTTAAAAGAGAACATCAATTTAAATGGCTTTTTTATATTATTATTATTATTATTATTATTATTATTATTATTATTATTATTTGTAGACATTTAGCTTGTATTTTAAATCTCTCGCTTGTAAACAGAAGGTTCATAGTTGGAACGCCGGTACTGGAACTTGAAATCTTCGTACGAAGATGGATTTAATTAAAAGAAATCTCGTATGTTTTGCCAATTAAGGGTTTATATTATTTCACTATTATGCGCACTATGTACATAATATTTCTTGGAATTTAATTTCCTTTCTCTATTTAAAAGCTATTGCGATTTATGAATGATTCAGCATTTTAAATTGCATTTAAACATTTTTTTTTTCATTTTTAGAAAAATGAAATTACATTTATATCCCCACTACCTTTTATAATTTCGGATTAAAAAAAAATTAAAATTTTGAATTTTTTTAAATAATTTTATTTGAACATTTTTAATTTAATTAAAATGAATAACTTTTTTTATAACTATTTTAAAATTAAATTTGTCGGTGCTACTATATCTGTAAGAATTTAATAATTCTAAATTAATAATTTAGATTTATTTATTAAATGATACGTTAAAAATATTAAACGAAACCCTCTCTGCAATCACTGATTACGCTTACCCAATTATTTAAAGATATTTTATTGCACTAAAAAATATTCACAATTCAGGAACTACACATTTCTTAAAAAAAAATAGTCTTTTATATGTATATACAAAATTACACATTGTATGTATTTGAAGGAAAAGAAACAGGTTGTAGCATATTTTGATACTTTTTTATCAACAAGTCAGGAGGAAGTTGTGCTTGCTCAACCATAGAACAAACATTCTAACATCAAATGCTTACTTACCTCCTTAATACTTAGATCAGATTCCTAATAGTCAGATCCTAAAAGCTTCTGAAAAAATATATATGCCGTTTTTTCTTCTTTTACATCCAAAAAGACTGCAAACTCATATAACTTACAAAGTGTGCTAAGACACAATATTTACGTTTCACTTCAAAGATAGATTCTGAAACAGCCTTACGTCTTTATGGAATGTTTACTTTTACCGTAGCTGGATTTAAAAATGTTATGATCTTGTTGGAAAAGGCTTTTTGAAAAAAAAAATGAAATGAAAAGCAGGAAATATGACTGAAAATATAAAATGCTAGTTTTAAGTGTATAGTAGATGAAGATGCCTTATATTGTTATTATTATTATTATTATTATTATTAAGATACCTTATAAAATGGAAACATACTTTAACACTTCACTGCACGATTTTTTCTGTTTTTATGGAAAAGTTTATATGATCTCTATAACTTGATCTCACAATGAGAAAATAGTAATAAATAAATAAATTTCAAATTTTCATCTAAAATTTGATATACAATCGACTCTTGTTAACTCGAAATCGGATAATTCGAATCTTCGCTTAAATCGAACTAAACATGAAGTCTCGAAATTTTCAATAGCAGAATAACGTTAAAGATTTTCATTAATTCGAACTCATTATACCTTGACTTCGTTTGATTCGAACTAATGCCGATTTTTCATTTTTCTTTTCTTTCTCACTGTTTTTAAATCATTTAAATAACTTTCTTCCTTTGATTTTTGTGAAAATTGTTTCGAACAAGTATACATGTAATCTCATGCATTTGACATCCACTTTCTTAGTGCCCCGTCAGTTCATCGGTGACACCTCAATTTTTTCTGCCATTGCGCTTGTTTCTAATCATTTAATTAGTTTATGTATTTATACATTCTTATTTAATATTAAGTCATATTCTAATGATAACAGACGAAATAAATTAAAAAAACATTATAACATTAATTGCTTTGTAATAGTACCATATTAAGCATGTTTTCATTTCATATTTTCCATAATTCGAACTTCGGATAATTCGAACATTTCTTGTGGTTCCGGCGCGTTCGAATTAACGAGAGTTGACTGTAGTTTGGGGTGTATCCTACATACACAATTAGGGTTTTTTAATATTGTATTCCTATATTTCGCAATTAAGTGGACTTATATTATCTGTTATTTAATTTTATTTTTTTAACCCTCTGCGATTTTCTTTATATTGATATTTTTAAGTGTTCAGTAAAAATAATAAAAATAAACTATGCCTTCATATCTTGGTAGATTTTGTTTGTTGTTGTTTATGTTTCGGAAGCATAAATTATGTATTTTTTTTGTCAAATGCAGCCGACATGCTGACATGGAGAAATGACATGTCATTTCATTATTTTGACAGTTCTTGATCAGTTAAACCAATCATATAGGTCCAATTTATGGCACATATGAGAATCATAGAGTTTCTTTCTGAATAAATTTAGCAATGAAATAAATGTAAGAAAATTAGTAACATTTAATCAATGAAAATATATAAATACGATGACAGTTAAATTTACATTCTATGTGAAATTATGAAATTAAGAACAGCAAAGTGTTACAGAATGTCAATAATCGTAAAAATTTGTTTTGTCAGATTTCTTTGATAATACTAAATTTTGATATTTACTCAATATACAGTAAAACCTCTGAAAAACGGCCACTGGTGGCAGCATGGTAATGCGACCGTACTTCGGAGGTTTACGTTATTTAGAGGTTTCACATTTTAAAAGCTCAAAATTACATTACATTAAAATCAAAATAACTGGCTAAAATTATTTTATTTTTACTATTAAAAGATACATATTGTTATGTATAGTATTATTTTAAAACTAAAGAAATCAGTTATTCGCCGTTTTTTTAAGCATATTTCTTTCTCTAAATGCACAATCATTCCACAGATTTGTTTAAGAATTCGTAATCGTTTTAAGGGAGTGCAATTTTTTTATTTTGAAAGTTTCTCCTCCATTTGTGGGGTACTTTCCTGCAACATTAGTGCAAAAATTAGGAAATTTTGTCTGAGAAGTTCGAAAGCCATTTCAAAAGCAACTTAAGAATCTCATCATATAAACCAGTTCTTTGAAGCTCAGTTATAAATTCTAAATTTACACTTAGAAACATCTTTTCTAAATAAATGTCACTTTTTTTTCAGAATGTCATCGATCTAAATCTTCCCGCCATTATACATATCAGCTAATTTTCATGAATTTACGTCTTATTTGCGTTCTAGATAAATTTCCGGATCTGGATAAAATTTTTCACTCTGAATCCATTCTTTTAGTGAAAAACACGTGCTACAGTTAGACAAGAAAATAATCACATGGTTCATAAATAATACAAATGACTACTGCTTGCATACAGTAAAACTTATATTTCGTCATTCCCCCCTCTCGCCACACCTATTTACTAACGGGATTTAGCTAAGCAACCTCCAGAGAATACTAGAGAAATGGAATGACGTCAAATAAAAATATCCACCTCCGTATTATTCGCAATCCTACTTGTAGTTATAACATTACATTAAAAAAAGATGCGTTATAGTGGCCGTTGTCCGGAATTCCCGGTTCGAAGATTTCGTGTAACTTTATTTCTATTCAAGAGATTCGGTAAAACTAAAATATGGTCGGTATTCGGAGGTTACCATTATTCGGAGTGACCGTTGTAGGAGGTTTCACTGTATAAAATATATCGATTTTGTCTTTATGTGAATGATGTGTAATCTTCTTATTTATAAGATGTGTTTATCTGTAATAATTTAAACAGTAACTTTTAAAAATTAGTTACTAAACGTAAATTTAATTTAAAAAAATCACGCGCATTTCATACCTATCACTTATTTTCAATTATTTTATTTCAGTTACACAATATTAAATTATCAAAATTGGAAAATATGCACAATAACAATAAGTTTTGAATGTATCACGAAATTATGATAGATGAGTTTCTGTTATCATATGAAACGTTCAGCAGTAAGCTGTTGATTGTCTTAAATCTGTCAAAGTATCAGTCCACATAATTCCAAGATAAATATATCACTTCTTAATCAAAAAAAGTAGTATAATTCCCCATAAATACTACTTGTTTGAATCCGATTCAAAGGAAAGAAAACAGAATTTTTTCTCAAAAAGGGTAGCGAGTGTTCAGGAAAAAACCAATCAAAAAAGGTGCTCAATGCCAGCATTTTATTAGAAAGAAATTTGCCTTGTTTAATACTTTTGTATCATTTGAAGTATCTTCTAAAAGAAAATGCTGGTGGTTTCCTCGTTTTTCGACTGCATTTTTCCCTGACCACCCGAAACACCAGAAGGTCAAACTACAAATAAAATAAAATTGGTAATTTTATAGTGGAAACACGAGCTTTTATGGATGTTTTTATGTCGTTTTGTGTATGTGTATTTAGCATAAAAGCATTTAGTGTTTTTTCTTCAATAATTTGTTTGCAATATATTTTGTTACTTTGTGATAATCTTGTAAATTACATTTGCTTATGGAAATGAAAATTGAAAAAAAAAGATAAAATTTCAAATATTTCTAATAAAATAATATTACAAAATTTTTAAATTACAGTAGCAACTAACCAATTATTTAAAATCGCAACTACAGTTTTCAATCTCCAAAAAACTTTTTTAAGTTGCTGATTGTTACTATTAAAGTCTACTACCATCACTTTGAAAAAAAGCTGAACAATTTTCTTTATTGTTTAGTTAGTCAGCTACCATAGAAGTCTCTGAATTTCGTGAAGTATGGGAACTGAATTGCTTTTTAAAATGAATAGCATAACTTGATTCATACATTGAAATTAAAGCTACTTTAAATAAACTTCTTGTATTTCTGTCACCAGAAACGGCCAAACATTACTTTATCATTTGTCCTTACAAATTCGTTCGTTACATTTTGAGACCACTGCTTATTAATTTCATCAAATTTATTTCCCTTGTCTCAGAAATAGCTTCTGAAACAGGCAGAGTAATAATTGAAGATCAAAATTTATTCTTCTGTGTCTTTTTCTAATATTTTAAACTTAAACACTCACACACACACACACAAAAGAAAAAAAAAATTATACTAAGCCAATATGGAATCGAAATAAATATTATCAAAAATATTGAAAAAAACATGGCGATTTTTTTTTGAAAATGAAATCTAAAATTTCATTTTAGACATGTGATGTTTTTACAATCATTAAAATCAATGTTTTTTATACACAATAAATAAAAATATACTACAGACGTATACGTTTCATGAGCACCAAGCTCGCTTCCTCAGTGTACAAAAGGTAAAAATGTTTAAAATCAGAACCCCCCCCCCCAACTAATAGCAAGTCAGAAACCTAAATGACCGCAAACATTACCAAAATACCAACAAGCCTCAGCAACCAATAGGATCAAACCGGAAATGAGGTGTTATGACATAATGAATCTAACCAGAAAGTTGAGATATGCGGTACACTAGATAGATCATTAACCAAGGATTTTTTTACTTTATGTATATGGAGTGCTTCAAAAAAAGTCTAAGTCAAGCGGAGTAGTGCATTTTTGGATAATAGTGGCTGAGGTAAAATTAAAATTATGGCCCTCCTCCCAACAATGAGAAGCAATAGAGGAATTCTCCAACTCTTTTCTCTTTACATAACCTAAATGTTCCGTTACTCTTTTTCTGAGTTTACGTTTTGTTTGTCCAGTATAGGACAAGCCACACTGACATTGTATATTGTGAATACCCCAATAATCCAGAGGAGAAATTTGATTTTTTAATTGAGATAAAGTTAATTTATTGGCTGGTTTGAATACTACTTTGAAATCGTAATGTTTCAAAATATTTGCAATTTTAAAGCTAATGCATTGATAATAATTAGACTATTATTAGACTAGAATAAGAAACTGGTGTAACAGAAGAATCGGGATTATCGATATGTCTATTAAAACTATGAGAAATTAATTTGTTGATATATGATAAACTGAAGCCACGATCTATAGCAACTGATCTAATGTAATTTAACTCATCACTAAGAGAACTGTTACAGGAACAAATTAAGTGAGCTCTATTAATTAAATAAAGAAAAGCAGAAGCTTTTTGAGAAGGGGGGTGACATGAATTAAAATGGCGGGAGGGAGTGTGACAGCAAAGGGTTTGCGGTAAACACGGGTGACAAATGTGGTTAATTGGCAAGTGACTAAAACGTCAAGAAAGGGCAACTTGTTATCGTTTTCGACTTCATAAGTGAATTGAATGACTGGATCTATTTGATTTAAAATATTCAAAATATTATCAACAGGAGAAACAGATAGGACAATGAGTGCAAAGGAATCATCGACGTATCTGCAATAAAATGGGAAACTGATGAGGCTAAACATTTTAACCTCAAAGTAATGCATATATAAATCAGCTAAGAAAGGGCTAAGGGGGTTACCTATAGCTAAACTATCAGACATGGAATAGAATTTGTTAGAAAATTGAAAAGTATTTGGTTTTAAACAAATGTTGAATAAATCAACAATATGATTAATTTCATGATCAGTATAATGGAACTCTTTTAATCTGATAGTGAGGCATTGAATTGATGTGATGTTTTTATTTACTCGAATTTATCTCCGAAATCTACAGAATGAAAATTTTTATTATCCTCTATTTTAAAAAAGAAAAAAACTGTTTTTGATTTCTTGTACTCTGTTAAGCAGATAATCGAATAAACGTAAAAAGAGAACGTTAAAACAATACTTTAAGATTTTTTGAAATATTGTACATATTTGTCATATAAGTGAATTCACGAATAGGTATGTACAATCTCATTACAAAATAAAACTATCCCGATATATTTGCCCCTAGTTTTAATACCGTTCACAGAACCTGAATGAGATTTTGTTTTAAAAGTCTTTTTGGGGTATGCATTCTAGATCATATCAAAAGCAAAAGTTAAACTGTAACACCTATAGTTACAATGATAAAACTTCGAAAATTTTGATTAGCATCACTAAAACTTACTTACCCATCGTACATAGCATAGGGCAAATTTTGTAATGGTTTAAAAATAACGAAAAAAAATTATAGATTTACACGTTTCAAACACAAGAGATTCTAAAAAAACATATTTTTAGAAAAAAAATGCCTGTTCATCTGCCTGTGTCCCTGTAAACGCTCTCTCTCGTGAAAAATGATGAGATAGAGACTTGAAATTTGGTGTTACTTAGTATGTGATAATTGAAAGAAGCTTATCAAATATAATTAACCTCGATTATCCGAAACTATATTTTTCAGAATCTCGAACGATTCGTCCTGATGAAAGGTTTATAAAAAAATTTGAAATTGTTCATTTTAAGAAGATCTTAATTTAAAGGAGAATTGTATTGTCTTTTTGTAAAAGGCAATAAAAAATGAATTTTGCATAAAGAATAAAGTCAAAAGGATAATTAGTTGCCAAGTTATTTGTAATCATATTTTCCACACTTTTTGATATTTCACGAAACCATATTTCATTCAAATTAGACTTCAAATAAATATTTTAATTGGATCTTAGATGCTTAACCCGATGCTGTGTACTGTAATTTACTGTGATTATAATTATTTTGTATCATAAGGATGTTTCTTTTACACAATTCGGTACTACTTGATTTGCCCGTTGACAAAAAAATACGTGTGGCACTCGGGGACTGTCGCGGTAAAGCTATTGCATAGCATTTTTTATCAACTTATGCAATTATAATTATTTATTTATTTTTTATTTATGCAGTTTTTTTTTGTCTTTGATATTAATGCAAGTTAAACATTTTGAGCGTGATGACCGATAACATTTTTTTTCTTGTATTAAACAAATGAGAAGTTTATATCGTTTAAAATATTTTTATTATCTTATTTTAAATTTTTGATCCTCAAAGTGGGAGTGTCTTCTGTCACCAAAAGTAACACTGTCTCATAGTAAATTACCAAACAAAATTTGGCCGCGCTACGAAAATTAGATCGTGATTTATAAGCATTTTAAAATTTTCGACCCTCAGCATGGGAGGTCTCCTTTCACCAAAAATTAACACTGTCTCATAATAAATTACCAAACAAATTTTGGCCGCGATACGAAAATTAGACCGCGAGTTATAAGCATTTTAACTTTTTCGACCCTCATCGTGGGGGTCTCCTGTCACCAAAAGTAACTCTGTCTCATAATAAATTACCAAACAAAATTTGGCCGCGCTACGAAAATTAGATCGCGAATTATAAGCATCTTAAATTTTTCGACACTCACCGTCGGGGGGGGGGGTCTCCTGTCACCAAAAGTAACACTGTCTCATAATAAATTACCAAACAAAATTTGGCCACACTACGAAAATTAGATCGCGAGTTATAAGCATTTTAAAATTTTCGATTCTCTCCATGGGGGATCTCCTGTCACTAAATATTAACACAGTCTCATAATAAATTACCAAACAAAATTTGACCGCGCTACGAAAATTAGATCGCGACTTATAAGCACTTTAAATTTTTCGACCCTAACCATTAGGGATCTCCTGTCACCAAAAGTAGCACTGTCTCATAATAAATTACCAAACAAAATTTGGCCGCGCCACGAAAATTAGATCGCGAGTTATAAGCATTTTAAATTTTTGATCCTTAAAGTGGGGGGGAGGTC
This sequence comes from Maratus speculifer, assembly GCA_964019185.1. Taxonomy (NCBI): domain Eukaryota; kingdom Metazoa; phylum Arthropoda; class Arachnida; order Araneae; family Salticidae; genus Maratus; species Maratus speculifer. The sequence continues at coordinate 110,652,632 of OZ025298.1, read as the reverse complement.
TCCTGTTACCAAAAGTAACACTGTCTCATAGTAAATTACCAAACAAAATTTGGCCGCGCTACAAAAATTGGATCGCGATTTATAAGCATTTTAAAATTTTCGACCCTCAGCATGGGGGGGTCTCCTTTCACCAAAAATTAAAACTGTCTCATAATAAATTACCAAACAAATTTTGGCCGCGATACGAAAATTAGACCGCGAGTTATAAGCATTTTAACTTTTTCGACCCTCACCGTAGGGGTCTCCTGTCGTCAAAAGTAACACTGTCTCATAATAAATTATCAAGCAAAATTTGGCCGAGCTACGAAAATTGATCGCGAGTTATAAACATTTTAAATTTTTCGACCCTCACTGTGGGAGGGTCTCCTGTCACCAAAAATTAACACTCTCTCATAATAAATTACCAAACAAAATTTGGCCGCGCTACGAAAATTAGATCGTGAGTTATAAGCATTTTAAAATTTTCGACCCTCACCATGCGGGGGTCTCCTTTTACCAAAAATTAACAGTCTCATAATAAATTACCAAACAAAATTTGGCCGCGATACGAAAATTAGACCGCGAGTTATAAGCATTTTAACTTTTTCGATCCTCACCATTGGGCGGGTCTCCACACACAAAAAGCTACATTATCCTACCTTGTTTTATCTTAAGACGATTCTTTTCTATACACATTCTATCAGGAATTTTTATTATTGAAACTATAGATTTATAGTAAATGAAATAGATATATAAGTTTGAGACTTGATATCCTCTACATATCTGAAAAATACCGCGTCAATGTCTGCCGAAGTCTACTGAAGGATACCATGCCGAAGTCTGCCGAAGTGAAACGACGGTAGCCGAGTGTTAGGTTTTTTCGTTATGGATGTGTTAGGATATTTCTCGTTACGGAATTTTTGTATTCGGTCGCCGCGCTCAAAGCCCGCGATAAAAGCTATGCAATAGCTTAAAAACTATCCTCAAACTGTAAGATTTAATGCCAATAACGTCTTATTGTAAATGTTACATTCACTTGACGTTAAACGTGTTACATGTGTTTGTTACGTCAAATGATTTTTAATTCGTAATTTTATTTGTATTTTTTATTAATCTTTCACTAATTTATTTGTTAATTCGTTATTTAAAATAAAAATTATGCACTTTGTATAATTTACGAGTTGTTTGGCACTTTATTTAAATTGGCCGATGGGACATTTAAGTAATACTCACAATTCAGTAATAAAAGTGAAATAACCACTCTTCTTCCCCCCAAAACCTCGGCAATGGAGATAAGATGGTGGAATGGAAAAAGTCTTTTAATGCTTTTAAGAGCTTTTACGATCACTGATGAATATCAAAGGTGTCTGATCATTGAAATAAATACCCCTCCCCCCAATACACAACCTCAGTCATGTTATTGTCTATATATACTCCCAGTTTCTTAGCGGAGATCATACCAATAGTACTTAAACCCATCAGAGCCATCGAAATCCCATTTTTCCAACACTGAATATGACGCTCAACCACTTTACATCAAATGTCATATTTATTTTGGGCAACTGTAACCTAGTTTCTTTATGGTGTCATTTCAGCCATGGTAATCGAAGAATTTTACTGTTTAAGATGCATTCCGATTCCAAAACTCTTCCATGAACAGCTTTTTTTCTATATTTGTCCCCCAACTGCGTGTTTGATTTCCAAAAGAAAGTAATTACAGGTTCAAGACCAATTTCTGATGCAGCAATCTTTGCGCAAAGTAGTCACTCGTGGCCTTCGTGATCGAAGTTTTTGTTTGAAATCATTACCAAGAGTCAAAACTTGATGAACACCTTGTTTTGATCTTTTTGATGCATTTTCAAATTCAGATAATGACATATGTTTTGCTCTCACATTCCAGATACATGTCATCCCCTCATCTAAATATTCTTTCCACTTAGGCATTTTGCAATAACTCAAAAACAACAAGTAACTGCTTCTTATACGCCCAGATATTGTTTGAGACCGCAACCACTTGCATCAGGCAGTAAATTTAACATAAATAAAACGATTTTGTGTTAAAATTTGCCACGGTTGTTTTTGGTCTATTCTTAAACTCCAAGGTTTCAATTAAGATTTTAAAGATAATTTACTTGAATATGTTGTTAAATATGTGTTGTTATTGATATATACAAGACAGATACTGAATTAATATGAATATTTAAAGTTTTATTTTAAAATTCTTACTGTGCTTAAACAAATGACACACGCATTTTTATATATGTGTTTTGTTTCATATTTATTCCACTTAAAGTGTGTTAATGAATTTACTTTGCAAGCTTTTGTAGAAACATCAAAAAGGCATTTTGCTAAGAGAAGAAAATTTGCTTCTCTTTTTTCTGACAAAGAACAAAATTACGTTATAATAAGGAACCCAAAATGTTGCATAATCTCATTATAATGTCTTACAATAATTTGCATCTACATTTAAAAGTGAAGGTGTTAACTCAAAGATCATTTCACAAAGGCTCCAAGTGTTGGAGGGCTATGTGAAGCAGGAATCAAATCCTACATATATCACCTAAACTAAGAGATAGCAAATGCGAATTAAATATACGAGACTTTTGAATATAATAACATATATTAGAAACTGAGGAAGCGAGCCCTGGTGCTCGTGAAACTTATACGTCAGCAGCGTGTTTTTATTTATTGTGAGTTAAACGTTGATTTTAAGTACCGTATTTACTCGTGTATAAGGCGCACCCCTACTTTACAAGTGAAAATGCCAATTTCTTAAAATCTCGTGTATAACGCGCACCATAAATTTGATACGTTAAAATGAAGAATGACCAAATGAATTTCAGTAAAAAAAAAGTCGAAACAAACATTACACCAGACCAGAAAAAAAGACGAAAATGCAATTTTAGACTTCGGGTTGTAATAGAATGACGGGAAATAGGAATGAGTGACGGTAAAGAGAATTGCTAATTAGCGTTTAGATAATGTCACAAGCTCTGTTGTTTAAAAGAACTGCAAGGAGTGAAATAAATTTGCAATAATACTTCAATTAAGTAACATTTTCCGAGTTTTAATATCTTCTTTGAATAATTTCTTGTTTCATATGTATATAATTCGACTGCATCCAACAGTAAAAAATTATTCCGTGTATAAGGCGCACCTAGGAGTTTTGCCCTAATTTTTTTTAAGTGCGTCTTATACACTAGAAAATACAGTATTGTAATCTTCCACACAAGGTTTTAGCTATTAACATATGAGAGATTCTTAAATTTACGTCCTCTTGTTCTTCTCTGAATTATCTGAACGAATTATCTGAAGCAGATAATTCGAATGCTTTGACTTCGGGTCACTTTATTAGTTACAGGTCAAAGACTAAAATTTTAAAGACTTATAAATAAATTCCATATTTAAATTTATAATAAGAATAAACATAATTTTTATGATGATCCTAACGAGTGATATATTACATGCGCTATGCATTAAACATAAATATTCCTTGACCAAATGAAAAAAAAAAAATAGTTTATAGATATACAACTTTAACTGTTTAAAATGTGCATTTTTATTCGATTAAATATTAATATTTCTAGTAGTTCAGGAATATTAATGTAAAATAATTAACCTAATATTATAATAATATATATAATACTTATAATATAATAATAAAATATAATGTATAATAATTATCCTAAACAACTTTTAAATGAAATTTCCGCTTTACAAATTTCGGAACTACAAACTTTTAAACTTCTAAAAATCGCACATTTTAAATTTTTGCACCGTTATGTAGACAAAAAATGCAGTTTTAAATGAAATTTTTTTATGAAATCTTTATCATAATTTGTTTTCAAATTATTCTTTTTTAAAAAGTTTTATTTATCTTTTTGTCATCAAAGCATCAATCAGAAAACTAAAAATAAGTTAAGGAATTCAATCAATAAAAAGATTCAGATGTATTTCAGATTTCCCAGTTCTCAAAGTAGATTGTGCTCAGCACAATTTACTGAAACAAGAAGCATGAAAATAGGGGAGAAAATACCCCTTATGATTTAAGCGTGCATTAAGACGGCGTTCTTGAAAATCCTCCCCCCCCCCCTAAGGGGAGCAAACAGGGACAAAAATTCTGAAACATTTTGCTGTATTTCAGCAGCCGTTTAAAGGTTGAAGTGTGAAATTTCAGAAAAATAAATTTCCTAAAAATATAATTAAACACGGATTTCAATAATTTTGGAGATTCCACCTTCTCATAAGGAGGTTAAAAAGGGTTCGAAAAAATTAGAGCATCTTACACATCTCAGCTGTCGTTTTAAGTAGGAGCTTAAAATGGCAAAAAAATATTATATTAAAAATATAAACAGCGATTCCATTTTTTTCAGCGATTTTAAAAATTCCAACGTTTGAGGAGGTTAAATTGGGGGTGGAATAATTGCAAATTATTTTTTGACCATCATGTGATACATTATCGGAACGGACTCGGGCCGCTCTTTTATATTATGAACCTTTTTTCAAGCTCCGCCCCCAATTTTTCTCCGGGGGAAGTTTTCAAAGTATTTTGAAATTGTAGCGTTTTATTATTTTAGATCGAATTTCATTACGAGGCTCTCTGATAAATATTATTTATAATATAAGAAAATTTCAAAGGCAGGGGAAGGGTCTATTCCGGGGGGGCGTGACAGTGTAACAATGGGGATAGTTTTCTAAATTTAGCCTACAACTATCATGTGATATATCACTCAAAAATTTTCTCACCACTATTTCATATTATACACCTTTTTGCACATGTCTCCTACTTTGCCCCTGCGGGTGGCACTTTTCTAAATTTAGCCAACACCCCTCATGTGATATTTTGACGTAAAAGTCCTATGACCACTTATTCATATAATGTACTTCTCGTGCAGCTCCTTCCCCATTTTGTCCTTCTAGAGGCGGGAGATGGTCATCATGTTTTCATTGATCGGTATACGTTCCGCATAAAGAGCTCAAAATCATTTGTTATTCTCGCCAGTAAATTTTTTATGTAAATTTATCCGCATTTCACGATTTAGCCAACAAAAATTTCTTTTTTTAAAAAGTCGTCATGAAAGATTAGAAGTTCTTTAAAATAATCTCGTCTCGAAGCAATTACCAAACAATCCTATGAAGAAAACCAAGTCTATTATACAAGTATTTCTTATCTAATCTTATTTAAAAATCTTTACTATTAAATTTTTTCTATAGTGTTAATCTTAGTCATAATTTCAAATGCATTTACTAATTGTTTTCATGCATGAAAACATGAAGTGAAAAGTGTACGACTAATAATTATACAAGAGTGACTAAAAAACATATTTTATTAACAAAGGAGGTGAGCTGATAAGGGGCATTTTTCGCCCTTCAGCGCCTAGACATGACGTACATTTTTTTTCATTAGTATACTTCATAACAAGTAAGAAAATAATAATATCTTGAATGAAAGTTTAATAATTGAAGAAAAAATAAAATAAGTATATATTATGTGTATTAATAAACGTAAACACTATGGTCATTAGTTTTAATCCATATAACCAATAGTAAATACAACAACGGGTGTAAAGTTAAGATGAATCGAGCTTACTAAGATTATTATTTCAATCTATAAAATATCAGGAGTAATCAATAACAAAAAAAAAATATATAATCATACAGTTTCAGACCTTTTGGACAATGTGTTTTAGATTGTTTTCCTTATTGACCTTCACCAGAATCAATAATGGACCTACTAGCGGTCGCGTCCTGTATAGTATATGAACATATTTAATATTTGTTTTTTTTTTTTTGTTTTTTTTGATTGAGCTATGTCACGTTACAGTAGTATTGTAAACCAGAAACCATAATATGAAAACAACATGCACCCAGCACTCTACGACACTTTCGTGTACTTTACACTGATAGTACCATTAAGTTATGACGTTTCAGTGTGTTTTTATCCAAATATTATAGGTTTTAGAAATTGTGCGCTGAAAAATCAAATTTTGGTTACGAGAGGTGTCCTTTATCATCCTCTGTTGAAAACTCTTGCTGCTTATTTAAGAATCTTGACATTCTATTTTCAAATTCATTTTGTGCATTAGTTCCAAATAATCCTGGTAAAATCTATCAATACTTCCAACGTCATTTAGCTTCAGTCACTCTCTGATATTATATGAATATTTTTTTATGTGTTTGTAAGTATATAGCGTTATTGTTTTTTGTGTCAACGAAGTAAGGAACGAAGTCATCCAAAGTGTAATTTGAAGTAGTGACGAATACCATATGCTTAACGAAAAGTCTTCCTTTGTATAGCCATAAGGAATGTCTGTTAAAAAAATACTTCACATTCTTCTGGATATAAATGTACGTGCTATCGAAATCAAACATCAGAGTATCATTGTTGTCATCCGAAATAAACAATTCCTGCTGAAGACCTCGTATATTTTTCAATAACTTGTATTCTGGTGATGTGTTCAATTCAACGGTGTTTTGGAGCAACGTTCTCAGTCAAAGCCTGGTTTTCATATTTTACAGAAGATACTATTTTTCTTATATTGAATAATGTAGACAGAAGACCATGATAGAGATCAGTCGTAAGTGTTACAAGAAACACTGCAAAGCAAGTACGAGATGACCTGCTTTTGTGGAACGTATTTTGGACTTTACAAGTTTAAAGGTATAGTTAAAATTAGACATAAATATACGCAGGAGAATACAATAATATATTTCGAAAAAGATTCCTGGTGTATCGAAATCGAGGCCTTCTTTTATACATATCTGATATTGTTTTAAATATTTTCATGCATCGTATTTCATACATTGATGTATTCACTCTTACAGTACTTAAATCTTGCAGAGTCAATTTACCGATCAACTAATATGCGTTTTACAGCATCGTTTTCGCGACGAAATGTAGATTTTAATATTTATAAAGGCTTGAGTTTCAATAGTTTTTGCTGAAATAACGAGGTAGTTCTTACCTTTAAATATTATACAACAAGTGTTAGACTTGGGAAAATGAGTTATTGATAAATATATATTAGGTTTCTTATTTGTGGTCTCATCGACAGTAATCGTTGAAGCATAATCTCTTATTGTTACATCAGAAGAAGAAATAGAAGAATTTTGAGGCTGGAGAGCTCAAAATACATATTATTTGCATATATAGCACTACTTAGAACCACTCTGTAAATCTCAGTTTTTCGAAAATGTAAGTATCTATAACTTTCGTGTTAGAATAGATATGAAAAGTATTTTTGCAAGACTTTACAACAATTACATTGGCATCAAAGCATTATTTATTAGTAATTTCTTTAATAAATATTTACGAAAACAATTTTAGAAAACAACACTGATGTCTGAACAACGCTAATGCTTTTTAAGTGCGGCAAAATAAGTCTGAACGCGCTCCGATTCTAGTGCATTTGATTTTCTCACATGACAAAATTTTTTCTTTAATAAGGAGAGGCGCACATTGAACCCAAATAAAAAGATCCTCATATAAAAGCTTCTAAAGAGTAGAATCTTTACTTGCCAAAATTGATTGGGTTTATCGATTGCTTCTTAATAAAAAATTAATCCAAAAACACAAAAGACGTCAAAAATGAAAAAAAAAAAAAAAAAAAAAAAAAAAGGCCAAAACACTCTATTTTTGGGTTATAATTTCCATGACTTACTATTTTATTTATCACGTAAAACTTACATTAAACAAAAACACACATCTTTTACTACACAAAACCACAGAACACTCATCTGAATTCGAAAAATTTTTTCCGGGTATATGATGGGTAAAAAATATCCCTTATCAACCCACCTCCTTTCAACCGCCGAAAAATATTTTTCAAAACTGAAGTTGTTCTTTTTTTCTTTCTTTTTTCTTTCTTCTTTTTTTTTCTTACGGAAAAAAGTATCACAAATTTCAAGTCTGAATATCATGCACATTCTTATCGTTAAATTAAAAATTATAAATCAGTCAGGTAAAAAAAGAAAAGTTAATTTCTATAAAAAGGTAGTTGAAAACAAAATTGCCCAGCTGGCACTAATAAAAATATGAATTCCCCTTACATATCTTATTCAGGTATCAAAATTTAATAAGTTTTGAAACTTTTGAATATTGGTTTTAACAAAATAATTCAATTTGTGTTATATATTTGCACCTGCTCAGGGACAAAATTACTTCAAAACTTTTTAGAATTCTGCATTGCAGTCTCTGCGAAGCAATTTACCTATATTTTGATGTCAAGTCCTTTCTTACTTTTAGTAAAGTATAAATATTCGATCACATGTCAAGATCTTTTTGAAAATCGATTGTCATTCTGTCGTCTAAATTTTAATGAAATGAAAAATAAATTTACACTTTACAGAAATTCCAATAACATGTTTGTCCTTTACAAAATGTTTAAGATTTTAACTTGATGTAACGATTTATTTTTAAAACATTAACATTTTAATTAGATATAACCCATTAATATACTGCAATTCTCAATACACGTAAAATAATTAGTGAAGTGTGACAGTTGTATTTTATGATTTCCTTGATTTTTTTCGTATGTTGAAGTAGATCATATTTAATGAATAATGTGCAGTTTTGAAGCCCTGAAGAAATTTCTTCTTTCCTATAGAAAATATCAAAGTTCAAGGTTTTGAATGCCATTTTCCATGAAAAGTGAAATACTGGTATGTTTGGTGCACAATATCTCTCGCAAGCAACAACATCCTAAAATTATTTTAGCACCAACTGTTAATATAACACTACCTGCTTATTATTTCTTTTTTCCATGGGGCATTGTTACTTTACATTGTTATGTTGCCACAAAGTATAGTCAAAATGACGGTTTTGTCCACTTTCCGCACTTAATATCTTATTCAAGCAATAGTACCCCAAACTTTTTCTTATAGAATATGAAAGTTCACTACTAGGATAAGCTGAATAATACAGCACAGCACGGAGATATTGTTGCTGTAATTAGATATAACCTGCTTAATATTCAAAATTTTAAAAATCTGCAACATTTAAACTAGCATTATTTCAAAAAAGCGCCACAGTTGCATGAAACTAAGCATACCATGAAGTAGGTGAACATATGTAGAAAAACATGGAAAAGGAAAAGAAGTGGTATTTTTTGATGTTTTAATTTAAAATTAATAATAAGTTTTTCAAATTAACAATGTCGATGATTCCATTTCTTCCCTATCAGAATGTGAAAAATCCAATTTCTCTTTCGTCTTTCTATGTTTTTCCCTATGAGAAAATGAAACATCTCTTTTTTGTTGCCCCTTCCAACAGAAAAATGGGATGTTTTATTTTCTCTTAGGGGTAAATGTGATCATGGACATTACTTTTCTTGTATTTTTTGTCATTTTTCTGTCTAAAAATATCAGGAGGCTCCACTTAAATATTTTTAAAGCGATTAAACTGAAGGTTCTAAACCGTATAAGTTTTACGGTAGTGTAAATTTCATTTTATTAACTTCTAGATTGATTAAATAATTGAAGACGTGAGTTTCAAAATTCCCTTTATCGAGAAATTCAAATTTTCGGAAATCGCGAAAAACCTTTAAAAGCGTCCATTGGTTTTCATTATAATTTTTTTAGATTGCAATGTTACATTACTTCAGATTGGTATAGACTGATAGAGAAAGCAAAAACGATAAGGTCACTTTTGAAATTCACCTCAAATTGTATTTTTACCTATGTTTTATTTTCTAAGGAAATGAAGCTGTTTCTTTTCATGATTTTATTTTTAAAAAGTGTGTTATTTTGATAAACTTTTATTTTACTTATAATGTTCGTATACATGGTTTTCTAGTTCAAAACTTGTATTCAAATTTTAACTCACTTCCAAATATCCGATAGAGGTCCAATGCGCATGCTTATTTATATAGTCACCGAAAACAAAAAAGAAAAAAAAATCTTGACATTTCCGATTTCAGACCTTTTGTTAAATATTTAAAAATATACATAAGGAATAATTCCAAAACTTTAGACATGTAAACAAAATAGCACGGGTCATATATTTTGGAGGAGATTTTTTTCCAAAACCTCATAAAGGAGCGTCAACAATTTGAAAAAGAACGAATATCTTTTGAATAACCCTGTCAAAACTAAGTAGCAAAAGCGTTCAAATTGCAGATTATGATTAAGTGGCTTATGGTAATAAACTGTGTTTTTTTTTATGCGGATAGCATAAAAAAACCTTAACTCGTAGAGAAATTAAGGTTTTTTAAAAACGGTCCCAAATTTTTCCAAGTTTTTTGCTTATAATTTGCAGGATTCTTAATAAAAACAATGTTCTTTTCAGAAATAATGAGAAACAACGTTGTACATAATACCCTGTAATAAAAATTTAAAAATATTAATAATTGTATGAAAAATGAGCAGGTTTACTAAATACGTTTTCACTGCGCATGTTTCAATTCTATAATAATTTCATTTGCATATTGTGTTAGCTAAATGTATAGAGCAACTTTTGTTAAAGTTTCAAACTCATAGCTTGAAAATTCTGAAAATTATCGTCTAAAAGATAAGATGAAAATCCGATATTCCCAAAATGAAACAAAAAAATGAGGGGTTGTATTCATTATTCCATTGATTAGCGTCTACACAGTATTGCACGTAACTACTATATTTGGATACAGCTCCTCATCTTTTTGCTTCATTTTTGGAATAACAGATTTTTATCTTCTTCTATCGACGATAACATTCAGAATTTTCAAGCTATGATTTTGAAACTTTAACAAAAGTTGCTTTATATATTTAAACTAAAATAATATGCAAATGAAATTTTTATAAAATTGAAGCATGCGCAGTGAAAATTTATTTCGTAAACCTGCTCATTTTTTGTAGTTTGAACGTTTTTACTGCATTAGTTTTGACAGGGTTATTCAAAAGATATTTGTTCTTTTTCAATTTGTTGACGCTCCCCTATTGGATTTTGAAAAAAAAATCTTCTCGAAAATATATGATCTGTACTATTTTGTTTATACATATAAAGTTTTGGAGTTATTTTTTATTTATATTTTTAGATATTTAACAAAACGTGGAAATGTCAAGATTTTTTTACGGTGATTATACAATGACAATGTAAAATTAATGCGATTTTAGTTGCGTACCTTTTATTTATTTTATATTACTACACCTTATTATGTTATGTTAAATATCTTTTAGAATTTTAAATAACTATCATTTTGTAAGTAATTGTGAGTGTTGCTTTTCATAATTTAATTTAACAAAATTTCTGTTATTTATTTTACTTATATTTTTAGCACAAGTTGTGTGTTTTGTTTTAATGTGTAAACATCATCATAAATTTAAAAACAATATTGTAAAGATTATTTTACTCTCAATGTTTACTATTAAATTTTATGTCTGACATTTATTTTTATTTCCAGTAAATTTGTGACTGACCCCTATTTTGCAGAAAAAAAGCTTCAACTTTAAACAGCTATTATTCAGTCAGTTTTAATCGCAGAGGAATAGGACTTTTATTGTCTTACTTGTTAGAGTAGTAGTAAAAATTTATTAATAATCTCTTATAACACCAAGGGACAGTATAAAAATTTAATGTTCGAATTTTTTTAATATTTTTTTTTTCTTAAATCACTTAAAAATACTTCTTTATCTTTTTAAAAACATTTTTGCAATTGAAATTATATGCCTATGATTAACTGTTTAGGAATTAGCCATTAGCACCGTTGAGAGCAGACACACAGTATATCAACGTAATTATACACCTATACGGCCAATAAACCGGATGCTTACAATTTTAAACATTTTGTCGAATATTTTAAAATATATTTGTCTGATTCTTGTCGAACTTCAGGATTATAAAGATTATGTTCGACCTCTTATTTATAAATGTCCATTTGTTAACGAGGAAAATTAAGGGGACGACAAAAAATCAAAGGAAAAAATAATGTTTGGGGTCACTCTGTACATAAAAATGCATGAAATGATTTATTGCTACATAATACATACATATAGATACCACTGACTTTTGACCAAATTTAATGCCAGTTTCAGAAAAATTGGCGAAATATAGTAGAAACAAGATATATCCCAGTCATTTTAGCAAAAATAGGAGAAAATTAGAAAAAAAACTGGATTTTTGCATAGGTGCTAGTTAGGCTATGTAGTTAAAGCATACTAAAAGTTCCCATCGATCCGATGTGAGCTTTCGCCGCTAGGGGTGGTTAAAATCGGTTTTCTGTTAATATCTCACGAACAATGGCATTTAGTAAAAAAGTTCAATTACAAAGTTGTAGATAATTTGATTTCCTATAAAAAGTGTCATTAACATTTGTTTGTCACACCAACCCTTCTCTGTCAAAAATGTAAAAAACTGAACATATCTGAAATTAAAAATATAAAAATGCAAAAAATCTGTTGCTATTTAAAAATAAAATATGTAAACAGATCTAAAACTCTTACTTTTGAATGAAGAAAATGAATATATAATATACGTTCATGCTTATTTCCACACTACCCTGGAGGTAAACCATTTAGTCTGTTTTTTAGTGTGATTTTCCCCGTAGGCATATTCCACTTATAGTGACTGGCTTAATCCAATTTCAATCGTTTGACTGCTTTAGTAGTTCTTTGCACAGCTTCAATTTCGGCACTCGATTCAGTTTCGTCATTATCTGTAATTCGTTTTTTTTCGTTGTTGTGCTGCTTTCAGTATTTTCTGTTAGCCTTTCGATATCATCACTGAATTCAGAAGTAGCGCTTCCCTCCTCTCTTGCAGTAGGCAGGATATTGTCAATATTTTCCTCGTCTTCAAATTCAATTTTACTAGCATTATGACATGAAACTCCGCAGCAATTTATGCAAATAACAGAACATTTCAATCCAATTTTTCGGCATCCACATGCTTTTCCATATCCTTTGGAGCAAGTACAAAAAATGCATTAAATAATATTTTTTGGTGCGGGCGGTAAAGTAGTTGCAATCGGAGACAAATCAGAGGCATTCTGCTAGCCCAAGCTCACAGGAAGCAGTTTATTACCCAACCAGTATTGTATTTAATGATAAACACGTAAACGGTACAATCTAGTTGCATCCTTAGTATGTGGCAAAGATGAAAGGCTTTTTTTTTACCAACATCAACTTGTTTTTTGAAATACACATATATGTGCTTGTTCACAGAAATTTTTCCTTCACCCCGTATAAAGCAAGATTTTTTTTTCTAATTCAGAAATTTCAAATTGTGATGCTTGACCACTTTTAAAAGTGCTGGTAGCTTTTATGTTACGATCTTCTTCTTTTTTAAAAAATTTGGCCAACGACATTTTACATTTCCCAAATATTGTTGATGTAGAGTCACAACCTGAGAAAGCGTGAAGGAACAATATATGATCTTTCAGAACTGCATCATTGTAGAGATTGTGCGACGAATATTGTGATGCAGTTCTTCCTCTTGCAGATTTAATGAAAATATTTCTGTCTCTGGAAGTGCTAAAGCAGTCAACATCATTGCCAACGAAAGCAGCAAGCACATCAGACTTTGCTACTTAAATAATGAAACAAACAGAAGATGATGCTGACACATTAATTGTTAACAAACAATTAATGTGTCAGCATCATCTTTTGTTTGTTTTGCTTTGAAACCATTCTCCATAAATTTCTCCCTGAGCATATATATCAGATGTGCCTTATTTTGATGATTAGATAAAAAAAAATTCTTGACTAATTGACGCATTTGTTTTTTTAAATTAATATCCGGAGTTAGGATTTTCGAATAGTGACGAGTTCTTTCGGCCATTTTGTATTATAAACTTCGCCAGAGTAACCACCGAAAACGATTATACATTTACCACTGTAATTTCTTAGGACATAAGAAATATAACTTTCTAAAGCACTTTTGTATGTTCCACCGAAGAGCCAATAACACTAGGCATAACTTATTCTCCATCGATAATGTACACAGACCCACTTTCACTTGAGTTCTCCTTGTACGCTTTTTTTTTCAAAGGTTGAATATAATAATGCTTTGGCAGTTTTTCTCATAACATTGGCATCAATTAATGTTAAAGAGTAAGGACACTGTCAATATTTAAAGTAAGTTTCCAAAGAAAGTAAGTTTCTTGTTGTTTCATACAAACGGAAATACTTTGAAACAACAACAATGAACTTTAAATTTGAGTGAGTTTTTCATCGTCGCTAGTGCTAGTACTATATCTTTATGAAAAGGTCTCAAGTCACCAGTGATTTTCTGCGAAATATTTTCAGTGGCTTTTAATCCGCCACTATATGTATCATGACGGTTTATTGTATGATCTATAATAATGCCGCCATATAATTGAAATGCACTTACCACTTTTCACTTCTTCGAACAGTATTATATCCCGCTTTTTAAAACCGTGCGCATACTGTTTCATTCATTTTTGTTTCCAGCAGTGTCATATCTTGTAAATATATATAGCAAGCCTTTGCATACGAGAAATGGCCAATGGTATGAAAAAAATATAGTATGCCCGAATCGTTTCAACATCTATTCCAATTTTTTTCGATTATAAATTTATGAAATAATGTGACAATTCAAACCAAAGTTTCGCTGTTGATCCATTTTTTTCTAATGCTTCCATTTCACATTTTAATTTTACAGCAAGAAAAATCAGTGTAACGTCGTCCAATATATTGTCATACATAGGAATGTTTTCTTTAAAATCGGTAACAAATTGTAAAAAATGCCCTTTTTTAGGTTCAGCGTGTGTGATTTTTTTTCACGATAATCTCCCCCAAAGCCAAACCCACTGAGGTGAGCTCTCTAACAGCACGTGCAAATGCGTGACCGGCTAACTTATTTTCAATGGTGTTTTTCATATATCAGGCTCAGCTGCTCTTGCAGATCAAGTCCAACTATTACGTGTATAATAAAACCAAGATAGGACATAGAGATGAAATCCTGCAAGCCTAATATAAACATTCTTGACATTTGGTGACAAATGCAAGGAGTAATAGGATATGCTTAGGCATAATAAAGACACTGCCTTGGGCAGTGTCTAATACACAAGCACACGAAAACAGCGTACAAACGATGGAGGAGAAATGGAGGAAGGATCAAACCGCGTTCGATATAATTCTATTTCCGCATTTTTTTTTCTGTAATGTTTACTTTATTTTAATTTTTGTCAGAGAAAGGTTAGTGTGACAAAATAGTGTTAATGACATTTTTTGTAGGAAATTAAATTATCTACAACTTTGCAATTGAATTTTTTATTCTATATGCCTTTTGTCTTGAGATATTCTCGAAATACCGATTTTCAAGCTTTTTAACTTCTCCTGGAGGCGAAAGTTCACATCGGATCGCTGGGGAATTTTAGTATGTTCAACTACATACCCTAACAAGCATCTGTGCAAAAATCCAGCTTTGTTCTAATTTTTTCCGCTATTTGTAAAAAAAAGGTGCTAAAATGATTGGTCTAATATAGCAAATGGAATATTAGAAATTAAAGAATATTAAATATTTTGTGAAATATGAGTAGTTATATAAAAATTTTTTATCTGTGCATCCGCGAACGTTAACAGTGATCTTTTTTCATAATTTAATAGACAAATCTATGGAGCAACACACAAATAAATCCTGTCTAATAAAGTGAAAATTCGGAGAAATATTGGTGTTAAGAGTGAGCTGATTTTTTAATTCCCTTTAAAAGCAGTTTTTTTTTAAATTCGGAAATTATTTTTAATGCCATAATATAGCAATAAAACATGTGAATTTAAACTTGAAGAAGAAAAGTATTTAATAGTTTAAATTATCCAAATATTTAAATTATCGTAAAACTTGTATTAATCTTTATTAATATTTTAGTTTTTGTAAATATTATATTAGTGTTATTTCATTACTCTTTAATAGAAGTGGACTATAAAAAAGGAAATATCTTAATTAATCGATGAATGTATAATATAAACATTTTCGAGTTAACCACAATTATGGAAAGCGTATCTTTATCTTTAGAAACCCCAGAAACCAATATATATTGGGAAATTAAGAAAAATCACATAAAAATAAATATAAAAGTCGATGTAGCTTTAAAAATATACTAGGGGATAAACCTGGACTTCCCGGGTAAAGGAATATTGGTAAAAACTATTATATATATACACTATATGGGCCTAAGGTGAGTGATCACTTGCGATTTTAGACGTTTTGCTACATATCTAGAAAAATACACAAGGAATTATTCTGTAACTCCAGGTGTGTGAACAGAATAGCACAGGTCATATATTTTTTGAAAAAAAAAAAAAAAATCCCGAAATCCCATGCGGGACTGTGAAGAAATCGAAAAAGAATGAAACTTTTTTTGATAACTCTGTCAAAACTAATGTAGAAAAAGCGTTTTAAACTGTAGATTTTTATTAAGTGGCTTATTATAATAAACTGTCTTCATTTTTAAGAGGATAGCATGTATACTCTCAGAGAAATAGAGATTTTCATAAAAAGAGTCCCAAAAGTTGCCAAGTATTTTGCATATAATTTGCAGAGTTCTCAATATAAAAAAAAATTTCTTATCAGAAAATATGATAAACAACATTTAAAAGAATATCCTGTAATCAGAATTAAAAATGATAAAAATTGCCTGGACAATGGGCAGGTATATTAAATATTTTTATTGCTCATGCGTGAATGCAATCAAAATATAATGGGAATAATGTGTTAGTTAAATGGATGGAGCATATTGTTTTGAAAGTCTCAAAACCATGGCTTGAAAATTCTGAAAATTATCGTCAATGGAATAAGCTAAAAATCCGTTGATCCCAAATTGCAGCAAAAAGATGAGGAGTTGTATCCATATAGCCATTGATTATTGTCAATATAGCATACACAATTTTTGATTACAGCCGTTCATCTTTTTTACTTCATTTTGGGAACAATAGATTCCGAGATAATTTAAGATATCTGCCTACTTTTTTTTTTTTTTTTTTTTTTTTTTTTTTTTTTTTTTTTAAGGACAGATTTGAAAAAATTTAATATTTTTTAGTTCTATTCTACACTGTAAAAAAAAAAAAATCTGCAAAGGTACTAAACCTTTTCTAGGAAATTGGGATTCCAAGAACTTTTCCTGTAACGGTAACAGCAAAAATTTAAGTTTCAGAATCGATTACATGATTTTTTCCTGTTATCGTTACATGAAAAGTTCTTGGAATCCCAGTTTCCCAGAAAATGTTTAGTACTTTCACAGATTTTTTTTTTTTTTTACAGTGTATTACAGAATGATAAGAAAAGATAAAATCCTTGCAATAATTTTTTAATATTAAAAAAATGGGGGGTTTTTTAGTGGATTTTTAGCAAAATTTCATGCTTACGCCAGACAGCGTACACTCAACTCAAATAAATATATTTCATTTTCCTTTATGCTGCACATTTCTGTTATACTTGTCTGTGCACTGAACTACACTGTAAAAAAATCTGCAAAGGTACTAAACATTTTCTAGGAAACTGGGATTCCAAGAACCTTTCCTGCAACGGAAATACCAAAAAATTAAGTTTCAGAATCGATTATATGAATTTTTCCTGTTGTCGTTACATCAAAAGTTCTTGGAATCCTAGTTTCCTAGAAAATGTTTAGTACCTTCACAGATTTATTTTTACAGTGTAGGAGTTCTACAATTTCTTGGAAAATAACCAAAAAAATTCAAAATATATAAAAAATATTTTTAAAAGTAAAAAATACCATTTTTTTTCATATTTGAATACTTATAAAAAATTTTCACATATAGCCGAGATCCTATTTCATAACATTGTGAGTGATATTGAAAACATTCTTACCAAATTTCACTGAAATATCTTTAGAACCTTTTTATGTAATGAAGCTTATCGAGCATAGAAATTACGAAAAAAATAATTTTCCAGAAATCGCATACATGTATTTTCTTGTAAAAATCTAATATATTTAATTTATATACTTAAAATGCACCACATTTATATTCTGACCCATTCTTAACTTCATATTTAACCATTTTTAACTTCTTAGTAGCTCTTTTCGTTTTCCAGGTAAGTTTTGCAGAGGACAGCGAGTGGCGTTTTGAATTTTTTATTCTCTCATCATCAATATTAAAATTGTTTGTGATCATATTTTGTTCAATTGATACTCCTAACTGTTCGAATATAGGTAAAAGTCCTAAATATCCTGAATTATAAATTAAAACAGATTTAGAATCGTAATAGATTGTCCTTTCATAAAAAATAATAAAAAAAAAAAGAAAAATTTCCGAAAATGGCCATTTTGATGTTTATTAAAATTACCATAACTCCTCTTCTAATAAATTTGAGAATAAAATTAAAACATTTTTGGAATCGTAAAAAATTGCCTTTTCATAAAAAGCAAAAACAAATTTCGAAAATGTTCACCAAAACAGCCGATTTGATGTAGGCAGATACTTTAAAGCATTTTTCAATAAATCAAATATAAAAATTTCAGTCACTTTTTACACCATATTTTAACTACATCTATTACATTACCTTTAGTTACATCTAATACATTATGATACACCACATACTTAGATGAAAATACTTTTTTTCATCAGACATAAATATAATATTTTGTAACTGTACAAACTATAATAATTTGAGGTAAATGTGATTTACAAAATATCTGTATTTATTACACATGTTTTTATGTCATATAAAATTTATAAATGTATTAAAATATACATTACTTATGGCGTAATGTAATGTATCTGTAAAATGTTCCTTTGTCGGTGTCTGAGATATAAAAAAATAAGTATATATTTCCCGGTTGTTTAAATTAAAAAAAAAAAAAAAAAAAAAAAAAAAAAAAAAAAAAAAAAATGTTATATTGTTTTGATGGAATCCGAAACACAAAAATTACAGAAAAGTTTTTCAAATGTTTAAGTTTAAAATACAGTTATGTGATGGAGAAATATTTTTACTTTTATGTAACATAAATAGCGTTTGTGTATCAGTATAATGTGGAAGAAAATGTGATACTATTTGTTAAAGCAACACTTCCGTATTAATCGTAAGTGAAAACAGATAAATATTTCGCAACTGGAATGCACGTGATAGAGATAATTAAAAAAAAAAATCGTGGTCTAAAATTATTTTACATTTTAAATTAAAAATTACAAAAAGAAAATTTAAGTTTTTCTAAAAAATTGTATGAAAATGCTTTTAGAGTTGTAAGCCTACATTCACGAAACGTATTTACTCCAAGATCGTGCTTCTGTAATGTAACAAATAACTTCTTATAAGAAAAATGACACATAATATCTATATTGTAGCTAATACATAGCTAACATTGACTAACTTTAATTACAATTACTCTTATTTAAGTCGCTTTCTTCCATTAAAAAATAAATTCCTTTTTACTTTCATTATTTTAAGCAAAACTTTGATTTTTTTGTTTACGAATTCCTCTATCTATTCTGTTTTTTATCACCATTTTCGAACTTCAAATGTCCTTATAAATTGAACTTTTCTCTTTGTCTAGCGGTCAGTCTTTCTACCCGAGTTCTAATTCTTATCAATATGGCTGGATTGTCGAGTATATATTATACATTTTTGAGGTTTAGTATAAAAGTTTTTTTTAAATTGAAAACAGCATGTATAGCAGAGAAATACATAACAGCTTTTCATTATATTATTCTCTTTGGCGAAAAATGAGCTGCGATGATTTTAATGATGCTAGCATTTTTCAACTATAATAAAAGGTAGAACAGTCAGTGAGACGTCTAGAAGTTTTGTATTGAGTTCATAGCGTATATTGTTCGATTTAAGAGATTCACACATAAATGAATTATTTTATTGGATTGAATGTGATAGTTAATGTTGGTGTGTTACAATTTAACATTGCATACATTGGTTTTCAGGTATAATTAATGTAGTTTATAAAGATGAACATTAAAATATTAGCTTTCTACAAAGTCAACTCCTTTCTAATATTTGGATGATTAAATATTAAATTAATCTATTTCTCTTTTATGAATGATTTTAAATGTTCTCACATAGCTGATTTTACTCCTTTGTCAGCTTTGCCTAAAGTTAACCCTAACTTTCTATAGACTAGAGATTGCACAGTACTATCCAGGAAAATTTTTAAAAGTCTATTACTTTTAGCTTATCTGTAATTGTTAAATAATTTACCACACCCGCTGCTGTGTTATCTACAGCCATTAAAGACCTTCTTAAATGCAAAATTTTAATACAGCGCATTAAGCCGTGAAAACCTTTCTCAGTATGAAGTCGATTATCGCTCAAATTTAAATGTTCTTATCCATCCCAAGCAAGAAAAGCACGTGAAATAACTATTGAATTGGGCAGAGAGGGATTTTAAAAGCTATTCGCACACACACTCAAGGAAACCACAAATATTTGGGCTGAATTTTGACCGCTTTTAACGGGTTTCATTGTTACATTTTTAAAGTCATGCTAAATAAAAAAAAATACACACAATTACAATAACTTGAAGTGCATCTTCGCTGTGGTACAGATTTTTGTTTAATTGTATAATATTTATTGTATTTCCTCGGTCATACGAATTCCATTGATTATATAGCAGTATTATGACAAAATTCACGCAAATTACGGAATTTGCATAGCAGTTGTCGATATAGATTTATACAGAGTTATTTGTCTTTAAACTAGTTATTAAGAAATTTCTCATTATACTAATTTTTTTTTCAATATTTTGTCTCTATTGAAGAGTTATTCACAATCGACACATGATTCAGGATTTATAGCTCTTCCAAATGATCAATTTATAATTTATCTATTTTGAAAACTGTAAAAACATATTGATATCAATTCCAAATTTTACAGAGAAAAGATACATTATTATCAACTATTTTCTGCCAAGTTTGTAAAGCATTGTTAGCTTTTTTAATCTTTTCACATATATTTTTAATTAACATTTCAAGCTTTAATATTCCCAAAGAGACTTACAATTTTTATAATTAGTGTTGAAACTTGAAATAACACAAGTTTGAAGGCAAGTTTTCTGATATACGCAGTTTACCGCTTTGATTGTAAAACAAAACGTCGAAGAGTCAAATTCCGATTTTATACTCCAATTACCCGTTTCATTTACATTACTTTTTGTTATTTAACCCTTTCCGGCACACTGTGCCCGGTCTGGGATACCTAATTTTAATTCCAAACTTGCAAGCGGCACCAGTAATATTTTACTAAAATTTTGCTTTTACAATAAAAGCTTAAATTAAGGATTTCAAAATATCTAAAACATTCATTTGTGAATTCCGGTGTCAATCGATAATTTCTCATTTTATTACAGATTTTGCCCGTGCCGGAAAGGGTTAAATATCTGCATATATAAAGTTCATGCAATCATTTTCTTTTTTTTTC
This sequence comes from Maratus speculifer, assembly GCA_964019185.1. NCBI lineage: Eukaryota > Metazoa > Arthropoda > Arachnida > Araneae > Salticidae > Maratus > Maratus speculifer. Next base: position 110,631,343 of record OZ025298.1, on the reverse strand, counting down.
AAAGTAATTTACAACAGTTAAATTTAACATAACAGCTTTAAGAAAATATTTCGAATTTATACAATTGACTGATATAATGACAAGATAAAACGTTGCTATGCTCTAAAATCTATGCTCTGCATTTTGCTACTTTTTCAACAATTTGTTCTTATTTAAATATCACCATGTGTAAGTTATTTCAAAATCGTGTAAAATGGAAGCCTTTTTACTTTTTTTTATGATTTTATCTGAAAACGTTTTAGATATGTGATTTTTTGTTAAACATTTAAACCTTGTTTGAAAAAATTAAACGAAGCTATTCTCGCTTTTTTTAAGAATTGTTAAAAAATATTCTACGACTGAAGAATTGAAAAATGCTTTATTACCCAATTATTGAAAAGAATTATGTAATTAGAGACTACAGAGGTTGCTATTTAGAGCCTAATCAGATTTTGGCTAATTAGAGAATAACCATTTATTTTTCAATCAGCTTGATATTTTTCAGGCTTATTGCAAACAGCCTTGGAGAATTAGGCTAAATTGAAATTATTTTTCTGCAACAGCTTGATTTTTATTCCAGACTCATTGCAAAGAGTATACGTATTTTTAGATCAAGTGAAAAATATTACGAATATTACCTGCTTTTTCAAACAGATTTGATTATTCCCAGTTTGTGTAAGGTAGTGAATGTTAAGCATACTATTAGCATAAAAAATACAAGAAGAAATTCAAAATGCTTATAACGTGTTGTAAAACTGTCTTATTTATAGATTTCATTAACACAAGTGGGTGCCTAAGTATAGTGAATATTTCATTTTTATTTTACTGATATTTCTTTTGGCTAATGCCATGTTCAGAAATAACAATACAATCTTCAGATGAAGCAGTTTTTTTGGTCTAGTGGCGAAGCTCGTGAGATTTTTGTAGCCTTGTCCTAAGTGAACTTAAAATCGAGTGAAGAAATATTGAAAGCTTATAGCGAAATGAGTTTGAAAATGAAGTTTTAAATTTATTTACCGACATTTTAGTATGTAATTGCATGTATTTCTAAATTTTTAAGAACAAATAGTGTAATTAATTACTTTATCCTTCGAAACAGGAAATTTTATTTTTTATAACTAGTAAAAATCGCGCAAACTGCTAAAGATATGCCTAATATGTCCCTTGAGTGTTAATAACTCATAATCATAATGAAAGTTGATTATATTATTCATTAAATTATTAATTACTTAATTCATATTTTTTTGAAATATTGTATGTATGGTATACATACAATAAATGTGTGCATTCAAAAGTAAGTATATTTTCATTTGAACAATGTATGCATCCGTTTGAAAAAGTAGTTGAATAAAGATTGCTTCTTATATATATAAAATATTTGTACTACGATAATTGATGTGGAATATCGAGACCTAATTTCTTATGTGTCTTTATACTCAATTACAGAACCGTAGTTGCTATATAAAAAAAAATTGGAGATAATGATGAAGTTTCGAAGACCTATTTTTAAAGGATTTTTAAAAAGAGGGGAAGCGGAAGGCTGGTATGGGACTAAATTTGTGACGGTAAATAAGATCTGGATACATCACTATCATCCTGACTCAAAATAAATGTAGCTATGTATTTTCCACTGTCACAAATCTTGCCCATTAAGTTCCAAACAAGTGTTTGACTCCACCCCAATCTTTAACCTCTCTATTAAAAATATATTAATAGCATCTAATGCTCTGAAACTGATAATATAGGCACCTAAGACATTAGGCTTCGACATACTACATAAAACATCGTTGTACAAATATTTTATACATATACTAGAGACAATAATTATTGAATAATCCTATTTATTAATATGTATTCATGCACATTTCCATGCATTAATGTATGCACTACTCACAGTATGCTTGCATTCATGTTTCTATCATATAAATTTTATTGTGTATGTATTCAAAATTCATTATATATTTAATGTCATCAAATGGAAACTTTCTGACTACTCATAATATGTATGCATATATATACGTATTATAAATTTTATTATGTATGTGTTTAAATTTTAATATTTATTTAATATCATCAAAAAGAAACTTTCTAAGCATTTTCAACCTATTTCCCTGAAAATTTTATTCTTTGTTATTGCCATTAAAGCTCTGAATGACATACAAATATATCGAAATTACCCATGCTCATTAGTTTTACCATATTACCTTGCATTCGATTAATGACAATTTTTTTGCTGATAAATATTCAATGTAAAATAGTTAATAGAACTAAACAGCGTTTTATGTTTAGTTAAATTAAATTAAATTAATTAATTAATCAATTGTTATTTATTTATTCTTATCTTTCATGATACCAGTTTTACAATTTTCTGAAATTACTAGGATATATTATGTCTAAAAATCTGAAATATATTAAAAAAATTAATGTATGCTATTCTTTAATTTTTTAATCAAGATTTCTTATGAATTTAATACATAAAGCTTGTAAATAGTGATTAAATGGTTTTAAAAAAACTATCATTTAACTGATTTTTTAAAAGACGAAATGCAAATAAACTCACATGAGTATACATAAGGAAATGGCGAAATTACAAAGAAAAGAATGATAAGCTAATAATTGTTTTCTTTTCTAGTGTATTTTCCAACAAATGGCATAAATATCCCATTTTAACAAATTATCAAAAGAATTAATGATATCTTAATTTAATGCTGCGACTATACAATATATTAAAAGGTTAATAACAAATCAAACATATTATATGTTTTCTAAATATGCATTATTATTTTTGAAAACTGCTAATTCTAAAAATTACAGATTACTTCTTCAACAATTTCGTTTATTTTTAAAAATATGATTCAAATGGTGTACTCACTGCGCCTCAAAGTTCAACTAAAAGTACATTTTGCGAAAACAAAACAGCATATTTAAGTAAAAATTGAAAAAAAATCCCACTTTAAAAAAATAGAAAGAATCCTGGAGACTTATTCCATGCACAGATTTATCAAATATATAATGATATATTTTTCTATTTGATATATGTGAATGATAAAAGATTTGTACTAAACTGTTCTAACACAGACAATCTATTTATCAAATGAAAAAAAAACCATAGCATTATTTAGCATATAAAAGCTAAGTAAATATGAGAAAAAGCCATTTAAAGCTTGAATTTGTGTGGTTAATTGAGGATAGTATATTTACAAAGTCTACAATATCTCGCAATATAACTGCCGTATGAGTAAAAATTATATATCAAAATATTTAAAATTAAATAAGCTTACATCAATTTAAAAAATCAATTTTTTGACCGACTTTGAAGTAAACTGTTCCCTTAATTAACATTCCTTTACGCGGAATCTTATGTACATCAAATAAGCTTATTTAAGATTTACTATATTAGTCTTTTCAAATTTAACTGAGTCGCGATTGCAGTTAGATTTTTATTAAGTGTGTATGCATAAAAACATAGTATGGTGAGATGCGTAGGGCTAGCTCGAATAAAATATAAAAGTCTAAAACAATCATGTTATAATTACCCTATTTCACTCCATCTCTACCGAGAAAAAAGTAGTTTACTTTTTTTTCTTTTGTTTTCTAAAGGAAGAATGTAATATTAAATTTCAGATCTGCATTTTAAATATCGTGCACGTTCAAATCATAAAATTAAAATATGAAAATTCGTTCTTCGAGAAATGGCAGTTCCTTTCAATTAAAATGTATTTGAAATCAAATTTGCTTAGCAGTCACTAATAAAAACACAAACTCCCGTGACGTATCTTGAATATCGGTTTTCTCAAATAACCCAACTGATATAATAAATTTTCAATGCTGAGGCTTGCTTAAAAATTGCTTCAAAACTTTTTCAGATTCTTTAAAAGAGTCCATGCGAAATAATTTACCTATATTTTAATGTCAAGTCCCTTCTTACTTTTAATAAAGTATAAATATTCGAACAGATGTCAGGATCTTTTTGAAAATCGATCATCATGTTGTCATGTAAATTCTATTGAAACAAAAATTTACATTTTAGAATATTTTGAATAATATGTTTTTATTTTAACAAATGTTTAAGATTTTAACTTTATATAAAGAGTTTGCGTAGATTATTTAAAATCATTTTTAAGTAGATATAACATCATTAATAATGCTTCAAAATGCCTCAAATGGCAAATTTCCTTTTTCCAATAATTTGCATTCCAAATTTGCTAAACGTATTATTGACATTTTATAAATAAATGATTTTATGTACTTCTTTTCGCTAAATTAAGAAAGGTCTACTTTAAAATATTATTTCATTATTAATAATTTACAAATATTTTTGACTCGATTAGCTGTCTAAATATATTCATGTTGCATTGATAATTTAATTAAAAAGAACAACATTACTTTTACCTAACTTTTCCGGTGAATTTTTTAAAAATTCGATGTTTGCAAACATTTTGAAAATTTAATTAAATAAATTACTGAAAGACTTTAAATATTTTTATTGAGAAAATCGCTTTATGAATAACTGATTTACCGCTTCAAAATAGAAATTTTAACGGGGTATTTTGCATGATTAATTAAAACAAATTACGATGCATACAGCTTAACTGATATTTGGCGTTTTAGATATAAAAACAATTTTTTATTTATTGCATTTTCATTAAATTTTTAAACTATTCAGTCATTAGGCAGCAGCGTAAAATAAATATTTTCTTTCAATTTTTATGTTTTGTGTTTTCAGAAATAAAATTAAAATCGATAAATACATACATTATCATTACAATGCATCTATTTATAAACGAAAAAATAGTTTTCGCAATTAAATTATGTATTATACTTTCTCTACAGCAATTATAAAAATTCATTACGATAAAAATGCATGTACATTTTTTTCCCTAGTAACAATCCATTACGATAAAAATGTATGTATATTTCTTTCCCTTAAAAAAAAAAAAAAAAAAAAAAAAAAAAAAAACCGGATTTCCGTCCCGGTTATTCCGAGTTTCGACATTTACCACGTGATATACAGGCTATAGATTAAAAAAATTATTATTTAAAAGACTAATAATTTTTTTTACTTATAATTTATTTTTTATATTACCTACTACCGACATAAAAACGTGTATATACACACACACACATATACATATATGTTACCGTGAAAGACCGAAATTGGAGAATGTCGGCTTTCACCGGTGAATGCCAACAAACACCAAATACATTGGTGAAAGATCGGATATTTCATTACATTCTTGTACATTAGAGTGGATCGATTGTCTATGGTGAAAAAAAATTACGATTCATCAAAACCTACCTATGCGGAAAAGATGTTCGTCTGTATGGATATTAAGGGAAAAATAATTTTAAAAAATTAATATCAAAATTTAATGCTGCCACAAAAGGGTTGAATTTTCGAAATTTTTTTTAAAAAGACCGAAACTTGGTTAGATGATTTTTGTCCAAAAGTAATTATTCTAATATTTTTTAAATCGAACAATACGGAAAAAAATGGAATATCGTATGGAGGTCAAGTAAAAAAAATAATAATAATAACAAATTCGAAATTTAATACTGCCACAAAAATGTTGAAAATTCGATAAAATTTGGAAAAAATGGAAAAAGATCTAATTTTGGTTAAGTTTTTTTGACGCAAAATAATCATTTTAATATCTAAACCTACTTTCGCTTAAGAGATTATATTGCATAGAGATTAAGTGAAAAAAACAATTTTTCGAAATTTAATACTGCTGCAAGTCGTTTAAAATTTTGAAAAACTGGCAAACAAAATAAGATATTGAAAGCTATTACAGTCTTGTGGACGATTTCCAAAAACACTGTCTATTTTTTTCAGTTCAATAGATTTGAACATGAGTATTAATATTGGGTGTAAACTAAACCGACGTAGTGCTAACAAACTCACTTTTCTGCGTCATCAGCTATCATTGAAAAGCCAAAATGCTGACGAGCTAGGTGTCACACCACCTGTAGTTGCAAAAATTGGCATCAGCCAGAATATTGGATAGTTCGGGCATTTCCGACCAAGCAGGTGCTGCCATCGTGTCAGGTGCACTGCAAGATGTGGGCATTATGTCGCAAAACTATGAATCGAATGCTATAGACAGAAAAACATTCGGCATGACAAAACAAACCAAAGACCGCTCTATCGTTTTAGACATTCGCTTTAGTCATTTGTAAAAGATTATGATCATGATAATTTTCTTTAAATTTTGATGGGTGTAAAGAGAAAACTACATCACTAGAAGACAACAAAAGAAAAAGCATAATATAGGCAGACTTGAGCTTCAAAAAAGAACTTGGTTCAGAATACATCGGCCACATTTATATAAATTCTGGGAGAGTGCCAAACAATTTGAAAACACGACGTACATTTTTTGTCATGTGTTAACAATTATATACATGTAACAAAGTTGGTTGCGATCGGTTGTGACGGAATATCTGTTAACATAGATATTAAAGGATGTGTTACTCGAAATGTGGAGCTGATCTTGAAGCGTCCGCTACAAAGATTTTTGTGCTAGTTACACACCAATGAGGTTCCACTAAATATCTTTTCGCAGCGTGGATGGAACCGCGGCTGGGCACAAATGTTTCACTGGTGAAATTAAAAAAATTGCTGCATGTGAGAAGTTTTTTGTATTTTCATTAATGTCAGTAGATGAATTCTAAAAGCGCGCAAGTGAAATCAAACGGTCTTCTGTAATCCTAATCATTACATTAAATAATATCTATATTTTCCATTTACCAGCTTTTGACTTTTTGCGACAGATTACATAGATTTAATTAAATAGGAAAATGTGTAGAGCTTCCACTAACTGAGGGATTTGGTAACGACATGATTTCAGAAACAATAGTAAATCCAGCTATCATTCCAGTTGCAATAACATCTATTATCAATAATATCTATTCACGCAACGCTCATTCTACAAAACTAATAATCAAAATAGTCACAGAAGCAGTTTGTGTTCTGTATGGAGCATATATAAGAGACGAAAATTGAATTGAATTACAAGATTTCATGCCGATTTTCAATACCAAAAAATCATTATCGCCTATTGAAATGTTGACGATTTTTCTTGATTTAATAATAAAGAAACTGTTAAATAAGAAACTAAAGTTTTAATCTTGTAATGAAATAAATATCCCCTCATTGCAATAAATATTAAAAATTCTAAAATTCATATTTTATTTTAAAAAACATTAATTTTTTACATTAAAAACGTTGAAATACATAAATTTGAGCCATATTGCGGGAGATTTAAATTTTGAAATTATTTTTTTTAATTATTATTCTCATACTCAGCATATAATATAACATATTTTACGCATAGGGAGGTTTTGGATAGTTTTTTAAACTATTATTTTGATTCAAAAGTCAACTATCCAAAATTGGGTCTTTTTTCACTTTTTTTCGAAATTCAACCTCATTGTGGCAATAGTAAAATTTAAAATTAATTTTTTTAATTATTTTTCCTTTAATCTCCATCCAAGAGAACATCTTTTCCGCATAGGTTTTTTTAACACTGTGAAAAAAAATCGATCCACCCTATTGTACATTCGGTCCCTCACCGGTGTATGTCGACAATCACAGATGTGCTCTGGTGGAGAGGCACTTGAATCTCTTTCTCCGATTTGAATCCACAAAATTTAGTAAAGTTTTTATTACTATTATTTTATTTTCTCATTTAGAACGTACTTTATAATTAAGTAAGTTTTTAACTTCAATTATTTTCTTTTCTCTTTTTGAATGCACTGTGTGTTTTAAGTTCTTAGTCATTCCTCTCAGAAAGAGAGGCAAAAAATTATCGCGACTGAATTACGGAGGAAAAAAATATATATATAAGTCTCAGGCATGTTCAACATTCACCAATAGTGCATGGTGAATATCGACATTTACTGCTGTATGTCAGAAATAAAGGTATTTAGCAAATATTTCGGACATACACCAAGTGACTATGTGAATGTTGTCACTCACCGTTGAAAATCGACATTCTCCAGATTTCGGTGTTTCACCGTAACGTATATATATGTATATATGATACGACGACGAGACGATATTCCATGCAATGTACAAGCTCCAGTGGAATACCATGTTATTTGCAGAACATTCTACTATTCACTAAGAATCAACATCGGGACGAGCTGAACAGTCGCTCCGGCAGTTTGACAAGCAGTGGATTAGTTTATTTGGGTATTTCCCCGTAAGAAAGTTCAATCAATCAGTCTTTAAATTCATTTTATTAGAACTCATAAAATAAGTTAAGTTCTTCCCCGCAGTCACCTTAGCACACATCGAGCACTACAACCTTCGTTATCCAGTCTACATCATCAGATATTCTAATTTAGCGGGGAAATGAAATGGGCATCTTAATATTTTAAAAGTTAGTCGCATTCTCAGCTCCGAAAAGCCCAAAATGAGAATCCAACACCTGGACGAAAAACTAGCCCCTTCTCACTCCGCGTCAATCATTTTAAAAATCCAATTAGGATTAACTTCGAGGCCACACGACATAAATCATCACCTGTGATTGTTCTACGAGGCGTGGCCTTCCGGTAGGAATTCATTCTTGTCTTGCAAATAGACTAGCCTGCTAACATCCGCGCATTAACACAGATCACGTGATGTTAAATAAAAAATAAAATTAAAATCACGGGAATATTCTGAAAAGGAAAAAGGTTATGAAATACATTCCCGCCTTTTTTGAGAAACAAGCAATAAATTATTAATAAGTGAAATAAAATAAGAAAATTAATTTTAGCTGTTAAAAGATTAATACATTACGAAACTAAGATTAAAATATGTTCCACAATTTTATAATTAAAAGCTCAGAGGGAACAAAATAGTGCAATTTTTTTTATTTTATTACATATATAATATATCAATTAATTACTCCAATAAATCTTTGAAATACATTAAACTCAGAGATTTAATATTAGCAGAATGGAGTTGTGAAGAAAGAGGTGGGGACATATAGTGTACTGTCTATCAGTTGCCAGTGTAGCAACTGAGGAGGGTGTTACATGAGGATAGCTGTTTGTTTTAATCGGATGAACGGTTTCTGATTACCGCCGGGAAAAACTTCCACCAATAAACTTGATTAGAAATGTTCGTCATTTTAAAGTCTTATTGGTGGGCAAATTCTATATGGTTAAAAAAAAAATGTTGCAAAAATATTACCACCGAAGTTAACTCTTACCAGTAAAAATGAAATGAGTTTTTGACATTATTTTTTTTATTGAATATTTCCATTAATGAAGAATTTTCTGCATAAATTTACTGGTGGAAGTTTGCCGCGTGGGTAATCAACCTCCGCAAACAGTTGAATCTTCAAAATTTTAAGGATATGTTAGTTCATTTTATTCAATAGTCCCGTGTTTAGTAACATGCCAGTGGTTAAAGGCCTGATTTATCGCTGTGATAGGAACTTTTGTAAAATTTTCTTGATTTTTCATAGTTCTCTTGTAGATTGATGGTTCAAACAGCGACAGGATCTTCGCATGTTGCAAAATTGGTTGATCGCAAGCAACTAATGGATAACAGAATAATAAAAAAGTATTAATTTAAAAAGTGTCATGATCGAGATTAACTTTTTTTTGTTCGATTAATTGAATGAAGAAGAAATTTAAGATGAAAATTAAAGCAAGTGTAATATTGAACTAATAATATTGAAGTATTTTCCTGTATCACTATTTCTTGAAATATCAGATGTAGGAGATAGGAAAAGGATTTGGGATTGGCACCTTTAACAAGTTATCATGCCGCTTGTGATAAATTGAATCAGTCTCCAAGAAAACAAATATAAAACAAATAGTAAAGTTTTTGAGATTACATCTACTATATTATGATACACCACATATTTAATTAAAATACATTTCCTTATCATTTGTAGATAGTAAAAAAAGAATAATATTTCGAGGTAAATGGGATTAACAAAGTTCTTCTGTGTATTGTACATACTATTATGACATGAAAACTTTATAAAGTGTACTCAAGTATGCATTACGAATGGTGCATTAATGTAATATATTTATAAAATGTTGATTTGTCGGTGTCTGGTACATAAAAAATAAGAATATGTTTTTCGATTGTTTGGAATTAAAAATAAAAATTAAACAGTAATTTGAAATACACTATATTGCCATTGATTATGAGACACTTGCGATTTTAGACATTTTACTAAATATCTAGAAAAATACATGAGGAATCATCTCGAAACTCATAGTGTATAAATATAATAGTATACGTCATACATCTCCGTGAAGATTTTTTCCCGAAACTCCAAAGGGGACCGTCAACAAATTAAAAAAGAATGAATATCTTTTGAATAACCCTGTCAAAACTAATGTAGCAAAAGCGCTCAAACTCTAGATTGTGATTGAATGCCTTATTGTAAAAAGCCTTGTTCATTTTTATGCAAATAGCATGCATACTCGCAGAGTAATTAAGGTTTTTATAAAAATGATCCCAAATTTTTCCAAGTTTTTTCCTTATAATTTTCAGAGTTTTTAATATAAAATATTATTTTTTTCAGAAAATATGACAAACAACATTGCACACAGTACCCTGTAATCATAATTAAAAAATAATGAAAATTGTATAAAAAATGAGTTGGTTTACTAAATAATTTGTTACTGCTCATGCGTCAACGATATCAAAATTTCATTTGCATATTATGTTAGCTAAATGTATAGAGCAACTTTTGTGAAAGTCACAAAATCATAACTTGAAAATTCTGACAATAATCGTCAATTGAATAAGTCGAAAATCCGTTATTCTCAAAATGAAGCAAAAGCAAGAGGGGTTGTATCCATATATTCCTTGATTAGTGTCAATATAGAATACACAATATGGCATGTACTACTGCATTTGGATAAAATCCCTCATTTTTTTGCTTCATTTTGGAAACAAAGGATTTTCTCCTTTTTCTATAGACGATTACTTTCAGAATTTTCAAGCTATGATTTTGAGACTTTTACAAACGTTGCTCTATACATTTAGCTAACATAATATGCAAATGAAATTTTGATATCTTTGACGCATGCGCAGAAAAAAATTATATAGTAAACCTACTCATTTTTCATACAATTTTTATTATTTTTTAATTCTGATTACAGGGTACTGTGTGCAATGCTGTTTGTCATATTTTCTGAAAAAAATATTATTTTATATTAAGAACTCTGAAAATTATAATGGAAAAACTTGGAAAAATTTGGGACCATTTTTATAAAAACCTTAATTACTCTGCGAGTGTGCATGCTATTTGCATAAAAATGAATACAGTGTATTACAATAAGGCATTCAATCATAATCTAGAGTTTGAGCGCTTTTGCTACATTAGTTTTGACAGGGTTATTCAAAAGATATTCATTCTTTTTTAATTTGTTGACGGTCCCCTATGGCGTTTCGGTAAAAAATCTTCACGGAGATGTATGACGTATACTATTATATTCATACACTAAGAGTTTCGAGATGATTTCTCATGTATTTTTCTAGATATTTAGCAAAATGTCAAAAATCGCAAGTGTCCCATAATCAATGGCAATATAGTGTATATAGGCCATTTTCCTTTTAAATAACATAAGCACGTGTAACTGATAGTAAAATGGGAGAAAGTATGATGCTACTTTATTTTTTCTCACTCTTTGCTTAGATGTATTTTTCATTAATATTTATTCCCATATACCTAAGAACGAACGTTTTTAACATTTATTAAATATAAATCTCATCCCATATTTAAGCGAAGAGTATAGTTTATCTGCCAAAGTTTGATTAAATTATTTTTTTGAATTTTTTTTTCATAAAGTTTAAAATGCTTTACAAGCAAAATTTATTTTATTGCATTATAATGGATTTTTATAAATGTCTCAGTTACAAGTTCAAATCTTCAAAAAACAAAACTTTTGTCATACTGATACTTTACAGCAAAATGTTTATGAATAAGTTAATACTTCTTAGGTGCTTGGTAATTATAGAAATACGTCATTCAGCCCGTTCGCCCGTCTGTCCGTATGTCCATCTGTCCGTCTGTTCATATGTCCGTATGTCCATCTGTTTTTCTGTCTCTCCGTCTGTCCATATGCCCATCTGTCTTCCTGTCTGTCTGTCCTTCCGCATATAACAACGCGAAAACTACTAACCGAATCGTTAGAAATTCAAAATATATAATTATTAAATAATATTATCGAGTCACTTAAAATCTTATGAAAATGGGAGGCAGAATTGAATTACAGGGACAATCAAAATTATTTCATTACATCAAGGCTAATGGGCAAAAATAGGTTTAAGTGATTTTAATGATGTTACACTCTTCCAAACATAATAAAATTTATATGCATCTATGAAGCATAGTAAAATACATTCTGTACAATCTATGGTGCAAAGAATATATTGTATTAACTTACAGGATCACACAAAAGTATTGCATTACATAATGGTGTAGAAGGAAACATTGTTTGGGGCGCATTTTAATTATATTAAACTATTTCACATTTTCTGAAATTGACATATGTTGCTGAAGTTAGATTTCTTCCTGCATAATAGATAGCAGATAGTATTTAATGAGACGCACTAAAGATATTGGAGACTTGTACTGTATCCGACTTAACCTAATATTTTATAAGATTCATTATAATACAAATGCAACTTATTTGCTACGTTTGATGTGCAATTTTTGACTTGATTTTTAGCGTCCTAAGGTCAACAGGATCGGGTGCCAAAACAAGTCTGAGAAGCATCTAACTTAACTTTTTTTTTAAAGCATTTATCATACAGATTTATTTTCAGACGGATAGCATGTGTTTGTGTGTCTGCGATGACTAGCGAAAACTACGGCACGTACGAGGCTAAATTTTTTTGTAAAGTTAGTCCAACATCTCTCCTCATGTACCTGAAGATCAGAATTTTAATTTTTTGATTAGTTTACGAATTATGAATTACGGAGCACACCTCACTCTCATCAAAAAATCAATTCTTTGATGTTCGAAAAAATTGAAATTCCGCAAAAGATATTTTGAGTTCTAACGAATTTAAATTACCCCACTTTTTTAATAAATTTGAATTTTGAAATTCTTAAAAATTATAAGAAGTTTTATCGTGTGATTTTGTTTACGAATAATATGGTTAACCGTCATAAAATATTTAAAATTTTAACTCAATAAATAAAAATTTTAAAATGTGTCCCAGTCTTCCTGAATGAAATATTAAATAGGGAATTTTGTTACATTCTTTTGCTAAACTATATATTTCCTTTAACTATTAAAACAATAGTTATACGAAATATTCTGTTATTTAACGATTATCCTGCTGTTTTTCAAAGAGAAAAAAAAAAGGAAAAAGTATCAGTTTTTGTGAAAAAAATTTATTTGCCGTAAAAATCTTAATAATTCAATTAAAAAAAAAACTAACACAAAATTAAAAAGCTAATAAATACGCAATTTTACCTTTTCGTATTTATTTATTTTGATTTATTAGACACTGCATTTTCTTGAAATCGAATTAGAATTACTGATAATGGAAATACATATCTCATCTACTCAGATGGGGCAATCCCAAAACCTGCTTTATCTCATGCATGTTAATACTTCAAAATTCGCTACCACAATGCTAAAATTAAACGAAAATCTATGCCCATCGTAAGGATTCTTAAGGTATAAATAAATCTGAAGTTTGATGAAAATTCGTGCATTAGTCCTTGAGATAGAAGCATTGCGAGAATAGGTAGACATTCAGTATAACAGTTCCACCTGTTAGGCGATTAACACCAAAACATGAACAGAACGAGTTCATATCAAGGATTTACTGAATCTGAAATTTGACGAAAATCCTTGTATTAATTCTTTGATTAGAGCTATTGAAAAATACATCATAGCAGCGCCAACTTTTGCGCGATTTACACCAAAATCTAAAATCAGCATCAATCTAGCTCAAGGAGCACCTGAATATAGTTTTTTTTATTAAATTCCGTGCATTAGTTCTTGAGTTAGAGCTACTGAAAAAGTCGTGAAAAGGTACCATAAAAAGTACCTGCTGAGCAATTTACACCAAAATACAAACAGTATCAATGCATGTAAATGGCTAACTGAATCTGAATTTTGATGGAAATCAGTGCATTAGTTATTGAGATATAGCTGTTGTTTAAATCGTAAAAATTTCAGTATAGCAACGTTACCAGTTGAGTGATTTACACAAAAAACTAATCAGAATCAATACATATGAGGGCTTACTTGAATAAATTTTTTTATTAACCTGTATGTATTAGTTCGTGAGTTAGAGTGCCTAGAAAATTTATGTCACATATAGACAGATGGAGAGAATTAGAGACTCACAGACAAACATCGAATAAAAACTTGTTTTTTGGAATCTCTTACCCTTAAAACGGGTAAATCCATCAAAAATCAAATTCAAAAAAATTCACTAATCGATTACTTTTTTCTTGTAAAAATGGAAGAACTTAAAAATCAAAAGTGTGAAAAAGTCGTTCAGTGCAAAATCATCATTCATATGTTTATAGGCGTTTTATTCAATGAAAATCTCCCAAGGCTTTAAACAGTCATAGTTATCAATTCTTCTCATAATTTAATAAAAAAAGTTTCACATTAAAAATAAAAACAAAAATCCTTTTATTATTTTTCTTTGCTTTTTTTTAGCTCTTTCTTGTATGTGTGCGTACTATTGCTTCTCAAAGTAAACTAATGTATACATTGCTAAATGTGATAAAATTATTTTTCTCAAAGGTTGCTTAAATTGAAGGAAAATACGAAGATGCATAATTTTTCATTTCATTGATGTATTATAAAGTACATACAGAAGCGTGTTGTTAAGCAGAAATGCTAAGATCCTAAAAAGAAAATGATTACGTCATTTATTTATCAATCATCGATAGTTCTCACCTAAAAATTATTCGATTGCTAATACAAGTTATCGTAAAATATTTAGTATCATAAAACTGTTCCAATCTTGCAATTTCCAATGAATTATAAATATACATACGTTCAATAATTTCAGAGAATTTATTTTTTTTTAGAAAAGTACTAAAAATGTATTGGAAATAATATATGTATGCATATGTATATGTCTTTACAATTAAGATTTTGAAAAAATGAAATTTAAATTTCACTTTTCAATGAAAGTTTTCATTTAAAACAGCCATAAAAATACATGAAAGGGGATAGAAATTTTTTAGTCAATGAGCAACTTCGAAACAACTTGTTTCACCGAGATTAAAAGAGTTTTTTAAGAAACTTCAAAATAAAGTGAATACTATCACAAGACTTTTAATCAAAGTTTCAACCAATCTCCGAGTAAATGCTTCATAAGATAAATCAAAGACAGAAAAAATTCAAAAAGCGATTTAATTTTTCTTAAATTTAAAGACACATTTTTAAGAAAATAAACTATACATCAAAATTTTTGACAACAGAAATATTTTTTTTTAAGATTCATTTAAAAATAAATCGGAATGTTTTATTCTTGTTAACTTTTTTAAAAAGTAACTTTAAATTATAGGTTTGCTTTAATGAATGAAAATCGTCAAAGTATCAGTGAAAGACTCGAACGTTTTGAATTTCTTCTGCTGCGGTTAGACACTTATTTCCACAAAGTGATTGAGCCGAAAGTTATCTTGGCTATATTTTCCGACTACACTGCCATGCTAAATGTAATGCTAAAATTATTAATGATATTGCTATATAATAATAAATAAAGATAATAGTAATAAATAATGCTAAAAGTAAATGGTGCTAAAGTTCTACTTTTTTCTACGCAAATAAGAGAGTCACCCCAGACACTAATCGTTACTTGAAATCAAATAATGATCCAGCTACCGGGATGTCTGATTATAAATACCTAGGCGTTCACCGGCTTTCTAAATTAACATGGGTAAAACATATCTCTGAAAACCTGAGACGTGTAAAATGCATTGTGTGTTTTATTCATCCCGTGTTGGCTTGGAAAACACAACTTCAATCGTCAATCAAAAATAAATTGCTATTACACAAATTTCTGATTCGGCCGATCATATTTTTTGGCTAGTGATATACGGTAGAGCGACTAAAACCCATCTTGAAAAAATCCGAATGATCCAAAATAAACTGTTACATTGTAAATGTAGAATTACTTTGACCCGTTTGCAATGAGTCATTCATCAATGCCTAATTAGACCTATTTTTGGAGTAATTAAAAATCTTGTGATAGAGTTACACAGTCCTTATTGAGGAATACTGCGTTAAATTGTATGTGCCATTATGATGCAAGGGTGAATAAGGAAGAGAAACATCACTTGGCTTTTTTAGCTCGGAATAATAATTTTATATCATGTTCAAAAACTATCAAAAGAAATTTTTCTAGAGTAACCTAAACGTACAATCCACTTCAAAATGAATATTTGCATAGATTGAAAGTTATTTTCGTTTGGAATTGGAGTTTTCTCTGACATCTGGCAGCCTGATGTAAAATTTTCTTATAGTCGCGAATGGAAAATTTTCACTGCAAGTTTAAATTGTTATTAATTTTATTTAAACTGTTTAATTTAATTTTTATAATGAATCTACTGTTATTTTTCCGTTTTCCATAGTCTGCAACTTTTTCATATTTTCTTTCGATCGCATCAGCATGCCAGTTCTAATTCAGTTGTTAAATTAGGTACCGCCTAATATCAAATTTCATTGACAGATTTGCCATTTTCTTTTCATAAAATCCCGAACGAAATTTGTATAAGTGAACACATCTAGCGGAAAAGAAAAATATGTGGAATTCCTTGTTATCCTATGGGAATATTCATATCCTTTTATGTTAACTCAAATTTGGAAACTTCAGCAGTTTTTCTTTTTAAAGCACGTAGACAGGTTTTATCCCTTTTAGTTTTTTATGCTTTTCTAAACTTAAATTATTTTAAAAATAATTATGAGTGGATTAAAATTTTATAGAAATTTCAACACATTCCAAAAAGTATTATATGTACTTGTAAGAATTGAGTGCTTACAGAGAGATGAAAAACCCTACTATATACGTGCGGAAAAGAAATACTATTTAAATTTCCAAATTTAAATGATCAAGAAGGATAGGTATTTTTTTATCCACAGGATAACATGGGATTCCAGTTTTTTCTTCTTCACCTGATAATCCTACTTAAAACCTTGTTTTTTTTTCCATATGATACCTGAAATAGGCTTTTTTTGAAGGGGAGAAGTAACGTATTTACGTTTCTCACCCTCATACCTATTTTTGGAGGTTATAAAAATTATTGATTATACTGTTATTACTTCTTACTGTAGTTGCAGGGTTTCGGTCTCAAGTACTGTGTAATTTCATATTTAATCTTCATATGACTGCCTCCTTTCATCTAAGGTTGACAGTGTGTCCACGTTCCTGTAGTGCAGGGATCTGAACAACAAAACATTCTTGAGTTGAAAGTTCCGAGCTGTTTCAAGAGCCAACGTAGGGTGTTATACCCCCAGTATTGGTTACATAAATTAAATTTTCATTTATGTAAGATTTAATTTTATTTCTAAACTTTTTTTGGTATTTAACTTTTCGTATATTGGTATGTATCAAAATGCTTTATTATCATTTCTGATGGGCGTGTTATAACGCAGCAAATAGCCTTTTTAAGCCCTCGGGGATGAGCGACACGCATATGTGCCGCAAAAAGGCTTAAGAATCCTTGTTTATACACAGCATTAAAATTGTTCTGCAAAATTTGGCTTATTTAATCGGAATATTTTCGCGATTCAGTAAGTCACAAATTTCTGTTTTTAATAACCGGTGACAAACCCTTAAAAATTTCGTATCGCACTCCAGTCGCGAAGGAGTTAAAGGCTGAACAGGGCCCAAACTCACCCTAAAAACTTTCGAATGGTGAAGGCCAACAGGCCTGTTCAATCAAAATCCATAGTGAGAAATGTTGCACCTTTGATTTTATTTTCTATTCTCAGGACTCACGTTTTGTTAGGACCTCTGATGATCTGGCTGTATCTATTTTGATCTATATGAATCTTGACAATGTCTCCTTTTTTATTCTTCATTTTTGGTTTATCAATGAAGTATGGGGCACTCAAATTAAAACTTATATGCTTTATGCGCCATTTTATACTCTTGAGAACATGTGCCGAGGGCCTTCAAACTCTGGGTATGAGATCAGAATTTTCGAAATTTCAGTTTCCTTTTCAACAATTTCTCTCCTTCTAAAATATATGTTCTGTTAAAGTTTTCATCTTTTCGATGGTGGTTACGCGTGAATGTAACACGATTTAAGCTATTAATCGTTAAATAGTCCGTTGACTTGACTACGTGAAAATATAGAAAACAGTCAAGTAATGAAACATGGTTAAATAAATTTAACATATCATTTTTTATGGATTAAAACGTTTATCCAACAAGAATTAAAGTTAAAAAATGATTTATAACGCATGTATTTTACTTCATATTTCTTTTTTTTCTTTTTATCCCTCCCTCTGTCTCTATTTCTTTCTTTCTTTTTTTTTTTTTTTTTTTTTTTTTTGCTTAAAAAAAGTAATTTAACAAATTACAACAACTATTTGGAAAATGAGATTTTCAAAGACTAAAATTTTAAAGACTTGCAAATAAATTCTATATTTAAATTAATAATAATAATAAACATTATTTTTATGACGAGTCATGTTACGTTCGCCATGAATAAAACATTTGTATTCCTAGAACAATGATAAAAAAGAAACACAGTAGCTTATGGAGATACAATTTTAACTGTTTAAAATGTGCATTTTAATTGGATCGAGTTAATCAGAAGATCTTACTTCTGAAAGCGCATTTTTGAACATTAAATATGGACTATCAGAAAACGAATAAAGTAAAAAAAAAAGTTTCAGAATTCAACCAATAATAGATTTAGATATACTTTATATTTCTCAATTCTCTACCGAGACCAACAACTATTTTCGAAATAGTTAAAAAAATCAAATATTGATAAAAACTAGGTCGATAAAGAAATACTTTAAATCATTTCCTGCAAAATATATTTGAAAGTACCCCTTCAAAATGAAATTTCTTTATTTTATATTCAATTCTATCCATAAAATCTTAAAGCTAAGAAACATAAAGATTGAAGTTCTATAAAAAGGTTTTCTGGTTAAAAAGCAATACTGAAGCCTGTATTAAAGCTTACTACAATGCTCAGTGCACCACATTGCTCAGTGGTGCACTGAGCAATGTGTTGTTATTATGTAAATTTTATGGTGCAACTGTCCTATATATATTTATAGAATATTGCTTATAACTTCTTTATATTGAAATCAAATTTCTTTTAAATGCATATAAAATAATTTAAAAAAAATGATTGATTTCAAAAGATTTGGCACGAAGTCATTAGAATGACATAAAATTTAAGAAGATGAATTAAAAGTAGTGAGTAAATATTTAAAGTTGTTAAAATGAAAAACGGTTTTTAGCTTTCCGTTTTTAAAATTTAAGAACAGATCCATTATAAGATCACTCATGTGTCTGTCTGTCACAGACATTTTACTCGTAAACTCGGGATCATGGAAAGTTAAAATTGGAGGAAGTAATGAAGAGTGTTGACTCATACATTCACAGATTTTTAAACATTCAGAAATATATTTTGGATAAATGTGCAAGCACTAATTAAGTTTCTTAATAATATGTATTTTGTTTTTAAATTGTGTGCTTTTATAACGAGAAATTCTGTAGATTTAAGAGAGAAAGAACATATTTGTTTATTTAGACTGATTACCGTTTGTACTAGTCATTTCAAAATTTATTTCAAATGTTCATTATGTTCTTTTTGATAGAATCCCTATACCAAAATATCCTTCACTTGGCTTACTATAAACCATTCAAAGTTCGAGAAATTTGACGATGAAAATGTTGAGGTGCTGAAGAAATCTCAAAAGCAAAAGTAAGAAATAGAATCTAAATAGAATCTACCAATAAATGTGATAAAATTCATAAGATAAGACGATTCTTCATCTAGAGAAATATGCTATAAAACTATAGTTGGCATCTAATTATAAAAATAATTTGGTTCCAGCCAAAAGAGATAAATTATATTCTGTAGTTGGTAATGGTCGTTATTCTCTTCGATAACTTATTTTAAGTACCGTTAAATCTACACAGATTCTTACATTTTTCGTATCATCACTGTAGAGAATCCAGATCTGAGAGTGTTTCTACAGGTTTAATTACATTTAATTTTTGCATTTTTTAATCTACAAACTTGTTTTCTCTAACAATGTCATTGGTATTTTACAAGGAGAGGTGAGTGCACAAGTCTTTGCATCCCCAATGTCTTCTGTATGATAATTTCTTTTCAGCAATCGCAGTCCCTCAAAAAAAGGAGGGAATTCTTTGTAAGCTGCTAATACTTTGCAAAGAATGTGGTTGTATATTAGGATCTAGTCTAAAACCTTTAATTGCTGATTTTACCAATAAAAATATTTGAAGGTCTTTTATGACAAAAATCTCTACTAGACAGTTTTTTTGACTTATATTGCATTGTTTCGACTAATTTTTCCAATTAGTTTCAAAGGCGTTCTGCCGATGCCAAAAATATATTATTCGTATTCTTAAGCAGATTTCTCGGAGCATAGTTTGTACATTAATTCTAGGGATCACAGAGTGATCACATCAGTCAAGTTTAAATCGAGTAGATTTTCCCAATATTTTGATAGGAACTACTCAATCATCAGTGTGTTGATTCACTGGCATTAGACTACACTGTTAAAACTAATGGTGACACATTGCACCTTTTAAGGGTGAAAGGCTTGTCTCACTGGTGACAACCCTAAAGAAACCAAAATAGCACCTTTAATTAGGGTGAAAAGATGGCACCCTTAATCCAGAGTGCCCAATGATAAAAAATTAAAAAATATACTAACCGACTTTCGGCCCTCGATGGATTCGAACGCAGAACGTCTGATTACAAGCTCAGCGCCATTTCCACTCGGCTACCAAGCTCACCTTCCAAGTGTCCCTGAAATGTTCATATGTCCTGAAATTCAAAGGTTGCTTTATATAAAAAAGCTCGCCAAAAGTTAGTCATTCGAAGATCTAAACAAAATTCGGATAGCGTATAGCGGTGATAGTCATCGAAGGAAAAAAAATGCTGAGTTGATCCACCAGTGAAAGCAAGTTTAAGTGCAAGGATACACGTTACAGAGCATGCGCAAATGACTGAGGGGTGAAAATCTTCCAACGGTATATGCATTGCGCGGCACCCTAATTAGTGTGAAACACCCAGTGGCACCCCAAACACATTTTCAAGCCCGCTGCTGCCAAGTGATTTAAGCTTTTCACCCCTGGGCGTCAAATGCAACCCGTTCGTCACCTTTATTTTTAACAGTGTACTTTAGGATTATGGAATTTATTACTCTTTTTATTTATATTATGAGACGTCTGTATAATTTCTTTTTTATAAGTTACAGCATTAATGAAGGCAGTGTTCTCACGGAACCATCTAACGATGGGTTGGACGGTTTAGATCACTACAAACACAATTCAGAAATTTTTTTTAAATCAATAGCAACTAATAAAATTGTTTTTATCAATATTTTTTTAAATCTCGACAATATATCGATTTCTCAGATTTCTAAACATAAAAACACTTTTTCGGAATCATGGGTAAATCACATAAGGCCATAGTATATTTTAGTTCGTAGATATATTATATATTCAAAGATTAAGAAATATTCGTTTTTATTTTACAGTGTAGTAAATACTTTTTTAAAAATACATTAATAAGTGTCTTTATGAGTGAATTACGGCTAGTAACCACTACATTTAATACAGAAATTTACATACATTTCATTGCGCTTTATTATAAATAAGCTCTGTTTTGTAAAACAATTTCTTAATTATATTTCTATATAAAATGTGAGAATATAAGAAATTCAAAGGTTTATTTTAATTTAAATGAAATGTATAAGTAATGCATGTAATACAAAAAGTAAACAACTACTTTTAAAAAGAATGTTGTGTAAAGAATATTAAAAATTCCATTCTGAAGAAAAGTTTTACTCCAAATAACCATAAAACTAAAGAAATAAGATTTCAGACATAAGAATAGAATAATAGATTTGTAACTCGTTTTTTCACGTGATAAAAATTTTTTCGTCAATTCTTCAAAATATATAATTTTATAATCTTCTAATAAAAGTTTTATCCTATATTGGAATAAATGATTCTCAGATAAAGCCAATAATTCAACCTATTAGAGAAGACATTTTTTTTCTTTTATCTATAATGTTTTTGACGTAAAAACTTTTTTAAACATGAAAAATTTAGAAATGAACAAAAAGAAGGCTATTCTGTAAGTAAGTACGTCTTCTTTTCTTTTATATCTTTCTCATTTCAAACAGTCAAGGAAAATAATAAAATTATATAAGGACTGTTTTTCGGCAGGGTAATCTTCCACCAGTTAAAATGAAAGACTAATTTTCGGCTTAGTTAAACGCTGCATTCACGAAAAAATTCTGGAAACAATAAGAAGAAGAACTTTAATTTATTGTTACTGGTGGAAGTTTGCTTCACATAAAATCAGGCTGCATAGAAAATCAGATGTTTAGTTTCGAATTAATACAGTGAAGCGCTTAAATAAGGGACACTCCGAATAAGGGAGAAAACTTGCTGTCTCATAGATGTCCCTTATTTGGAGGTTTCATTGCGTAAAAAACTCCGAATAAGGGACACCTCTATTTAAGGGATAAAAGTTGTGATCCCACAGGTGTCCCTTATTTGGATGTTTCACTTTATATGAAAGGTCAGGTGAAAACTTTGACAGTTCATCTCTATTGATTGAGAAATATACTTTTCTTTGCAAATCTCCAAATAAGACAGCAAAAAATACTTCTTTGAAACACACAGTTGAATGTGAGTATAAATAAAGATAGATGAACGGTGTAGAATTTCAAAAAAATAGAGTTAGTGGTTTATAAAGAGAGGGTATGTGGTGGTTACTCGATAACCCCCCCATATGTTTAGTTTAGTTCATTTTTATTAGCCATTTTATTTCATATCACCTCCTTTTTATTAATGTTCTCAATTTAAATTTTATTTCGATTTCGTTTCTTTTCATTTCGTCGCCTGTAATGTTTTCTTTCTTACTTAGCTTTCGAATGTTCCAAGCCGGTAAAATCCTGTTCGAAGTCATTCCTTCCGGTTTGGAGATCCTTCGAGAACTTTCTGGCTTGTTCTATGGGTGGAACTTCCGCTTATTCAGTCACCCCCCTTAACCTATCAAATTAGTTTCCGCAGGTGACGTATTTTAAGCTATTGAGTGCATGGCCACCTGCTTTGGCCTCCCTTCTCTACGTGTTTATCAATTCTGTTTTTATTAAATTCATATTTCTCCCTTCTTTGCATCGTAACTTGGCTTATTTTTTCCTCGCCCCCCTCTTTCGCTCGCTGCCAACTTGGCGCCTTTCGGATTTACAGTAACCCTTCCTTTTTTCCCTCCGGGCTCTCGCCCACCAGTCAGTCGCGCTGTTAGACTCCTGCCGTAATGGATGCGGATGGTTGATCAGAGATTTTAGTGGAATTCCGGGGTAAAGGGTGCTCCACCCGATACCGTTGGACCGAACAAGTGTTGATTCTTAAAATGTCCACCCCAGGATTACTCGGTTGATCTTTTAAGGCTGCGAGTAGCAAGGCATCAATCCTAAGCATCCAGAAAATGATCATGTGTGTTGCCTCTTCCAGGGTACAGATGTTAAGTAAAGTTATATCATCATTTGTCTCCATATCTTGTTCGTCAAATATCTCATCAAAATCTTTAACCAAATTCGTTCCTCATTCTTCAATATTACTTTGTTTGTTCTCTCCCCTCTGAAGGAAACATGCGGAGGTGATCACTCTCATCCAAGTTATGAGTTATTTCATTCATAAAGTAATTATTTCATCATATCATTATTTGGCCCAACATTATATATATAAATCTTGAAATATCACGGGGCGTTCCAAGGGAAAATATTGTACATCTCTATGTAAAATTTTCGTCTGATATATTTATATTTGAAAGTACATATCCATAAGTGATGTTTTGAAGAAAATAATAATTTCTTCCCTTTTTTCGTATCATGAGAAATTTTATAGTTCATGCTGTCAAAACATATAAAAAATGTGTTATGAAAGAGAATTTTGTTTTTAGAAGATATCAATTTTATAATTATCATCTGTTGTGAAATTGTTACTTCAGAGTACATGATTAATATGTACGAGTGCATAAAATATATATCTGTGAAGAAATATTTATATTCGTAAAAAAATAAATAAGTTTTTCATGAAATAAAAAATATTCATCTTCAAAAATCTGTCTACGTTTTAATTCCTGTGCATGAGTCTGGATTAATTGTTCTTCAAAAGGCAAGGACTTTACAGGTAACTTTTACTTTTTCAATTTTATATTTTTTATAATTTTGTGCTTGATTTTTATCATCATGGATAAAGATTTCTCCACTAATTTAAATGAAGCAATGATGGTCATTTTTGGGTCGTTTTGCCGGCCTCCATTCTTCGCAATGTATTAGTCACTTTCACGATCACTTTGGCCTAATTGTGGGTTGAAACAAATAAACAAGTGTTTCTCCTCCCATCTCTTCTTCTCACCCACTAAAGTAAACACAACACATACTTATTTCCTTTGGTGCAGTGACCAAAGCGTGTCCAACATTCCATGACCATCCGTTTTTCCTTTGCTACCATCGTATTTTCCTTATATATATATATATTGTCGTCATTATCTTCAGTTATATCTTCATTATTAAAATTATTTCTTCATGCAATGATTAATATTTTATAATTATATTTTATTGAGAGTGGTGCAGTAATTAATTGCAATATATATATTGATTCTATACTGAAGTAATATTTTTTTAGTTTTCTGGAGCAGTGCATCATATATATAACATAATTTATCCATATTTTTTCTTGCCTTGGTATAATTTGCAACTAATATATATGCATTATTTAATGGAGGTACTGGTAAATATTATTGTTCATCCTATGATAAATTATTTTTCTTGTCATACATATAACAATATAGGTTTTGAGCCATATTATATATATATTTTTACATAAAATTTTTGGGTCTTATATTCTTCATATCATACTAATATGTTAGTACACGTTTTCTTCCTTTTTTTTTTAACATATAAAAATGGTTTATGACGTATATGAAAGTCATCAATATTTTAAATAACGGGTCAATTTATATATATATATTATTCATCACAAGACCAGCCAATAACCAAATTTATCATGTCATATATTGAGCTCTTAGATTAATTTTTGTTTCTCTCTTCATCATGCCACCCAAGACAAAATTAAATATTGCAATCCAACCCTTCGACGGTAACCCTCAGACTGTAGAATTCTTCTTCGATCAATTATCTGACATACAAGAACTAAATAACTTTACAGACAAGGAACTTTTTGTTCTCTTTAAATCAAAACTTGAAGGCACTGCCTTACTCTTCTTTCTTGAAACTCAGTCTCAGTTCAAGAACTCTAACTTTAATGAAATTCGAAAAGCATTTATAGACTATTTCTTACCCACAAAAAAATCTGTTTCTCTAAAATCCTTACAAAACTTGACCTTAGATTCAAATTAATCGGTTAAAAATTTTGCTTTTCGGTTGGATAAACAACTTTGACTTGCTTACCCAAAATTGGATCTTTCGGCTCTTAATTCATTAAAGTTCACTCATTTTCTTGAGGCTTTGCCTAAACAAATCAAACGCAAAATTTTAGAAGAAAATATTACATCTTTCGAGTCAGCTCTTGAACGAGCAACTTTTCTTCAAAATATATATGACTCTCCCCCTAAAAAATCTTATGAAAATTTTAATCAGGCCTATTGTTTGGATACTCAAAAAGTCCATGATAATTCTATTGCTTCTAATTATGTGCTTCATAAAACTCCTATAAAGCATACGAAGGATAAAGTTTATCACAATTCTCAAGCCAACTACTCTCCTTTACAAACTCAAAAGGACAATTCTCATGCTTCTCGTAATTTACAAAGAAAAACTAGAACATTTTCGCCTTCTCCACCGAGACAAGAGGCTACAAATAAACGTAACAATAATTTTCGTCAACGTAACTTTTACCGGAAACGTCCTTATCAACCCACCTTTGACAAATATTCTCACAAAAAAAATTCTACATCCTTTTATCACAGACGAGATGTTGTGCAGTGTGCGTTCTGTGGGAAATTCAATCATCGTATGGACTCATGCTACAAATTCAAAAACATTATTTGTAATTCTAATCAGAACTCGTCATCTCAAACTGCGTCTCACCCTCACAGAAAAAAAAGCCACACCTCTTCTTCTGAAAATAACAACAATATTTATCATTTAAACAGATAAGGGAGACTGGTTCTACTGACCGCCTTCTCTCCCGTAATTCTCATTCAGGGTCAGTACACTTGGACAACAACAACAAACATCAACAATTTGACAAACGCTCTGCAATTACTTTAGTGTCATCCACAGCTGTCCAAACTTCTCCTATGACATCTAAATTTAACAAATCTTCCTGTTCACATAATTCTTTGACATCTAAACAAAATTTTGAAATCAATGATGATATACAAGAAAATCATGTCATATGCAGTTCTTTTAACAACTCTTATGTTCTTCCATGCATCCTAATAAACGTTCAACATAATGAAATCTCCACATTAATAGATTCTGGATCAAGTTTGTCTCTCTTGGATGAAGAATGCTTTAATAGCATTAAATCCAGGCTTCATTACAAATTTTTATCCAGGAATGTATCCGTGTCTACCATAAATTCTAAGGTCTTCTTCAAAGGATGCATTGAGATTGCATTTAAAATTGATAAATTTTTTTTTCATCATATCTTTTACCTTACAAAAATTCAAAATGTTCACTTTCAAGCCATACTTGGATTTGAATTTATTAACAAGCATTCTATTACTATTTCTCCAAGTTTTAAGTCTATCCTAATTAAGGACAAACACATTCCTTTTCAAAGTTATAATGAATCTCCTACTTGCTATTTTATGAATTCTGAATATAATTATGTGAACTCAATTGCACCATATTCTCTCGATGCACACAAAATGCCTTATTATGAAGAATCTATGTCAAATAATCTAACGAGTGATACTTACATTGATAATACTTGTGCAAATTATGATAATTCAAGTTTACAGTTGTTCAACAATTATACAACCTATCCTTATAATTATAATGTTCAAAATAATAGTTTGTTTACAAATAATATGGCTCATTCTGCTATGAATTTTCATAATCCTTATATTGATGGTAATTTTTCTAATTATTTTCCAACTGATTATGGTAATGTTGTCAACTATGTATCTACTAATGATAATGTACCTGGCAAGAATTTTTCATCTGAAAATACTAATGATCTTAGTTATGTTGGTGAAAAGCAAACCCATTTAAATATTGGTAATAAAATTTTGGTGAATTCCAATATGGTACAGTTACTCAATAGAGAATTAATTCCTCCCAATTCTTTTGTTTATTTACATGTTAAGTACTTGAATCCTCCATCTGAATATTTTATTTTCAAACCCAATTTAAAAAATAAAGGTCTTGTGTTACATGAATCATTGCACTCAAATTCTTCAATTCAAAATGATTTATTTTTGGTTGTATGTCAGAATATATCAAAGCTAGATATTCATTTAAATAAAAATTCAATTATTGGCGAATGTATCAATGTAGATCAGAAAGATATTGAAGAATACTCTTTTGATTTAGAATTTGAAAATGAGTATTGTAATTTAATTTTACCATCTGAAGAGATTAAGAGAAAACGTATTCAAGAATTATCTCCAAATGACTTTGATCTTAAACATTTACCTCCTCATGAAAGGGAAGCTTTAACAAAATTATTATGTAGTAAAGCTCTTGCTTTTTCGAAATCTCTTGACACTTTAGGTCATACTGACCTGGTCAATCCTCAATTTACAATGCTAAATTCTCATCCAGTAAAAACCTTACCTTTTCCCGTGCCACAAGCACTCGAGCAAGAAGCGCTTGACCAGATTAATCAAATGTTGAACGCCGGCATTATTGAGAGATCAAATTCATCTTGGGCATGTCCCATGCTTCTTGTTAAAAAGAAGAGAACTGATATGTCTAAGCCTCAAAAGTATCGTTTGGCTCTTGATTTAAGATTGTTAAATTCGATTATAATCCCATCATCATATCCTCTTCCTAGAATTCAAAATCTATTGGTGCAGTTGTCAAAATTTAAGTATTACACTACTCTTGACTTACCCTCTGCATATTGGCAGATTGCTGTACCTAAAGATATGCAAGATAAACTTAGTTTTACTACTCCATGGGGAATTTTTACCTATTTACGTCTAGTATTTGGCCTGAAGACGGCCGCCAGCACTTTCCAACAATTAATTGACTCAGTTATACAGTTATCTCAAATCGATTCATGTTATGCATATCAAGACGATATTGTAGTTGGTGCTAATTCATTTGAAGAAATGTCTATGAAACTCACTAAGCTATTAGACACTCTCATTGCTAATAACATTACTCTGTCTCCTGAAAAATGTGCATTTATGCAAACAAGCATTAACTTTTTGGGTTTCCAACTCACAGATCATAAAATTCTTCCTATTACAAGTAACATTTTAAAAATTACTTCCGTCCCAAAGCCTAAAACCAAGAGGCAAACAAAGAGTTTTATTGGTTTGTGTTCCTTTTATAGATCAATTATACCTATTTTTTCTAAATTGATTACTCCTCTCATCGAAGTCACCAAACCTAAAAATAAATTTTCTTGGAAAACTGAGCAAGAAAATGCATTTAAAAAATTACAAAACATATTTTTTCAGAAACCTATGCTTAATCTTCCTAACTGGAATGAAACGTTCTATGTTAATACAGATGCCTCAAAAACAGCAATATCAGCTGTTCTTATGCAGAAATTTGATGGTGAACTAAAACCTATCTCCTATTATTCCAAAACTCTATCTCAATCAGAAAGACACTACCCTGCCATCAAATTGGAACTTTATGCCATTTACAAAGGCATAACTGCTTTTAAATACTATATTTTTGGTCGACCTTTTATTCTACTATCCGATGCCAAACCTCTTAATAATTATAAAAAGGCTACATCTCCTGCTGATATTACTACTCGATGGATGTTAGAACTATCAGAATATTCGTACACATTCCAGCATGTACCAGGCAAAGAGAATGTGTTAGCAGATTTTCTGAGTAGAACTCCTCACATTCCTACTGAAGATCTCAATAATAATTCAGATCTTATTTCTTCACAAGAACCTCTACCTATTGTTGATAATCAAAAAGATTTATATAATGAAATTCCTCACTTTCCATGTGGTTTAGTTGACAAAATACACCACACATGTCATCTTCAGAGTGATTCTTCACCTCCTAATAATGATAATAACCAAGATCCATTATTAGAAATTCTTGATCACACCATCTTCTCTGAACAACAAAAGGACCCAAAAATCAAACAAATTTATGAAGATCTTAAAAATAATAAAAAATCTAAAAGTTTAAATGGCTACTATATTAATCCGAGTAATGAGTTACTTTGCTATAATGGTCATTTCTCTTCAGAAGATATCGAGCTACACAATGCTGTTTTACCTGTGTCACTTAGAGCAAAAGCCTTAAGAATTGCTCATATTACTCATACTGGAATTCATAAAACCATTGTTAATTTAAAGAAAAGATTTACCTGGAAAACCCTTGTTTCAGATACCATTAATTATGTCAACTCCTGTGAAATTTGTTTAGTAAATAAGAATCATAAAAAAAACACTGCTCCATACTTACCTGCACCACTCCCAACAGCTCCCAATCAAAAAGTCTCTATGGATTTACTCGGCCCATTGAGAAATCGTCAATATGTGTTGACCATGATAGACCATTTTTCTCGTCATTTAGAATTATATGCCTTAAATAATATCAGTGCTGAGTCTGTTACAAAAGCTTTATTACATTATATTTCCACACATGGAAAGCCTGAATTAACGCTCACTGATCATGGCTCTCAATTTACTAGTGACATGTTTTCTTTCTTTAATAAAAAGCTTGGCATTAAATTAGAACACAGTTCTGTAGCCCATCCCCAGGCCAACGGATTAAGTGAACGAGTCAATTCTCAAATAAAATCGTCTGTGAACACAATGGCTTCACAAGGATGTGATGTACCGACTGCTCTAAAAATTCACCAATCCATATATAATGCTACACCTCATCCAGCTACAAAATTCACTCCAAATCTTCTTCATTTTGGAAGAGAGATAAACGACATCTATTCCAATTATAAAACTCAAGTTTCATGGAAAATTCTCAATACTGCATATGAAATTCATAAATTAATGGATGTTATTGAAAAAATATACTATCAAGCTTACAAGAATAATGAATCGTCTAGACAAAAGGTGTACCAAAAATCCAGAGAAAAATTAAAGTTTTCCAACATCAATGTTAATGACATTGTTTACGTAAAATTTCCCACTGTGTTTAACAAAAAAATACAAGGCCCATACGTGGTGAAGAAAATAATTTCTCCTGTGCTCATTCAAATTCAAGATTCCAATAATAGTCATGCTTCACCAATGTTGATTCACACTAATCGAATCTTGAAGCTTCAAAAGAGAAATGAAGCACTGCAACATCCTTCAGTTTCTTCTAAAAATGCATCACATGATCAATCAGCTGTTGATAATGCATCTTCCACTCCTGCGAGACAACACTCTCCTACCCAAGTTTCAAATCATGATGCTGCATGTAACACATCTCCTCAAATTCTTTCTTCTTCTAAGTCACAACAAACATCTTCATGTTCCAGTAAATCGGTTTTGTCACAAGCTCCTCCTGATAGCACTCATACTGGGATTAAAAACAAGTCTACTCAATATAAAAATTATGATCTTCGCCCTCGCACTCTCAAAAAATATAAAAAATAAACTAACCTTCTTTTTCCTTTTTCAGGATGACTATTGCTTTGTAGTATAATCAGTCGATGCTAGCCAGACTGATATTTCAGTAAGAAGAATCACTATGTATTTTTTTTTCTTTTCTCCAAGCTGCAGGCAGCTGTTATTATTTTTTTCTTCATTATGTAAGTCTTCTTCTCCCTGATACAATACAACAGTCATCCTCTTGATGTATGTATGGTTTTCAATAGTTTTATTATTTATTGCATTTAACTCTAGGTCATAATTATTACAATAAATATATATATAATCTCATGTATGCCATACTTTTAAATCTTACAATGTCTTTATTTACAGTAGTTGGTGCTAAAAAATTGAGAAAGAATTTGTCTTTTATATTCTTGTTATAATATTATGTCATTATTTAAAATTATTTTTTTTTGACAAATGTTTCATTCTAATAAGAAAGGTGAAATTGTAATTAATATAGGGTAAACATAAATTGGAGTACTCCTCAAATTATTTTCTCTATTGTGACTTCTCTTTACAATGCATGCATGCTTTGACATTTAACCTTTTTTAAAAAAAAAAAAAAAAAAAGAAAGTGCATGATAAACTTATACATACTAATATTTCTTCTCTTCTTGTTGAAGTATAGAAGGTGAATGACTCACAATAAGTAGTATATTTTTTTATACTTTTGGGTATTTATACTTTGGATCCAAAGAGGTTGGTTGAGTCAATATATATATTTATATAAAGCAAATACTTGATATATGACAAATACAAAATTGATCACTTACTTAATTTTTTTAAAAATGTTTGAGAATTACAATTAAATATGTTAAAGATATCTTTTATATAAAATTTTGACATAATTGATTTTTTTTGTTTGTAAGTTGACATTATCAAGTCATATATAAGATATACATATTCATATAAGTTTCTCCCTTTTTTTCAGAATATTAAATATCTTAGCTTTTATGTTTATTTTGAATGAAGTATAGTATTAAAAGTATTTATGCAATTATTGTCAATTTATTTTGAAAGTGTTCAAGAATATTCCTTTATGAGAGTGTAAAGATTCTCTCTGTGAAAATTGTTATATTCATTTTGAAGATGTTTTTATTGAAATATAACATCATACTTTTGCTACCAATTTAACATATGCCATTCTTTTTGCAACTTATTATTTTATTTTCTGTGAAAATGTGTTATTGAATAATGCTAAGGTTATTCATTTAAGATTTATTGAAACTTTAAAAGGCTATGTGGTGATATAAGTGAATTTTTTTTTATGAGAGCATAACTAATCTCTTTGCACCATTTATATATTTTTATTATTGTTCAATTTTCAACTTACAAATTCACTTAATTTTTCATGTGTTATTTGAAACCATATATTTTATATAGTTATAGTATGATTCATATACAGTTATAGTATGTTTCATTTTGTTGACAGTTAAGAATATAATATACATATTATTGTATAATCAAATATTTTGACATATGCTAAAGCATTCTACTATTATAAGTGCATTTTGCACAGCCTAACAAGAGACTCGTCAAACTTAAGGACTGTTGTTTTGCACATAGACATAGACTTTAAATTTTTTTTTATATATGATAGATACTTCTGGAAGAAAATTTTGTATACCTTCCATGTTAACATATAAGGATTACTATTATAACAATAAGTATTTTTCTTTTATTATTTGAACAGCATGTAAAACAGTTATTTATATTCCTATAACTATTTCTGATACATTTATTTTGTGTAATTATTTAGTATATTTGTACATGTGTTAGAAAATATTGTCTCGATGAAAAATTGTTCATTTTTGTCATCTCACCAATATTTTCTTTTGGGGGACCCTGGGTAATATGTGGTGGTTACTCGATAACCCCCCCATATGTTTAGTTTAGTTCATTTTTATTAGCCATTTTATTTCATATCACCTCCTTTTTATTAATGTTCTCAATTTAAATTTTATTTCGATTTCGTTTCTTTTCATTTCGTCGCCTGTAATGTTTTCTTTCTTACTTAGCTTTCGAATGTTCCAAGCCGGTAAAATCCTGTTCGAAGTCATTCCTTCCGGTTTGGAGATCCTTCGAGAACTTTCTGGCTTGTTCTATGGGTGGAACTTCCGCTTATTCAGTCACCCCCCTTAACCTATCAAATTAGTTTCCGCAGGTGACGTATTTTAAGCTATTGAGTGCATGGCCACCTGCTTTGGCCTCCCTTCTCTACGTGTTTATCAATTCTGTTTTTATTAAATTCATATTTCTCCATTCTTTGCATCGTAACTTGGCTTATTTTTTCCTCGCCCCCCTCTTTCGCTCGCTGCCAACTTGGCGCCTTTCGGATTTACAGTAACCCTTCCTTTTTTCCCTCCGGGCTCTCGCCCACCAGTCAGTCGCGCTGTTAGACTCCTGCCGTAATGGATGCGGATGGTTGATCAGAGATTTTAGTGGAATTCCGGGGTAAAGGGTGCTCCCCCCGATACCGTTGGACCGAACAAGTGTTGATTCTTAAAATGTCCACCCCAGGATTACTCGGTTGATCTTTTAAGGCTGCGAGTAGCAAGGCATCAATCCTAAGCATCCAGAAAATGATCATGTGTGTTGCCTCTTCCAGGGTACAGATGTTAAGTAAAGTTATATCATCATTTGTCTCCATATCTTGTTCGTCAAATATCTCATCAAAATCTTTAACCAAATTCGTTCCTCATTCTTCAATATTACTTTGTTTGTTCTCTCCCCTCTGAAGGAAACATGCGGAGGTGATCACTCTCATCCAAGTTATGAGTTATTTCATTCATAAAGTAATTATTTCATCATATCATTATTTGGCCCAACATTATATATATAAATCTTGAAATATCACGGGGCGTTCCAAGGGAAAATATTGTACTTCTCTATGTAAAATTTTCGTCTGATATATTTATATTTGAAAGTACATATCCATAAGTGATGTTTTGAAGAAAATAATAATTTCTTCCCTTTTTTCGTATCATGAGAAATTTTATAGTTCATGCTGTCAAAACATATAAAAAATGTGTTATGAAAGAGAATTTTGTTTTTAGAAGATATCAATTTTATAATTATCATCTGTTGTGAAATTGTTACTTCAGAGTACATGATTAATATGTACGAGTGCATAAAATATATATCTGTGAAGAAATATTTATATTCGTAAAAAAATAAATAAGTTTTTCATGAAATAAAAAATATTCATCTTCAAAAATCTGTCTACGTTTTAATTCCTGTGCATGAGTCTGGATTAATTGTTCTTCAAAAGGCAAGGACTTTACAGGTAACTTTTACTTTTTCAATTTTATATTTTTTATAATTTTGTGCTTGATTTTTATCATCATGGATAAAGATTTCTCCATTAATTTAAATGAAGCAATGATGGTCATTTTTGGGTCGTTTTGCCGGCCTCCATTCTTCGCAATGTATTAGTCACTTTCACGATCACTTTGGCCTAATTGTGGGTTGAAACAAATAAACAAGTGTTTCTCCTCCCATCTCTTCTTCTCACCCACTAAAGTAAACACAACAGGGTAAATGTCGATATTTGCAAAAAAGTGATCAATAATCATCGTGTAAAATCTTGTATGTAACTATCATCATTTTTAATTGTGACATTGTGCATACTTTAACTAAAATATAAAAATAAACATGTTTAAAATGGCAATAAAAATATTCGGTTTTGTCCTCATTGAAATCATTTAAAATTAATTAATATGAAGAAATACTTTTTATATTAAAAAGTGCATTATTATTTTTTACCAAATCTTGTAAATAGTATCTTTAATACTTCAAATTACCCTTATATTTATTACATCAAATATAGTTCTTTTGCGTCTGAAACGCCACAACCAGCTCGAAAAAATATTGTTGAATGTAATATTATGTATACATATATGCATATAATTTTTAAAAGATCGTTTTATTTTTAACATTTTATCCCCTTTCGGCAAAGCTCCCTAAAGGGTCTAGTTTCGAAGGTATCAAATAACTGAAAATATGTATTTAAAGATAAGACAATTTGTTCGAACTTATAATCAGTTTAAAAAAAATAATACCAGTAGTAACCCTTTTAGAAATTTCTCGCCCGCGTGTTCTGGATACCACTTTTCTTTTATACTAAAACTATGTAAACATCCCTATTTTGACGCAATCTTTTAAGAGCATCTAAGCTGAAGAGACTTACATCACTAACAAAAATTTCGAAATCTTTGGACAAGTAAAATTATTAAGCCCGCGTCTTCTGGATAGCACTTTTCTTCTATGCTATAATTAAGCAAACGTCCTTATTTTGACGCAATCTTTTAAGAGCATCTAAGCTGACGAGACTTAGATCATCAACAAAAATTTCAAAATCTTTGGACAAGAAGTATTATTAAGCCTACGTTTTCTGGATAGCACTTTTTTTTTATGCTTTAACTAAGTAAACATCCCTATTTTGACGCAATCTTTTAAGAGCATCTAAGCTGGCGAGGCTTACATCATCAACAAAAATTTCGAAATCTTTGGACAAGTAGAATTATTAAGCCCGCGTTTTCTGGATAGCACTCTTCTATGCTACAACGTCCATATTTGGACGTTGAAGTTAAAGCTTAATGAACATTTAAGCAGACTGAATTTTTATCAACAGAAAAAAAAAAATTCGGAATCTTCGGAATCGAGTAGAAGTGTTAAGGCCCAGTGTTCTGCATAACACTTTTCAAGAACACACTTAACGCTTTTTCCTATGCTATAATTAAATAAACGTTCGTATTTCGATGCAATCTTTAAAGAGCATCTAAGCAGAACAGATTTACATCACAAGCAGAAATTTCGAAATCTTCGGGAGATTAATAGTATTAAAATCAAACCAAAACAAAATAAAAAAGAAAATTAGCCCATACTTACTCTGTACAACTTATGTTTAAACAATTGAAAATGCAATTTTTTTAAAGAAATTTTAAAGACTGCTAGAAAAAACATACACCTAAGAAATTTTCAGAGAGTTCGAATGATAAAAACTGCTTTATTTGTTATGTTAAAATAACCGACTCGAAAAAATTACAACACAAGAAAAGTGCAAACAATACATATTTATTTTAAATCTGCATATTAATTTTGATTTGATGATTTTTTTTCACTGTCTGCAAAACCCTTATATTTAGAACAGATAAAATATCAAAAATTCGGACAACATTAGATGTATATTTTTTAAAACCATATAAACGACTTTATGGAAAAGTAAGAAAATGTGATTTCTTCTTTTGCTACAAAATATGAAAGTTTTTTTCAAACTTTACTTTAAAAAATATAAAGTCATACAATATTGAATTAAAATATACATACATGCAAATAAAAATGTGAGTTTTATTTATGATTATTATTGATGCAAAATAGTAAGAAAATTAATCCCGAAATGGAGATAATAAAAATTATCATAAAAAAATATTTCATATGTCTCAGTATATCAAGAAAATCAATTGTATTTCAGAGGAGAATCAGGAAATAAGAAGTTTATTTGTATTTTTTTAGGCAATATCATAATTAATTGTATCAAAGGCGAATAAACACTCAAATATAGACATTTTTGAACTATATATCATTTTCTTATAAATGATTTCAATATCATATATAATAATTTTTTTTAATTGTTTTTTTCTTTTGGCTTTAAAATATACAATTGTTTTATTTACGTATTAATACTCCTGTATTACGTATTAATTAATTAATTTATCCTGTTTAATAAAGTCTGAATAAATATTTTTCTTCTTCTCAAGTAGATACCTGCATAAAAGGAGAAATCGTATCATAAAATTATTTCTACACAATCACGATACATTTTAACACCTAATGCAGATTTCAAAATACGTCTTATATAGATGATGAATTTCAGAATTATACAAGAGACAGGAGAACGGAAAACCAATTGGATATCTTAGATTAAAGGTAAGTAATTTTATATTACCTATATTATTATTGTTATTCCTAAAACTGTAACAATGTTATTCTTGTCCATAGTATTCACATCAATATTTTTATTTAGTAAAAATACTAGTTAGTAAAAAAGATTACTTAAAATTATTACGGATGTGAGCAGCATCAGGTATGTCAGCTAGTATAAAAAAATGACAACATTTTAACATTTACTTGTGAATGAAAAATACATAGATTGGGACTCATTTATTTCTGCTTTTTTTTTTCTTTTCCTTCATCAAATAAATTAAAGTTATTCAAATCATGTATTCAATTAATAATTAATACATATTTTCCGTAAAGCGAAACATAAAAAGATTTCCTTTTAATTCTACAGAAGATTTTTGCTTCGGATTGGATGTGATAAAATTTCGTAACTTCAATATAATGCATTATTTAATATTTGTTATTCCCTTTTTAATATACTGGCATTCATTCTTCCAAGATGATATTTTCCTTATTGAAAAATCATAAAGGATTTTGAGTTTCATGCTTTTTTCAAAGATTCTGAGTAGATGACTTACAACAGACAGCTCTGTAACAGACGCATAACTTATGAGTTTTTGTTTTATGTACATTACTCATAAAAAGGCATAGAAAACAAAATGTATGATATTACTTTTGACAAAATTTTATAAAAAGTCTTCGAAATTCAAGTTTGAAAAGATACTTTGATGAAAATAGCCATAAAACTTCAAAAGTAGGATTTGAGACATAAAACCTCTTCGCAACATACTTCTCCCAAAGATTAAATTTTTTTTTTGACTATACTTCAAAATATAGTGAATACTTCTGAAAGTCTTTTAGTCAAAATTTTATGCACTTTTCGAATAAAGGACTCCGAGAAAAACAGTGATACAAACTAAAAAGTAATTTGAATAATTTTAATTTATTTCATAACTGAGTAGGAATTAAAAAAATGGAAAACTAAATCCATAATCTCTAAAATATGCATTTTTTCTTCGTAAGCAAACATTAAAAATTTATATTTTTTCTTCTCCTATTCATTAAAAAAATAATAATAAATGCTAAAAAAAATTGCGAAGTAAAAGTGCTGCCGACAGACTTCGTATGTCTATTTTTTTAGGGTTACATTCATATAACGAAGCACATTATTTTAAATTTCATTTGAACAATTTTTTATCGCTTTTAGAAATTTTAAATTTTATTTATGTCCCCGCTATTTATTTATTTATTTATTTTTAATAAATTGAGAATTTTGTATTTTATTTAAATAAATTGGTTTGAACATTTTTAATTTTATTTAAATAAAAAACTTCTTTTTATAAGTAATTTAAAATTTTATTTAATGGTGCTACATCAATGTAATCATTTAATAATTATAAATTAAGAATTGTGAATTTTTAATTAAAGGATAAGTGTTTTGAAACAAATATTAAAGGAAACATTTTATGCGATTTGCGATTACTCTTACGACATGTTTTTCAATTGTTCTAGGTTTAAAATAAATTTGAAATTAGTGAACTCGCATCAGATAATTAATGTATGGTAGTAAAATATAGTTGTAGTAAAATTGTAAAATGTAATAAAGTAGTACAGTAGTAAAATACATATTTTGTAAATGAAAAATAAATAAATAAATAAGTAAATAAATAAAATAAATAAGGAGCACACTTTTCTCTATTTTGCACCTTACATATAAAAAGGGTTTTCGAATTACATTTTTTTAAAAGAAAGTTTAGTTTAGAAAAAATAACTATAAATGTACAGAAATAGTACTTCAAGCATATGAATGAGAAAAAACATATTTCGCAGCTTACTTTTAAGAAAAAAAAATAAGATGATAAAAATTAGTTTTTAGTATACTTCAAAATAAAATGGATACTTCAATAATAGTTGCAATGGTCACATTAACATAAGGAAACAAATCTGCCTTGTAAAAAAAAGGGTCGATCTACTAAAAAAATTTTAGTAATCCTTGTAATTACTAAAAAAAATTAGTAATTTTACTCGGTTACAAGGAATCTGTAAGAATTACTAGAAAAAAGCTAGCAACGAATAGAATAAAAATGTTTTACATTTTTAATAGCTATTACTAAAACTCACTTAGTGTGGCCATGATGGCCTAGTTGTCATAGCACCGAACTCCAGGCTGAAAGTACCTGGATTCGATGCTGGCCACCGCCAAATATGCTCCAAATGTATGCGGTGTAAGTACTTGTTGAATAAAGGGATTATGAAAATCCTGTCGTAGCAGTTACTTTGTGTAATGATCTCTGAATTTTCCCTCCCCTTTACAAACATGGTGGCAATGTTTGGTGCTGCCATCTTTTGCGGCTTTTCTGAAAATCTTCCGTTTCAGAAGTCTTTTTACCCACTGGATGCAGCTCGAAGGAAGCCCCTGCCCTTCGGGTACACGTCATGGTTACTGAAAATAATTTTGGAGCTATTACTAAAATTTGCTTGGTGGCTCATACTAAATAGTTTTAAGTTAGTTATACAAAAAAATTCTTTTGTTCAATTTACAAAAAAAGTGTTTGTTTCACTTGCAAAAAAAGTTTGTAATGGTTACTAAAATATTTTGTGGAATACAAATTTACTAAGAAATTTTTAGTAACCTCTTTTTTTACAGTGTACGTGTTATTAAAAAATACTGGTCGTTCTCTTTTATTCTCATTTTTTCAGAGTTTGTTTGGTACATTAAATATACCACTACTACTCTTTAAACATACTAGGGGCCCCTGCTCCCTACGAGCTATGCTCACCAATCACAATTAGTCCCATCAATCATTCGAACACCCCAGATTGCAAAAGCACGCTAATTTAATCGGCCTTAAAAAGATTGAATTATAATATCAAATAAATAAATAAAACAATTGCGTTCTCCCTGTAAATGGGTTTCATTCATATTCCCTTGATTGTTGATATCTAAGGCCAAATCAGACGCTGTACATAGATATAGTGTGTTTTCAAACAGATTTTTAATAAAAACTTAATTAAAAATTTGAAACTTTAAAGTTAAAACTTTGAAAATAAGCTAATGTGAAATGAATTGAATATACAGAGTCTTAGAGACGAAGACGCTAGTAGACGCTATAAGGAAGTTATTTTAAACAAGATAGTTGAAATGCATCGTTGATATGCTGACGTAGTTTACATCAAAGTTTTTCTGCTTTTAAAATTCAAGTGAAATTACTTTCGCCGTTAGAAAGAGAATATTATTTGCGCTGTCTCAGAATTCAACACAGAAGTTGAAAAGATTATCTCACAATATGAAGTAAATATCTTGCGCAAATATGGTTTAAAATTTACTCTGTTTTGCATTATTGTTGCTTGTTTATTTCAAATATGACAAAACTTCTCGTATTTACAAATTTTAAATTATTAACAATCCACATATTAATGGTTTTAACATTCTAAAATTTTATTTATCTTTGTAATATTCACATGAAAATATTTTTGATTTTAGAAAAGAAATGTTTGTATTTTCGCTGTTACGGGATAGGGAGCAATAGTTTAAAAGATCATCTAGAAATGTGAAATGACTCGTGTAAATATATTTTTAAACTTAAATTGTTGTATCTTTGACATAAGTTTTACCAAAAATTTTTTTCTTTTTTTTAATTTTCACGTGAAAATGCTTTTGTTGTTAGAAAAAAAAATATTATTTACGCTGTCTTTGAATTAATGTTAATAATTGAAAAGATTATAGCTATCTCATCTCACTTGATCAATATAAAGCGAGTAATTAGCTTAAACTAGCTTGACCTTCTGTTCGACGGTAACATGCGTGCCTCTTGATCATAAGATCCCTGGATCAAATACAACCGACGCCAATTCACTCACTCTCTCCTAATTGGTGACCCGAACAAACATGTAATTTTCAACAACAACCATAACAGCAACCAGCTCATTGCCATAATCAACAGATGGCAGCACAAAAGAAATCGCACAGCATAAAGCCTGTCATCCAAGCATCATACGTGCAGCCTACAGCATCATTCACGAGTGCATATTACTCGTCAAACGTCAACAATACGTCTTTCTCACTGGGGATATACTCCTGTAGCGACAAAATCTTTCTTGATCAGTATAAAACGAGTTACTAGCTTAGAGTACTGGCTTGAACTTCTCCTGACTTGGTAATGTTCTTGTCTCATTATCATGATATCCTTGAATCGAATACAACCGACACTAATTCAGTCACTCTTTCCCGGACACGAACACTGGAGGACTAATTCACTCAACTAACCTTAATAATTGCATAATCTGGACTGATACTTTGGTTCAACACAACAGAATAAATCGAAGGTCACTATATGGAACTGCAGAAAATCACTGCATATGAAATTACATTAATTTAAAAAAGGATTATTCAATTAGCAAATAAATTATAACCAATGCAAAGATCTTCTTCTCAATCTCATTGGTCCCGTAAGCTGCTTAACTGTAAGAATCTCAATATAAGCCAAATAAAACGGATAATTTATTAATTTAAAATTAAATTTAATAGAAAAAACGTTTACATCATTTTCTGTATTTTAATTTTGATGCTTACAATTGACAAAAATATTCTGACTTTATGACCTAAAAATGAAGGTCATTTTGTGATTAAGCACTAAAAACTGCTCAAAAATCAAATATCAAAAGTTAAGAAACGTTCCTGTATTACTTTTCGATTTATGTTATTTCTTAGCTATGAAAATTTATTATTTGCGAAAAATCTTGAGATCATGTTTAAAATGTAAATTAATTTTCAGTTTCAAAGCTAAAAAAAATGCGTTTTTGGCCTAGAAAAGATGTGCGTGGTTCGCGTACAGAATGTTTCTCTTCAAAAGAAAAATAAATATTGCTAATAAACGTGGAATGTTATTATGTTTTGATTCGTTATGCAGTTTTAAAAATTTGTGTCATTTAAATAAATGTCTGACTAATAAATTAAAGTTTCCTAATTAATAATTTTAAAGAGTTGATTTATCTCACTGAGAAGACCTTATAACGTATGTTGAGAAAAAAATTTATAATCTCTACTTCAGACTGATTTACATACAATAAAAAAACATTTTTTTTTAAATTCCGCTTTCGACTATTTTTTTTCAAAACAACCATAAAATTACAGAATTGAAAACCGGAGATGTAAGAATTGAAAAACTATTTCACAATCTTGTTTCAGCGAGATTAAAAAAGTTTTTCCTCGTGCTTTAAAATAAAGTGAATATTTCCGTAAGACGTCTAATCAAAAAATTTTATCCAATCTTTGAAAAAATGACAGTCGTATAAAACAGTGAAGCAAACTATTCCAACGGTGATTAAACATTCCTCGTTTTATTTCAGTATTAATCTATATGAAGTACAAATTTATACTGAAAAAAAAAGAAAAGAAAAAAAAATGCGTAAAATAATAATAATAATTAAAAAACTTATAACGACGACAATAATTTCTATGAAATTTTTTGAATTAATGTTATTATAAATTTTGAGTCAAATTCCCTGATTTTGTGACATTAAAAGGAACTCATCCGCATTTCTCATATGTAAATCTAACTCAACTAAAAACATATAAAACTGAGTTAAGCTCTCGATTTTCAACACAATGAGTTCCCTCTTATGCAATATAGCTAGTTGATAAAAGAAGGATTTTTTTTTTAATGTTCAAAATATTTCATAAAAAAATTCTAGCAACAAACAGGGTATATAAAATCTGTTTCAATTTATAAAACATATTGTTTGAAAAGGATGTTCGAAATTCAGTTTAAAAAGAACTTTTACAGAAAATAACCATAAAAGTAAGATAAAATAGAAAAATATGGTAATAGATTACAGAAATAGACTTTTAGACAAGAGAATGAAAAAGCTATTTTGTAAAATTTTTCCCCATGAGATCTACAATGTTCTTCCGAATACTTAAATGTAAAGTGAATATTTTCATAAGAATTCCAATGAAAGTTTTAACCAATATTCAAATAAATGTAACTTTGAAAAAAATATGAAAGAACTTATTTCAAAAATGATTTAGTTTTTTTATTACTGTATTCTTAAAAAAATTTCAACTTATAAAAAATTATTGATATATAAAATTCTCTTAAAGCAAAGAAATATTGCTAGTTTGTAAATAAGTGGGTGTATCTTATTTTTTTCTTATTCTCAATTGCAAAAAATCTTAAGTTATAAAAATCATGCACTCCAATCGCACTTAAAATTAAATTTCACTGAAAAAAATAAACATCTATTTAACAATATTAAAAAAATGCAGTTGAACTCATTTAATATATACATGGCTAAAACGAAGATACCATTAAAACGTGCAATTTTGAAAGTTAAGAATGGCACTCTCATCATTTAAGCTTTATTAAAGGATCTTGAAACCTTTAATCTCATCGAAAATTAACAAAAATATTGAAAATTTAAAATAGTGCATATTCATTAATGTTATGTAGATTTGGAAAGAAATTCTACCTATTACATTCTCCCCTATGATGGAATTTCTGATATTTTTTGCAGATCTACACCTTTCATGAACCTTAACCCCCCCCCCTCTCTCCGGCCAGTTATAATTTTTTTCTATCTATCTATATATATCACCTAAAACTACACTATGTGTAAATTACTTAAAGACGACAAAAAAAGGTGTTAAATTACTTTTATTTCTTAGTACTTTCAACTGTAAACACA
This sequence comes from Maratus speculifer, assembly GCA_964019185.1. NCBI lineage: Eukaryota > Metazoa > Arthropoda > Arachnida > Araneae > Salticidae > Maratus > Maratus speculifer. The sequence goes on along the minus strand of OZ025298.1, from coordinate 110,587,817 downwards.
GCCATCGACGTAGAATATAAAATAAAATAAAAATACAAACATTAACATCTTATACTATTATTTTCAACACAATCTAACTGATTGGTAAAGTAATCATACGAATTAAATATTTCCAACTGAGCGAAAATTGACCAGGCTGGGAATCGAACCCAGACATTTGGCTTACAGGGCCAATGCTTTACCTGTTAAGCTAACCGGGTGATAACAGGCTGGGATTTTTCGCTCAGATAACCTTATCGGCCAGAACATCTGGTCTGTCATTTAGACAGCTCAACAGAATAGACCGCAGGTAATGGAACTCCATATGACGATGGATACGTAGATATACTATTATTTGCAACACAATCAAACTGATAGGTAAGGTAATCCTACGAATTAAATATTTCCAACTGAGCGAAATATTGACCAGGCTGGGAATCGAACCCATATACTTGGCTTACAATGTCTAATGTCTAATCTGTCTAAATGACAGACCAAATGTTATGACCTATAAGGTTATCTGATTGAAAAATCCCAACTGGCTATTGCCCAGGTAGCTTAACAGTAAAGCATCGGCCTTGTAAGCCAAGTATCTGGGTTCGATTCCCAGCCTGGTCAATTTTTCGCTCAGATGGAAATATTTAATTCGTATGATTACTTTACCAATCAGATTGTGTTGAAAATAATAGTATATCTACGTATCCATCGTCATATGGAGTTCCATTACCTGCGGTCTATTCTGTTGAGCTGTCTAAATCACAGACCAGATGTTATGACCTATAAGGTTATCTTCTGAGTGAAAAATCCCAACTGGCTATCACCCAGGTAGCTTAACAGGTAAAGCATTGACCTTGTAAGCCAAGTATCTGGGCTCGATTCCCAGCCTGGTTAATTTGTCGCTCAGTTGGAAATATTTAATTCGTATGATTACTTTACCAATCAGTTTGATTGTGTTGCAAATAATAGTATATCTACGTATCCATCGTCATATGGAGTTCCATTACCTGCGGTCTATTCTGTTGAGCTGTCTAAATCACAGACCAGATGTTATAACCTATAAGGTTATCTTCTGAGTGAAAAATCCCAACTGTCTATCGCCCAGGTAGCTTAACAGGTAAATCATTGTCCTTGTAAGCCAAGTATCTGGGTTCGATTCCCAGCCTGGTCAATTTTTCGCTCAGTTGAATATATTAAATTCGTATGATTAACATCTAAAATTTCAAATGTCACGTAATTGCAGTGAAAGCGAAAATCAAATTTTTAGATCCGGAACATAAAATTTAGATATTGAGGCGCATGGACAATTACTTGTATTATGTTTCTTTAAGTAAATTGATCCAAAATCTTGATATGTTGTAGGACAAAACGTCATTACAAACAATATTTATTTTAGTAATTATTTCTATTGATTCTCGTTTGATTAACTCGTGGTAATTCTTTAAATTTTTCAAAAAAAATTTTGTCATCTTTAAGTAATTTACACATAGAGTAGTTTTAAGTTCAACTTTTTAAAAAGAAGAATATAGCATTCTACTGATTAATTTATTGATTTATATCACCTTTTTATGGATACTATAATTTGCATAATTCTTCACAAATATCTTCCAAACTGATACATAAAATCCAGATGCAGAGATTCTCGCTTAAGTTTGTTAATGAGCAAAATCGGTCCAAAGGGGTGGAAATAGGGAGATATTTCGTTAAAATCGAAAAAAACCATAATTTCGTGTTTATGTTAGAAGGTTCGTACGTATGAAGGGCTTCAGCGGATTGTAAGTTTTTCAGTACCAGAAATTTCGTAAAGCACAGGATGTTACATCTGAGGACAGATTTTTTTCATTAAATAAGGCAAATATTAATTTACTACATTGCAAAAAAATCTGTAATCCTACAGATGAAAAGCTGCCGAAATCTATATACTTACTAACATTTAACCTATGCACCTTACAAGGATAAATGTAAATCTGTAGATCAGATCTGTATCAGAATTAATTTCTGTAAAGCTACAAAAATCTGTAACTTTACCAACAAATCAGCTAAAATTACAGTAACCTTACTAAAACTTTATCTGTAACATAGGTAGTTACATAAAAAGTTCTTGGAATCGCAGTTTCCTAAAAAATTCTTACTAACCTTACAGAATGTTTGATTTTCAGTGCAAATCTGTATCTGTTACATGCACTTTGCAGTTAATAAAGCAACTTTTGTAATTTTACATGATTTTCTTCTGTTGCCGTTACATAAAAAATTTCTTGGAATCCCAGTTTTCTAGAAAACTTTTAATAACTTTACAGATTTTTTTTTTACTGTGTAAAATTCTGGTAAAAGGTTCTTGAAAGTCCTTGAACCATACACTGTAATAATAATAATAATAACAACAACAATAATAATAATAATAATAATAATCTACAGATGGAAAGTTTTCGAAATCTGTATGTTTACTAACATTTAACCTGTGCACTGAACAAGAAAAGGTGTAAATCTACAAAACTATTTTTTGTAAAGCTAAAGATGTCTGTAATTTTACAAACGAATCAACTAAAATTACAGTTACCTTACTAAATTTTTATTTATAATCTCAGTTCTAGTTACATAAAAAATCTAGAAATCCCAGTTTCCTAAAACATTCTTAGTAACCATACAGTTTTTTTTTATTTTCGGTATAAATCAGTATCTATTACGTGTATTTTCGCTGTTGCCATCACTTAAAAAGTTTTAGAAATCCCAATTTCCTTTAAAAGTATTTGTAACTTTGCAGATTTTTTTTTTTTTTTTTTTTTTTTTTTTTTTTTTTTTTTTACAGTGTATGAACCTTGTAGTACATATCGATTCTATTTAAATTTATTGATACTTTGAGAAAAAGAGCCAAAAATGTATGTATAGCAGATTTTTAATAAAACTTAAAAATAAATAAATAAATAAATAAATAGAGGGACTCAGGGGACGAAAAAAAATACAGTATTTTACGAAGACAAAATTTATAATTTCGTCAATTCAGAAGATATCAAACCTTATTAAATTGATTAAAAACTTCTTCATATTATCCACAACTTTTATATTAACAAGTTTTAGATAAAACCAATTCTTACTTACAAAGAAAATAGCAAACGAAAAAAAAATGAAGGGGGGGGGGGGTTGAAGAAGAAAAAAAAATTCATAAATTCGTCAAATGGCAAAACAATCTAAGACTCCAAATCTAAATGAATTTATTATACATCTTCTTAAAATTATTTACAACTTTTATTCTGATAAGTGTTTGATAGAAACAATTCTTGCAGTAAAATAAAATTAAAAATACATAGCGGCTGAAGAAAAATTTATTGTATTTAGGGTGTGCTCAAATCCAAATTCCTTATTTTCTGAGTCATTTCTAAGTTTATTTTTGCTCTCAAACACATCCAATCAGCTTGTTTTCTTATTCTGAAATTATTCAATATGCCTTATCAGTGACGTAACCAGAATGAGTGTCTAAAATCAGTAATATACAAGGTTTTCTTGTATTTGATTCATAGAATATTTGTTGGTTAGATAAGGCGAGCAAAACTTTAAAATATAGCGGTATTCAGGGCCCTTGGGTTACCACCCTGATTACGCCGTTGCGTATTGGTCGATATTTAATAAAGGCAGGATATATTTGAAAAAATACTGTCACAGTGGGCATTTTCAACCGATTATTTTGAAGCGATGGTGCTGAAAAATAAATTATGATCGCGTTGAGAAATTGATTTTTAACAAATAAAGTTAAAAATCGATTGAACAAAAAATAGCAACACCAGGTCTCTTATATATCTTTTCATAAATCACATCAGAAAGTTTCAAGATTTTTCTGAAAATGTGCCAGAAAATTTCAAATTGTTAAACGTAAAAAAAAAAAAAAAAAAAAAAAAAAAAAAAAAATAGCATGTTTATTATTAAACCAGCTCTTACAGGAAAATAAAAATTGAAACCTTTTTAAAAGCTGTCAGATAAAATTGTTGAACAGAGTTTATCTCAAATGATGGTTTAGTTTTTGTTGATGAAATTAGTACTTAACTTCGAAACATACTTGCAACTGTACGCTAAGTCGGTAAGGATTTTTTTTTATTTTTAAATATGAAATTAAAAAGGAATTGAAAAATAAATTAAAAATAGCTTTTAATTAAACATAATATACTTCTCAATATAATACCATTAGAAACAGACTAGCCGTTTACAGAATGCGTACGCTGCAAATATTCAAACGCAAAAAGAATAAAATTTCGGAACACATTCTGTACCCAAATTACAACACATAAACATGTTGCTAAACGTTTTTTGTGTTGTGATTGTGTTCTTAATATAATGCAAAATTGTTATTCTCTAAAAACTTGCGCTTAATATACTGCAAAAATATTGCTATTTAGAAATGTGTTCTGAAAATAATGTTGTTAATTGTGTTGAAATATTGTTGTAAAAGATGTTGGTGAAAATAGCTTCCTAAAATAGTGTTTTGGAAATAGAAAAAAAATTCGGAACACATTTTGTACCCAAATTACAACACATAAACATGTTGCGAAACGTTTTTTGTGTTGTGTTTGTGTTCTTAATATAATGCAAAATTGTTACTCTCTAAAAATTTGCTTTTAATATGTTGCAAAGATATTGCTATCTAGAAATGTGTTCTGAAAATAGTGTTGTTAATTGTGTTGAAATATTGTTGTGAAAGGTGTTGATAAATATAGCTTTTAAAATAGTATTTTCGAAATTGAAAAAAATTTCGGAACACATTTTGTACCCAAATTACAACACATAAACATGTTGCGAAACGTTTTTTGTGTTGTGATTGTGTTCTTAATATATTGCAAAATTGTCGCTCTCTAAAAATTTGCTCTTAATATGTTGCAAAGATATTGCTATCTAGAAATGTGTTCTAAAAATAGTGTTGTTAATAGTGTTGAAATATTGTTGTTGTAAAAGGTGTTGATTAAAATAGCTTCTTAAAATAGTGTTAACAATACTTTGTTCCCAATTTAAGAACACATTGTAAACAGCACTTAATTTAGAACACTAAAAAAACAACACATGTAAAACACTTTCAAAATATTTTCGACATGGTGCTTTAAAATGGTGCCTAAACATGGAGCATTTTAAAAAGGAATATTTTGAAATATGTTTTGAAATCTCTTTTTCTCCATTTGTAATTTTTAAGAACGCTTTTTGCGCGATCGCTTTATTTCGATCATATTTGCAACACATTCGCAACATAATCGAAAATGATTTTAGTTTGAAGTGTTGATTTTTGTGTTTTGTTACGGTTGCAAAAATGTTTTAAGCGCTTGCAGTATATATTGTTGAAATTAAAACAGTCCTTTTTTTATTTTCCCGGATGTTATCGCGGACATGATATAAGGTGGTCTGGTGTAATAACGCCAGGAGGGGTAATAACGCCAAGTGCTAATATTATGCATAATTATGAAAAAAATCTGGTAAATGACACCCATGTGCTCTGCGCAGAAGGGTTTTGAGTCATAAAAATCGCAAAAAACAGCTTCAAGTTAATTTGTTTCATTTCTAAGTCTTATTGTTTTTACAAGCAACTAAAAATAACGCTTGATCTAAAACTTGCGAGATACGTTTTGTGATGTGAAGAATAATTTTTTTATCCGGAAATATCTTGTTAATTACATAAAATTATAGTACATTTCATGGACTTTCAAAATGTTGTTGCAGATTCTGGATAACTTCTCGAGATAATTTGTAATTTAAAATTACAGCGCAATAACTATACCGGAATAATAACGCCAATCCTTGGCATTAACACCCCGGTTGATTCCCTACAGTGGCCGAGCTCCATCCTAAATACTGACTCAAAGAAACACAGTTAAAACTGTGCTATGTTTCTAATAATTCTATTTAAGCGGTCCTTTTTAAGCAAAAAGAAGCTCACGGTCTGATACTCTTTTGCCGCATCCTCCCCCCCCCACACACCACACCTTTATTTTTCTTACACTTTCACTAAAAATTGAACATTTTCAAATGCTTAGACAATTTGTCAATTTCTAAGTTTGTACACTTTGTATTTTTAGAATTGGGCAATCTACATGTCATTATTCCTTCTTATTTCATAGTTTTGTTAGTATGGCGCTATTACCCATATAGGTGGGTAATAACACCAAATAGCATTATTCAAGAAATCACGCCATTACATTTTTTGAATACATATCTGTTAAATTATTTTTTTATATAGATAGTGAATGAGTTGCTGTATCAAATCATATACAGTGTCTCACAAAAGTGATGGGACACTTGTGCTTTATAAAAAGAAACTGCAATAAAATAAATAAAGAAACATGTGCAAAAATTTTTTGGGTGTGTTTTATATTTAAAGTTAGTAACAATTATTACATAACATACGTTTTGTCAAAATATTAAACTATTAATTTAGTAAAAATACAATTGTTCAGAACGGAGCAAAAAATGGCTCACATAAGTCATGGGACACTTACTTTTCCATCAAATATTTATACAAAAATTTTACTTATTAAAAGGTTTTAATCTTTTGTTGGATTTCCTTTTACTTTTAAAACATGATTTAATCTTTTTGGGATGGATTCGACTAATTTTTTTGTGATTTCTGGAGTGATTTTACCTCATTCTTCTTGAAGCACCGATTTTAGTTGTTGTTTTGAAGAAATGGGGTGTTTGCGAATTCTTGATTCCAATTCTTGCAAAATATACTCTATGGGATTTAAGTCTGGAGATTGTTGTGGTGTTTTTATTATTTCAGGACAGTTATATAGCAGCCAGAGATTAACATTCAGAGCAGTGTGCTTGGGGTCATTGTCCTGGTAGAATTTAAAATCGTTATGAAGGTTCAAGTTTCGTGCTGAAGATTTCAAATTTTGCTTTAAAATATCAATATACTTGTACTGATCCATTATACGGTCAATAAAACAAGATTACCAACTCCAGCGGACGACATACACCCCATACCATAACTCCTCCTCCACCATGTTTTACTGTTGGTACCAAGTTCTGTTTGCGAAATTCTTCCCTGGGTTTTCTCCACACCAAGATTCTACCGCAAGAACCAAATATATTAAATTTACTCTCATCAGCAAATATAACTTTATTCCAGTAATCAGAATTCTTTTTTATGTTGGATTTTGCGAAAGCTAGTCTGAGTTTTCTATTCTTTTCACTTACGAAGAATTTTTTCCTGGCTACTCTACCGTGATATCCAGCAGATCGAATTACCCTTCCAATAGTCTCAGGATTAAGAATTATTCCATATAATGCTTGTAAATCAGCAGCAACTTTTGAAGCACTATTTCTTGGATTTTTTTTAATATTTCGAACGATAATTCGCTTTATTCCATTGGATAGCTTTGATGGTCGGCCAGGTCTTCTTTTATCCTGAATCATATGATTCTTTTTATATCGTTTAATGATATTGAAAACTGTTGAACGACTCAAGTTAACTGTTTCAGCAGTTTTTCTAATAGATTTTCCACGTTCAATATGCAAATTAATAACTAATTTTCAAATTTCAGGCGAAGTTTCTTTTCGTTTAGCATTCATGGCTACACAGAGCTAAAAACACAAAAATTCCAAAACAAACTGGAAAGAAATACTGCAGACGATCTTATAAATTATTGTTATTGCTTTTTAGTAAAAATAAAACCCCAATTGTTTTATTGCTTATTTCAGACGATTTTTTTTGCATATATAATGGTGTCCCATCACTTATGTGAGCTATTTTTTCTTCCGTTCTAAACGTTTGTATTTTTATTAAATTAATATTTTAATGTTTTGACAAAATATATGTTATGTAATATTCTTTACTAAATTTCAGTATGAAACACACCCACAAAAAATGTGTACATGTTTTTTTAATTTATTTGATTAATTTCCTTTTGTAAAGCACATGTGACCCATCACTTATGTGAGACACTGTATTTGTTTGAAAAATACAAACTAAAACTGAGCCGTGAAAATTTTTAGAACCTTAACGTGGCGTTATTACCACACGGTACCTTATTTAGAACGTGAGTATGGATTGTTACGAAATTTGATAGACATAATAAGTTTCTATGTGTATTTTTAATGACCTTGTCTTAGGTTAAAATTATTTAATTAAGTATGTAAAAAGTATTAGGTAGATTTCGTAAGAAATACTACCTATTGAAATCGCACAAGTTTATATATCTATCTATCTATCTATCTATCTATCTATCTATCTATCTATATATATATATATATATCTCACTTTTTTATGGACACGATAACTTCTATAATTCTTCACCAATCTCCACCAAACTGGTATATAAAATCAATGGGGATAAAATCTTGGCTGAGTTCGTTAATGGGCAAAATCGGACCAAGGGGGTCGGAATAGAGGCCGTTTTTGTGAAAACCGAAAAAACGCAAATTCCTAATTAAAGTAGATATCGAATCGGTTTAAAGTTTATATTACTTCTTAAAAATGGGCCAAAAGTATATACATGACAGATTTTTGATAAATTTAGAAATGGGCTCAAGGGGCGAAAAAAACAGGGATTTTGAGAGAAAAAAATTCATAACTTCGTCAATTTTGAAGATATCAAGTCCAACTAATTTTTTTATAAATGTTCTTAAAATTATCTAAAACTTTTGTATTTACAAGTTTTTGATAGGACCATCTTTTACTCATGAAAAAAATTAAAAACGAAAAGAAAAAGGGAGCTGAAAAAAGAGAAAAATCCATAACTCCGTCAATTTTTAAGATATCAAATCTGATTAAATTTATTTTACATCTTCTTAAAAATGTCTACAACTTTTATACTGACAAGTTTTTCATAGGACCAATTCGTATAGCAAAAAGAAATTAAACAAAAATAGGAGTTGGTGAAAAAACCTCAAATCCAAACGGCTTATATTCTGACTCATTTTTAAATTCATTTTTGATTTTAAACGCATCCAAATGGTAGATCCTCTTATTTAGAAACTGTATAAAGTGACACATTGGTCAATTTTCTGATAAAGACAGAATATATTTCAAAAAAGGCTACCAAAAAGGGTATTTTGAACAGAATTTCCGAAAGTCATCGGGACTGAAAATTGAAAGAAGTATTCAAATAAGAAATTGCGTTTTTTTCTGACTCGTTTTTAAATCCATTTTTGTTCTCAAATGCATCCAATTTACAGATCCTCTTATTTAGGAACTATATAATGTGATGCACTGGTCAGTTTTTTGATAAAGACGGAATATATTTAAAAAAAGGCTACCAAAAAGGGTATTTTGAACAGAGTTTTCAGAAATCATCGTGACTGAAAATTTAAGGAAGTGTTCAAATAAAAAATTGCGTTTTTTTCTGACTCGTTTTTAAATCCATTTTTGCTCTCAAATGCATCCAATTTACAGATCCTCTTATTTAGGAACTATATAATGTGATTCATTGATCGGTTTTTTGATAAAGACAGAATATATTTTGAAAAAGGCTACCAAAAAGATATTTTGAATAGAATTTCCCGAAGTCTTCGAGATTTGAAAATTTAAGGAAGTTTTCACATAGCAAATTGCGTTTTTTATGACTCGTTTTAAAATCCATTTTCGCTCTCAAATGCCTCCAATTTACAGATCCTCTTATTTAGGAACTATATACTGTGACGCATTGGCCAGTTTTTTTATAAAGATAGAACATATTTTTAAAAATGTTGTCAAAGTGAGTATTTCGCACAAAATTTTCCGAAGCAATCATGAATAAAGTATTAAGGATGTATTCAAACAACAAATCGGTTATTTTATGACTCATTTTTAAATTCAATTATTTTCTCAAATGCTTTCAACTGACAGTTTTTTGTTATTTAGGAACTGTATAATGTACTGTTTTGGTCGATTTTTTAAAAAATTTAGAATCTATTTCAAAATGTGTTTTCATAATGGGCATTTGAACTGAATTTTTCTTAAGATGATTTTGATAAAACCAGTTTTTGCAGAAAAATGAAATTCAAAATTTTTCATAAGAGGCCAAATGAAGTTATTAAACTGGGTTTATCTCTAATCATATATATATATATATATATATATATTTTTTTTTGTTGAAATGAACACTCTTCGAAATCTACCTCCGCCTATAGGCCCAGCCGACAGGGATTTTTTTTGTGTTTAAAAAGATCTAAATTTTACATTTTCAAATGAATAAAAATAGTCATAAACTATTATCCCTTTAAATACTTTAAAGTAAATAATTTTAAACACACATATTTCCTTTGTATCTGTACCGAATTTTAGAACAATACATGCATACTTTCTCAAGACATCATGCGCGTCATGACTTTCAATGTAAGAAAAAAGATTTATTTTATATTTAACAATGTACAAATTATGTTAAAACTCAATCATTTTCTAATGGTTCATATTACAAAACATAATCTTTTAAATCAATAATTTCAAATTTAAATGTTTATACATAAAAAGATTATGAAGACAAACTAATTCAACTTTGAAATTTTCGGTAATTTTTGTCACGTTTAAAAGATACACATATGATTCCTTGATTTTCACGCTTTTTACAACGCGCAATAGCAGTATAGCAGTTAATACGAATATTTCGATGTTATTTTCGGGAAAAAGATTGCGTGGAATTTGGAAAGAAATTTCTTATGAAACACCAGTTTCTCTTCGTGATAACAACTTTTCATTACAAGTTTATGTCAAAAACTAATAATTTACCTGTTTTACTAGAAAAAATTTAATCTGTTATTAGACCCTCCTTCTCTAACTAAAAAAATGCAAAAACTGTGACATCTTGAAAGAATGAATTAAAGAATGGAGAGATAAATGCGTTTCAAATACCGCCTCTTTGTAACCTTTAAACGTTACTCATTTCGCTGCTAAAACTAAGCCATATAAAGAATGGGACTATGAAAAATTTATTTATTGTTTCTTTCTTTAAATACTGCCTTTGCGATAGATTAACGAGCCTTTTCATGTTGCATTGTTAAAAAAGAAAAGTCTCTGTGATATTAATAGCTCTAAAATAGAATAGTAAAGAAATATGTATTTCAAAACAAAAAGTGCTAACACCCTGATTTTTGGAAAGAAATGTATCATAAAATAGCCATATAGTTCTGAAATAGGATTTGATACTTAGGAATAATAATAATAAAAAATAATTAACTTATTTCACAATGAAATTAAAAAGGTTTATCCTCATGTTTTAAAATAAAGTGAATACATACTTCCAAAATATTTTTAATCAATGTTTCATTCAATTTTTAAATAAATGAAATCTTAAGCTAATAAAAACTAGTTGGATGTGTCAATCCCGAAACTTTCTTCTATCTCATAAGTACATTTTAATATATATATATATATATATATATAAAAAAAAAAAAAGTGGTGACCCCAAAGTTACCCACTATCGAATTTCCTCGAACATTTGACCTAGCCTAATGAGATTCTGGTATCCGAAAAGCCTAAAACGCAAAATTTAATTAATATTCTGAGAAAAGGAGCTTAGTTGTGCCTCATCTTGGGTAATTTGTACTAAAACCTAATAAGCATCTATTGATGTCAAGACCTAACAGAATCTGAAATTTGATGGAATTTCGTCCATTAGTTCTTGAGATATAATTATAAGAAAAAATTTGCAAAACGTAGCACAGCAACACCATATCTTGGAAAATTTATGCCAAAATGTAAAAAAAAAGTCTAATTATGTTATGATGTAAAAGAATCTGAAGTTTGATGAAATTCTGTGCATTAGTTCTTGAGATATAGCTAGTTTTTTTTTTTTAAACGTGTAAATTATAGCACAGCAGCACGATCAGTTGAAGGATTTATAACAAAACATAATCATCGTGTAATTATGTTATACATCATTTTGTAACAAAATCTGAAGTTTTATGAAATTCTGTGCTTTGGTTGTTGAGATTTGGTTGTTGTTTGCTATCGGAAAAATCGTGCAAAATGCAGCATAGCTGCACCACCTGTTGCAAGGTTAATACCAAAATGTAATCAGCGTCTAATTATGTTATATATTCTAGTGTAACAGAATCTAAAATTTGATGAAGTTCTCTGCATTACTTCTTGAGATATAGCAATCGCAAAAATCGTGCAAAATGTAGCATAGCAGCGCCACCTATAGGGCAGTTCACACCAAAACCTTATCAGCGGCTATGTATCTCAAGGTATCGCGGAATCTGAAGTTTGGTGAAATTCTGTGCATTAGTTTTTGAGATATAGCTATCATGAAAAACATGAAAAACGTGGCATAGCAGCGCCACCTGCTGGCCAATTTACACCAAAACTTAATCAGCGTCTATGTACATCAAGGGGTCACAGAATCTGAAGTTTGGTAAAATTCTGTGCATTAGTTCTTGAGATATAGCAATCTTGAAAATCATGAAAAACGTAGTATAGCAGCGCCACCTGCAGGCCAATTTTCACCAAAAACCAATAGGCACTAATTCATATCAAGGTCTAACTGAATATAAAATTTTATTAAATTTCGAGCATTAGTTCTTGAGATAGAGCGCCCACAAATTTTTTGTCACATACAGACAGAGAGACTCACAGACAGACACACAGACTCACAGACAGACGGACAGACTCACAGACAGACATTTTCTAAAAATAGTCAAAACGTGTTCAGGACCTTCTAAAACGTATAAATCCGTCGAAAACCGGAAGTCGAAAATTTTCATGAATCCAATACTTTCTTCTTGTAAAGATAGAAGAAAGTAAAAAGTGAACTATTTTTGTATAGATTTGTGTTTTCCTCCCTTTATATATAGTAACCTTTCAGGAAATAACAATTCTCTCACTAAAAATAAGTATTAAAATAAACACAAATTGCTATATATATATATATATATATATATATATACATATGTATGTATCTATAATCTATGCACAGGGTGACCAGTAAATGACTGACCCATTTTGAATGTAAATAAATCAAGAAAAAAAACGGTTTAAGATAAAAATGCGCAGTTTGATGTATTGTTTACAGAAAATCAATAAATTTTTAGATAGGCACTTTCTTAGAATAGTTTAAATGTCGGCCAGCAGAGGGCACCTGTGGCAACATACTCTAAATTCAGATATCCCTCTAGTTTACATACGCATGAGCTTTTCGGCTCAAATGGCCGAGCCGAATCTCATTGGACAGGTTGAATCGACTCTCCACTCACATGCAGACATAGAGTTTGTTGGATGGATTTTTCATTTGCTTAAAATGGGATAAAATGGAAACTTAATAAATAATATTTATGATTGAATACTATCTATTATACTTAATAAAGACCAATAAAACATACTATTTAATAAGCATTGACTTTTCACGTATTTATCATAAATAAACTGCATTCAAAAATGTTTTTTTTACTGGTTAACATTTTTTTAATCGTACATTAAACTGAAATTATGAGATAAACATCGCTTTTTTTAAGTAAAAAAATAGTAATATTTAATCTAAACATTTTTCCATTAAATAGTATGAAATTGTAATTAAAAATATTAGAGATGTCAAAAAGCTTTAAATGATGGATCAAGGAAACTCTTCTTTCCTGTACGTTGTGCAGCGAAATCAGTTAAGTGGATAACACAGTAGTACACAAATAGTGTTGGCAAGTTCAATGTCTAAAAAAGAAGCGGGGCAGTGACTTATAAATCGGCACATAAAAATATAATAAAACTTAGAATGAAGGAATCCATTTACAACAAATCCTGTTTAAACGTTAAAAAAAATATTGATTTCAATGGAGAGAGTAATATACAAAACCATCTGCTAAGACTTCCGTCTTAGCAGGTGGTTTTGTATATCTGCCTAAAATGAATTTACACACACCTCTCCCTTCCTCCTCCCCCCTCCGAGTGAAAAACATCTGTGCTGGAAGGATGCCTAAAAATTCGTACCTGTTTTATATCTTGCGATTTACCTTTTTTTAAAATTTCATTACAAGGAACATCACAGGTCCTGTAATATATTTTTTTGCCTCTCACCTTTTAGCAATTTTTCATCATGAGGATAATAAGCGAAAGAGAATTCTGAAAAAAAAAATTCTGTCTGATTTCAAATAAAAAGATTACTTTTTTAAATATTTTTAAATTTTTAAATTTTTTTTAAATATTTTTTGTAAAAACTTTTTAAAATTTAAATTTAAAAAAATGATCTAGTAATTTAGTAATATTTATATTTAAAAAATTAAATAAAAACTAAACTAAATAAACTAAAATAAGTAGAACTATGATGGTTCTATGATGATTCAAGATTTATGATGCTTTCAGTAATGAAATTTTATAAAGGGATGACTCGCAGAATATAAAAAAAGGTAAGTCACTTTTTTGTTTCTTTTTAAACATTCTTCCGTTTCTACGTAGATGCGTTTGCAGTCAGGGGGAGGAGAGGGAAGGGTTATGTGTAAAAATGTGCATTTTAAAATCGCTCGTGGCCTTCGTAATGAAATTTTCTGACATGTTAAATGTCAAAATATGAATATAACGTAGGCATGAATTCGGTTTTCGGAAAAATTAACGATATTTCGTTTAGACAGATTTCCGTCTTAGCAGATAGTTTTGTATGTTACTTTCTTCGTCGTGATCAGTACATTTTTTTATGTTGAAAACGGGATTTGTAATCGAGTAAAAATAGGCGAACCTGTATTTAAAGTTTTAATATATTTTTATGTGCCGATTTATATGTCACTGCATTTTTTAGACAGGGAACTTGCCAACACTATTTGCGCACCACTGTTTTAACCACATCACTGATTTCACTGCATGATGTATAGACAAGAAGAGGTTCCTTGATCCATCTCTTAAAGTTTTTTGACACTGCTAATTTTTTAAAATATAATTTCATATTATTTAATGGAAGAAATGTTTAGATTAAATATTATAATTTTTATAACTTAAAAAAGCGGTGTTTATCCCGTATTTTCAATTTATTTTACGTAAAAAGAGAATAAGTTAACCGGTTACAAATTCATTTTTTGAATACAATTTATTTATGGTATATGTGTGAAAAATCAGTGTTTATTAAAAATTATGTTTTGTTGGTTTTTATTAAGTCTAATAAACATTATTCAATCATAAATATAATATTAAATCCCTTTCCATCCAACAAACTGTATTTCTCAAAGTGAGTCGAGAGTCGATCCAATATGTCGCTTGAGATTCGACTCTGCGAAATGAGCCTAAAAGCTTATGTGTATGAAAACTAGAGACTGAAAACTGAGACTAGAAACTGAATTTTGACAGCTTGTCACCGCTAGCGAAAAATTTATTGATTTTCTAATAATAATAATGCAGCAAACCGCGCATTTTGATATCAAACCATTTTATTTTGTAATTTACATTCCAAATGGGTCAGTCATTTACTAAACACCCTGTTAAAGACATACATACATACACAAACATACATATATATAAATATTTTTGAAATCCCATTTTCAACTTTTTTTTTTCAAAACAACCATAACAATACAGAAATGAAAACCGGAGATGTAAGAATTGAAAAACTACTTCATAATCTTCTTTCAGTGAGATTAAAAAAGTTTTCCTCATTCTTCAGAATAAAGTGAATATTTCTGTAAGACGTCTAATCAAAAATTTTTACCCAATCTCTGAATGAATGACACTTGTATAATACAGTGAAACAGAATAGTTCTAAAGGCGATTCAACATTTCTCATTTAATTCAGTATAAATTTTTACGAAGAACAAATTTTGTCGATCCGTTAACATTTCATTAATGAACTAAAAATGAAAGATCTGTAAATGTGCTGTAAATATCAAAAATATAAATAATTCAAATATATAAAGTCTCGAAAATATAAATAAATTTTTAAGAGAAAAAAAATAAAAACTCTTATGACGATAAAAATAATTTCTTTGAACTTTTTTAAATTATAGGTACGATTCCTGAATTTTCTAACATCATAGCTGAGTTAAATTAAGGATTATAATAAAGTATACATAAAATAATTTGGAATTAATTTTTTATATTAAAGATATGTTGTTGAAAATAGTTCCGTAGACCTCAATTACACACATAATGACACAATATGAGGTAAATGTTAGCCAGAGCCAGTACTCAAACTTGGGACCGCAGCGTGTCTTGCCGTTGCCTTTGCAATTAAGCTACCTTTGTCGAGAGCCGACCACGGCAACGTTTTACTAATAAACCATAATGTAGAACGTCTTCCACCAGCACACGCAGAGTACACGATGTCGGGAAATGGAATATTAATGGAGCATTAACCCTTCTGGCGTGGTGGTACACTTATGAAACCGCTTAATTTTAATTCCTAAACGCCACATTGGCACCGGAATTCTGGCAAAAAAATTACATTTTATCGAATGCGTGAAGTGTAGCTTTTTCTTAATTACAAACAAAGTTTTTTCGAATTCCGGTGTCAGTCATTAATTTCAACACTTAGGCAATGAATTTCCCCTGCGCCGCAAAGGCTTAATTAATTCATAGTATTTAGCATATACCCATTTTCGAGGCTAATTTTTTACTTCTTTTGAATTATTGCATCAATTGTGTTTAAGTATGTCTTAATGTATCTGTTGTAGAAATTGTACAATTCTCGGAGTGGCCAGATACAGTTGGCCATTTAGCGAAGTGGGTATAAACAGTTGCTCAGTTTTAGAACACTCATTTTTTAAAATACTTATATTTTGATCTAGATATTAGTGTTTTGAATGAACTGCATTCAGTTTACTAAGAAATGTTTGTAGAATATAAATAAAGTTATATACAGGGCCACGAAAAAATTGAATACATGGAAGCCTATGAATGATAATTTCTGAAAATGGAATTTCAATAGTTTTAAGAGTGTTAGTTTAAAATACGTTTTAGCTAAATAATGGCGTTTAATAAAGGAACTGGGTAAACTACAAAGTTGAAGAGAAGTACTCAAATATGTTTTCATCTATTAATATAAATTGCTGAAAAAAAATTTCAACATACTAGGCATTTTCTTTCTAAACTAAATTTCAAATTATATAGTATATATCTATATATCAACTAACAGATCAAATGCAGGGCCATACAAAAATATTGGAATACATATTTGGCTATAGACAATAACCTTTTTTTCCTAAATGACGAAGCTTTGTTAAAGATTTCATCAGGTGTTGCAAAGTCTTTCATAATCTTGTTAAACGCATGATTTTTCTTACTTATTAAAGCTTTAGTTACGTCGGGTGAAAGTAACAGTCCTTGCATATGCAAACTCCAAAACTTTCTAATGTGAGAAAACGCGTTTAAAAGTTTACATATGGGACTTCAGTTATACTAATCGTCTCTATAACTGAAAAAAAAATGCAGATTTTTCAAAATAAAAATTGTAATAAGGTACAGAAATTGAAAAAAAACCCAAAACTGCTGTTTTAATCATTATTTTATAGATCCTGTGTCACTTAAGGCAAAACCTTCGTGAGTTAATTTTGGATCACCCATTTTTAGCACTTTCTAACAAAGTTAAAAAATATTTATGCATTCGGTTTGTCTGACCATCTGTCTTCGCTCTAATTCATCTAAATATATCTGGATTTCCATAGAATTGATAAAACTTATTTAGAATCATCAGAATATATTTAGTATTGCATATGAACTATTTACGATTAATGGCTCATTTACAGAGGCACTCAAAAGAATACGATTACACCATGGTATATAGGGAAAAATCGTTTGCTGATAATCTCTATAAATAAAAGGAATTCCGAGGATAATTAATTAATTAATTAATTGAGGCACAGGGGAAAGCAAATCTTGGCAATGCGCCAACTCGGTCCAGAGGAAGCAAATCTTGGCAATGCGCCAACTCGGTCCAGAGGTATAAAAGCAAGATAGAAAAAAACGCGCAGGTCTGTGCATTCAAGTACAACCACCCATATGTATATGCTGAAAGTTTGTTCTGACGCTCACCCGACGCACGTGGAGTGCCGATGGTCCGGGAAGCGTACCATACACATAAATTATTAAATAAACCTTCAAATTAAGCCCGGCGAAGCGGGCTGGGTATGCTAGTTCTAATAATAAGTTTATACCTTTACAATTGTAGTGAATCTGATATAAATCACTGAATTTTACTAAGAAAATGTTAAAACAGTGGATTCATAGCATTGACAGTGTGTCGAGCAAATAACACCCTAATCTCAAAATTAAATATCTCAAAAACAAAGATCAATAGGACTATGCGGTAAACGGTTTGTATATTAGGTAAGCTGTAGAAATCTTATACAGAAATTTCGAATGGTGAATAATTTGAAAAGATTGTGTTCTGATTGCAAAGAATGATTTGATTTGACATTTTTCTTGTTTTAGATTGTTTGCAGGGAACACGTTTTCTGGCTTATAGTGCCATATTTTAACAGTTTTTCGAACTAAAATTTTAAAATTTCGAAATTTCAAAAATTTAATACAAAAAACTTAAAAATGTGGCAAAGTAACACGAAAACCGAATTCTCTGAAAGCAATCTAGAAAGAGAAAAATCTCAAATCAAATCATTCTTTGCAATCAGAACACAATCTTTTCAAAATATTCACCGTTCGAAATTTCTGTATAAGATTTTTATAGGTTACCTAATAAACAAACCGTTTACCGCATAATTCTATGGATCTTTGTCTTTGAGAAATTAAATTTTTAAATCAGGGTTTATTTGCTGGACATCCTGTACTTTATTAATTTAAAAGACCACCCAAAAGAAATCGTTTACAGTACTGTCTTTGCGTAATAATTCCTGGAGAACACATTTTAAAATCCGGTATGCGTTTTTTAATTTAATTAGTATTTTGCACATTAATTTTTACATATAAATCCTATACCTCATATACCGTGCTGCACAAAAGTACTCGGAGACCGTTCCCCTGATCAGAAGAAATTGCTGAAGTGCAATTTTCATCTGAAATACATGTATCTCGTAAATAAACAAAATTTTGGAATGCTTGGTGTTAATAGATACAAATATCTATATCATACACAAGACTGCTAAACAATTCAGATAATTTTCCGATTGTAGATGGGAACAGCTAAAACTCGATTATAACATGCGTTATGCATATGGCGAATTTAGACGTAATATTATAATTTTTAAAACGGTGCAGTTTTGTTGCATTATTGTTGAATGTGTTGGAAACTTCTTCATAATCTATGCTTGACGCATGTTTTTTCCTTCTTATTTAAGATAGAACAGTTTATTTTTATTCCAATAAAATATTTATTCTCGCAAAATTTAATCTACCTTTTTTTTGCAAGAAGCTTACAGATTGATTTTTGGAAAACCTTCTTATTTATTGATGAATATATCATTAAAAAGAATACTTAAAGGAATCAGAATAATTTATTTAAAAATTAAGCGGGAATTTTTTAATTTTTTTACTGCAGCGGATGATTTATGATGAGAAATTGCACTCAGGTTGCATGTAATAAATAACGTTTGATTAGATTAAGGTTAAAAAGAAATGACATTGATTTCTGATCAGTTTTGCTTTAACGTCAGAAGTCAGATGAAGTTATATACATTAATTTTGGCAGTTGTATTTAATTATGACTTATGATTAATGAAAAATGGAATCAGTGCATTTCGTTTTCACCCTTATTTTAAATACTGATTTGTGAAGATAAAGCAGATATTTTACAAAAATAATTATTAATGAAAAAGAGGAAACGTATCGAGCATGTTTAAAATAATTAAGTTACTATGAAAGTAACGACTAACGAAAGTATATATATATATATATATATATATATATATGTGTGTGTGTGTGTGTGTGTGTGTGTAGATGCCAGAGGTGAAAATTTGCAATACATATTTGGCTATAGACAATAACTTTATTTTCCTAAATGACGAAGCTTTGTTAAACATTTCATGAAGTGTTGGAAAGTCTTTCATAATCTTGTTTAACGCATGATTTTTCTTACTTATTAATGCTTTAGTTACGTCGAGTGTACTTTTATAAATCGATATATAAAAAAAATCGGCAAGGCCCGCCCCGAAAGTTAAAATTTCGGCCTGAGCTCGGTCCAAACCGGAAAAAGTTTAAAAATTTGGCGCGAACCTTTCCCGGCCGGAGTGAATTTCTACAGAACATTGATCTTTATTCTTACGGAAGAGTTCGGCCCTGGCATGAAAGTAATCCGAATCAGACGGTTTATTTTTCATATTAAGTTTATTTTAAACTAGCGGCCTTCGCCCGCTACGCTGGTCGGTTTATCTAAAGAAATCTTGAAGAAGTAGTTAGATAAGGTTCAGACATACATTAAAAAAAAAAAAGCAAGTCGATCATTCAAAAAACGTTGGGAAATATCAAATATTTACTGTAATTTTTTAAGAAAAACAAAGTTTCGAAAAAAAAAATTAAATCGAAAAAAAAATTACACTGACATATTAATGCAAGGAAATTTTCCCAGAGAGAAAATTCGCCTTGAATACAATATTTCAAATTCTTTTAATTGCTTATAGGCGTTAATGCCAACATAGTGAAAAAAAATTCCATGCTGGGAATCAAACCCGGGCCATCAGTATGGCGCACTGACGTTCTACCGACTAAACCACATGGAACGACAGCCAGCTTGAAACTTTCTCATACTTAAGTAGACTGGCGAAAACATAACGATAGCGCGTTTTAAAATCGCACAGTGACATCTATTGGATTTTATATGTACTAAAAAACGTTATGTACTAAAAAACGTGAGCAGCGCACCTAATAGTTTCTTTTGTTTCTTTTTGTTACTTTTTTGTCTGTTGTCCGATTTTGATGAAACAAAGCCTATACACTGCCCGGGAGTGTGCATTCTTCATTAGTGAAAACCGCATAAAAATCCATTCAGTAGTTACGAAGATAACCTCGAACAAACAGACAGACAGACAGACAAACAGACAGACAGACAAAAAATTCAAAAATTTTTTTTTTGTGTTTCATTGGTTTTCTTTTATCGCCCTGACTCCATTTTTGTCAATTATCTTCAATGTACAGACACACCGGGTCCTACTGTTTTATTATATGTATAGATGTTGAAATATTACTGTACAGATATTTACACTACCAGACACTCTGGTAATTCCAAATTATTCGATAAATATGACATTCCAATGATCCATAAAATTCAACAACTCGAATAAAAATCTAAACTTTCCAAAGCATTGGATCGTCTAGGCAACGATGAATTAGTTGCCATTTAGCATCATATAAATACATCGCTCGCAGGCGATCCATGTCACGTGATCACTTTCATCAGAGGTGATTTCGCAACACCCCCCCCCCTCCTGTCCGATGAATACATTCATCAAAATTCAACGCAAACTATAATGAACAATAATAAGGTAAATATAGTTAACAAATGCAATCATTTTACTTACTTAGAGAAATCATAAAATATTAATTAAAGTTCAAACTTATAAATCAGTTGTATTTGTCGTTTTATAAACCCTGATGTTGTCTTCAATATTACACTTCCGATTTTTTCATCTCGTTCTTTGAAAAGTTCGGTGATTTTAGCTGATTTCCATAAATTACTCGGGACCTTGTCGTCACATACTAAAACTACATCATTTACATTATATTCACAATTTTCAATTATGGGATGTACATTATGTATACCTTATAGTTGGAGCAGATATTTTTTCTTCCACGTTTCCAAAATTGGTTTAACAACTTTTCTCTAGACAAATATCTTTTCAATAAAAATCTTTTTGAGCTAGAGAATATCTGCTCCTTGTTACGACCAACATGTTGGTGAGGTAAAGATGTTATCCTTTCCCGGATTAAAAAATGTGATTGGGTAAATGGTAATGGTTCTGAAGAATCGTTATACACATACGTAATGGGCCGAGAATTTGAAATTGCCTCAATTTCGGTCAGAATAGTTTGTAATTCTTCAAATAATAATAAAGACTATTATTATATTAATATAATAATAGTCTTTAGTGATATTAAATGGTAATAGAGCTGTCACTTGACTGCCTGGTTTAGCTTTAATTTTTCTTACAAATTAGACACTTATTTAGACAATATTTTATCGTTTGGCGACCTTTAAAGATCCAATAATTTTCACGTATCTGAGTCAGTGTGTCTAAAATTCCGGAGTGCAACAAATTTTCATGTTCTCTTCTAATTAAAAGTTTGGTAAATCTGCCTTTGCCGGGTAATAATTTAGGATGGTTTTGGTAAAATTGAAAATTTAATTGCTGCAGTCTACCACCTAGGCAGATTATTCCACTTTCAGTCAAAAAAGGATTTAAAGAATACAGTCTTGAGTCGGTTTTGATGGATCTCCCAGCCTTAAGAAGACAACATTGATGTTTAAACTCGGTCTGTTGAATATATCGTACCCAAAATTCTTCAGCATTAAACAGTTCCGTTGTTGTTAATACTGTGAAATTTTCATTCTTCCTCTTGCAATTATAGACAAATGGAAAATGTATGCTGTAATTCTTAAAATCTTATTTACGTTACTATATCTATTAACACTCAATAACGGTTCAGCCAATTCTACGAATGCCTGCAGCGCAAGATAATTTTTTCTTTTTTCCTTTTCAAAATCTGGGATGTTTTGTGACCAATGTAGTTGCCTTCGAAACGATTCATATTAACGTCATGAAGCCAAGAAAGGCCCGTCCACCAAATCTCGTCATTAATTAAAGACCAAGCACTTACACCACGCGTCAGTTTATCCGCTGGATTTGACTTTCCATCACAAAAATTCCAATTCAAGGGATTTCTTTTTTCTTGAATTTCGATAATTCGGTTGCATATGAATTGTTTGTAGTCATCGGCTTTACCCTTGATCCAGTGCAAACATATTTCTGAATCAGTCCAAAAAAGATATTATTCTCAGGTACTGTCGGAAAGGTATAATGATATGATGATAGTCTTGACGAAATCAAAGTTCCCAATAATTCGAGTCTAGGCAACGTTATTTTCTTGAGCGGTGCTATTCGAGATTTAGAAATGATAAAACTAGTCAGTATTTTTCCTTGACAATGGCATTTAAAATATGTAACAGAAACGTACGCTTTAGGACTTGCGTCCGAAAATATGTGAATTTTCCCATTTGTAATACATCGAAATATGGCCTAGGTATCTCGAGTGACCTCAAATCCGCTATTTCATGTAGGTATTCCTTGAAATGTAATTCCAAATCTAATGAAATATTTTCGTCCCATTCAATGATTTTTTGACACAATGTTTGCATTAATAGTTTTATTCGTATTGTGAAAGGATTTATTAGACCTATAGGGTCGAATATCATACCATATACGCTCAATACCTGGCGTTTTGTTGTTGTCGTATTCGTTATTTTCAATAATGGACTCAATTCAATTTTAAGAGTGTAAGAATTATTATTCAAAATTAAACCAAAAATCTTTAATGGCACATTAGAATCAAAAGGATCTTCACGACATTCTAGTTTATTTGTTTTCCATTCTTCAGTTAAATTTGGCGAATTAGAAGTCCATCGTCTAAAATTCATTTTAGCTGCCTTTAAAATAGATACGGCATCTTTAGTTACCGTAATGGCTTCGGCAACTGTGTCCGTACCATTAATTACTTCGTCGACATATAGTCATTTGAGAATATTTTATACCTTTGGATTCGAAATTTTATATTTCTTCAAATGCAGTGTAATGGTACCGCTCAAAAAGGAATGGGCTACATTTGACACCGAAGGCTGCCCTGGCGAATCTTAGAATTCTGACATCACGGCCACAGAAACCGAGATCTGCCCCACTCTTATACCATAAAAACTGTAAAATTTTCCTATTTTCCTCTACAATAGCGACCTCAAGAAAGGCTCTTTGTATAAACGCGCAAAAAGCAATTCGATGATACGAAATTTTAAAATAAGGTTAAGTAAAACTGGATCTAGCATGGGACCACTATCTAAATATTTGTTAAAAGATTGTTCATGTTTATCCTTGGAAGATGCGTCGTATACAATCCTAACTTTAGTACTTTCTTTAGATTCGCGCACTACTGCATGGTGAGGCATAAAATATATCTTATCTTTATCCAGTTCAGATTGACATTCAACTTGTTCCATTATACCCTCTTTAGCTGCTCCCCAATAATATCTTTATACTTAATGTACAAATCAGGATAGCGCGCACAGGCTCATCAAACGCCGTTCTTAGATCTCATAATTACTTTTAAGTTACTTAAAATTTTCCTTCCACAACAGCGTTGTTTCATATCTGTTATTTTTATATAAGGTATTTCATTCAAATTTATTTATATTGTCTAATTCTGATCGCGACATTTCCTTATCTGGCTTTAATCCTATTGCCTCCAATTCTCATAAATCTTTAACTCTCTCATATTATAAATCTTTCCTCATAACAATCGCATGATTTACCAAAATATCCATAGATTTCTAATTTTCTTCCCAACTTTGAACTACAAATCTGACCAAACTCTCTGTTGCAACCAAACATCTACTTAATCTAACAATTTTATCACACAAAACTTCTCATATATAGTCTGAACCGATCAAATGTGTATACCTTTACTAGTAACATTATCAGATAATTCAATTCCTTGACGTATTGCAAGATTCTTAACCCATTGAGAAGGGATTTCAGTTTTTCCATGCGTAATCTTATCAATCAGTACGTCTTGTATTTTGATGCATTTATGAGGATCTTTTGTATTTTCCAATTCAATTTCCACTATATCATAACACTGACTTGATTTAGTTTGTTTATCCGTAAAGGAATAAATTCGAAATGTTTCTATTTTTATGATCCTTAAACCTAACGAATCAACAATCCGTTTTTCAACAAAAGCCCGATTCGATCCCCCTTCTTACAAAACACGAACAATTTCAGATTTTTTGTTTCCCTTTGCTATTGCACTGAGTGTCTGCAACAAAACAGGAGAACATTCTTTTCTTTCCCTTTTATTTTTGAAACATCTGGTGGAAGCTAATCACGTCACAATATCTTGCGTCGAGTCAGAGTATTGATCATGCGAATTATTTTTAACGGAGGTCAGCAAATTAATTCATTATGACGCAGTTTACAAATTTTGCATAACTGATTCCTTTTAAAACAAAATTTAGTGACGTGTTTTCGTTTAAGGCAAATGAAACAACGACCATTACTTTTAAGAGAATTTTTTCTTTCATTTATTGTCAGAGAACAGTTCATACTTGCGTGATTCTTATCAAGACAAAAAATGCAAGTTTCAATCGTAGCAGTCTTTAAGACAGCGGCTGAAGAAAGCTTTGTGTTATCATTTCTTTTCTGATTCAAATAATATTTATTTTTATTATTTTTATTTATTTCCTTATTACGGAATGTTGATTCATTCACGTTCCCAACCTTAGAATTAGCTAGAATAACGATTTTTCTCGACATTCTACCTCCTTTCGGAAAAATTCCATTAAATTCTTAATATCAAATAATTCACTCGTTTCCCGATTCCTATTATAACTCAAACTTAAATCTTCGGTAATTTTCTGTAAAATTACCGGACATAACATGTATGTTCATATGGGAACTAATTATTAAATCCGATCTCCCAAATCTACTTTTCAATAATTGAATTGATGAATCATAATTCTCATTAGTTAGCGAAAAACCACAAACAGCACTTAATGCTAATCCACCTGAATACGTCTTTAAATAAGTGAATTTCTCGATTTTAGTCAATGAGTCGTTGTTATGAACAGCAACCTCATATGAGTTCCAAAAATCTAGCCACTGACTACAATCGCCATAAAACTTAACTATATTCAATTTTGGCAATTTAAGTGTACTGGTTTCGTTATGCAAAATCGCGTGTGAAAGATCATTGTTATATATCACTGGCTTATCCTTAGAGGCAGTATCGTTAGATTTAATTTCATTTTCTTTTATAAAACGCGTCATTCTTCCTCGCTATTTAACAATCTTTTCAATGTATTTTTCACAACACGAAACTTCATTTTCAACCTCTTTAACATCCTTGAGCTCAAAAATTTCTTTATCCAGATCTTTTAGTTCCGAAAATTTTTCATTTATTTGTTCGAGACAATCTTTAATTTCTTCTATTTTCAAAGAAATTTCCATATCATTATTCTTGGAAATAGATTCAATTTTAGAAATTAGTTTCGTTCCTTCCGCGAACGGAAGTACGTTTCTTTTTTATTTTTTCCAGATCAATATTCAAAACGATATAATAAAATATTTCCTAGTACAATATGATTAAATATTTCCAAACGAAACTAAATTTGAATAATCATCGATTTTCAATCCGAGATTAAAATAATTAATTTATCAGTTTCGGAACTAAAACAATAAATTTCATAACGAAACCAAAACACTCTATTTATTTATTTTCAAATCAAATTCTATGCAAATTTATAAATTTATAATCAAATGGGACCTACCTCAAATATCGTCTTGGCCGCGAAATTCAAACCTGCCAGGCAAATTCTTTATAAAATGAATCTGCAGTCATTATGTCCAGAAAAAAATATTCACATTCCTTCAAGCGTAAAAAAGGCGTTTCATAAACATTTATATCCTAGCACACACAAACACGTCCTTGGGCACCATGACATGAAATTAATCCGAATCAGAAGGTTTATTTTTCATATTAAGTTTATTTTAAATGTTGAAATATTACTGTACATATATTTACACTACCAGACAATCTGATAATTCCAAATTATTTAATAAATATGACATTCCAATGATCCATAAAATACAACAACTCTAAAAAAATCTAAACATTCCAAAACATTGCGATCGTCTAGGCAACGAAGAACTGGTTGCCGCTTAGCATCATATAACTACATTGTTCGCAGGCGATCCATATCACGTGATCATTTTCATAACAGGAGATTTCGCAACAGGCCCAAAATAAACTCATCGTAGTCTTTTTTTTTTCATATTTATAATCTCCATTTATGCAGAAGTGCCATAGGCTGTGACATTTGTGCTTTTAATGATCCTTTGTTTGTTGTATCTAAATGTTTCAGTTATTATTAGTATTGTTAATCCACATTCCTAGTAATGGAGATATAAAAATCTAAAAATATAATATATGGTAAATGTAAAATCTTCTAAGACGGAATCGCATTGGAAATAAAAAAGCACTTTCCCTACTTAGCAGATGTAAATGTCTAACATATTTGTTTTCTTCCGTATTGTTGTATTCATTTTGAATCGATGACAGTTTAAAAGAAATTTGCAGTTTTCAGTTTAAAAAACAATTTCGTCAAAATTATATATATTTTTTTCAATGTGTTTAATTTTTTATTAAAACGCCTAGTAATCTACGATTCCTTAAAAAGAATAAATTCTAACGTTTAATTGTAGAATAACGACGACATAAAAGTATATGCCTTTTTTTCAAAATTTTTTGGACCAAGCCAAATTTTACTGATTTAGGAACAGACTTGGCCACGTCAAGAAACGGATATTCATAACGGGATCATTCAGGAGGAACTGATTATTTTGTACTATTACATACGGAAAATACATATACGGAAAACATTTTTTGGTGCGCGTTTTAATTGTATTAAACTGTTTCGCATTTTATGAAATTTAAATACGTTACTGGAGATTATTACAAGTTAATTTCTTTAATAATAGAAAGCAAAGAGTATTGACAGAGACATACAAATGATTTCGGCTACTATACTGTACCAAAATAGTGTATGCTATTGCACCAAGATCTGAAGATTGCGTAAACATCGTTATAGTATGGACGTACCTCATTTTCTACGTTCCAAGTACAAATTACGACTTTTTATTATCTCACAGGCTATCATAGCCTGAGAGCTTATGTGCCCACCCATTCTGTATGTATGTTCGTTCGTGCGTAACGCGATAACTGATGATAAAAATATCGGATCCACTTGAAACTTTGTATATAGGTATATCCTGATATCCTAGTGCTTCCCTGATTAGTTTTTGGAGTTCATTCGATATGTATAAGAGGGGGAACGGGAGGCTCATGCCCCTTCCCTTAATTGATATAAATGGGTTTTTCATGCAGAAATAACAATTTTCGTTCAAAATTTAGATATGGGATCATTCTGATGAGGGTATTCCGTGACTGTTATTAGGTGTTCATTGAATAAGTATAAAAAGGGGGAACGGGGGTTCTAATGCCCCTCCCCTTAAGTTCTTTGTTTTTCAAGCAGAATTGTCAGATATTGTTTAAATCTCTGAATAGTTTTGGAAGTTTAATGGTTAAGTATAAAAGAGATGGATAACTCCTCTTAAATTATATAAATGCTACATGGGTTTTTATTGAGAATTATCCGATTTGCTCTGAATTTTGGATGTAGATTTTTTATATGATAAAGCATGTCCTTGTTAGTTTAGGAGGATCAATGATTAAGTATAAAAAAGAAGAAAGGAGAGAGCTGTTTCCTTTCCTTATTTTTTTTTTCGAACGGAGTTAACCCTCGAAAATATAAGGCTGTAATGTACAATTACTATGCGTAGCCTGTGAGCTCAATGCCATCAGTTTAACTGCGCAATATTCTATAACATATAATAAATTCAGCTGATCAGTGTATACTAGATGTTAAATATTGTTACGAATTTTGTAAATAGTTAGTGTTTGTACTGTAAAATAATGTAAATATTCTTATTAAGCTCCATTTCTTTACTAATATTAGTTTTTGTTACATTGTCTCTGTTATCAAGCAAACTTGTCTATTATTTTCAGTGAATGTCTATGGCAGCTTTGCGAAATATTTGAGATATCGCCAAGTTGGCGTCACTTTTGGCGACTAATTTTGGTCGCCAAATTTGGCGATATATCGCCAAGTTGGCGACAAACTTGGCGATTGTTGGCGATGGTAACCCTTCCCTATTTATGGTAACCCCCCTTAGGTCTACTGATACATTGAATGTTGTTCCGTGGTTTTCCAGGTTTTTCTAGAAGGTCGTAGAAATTTCTACCGCATGCGGCAAGACTATATATAGGAGAGCCGGATGCGAGCTGGGTGGTTATTATTTACCAGTCAGTCATTGAGTGAACAAGGCGTAAGCAAGTTTGCTTGAGTTTCATCTATGTTGTTTTGAATGTTATTAAGTGTTGAGACGTTGTATAAAGAGTCTCTGGGGACTAAAGCTGTAATTGTACGATTGATTTGAGCAGTTATTTTTAAATATCCAGTAATATTTGTGAGTTTCGAAGACTCTGTTGTTCTGAAGTCTGTAAATAAATTATTTTCTACTTTTCTAAGAGCAAGAGTTTGAAGTTGTCTAACCATAAGATCAAAAGAACCCTATATACGCCGCAACAATATTTTAATTAAAATTCATGTACTACTTACAACTAAAGTAGAATTGATTTCCTACAGTTTCGAACAATAAAACTTGTTCATCATCAGGGAAACATTAGAAGATAAAAACTAACACGTCACATAGTTCACATAATACAATACTAAAAGCAAAAGGGATTTTTGCCAATTCTAGCATTCCAGTCTCTCATTATTAATTTTATGTAGCAATTTCCCTTTTGATGCTTTGAAGCTACTTCTTCATAGAAATCTTCGATTTCTTCATCAGAATAACTTATTGTTGTTGCATAAACTTGGGTAATTTACAGCTTGTATCTTCTGGACACTTGTATTACTAATCTTGCAACTCTATCTGATGTACTATCATAAATCTACAATGTGATTCTTCCACCTTTTATGAATCAGAAATCCTACACCACTTGTTCTTCCATTTTCTGTGCCTCTGTAGTATAAAACATGTCCACTGGCAAGATCAATCTTTTCTTCTCCTTTTCTTCTTAGTTTACATAATCCTAAAATGTCCCAGTTGATCCTGTCTAACTCTTCTTCAAGTTCCTGTAAACGATTTTCAGAAGATAGGGATTGTTCATTATACGTAGCCAAAGTCATCAACTTATAGCAGTCAAGCTGAGCCCGGTGATTCTTAACAGCCTCTGTCTTGATGTCTGTCTGATATATACAGGGTTGTTATAATTAAAGTTCGCCTATTCAGAAGGCTCTAGAGCCGGTTCTATGGCTCCAAACGAAGCAGAACTTCACTAGTACGTAGTTGAAGAGATGCGCTCTGCGAAAATCGAATAAAAAATTAGTTAAAATTTTTGTCAATAGATGGCGCTGCGCCAGTATTTAAGCGCCAATACCATGCGATTTTTGTTTATGGGAATTTTTGGAAGATTCTGTATCTATAGACAGATGTCAGACAATCTCTCATCTGAATGACAGTATTAGACTTTGCATTCGCTTAATCTCACAGGACAGTTTACGCAATGCTATAGAAAGCACAACTCTGATAATGGAATGCGTTATTGAAAACGTTGGAGGATTCATTGAAAAAGCGTAGTGTTATTCTTCGTTATTTCTTCGCTGCCGAGCGACATGTTTTGTTTTCGTTGATGCAGATTAGATCAAATGAAATGATATTATTTTTTTTTTCTATTGTTTGGAGTCATAGGCCTCAAGAGCTGTCTGATTAGGTGATATTTAATTATAATAATTCGCAGTTCGTCGAAATTTGTTGAAACTTTTAAATTTGTAAGCTTTGTCTGGATTGACTGAAATTGATATAATGAATATGCAAACATCGCCTTAAATATTGACGCAGCGCCACCTATTGACAAAAATTTTAACTATTTTTTTTTCGATTTTCGTAGAGCGCATCTCTTCAACTACGTACTAGTAAAATTTCTTTTCGTTTGGAGCCATAGAACCGGCTCTAGAGCCTTCTGAATAGGCGAACTTTAATTATAACAACCCTGTATATACACTATATTGCCATTGATTATGGGACACTTGCGATTTTAGACATTTTACTAAATATCTAGAAAAATACATGAGGAATCATCTCGAAACTCTTAGTGTATAAATATAATAGTATACGTCATACATCTCCGTGAAGATTTTTTACCGAAACGCCATAGGGGACCGTCAACAAATTAAAAAAGAATGAATATCTTTTGAATAACCCTGTAAAAACTAATGTAGCAAAAACGCTCAAACTCTAGATTATGATTGAATGCCTTATTGTAATACACTGTGTTCATTTTTATGCAAATAGCATACACACTCGCAGAGTAATTAAGGTTTTTATAAAAATGGTCCCAAATTTTTCCTCTGAAATTTCCATTATAATTTTCAGAGTTCTTAATATAAAATAATATTTTTTTCAGAAAATATGACAAACAGCATTGCACACAGTACCCTGTAATCAGAATTAAAAAATATTAAAAATTGTATGAAAAATGAGTAGGCTTACTATATAATTTTTTACTGCGCATGCGTCAAAGATATCAAAATTTCATTTGCATATTATGTTAGCTAAATGTATAGAGCAACTTTTGTAAAAGTCTCAAAATCATAGCTTGAAAATTCTGAAAGTAATCGTCTATGGAAAAAGGACAAAATCCGTTGTTTCCAAAATGAAGCAAAAAAAAATGAGGGATTTTATCCAAATGCAGTAGTACATCCCATATTGTGTATTCTATATTGACACTAATCAATGAATATATGGATACAACCCCTCTTGTTTTTGCTTCATTTTGAGAATAACGGATTTTCAACTTATTCAATTGACGATTATTGTCAGAATTTTCAAGTTATGATTTTGTGACTTTCACAAATGTTGCTCCATACATTTAGCTAACATAATATGCAAATGAAATTTTGATATCGTTGACGCATGCGCAGTAAAAAATTATTTAGTAAACCAACTCATTTTTTATACAATTTTCATTATTTTTTAATTCTGATTACAGGGTACTGTGTGCATTGTTGTTTGTCATATTTTCTGAAAAAAATAATATTTTATATTAAAAACTCTGAAAATTATAAGGAAAAAACTTGGAAAAATTTGGGATCATTTTTATAAAAACCTTAATTCCTCTGCGAGTATGCATGCTATTTGCATAAAAATGAACAAGGCTTATTACAATAAGGCATTCAATCAGAATCTAGAGTTTGAGCGCTTTTGCTACATTAGTTTTGACAGGGTTATTCAAAAGATATTCATTCTTTTTTAATTTGTTGACGGTCCCCTTTGGAGTTTTGGGAAAAAATCTTCACGGAGATGTATGACGTATGCTATTATATTTATACACTAAGAGTTTCGAGATGATTCCTCATGTATTTTTCTACATATTTAGTAAAATGTCTAAAATCGCAAGTGTCCCATAATCAATGGCAATATAGTGTATATAAACGCCACACATAAATTTAAGGAATTTTTATTTTATATGACTTAAAATTACAAAGAATCGAGACATACTATAAAAAAATCTCAATTTAGATTACGTGAGATTAAAGAAGTTTTTATTATGTTGCAAAATATACTAAATATATTCTATAGAAGTTTGAGCGATATTTGTAATTAATCTTTAAGTAAATGACTTCTAGGCAAAACAATTAGCAAATCTAAAGTAATGTATATTCTCACCTTTTCTTCCGGCAACTAATTTTCGGAAAAATACTTTTTCCAATATTTTTTTTGGGATAATAATAATAATAATAATAAAAGAATAACTAGTTTAATTCATTTTAACATAAATGATTTTTTTTTCGTATGTTCTTACAAAAAATATATGGTTGTTTAATGCTTAGAAGACTTAAAAGACTTTTTGTGTGTTATAATAAAATTTTCTAATTTAACAACTTTTTTCTCTGAGGCCATATCTAAAGAAAGATTAAATTTTAGGAGGATTCATTCAATTAACAAGAAAAGTTTTAACAATGAGAATAAATAAATTTTCCAAAGGAAGTAAAAATATTTTTATTAAATGCAAAAAAATGAAAAAAAAAAACATTTCGAAGGAATTTCAAGAAATTTTTCGCTATTTATTTTTATTCATTTCTGGAAAACAGTAATGTGTACTACTAAAGTAAATTTGTATATGTTTGAGAGTATCGATTTAGGAAAGAATCGTCAGGATTCAGTTTCCAATAAACTTTCCGCAATTTATCAATAAGAGTCTAAAATTTGTTCAGCACTTTATTTCTGTGAGATTAAAAAAGCTTCATCATATGCTTTGTGGTTTGCTAAATACTTCTATTGAACTTAATGGAGATAATTTCCCATTCTTTAACTGTAAAACTCTTAGACGAAAGAATTAATTGGTCTAATTAATTAAAGTCTGAAAATAATTTGTCTTTTTCGTATTTTTCTCATAATAAATTTTTTCTGAAGAAAAAGCTTCAAAATTACAGTTGAGATTAAAAAACCGCACTAATATACATCTTTCGAAAGTACACTGTAAAACAAATCTGTAAATGTACTAAACATTTTCTAGGAAACTGGGATTCCAAGAAATTTTCATGTGACGATAACAGGAAAAATTTTTGTAACCGATTCTAAAACTTGAATTTTCGCTGTTACCGTTACAGGAAAAGTTCTTGGAATCCCAGTTTCCTAGGAAAAGTTTAGTACCTTTACAGAATTTTTTTTTTACAGTGTAAATAAAATTAATAATTTTTCACATTTCTTCAATTTATATAATTTTCATTCTACTAATAAGAATCATGTTAAAATTGGGTTAGAAACATATTTTTTGGTTTTCCTGCTATTTATTTGTTTAAATAAGCGTCACACGAAAGAAAAATTACTGCATTAGCTTACTTAAAGATTATATAGATCTGGTTTGACTGGATGTTATCGGTGTCTATCAAACGCATAAAAATGAAGATTTGTCAGTATTTCTATTTGTCTGTAACTATGCACAAATCCACAGTTTATAAGCCAGAAATGTGAAATATTACGTACATGTGTAATAAAACAAAGACGACGCAGCTAAAGTAATGCAAAATCTAAATAATTTATAGCTAATATGTTATGAATAAAAAAACTATACCAATTTAACAGCAAATTTTCTATTAAATTTAAATATTTTCTTATTTATAGCAGTAGTCAAATAGTAAAAATCCACAATAAAATCCTACCCACATCAATTATTTATTTTCTATTGTAGAATTTCCATGTGAAGAATGAAATTAAAATAAATAGTTTGACGAATTAAAATAAATAAATAAATAAAAATTACGTCATATTAGGAATATAATGATTATCAGCATGTGAATGTACAACATCATATAAATATGAAAAAACACATGATCAAAACCTGGTTATGGAAATAGAAGCGTATTTTAACATTTTGAGGTTATCTGAATTTGTTTTGCCATTGTTAAATCCATTCCATGCATATGTTACGATCAATTGTATTAATCTGTTTTTATTAATAGTAACTGGTTATTATTAATTATAACAAAATGATATCCAAATAAACCGGTTAATATAATAAATTTATGAGAATTTACCAAATTAATCGGTTATTATTAATAATTACTTTTCAAGGTTAGTAAATATTACAAATTTCAACTAGTTTAGCATGTGGTTTTTATATTCAACTAGCTGACCCGCCCGGCGTTGCCCGGGTCCGTTATAATAATGTTAAACGAACTTGAAATTTTTATGATTTTATCTTTAACTCAAAATATGTGTTAATACACTGTTAAGAATTTGACCCTTTTGCTGCATCGTCACTCCACCGCTTTTATAGAAAATGATTACTTCAGCCTATTTTGGAGCATTGTCATAGGTCAAAAGAGATATATTCTATAAAAGCGGGGGAGTGATGATACAGCAAAAGGGTCAAATTTTTTACAGTGTACATTATATTAAATACGTGCCCCCTGACTGTGTTAAAAATTGGTTTTTTAAAAAAAACTAATATTTAGCTGCAAAAATACCTAAAATGACTGCAATGGGAAACGTAGGAGGGAATATGTGTCCAACGATTTCGTGTTGATATTTATCCTTAAAATTACTGTTAAGTGACTTAACTAAATACTTTTTTCACATTAGATATCCCAAGTGAAATATTTTGAATTTCAAACTAATTATATATCACTCTTAAATCTGACTATACCGTGAATGAAATCGATTCTCGATGATTCGCTAAAAGGTTAGTATATAATATTATAAATTCAGAGCCATTTTACAAAAATAGGTGTATATTTTTTATCAAACATGCGTAATGTTCATTCTATGAACAAAATCCTAACCGTAACCTAATTGTATCGGAATCATAACTTGTCTGTAACTTAGCTGTATCTTAACAGTAACCTAACTGCAAGTTAAATATACCATAAATGTAACTTGGCCGTCACCTAATCATAACCTACCCATAATCTAACCACAACCTAACCGCAACTTAACCTTAACCTAACTGTAACTTAACCATGACCTAACTGTAACCTAACTGGAAAATAAAATAACAAAAGGGTCACCGGAACGTAATTGCAACCTAACTGTTATCTAACCGTAACCAAGTTCTAATTTAACATTAACTATAAACGAAATATTTTAACCATCTCGCGCTAAGTACTTAGTTTCACTTTCCACCGCTACGGAGCGCATTATGCTTTGTAGAACATCCGAATTTTAGGTTCGGATTGGATTCATGTTCATGGAAATTATTTTGTCTTCTTCGGATACGGTTATGATTGTTTGGAATATTTGTGTTCAGTTTAGATTCGGTTCAATTCAGATTTCGTGGGGTTTTTTTTTTTCCCTTCAAACGGGATTTTTAAGTTCGGGTCGGGTTGTACTTATATGGAAATTATTTTACCTAGTTCCAATGAGGTTATACTTCACTGAAATATTTTTGTTAGGTTCAGATTAAGTTTGGTTCAAATTTCGGGATTTTTTTTTCTTTTTTTTACAAATTTTTTGGTTTGGAATGGGGATTATGTCCATGGAAATTATATTGTCTTGTTCGTATCTGGTTATAGTTATTTGGACTATTTTCGGCGGATTCAGATTTGGTTCGATTCAGATTTCAGGTATTTTTTTAAATTGATTTTTAAGGTTCTGGTTGGATTCATGCCCAGGGAAATTATTTTGTCTTGCTCGGATCCCGTTTTGGGTCTTTGGAATATTTTTTTCGGGTTCAGATGTCGTTCAATTCAGATTTCGGCTTTTTAATGAAATTTTTAGGTTCAGGTTGGGTTGCGCATCAACAGAAATTATTCTGCATTGTTCGAATAAGGATATGCTTCTCTGGAATATTTTTGTCAGACTCAGATTTAGTTCATTTTTTAGGTTCGGATTGGGTTCATGTTCATGGAAATTTTTTTGTCTTGTTCAGGTCCGGGTATGGTTCTGTGGAATATTTTTGTCGATTCAAATTTCAGGTATTTTTTTCAAATGGAATTTTAGGTTCCGATAGGTTTCATGTCCACGAAAATTATTTTCTCTTATTCGAATCCGGTTATGGTTCTTTCGAATATTTTGATCGGATTCAGATATAGTTTGCATAAAACTTCAGGCCTTTTTTTCAAATGGAATTTTTTAGGTTCGAGTCAGGTTTATGTTCATGGAAGTTTTTTTGTCTTACTCTTATCGGGTTATAGTTCTTTGGAATATTTTTATCGATTTCAGGTTTCGTTCTGGTCATTTTTTGGGTTTTTCAGAGAAAAATTTTAGGTTCGGGTCGGGTTGCATATACACGAACATTATTTTTCTTTGATCGGATTGGTATATGCTTCATTTGAATATTTTTGTGGGATTCAGATTTGATTCGGGTCAAATATCAAATCCATATTTTTTTTTTCAAATGGAATTTTTAGGTTCGGGTCGCGTTTATGCTCATGAAATTTTTGTCTTCTTGGATCGGAGTATAGTCTGTTTTTTTCTGGTTGGGATCGGGTTATGTGTTAATACGCCTAAACATTATGTTTTCCTACTATTCTTTTAGTGACTATTTTTTATATATAATTTATTTTGCTATTTGATAATTTATTACTGTGTATGAATCGTCTGCCTATTCGAACAATTGTACGTCAAAGAGCCATTTCATTTTTGTTTTAAAAACAAATTAAAGTCTTAATAAAATTTTAACTTAAATAAATGCATTCAAATTTAATCAATGATTTAAAAAAACTGCTAAAAAAGCCTCATATATACATATACATATATTAACTGCAACATAGCCAACCACAAATACATTCTAATGTACGAAGTACCAACGATCTGACGTAATAGCTATGTTCAAAAATCCTAAGTTAAACTGACATTTTGCCAGTCTATGAATTTTAAAGGTCTTTGGGAAAAAACAGTCACTTTTGAAATGTCAAAATCTCGAATTGGTTTCTTTTATAGAGTAAAAAGAAATTAATAGTGTGGAGGTATTATCTCTGGAGATGATGCTTAAGATGTAACCCTACATTAAGTCCAATTAAGTACCAACAAAAGCACGTGCTTTGACACGCCTATCAATTGGCGAAATTTTAAAATGAAGGGCCAAAATCACAGTCAAGTGAAATCCAGCCACCCCATTGGTCGTGTGGTAAGGGTGAAAATCACGAACTTGTTTCTCCATTTGAAAAAGGTGAGGGGGAAAGTATTTTTTAAACGATTGTTACCGTCTGTTCTTATTTAAGATAAACCATCGAAATTAACTGAATTAAGATATTTTGATGCCAATTTATGAAATGAGAGTGAAAAATTTAGATTATAAATGAAAAGAGATAAGATTTACTTCAAAACTGCCGCTACGATTTTTTCTCGGAAAAAGGAGTATGACAACATTTACCCAACTGCTAAGAGATTGTTCCCTGAAAAGGACGCGGCTCAATAACCAATGAGGTGTTTGGATTTCACCGGACTGTGATTTTGGCCCTCCATTTTAAAATTTCGCTATCAATTGAAACAGGTTTAAACCTGTATTTTTTTTCTCTCGTTTTTAAAAAAAGAACTAATTTATCGCTTCACCGGTAAAAATTTATTAATTATTTTATCATATGTGTTTTAAATATCAATATAGAAAATTATTTTAACGTTTTGCTTGAAAATATAACATTATTTTGTTAGTATATTAAAATCGTCTGCAGTCAGAAATTTATATTTTAGATTAATATTTATTACTTAAGTTTTCATACATGATTTTAAAAGAATGTTTTCATCATTATATTTTAAATATTTATTTACATGCAATTATTAAGTCATAAACATTTTTCATCTACGTTATAAAGTATTGAAAATTACATTAATGAAGGAAACCTTTAGTTATACAATTTTTAATTCGCATCAAATGTTTTCAATATCTTATTTAATTTTAATTTGATATTTAATTATTGCTAATTTTCCAATTTCCTTCATTTTAAAAGCGAATGTTTATTCTAATAAATAATAATAGAACGAAGACCATTTTAAAAATTTGCTATTTCCTCTTGAAATATGCTTCAACTGTAATTCATTTCTTTCAATTCGTCTTATAATAGAAAATCTCTTCCACGTCCTTTTGTTTGCCACATTAAATTTGAGCGATAAATGGTTTCATATCGCAAACCTTTTTTGAGCTTAGAACCTCCACTTATCTTATTACTCCATGGGTTTCTTTAATTCTGTCTCAGCTTTCTTATTACTTCTGCGAAAATTTTTACACAACCAACCAACCGTAAACAAATGAAAGAGAAAAAAATTGGGAAAAAGATGATTTTTTATGAGAGTGACCTCTTGATTTTAATTAATTACTCAGTTAATAATTGGAATTTTTAAATTCTGAAGCTCAGGTGCATCAGGAGAGATATTGGGCTACTCTCAAAAAAATTTTGAGCTTTGTACGTGCTGTAGATTTTGCTAGCCATCGCAGACACACACACAGACACACACACAGACAGAGCGTTTTGTTCTTTTATTAGTATAGATTATATTTTTCTAAATATTCTTTGCTAAAAGTATGCATTTCAAAGCTGTATAACTTATTCCTTGAATATTTCAGTGTTTAAAATGTTTATCGAATTCATTCATTAATAATAAAAATAATTATTTTAAACTATTTATTCTTTTACTCTAATTAATACAGTACATCTTTTAGTTGTGCATTTCTGTATCGTAATATTTATTTTTATTATTATATTCGAACAGTTATGATAGTACATCTTTTTTGTAACGTGCATATTCTTTAATCATATTGACCGAACTTCATCGGCAATTATTAATAAGAACCGGTAAATTTGATTAATATGTAGCATTTATCAAATTTACGATAAGACGTAGCTATTATTATTAAAAATACCTAATTTATTAAATTAACCGTAAGACACACACATATATATATGTATATATGTATATGCTTGTACATTAGAATTTCAATAAAGTTTTAGTTCTCTAGATTCTTAGAGAGGAATTGTAATTCAATATGACTTTTTTTTCTTTATTGTTTGTTTTATACTGTATTATGAATTTTGAAATTTTTAAAAACAAACATTTCATATACAAATCGCTATTAAACCCAACATAACAAATTTTAATAATATATTTGAGTAATGGAATGCCCAGTAGAAGAATAAAATTAATAAAGGCAAATTGTTTAAAAAAGACTAAAATTATAATTTATCATATGAGTACTACGGAATTTGTGACTAATTTTAAACTTAGTGGATCTTATCTTGAATGGATCAATGCGCCTCCCTGTCTTTAAGAGCACACACTAGTCACGCGGTAAAAGCCGAACGCTAATGATAAGTCTATGGGAGCATTCTTTTCAAATATCTCGTTCAAATTTTAATATTTTTACATATTTTTTTTTTGCATAGGATAGCTGAGGACGATCCACAACCGGCCTAGGTTTTACTTTTTCAATTTTGGTTTCAGAATTTTTTTTTTCAAAAAATTACTTTAACTCTCAAAACCGGTTTAAACTGGTTCTGAAATTGAAACAATTATAATATAAAAAATATATAAGGAAAATCGAAAAAGTAAAAACTACGCCGGTTGTGGAGCATCCTCATCTATCCTATGCAAAAACATCATGTAAAAATATTAAAATTTGAGCGAGATATTTGAAAAGAACTCTCCCATAGACTTTACATTATCATCCGGGTCTTTTTGAGTACTTTTTCTGTGACTATTGTGGGGCCTTAAAACTTAATTAAAAATTTGTTTTGAAAAATGCGATACGGACCATGGGCTACTTTACAACTTTGCTAACTTCTTTCCAAGCGCGTTTAACATAGTGCCGATTTGAAGCAGCACTGAACAATGATTTAGTTTGCAATAAGAAAAAAATTACTTCACTGAATTTAATTTTATGAAATACCAAATGAAGTTTAATTATGCACTACTTTTTTGTCCCTGCTGAATTAAGTTACTTATGAACATATTAGGATACATTAAAAAAAAGATTTATATACAACAGCAATATTGGTTATTATTTAGGCTCTTTGGACTTTTATGGTGTATGGATTAGAGATGAGACGGACTCAGCCCAAATCCGGGCCCGATGCGGGATCTGCTCTATTTTCGTTTTAGTCTTCGGGTCCTGGCGGGCTCGGGCTCATTCTTTCTGAAACCGGAAAATTATTTATTCGAGTGTAGAAAAGATTGAAAGAACATTTACCAATTAAATTTCTTATTGTTTTTCACATCATTTCAGTGCTATTTTATCAAAGCGAAAGAAAAACAAAAATTGTGTTTTTGTATTTTAGTAGCTTCTTCAAAAGACAATTTGTGATGATTGGAAATTTATGTCTACTGCATTTCTTGCGATGATCTATTATTGCTATGGTACCAATCAAAAAAAAGCACAAACAATAAATTAGCTTCTGCTTTGATTTTCGTTAGAAATAGAGGATATTTTTTAACTCAATCGTTTATTTATTTAGCTATAGAATGTTAGTTATAAAACTTAGAGAATGATTTCTTCGGGGTTTTTTATGTAGACCAAAAGCTTGAGATTTGCAAATTAATTAATTGTGTGTGTCATAATCATTCTTCATATGAAAATAACTGAGTCATTAATTTTTCTGTTTCTCATTATGGATTCTACTTATGCTGAGGATTTCCCTTCATAAGTAAAACATTTTTTCCATGTTATTCCAATAGAAAACAACCGGCCAGTGTTTCTTTTCTTCTTATAAAAGCATCAGACCTTTAAGAAAACTATATCAATGTATTAATTTGCATTAAGTTCATGTCAAATACAGGGAATTATTATGAGAAATGAATTGATTATACTTAAAGATGTACATATTTTATAAAGATATTGAAAACGTTGTTCGATTCTTCAGCATACAAATAGTAATTTCTGCAAACATTATAAATTGATTATTTACACTTCTTTAATGTATCCATCAAACTTTCTTGTTAAATGACAAAAAATATGGGAATTATTTTAAATATGAAGTATATTTTTATTTGACATCAAACTGCTCTTTTGATAAGATGGAATTTATATTTTTATTTAACAGTGATTTCCATGTAAGAAATTTCTAAAAACGAGACATCACATTTGAAACAATTTTTAAATGTCGTGCCTTTTTTGGTATATTTTTGGTATCAAGCTCGGACGGGCTTGGGCTCCGATGAAAAAAAATCTTTCGGGCTCTGATTCAAAATCATCGGGCTCGGGCGTCCCGGGCTCCGAAAAACGAGCCCGAACTCATCACTAGTACGGATGCCTGCATACAAAACGAGCAAATCAACTGTGGAGGACACCTTACGGAACCTAATGAACTTAAGTATATAACTAGATCATTTTTATTTAATGAGTAAAGGCAAAATAATAGAATTAAGGATCATTTGTTTAAATATCAAAACTTGCAGTATAAGTTGGTATAAAATCGAGGTTTTCCCTATATGATTAAAATTTTTATTTTGATTATAGGATTAAAGGGAATTTGATTATTAGCTTATATTAAAATATTGTTTTCAAGATATTTTGCATAGCTAAATTTAAAAATGAACTGAATGTGTATATCAAATTTAACCATCATCGATTACCATGGGCCTACTATTTTTTTTATTTTTTGCTCATTTTATTTGTAGTGACACATAACCATGCAAATTTTTCGTTTCTAGTATATAGAGGTATATCAAACCCTAGGCTCTAGTTTTTTACAAAGTCTTATTATTTTTTAGCAATGAGTATCTTCAATAATAACAATTGATAGTTTAAATTTTGACTGTACAGAACCCAGTGAGCGCGAGTAATACTGACATTTGACAGTTTATTTATTTATTTATTTTAATTTTATGTTCTGGTAGCGGTTTGAAAAGAGGGATTTTTCAATTATTTCTCAACAAAAAGAAGTTTTTCTAAGTCAGAGTTTTTTCTAGTTTTTATAGTACGACGCAAAAAACTTACAAGTGTTAGACAGCCTCGTGTATTGACTTTATTAGAACAAACTGTT
This sequence comes from Maratus speculifer, assembly GCA_964019185.1. NCBI lineage: Eukaryota > Metazoa > Arthropoda > Arachnida > Araneae > Salticidae > Maratus > Maratus speculifer. Next base: position 110,545,737 of record OZ025298.1, on the reverse strand, counting down.
CCTATAAGTTCCTTAATCCAATATAAATGTGAATATATAAAATTTTGTTTTTCATAGAAACTAAAACAAAAAGTCGTGGATAAAATTAAAATATACTTTCTCTTAAAAAATTAAAATTCCATCTCAAGAAAAATTTAATTTCGTTTCATACATAAATAAATCTAATGCATAATTTCACCAAGAGTTAAATATACATACATACATTATTTTTAAATCCATTAAAAAAAAGTTTTAAAAACTTATAATTTTTCTAAAATCCTAGAATTTAAACATTTTTTTTTTTATCCATCTTAGCTGAAACCAAATGCAAAAAAGTACGGAAATCCACAAACAAATTCAAAAAGCATAACAGTCATGAAATTTTGAGAGCATCATGAATAAAACATTAAGATGAGGATGTTCTCGGACATTTCCCATTACTCAAACAAAAATACGGTTGTTGCATTATGTGAAAAGTGCAAGAGTTTTTTTTCCTTGGAGTTTTTATGATCTATCCTTTAAACTTTTAAGTTCCACGACGATTTAATAAGTCGTAAAATATGCTAAGCTTATAAAATGATTTCGTTGAGGCAATTAAAGGAAAACACCCAGAGTTGGTGTAGAATGCTCTTAGATAATGTGAAGTCCGATATTAATTCCTTATTTAATTAAATATTTGTGTGATTAGAGCAAATGAAATATCACAAATTCAAAAAATAAACAAGCTGGAAATTGAACATGAATCGTAGCAAATGAGGTGCGTTCGTACGATAACGAAGTTTTAAAAATATCATTCTCATATATCAATTTCATAAAATTGTAAATAGTTAATTACAATTAAAAGGCAAGCCAAACAATGTTCTAGCTATACCATTATGTAATGGAATACTTTTGTGTGGCCTTGTAAATCAATAACAAATATTCTTTGCACCACAAATTATGAAAAATGTATACAGTCAAATCTCGTTAACATGAACACGCTTAACGTGAATTACTTTTAAGATGAATTGCTTTTAAAATCCCCTCTAAAAACATATATAAAGGTTTGATAGTGATAAGATGTATTATGGTTAACCTGAACAAAATTTTGATTCCACTTGAGGTTCATGTTAACGAGGTTCGACTGTATTATAATATGTACTTTTATAGAGGCATATAAATTTTATTATGTTCGAATGAGTATAACACGATCAAAAATCATTTGAAATATTTTCCCCCATTGACCGTAATGTAACGGAATACTTTTGATTGTCACTGTAATTGAACTATGCATCCGATTTTGATAAAATTTGAAATAACTCGACAAAATTATGTAATAATTATGTATTTTAAATTTCAATACATTAAAAAGCATTTGAAAATTTTTTCTCCATTGACCGTAATGTAATGGAATAATTTTGATTGTCTCTGTTGTGAAAAAGAATTTTTGGATGTCTTTTAGTGACCGTTGGAAAGATACATATTATAGAGAGATAAGTATAGGTAATATTATAATCCAACCTTGCTTAAAATAACCCTAGATTCGACGAAGAAAAGAAACACACCAGAAATATCTCTTCTTGGTTTTTATTGAGAAATGCAGGAATAGAAGCAAAGAAGTACAACACCTCAGGGAGTGACCCTTGAAAAAGACAGTTATAAGAGCTACATCATCTTACGTCTTTTCATGACAGCAAATAAAATCCAAGTCTCGATATAATCAGTGCAGATAATAAATAGTTTATTAAATCCAATTGATTTTTACATCATCAGATTTTAAACATTCACCTTTTATATAAAAGTTTTAATAAAAACTTTTAATTTTACTTAAGAAAAGTGTTATAATAAAAATAAATGACATTGACATGTTTCGAAGTGAGAGCTTGAATGGGATGAACCACGTTGGAAATTCTTTTTGATCATGGTCTGTATTTTAATTTAATTTTTTACAATAGAGCGCGTGATTTTTTTGTGTTTTTTGTTATTTTTATCTCTTTGTCTTTTAAATTTGAACAACCCCCCGCAATTCAGTTTGCGCTACTTAACACTTCCAATGATTTAGATTTTGTGCTCAAAATTTAAGTTTATGTGTAAGCTTCTAAAAAAATTTAATGAGATGCAAAAAATAACGGTAAAAACTAGTTTATCGTTACTCCAAAGTCTAAAGCGCCCTCTACCGCCATTTTTTGAAATTTATCTTAATAATTTATTTTCAAGAAAATACTCACATAAAGAATAGTTTTAGTGAAAACCGCAAACGAATCGACCAATTTTTCTGTTTTTTATATGCACTTGAAATTTTGGACACTAAACTTTAAAGGCGCATATCTCTTTTGGAAGACGTTTGGGACCCTTAGTTTCCTATTTAATATTGTTCATCATGATATGACAGACCAGCATGTTAAGTTTGTAAACGACCTTTTGGGACACCCTGTAGATGCTATGCATTTACATAATTACGAACGTACCTGAAAATCACTACGGAAAAAATCATCATTATATGAACAAAAATTTACATTAATAATTGTTTACGAATTACGCGCACTATATAAAGAAATCTGTTGAGTTACTAAAGTTTTTCTAGGAAACTGGGATTCTTAGAACTTTTTATGTAACGGCACTAACAAAAATTCATGTAACAGATACACGTTTGAAACTGTAAATCAAAAAATCTGTAAATTTACTAAGAATTTTTTTTTTAAATCTGAGATGCCTGACATTTTTATGTAACTGAGATCCGGATTACAGATAAAAATTGTAATAAAATTACTATAATTTTGATAGATTCTTTTATAAAACTACAAATTTTTGTTACTTTACAAAAACTAGTTTTATATATCTACATTTTTTTTGTACAGTGTACAGATAAAGTTTTACTACGCATACAGATTTAATAAGCATATTGAGTTTACATTTATAGAGTTACAGATTTTTAATTTTTATTTTATTGAATTTTTATTTTTTTTTTCTTTCTTTCTTTGTTATTTTCTGTGGAACGTTATTTTTTTGTTGTAAGTCTTTCTTTATGTATAAGATTTATTATCTCCTAAAACGAATCAGAAACTCTGGTGCAAGAACTAAGATATTACAAGGAAAATAGAATATTAAAATATCAATAAAATATATATTGGTGTAATCTATTCATGTTAATACTCATTTTAAAATAAATATAATTTCTTTCCAAATACAAAATAGAAAATCTTCGTAAATTTGTGACAACTACTTTAAATGAACATCGAACGTTTTAAAATTTTATGTGTGTCATTAAGAAGATATGATGGATACAGCTATTATCACATTTATATTTAAGTACTTGATGATGTCATTTTGAATAAATTAACGCTTATAATAAAATGTAATTTTAATAATAAATTTTTAATAGTATGAGTGAAACGTTTGTAGTTTAATATGCAGAAGCATACAGTTTAAAATAAACTTTAATACTTTAATGCATTACTTTTTAGCTTTTAATATTAGTAAAATATAGTTTAAAATATGCTTTGATGCGTTACTCGATTTTTTAAAAATATATTCGCTAATGGAATAATAAAAGCAGACACATAAAAATACACAAATTAACTTCTATACTTAAAACATTCAGGACAAAAAACTAAAATCAACTATAATTATGGGTTTACTTAAATGAGACACTCGTTTTTTTTTTTTTTTTTTTTTTTTTTTTTTTTTTTTTGACAATTTCTAATGCTTTTGTAAAGTCTTTATGCATGGTATGTCTGATGTTTAAGCCTTTCCACTCTCTAACTTCTGTAATTATTCTCAGATTCTAAGCAAAATTCATGCAATTGATAAACCTTACTGAGGATCACCAAAACATGTTTGGCATTATATAAGAATTTTGTGAGAGTAACATTTCATTTACAAGGGCACTCAAAAGAATTTTATTACATTATGGTGCATAGCGAAAATCGTGTGCAAAGTATTATAATGCGATTAGGCTATTCCAAGTGCATTGAAGCTGATGTAAATAACCTAATTTCTCTGCAGATTATTACGATAGAATAGGGCATTCGGGTCACCATAAATAGACACATGGAATTGGAAATTGAAATATTTGTAATAAACATGATAATTAAATGTGTGACATTTACAGCTGGTGACTCTTAAATTTTAACTCTCTAACATCTAAAAATAGCTCATATTTCCGTCAATAGATGGTGATGCACAGTCCCAAACTACACGAATGCTAAACAAGTATATAAAACTTTATATATGATCAGAGGTAGTATGGAATTTATACTATTTAGTGATTAAAATGCAAAAATACAACGGATTTAAAAAAAAAATTCAGCATTCCTAATATCTGAGCTGGTGCAGACTCATCGATTGACGGAAATTTGAATTATTATTAGAATTACAGTACGCAAAATTAAAGAGTCGCCAGAGGTATATGTCACGTATTTCACATTTATTTATGTTATAACTAATATATTATTGAATTTTTTAACTGAGGCTTTTATTTCCGGTTACCTGTGCCAATTATTGCCCGTATATTAAATGTTGTATAGTATGTCAGTATAAGAAAAAATCACTGTGGTTAAATTATAAATCTACAATGACAGCAATGAAAACAAAATCCTGATATTTAAACCATAATCCTAATGTTCGAATATTTTATTTTATTTTTTCCAGTTTAAAATAGATGAGGCGGTAGTGAATTTTTATCATGCGATGGTTACGTGGAGTGGTGATCTTAGCAGCTTAACATAGTTCAGATTTTTCCCTTTTTATTTTTAAATTATAGTAGAGAAAGAAAAAAGAAATTTTTTTAAATTATTTTCTGTACAAAAAGAAAATCTTTTGGTGCCTATAAAAAGACGTAAAAAGCTTACAAATTTTGAACAACCGCTTTATTTGATTTTTTTGGAACAAAACTTTCCAGTAAATCGTAAAACCTTAGATTTGCAATTATCAGGGAAAATTATCTATTCCTAAAAATAGTCAGAAGTGATTTTTTACATGGTTTTTTTTTACTGCAAAAAAATTTTGTAAAGTTACTAAAAGTTTTCTAGGAAACAGATTTCTAGAACTTTTTATGTAACAACAACAGCAAAAAATCATGCAATACAGATTTGCACGGAAAAAAAATCTGAAAGTTTTTAAGAATGTGTCAAGAAACTGGGATTCCTAGAATATAATATGTAACGTCAATCCATGTTGCACATAAAATTTTAGTAAAATAACTATAGTTTTAATAGATCCGTTTGTAAAGTTACACATATATGTAGCTTTAAAGAAATAATTTTTGTAGATTTATATCTTTCCTTGTACGGTGTATAGATAAAATGTTATTAAACATACAGATTTCAGTAACTTTAAATCTGTAAAATTACAGATTTTTTTACAGTGTATTGAATTATTACAGTGTATTTTATTATAATTTTTTACAGTGTATTTTATTGAATTATTTGGGCTGGCAATATACGAAGTGATTGTAATAAAAATATTAAGTATTTTTAATATAGTTAATATATTTATTATGTATGTATATTTTTAATATATATATTATTTAATATACAGTGGCGGTCAAAATCTTCCGGCCTGCAAAAATTTTTCAGTTAATTTGTAAATGTACCCATATGAAGTGGAATCTCAAAGCGATACTTATACATTTTATTGACATATTAGTTAGGAACTTACTTATAGAAGAAAGTGTAAATATCAATAAATTTAATTGACAAAATTAAGTATAAAAGAAAACGCTTGTTCTAAAAATTTTCCGGCCACTTACCATTCTTTAGTTTTTTTCTATCCGTAATTTGTTTTTTGGTTGTGTTTATGAATGAATCAACGTGTATAGCATAGTTTGAATTCAAAATTGAAAAGTTCAACAATTATTGTTCATAAATGAGTGATTAGTGTGTCGCTAAAAGACCAATCTTCCTGAGATATTGCCGCTAAGTTATCGATCGGTAAAATCGACTGTTAATGATATTTAAAAATTATATAAAGATGGCCATAGCTTTCAGAACTTTCAGAGGTCCGGGAGACCCCGGAAAATTACTATTCCTGTGGACAGAATTATCAGGAGAAAAACCATTGATAATCCGCATGAAAATTCCGTTGCAGTATACTGCGATTTACGGAATGAAAATATTGCTGGAATAAGTTTGTCAACCGTTTTATGATGCTGACTTGATACAGAACTTTATGGCAGAGTCGGTGTTAAAAAAATTTCAGAGGTAAAAAAAATACCGATGTACCCTACTGGCATTTTCCAAGGAACACAAAGTCTGGTCAAGTGAAAACTGGACAAAAGTTCTATTTTTCCATTAATCGAATTCAAAACAGATTTAGATGTGATGGCATACACAATTTCCGATGACCTAACAACAAAAGATATCATTCGACCTATGTTATTCATACAATGAAGCATGGCGGCGGACTCGTTATGCCGTGGGGAGTATTTATTTCAAAAAGTGTCGGTCCGTTATTATTATTAACATAACATTTACAATAAAACATAATATCAAGCGGATATTGGCCGCCAACTTTAATAGCATCTAAATTATCAAGTATTTGTCCTATAGTACCATAAATCCAGCCAGGAAAACGATAATCACCTTTGTCAATTTTATTAAAACAGCCTTTGATGTTATCAGTGTTCCAAGATTTACCTTTCATGGAATCACTTGGAAAATACCTCTGTAATACAGGTAATACAGGTACTCTGTAATACACTCTGTAAATATACAATTTCTTTCTTATCAGTTTGCGCAACCTTTATATTATATCCAATATTATACATAACAATAAACCATACCAATAATAAGAAACATGATTTATTTTACACCACTTGTAATTACCAAAATACGTTTGAGCAGATGTATTTTTTAACGGATGCATTTTTGGGCCATCTCTAAAAATTCATGCATTTAAAGCACCAGCCACCTGATCATCAGGTTTCACTTGTAAACGATATAAAGATATATCTTTAAAGGATACATTTGTATTATAGTATTTTCTTCGTTTTCGGCGAGCAAAAATCACAATCCGAGTCCTCTTGTTGCCGTAATATCTACTCCTCCGCAGCGGTCTTTTTTGTTGAAGGCCCCAGCCCACAGTTTCAGCCTGCAGAAGGTTATTTTTCTTCTATAAGCCCGTTCACAGCCAATTGAATGATACAATGTATAAGGATATATAGCAAGACCATTTTCTACCTTAGTAGAGAAAAAAATTGGTCGCAACTATTTTTCTTAACATGATAACGACATAAATAATGTATGCAAGCCTCGATAAGCAATGGTTTTCACACAAAAAATTTCGTTTTTGAAATGGTCAGCCCAAACGCTCAACATGCATCGAATAGAAAATCTCTGGAAATAAGTTCTCTGGAAATAAACGCAGCAAAAGTCTGCGGAACTATAAATATTCCAACTCAGCCGAAAATTCTCCAAAATTGCAAGAAATGTGGAAAAAACGTTCCATAGACGATCTTTAACCGTTGATTGTATGAATGTCCCGTTGCTGCTCCACAGTACTTCTTATTAAAGCTAATAATATACTAATACGATAAAATACTAATTGTAAATATTGTTGATCACTGTAATTTTCTATTACAATCCCTCTTTTTTACAAACGGGTGAAAGTGGCCGGAAACGTTTGAGAACATGCGTTTTTCTTTATACTTAAATTTTTCAATTAAATTTATTGATACTTACACGTTCTTCAATAAGTAAGTTCATAACTATAATGTCAATAAAATGTATAAGTATCGCTTTGAAATTCCTCTTCATATGGGTATACTTACAAATAAATTGAAAAAATTTTGCTTGCCGGAAACTTTTGACCGCAAACTGTATATATATTTAATATGTATATAATCATGTATGGGTGTATTAAGCGAGTGAAATGATTATACTGGGAAGTAATAATATATTAATAGAAATGACATGTTTATTCTGTAGACACCAAAAATTGAATTTTGAAATTCAATTAGGAAACAGCTCCTAGAGTAGGCTCATTATAAAATAATTACTTTGTCTGAAACTAATCGTACGATTTTCTTCGGACTAATTGAAGGTTGTAGAATTTATTTTATGAGTCAAATTTGAGTATACTTATTGATAAAAAAAAGTTTGCGTTTTGATATGGATATGTAGATAGCTACATGAACATTATTAGATGCATCATCTTAAGGTATATTTTATTCCATGTCAATTTGGATATTGGTACGATTCGTTGGTACTAGTAACTTTCTTCCATAAGAAGTTGTTAAAGAGTAAGTAGGAAGAGGTGTTTACTTTTATTTTCCACAATTGTACATAGTAACATTAACTGCTTTTAATTAAATCCTAATATGCATAGAAAAATAATTGCATAAATTCTAATATTGCGTATAATTTTGAAAAATAGTGTAATATATAAAGCACATTATTTCCGATGGCGAGTGAAATTACACATATCATAAGACACACATGAGCGCCTGCCATTAGAAATGTCTTGAATATAAAATTAAAAGTATTAAAATAGTACCCCTTTTCTGATTATATATGTGTTCAACAATTTGAAAAGTACAAATAGTATGATAAACGGAGATTTTTTAATAAGTTAGATTTGATAAAAGGTTTTTAATGCCACATTTTTTAAAAATAACCTACAGTTCTTAATGTCATATTTTTTTCATGAAATATATCTATGTTTTTAAAGTATAGGGTAACATCCCCAGTAATTGGCACTTTAAGAAATTTTCTTTAAACTTACTTCAATTTTCATTACCAAGAAATAAAATATTTACTTGCAAATATTTTTCAATCAAAGAATGCATATCTGTGCATCTATTTTGCCCACTCAAAGCAAAAATTTTCGAAAAAGTATTTTTTTTTAAATGCATTTATAAAAAGTAGCTGTAATCATCAGTAATTGGCACCTAGAGCACCAATGTATGACACCTTGAGAGCCAGTAATTGGCACATGTTTATATAAAAAAAAAAACTTTATATTTTGCATTGGGTTTAATTGCTTTAAATGAATTTACTGTAGATGAAGATGCCATATTTCAGGTTTTGAAGAGAAAGATATCAGCATATTAGTCTGAAATGTGAACATTTTAAAACAATACAATATATTTATATTAATACCCAGTAATTGTCATGCTGTCCCCAGTGATTGACATACAAAGCTTTAATGAATTCCAATTACTGATAATATTTCATATTTTCAAATAAAAACAACTGATAAATAAATTTAGTCTAAAACTTTAAAAGTACTGCCAAAATAAGTGGTTTAATCTCAAATCTTGCGATTTCCTAGTAGATGGAATAGGTGCCAATTACTTGGAACAAGCAAAATTGAAGCACTACTAATTAGCATCGACCATTAATTCAGAAATCCAAATATTTGTGTCAAAAATACTTTTATACAATTAAAATAACCCTTTTCATCTAAATAAAACTGTTGTTGATTAAAATTTAAAATACATTATAAATCAGATAATAATGAATTGAAAAGCATTCCTTTCTTAAGCCAGAAAAGAAGCATTTGCAACAAAAACGGTTAATTTGAGCAAACCATAATTGTTTCTCTTTCCTACGCCTTATTGTCATCTAGTAGCATAAATCAAAGTTATAATCTTTCATGTAAATGAGTATATAACTAGTATATGCTCTTATATTTTTAAAAGACTGGATATAAATCTTATTTTATGACATGTTTTTAGGATGTGCCAATCATTGGTGCGTGCCAATTACTGGGGATGTTCCCTACATACCCACATAAATAACAGGTGCAAAAATAAATTAAATAAATCCAATTGTAGTGAAAATTTAGCCAGTGCTAGTATTCGAACCTGGGTCCACAACGTACTAGTCTGTTGTTCTAACCACAGAGCCATTCCGACCTATACCCAATTTTTGTAATTTTCCATTAATAAACCATGTTGGGGAAAGTCCTTCGCCGTCTATTTGACAGACACGGGTGATGGGACGAAGATAAAGTTGTAGATATAATGCCGATACTTTGTTATGTACCACCATTATTTTAACCGTAGATTGCACTTTGTGCCAAATTAAGTACATACTTACAAACATTATAACTCTCATTATTTTCCATGAATATAACCAATATAATTGCCGTAACTGGTCAAGAATTGTCCAAAGAAGAGAATAACACTTATTTTGTCTATGTGAGATGGCTGTGTTTGACAAAAAATTAAAATTTCTTCTTCGAAAACAAACAAACAAAATTAAAACCGATCAAGCCATTCAGGCAAAATTTATTTTTATTTTTTTACTGAATACTTACAAATAATTATATAAAAAATGTCCCAAATTGTTAAGCAGATAAAATTAATCAATTTAAGCCCTTTTAATTGCAATACAATTGTTTGTAGATGTGAAGTGGAAATGTGTAATTATAATTGGAACTATAGACGATCACTAACTAATCACGAATTACATTCAAAGTTATTTTTACAAGAAATAGTTAACATGATAGAAAGCAGGGTTACATTCCCCTGCTGCGTTATATAAGCAAGATGCCTGCTTTAGCGTCTTTGTAACAACTCAGTCTGAGTCTGAATTGAAATTGACTTTCACCTCATGTAGTCAAATGCATGTCAACTTCAAGTCATGCAGTCAACAAAGAAGTGTCCTTGAAGTAATCGATTATTGCCATAAACAATTGCAATAACGTTCAACAATATAAAAGTTATTTTATAAATAATGCAATGAAATAATTCATTAATGAGAGCAAAGATTTACGCTATAAGTGATTGTTTATGACAGTTATAATGTTATGAGGTAAGCAACAATATTTAAAAACCTTAATTGTCTGTATAGGATACATGCGATAAAATATCAAATTTTAGTTGAAAATTTAAAATGTAATTTTTTTTTACTATTTTTCCCATTACTAAACCATTGTATAGATTTTTTTTGAGAACAATAAAAAAGATCCTTCAGTGAAAGGTTATAAGATTAATTTTAATATAAGAAAAGTACTCTCAATATAGTGAGGTTTTCAGAAAATTCTCCATGAAATAATTTCAATGAAAAACTGAAGGGATATCAAAGAAGAAAATCATTATTTTTTTTTCTTAGATGAAACATTGTGTAATGAAATGGGTTATACTTTTTTTAAAAACTCAATAGGGGGAGGGTGAATTTATTATATGAGGAGAGAAATTTGTAAAATTGGAAATTACTTTGCTACACTTGATATTTTATTTTATAATATCAGAAATAAATAAAGCTTTACCCATTAAATTGTGATGCTGAGATAATAACGTCGCTATTTTAAAACTGAAATTATTTTTTGATGTTATAGCTGCTAAGAAGAATAACGTTTAGAAATTTAATGAAATTTTATCCAGTTTTATGTGATCAACTGAGCGTTCTAGCAGTTACAAAACACTGGAGAAAGAATCTATCTTTGATATTTGAAACTAAAACTATAAAGTGTAGTAATGAGATATCGGATTTCATATACTAATTTCTTGTCATCGTTTATTTGTAAGTGAATTTTATATGAGTTGAATTGTTTGCAGAAAACTATGTATAGAATTTAATGTCTATGCCTTTTTAAAATGTTAGACATCTTTAGTATTTTTTTAAATTTAACAAATAGTTTTCACATATTTTTCGTAGGTGAATCGTTGATTCTTCATACTCCGTGTAGTCAGATAACTATATCAATTCGTAAAAATAGAAATAATGTAAAACCGCAATATGTACATTTAGAACGTTTTGAATTTTTTTTTCTAACATCGCATTCAATATTCCTAATATCGCATATGGTAATATTTGGAATATTTTTCATAGTAGTTATAAAATTGGAATACGAAAGACATACACTATATGGCCAAAGGTGACTGGATACTTGCGATTTTAGAATTTCAGTTAAATATTTAGAAAAATACTTGAGGAATTATTCAGAAACTCTAAGTATATAAACACAATATTACAGGAAATGTACTTCTGAGAAGATTTTTTTTCCTTAAAAATTTCATACGGGATTGACGAAAATTGGAAAGAAAGAAAATCTTTCCAGATCTCTTTCCATAAACCTACGAAAACTAATGTATCAAAAGCATTTTAATTGCAGATTATGATTAAGTGGCTTATTTTAATAAACTGTCTTCATTCTTATGATAATAGTATGTATAGTCTTAGATAAATGAATGTTTTTATAGAAACAGTCTCAAATTTTGCCAAGTTTCTTGCTTCTAATTTACAGAGTTCTTAAATATATATATATATATATATTTCTTTCAGAATATATGACAAACAATATTGTACATATTACTCTATAATCAGAATTTAAAAATAATAAGGTTTACTAAATAATGTTTCACTGTGTATGCGTGAGCGCAATCAAAATATAATTTGAATAATGTGTTATCTAAGTGTATAGAGCAACTGTTGTGGAAGTCTTGGAGACATAGCTTCAAAATTGTGAAAATTATCTTCATTAAATGTAAGCTCAAAATCTGTTATTCAGAAAATGAGACAAAAATAGGAGGAAATGTATACATGTATATATGTATTAGTGTCAATATAGCATACAAAATATTTCACGTCGATATATATTTCGATACAGCCCCTCATCTTTTTGCTTCCTTTTTGAAAAAACCTTTTTGATTTTGATGATGGATGATAATTCTCAAGCTATGTTTTTGAGACTTTCACAAAAGCTGCTCTATACAATTAGCTAACTTATTATGCAAATTATACTTTGATTGCTTTCACGCACAGGCACTGAAATATTATTTAGTAAACCTGGTCAGTCTTCATACATTTTTTATTATTTTTCAATTCTGATTACAGAGTATTATGTACAATTTTATTTGTCATATTTTCTGAAAAGAACATATTTTATTTTTCTAATTTCATTTGTTTCAAGTGCATGTCTTATCTCTCTTATTAGTAAACGGACAGACAGAGTCTTCGGGATGTTCATATTAATAAGAAGTCCAAGCGGAGTCGGCCACTGAAGATTCATGGTCTTTGAATATTTCCGATTAAAAAGGCAAATACATTAATAAAAAAACTCTTAGAAATTCCTTAATAAATAAAATAATTGATATTTAGATCATTAAATAAAATAATTTACATAATTTCGCATAGTGTGATATTAGGATTACAATAAAAGAATGTATGAGGAAAAACGAAACATTCACATTCGGTTAACTCTACAGGTTAAACAAAGAACTGCAAAAGACTTTTAGCCTACTTAAACTCCAGGATTATGTGATTGTATTCACGATACTATTAGATTTTATCATTTTCACTGATATAGTACGTGATAAAATTTAGCTATTAAATGAAACCTTGTATTACATAGGCAATTTTTCAAGCTTCTAAAATTATTTCGGACACGATTCTGTTAATAATTTACAACAAACTGTCCAGTCAAACGACTGTTTTATAGAAAACGGTTACATAACTGTTTTTTAACCATGTAGCATCAATAAAATGTTTGATTACATGGTCATAATAGAGATAAGTTATCTAACCGTTTCTTGTAAAAACAGCCGAGTTGCTTTACAGTTTGTACAATTTTCTAAAAATATATATATAACAAGAAATTGCTTGAAGATATCTCAATAGAAAGTATTTCTTACGATTACCAACAGGTTATAGATAGCATTAAAAATATTTATTTAATTCAGAATGACTGTAGCTAAATTTTAAAATAAAAAAGAGACTATATAATGTGATTGGCAGCAGGGCTGCCAGTGTATTTCTGTGAATTCAGGGGTATCTGTTTTTTCCTCCGTTATAAGAGGTAAAAAATCCGTCAATTTCAGAAAGTTGGAAAAAAGCAAAAGTGGCTGACTCTGGATTCGAATCATCCGTCTCATTGTTACCAGGAAAGTACGCTAGAACTGACCAATAGTTGTACAGCATTAAAAAAAAAGCTTTGAATAAATATGTTTGGTTCAGATGGGTATGGCGAGATGAATAATAAAAAAAAAAGCTTTTAAAATGAAATTTATTTCTGGAAGAATTAGTCTTTAATAAGATTGTTCCTGTGGTTTTTATACTTTATAATTAATGTAGGATAAGAATATAAATTTAGTATATTATTCCATATTGTAACGAATTTTGTAAATAGTTTGTAAATAGTTAGTGTTTGTATTGTAAAATAACGTAAATAATCTTATTAAGCTCCATTCCTTTACTAATATTAGCTTTTGTTCCTGTTATCAAGCAAACTTGTCTATTATTTTCAGTGAATGTCTATGGCAGCTTGGCGAAATAATAAAGATATCGCTAAGTTGGCGTCACTTTTGACGACTAATTTTGGTCGCCAAATTTGGCGATATATCGCCAAGTTGGCGACAAACTTGGCGATTGTTGGCGATGGTAACCCTTTCCTCTCTAAGGTAACCAACCTTAGGTATGCTGGTACATTGAATGTTTTTCCTAGGTTTTTGGATTTTTCTAGAAGGTTGTAGAAATTTCCGGCGCATGCTACGAGCCTATATAAGGAGAGCAATGCGAGCTGTTGTTGGTTATTATTTATCAGTCAGTCATTGAGTGAGCTACGATTAATCAAGTTTGCTTGAGTTTTATTTACGTTGTTTTGAATGTGATTTAGTGTTGAGACATTGTATAAAAAGTCTCTGGAACCTATATCTGCACTTGTAGGATAGATTTGAACAATTATTTTTGAATATCTAGTAATATTTGTGAGTTTCGAAGACTCTGTTGTTCTGATGATCTGCAAATAAATTATTTTTTACTTTTCTAAGAGAAAAGAGTTTTGAAGTTCTCTAACCATAAGATCAAAAGAACCATATATATGCAACAATTTTTGGTGTCAGAATTTGGAATCTTATGGCGAAAACGGGAGCAGCGGAAGAGCAACTGAGTGAGTTGTTGAAAGCTATTAATGCATTATCAAATAAAATGGATAAAGGCCAAGAAGAGTTGGCGGAAAAGATGAATAAAGGCCAAGAAGAGCTGGCGGATAAAATGAATAAAGGCCAAGAAGAGCTATCTGATAAAATGAATAAAAACGAAGAAAGAATGGAACAGTTAACCGAAAAGATTAATAAAGGCCAAGAAGTAATGAAGAAAACTTTAGAAAAAAATTCTCTTTGGTAGAGAGAAGAATAGACTCGGTAGAAGAGAAAATAGAGGAAGTAGAAGAGAAAATTCAGAATGAAGTTACTAATGTTGAGGAGAAAATGGAAAAGAAAATAGTTGAAGTAAATGAAAAGCTAAATAGACGAGTACAAGATCTTGAGAAGAAGCTTTTAGCGTCCAATAGTAATTATGAAGAATTTGGGAATCTGCCTGCTTCTCCTGTGCACGTTAAGCTGTCGACATACGACGGAAAGAGTTCCTGGCAAGTTTACAAGACCCAATTCACCATTGTAGTCGAAGCGAACAAATGAAGTGACGAGGTGAAAGCTTGTCAACTGGCAGCATCTTTGAGAGGAGAAGCCGCCGACGTGCTGCAAACATTGCCCGATATAACGCAACTCAATTTTGAGACTCTAAGTTGTGCACTTGAAATGAGATTCGGAGAAAAAATCTTGAAGGATTATACGAGAATACAAATGAAGAGCCGCCATCAAAAATCGAGTGAAACCCTTCAAGAGTTTGCCTCAGAAATAGAACGGCTGGCAAATTTAGCATTTATCGACTGCCCAACAAATGTAAGGGAAATGCTCTCATTGCAGTACTTTGTAGACGGAATAAAAGATTCAGAAGTGCAGCGAGTGGTACGAATGGCAGATGTGCAGGATTTAAAAGCTGCATTACTATATGCCTTAAAGTTGGAAGCAGCTACACAAGCCAGCCGAAGAGATCGTCATTCAGTCCGAGGGGCAACGGTGAACAAAAGCTCAGACACTGAGATTGACGTCTTGAAATAAATTAGGAAAATAAATCAAGAGCTGGAAGCTTTAAAATATGGAAGAACAAGCTCAGGAAGACAGAATCTCACGTGCTGGAGATGCGGTGAAACAGGACATCTCCGAAGAAATTGCCCCAAAATCCACGAACGTGAAATAAATTCAAATAGTCAACAGGGAAACTAAATTTTGGCCATCTCGCGGGGCGGAGGTTGCCAGAGAATGAAAAGCTCCACCTGAAGATCCTCCAGATATAAAAAATGAGTGGTGGTGATAATGAATTATATGTGATAGGCTTTATTAACGGAATTCAGTGCCGTATGATTGTTGATACGGGAGCCAATGTGACAATAATAAGAGAAGATTTGGCTCGAAAATTGAAATGCAAACTCATCTGGAGACCACCATGCGTTACCCTGAAAACTGTGACGTTCGACAAGCTTGGCATATAGGGAAAGGCCAATTTAACCATCAACTTTGGAGGAACGAAATAATACCATACGGCATATGTGGCTGACATAACAGATCCTTGCTTAATCGGACTAGATTTTCTGAAGAAGTTTGGCTTCAAACTTGATTTCAAAAATAAAAAAATGATCTCTAAATTTGAAGAAATAAGCCTTTTTGGATTAAATAACGAAATTGAATGCAAACAAATAGTAATAGCCAAAGAAGTCATCAATCTAGGTCCAAGAATAGAATTTTTAGTTCCAGGTGTAATTAACAATGAAACTAATTATCGATTTGGCCATATAGATTATCCCGAAGACAATAGTACACAAGCAGGAGTATTGGTGACTTCTTCTGTAGTAGACCTCTCGAAAAAGACCATTCCAGTCAGAATTGCTAACATCAGTGATAAGACGAGGACTATCAAGAAAGGAGAGGTGATAGCATCATGTGCTCCTGTGACGTGCATAAGTCAAAATTCCAATCACTCTCAGAAATCTTCGGATAATTTAGTCAAGGATTTGTTACAAAATACAGACTTAGATCCAAATCAAAGGGATGCTGCGGAAAGTTTAATTAGGGAATTCCAAATTTATTTTCCCAAACATCTGAAGACTTTGGACGAACCAAAATGGCACAACACCAAATTGATACTGGAGATCACTCACCTATTAAACAACACCCGAGACGATATTCTTTTTTTCCAAGCAAGAAAAGGTGCAAAATTTAATTAGGGATATGGAAGAAAATGACGTCATCGAACCATCGACAAGTCCATGGGCGTCTCCCATTGTATTGGTAAGAAAGAAGGATGGTTCTACAAGATTTTGTGTAGACTACCGCCGACTGAATGACGTCACTAAAAAGGATAGTTACCCTCTACCAAGGATTGACGACACTCTTGACACAGTTGCGGGCAACACCTGGTTCTCGATTCTGGATCTAAAGAGTGGTTACTGGCAGGTAGAGATCCATCCCGACGACGAGAAGACTGCCTTCACAACGGGACAAGGATTATGGCAATTCAAAGTAATGTCTTTTGGTCTATGTAATGCACCAGCCACTTTTGAACGCTTTATGGAAACGGTTCTTCGGGGGCTGTCATATGAGGCATGTTTTGTTTATTTAGACGATATCATAATCATATGAAAATATTTTGATGAACATCTGAACAACCTCAGGCGGGTGCTACAAAAGTTAAAGGAAGCTAATTTGAAGTTAAGCCCTTCGAAGTGCAGTTTGTTTCGTAATGAAGTCGCCTACCTTGGACACATATTTTCGGCGGAAGGAGTTAGGACTTATCCGGTGAAGATATCGGCCGTAAAAAATTGGAATAGTCCAGCAGATGTTCACCAGCTTCGAAGTTTTCTAGGGTTATGCACCTATTACAGAAAATTCGTCAAAGGCTTCTCGTTGATTGCAAGGCTACTTCATAAGTTAACAGAAGCCAATCAAAAATTTATGTGGACACAGGAATGTGACGCTGCTTTCGAAAAGCTTAAGGAGGCCTTAACATCCACTCCAATTTTGTCACATCCTCAAATCGATAAACAGTTTATAATTGATACGGATGCAAGTAACGAAAGCATTGGCGCTGTACTGTCCCAGGAAATCGACGGCCAAGAGCGTGTTATCGCCTATTTCAGCAAGTGCTTATTAAAGGCAGAGCGAAACTACTGCGTAACAAGAAAAGAGCTTCTTGCTGTAGTGAAAGCCATAGACCATTTTCATCACTATCTTTATGGTCGGAAATTCCTGATCCGAACTGATCATGCTTCTCTAACTTGGCTATTGAATTTTAAGAACCCTGAAGGCCAGATAGACAGGTGGATGCAAAAGCTTCAAGAGTACGATATGGAGATACGTCATCGAAAAGGCTCATCACATGGAAATGCAGATGCTCTCTCAAGAAGACCTTGCTCAGAGAATTGTAGATACTGCGACCGGGTTGAGAAGAAATTTAATGTCAAAGGTCCAATAGTAAGACAATTTACAACTTGGTCTACATCATCGCAAGATCCGTGGAGTGACGAGAGCCTGCGTAAAGTTCAACTAGCTAATCCTGAAATTAATCCAATTCTAGAACTGAAAGAGGAGTCCAACAGGAAGCCCAGCTGGCAAGACATGGCCCATTACCATCCTACGACTAAACGATATTGGGCCCTCTGGGATTTCCTACATTTGAAGAACGGTATTTTGTACCGAAAATGGGAGTCTGACGATGGAAAAACATGTAGATGGCAACTACTACTCCCTAAGTGAAGAATTTCTATGGTCCTTCAAGAACTTCATGGTAGTCCCACAGGAAGTCATTTTGGTGTAATGAAGACCCTGCAAAAGGTTCGAGAGCTTTTCTACTGGAATAATGCTCGCAGTGATGTAGAGAAGTGGTGTCGAACCTGTGACACCTGTGTAGCACGTAAAGGTCCAAAGAGGCGCACCCGTGGGCGCACCCATATAATGTAGGAGCTCCTTTCGAACGAATTGTTCTAGACATCCTGGGTCCTCTTCCTAGAACATCTGATGGCAACAAGTATATCCTCGTTGTCATGGATTACTTCACCAAGTGGCCTGAAGCCTACGCCATACCTAATCAAGAGGCGGTAACCGTAGCAGAGATGCTGGTTCAACACTGGGTTACCAGATACTGAGTTCCTCTTCAAATCCATTCCGATCAAGGAAGAAACTTTGATTCGGCTGTGTTTAAGGAATTGTGTGGACTACTTGGTATGGACAAAACTCAAACAACACCTCTACATCCTCAATCGGACGGCATGGTGGAGCGGTTCAATCGTACCATCCTAAATAGCCTTTCTCTCCTTGTCTCTAAAGATCAACAGGCCTGGGACAAGAAATAGCCTCTTTTCCTGCTTGCCTACAGGAGTGCCACTCATGAGGCCACTGGATATTCCCCTTCTCAAATGCTGTTTGGTCGTGATCTTCGTCTACCTGCGGATCTTTTGTTTAGCCGTCCTCCTGATGCTCCTTCATCGCCTGAGGAATATGTCGATGAACTCCAGGCACGGATTGAGGAGATTCATTGTCTAGCGAGGAACCGAATTGGACTGGCATTGGAATAGATGAAGACACGTTACGACATAAAGGCAACTGGACATGAGTTCAACGAAGGTGACAAAGTTTGGTTGTGGAATCCCATACGTCGTATGGGACTGTCGCCAAAATTACAAAGAAACTGGGACGGTCCTTACACAGTGGTCAAGAGACTGAATGACGTCGTCGTACGTGTACAAAAATCACCACACACCAAGCCCAAGGTCATACATTATAACCGGCTAGCCCCTTATTTTGGCCAAAGTGATTAGAAATTCAAAATTTGAATTTCAGACCATGGTCATGAAAGTCACTTTTTTTGTAAATATGTAAATAGTAATTAGTTCTTATTTTTGTAAATCTTATTATTTATTTATTTATTTATTTATTTATTTATTTGTTTATTTATTTATTTTAAGTGTTTTCCTCTAACTCAAGGATTGCACTGCCCGGGACGTGCAATCTTTGAGGAGGGGGAAGTGTAACGAATTTTGTAAATACTTTGTAAATAGTTAGTGTTTGAACTGTAAAATAACGTAAATAATCTTATTAAGCTCCATTCCTTTACTAATATTAGCTTTTGTTCTTGCTATCAAGCAAACTTGTCTATTTTTTTCAGTGAATGTCTATGGCAGCTTGGCGAAATAATAAAGATATCGCCAAGTTGGCGTCACTTTTGACGACTAATTTTGGTCGCCAAATTTGGTGATATATCGCCAAGTTGGCGACAAACTTGGCGATTGTTTGCGATGGTAACCCTTCCCTCTCTATGGTAACCCCCCTTAGGTATGCTGATACATTGAATGTTTTTCCTTGGTTTTTGGATTTTTCCAGAAGGTTGTAGAAATTTCCGGCGCATGCTACGAGCCTATATAAGGAGAGCAATGCGAGCTGTTGTTGGTTATTATTTATCAGTCAGTCATTGAGTGAGCTACGGTTAAGCACGTTTGCTTGAGTTTTATTTACGTTGTTTTGAATGTGATTTAGTGTTGAGACATTGTATAAAAAGTTTCTGGAACCTATATCTGCACTTGTACGATAGATTTGAACAATTATTTTTGAATATCTAGTAATATTTGTGAGTTTCGAAGACTCTGTTGTTCTGAAGATCTGCAAATAAATTATTTTTTACTTTTCTAAAAGACAAGAGTTTGAAGTTGTCTAACCATAAGATCAAAAGAACCCTATATACGCAAAAATATTATTCCATATTTTTTCAGTAATATTGATTTTTTTAATTTAATTTTTTTAATTAAAATGTCTTTTAAAAGTGTGTTCATTTAAATTTTACTTTAAATGCGAATATTAACTTATAAACGATTTTATAAATTCAACTTTATTTATCATTATGCAACATGAAGAACTAAATTGTGAGTACATTTGAATGAATAAAAAAGGTTATTTATATTTAAGTTCGAATTTTTTTCTCCTTTTTTTTATTAGAAATCTTAATTTCTAGTATTTTTTTCTTTTTTTTATTTTAAAAATAAATTCGGCTTTATTATTAATAGGACCAATACGCATACATGCTAGGAATGGACGAAATCTCTTCCTCTTTTTTAACTCTTTTTTCAACCGCATTATCAATTCATGAATATTTTACATCCTAAAGAATTTTACGTAAGTTGTTTAAACTAAATTAAAAGATTTAATAAATTTGTGAAGGATTTTAGAAGTATTGATGATTCTGAAGGATTAATTAAATTTGAATGCATAGGAATTTTGTGCAATATTTATAACCCCACTCAAATCTTTTATTTTAAATTGTTTTCTTAGTATTTTGTAGAATTATAAAATGTACAAATATGATGTTTTTGCATTAAAAATATAGAAATATTTCCGATTTGAAATCGGAATTGAATTATTTGAAATAATTTGAGGGGATAATTTGAAATTATCCCCTCTCTCAGCGCCAAGAAAGCTGAAATATACAAATGCAAAAAAATCATCCTTTAAAAAACATTTGTGTTTTGTGTAATTAATAATGCTTTTGGAACACAATAAAGTAATGTATCTGAAATCCATTCTAAACAGTGTTACAACTAATTGACATATTAAAAAAAATTTATAAGTAATCTTGATGGTTCTTATAAGTGTCGTCCATAGATAAAGAGTTAAACGTTCGGGGTGAATTCACGGATCATACGTGTTTCCTAGGAATTTGGAAGTTTACATATAAAATATGTTTTTTATTAATGCGGAAATTATTTATTAAAAAAAAGGAAATTTTAGTGTATATTGTCATGTTTTTCTGACAGTGCGATTACACATTTCAAAGATAACAACAAAAATACTCTTGTACTTAAAAAAATTGCACTTTGCATGTAACATATGACGATTGTTCTGAAATGGTAAAAGAAATTAAATAAATATAAATAAAAACAAAACAATTTGAAAAACAACTTTTGAATATAAGATTTCTGTTTGACGTCATAAATTAGGTTTATCTCAGTATATAATGATAAAATCATTAGAAACGCGAAGTCTTTTTAGCTCCTTGAATTAAACAGAACAAAACAAAGCAAAAAATAGACAAATAAATAAAGATATGTTTCCGCAGATTTCTATTATTTATTAGAAATATAAACTAGTCGTTGAAGGCCACCGTAATACTTACCCATCATGGATATGCATATAATATATGAATATAAAACATATGTAAGCTGTATACAAAATGCATTGCAATTCCAAAACAAAACTTATATTTAAATATTTTTAATATGGATAGTACTGCTCTATTAATGAATTGCTGACGAACCAATTTCGACAAAACATATAAAACGCCTAACTACTCATGTAGTACCGAATTGGTAAAAGAAACATCCTTATAAATCCAAAAATAATAATCATATTAACTAACAATTTGCTTCGTCGGTTTAAGTGTCTCATTACCAATTAAAATATATCTTTGAATTGAAATTTGAATCAAATACAGTGTCATGAAAAATCAAAGAATGTGGAAAACAGGATTACAAATATCTCGGCAACTAAGAATACGATCGACTTCGTTCCTTATGCAAAATTTGTGTTATCTTATTGCCTTTTATGGCCACTCCTTAAAATAAAATATTTCGAAAATGTTTGTATACCTTTCATCAGAACGAATTTTTCGAGAATCCGAAAAAAATAGTTCCGTATAATCAAGTCGCTGATATTTAATAGGCTTCGTTCCGTTCTTACATACTAAGTACATAAAAAATTTCAAGTCTCTATATCAATTTCTTCGGGAGATATATCGTTTATAGACAGACAGACAGACGGACAGACGGCAAATTTTTTAAATATGTTTTTAGGATTCTCCAGCGTCTGAGACGTGTAATTCCGTCCAAAAAAATTTCGATTTTTAAAACGATTGCAAGACTTACCCTATACTAGGTACGGTGAGTAAGTAAAAAGTGTCTAATATTATATCTGATAGCATCTTGCTTAAAAGAAGAACTCGAGTTTGTGATAATTCTTCCTATAATTCTTCTTGACTTGTCATTGTTCTTCTTATGTTTTCGTAAGCTAAACTGTCTGAAAGAGACGTATCACAAACTTATGGATTTTAAAAAGGGGAAAAAATCATTTGTCATGTATACATTATAATGCATTTTCCCGAATTTTTAAAAGAAAATTTATTGTTTTATAAAGTTAAAAGGAAAAAAACTAATTAAACATAATAGAAAACGTATAATACAATAAAATATTTAAGAAATTACTGTGTATAATATATATAAAAATTGTTCTCAATCAATGGTCAGAAGTATACAAGACAACATTTAAAAAATCATAATATCAGGCATTAGTGTTATCCTTAATTTTATCTTAATTTATGCTTTCATTAAATTAAGCTATACTTATCAAGTTAGTGAACGAATCTCTAATCTTGCAAAGAAATGCCATACACACCATATTTTGCTATATGCGAATTAAAGTTATCGTGATTGTATTCTTCCGAGTTGGCGTTAGAAGTCTTGTCAAAAACATGAAGACTTTTAAATATTGAATATGTGAATTATCACTTATTAACTAAGTGCAGAACCAACATTGTGAAAAAATTCCAAACCGGGGACCGAACCCAGAATCCTCGGAATAGCGCTCTAAATTCTCTACCATTTAAGCTACGAGGACGACGCTCCGCTTACCATTTCTCACTTACATTTTGATGGTAAGGCTGCACTGCAGCACAAGAAAGAATAGTCTTCATGAGCACACAATCTGAGGCATCACAAGCACTCTAAAAAAATTCAAGAGGTTACTAAAAATTTCTTGGTAATTTTGTATTCCACAGATTTTTTTAGTAACCATTATAAACTTTTTTTGCAAGTGAAACAAACATTTCTTTTTTAAACTGAACAAAGGAATTTTTTGTAAAACTAACTTAAAACTTTTTAGTATGAGCCACCAAGCAAACTTTAGTAATAGCTCCAAAATTATTTTTAATAATCAGTACGTGTACCCGAAGGGCAGGAGCTTCCTTCGTACTGCATCCAGCGGGTAGAAAGATAGACTTCTGAAGCGGAAGATTTTCGGCTAAGCCGCAATAAATGGCAGCACCAAACGTTGCTACCTGCTTTGACAGGATTTTCATAATCCTTTTATTGAACGAGTACTTACACTGCATACATTCGATGCGTACTTCTTGGTGTCCAGCATCGAACCCGGGACCTTTCAGCCTGGAGTTCGGTGCTATGACCACTAGGCTATCACGGCCACATCAAAAGAGTTTTATTAATAGCTTTTAAAAATATAAAACTATTAACTCTATTCGTTGCTAGCTTTTTCCTAGTATTTCTTACAGATTTTCTTGTAACCGAGTAATATTACTAAAAATTTTTTAGTAATTGCATGGATCACTAACATTTTTTTAGTAGATCGACCCTTTTTTTTATACAGTGTGAGACACAAACAAACCCTATTGAGTTTACCTATAAAGTATTGGTAAACACATATTTTTTAAATTTTCAGTTGTGAAATTACGCTTGAAATTATTGTATATTTAATATATGAATTATCAATTGCCAACTAAGCATAGATCCAACATTGTGCAAAAACAAACATGTATGAAAAATGCCAAACTGGGTATCGTCCTAGTAGCCTAAATGGTAGAGCGCTTGGAGAGCTATTCCTAGGGTTCCGGAATTTGATTCCCGGCTTGAACATTTTTTATAACGCTGGTTCTACGCTTGGTTAGCAAGTGATAGTTCACATATAAAATATTCAATTATTTCACAGCTGACAATTAAAAAAATAAGAAAACTTTTGTTATATATGAGGCTAAGTGACATGCTCGTAAAAGTTACATGCACGTAAAAGTTACATGCTCGAAAACAATAATTTCTCAAAAGTAACTTCCCCATGTCACACCTTAAGAAAAGAAATCCTAAAATATATGTTAAACTTTAATTTCGAGAAACATTATATCGAATAAAGCACACTAAATAATGCTATATAATGTTTTTAATGTAAAACTCCATTACATATTCACATGTTAAAAGTTCAATTATTTCACATCTGACGATTAAAAAAATAGGAAAACTTTTGTTATATATGGGGCTAAGTGAACACGTAAAAGTTACATGCTCGAAAACAATAATTTCTCAAAAGTAACTTCCACATGTCACACCTTATAAAAAAAGAAATCCAAAAATATATGTTAAACTTTAATTTCGAGAAACATAATATCGAATAAAGCGCACTAAATAATGCTATATAGTGTTTTCAATGTAAATCTCCATAACCATATTCATATATTAAATATTCAATTATTTCAAGGCTGACAATTAAAAAAATAGGAAAACTTTTGTTATATATGTGGCTAAGTGAACATGTAAAAGTTACATGCTCGAAAACAATAATTTCTCAAAAGTAACTTCCACATGTCACACCTTATAAAAAAAGAAATCCTAAAATATATGTTAAACTTTAATTTCGAGAAACATCATATCGAATAAAGCGCACTAAATAATGCTATATAATGTTTTCAATGTCAATCTCCATTACAAAGTGTCGTATAAAATTTTCAAATATTCAATGAATTGAAACGAATTCTTTTGAATTTAATCGGAATAAGAGTTGATGAAATGTAACTTCCTGTTTTATCATATTTGTTTCATTCCTGTAGTATGAGTTTCTTTGTTGTTGCAATCTTATAAAATGTAATATTGGTACTACAAAATGCAAAATGTCAATCAATGATTTTATGCAGTAAAAGTAAATGACATCATGTCAAAAATAATTATTATTGAATTTCATTACTAAAGATAATACTTGAAAGGATTTTCATTTTTAGTAAAAAGATTTTTATACATTTAAATCACTTTATTTTTGTATCTAAAAAACACATAATTTTTCTTTATCGATTTTATTTATTTTAACTAAAAAAAATAACAAAGGCTAAATAATAATGAACTATAAATTTAAAAAAATGCTGCTTGCTTTCCTAATTATAGTGATGAGATTTCGGTTTTTTTCCAGACAAATATTTTGTTAGAGAAAATATTGCATTATTTCATCGTAACTTTTTGCAATTAAACACAACAAGAATTTTTCTAAGAATATGCAGGCTGTGGTGTCGTGGCTTGAGTTTCTCTTTAACCAGTTGATTTTTTTGTTACTTTATCAAAAGCACATTTTTAGTTTCTCAAATTCTTTATTAGAGCTATAGATAAATTAATAAAAAAATAAATAAAACGATATTGCCACACTCCAATATTACATTTCGCTTAGCACGTCTAAGCCACCTCTCATCTATGTACTCTCTTGTACATTACCATAACATGTATCTCTTCAAACTACATTCCTTCCCTCTCTACACTCAATAATCCCAGGGTTCCCCCTCTCAGCTCATTGCCACTAATCAAGTGCTATCATTTTTTAGGCATGCGTCTATTCTTCCCAGCTTTTGAATGAAGACATTTTCAACCCTGCATATTTTTTCACAATGGGAATTTTGCTATCGATTTTCTGTCCAGATTAAAGTTGTCAGTTCAAAGTTACATATTCTTCCCTCAAAAGAGATTTCTACCGGAAATATTCAGGCATGGGGTTTGCATAATAAGCCCTTTTGATTTACTTCCAGAAAGATCAAAACCCATCAATTCCAAATATTTAAAATACGATACAAATATTTCTCTTAGTTATAAAAATACTCTACTAAATTTTAGAATACCACTTCACAGATTTAAAGGACATATCATGAATGTGAATTATCATAATTTTTCTTTACCATTATTAAACATACAAAACAAATTTACATTTTCATGCTCAAACAATTATTTTAAATTTTAAATATTTAAATATGGTACTAATTCCAATAAAAAAAGATTTAAAAAAAGGACACAAAATATGATTTTTGCTAACACAAATTTTACATATAATACACGATACTATTAAAATTTATTCAAAAGAATTCCTGACCAAGATTCATAAACAGAAAACCCCCACACGATTCTAAATCATCTGCATTACCATGTAACTTTTTTGGTTTATGCGTAACTTCAAAATTTTAATTGCTGCAAAAATAGAGCCCAACGTGTCAAATGAGAGTTTGTACCTACCATTTTCATAAAGTACACTAATGGATTATGGTCCGTTTGTATATCAAATTTTTTACCATCCAAATAATAATTCAATTTTGACATTGAAAAATTCCGTTTTCAACAGGATTTTGTCTGAGCAGGTAAAATAGTATTGCAGAAAAAGAAAAATGTAACATTTAAGAAAGTATTTCGTTAGAGACAGGTTCACTTACATAGGACTTCACGCGCTTTTATGTACGGATTTAGAAGCCACTGCCCCACTTTTTTTGTCTCATTGTTCTTCTTTTGTGGCATTCGACCTTGCAACACTAGTTGTCGCATTGTCGTAGTTTGGTTTCATGTCATTGTATTCAACTTGGTGAGATTCTTCTACATACGTTCCTAAAGTTTCTCGACCAATTCTATGTTCTTTTGCAGCCGCATTAGTACTTAATTCTTTCAGTTGGTGCTATTTACACTCTAGATATTTATAATTCTAATGCCCATATTGACAAATTGCATAAGTTATTTTTTAGTTCAGCTTCGATTTCATAACAAACGTAAAGAAAATGCTTTTGATCATATTTGATGAAGAAAATGTTTGTTCGTATATTCTGGTGAAATAATTATTTGAGCATTTTTGAAGCATTTCTGCATTACTTAAAATCTACATATTTAAATTTCAATTTACACATTTTGGTTGAAAAGAAAGCTTATGAAATATTTCTAAAAATACAAATTTTAGGTTGAAAACGTCTCATAGAGGATTTTTTCGACACTTATTTCGTTTATTTATATGAAACAAAAAGAAGTACTTGAATATCAAAGCTTTTTTGGTTGACACTTATAGGTAAAATTCTGAATCTCTTTTAAATATGAAAAATGTGAGGTTGCTCAAACCTCCCAGTCTTCCCTAAATTTATTAAATGCTCATTTCATATTTGAAATATCATAACCAAAGAGAAACTTTCAAGCTTTTTAAAAGCGCGTGATTTTCTTCTATTTAAAACCAGATCTACTATATCTCTGTACATTTACTGTTGTTTAAAACGCATTCATTTTACTATTCTTAAACAATATCGCCGAATAAAAAAAAGTATGGATACATTCCCAGACTCCATTTGTGGAAACACTCCGCCATTTTCCACGTAATATACTAACCAAAGCAATCTGAAAGAAATCTTCAAGTTTTGTACCTCTTTATATAAGTTATATTTCTCATAACTTTATTCTCTTGCTATGATAATAAAACGCGGAACACTAAAACAATTTTCAAAGTTTCGCATTTATAGTTTCTTGTTTTAAAAAATACAGTGATTCAAGAATACTAAACGACTCGAAATAAGATTATGAGCAAATTTTGCCTGTATATATTTCATTTTAAATTTCAAAATACTGATAAAACGATAGAACTGTTCATAATATTCCATTCCTGTGAAATATAAAAGGCTAGGAATCAAAGTAATGTTATGCAATTTGTTATTACCAGTTTCTAAAGATTAGAAAAAGTAAAAAAAAATATTTTCATTTGCATATAAATCTATAAAAGATTATTATGTCTAATCATTCGGTATGTGCAGCTTATATATATTTGTGCAACGCATCAGTATTGCATAAATGGACGGCATCAATTAATTTTGTTAAATTTAACAAACAGTTAGAAAATTATAGTTTTGTGATTTTTTGTACTAATTAAAAATTAATAAAAGTCTTTCCAGCCGTGCCGGAAAGGAGAGGTAGCTTTCACATACGTATTAAATAAATTCTACTTATATTATTCAAACGTACGGCACTAAAATTAGTGGAGCCCGGCTGCAGTAGATTCAAGGCTAGTTTTTGTAATTCCTGAATATGAATACGAATTTCGAGGAATCAACCAGCTTTATAAAAGCTGATTTTTTTTAAAGCGATTCATAATTGATTTCCGAGATATGAGTGCCATATTCTGAAATATAGTATCTGCCATTTTAAAAGAACATGATGGGTGAAACTAACTAATTAATAAAAGTCTTTCCAGCCGTGCCGGAAGGAAGAGGAAGCTTTCACATACGTATTAAATAAATTCTACTTATATTATTCAAACGTACGGCATTAAAATTAGTGGAGCCCGGCTGCAGTAGATTCAAGGCTAGTTTTTGTAATTGCTGAATATGAATACGAATTTCGAGGAATCAATCAGCTTTATAAAAGCTGATTTTTTTAAAAGCGATTCATAATTGATTTCCGAGTTATGAGTGCCATATTCTGAAATATAGTATCTGCCATTTTAAAAGAACATGATGGGTGAAACTAACTAATTAAAAAAACTCTTTCCAGCCGTGCCGGAAGGAAGAGGAAGCTTTCACATACGTATTAAATAAATTCTACCTATATTATTCAAACGTACGGCACTAAAATTAGTGGAGCCCGACTGCAGTAGATTCAAGGCTAGTTTTTGTAATTGCTGAATATGAATACGAATTTCGAGGAATCAATCAGCTTTATAAAAGCTGATTTTTTTTAAAGCGATTCATAATTGATTTCCGAGATATGAGTGCCATATTCTGAAATATAGTATCTGCCATTTTAAAAGAACATGATGGGTGAAACTAACTAATTAATAAAAGTCTTTCCAGCCGTGCCGGAAGGAAGAGGAAGCTTTCACATACGTATTAAATAAATTCTACTTATATTATTCAAACGTACGGCAGTAAAATTAGTGGAGCCCGACTGCAGTAGATTCAAGGCTAGTTTTTGTAATTGCTGAATATGAATACGAATTTCGAGGAATAAATCAGCTTTATAAAAGCTGATTTTTTTAAAAGCGATTCATAATCGATTTCCGAGATATGAGTGCCATATTCTGAAATATAGTATCTGCCATTTTAAAAGAACATGATGGGTGAAACTAACTAATTAATAAAAGTCTTTCCAGCCGTGCCGGAAGGAAGAGGAAGCTTTCACATACGTATTAAATAAATTCTACCTATATTATTCAAACGTACGGCACTAAAATTAGTGGAGCCCGACTGCAGTAGATTCAAGGCTAGTTTTTGTAATTGCTGAATATGAATACGAATTTCGAGGAATAAATCAGCTTTATAAAAGCTGATTTTTTTTAAAGCGATTCATAATTGATTTCCGAGATATGAGTGCCATATTCTGAAACATAGTATCAGCCATTTTAAAAGAACATGATGGGTGAAACTAACTAATTAATAAAAGTCTTTCCAGCCGTGCCGGAAGGAAGAGGTAGTTTTCACATACGTATTAAATAAATTCTACTTATATTATTAAAACGTACGGCACTAAAATTAGTGGAGCCCGGCTGCAGTAGATTCAATGCTAGTTTATGTAATTGCTGAATATGAATACGAATTTCGAGGAATCAATCAGCTTTATAAAAGCTGATTTTTTTTAAAGCGATTCATAATTGATTTCCGAGATATGAGTGCCATATTCTGAAACATAGTATCTGCCATTTTAAAAGAACATGATGGGTGAAACTAACTAATAAGCTTGCAAAAGAAATGCGCATGGAGCATTTACAATTAATTAATTATTTTAATAATTAATAATTAATAATTACCAAAGTCATTAATATTTTTACTTAAAATTTTAGCTTTTCTCAAATAACTGCAATTGCAATCACATATTTCATTTTCAAGCAAATCGGTTCAAAGGAAAACAAAAATTTTTTGAGAGTCCACCTTCGTTTTAAAAGCGCGTGATTTCTTCTCTTTAAAACCAGATTCACTATATTGCTTTATATTTACTGTTCTCTAAAACGCATTCATCCTACTATTCTTAAACAATATCGCCAGTAAATCCAGTGCACATACTTACTCACGTCGAAATCAGATGGTGGATGAAGCTGGCCAACAAACTATGTCGAGAAATTAGTATTTCTATTATGCACATACAAAATTCATACAAATTGGGTCATAAATACGACAGATATAGCATACATAAATTCTACAGTTATATATATAACGCAAAGGTTAATTATTTATATAATAAAAAAAAAAAAAAAAAAAAAAAAAATGAGAGTGGGTTATTTATTTTAACATAATTTTTAAACTGTTTAATTTACACCAATATAGGGATATTTGTCTAGTTATATCTATAGTTAAATAGCTATATTTTAATTATCAAATTATTTTTAATGTCATTGATATAATTTTTGGTATTATTATTAATATTATTACTATTATTATTTTTTTTATTTTTATTTTATTTTTTTTATTTTTTAATTTTTATTATCCTATATTAAGATAATGAGTTTTTACCATGTAAAGTCACAATAAATGTTACTGATTAAAGTAACAATAATGTATTTTAAGTTATATGTTAATATGAATGTTATCTCTTAATTCTAATTTTAATCATTTTATTAATTTAATGTTAATATCAATTATTAATTATTTTTCCGGTTCAATTATATTTCCATTCAGCTTTATCTTTTTTGTTTGTTATGGATACTATTATTTTTACTTACTTTCAACTCCTTTTTGTAAAATATCTTTGTTCCTTGTTTAATAATTTGGTTTTTGTGTGATGGTAGTCCCAAATTCGTATTGTTTTGCTTTTTCATGGAAAATACGAAGATGAAACCATACACTCCATTTGTAGTTCCAAAGTATTTGGGACCTGAAGATTCTGCTTTGGTTCTACAAATTTCATTTGTATTCATATTATTCTTTTTTCCTTCCATGTTCAATGTGCTATAAGTTATTAAATTCAATGGTTAATTTCAAATGGTTAATATTGTTTACTATAATTCAATTTAATTCTTCGATTTGGTTTATTGTTTTGTTGATAAAATCCATTGGTGAATCTTGTCTACTTTTAATGGTATTATATATATATATATATATATATATATATATATATATTATATATATGTATATATATATATATATATATATACATATATATATATACGGATATATCTATATATATAGTATATATATATATATAATATATAAGTCAACATTTCAACGGATGATGGTTTTGGGATCTAGGAATCATGATCAACGAAAATATAGCAAAATTTACCGGTGGGCTTTCCCTTGACGGTTGCAATAGCTAGTTCTTTTTTTACTTTTTATAATGAAATCTACTTAAAAGTGTCCACAATTTTGGCCACCACTGTATGTTGTTTAAGTAATTATAACATAAATATAATCATGTGTTACAAAAGTTAATTAAATTTGAAATATATTTTCAGTAATTACTTATAATAATATAATAGCTATAGTTTTATTATTGTCAGTCACCAGTACCTGACGCGGCGTAAATAGAAAGTTCAATTTCAGTCACTAATGTCTGACGTGGTACTCAACAATTTATGTTTTCGAATAAGATAATTATTTTATATGCGTTCTAAAATTAAGATGTTGAATAGGAATAAATAACAGATATTACTAAGTAACAGCGAAATAATGAATATGTCGTAAACTTAGAATAATTAAAATGAATATTACAAAGTTAATGTTTTAAGTAATATATATATATATATATATAAAATTTCAGTCATCATTTTAAAATTTACTAATTATGGAACATTCCTACGTAAATATTTATTCGCTAAATTTATCCTTATATGCATCATTATACACATGGAAATGATCGATAAAATTATAAATGTAAATGTTTACCCTGAATTTTTATTCGACTTCAAACATAAAGAAGCATTCATTCAAATATTTTCGCAAGGAATTTTTGTTTTCTTGTTCAAAAATTATTTGTTTAACAGAAAACTTTGCAAAATAGTTTCCTATCTTATAATGTAAATTTTGATGAATAGGAAAACATGAATGATTTGACTACTATGGCTAATTAACTAGTAGGTAAAGATTAAATGAAATATTTTGCAATCATGGTCGATAATGTATGAAAATAATAACACTTTGTTTATTTAATGTATCGTAACACATGTATCGAACTTTTGTGTACATAATTATAACTGGAAGAGTATATGAAGCTATTAAATATAAAAGTTCGTGTTTTCCAGAAATGTTACTTTGTGGTAAACGTTTTAATTATGGTTAACATTTTTTTCAAAGATAAAGATAAATTCACATTTAATTAATAATAATAATAATAAAAACAAAGCATGCGTCATAATTTGAAATTTTATAATTTCATTTCATGAATAGTGGAATTTTTAAAAATACACGGTTAATTTGCTTTTTTATATCTTTTTTAATGTATATTTTTTAAAGATAAGAATTTCTAGTTAAACGCTTACTAGCATACCCAATTACGTTCTTAAAATTTCGAATATTTTTCCATGCATATATTAAAAGTAACTAAGTTCACAGACATGTGCAAACACACACACAGAAATGAAAGATAATTAGAGAAATAATAATTTTTCGTTTCTCGTACAAAATTTAACTGAATATAAAGAACACATTACCGGAGGAGCGAAAATTCATTTTTTCCCCCCGCTTGGCGTAATTGAAATAGAAATGTGAGTGACATACGTTTAAAAATCAATTAATTACAGAGTAAAGAAGAAGTTGTCTATACTTGCTATTTACGTGAATGAATGTTGAATGCAAAATGCGTATTTGTTCTTCCCAAGCACCTTCGTCATTCCAAGCCCAAGCTCGCACTCTGATTGGTTGTTGCTCTCGGCACTGTTTTCATGTAAGTTGGCGATAGTCATACTTGGCGTAGCGATAGATGCTTCCGTCCGTCGAGTTTGATTTCCTTCCGAACCGAGTACAAAGTAACTTTTCTCTTGCAGCATTGGATTGGATGGAGCGTGTCTTACTGAAAGCTGTACTCTTTAAAAGTTTTACACACAAGACCACAAGACCACGAGGATAAGAATGAAGGAAGAATAAGAATGAGTAGGCTAGGTTTTAGGTTTACTCGTTCACTTACGAGTGAAGTATTTTTCACTCGTTTTCTCATTGTTTTCTCCTTTTTAAAAATTTTTTGAAAAAAATCGTTTTGGGATCACTAATTTGTAAATTTTCTAACTGTTTAATTCGCTGTTTACATTCGTAAAATAATGTGAATTATAGAAAACAGTGGATTATGGTTGTGCGGATTATAGATCTTTGACTGTATTATGAGCATCATTAAAAAGTGCCTTAATTCTTTTATTTCATAAAATATAAATATAATTAAATTGATAAATATTTGTTTAAGTATGTTTAATGAATTAAAAAATAGCACATAAACATAATGTAATGGCCCAGAAAGAATTTCCCTTTCTCTTGTGTTACTCGATATATAGTAAGGATTTGACATTACGTATCCAGAGTTTCCTTGTAGTTCTTGCTATTTGTTCTGTTAAGCTGTTTCAGATGACAGAGCAGAAGCCTTTATAAAAAAATGACTGACTGAAATGTAGAAATCAGATTTGTTCAGGATAATTCAGCTGACATATTATTGTCAGCTGAAGCCAAATACCTCGCATTCAAATCCTGTCATGTCCTAGTCATCTTCTAGGTTGGTAATTTATAATTCATAGTATTTATCTATATTTAGATCATTTTTTTAAAAAATTAATCAGTTATAATTATGTATCCAGCGTATACTTAGAGTTTCATTAAAGTTGGAATATTAACTGAGTTTAGTTACTTTCACGAATGATTTCTGAAAGCTGAAATGTGTGTCTTTATTGTGATTGATTGTAAATTGCATAACCGGTTAGTAACACTGCTAATAAAGGCGTCCTAAATTAACACTAAAAAAGCGGAACGGATCAATTTGAAACAAATGGATATTTAATTTCTCACCGCGCGAAAAGTATCCATTGAAAATATGGTTCCTTTTCTGACTTTTAATATTTTAAGGTAAACAACAACTTTTCGCATTTAATAGCTAATAACATAAAAAATTTTTGCGCTATAATTACTTACACCTAGAACCGCGAAGCGGGTCAGTTTGACCAGTAATAAGTTTTTACGCATTTAAGGACAAAATAGAGATGCATTTTTTCAAAAGTAATGAGAAAATATACCTATCGCACTATTAATTCCTTTAATAGCCAGAATCAGAAGGGGGGGGGGGGATAGTGAAAAATTTTAATCAAGTCTTATTTTCTTCATGTGCAGAATGGGATTGCAGCAGAAAATTGCAACAAATATTTAGAAATAGCAATGGAGTTACTTTTATTTTGCATTTATCAAAAGTTTAAATAAGATTTCCATTGTCTTAATATTACGCCAAAGAAGCTTTGGAATCTTACCAATTATTGTCTGAAATGATTGAGAATGCAAATTATTGAGGATGAATATCTGCTTTTAATGTATAAAATAAAAATTTAATTATGAAAATGAAAGTGACGACGACTCTGCTTATACTCTTAACATTGTTGGACTTTTTCATTGGAGTATAGATGAAAATTTTTCAGTATTGAACGAAAGTTTGTGATATTTATCAGAAAAAAGTGAATATAAAAAAAGAATTAAAAATTTTAACAAAAGGTGACAAAAATTTAAACTTTATATTCAGGAAAATGTGAAAAATAAATGAACAAAACCTTGCACATTCACACCTGTAAATAAAAAAGATGAAAAAAAACCCTGCAAGACTATCTATATAAAAGGGCCTAATATAAGCGTAGATAAGCACTTATTTCTTTCAAAATCAGTGTGTAGGTTTACTCAGTATATGTTTAACAAAGTCAGAAAAATTGCAAAAAACATAAAAACTATAATTTGCCCAAGACGAGAAATACAAGTCTCTGTAAAAATGTCAAAATCGGCAATTCTTTATGTCATACGGCAATTCTTCTGTCACATTGAGACATCAGCATAACTATTTACTAAACAGAAAAGGATAAAATTGTTTTGTTGCTTTGGTATCTACATTTAACTTTGGAAATTTTAGATAATTCTAAAAAATACTAAACACACTTTTTTACAACAATGCACTCAATCCAAGTAGCTGTGTGATTACCCCGATGATAGGAAGTCTACTTATGTCAAGACTGCTTCTTATAGGAGGACAATGAATGTAATTTATAATATTTTGTGTTTTGATGTTATCAATGTTCGGATTTTATGTAAATCTGTGACCTGAAAGTCTGTTAGTATGCGTCAAGTTATTCAAAATTTAGTTCAAGACGTACAGAAACAGTTTTTTTATTATAACGCACCCCCTCCCACACCCCCCACACAAAAAAATATGTCATTTGGGCAAGAAACAGTAAAAACTATGAAAAAGACAAACTAAGCATAAAAGAGTTTGCCATCACATTTAAAAAATGAAAGTTAAATGAAACATAATTGTTAAAAATATAATTATCCACACGTTTCTGGTAAATGTGTAAAATCTTTAAGCACGTTTTTCAAGTATTGCATACGATGAATTGGATTAGATAAATCTGTAAAT
Organism: Maratus speculifer; assembly: GCA_964019185.1. Lineage (NCBI taxonomy): Eukaryota > Metazoa > Arthropoda > Arachnida > Araneae > Salticidae > Maratus > Maratus speculifer. Next base: position 110,509,614 of record OZ025298.1, on the reverse strand, counting down.
AACTTGTAATTTTTATGTTTTTCAGAATCATTCATATATTTTATATCTAAATTCATTTTAATGGGATAGTCTATATTTAATGTTTATTAATTCCAAGTTTATTTATGATTAAAATATATGTTCAATATTTGTTCAATATATTTTCTTCTTACTGAATGAAATGTGAGTTTGAATAATAGCATTTTTAGAAACTCAGGAAATTTCAGCTAACTTTATGTGTAAAATATAACTATATGTGTAAAATATGAATATTAAGAAATATTAAATATTATAAAAAATGTAATCTTTTAAATAAGCTAATTAAGTATTCTGACATATTTATATATCCTTTTCGATCCCGGGTCAAATTGACCCGCTTCGCGGTTCTAGGTATACCGAAAGTTCCGCGGTTCTAGTGTTAAGAACTGAAAAAGAGATTTCAGACACACAAGTGACTGAATCTGAAAATTCAGTGATAATAGATGTCTTAGTTTAAGGAAGATAAGTGTTTTACTATGATCATGATGTAAACGAACCGATAAAAGTGTCTAAAAATTCTGCAAGCATATAATTTTAAGACACATCGTAACTATGATCGACATTAATCAGAAAGGCCATTCTCAGTTGGCATGCGTCTCAGATTTCCTTTGTTCGAACTTAATGTTCATTTGTAATTCAAACCGAATGTTTGTTTTTATGTATCCATATATTTTAACTAATAGTCTATTTTGAAAGGTTCGTTTTTTGCGTAATGTGAAATGACAGGATTTCATTCGTATCGATATAGTGGTATTTAATATCGATTTGTATCAAGAAAAATAACACAATGTTCTTCGTCTCGACAAAGCAATAAAAGAGATCTGTTACCTGGCGGGCTATGTTATATGGATGAAGTTTTTCATTCGTAGAAATTGAATGTTGCAATTTACTCTTTCAATAAAATAAAGTACAAGAGTTGGATATGTAATTATAATGAATTTGTACAAAAATTACTCTATTCTACTCATTCATCTATATAACTGTTTGTTTACACTTTAAATATTTTTCTAAGGATTAGATGCATTGTGAATTAGTCTATTTCATGATATCATACAAACCATCTGATGAGACTTGTCCTTATGCGTCGATTTCATTACTTCTGATTTTAGGAGAAATACTTAAAAAATAATCTTAAAGAGCATTCACCACTCTTTACAGACAAATATAGTAGTACATGCAATATTGTGCATGCATTGTCACTAATCAATGGATATATGGATACATTCATTTATAACTTTTTCTTCAGTTTGGGATCAACGACTTTTAGAACTCTCACTATCAACGATAATTTTCAGAATTTTCAAGATATGTTATTTAGTTTTTTTCAAAAGTTGCTCTATATATTTATCTAACACATTATGCATAGTATACTTTGATTGTATTCGTGCATGCGCAGTGAAACATTGTTAGGTAAACCTGCTCATTTTTCATAAAATTTTTATTATTTCTTAATTCTGTTTACAGAGTATTGTGATACAATCTTGTTTGTCATATGTGCTGAAAAGAATATATTTTTTATATTAAGAAATCTGTAAATTATAAACAAAAATCATGGCAATACTTGAGACTGTTTTTTATAAAAATCTTAATTTCTCTACGAGTATACATGATATTCTCAAAAATTTAACACTGTTTATTACAATAAGCAACTTAATCATACTAGATAGATTGAGCGCATTTACTAACCTCAGTTTTGATAGGTTTATCCAAAAGATATTCATTTTTTTTTAATTTGTTGACGGGCTCTTATGGGAGTTCGTAAAAAACTCTTCACGGTAATAAATAACCTGCAATATTCTGTTTACATACCTGAAATTCGAAGATAATTCGTCATGTATTTTTCTAAATATTTAACAAAACGTCTAAAACCGCAAGCAACTATTAATTTTTGTCCTTATAGTGTATAATATATGCACTTGTTCAATTTGGATGTCACCTGGGCTAAGATTTCCTGACGCTGTCTGCATATAATATAAGTGGATATTATGATAAGAATATATTGAATAAATGAATTAGTAGTTTACTTGAATAATCATTTTTTGGCTATCCATCTGCGTATTTTTTCCTTATACTTGATATGTCAGAACGAGAAATACACATTATCGACCTCCTTCTGATATTAGATAAATTGTAGTGTCTCTTTGCTGCGTTATTTCTTACGTGATAGATACGTGTTAAGTCCATTTCAAATGCAGGTGGGAAGGGTAGACAGTATTTATGCAGTAATGCAATGGATTTCAATCGAATTAATAGTTTTTATACAGATAAAATGTTGCAAGTGAAGGCGAGTTACATGGCCGAATAGACAAAGCTTTGAACTCGAGACCAAGGGCTGTGCGTTCGAATAAATGCGCCCGAAAATTGAGTTAATGGATTTTTTTGGTTGCTTTGTATTAAGAAATGAAATATTTTGATAAAAAATAAATTTATATATTAATAACACCGAAGCTCATGTATTTCTAGTATATAAGAATAAAATAATCATTTAAATACAAGAAAATGAAATATTTCACAATTGTGCGAAAATATTCGTATGTGCATAAAATAATTCCTTGATTATAAATTACTATGGTGGTTATGGTGGTTTTTTGCTCTTCCCACCTGCATTTAAATTAGACTTAACCTCTATCCATCGCTCTCGTAAGGAACAGAGCAGGTAAGAGATACTAGATGGATAAACAATCGTCTATTCCTTGCTTTAAATACAAGTAGCGAGTTTTTCCGATGTAGAGCTTTTAAAGGATATTTATGAAATCCATATATATCAAAAATCCAAAATGTTATGACCACCGATTTTTTGCAGTGAACTTGCCTGAGTAACGTGGAAGGTACATAATCAAGTGGGAATGTATTTAAATGCTGCTAGAGTTTCTGAGGATTCATGTTTCTGATTACTACGCCTTCTCATGATAAAGGATGCTGAGTGAAGAATCGTTGATAGAGGGCAAAATTCAGTCACCCGACGACTTAGGGCTTTTGGAACTGCACTCCTAATTGGTTGTTCGTGACATATCGTCATTAGTATATGTAAAAAGTGGATGAATGACAGTGAAAACATTGATTGAAGCCATCACGTCAGACGCCCAGGAGTTATAAAATTAAAAATACGTTGCGAACTCCCCCACATGGTATAGCTAAATAACCACCAGAAAGTGGCTCAACTGACATCCTAATACAATAGATCCAATTATGATAGAATGCTATTAGAGCACAAAGTTCAGCTGACACTGTTGTATGCGACATTACTACTCTTGTGCTTTGGTTGATCAAGCACCATTTCCAAATAGTCCTATACTCGGGAACATTATAACTGGACTATGGATCACAGGGAGAGAGTGCCTTGTCGGATAAAACACAATACTTCCATCAGAACATGTATGGCTGTGTTAGGTTAAGCGGTCTTCTAGGCCAAATGTTATTTTTCCTTGTACAAAGATGTCATATATAGGCCGGTGTTGCCGATATTAAGCTTTGTAGAACGTTCTTATGGAAGTCTATGGGACTTGGGGTTGTGATAGAATAAATCATGACAGCCTTGGACTACCTAAACATCATTGAGGATTTTTTTTTTTACTTATCCCGTTATGTGTCTTCCGAAATGGAAATGGATTGTTAGAGCAGGTCTCCATGTCACAAAACTTGAATACTGCTTGACTGGCTCCAGGAACATAAAGATGAATTCCATTTTAACGTCCTGGCCATCTAACGCAAAGAATCTTAATCTCAAGATCCTAATCAGAGCTAAAAAAACTATTTTGGATTATCCTGTATATGCATGACTGCTTCTTGAACATCGGGTACAATTTATCTCCGATCGTCTATAAAGGACTTATAGCATCCATGCCAAATCTTGTTGCAGGTGAATGGTGAGCCGACGTGTTATTAGGTAGGTATCAAAATCTTTTGGCTCTTCAATGTATATGTATCCAAATAAATATATATATTATACAGCTGCATCTGCACAAGCGTAAAAAGGAAACAGCGGCACACTGTATAAAAAAGGTGTATTTTACAACAAAAAGTGCTGGCATCCGGGCTGCCACTCATTTACAGTAAAATTTAAGAGAACGTGGTAATTTATTTCAAATATGCGGAAAATCGCGTTTGTATTGGATGATGTGATAGACAGTGCAAGAAAGAAACCGATTTTTACCACACATGTAGCTTAAATTTGATTTCATAGCATCGATGCTTGCAAATGTATAATGTAAAATGTAGAAAAGAAAACACTTTTTTTAAAAGCGCTCCACACTATTTTCCCATAATATTTCTAATCCAATGTCATTTCAATGTATTTTTCAAAGTTTACAACTAGTAATAATTAATTTTGCACGTATCGTGTTTAAAAAATGTACATAAATATTTTTTGTAATATAATGAATCAATAATACAGTGCTCAGCAAAAGTTTAGACACTGGTGTTTTTTAACCTTTAAATATAAACTACGAACACGTGAGTTTTACAAATGGCTATACTTATTTCCAAATATATTTTAAACAATGTAGAATACAAGTAATGGTTATAATATAAGGTAATAGTAAATTTAACTGAAAAAAGTAAAATTTGTATATTGCAAACGTTTAGACACTTTTTTGATTTTTAGCCAACTGTTCATCTAAAAATGTAAATTTCTAAGTTATGATGTCACATGTCTGAAGTATTTCATTATACTACGATATAGCATCAGTTAGTGAAGATACTGCGAGCTAAAATATTCAATTAGATGAGATAATTGAAGTAGGAAGGCTGAAATGGAAAGGGAATGCTGTTGCCGAAATTTTAGCAGCATTGACTCGTCGAAAGTGGTCTGTCTATGAAGTATAGTCTAAGGATGACTCCTTCAAAACAAAACATAATCTGGAAGACCTTGTGTGACGAGAAAATGAGATGACAAAAGGATCCAGAAACTGACACTTACACAAATAATAATTGCTAATCACATTAAAAATAAGTCAGGACTTTCTGTGTCGACGGACATGATTCGTAGATGATTTAAAGAAACAGGTAAAAACATTTACATGAAAATGATAAAACAATCAGCTTTAAAATCATGCTACAAATTGGCGAGAATATAATGAACGTGCAAACACACGTCATATGGACCCAAATGGTACTCTATGATATTCAGTAACGAAAAAAAAGTGGAATTTGAATGGCCCAAATTGTTGGGCATATTATTGGCATGACTTGCGTAAAGAGCCTGGGACTTTCTTAAGTCGACAACAAGAAGGTGACTTTATAATAATTTGGTCCTCACTTTCTTTAATGGTCGAGTATCTGTGGAGTAATTCATTGGTTGCCAAGCAAGACAAGACTATTGGAGAATAATTTTTTGTCATTTGGGGAACTTTTAGCTGATCTAAAATATGGATTGTAGCAAGATAATTCGTCTAGTCATGTTGCATACAAAAGAAGAACTTCGTTTAACTCTTAAAATACTACTGATCTCAACTTGCCGGCATGTAGTTTTGATCCAGACCCAATCGAAAACCTTTGTAACATCATATGTCGTAATGTGTATGCAATGTTTTGCTATACTTTTCTTTTAATGAGCTTCAAGCTGCTGTTGGACATGCTTAGTACAAAATAGACCCCCAAGTGACGCAGCGTTTAGTTTCTTTGATGAAAAGTCACATAACTGAACTAACTGCAAACAATGTGGGTGCAACTCGATTTTAATTTGTAGTTATTATTTTGTAAATATACAAATTGTCTATACTTTTGCCACAATGTTTATTTCATTTTTTATCATTATATTTTATGTAAAAAGTGAAATTCAAATTTTATTGTTTGTTAATAAAGGTTAAGTCACAAGTAATGTATGACAGGTGAATTATAAACATTCGGTGCATAATTCTGAATATAGAAGTGTAATCGGTCATTGTCTAAACTTTTGCTGAGCACTGTACATACAATTAACTTATCGTAAAATGTATAGAACAGCAATAAACACACGTGATTAAATTTTAATTTCATTGATATTTATTTCAAATTATTACAACAGAACGTATATTATTAAAATAGCAAAACTAATATCAGAATATCAGCAAACTTAAATAAATTATTCTTCGACGGCTTTTATTCCATAAACTGCAAATCACGCAAAACTTCAAAAGTTTTCTGCCGGAAATTTAAAACGAGATTTATTTTTACACAGATAAATGATCGATCATTTTTCTTCATTTCTCTACGATACTTACTATGCTATTCAGCGAAATGGATGTTTTGCGACAGAGTAATTCAGTTCTAGACTTTTATACGTGATTCAGTAAAATAAAATAGCGCTTTAAGTAAAAAAGCGTTGAAAATATATTTATTGACGATAGGATATAAATATTGTCCTTACTTCAAGAAATTTGTTTATTGCCATTGTAATTTTAATTCTTGATTTCTCATAAATTTGGATGAAATTTTATGGGAGATATTAGTAGATTTTAATTGTTTTTATCAGATATATATTTAATAATAATTATGGATAATCATTATTCTAATTTTAAATGGTGTTAAACAGCTGAATTGTTAGAGTATTGGCTATTTTCGTTCACAGAAAATTTTGTGGCAACCTTTAGCATCGAATTTAGGTGTAGAATATGTATATACAGGGTGATTTAAAAAAAAACGTATACAAAATGATATGACGAATCAAGCATACAAAATCGATAAAAAATCTCATAGGAACAAACTGTCGCAAACTATTTATTGAGTCACAAATACAGGGTGTTTCATTTTAGCTACATCCGGTTTGAAAGTAATAATTTCAAAAAAAAATAATAAAAATATTGTAATGAAAATGCAAAGATATGTACCTTATTTTGTGTGAAGTGTGATAAAGTTTCGAAAAGATCTGAATAAACATACTGCTCAAGCAATCGATGATACCGTATAAACTGATTATCACAGTCCAAAATGTGAGGTGCCAAGTGCATATTGCTAATGGCCATAACGCAAATTTCAAACGCTTTTGTTTGGTGTTATCACATTTTAAAAAAAAGGTGAGAATGTCTGTAAAAAGTTTTATTACAATATGCTTCAGTTTTCTTAAACTTATTACCGTCAACACAAATTGAGTTATTATGAAATACCCTGTATTTCTGACTCAGTATGTGGTTTGCGGCCCTATGTTCCTATTTGATTTTTTTTATCCAAGTCGCATGTCTGATTTGTCATATCAATTTTTCCACGTTATTCTGAATCACCCTGTATATGCAGCAGTGCTAACAAGATACTTCCGATAATAAATGCATACCGGATATTATTTTCTCTGTTAAAGTAGGTAAAATAAACGTAAACTGAAGAAAGATTGAATTAAAAAAAAGTTGCTGATCTTAGGATCGAACCAGTCACCTTAATGTTTTGAGACCGGTACTTTAAGCACTCAGCTACTGTTTTAGAACTAACAAATAGTTTAAAAATAAATGTAATCGTCTCTATTGCGTATGTCTTCATTAATTTTTTTAAAAAGCTTTAAATTTTGATATTCATTTCACTCAGATTTCATATTTAATGAGATTAAGGCTGGGACTGATTATTTCGGTGTGCAAATAGTATTTATGTTTACGTGATTTCTTTTGAGCTTCCCTTATGAAATGATTAAATGAAAAAATAACTTTTTCATTTAATATTTTGATTAAAATATCTCTTTTAAAAGTGTTTGTTTTAAAAAAATATTTTAAATGAGAATATTTTTATAAGTTTAAAAAATAAATTGTTAATACTTTTAAATGAATAAACTAAGAAATTTTTAAGTATTTTTAAATTCGTAAACTTTCTTTCTTTGTTTTTGGTTTATTTTTTTTATTATTATTTAATTAGAAATCTTATGTTATGGAATCATTTGTTTTCGTTCTTAAAATGAATTTAATTTTAGGATTAAACATCAGGGTGTACCTAAACTCTTGGGTAAAACTTTAAGGGGTTATAGTACACATCAAGACAAACAATATTAAATGGGAAAGTAAGGTTCCGAAACGTCTTCCGAAGGAGCTAGGCGTCTTTAAAGTTTAGGGTATAAAATTTCAAATGATTATAAAAAATGAAAAAATTGGTCGATTTGATTGCGGATTTCACTTAAACTATTCTTTGTGTCATTATTTTCTTGAAAATGAATTATAAAGATAAGTTTCAAAAAGTGCAGATAGATGGCGCTTTAGACTTTGGACTAACGAACATCCATTTTTACCGCTATTTTTTGCATCTCCGCTAAAACTATTATTTATGTCAGTATTTCCTTAAAAATAAATTTTAAAGAAAAATTAAAAAAATTTTCGTTAGAGGGTGCCTCAAACATTAGAGTAATCAACAGCTATTTTTAACTGTTATTTTTTGTATTTAATTAAATGCTTGTAAAAGCTTAGACTTAAATTTTGAGCTCAAAATCTGAATCGTTGTGAGTAAAGCGCATAATTATACAGTGTTCGAGGGGTGGGGAGGGTAACATTTCAACTCCTGAACGCCTCTCAGTTTGCGCTTCTTAACCCCTCCCAACGATTCATAATTTGAGCTCAAAGTTTAAGTCTATGCTTTTTCAAACATTTTATTAGATACAAAAAATAATGGTTAAAAATAGTTGTTGGTTAATCTAAAGTTTAAACCGACCTCTAACGGAATTTTTTAAATTTTTTTTTTTTAATTTATTTTCAAAGAAATATTGACACAAAGAACAGTTATAGCGAAAACCGCAAATGAATCAACCAATTTTTCCGTTTTATAAAATCATTTGAAATTTGAACCTCCCCTCTAACATCGAACATTGTTCAGTTTGCTCTACTTAAGCACACACAACGGTTCAGATTTTCAGCTCAAAATTTCAGTTTATGTCCAAGCTTCTAAAATTATTAATGAGATGCAAAAAATATTGGTAAAAATAATTGTACATTACTCCAAATTCTAAAGCGCCCTCAATAGGCATTTTTTGAAATTTATATTTATAATTTATTTTCAAGACAATACTGAGATAAAGAATAGGTTTACCGATAACCGCAAATCATTTTACCAATTTTTCCGTTCTTTATAATCATTTGAAATTTGAACTTCCCTACCTCCATTGAACGCAGTTCAGTTTGCGCGACTTAACCACTCCCGACGATTCAGATTTTGAGCTCAAATTTTAAGTTTAAGTCTAAGCTTCTAAAGAAATATAATGAGATGCAAAAAATAACGGTAAAAATAAGTTTTTCGTTGCTCCAAAGTCTAAAGCGCCCTCTATTCTCATTTTTTGAGCTTTATCTTTATAATTTATTTTCAAGACAATACTGACATAAGGAATGGTTTTAGTGAAAACCGCAAATCAATTGACCAGTTTTTCCGTTTTTTATAATTATTTGAAATTTTGGGTCCTAAACATTAATGGCGGCTATCACCTTCGGAAAACGTTTAGAATTCTTGGATTCTTATTTAACATTGTGTGTCTTGATGTGTACTATCTCCCGTTAAAGTTTTGCCCAAGAGCTTAGATACACCCTGTATAATATGCATACGTTCAAAGAATGAAAGGAAATTCTCCATCTTTTACAGATTTTGGGGAAGTATTCATGGATGAAATATGTTATCTAGAAGTACGAGATTATTTGTTAAAAAAAAACGAGGAAGATTTTAGTATATGTAAATGAAAAGCGTATGGAAAAACTATTATTCCAATTTTTTAAAACATTTTAAATACCTCATATTTTCAATTTTTACAAAGTCAAATATGAAAAAAAAATTTTGATATTCAATTTATTAAACTCTATCGCAATTTGTTTGTAAACATACATCCCAATTTACGCGATTGTTATTGTAGATGATTACAATAGATTAATCCGTTTGCACCTAAATTAATATAAATAATTCATTATATTTCCATGACTTATACTATATAGAACAATTTAAACATTTATGAATCAATTAGTAAAAAAATAAGTTATAAATAAAACACAAATTTAGGTCAAGAAATCGCTTAAACAAAAATAAGATTTTGAAAAGATTTTGAAAATCTGAATTTAGAAAATGATTCTTGGCGACTGTTTTGTCTTCTAACACGAAATCAATATTGAAATATCGCTTTTACATTTTAAGATTTTAATAAATGTATCATTATTTTTTTATATAAATATCATTTTTGGTCTTCTTAGCCGAAATTAAAAAAAAATACATTAAATGTAAAAAGAAAAGAAAAGAAAAAATCTATCACAGTTATTAATATGAGCATATAACTAAGATTAAATTATTCAAATTCAAACGCATTAAAATTGTTTGCATTTGTGGAGTGCTGCTCTTCCACATTACGTATCCATTCGTCAATTTACGGAAAATAACTGAAAATACTAAAAAAACAACTTTCTGCTGGAATTCCGCCATTAAATTTGATTCAGTTTATATCACACACATAAGTAGTTCATAATCAATTTTAGCACTTTCTAACATAGTTGAAAAATGCGTATTGAATTGGTGGGATGTCTGCGTATCCTCCTGTCCTGTAACCCTCGTTAATATAGTCTGATTGACATTAAATTCATACATGCTATTGGCAAGGTTGCCACAGGCGACTGTGTTTATATTCTGTTCTCACCAGTATTTTTCAAAAATAAAATTTCAAGTTTTTTCTCCTGAAAATGTAACAGAAATGTATGTTAAAGATTTCTGTTTTGAGAAAGTGGTGCCAGTTAAAAAATAGACGCCTGTGGCAGCCCTGTATTGGTTAACACGGGAAGATGTTCAGTATTGATCTTGAAATGCGCAATATTTATATTTAATTTACAGAGATACCCCAAAATATTCGTTACATCATAGGTATGGATGGAATTTGCGGTGTAATTTCATGACATTAAAATATTTTTAATATACCGAAATCTCCATATATCCTGAGCTATACTACACGGTTCTTACTCTATTATATGGTGAGCTTAAAATTTACTATTCAATTACAGAGACACATAAAGAACTACAGCTACAGAAGAAATTGAACAAGACATTTGTGAACAATAGCTGCTTAAAGCGCACTTTCAGTTATGGCACGTGGTATGCATAATTAAACTGAAATATTTTTTGTTGCGTTCGTAATTGAATAAATACGTAACATCTACAGTCGTCGTCTAACCAGCCTATCTGCCCGCATATACCAGCGCAGAATCTATCCGTCTGAATGCTTTGAAATCAATTTTGTATAATCGTTTCATACTTTTGTAGTCAGTTCAATTTTATCTATTTATAATCGAATCGAAAATTTAAAAGATAAGATATTAGTAAAAGTATTCATCATTCTGTTAAATGCTATCATATGTAATTAGTTTAATGATATTCCAGGATAGGTCATGAGGATAATTCTAGGTTGCCATGGATATTACATACTATTTTAGGTGGAGTCATATTACTGAATTTAATCTGCAGAATCGTAATAGATTTTGTATTTATGCTTATTATCATAGAAGAACTACCGCTGATGCACCAATATCTGAAGATTTGTAAAACTATAATTCGACTATAGTACCTTTGTCATTCTTCGAGCTGCAATTTCTGACGAGTTTTAATAGCACTAATTCTGTGAAGGCAGTGCAATATGGTTTACGCTTTGTTTGAATGCCTAAGAGGGACTGCTCAGACAAGGAAGCCTTTTCCAAATGAAGTCAGTAAGTTAATCGTTATCGAGTCACCGGAAGTCCAGCTTTACTCAAACTCACGCACAACATTCCCTATTTCCTGGCAGGGAGAAAGGTTCAACATAATGGACTGTCATTTTTTTAGAAGATTTGTAAGTACACTGTAAAAATAAATCTGTAAATGATGTAAAGTTGCCGAAATCTGTATGGTTACTAATATTTTGTCTGTGCTCTGTAAAAAAAAAAAAAATAAATAAAAAAAAAAATAAAAATAAATAAAAAAAAAGATGTAAATCTACAAAAGTAATTTTTGCAAAGCTGTAGAAATCTGTAACTTTACGAACGGGTGTACTAAAATTAAAGTAATTTTTTCCAAAAATGTATCTGTATTCTGGGTTGCAGTTACATAAAAAATTCTAGGAATCCCAGTTTCCTAAAAAAATGCTTTGTAACCTTACAGATTTTTTTTTCAGTGTAAATCTGTATCTGTTACTTGACTTTTTGTTGTTGCTGTTACATAGAAAGTTCTTGTAATCCCAGTTTCCTGGAACATTTTTAGTAACCTTGCAGATTTTTTTGATTTTCAGTGTAAATCTTTATATGTTACTTGACCTTTTGTTGTTGCTGTTACATAGAAACTTCTTGGAATCCTAGTTTCCTAAAACATTTTTAGTATTTTTACAGATTTTTTTTTGATTTTCAGTGTAAATATGTATGTGTTACTTGACTTTTTGCTGTTGCTATTACATAGAAAGTTATTGGAATCCCAGTTTCCAAGAACATTTTTAGTAACCTTACATATTTTTTATTTTCAGTGTAAATCTTTATCTGTTACTTGACCTTTTGTTGTTGCTGTTACATAGAAAGTTCTTTTAATCCCAGTTTCCTGGAACATTTTTAGTAACCTCGCAGATTTTTTTGATTTTCAGTTTAAATATGTATCTGTTACTTGACTTTTTGTTGCTGCTGTTACATAGAAAGTTCTTGGAACCCCAGTTTCCCAGAGCATTTTTAGTAACTTTACAGATTTTTTTACAGTATATTATTCTGTCTCAATCACAGCGTGTCTCAAATGCATTTTTTTTATACTTATGAAGCACCACTAGAAGGCGCCTGGCTCTATATTAGACCTAACTAAATTATATAAGGCCCTTATTTTATTTTATTTTACATTATAATCTCAAAGGTAAAAAAATTTCAAAATGCCTTAATTTTTTTCCAACTAAAATTTTCAAAACTTAAAAATTAAGGGGGGGCTAAAGGCCAAAATCCTTCAGCCAGGTCTTCAAGTTTGTATTCAATCATTAAAAAAAGAAGTTTTACACAAATTTTCATGGCGCCTCAAATACATACTCCAAAAAAGATTAACAGCTCTACTGCTTAAATATTAAAAATTATTTTCTGATACGTTTTTTAATTAATTTTTGATTAACTGCCATTTTTTAAATCAAACAATGATTTTAAATAATATATAAGTACACTACGTAAAAAGCCGATGTTTTTTTTTTTTTTTTTTTTTTTTTTTTTTGAAAAGTAGTTTTTTTATTACATTTAAATTGCGCAGACACAAAGTACGTCAATATCAGAAATAATATATACGATGTTCATCACGTATTTCAGAAAGCAATTGTTTACCCCCTTGTAACCATAAAAGTGAGAAGTTTACAGAACTTAAACATGATATTTTTCATATTGTAAAAAGCATGAAATTTTTTATATTATATTGTATTCCTGCAGTTGTTAAATGTCATTTCCTAAAATTATGATTTATATTTATTTTATTTGTAATTTTTAACCTAGTAAGTATAAAAATGTATCTTTCACGTATTTATAATTATTAATTACTGTTTTAATCAACACATTATAGATAAAACAACTCTAAGTAGTGGCATTTAAGATAGTCAAAATTAAAAACAAAATTCTTCATATTTCAATGCATGTAGTAAAAAAACTCAAAATTATAATGGAAAAAAAAAATCAGTAAAATTACTAAACTTTTTCTTGGAAACTGGGATTCCTAGAACTTTTCATGTAACAGTAACGGCAAAATTTCGTGTATTTGATTTTGTTGCATGAATTTTTGTTGTTACGGTTACATATATATTTCTAAAAATCCCAGTTTCCTAAAAAAAAGTTTAGTAACTTTACAGATTTTTTTTTTTTTTTTTTTTTTTTTTTTTTTACATTTTATAATCTAACCTGGAGTTTAAAAGAGTTACAAGTTTAATATAAACCTTCTCTTTGAATGCTAAAAATGCGCTGTTTTAAAAACACTATTTTTTCCTCAGCATCTTGTATATAAAATAATTAAATGCTTTTTTGTTCTGGTTATTTTAAGGGAAAAAAAGAAAGAAAAATGCTTAAAGAAATTCAAAAGGATATCAAAATTATCGTATCATTTCATTATGAATAATTTTTTAAGATTATGATATTGTATGTAGCCACAATAATACTACTAGCAAAAATACAATAGAATAATTATAAAATACTCAGAAATATAAATGCTTTATGAAAAAAATGAAATTCTTATCACCTCTGTCAAACCTTGTGTTGGAGAGAAACATTGCATCTAATAAAAGGACATTAAATAAAGCAATGCTAAATCTTTCTGTTATAAATATCTTTTATGGTAAAAAATGTTGAATAAAATTTTCCAAATAGTCTATGAAACAAAATAAATATTTTAGAAAATATACAAATAAGAGATGATAAACTATGCAAATTCTGTTTTCTCATATTTATCTCATTCCGAAACAGGTTAATATCTTATCGGAATTATAGAAAATGTAACATTGAAGTTTAATAATCTTATGCAACATAAAAAAATGCTTTCTTTTATAAAAGACAGTAGGCAAAATATAATTAAACAAATCCAAAAAATGCATTAGAGTTAATAAAGTACACACTTCTACACTGTAAAAAAAAAATATTCTGTAAAGTTACTAAATTTTTTTTAGAAAACTGGGATTCCCAAAATGCTTTATGTAACGTCAACAGCAAAAATTCATGTAACAGAATAAGATTTACACTGTAAGTTAAAAAATCAATAAGGTTACTAAGAATTTTTTAGGAAACTGGGATTCCTAGTATATATTATGTAATTACAACCCAGGTTACAGATAAAATTTTTGTAAGACAAATATAATTTTAGGATATTCATTTGTAAAATTACAGATTACTGTAACTTTGAAAAATTAGTTTTGTAGAATTACATCTTTTATTGTACAGTGTACAGATAAAATGTTAGTAAACATAAGTATTGCAGCAACTTTAGATTTGTAGGATTATTAAAATTTTCCCGTAAATTATCCTAGAATACATGACTTACCTAATGATATGATGAATGTATAGATCTTATTCAATGTTATTTGTAGTAGTAAAATAAAATCAAATGTTTATAAATAAGTTAGGGAACATAAAAGACATTTTAGTTCAGGTATTGGATTTTATTTAAGATGAAATTTTCATCTATTTAAAAAAAATTGTTTCCTACTTCGACGAATAAATTGCCTTTTTAATAGCTTAATCTTACTTTTAATAGCTTAGTCTTACTTACTTTTTTCACATTTTGAAGTGCGTTTTATGAGACTGCACTTATTCACGAAATAATCGAATAATGGGAGTTATTGACATAGGAAACCAGAAAATGATTTAATAAAGCTAAAATTAATTTCCTAAAATGAACGACATGATAAGCAGAGATAATTACACGCAGCTTATTTCCCTTCCGAAAAGCTAATTTAAAACAAAGCACCTGTAGTGAACAGTATTTTATCGAAAATTGTCATACTTAATAGAAAGACGTGATATTTAAAATTTAGTTTAGTTAATATTAGACATGTAACAAGTGTTATTGAGGAAAATATTACGTTATTTAAACATGTAACAAAAACATGTAAATAATGATAATAATAATATGCGGAACAGACATGCGAAATAATTTTTTAGAGATTCAAATGCGAAAGCTTATTGACATTGTAAAAAATACAGAGGATCTCGTGCCAAGTCATTTCTGCTTGAATTTTTTGTGGCAATGAGAATATTATAATTAACTTAAAAAAAAAAAAAAAAAAAAAAAAAAAAAAAAAAAAAAAAAAAAAAAAAAAACATCAACTGAGGTAACTTTGGAGCAAATATCGCTCTTTCATGGCATATTCAGCATCTTTATTCTCTTATATTATTTTTAAAAAATGAATATCATGTTAATTGTTTGTTTGCTATGGACTGGACATATATAACAACACCATTATCATAATTCAGTCAACATTAAATTGCTTTTTACCAAAAAAGTGCTTTTGAAAATTTGAGCCAAATTTTCCTTCAGTTGAGTAAACAATGGCCTATGTATTAAAACTAATAGCTTTATGTCTAAATTTTTATAATGATATTGTTTTTTCTTTAAAGTAAAAGTTTCACTGTTTTTGTTGGAGGCTGTCAACTTTTTTCCAGCACTGTACTTTAAAATGATACTGCATCAAGAGAAAAAATGTATTTGGTTTTTTAACTTGGTTTCAGATGTGTATTTTTGACAGTTTATGCAATATAGCAATTTAAAAATTGGATTTCTTTTTTAAAGTAATTTCAATGCATATTTCTAAAAATTAGTAATGGGCAAAATTTGCAACCTTTTTTTTTAGTGTTTACAATAGGAATACATCTTTTTGCAGAAAAGTTTCATATTAAATAAGAAGAATATACCGTATTTACTCGTGTATAGGTCGCACGCGCGTATAAGGCGCATCCCCACTTTACAAGTAAAAATGGTGATTTCTCAAAATCTCGTATATAACGCGCACCATAAATTTGATACGCTAATAAAGAATGACCAAATGAATTTCAGTAAAAAAAAAAAAAAAAAAAAATCGAAACAAAAAGTCGAACAAACCAGACCAGAAAACAAGACGAAAATGCATTTTTAGCCTTCTGGTTGTAAGAGAATGACGGGAAATAGGAATGAGTGACGGTAAAGAAAATTGCTAATTAGTGTTTAGATAATGTCATTAGCTCTGTTGTATAAAAAACAGCAAGGAATATAATAAATATACAGTAATACTTAAATTAAGTAACATTTTCCGAGTTTTAATATCTTCTTTGAATAATTTTTTGTTTCATATGTACATCGTTCGATTGCATCGAACAGTAAAAAATTATTCCGTGTATAAGGCGCACCTAGGAGTTTTGCCCTATTTTTTGGGAAAAAAGTGCGCCTTATCAACGAGTAATTACAGTATTTGATAAAATAAGAACACCTTTAAATATGTATGAATTTTATTTTTAGATAATAATGAATTTAAATGCCTTTTAAAACATACAATTTTTTTTTTTACTAATTTAGAAAATAATTCTATATTTTATTAAAAGAGTCATCTACATACAATGTAATTAGATAAAAAAAATCAATAAATTTTCTGCAGTAAAACTGTTACAAAGAATTTAGATCAATTAGATAGAAACGTTACTTTAATTTAGTTAAATCAAAGAAAAAAGTTTCACAAGTAGGAACTTGAAGAATATCCTTAATTGAATCACATCACTGTGTCGTGACATGTCTTGTAACATCTCGATACAATTAATATTTTAAAGTCTGGGTACTTTTGCATAACATGTTAAAAATCTAAAACATCTTTAACTTCTTATATTTTTTATGTAATTCTAAGACTGGAACAGATTAATGTTTCAAATAATAATTTAACGAAAAAAGCACAAATATAATAATTGTATTTGGCATTTTCATGCATGAATTATTTTAAGTGAATGTTAAAAGAAAATAGTATTTAAAATGGATTTAAAGTGAGATAGCTAGAAGAAATAATATGTATATTTATATATTTAATTTTATTTTTAATTTTTATTTATTTATTTGCAAAACGAAGATAAGAGGCTCTGCATATATAACGTTATAAACTTTTTGGTAATTTTGGCCCTCCTCCACCCTTCCCGATATCTTACGTTATCATACCTGGAACCCCCCCCCCCGCGATATTGATATCGTTATCAATGTGTAATTTTTTCTTTGGAGAGATATTCAAAACTTGTTACATTTATTTTTCGCATATTTAATTGATTAAAATAATGAGAAGTCAATAAAATAGCATTTTGTATCATCTGATACTTAAAAGAAATTGTTATTATTTAAAAATATGTTATTTTCGCTTTTTGTTGATACATTCAACTGCAATTATGTCTTGTTGCAACTGCCCCACCCGAAGGAGGGTGGTGATGAGATAGAAATTGTTATCAACAAAACTAGTGGACAACATTCTTTCTCTTTTGCTTTTATTTATTAGTAAACACAAAATTTTTTCAAATATACTTCGCGTATGGTAAGTCGAACAGTGGTTGTATATGCATAGACTTATAAAGAAGACTAAGGGATGAAATGTTTTGGTATTCTCTATTTTAGAATTAAATATTTTAAAAAAGATAAATAACAGACTAAAATTCTATAACATACTATTTTGAACCCGAAACTATGTAGCCAAAAAAAAAAATATTTAGTTGGATGAAAATGAAACTGATATCAAAAGACAACCCCCCCCTTCTCCTAGAGATATTCTACGATATCATTCTGCAGATACCCCCATCCCATCCCCAATAAAATGAAACGTATCAATTTTAGTTGGATGAAAATGATACTAATATCAAAAGACAATCCCCCTCCTCCTAGAGATATTCTACGATATCATTCTGCCGATCCCATCCCCAATAAAATTATGACGTGATATTTCCACAGGCCTTAATACGTTGTTTATACGATAAAATATATTAATAATTGTTATTAAATAACTTCTGTAGTATTAACTTTTGAATACTCTATCTTAAAATGAAAATTAAACGTATTTAATTTTCCATTTTCTTGTGAAATACGTGATTAGAATCGCAAGTCTGTTTCTAAGTGAGCAGCCTAATTTATATTATGTATTTTTCTAAAAAAACACATATGAAAAAATAAACGGTCAACCAAACTTTCTATCTCATAAAATAAACAACAAAACATTAACATATATTAAAAAATATTTTTTTTCAAATATTATGGATTTCTTCCTTCCTTTCTTAATTTTTATTAATAATCCAAATATTCTTCTCAAAATTTTACAGCTATTAAATAAAATAGTTAGACGATTTTCAAATAAATGACATCTTTTTCATTGTAGTTGAATTTCAATGTAACTAGGTTAATAGCTCTGAAAATTTCAATTCGATTTCATAACTTGTAATACTTTTGTATTTTAAATCAATCTATGAGGCATAATTCATAATCACGCAAAGTTGCGCCATTATGTTCATGTGTTTTAAAAGAAGGATGCAGCCAACTATGTTTATATTTTTCAATAAACAAAAAATATTGTCAAAATAAAAAGAATAAAAAATCTTTAACAAGAATAAACTTGGTTTTGTTTTATGATTCCATTATTAAGAAAAAAATAGAAAAAATCGTCAAACGTTTAGTTTATGTATCTGGAGCTCTCGGCAATTGGCCATTGTTGATTAATACTGAGTTTCATGTGCTACGCATTTTATTCATATCTGCGCCGAAATATGAGTGCTGTGCTTATCTGCGCCAAAATAGCATTTTGCCTTAACTTTGATCGAAATCAGCGCCAAGAGGCACGCGTATCAAAATTTAACACAATTTCTTCGATCCGCGTAATAGAGGTAGTTCCATTTTTAACTTTTTCCGTACAGCTAATTTCGTCAATTAATGAAAAACCCGTTGTCGAAAAACACGCAAATTTTCTTAAAAGATGGAATTTTTTCTAAAGATTACGAAAAACACGCGAATTTCATCGCAAAACTGCAAAAACACACACATTTTGTAAAAATCGCGAAAAACAAGCCATGTTCGCCAAAGGACAGTGGAAAAAAGTGAATTTTGCTAAAAAGAAACAAACCGTTGTCAAAAGGTGGGAAAAAAACGTGAATTTCGTGAAAAGTTCGAGTAAAGAATCCCGCAAATTTCTCTAAATTATCTCGAAAAACAGCAAACTCTGTTGATGCATCACGGAAAACACACTATTTCCTCGCAAAAAGTATGCGAATTTTGTCAATATAGTGCTGGTATTGTAAAAAACAAACAAAACGCGTTAAAAAAATTGCAAAAAAACCCAGTAATTTTCAACAAAAATACACAAATTTTGTCAAAAGCTTGCGAAAAAACGCAAATTTCGTTGAAAGATTGCAAAAAACACGAAAAATTTCACGCAACTATTTTCTATTTTTGTCAAATCGAAATCGAGATAGAGACCTATCAATCTATATTATAAAATCCAAACGTATCTGTGTGTAACGCATAAGTCATTTTGCGAATGGCATTACTTTGAAATTTGAAATGCAATTTTTGCAACTTTTGTTACTGCAAATTTTTAAACTTCTAAACATTGCACCATTAAACATTGAGGTTGTAGCACCTGTCACTTCATGTGAGTTAAGAGAATGATTGTCTCAATATGCTGCGTATTTTTGACGCATAGCGCCGCGTCGTTTTCGAGATAAAAATACTTATCTTGTTTTCTATCGTAAAAGTAATTTTTGGGACCTACATTTGAATCGTCATTGCCACTAGCGATACTGAGGTATATAAACTTCGCTAACATTATTTAAATGCTTATATTTTGAGCTGTTGTTCTACGTATTCCATTTGTTAATCATGCCAACATTTCGGAAACTAATGAATAAAGTTGAAAATAGCGTAACTCGGGGCTAGTTGTGACGAGGTCTAAGAGGCACGTTGTGACAGTGTCACTACTTACCCCTGCATGATTTTTAATGAAGGTTTTTATATTTCAGGAAAAATGGTTCGAAATTACAAGAGGTGTAATGAAAGAGCTAAAGCTACTTTAGTAGATTATGAAAGGGCTGCAATAGAAGTTAAATCTGGAAAGTGCAGTTTAAAGAAAGCCTAAGAACTGTCCAATGTAAACCGAATGTCCCTTTTTAGATATTTAAGCAGAATTTCGTTGTAGTGGAATTTGGAAATTTAATAGGAACATTTTTACGGATGAAGACTTCCTATGTTCATCAGTAACTGGTCGACCATTATCTATCGGAGCTGTGAGCGTTAAAAGCCAGAATGACAATGGATTTTTTTTTTTTTTTTTTTTTTTTTTTTTTTGTAAATATGTAACTACACTGTCAGAAAAATTCGTCAATATACACTAAGTTATCGTTATTTTTTCACAAATAACTTCTGTTCTCCCAGAAAACGTATTTGTTCTGTGAGTTCATTCCGAAAGTCGAAAAATGAGGAAACGATTCCGTTTATATCTAGCACGCATGCGCATTGGGTCTGTTAGTAATA
Organism: Maratus speculifer; assembly: GCA_964019185.1. Taxonomy (NCBI): domain Eukaryota; kingdom Metazoa; phylum Arthropoda; class Arachnida; order Araneae; family Salticidae; genus Maratus; species Maratus speculifer. Next base: position 110,488,725 of record OZ025298.1, on the reverse strand, counting down.
AATTCGAATTTATTTTTAAAATGAAAAACAAAAATATTCTATCGATTAAAATGTCTAATTTAGTTTTAAAAGACAAAAATGTTTTCGAATTTAAAAATAAATAACAATTACTTTCTTTATTCGTTCAAAAATTCTCACAATCTGTTATTCAAAGTTGGATAAGTTGAATAAAGTTCAAAATATAAGGTAATTTCTATGATAAATATTCGCATATAAAATATACTTTAAGTGAAGACATTTAAAAAATATTTTAATTAAAAAATAAAATGCAAAAAAAATTGATATTATTAAAAAAAATCTTATCGAATAAAAATAAAACATCCATGTTTTTTCTCTGACAATCTACGTTATATATTTAAAATTCACATTTTTATACTATATTAATACTAAACGTAAAGAAAAAAAACAGCCACAGTTTCATTAAAGATGAAAACTTTCCGAGATTAACAGCAAAATTAAAAGCTTTTTAACGAAATACACAAAACCACACCCATATGAAATCAACGCTTCTATTTTAAAGCAAAATCTTCATGAGAAATCGTGGTGCTGTGGATGAGTGTTGGATTTGTAATCCTGGGTTCCTCAGTTCGATCCCCACCTCTTCCGCGTTGATTTTTTCCAAACTTTTTTCAAGTGACGGATATTTTTCCTCTTTTGACGAAGAAAAAAATAAACGGAAAATCGTCAATGTACAGACAATGTCTGGCAGCAGTGCTGCCAGTACTTTTTCTGTGAAAAGACGGAAGTTTTTTTGAGAGTGTATTAATAAATCAAGCACTTCGGCAATAACTTTAATCAATGATGATGAGATTGCAGGACCGTCTTCAGAAGTAAGAAACCTCGTTGAATTAGATGATTCTATGACAACTGATAATAGCAATGTGCTAGTGTAATTCTTACAGAAATAAGAACACTTCCAAAAGCAAGACCAGGAAAGGGCAAGCGATCTATTCGTAAATGTTTGAAATCTGCTTTTCTAACAAACACTCCTGTAAAAGAGAAAATTAGAGCAGAACAAGGTGCAAAAGAACGCAAAATATAGATTGAAGAAGAAAAAGTAAAAAGAAACTGTATTGAAATGCTAAGCAATGTTTAAAAAATATACCTAAGTTATTGAAAGAAAAGGGAGAAGACAGTATTGAATGGCTCTGAAGATGACGAAAATTACTTATTTCTAGTTTGCTTGGAGCAACACAAACTTTCTAGATCCGGAGAAGACTGGTTGCAATGCATGACATGAAAAAGACGGACGCATGTCAAATGTACCAAAAATTAACCTTATTATGCTTGTATTAACTGCAAATCAGACGCTGAAACATGCGATGAGAATGAGTGATTAAAAATATAGGATATAGGCTTAGACGTTGTAGTAGGCTCACGAATCAAAGACCAATATGGTCAAAGATTAATGATGGGTAACTTTTTATTTCTTTCCTGATTAAGACAGTTTTTTTCTTTTTATTGCTAAGTGTCACTAAAAGTGTCTTTATAAAATATTAGGAGTTTACAAGTGTTAAAAACTATGTTATGTTCATTTTATTTACAATATTATTAAAGCATAAAAATATTTTATTGTGTTAAGAACGTTATAAATGAATAAATTTCTCATTCTTGATTTAACATATCCCATTTAATTGCCTTACATACATAATTCGTATGTGTTACAATGTACTTGTTTGCGTCATTTATGTGTCACAATGTGCCCCAGGCATGTCAAAACTTGCCCCGTACCGGGGGTTAGTATAGTGACGAGTTTTGAGGTTACACAGATTTCATTTTGTGTTGTGAAAAACGTTGATAATGATAATAGTAGTTTTATAAATATGTTACACAAGACTTACTCTAATGATATGATACACTTAATGTTTCGCTTCGATTCAAATCTTACGGCTGATATAAAAAATGTCACTACTAGCCCCGGTCTCTCCTACATTTAAATGCAATTTATTTGAAAACTATATCTTATTTTTAAAATATTAATATTTTTGTAGTTTTAATACCGTTTTTCAAAACGTGACAACAGAAGTACTCCATTTTCATTAAAAGCAAAGAGAAAAAAATTGATTACTATATCTTTATGTTGCCGCTGTCTCATTAAAGTAAAAAAAAAATTGAAATTAAAATGCTTGCGTGTCCAGAATATTATTTGTAATAAAAATCGCTGAATTTTGGTTTCTTCTACAATATTTCATTTACACTAAATAGTTTAATATCTGTTTCTGCTAATAGCATAGAGACTGTAAATTTTGAATTGAAATGATTTCAAAATGATCACATTAAAATAACAATGTTCTTTAAAAAGATGAATACAGATATGAAAGGTGAATTATGTAGATTCTGATATGGTGAAAATGATCTCAGGTTTAGATTTCGCTGGGAAAAAATTCATTGAGTCAAAGAAGAGTAAATTTTTGCTTTCTTTTCTTCCTTTTAGAATTCTAGCATAAGAGTCTTAATTGATATTTTTATCATAAAAACAGATCTTTGTTGTTTTTTTTCTGCTTACTTGTACGATTAATGTTTAATTTTAAAAATTTCTACAACTGAGTTTTGTAGAAGTAATATTTTGTTAAATTTAGTTTAAATATTTTTTGTTTAAGAATTAGAGTTACCAATGTGATGCATTTTTCATGGCAACTAATTTTGTAGTTTTTTATAAATCAAGTTCAACTAGGTGGGGAGGCCTAGTATATGGCCTGAGCTCAACAAGCCCCACCTAACATTTATTAAAAATAATAATGTTAATATAACTATTTCCCAAATGGCCCAATACCTAAAATGGTCCCAAATGGTTCCCAATCTGTGAATTCCGTGTTCTTTTTTTTTTTTTTTTTTTTTTTTTTTTTTTTTTTTTTTACATTTTCTCTCATCGACATTCAACGGGTTCTACCTTCTATCACTAATGAAAATTTATGTCAAATCGAAATCGAGATAGAGACCTATGAATCTATATTATAAAATCCAAACGTATCTGTGCGTAACGCATACGTCATTTTTTGAATGGCATCACTTTGAAATTTGAAATGCATATTTTGCAACTTTTGTTACTGCAAATTTTTAAACTTCTAAACATTGCACCATTAAACATTGAGGTTGTAGCACCTGTCGCGTCATGTGAGTGTAATTTTGACGCATAGCGTCGCGTTGTTGAAAAAATAATGTTGATAAAAATATTTATCTTGAGTAGAAAATGCAAAGTATTTTCTAACAGTTGCAAGACAAGTAATTGAGGAGGTTGTCAGAAGATGACGGCTTTTTTAAGGGAGACTCGAACCCCATTTTCGGCGAAAAAACATCAAAAGTTGAATTTTTTTTTATCTCAGAAAACGATAAAATACATATTTGCGAATATCCATGCAAAATTTCAGAACTCGGGGACACTTGGAACAGGTAGCAAATGAGCTTTTTTTATTTGTAGTCACTAGAGTTTAAATGATTAGCGGCCGTTTAAAATGTGTTTTTTCTGAAAATGATTTTTTCCATTTTTTGCCTAAGTTCAATGTACTAAGGCTCAGTGGTAAAATGGTTTAGACACAAAATGTTTATGTTTTTAGAATTTTAAAAAAAAATTGCAACAAAAGTAAGGAGGGATTTTTTTAAAACTATTTTTGAAAATTTTACATAAATTGGTAAACATGAAAATTATAACGAATTTAAAGAAAAATACCATGCGTAATTTCTTTCTTTTTTTTAGCTGACTAAAATATATATTAAAAAAATCTCTCCCTATGACGTTTCCATATACTATAACATTATTTAAGAAATTTTAGTAATACCAAAATATTGAAAATTGTATGAGGAGTAGTAATTTTAAAAAGTATATTTTTCCACAAAAAAATCATAAAAATCGACTTAAAAAATATATTTTTAATAAAATGTGAATTTTTTTGCTAATTATTCCTTACAAAAAGATTCTTAAATAGTACACCAAAATTCATTACTTTAAAATCAATAATAAAAATTTTGGGTTTTTTCTTACGGGTCTCCCTTAATTGGATCAATATTTTAAAAAGTTTTGTCTAATTCAAGCGTTTTATTAATTTAAAATTTCTCTCACAAATATGATAATAAACTTCTGTTTCTTTTTATTGGTGTCAAATTGACCAAATATTGAAATATTTATTACTGACGCAAACAGTTTATTTCGTTGCCTTGGTTGTCACAATATGGCTGAAATAGTACTTCCCACCAGTAAATATATGTTTATTTTTACCGTTATTTTTTTTTAATTTTCCATTAATGAAGCGTTAAGAGAAAGAAAAAAATCTACTTAATTTACTTAACCTGCTGGAAGATTTGCACGAGGTAATGAACCCCTAAAAGCGGTTTTAGTTAAAGCTTCGCTATTTTGAGCGGGCTCAGGGTTTTAAAAACTTTTCAAAAAATTGATTTTTTTATGATCCATTTTTATTATTCAATTAATTCTTAACTCAATTTAAAAAACTGCATAAAAATAATAGCATTTTTAACGGAGTTATAAGCATTTATGTATCAACACTTACATAGCCGCATCCATATAATTTCAACTTTAAGTCGTGTTTTCTCAAAACTTGATTTTTGACGACTAACACCAAGATTTAAAAAAAAAACTGTTTGATGGAATGGCTTAATTTTTTTGCATGCATATAATATCATAATCTAGATTATGAATTAAGGATATAACTATCATTTAATAAAAACAGTATTAAAAAATCTCTCAAAATTAAAAATTTAAAAAACCCCTAAAAATACAAATTTTTCATTAAAAATACTCAAAATATTAAACTATCTAAAATATATTAATTCATAATTTAGATAATGATGTTATATGCATGCAAAAAAAATAAGCCATTCCATCAAATAGGTTTTTTTTAATCTTCGTGTTAGTCATCAAAAATCAAGTTTTGAGAAAACGCGACTTAAAGTTGAAATTATATGGATGCGGCTATGAAATTGTTGATACATAAATGCTTATAACTCTGTTAAAAACGCAAATATTTTTATGCTGTTTTTTGCATTGAGTTAAGAATTAAATGAATAATCAAATTAGATCATCAAAAAAATCAATTTTTTGAAAAGTTTTCAACCCCTGAGCGCCCTTAAGGACATGTCTAATCCTTATTAGTTTGATGATAATACTAATACAGCAAAATTCTTTTTAATAGGTTAGAACGAATAAAGTGATTTGGATTTACGAAATCTTTATTTGGTAAATTTAAGTATTTTTTAATTTGTAATTTTTATAATTTTATAAAATTTATAAAATTTTTATATATTATTTCTGAAATAATGATATTGAAGGACCGAAAAGGCTTAAAGGCCCTGTTTGTAAATTTTCAAAGGACGGGTAGCTTTAACAATGATCGAGCTGGAAACAGGAAAGTGAATTCATGCGTCAGTTAAAGAAGTGAATGCTGAAATCTTTAAACAAGTGGTCTAAAAGAGGCTCATCATTTCTATCCTTCTTGTTATAGCTAAGGCTAGATTATCACGCATATTCACGTGCCATGTCACCGCTGTATCCTCCACCTGTGTCGAAACAGAATCATATTCACCAAATGGTTACTATAGCGAACATTTTTAAGTTATGCGTTTAGCATTTTTAGTATTTTTAACATTTATGCGTGCAAGATGTTGAAAAGTCTGCGTTTTAGCATCAGAATTCTGATGAAATCGATGTCGGAAACGCTTGATTCTTCAATGAAACGTATCACTCTCTGAACGGCTTCGTAAATAAGTAGAATTGATGAATTTAGAGATAAAAAAAATCTGTTTTTTTTCTCACTATTATTCCACCATTCCCAAAATGACATGGTTTGAGCAGCCATTTCCTACAAATGACTAATAGAAATCTTTTTCTGACGCCAAACGATTTCTGCGGCACTCTACAGGTAAATTCTGCATGGATTCAAGATGACATAAAAATATTGGAGGACACACAGTAAAAACTTCGTGATTCATGCAAGACAGTGTCCAACTACTCAGAACGGCTAAAGTTTCCTCAACGAATACTTTGATAATTGTGTCATTACCGTGGGATAGTGTAAGTATACGGTGAGCGATATTATTGCTCCCTATTTGTCATATCTAATTATATTTAACTTTTTTCTGAGTGCATGCGATTAAAGAGGAACTTCAAAGACGATATGTACTGACTAAAATCCGCATAAGAGTGCCAAAATTAAATAGTACATCTCAGCTGAATCTGAGACTACACTGTTAAAAAATTGAAACCTTTGCTGCATCGTCACTCCATCGCTTTTATAAAAAACGATTATTTCGCTGCATTATGAAGCCTTTTCATTGGTTAAAATGGAGATATTCTATAAAAGTGATGGAGTGACGATGCAGAAAATGTTTCAAATTTGAACAGTGTATTCCGGCTCAGACTTTAACATGGGTTTCTGCGAATTTTGTTCGAAGACTGCAGCGTGTTGTTACTTAAAATGGTAGATATTTTGAAAATATTACTATTAAATGATTGCAAAAATCTTCATAACATGTCCATATGTTTTGTTTTTATATTTATATTAAACAAGGCTATTCGCGACAAAATTCGAAAATGAATTGAAAATTTTTGATGAATCAAAATTTATTGATTTTTCAAGCAGTTTAAAACAAATGATCTATTTCTGTCGTCATTATCTCTTTTTTACTTTGTTTTTAAAATGCATCCATGATTTTTGGGATATCTTTGATATATAATTATATATATACGTTATATATGATACATGTATTTTTTTTTTTTTTGCAAACTCCTTTACGTTATTCTAAATATATGGCAAATTCCTTATTTCCTCATTTTTAATAGTACCTACTCTTTATTCCTGTTTAATTTCTTAAATTTAAAACGATCTATTAATCATTATTTTATACGAATTCTTAATTTTAAACTCCAACCTCTTAATTAAATTTTTATAAACGCATTCTTTTCTTCTCTCATTCTTCTCGACTCTGTCCCTTGTGACACGTGTTTGGATTAGCTGATGACGAGTTCTTATTTTTGAAGCTCGAAACGCGTCCTGTTTAATTTTCTTTTCATGGTGATTTTACAAAGTTATTTAGCATATTTAGCATTCTTTTATTTCTTATTCCAAAAATCGTAATCAATTAAACTAACACTAAACTTGTAAAATCCACAGGTTATTTTTATATTTTGAGACATTTGATGCTTGTTTCTTAAAATCTCTTAATTTTTATTAATTTATTATTTGATATCCCATAATAAATTGCGATTGTCCGCTTCTGTGAGATGTTACTGTTTTATTGCACAAATATCTGGCCTTCAATCCCATAAGGTAAATTTTTGCATTTTCCAACCATCTTTAACACCTCATTGGGTGCGAAATCGCGCACTTTTCTCGATGACAGCCATGACTAAATTTAGTTGGTGGTTCAGAAGTTTATACAAGAATTGTGTGTTGATATTCTGGCAAAACCTGATTATATGAGTTACGTAGGAAGATTTCTGTGTTGTTTTTGAGTGTTTCAAGACCTAATATCCGGTATCTGAAAGTGTTGTAGTTATTTTTAAGGTCTTATCACACGACATATCTGCACAAATTCCGTCATGATACCTTAGCCAAATTACTCATGGAATGGAAATTATTTTTCAAATCATGTTTGGAGATATTAAAAACTTCGAACGTCAATTGGCTATTTTTTTTTCCTGGGGAAACTGACAGAATCCTCACTCATTGCCTTGATATACTTATTTCTAAATCATAGACAAGAATGCTGCGGCTGTCAAGCAGTACTTGTAATTTTTATAATAGTTGTATTACTTGAACTCTTATTCATTGCCTTTTTATATTTATGCTCTAAATCATCGCAATAATAATGAGACTGTCTTTATTAGAGTTGGGCGATCTATTTCCACGATGATCAGAAAATGCATCTAAGTAGATTGGATTTCTCAACATTCAAAAGGGGTACGACCTTTCATCAGTTGCCACTGTTCTGTGAGATTAATGCATCTGGTTACAGGTTCCATTATTTTGACAGATCTTTATACAATATCACATTACGTATGTTTAATAATACACGTATACACAAACACATACACATATACATGTACATATCTATGTAAACAGGTATAAGTGTACGTTTAGTATTGGGTTTATTTTATTCACGAATGTTCTGCAATTTTTTTAATTCACTAGAAATTGTACGCAGATGAGAATATGTTACTGAATTTCAGAAAATAATATTCTTTGATTTTCACGCAATAGAAGTTTGGTTATAAAATCTTATATCTTCCGTTGAAATAGAAATACTTTAAAACATTTCAAAAATATGCATTAAAATATTTAATTGCTATAAAGGACGTTAAATACTAATAAAAACATTAAAAGATCTTAATAATTTTTACATGTTTCGATTGAATTTACTCAATCATCATCAGAAAAAGGAAATACAAATTAACACAAAGATGGAAAATGACAAAAAACTATTATAAATGAAATTTAAAAATTTTAAAAATAAAAATCACGCGCGTTATATTATAATTAAGTATCACGTTGCTTAATTTTTAAATTATTTAACAATTCAATCCAAATATTTGGGATTTGAAATGACAAGGAGTCATTGCAGACCACTGAGCTTCTGACGTAAATTTCAATACTCTCTCTAATAAAAAGTTGAAAATAAAAATCTGACCTATAAATTAATCTACTTTCATTAAATAAAATATCTATGTTTTCTATTTGATTTAGCCTAGATAATGCGGTTTTACTTTTTCTGATGATGATTGAGTAAATTCAATCGAAACATGTAAAAATTATTAAGATCTTTTAATGTTTTTATTAGTATTTAACGTCCTTTATAGCAATTAAATATTTTAATGCATATTTTTGAAATGTTTTTAATGGACGTATATGAAAACTTCTATTTATATTTAATGTACTTTAAAACAGTTGGCAAAATTAATTTTAAACTGAAGATTTTTTTTTTTCATCCTGTACTTGATATTTATTTTTTGTTAGTATATGAATCTGAAAATTTCTGGAACGAATATATTTTAACTTTTTGTATGAAAAAATAGCTCCTTTGTAGACTATTCTTTCACAGAGACCATAACAGAGAATCCGGATATAAAAACCGATTACATTACGTTGTTCTGAAATAGAGGGCTTCTTTATTAGTTTTCAACTGATTTAAGACTTTATACTGTTCATGATATCATTACCTTTCACTTTCATAAACATTTGTTCGTTGGACTTGTTTGTAGAATTATTCAGTGGCAGAATTATTAACCTTTGTTATTTTCCTTTTCTTTCCGTTATTTCCAATCCTTCTTAAGGAGATATAGTACCTTGAAATTCATCAAAATATCGATTTTTTTTATGTTAACTGAAAGTTTCCTTAATTGTGAATATTCTGACTCCTAATTTTACTTATACCGCAAGTTCATCGCGAGATATTGTAAATTATGTTATAGATTCAGCGCAATTACCTATTCGTGTTTGTAATGACCGAAAGGTGGCGTTGTATAGACCTGATAATCGTTTGTTTACGTATGTTGTTTATTCCATGCTGTAGCATAGCGGAACCCATTTAAAGAGCTATTTAAAGAGTAGTTTTTTATCTTTTTTATTTAATTATGGGAGATAAATTACAAATATCGACAATTTTAGAATTTCTAGATGCTGGAAAATCTAGTAATTCCTTTAGAGAAGCTGAAGCAATTATTGATTCATTAATCATGCAAGCATTGTGTTCTGTCATATTATTTTGCCATGAGTAAGTCAAATGTCTTTTTTATATTATAGATCTAAACTTTGTGTGTAAAATTTTGATTTTAGATAATTTTAATACAAAGAACCCAACGTTACATGCGTTATAGGACTGTTTATTTATTTATTATAGAACTGTTTATTTATTTATCGGCCTTTTAAACACTGATTTCAGCAGAAGATATCAGTTCTATTTCGTTTCAGACTTTGTCCGCGAGAGGGCGTTTATTTCATTTCAAACGCGAATACAAAGGAAAACTTTAAACTGATTTTTCTCCCTGTTCATATTTTTATAATTAACTTGTTCGATAAATAATATAGCTTTTTTTCTCCGCAGTTAAGATAAGGGTTTCATTTTTTAAAAACCTGTTTTCAATAGTGTGTTTAATATTTTTTGCTTGAATTTAACACTTAAATACATAGTAGTAAAAAAAAAATATTTAAATTGATAGTCTGTTGAACTTCCTTCATTTTTAATATACACGAGAAAAAAGATCATAGTGAATATCATATTAAACCAATGCACAGTTGTATGTAGTATATTCTAATGAATGCGAAAAAAAAAATCGAAACAAAAATATTAAGTAGAAGGTAAAAAAGTAAAATGAGTTTTTAAAAAGTTTAATTTTAAAAAATCATTTTTCCTTTAACTGTACTTCATGAATTATAATCATGATTTTGTTCAGACTAAATGTAAATCTCATAAATAAAGTTTGATTTAAAATAAACATGAATACGATTTTCGATCAGTTTTACTTTAGAGTCAGATTTAAGATGAAGTTATGCTAATTATTTCTCAAGTTTTATTTAATTATGAGTTATGACTAATGAATGAAGAGACCAAAACGTTTTATTTTCGTCATAATTTTTAAAAATCGATTTATCAAGACAGAGAAAAAGTTAAAAGAATATTTACTGAAAAAAGAAGCATATCGTGCGGGTTTTGATAAATGTAAGCCACCTTGAAAATAATGAATAAAAAAATTGTGCCTTCCGAGAAAATTTATGGCATGTTCGTATGGAGAATATTGTGTTTTGATTCATAATATACTTTATATGTATATTGTATCGCAATATTTGTCCGACAAATATATTGACCGAAATATAAAAATTAAATAGTCATGTTTAACATATTATGTACGGTACTTACTCGTGTGTAACGCGCACTTTTCTTTTTGAAAAAATTAAGGCAAAACTTGTAGGTAGGCGTTATACACGGAATATTTTTTTTACTGCTTGGACTAATCACACTATATATATATATATATATATATGAATTAAGAAATGTATTCAAAGACCCCAGTAGCCAAACAATGTTGGACCAATATTGGCTACATCTTGGAGCAATTTTGGCACATTGGCGCAATATTGGCATGAAATATTGCTCCAATATTGGAGTGTTTAAATTTTGCTCTTCTTTAGCCAATATTTGCAGCTAATATTATGCCAATATTGGGGTTTAATTGGAAATACTGCGAATTCAACGCCAATATTGGTTAAATATTGGATTTTCATTGGAAATCATTCCAATGTAACGTCAAAATTTGTACAGTATTGGCGTTTTATTGGCAAAATTTCCAATTAAACCAAAATATTGGCTGCAAATAGTGTTTAAATAAGGGCAAAATGCAATCATCCCAATATTGGAGCAATATTGACGTTTTATTTGCAATATTTCCAATTAATGAAATATTGGCGCCACGTTGGACCAATATCGGTTTGCTACTAGGGAAGTAATGTTCCATCTTTCTTTCACTTCTTGCATTTTTTATACAAAAACATTAGTAGCATTATTTAAACGTTAATTAGCATTTCTCAGTCATTTATTCCCTACCCGCGGTCTAAAAACGTACATACTAATGCATATGTATTTTCGCCTTGTTTCCTTGGCTAGCTCAATATTTGTTTCGACTTTCTTTACACTGAAAAAAAATCACAGTAATTCAACAGCAAAAATTGCTGGCAATATGGGTGCCAGTAAATTTTGCAGTATAATTACAGCTATTGCGTTTTTTAGATTTTACAGCAGTCTTGTATAATTTCAGCATTTTTTGCTGTTAATTTACTAAAACTCGTTTTCCAGATTTTACAGCACTCTTGTAGATTTTTCAGCATTTTTTGCTGTTAATTTACTAAAATTTGCTTTTCAGATTTTACTGTACTTTTGTAGATTTTCAGCATTTTTTGCTGTTAATTTACTAAAATGTGTTTTTCAGATTTTACTGTACTTTTGTAGATTTTCAGCATTTTTTGCTGTTAATTTACTAAAATTTGCTTTTCAGATTTTACTGTAATTTTGTAGATTTTCAGCATTTTTTGCTGTTAATTTACTAAAATTTGTTTTTCAGATTTTACTGTACTTTTGTAGATTTTCAGCATTTTTTGTTATTATTTTACTGAAATTTGTTTTTCAGATTTAACTGCTCGTTTGTAGTTATTCAGTATTTTTTGCGGTTAATGTACTAAAATTTGTTTTTACTGCTTTTTCGTGATTTTCAGCAATTTTTGAGGTCAATTAAGCAAATTTTATTTTGACTTTATGGCACCTTTTTTTCAATACTTTTTGTTGTTTATTTAAGAAATTTTTTTTTTTAAATTTTACTCACCTATCTTTGGAACTTTTTGCAGCTTCTTCAACATAAAATTAGTTTTTTTAGTAACACAATTTTGCATTTTCTCAGTATTTTTTGCTTTTTAAATTTATAATCAGTTGAGAACTTTTGTAGATTCGTTTTTTTTGGTTGATTTAATTCCATCATAATGTACATGCTTTTAAATAGATCATTTGTAATTTTTTCAGTAGCTGTAAATTATACCTTAATTTTCATCTAGTAAATTATTGACATAGGTTGAAAAGTGTATGGAATATTTAAACGTAATTACTTTTAACTATAATTTTGTATTATTTGACATCAGAATTTCAGAAATAAAGAAAAGTACCTCCATACAATAGTGATATCAAACATGTGACAATAATATGCTATACAAAATTTTAATTACTTATGATTATAGCCCTATTAAAGCATGAGTTAACTGGGATGTGACATTAGGTTATTTTAACAAAATCTTTTTTAAATATAGTATACACACTTTAAAGTACTCTCAGGTTTTTATTTTTTTCACTACAATCATTTTCACAACACTAAGTAAAAGAAAGGTGTAAGAAATACTATACAATGCCTTGTGTCTTTTTGGACTGATGGGCCATTATACTTATTAAAATTTATTTTTAGATTTAAAAAAATATTTAAACCAGGTGTAGCTTCTAAAAAACTGGTGAATTCTTTTCAAATCCATTAACAAGCTTTTAATACCAAGTTTACCAATAGAGTAAAACACTCAAAAATAGAACATTTTGATAATGATAAAAATAGTTTACTACAAAAGTAGTAGAAATACACCTCTCTCTGAAGCAGTATTTCTGTCAAGTACATTAACATTACATTTTTACAAGTTTTGCTAACATGTACATTTTTTCCTTAACTGCAATACTTAAATATAGACTTAAGTTCATTGTTAAGTTTCTGTATGAAGATTAATAAATTTCTGAAATGCAAAAGTGTAAAGTAGATCTGTTTTCATAGGCATGTTTTGAAATTAAATAGTTACATAACTTTTGGTTTTATGTAAATAAAATTAATTTGAAAGAATAACAAAGATCTTTTACATAATAGAGTGTTAAATTAAAAAATATGTATGTCACATTGAAATCGAGGAAATATATTCCATCATTCATAATTTATCCAAAAGATACAAGTAATCCAGGGATTTATGAAGCTTTTGCGTGTGAGTTTTAATAACGAAATTGTATCAGAGGCTGTCAATAAATTATGTCATGCCTGGAAGGGGGTTTGTGAAACTGTGACAAAGGGGTCGTAGGGGGGTAAAAAGAAATGCAACATCACACATTTTGGTTAAAATAAAAGCATGTAAGATCAATAGATTAAATTTTCAAGTTATTTTAAAAGTATTTTGTGCTTATAAAGTAAAGATAAGATTTAAAGCCAAATATATTAAATTATATTTTGAATTGCAAATTACTAATCTTTCCTATTGCTCTTTCATATTAATATTTCATTGCTGTTTTTAGTTATAAACTTTAACCTTATTGCATATAAAATAAGTATACAAATTTTTACTGTTATGCTCACAAATGTCATTAAAACAGTTAAAGATTGTATACTTTTATATAGTGTGAAATACATTCTATAAGGTAGTGCTTTGATTCTGAACGGCAAGTATAGATTATGTAAAATATCATGACATGAAACAAAAGGGAGGAGGAGGGAGAGTAAGGTGAAGTTTGACATTTTGTGGCAAAAGAGGAGGGGGAGATAAAAAATATTGAAGAAATGTGCGACATATTTTATGGATAGATCAAAATTTAAAATTAAACTCCACCTAATCTGAAATTTTAAGCAGTGTATGTGTGTGATGAAGAGAGGATAAAGAAATTGTACGTCTGTTTCTACAAACACACATTTATACAACGTGAGACCTTGATAGTAAAACAGTTATGGATTTAATTATAAGCTCTGTTTTCATTGAAACCCCATCATTGAATATTTTTTTCTAGAAAAGCTTGATTTTCTTGATCAAATTTTAAGAAAAGTAGCATTTTTCCTTTCTTAACGCATTTTTAAATTGTCCTTGCTGATAAAAAATGAAAATTTATTAATTCTTTCCAAAGCACTTCCTATTTGAGTTCCATTAGTACTTCAAGATATGTAATATTCGTTGTTTACAGGACTCAAAATGTAATGGAAGATATCAGAATTATATTCCAGTTCATGAAATCATGAAATCTTATTGTGGTTTCAACTTAGCATTATTTACAATCAAGAATGCATATTTAAAATCGCTTTTGTATGGTTAGATATAAGTTTCCCCATACATATACTAATTGTTAATTCAAACCAGAAATATAAATTATGATAAATGAACTTTCAAGTAATCTAAAAAAAAATTCGAAGCATTGATACTGAATTCTACCTTGACCATCAGCATTTGTTTGCTGATTGGAAAAGGTCAGAAATTTGTTTCTATTTTAAGCAAATTTACCAGATCTACATTAAAGTGTAATTGTACCTAAACAGGGATCATGGAAGCAAAATTATACATAAAATTCTTTTCTTGCTATTGAACAAGTTTCATTAGAAATAAGTCTGAAAGATAATTTAGATTTAAAAGAGGAAAAAACAAAACATGAAAACTGCAATTAAAAAAAGTTTAATTTTAACAACAAATACAAGCCACAAGTTATGATCTACTACCATTCGTAATCCGATAATTTATTTAACAATGATGATACTCGTGGCATTATGCCATCTTTTAGGCTGTTCTTTCGCTGTTTATTTCCCCTGTTTGGATTTATGTTCAACAAGCACCTGGAAATAAAAAAAATAAAAAAGGTAAGACTTTTAAAAACACATATTGCATATACATATTCCCAACAGTACACCATTTTGGTGAATTGCATTCAGGAATTAAGGAATAGTATAATTATATAGGGTAGATGTGCCAGTAATGGACTGCCTTCCAGTAATTAACTGCTTCACAATGTTTGGTTGGTGTTTAAAAATAATAATAGTTAAACTTTTATTATTTTTTTCTTAACCTCCCCTTGCATGCTTTATAATCTGGATTATTATTTTTTTTTACATTTTTCGCCAAAGGAATTAGGAAGCAGAATAAAATTTCAGGGACATGCGAAGAGAAAATTGCACCCGGGTCAAAGACCGAATTTGGTGCCCCCCTCTCCCAACTTTTTCTTATGACAGGCCAAAAGTTATGATGGTAGTATAAATTTGGCATCCCCTAAATTTTCATGCACAAAGCAAACGTCCCCTTCCTCCCTCATTCGCAAGCCACTGTTATGGATTACTGTTTTTCATTGAAAACTTATA
The DNA here is from genome assembly GCA_964019185.1 of Maratus speculifer. Lineage (NCBI taxonomy): Eukaryota > Metazoa > Arthropoda > Arachnida > Araneae > Salticidae > Maratus > Maratus speculifer. The sequence goes on along the minus strand of OZ025298.1, from coordinate 110,473,106 downwards.
TGAAAAAGCTAAGATCTGACTTTACTTATTTAATATTGTTTGTTTTCCTGTAAAAATGTAACGATTTTGATTGAATAGATATAAAACTTTGGATTTCAACTATTGTTTTTTTTTAATTACATGAAACAGTAAAAGACAAAAAAAAAAAGGGAGGGAATTAAGATCAGTATAAACCAGAGAAATATATTTGTATGGATTTGTTAAGTTTAGCTGAAAAATTTGCAATCCATAATTATTCAATATTAACGTCTTCATTATTAAGAAACCAGGTCATATTGAAGTCTACCTCAACTAAATATCTTTAAAATCAATAAAAAAAAAAACACATAAAAAAGGTGCAGTGTAACAATTTAAATTCTTTGTAGAAAATCAACTTCGGTCAATAAAGGTTAATTTTGGTTAAACAAAAAGCCGATTAAGACTAACAAAAGCAACCAGCATAGCATTGCTTTTTTAAATTTTACCAGTCTTTTTTACAACCCTTAAAATAAGTTACTTTCATACTTAGAATTTTTAACACAATTGTTGTGAATTGTAAGTGAGCTGTGATTACACCTTTCCTTTTTAACAAAATAACTCTTTATTAAACATAAAAAACTCAATTGCATAAATAACAGAACATATTGTAAATAAAACATATTAAATATTATATTAGATGACCGATCCACGGCCTTTAACATCGCGAAGCTTCATCGACGAAATCTTACAGCAAGTGTTTGAAAAGCTCCACTGAGTTCTCCAGCCAATCTGCATTCTCGCCAAAACATGCCACACAGGAACGGAGGACGCCAAACCGGAGGACGCCAATGTCCCATTCCACTCACTATCCGCTAAAACTTTGAAATGTTTTTGTCCCATTCCATTCACTCTCCATCCTTCACTCGTACAACCATGAACTGAATTATGAATCAGTTTCCATTTTTCAGATCAGGAAAATAAACGTCGCTACACAATCATACATTGTCCAAAAAGGGGGAAAAATCCAATAAGCTCTTTTTTTCCGCCTTATTAATAAAATTTGTATTTTTTCGCGATCTCCGGATATCTTTCCAGATGTAAACAATGAAACTTTCAATTCATATGTAGGGCCAAAATCAGATTTTTTATTTATTTATTTATTTATTATTTATTTATTTATTTATTTATTTTTGCTTTGTATCATTCTACATGTATTTCATTAAATAATTCAATGAATGTGTATATTTTTTATTATGCTTATTTTATTTTACATTACTATTTATTTGACCTTTATATTATAAATAATTTAATCAGTTTTAAAATTATCTCAGTTTTGATCATTTTAGTTTACTATATTGAAAGGATTTCTTATAATGAATTTACAAAAAAATTACCAGAAATCAACAAAATTCTAAACTCCATGTAACCTCTGGTTCCAAGATGTGCGAATTTGGAGGAGTCTACTGTATTATAATAAATTCCATAAGCCAAAATGTACTAGAAGAAACCAAAACAATATTATGGCTTGTGAAATGATGACAAAAATTGTTCCGTTTCATGAAGTTAAACTAAATGTTGGTCTTGTATGTGCTGTTATTATAATTATTAGTTTTATATCATGTTAAAACAAAGTACAACATTTTCAGACATAAATTAAAACATGTATGATAACAAAACCAAATTATTTAATTGGATGAATAAAAAAAGACAAACGGTAAAAAGAATCAAAATAAATGAAATGGAAGTTAAGTTCTCACACAGTAAATCCAAATGATTAGTGACTGACTGTTCGATATTTTGTATCTTCCTTGAGAAAAATGATAATGCTGATGTCTAGGCATCCCAAATTGTTAGGAAGTCTTTCTCAACCAAGCTGCAACAGTTGTTTCCAATATACATTTTGAATATAAATTTTCATTCAGTTACAGCTGGTTAACTTTATAAATTTCTTTTGATGAAATTAAAAATTTTCAACTAGTTTAATTTCTCAGATCTTCCTACAGATAGATATTCATGCTGATACTGACTGCTTTTGATTTGAAAAAAAAAAAAAACATGAAAAAATGTAGAAAAGCATGATTCAGAAAATGGATGTAAGCTGATGGGATGAAAATCTGAGACAGTTTGGGGAAATAACAAGATTTGTTGGCACTTGCACCTTTTTATACGAGTTTTATGAATATTTTTGTTTGCCAAGGAAAAAAATGTAAAAACAGAAAGTGGTTGGTTTTTTATTTTGCTTCTTAAATTTTGAATAAAAATTGACATTTAAAGGAAAATACGATTGTTTAAAGGGCTTATACAATAATTTAAAGTTAAGAAACATTTGTGAACTTGAATGTTTGACGGAAAAAATATATATGTATTTCTAGTCGGTATAGTTTATGCTAAAATTACTTAGTTCAGATTTGAATTTAATAAAATAGAAAATATGTATTATATCCATTTTAGAAACAAACTTCGGGTAAGGTTTTCGATTTGTTAGCTGAAGAGCTAAAGTAAAATTTTTATACTAAAAAAAATAAATAAACTTTTACGCTAAGCAGTAAACAGCTGGACAAAAATTGTAACCCTTTAAATTTTAAAAATAGAAGATTTTTAAATTACAATTAATAAACAAATAAAGAAATGCGTATGAATAAACAAATAAAAACTAACACTTACCTTTATTATATACACAGAGTTGAAACTTGCCATGACTATGTGATATATCTAAGGCGGCTTCGAATATATTTTCTGGAACTTTCCGCGGCAAAACTTATCTTGGGTTGCTTTTGTCAGCGACAATTTTCCATCCTTCTCCTGAGTTCTTTTGATCTTTCTCGCCAAGGTTACGCTATTCTCTTTTAGTGTCACTTTATTGTTCGGAATATGATCTACGCCTTTATTTTATCTTATCGCCGTGGGAACAAGGAGTTAGACTCATTTTCGAGGGTAAAAATCTTTTACATAGGAATCTATTATACTTGAAGATTTTTGTATACATCTTACAAATCTCCGCAGAAAGCACAATAGGGGGGGGGGGTAGATTAATGATTAGATTTAATGAAATTTTTAAGACATATTCTCGTATCTTTTGCTAAAATCGTGGGTGTATTTCACGACTCCTTTCGTAGTCCATTCCTCTTTTCGCTTACAAAAAAAAAAAAAAAAAAAAAAAAAAAAAAAAAAAAAAAAAGCAAAAAGGACTGTGAATTGTATTTTTTCCTTTTCTAGAAAGAAAAACAGTCTTTTCCACTGTTATATTCACCATTATTTTTTACTGTGTACTTAAATTCTTTGGCCAGCCACTTACTTGCATAACAAATTGTGGTGCGAGATTTTAAAAAATCACCATTTTTTTCTTGTAAAATAAGGTGTATGCGGTATGCACGAATAAATACTTTATTTGTATATATATATACCGGGTGTCCCAAAAATGATTGATGGATTTTAAAATTCAATAACTTGCAAACGGTGACAGCTATTTAAAAATTTTTTGCAGGAGGGTTATGTATAATGCCAGGAGTTTTTTTTTCGTATTTTTATATTTTCTTTCGCATATCAAACAATAGGTGGTGCTGACGGCGATTGAGGGCCACGTCGACGCTTCACTCAGCACTGATCACCTGGCCTTCAATCGTCGTCAGTGCCACCTATTGTTTGATATGCGAACTAAAATAAAAAATTACGGTAAAAAATTTCCTGACATTATACATAAACCCCCTGCAAAAACTTTTTAAATAGCTGTCACCGTTTGCAAGTGATTGAATTTTAAAATCCACCAGTCATTTTTGGGACACCCGGTATATACATATATAAAGAAGAAGAAAATACTTTTCTTTTAACCCGACAGGACGGGTGCCATGAATCTTAACACGAGTATGAGCATGGTCTGTCAGAATATCCCAAACGTATTCAATTAGCATCTATCAGACTAAATGAGAGTCTGAATTCATTATTTTCATACGCTACGAATAAAAGATAACCTTGAAAACAGATTCTGATGGACCTGACCACTTTGGTTTATAGGGAAAGGCAGTTGATAAATATTTCAATGTATAAGATGTGAAAACGTTCAGCGCCCGTCTTGACGGTTTAAGATTTTAGTCTCGGTGATTTTAATTATATGACAAAGTATATGTTTTTTTTACTTATATATAAGTTTCTGAAATGATACATATTACTCTAACATAACAAAACATGTTAGAACACGATTGATTTAAAATTACTGTTAATATCATCCATGTACTTGGATCTTTTTTTTTTCAGTTACCAAAAACAAGCGGTTATTTTTATCTTTTATTAAATACAAATTCTATATGAATACTTAAACTTAATAAAAAATACACATAATATTTCAAGACATAAATATAATCCGGTAATTTTTTTGAAAAAGCGAACATTTCGATTCAAATTCCTTCAGTATTTTTTCACAGAAATTTCTGCGATTTTGGAATGTTAGACAGTTTTTTATGATTTACCAAATGTTTATCACGGAACGGTCGCGAAAACAGAGATATGAATTACTAAATATTTGTTTTTTCTGAATGAGTTATATCAGGAAAATAGAAGAAAATATATATGATCGTTTGTTCACACTGCATAGAGAATTTATTTTACGTATATCACTTCTGCATAACATGATGCATACTTATAAATGAAAAGTTAACTATTCGAATGTGTCAATCCAAAATGTTTCTTCTATCTCATACATGTTAATACATCGAAAAACATATATATATGGAATATATAAAAACATATATATATATATATATTGTGCATTTTTAAACGAATAAGACGGTGAAGTGTGTATAGCTGCATGAGTATCCCGTTTTAAATAAAACTATATCAACTTTGATTTCAAACTTAATTTTCTGCTTTGAGTTATTAATTGGAGGAGATGTGAGTTTTCTTTACATGACGTCTCAAGCAGAATATAGCTGAAAATACATGTTAAAATCTGATTGATGCTATTCGAGACTCCATGGATAATATAATTCTTTTTTTGTGTATATAAAATCGATATATTTTGTCATTATGTTGCACGTAAACTGCTAGCTAACTGCCAGCTAATTTGGACTCGAAGCACCTTTTATTTCACAAACGGGCTTATATGCAATACAACAACGGTAAGTCGAGAAAATTCATATAAATCGCTATCACTGTTCTTTCGATACGTGAAATCAGTACGTCTTCCATTTTGTCTTATAAAGAATTTGTATTTTGAAAAAAAGCGTCAGTTTATATTAATTGCCAATAGAGATTGCTAGAACAATATCTACGATAGAAAATTAATTGATACATGAAAAACTGATTCATTCATGAATTCATTAACTGATGAGTAAAACTGCTATCTTGATCTACTCGGGGACCTCTTATAAGCGCTTAAATATAAAAAATTCTAGCAATACTCGTGGCTTGTATTTCCGATGATATACAATTTCAAGAAAAAGTGTCAAGTACACATGTGACATACAAAGTTGAGTTAATTAATGAACCAGCATACCATAATATTGCTATTGACAAAGGTGCAATTGCGAATTTCCTAGCTTTCTGGCAGCAGAGTCATTTTCTTAAATATATCAAGTCAAGATATAAGAAACCTCAAGAGGAAACTATCAGTAAGCAATGATTGAATCCGGATGTTATAATACTGCTATGAACAATGGTGCAGTTGTGATTCTTTTTGATTTTCGCCTGTGAAGAATTTTTTGGTAGAGCGAGTCAAGAGATCATTTACTTCATGAGTCTACTAACATTCATTGATTATTCGAGATTTTTATGGGTTGATTGATAAGGGTAATCACTAGATATTTAACTTACTAACATTATGGTTTGTCTTCGATAAAGTTAAAAAGTGTAAATGATATTTTTTATACTGCTTTTAGGGTTTCAATTACATACCATTCAGCAATTAAAAGAAGTTTATTACGACTTACTCATATACACTAAAAATTGCTATTAGTACAGCACGGGAATTTGTCGATCCTTTTTCATCATAATTCAAAAAACTAAACTTCTATAACGAAGAATTTTCAAATTCAGTTGTGGACGAATTTTTCTCATGAAATGCTCTAAATCGGGCAAGATCTGTGTAATAGTTTGAAAAGTTTAAAAATCTGTTATTAATGATGGGCACTGACCAATAGAGGGGCCAAATGAATAAGTGGCCTCGAATGTCATCAAATGCCACGTGAATCTCGTGTGACAAAAATTCGGATGATTTTGAAATGTCCGATATCCTAGAATTCAAAACTGCTATATCTGTGTCCTTTTTTAAGATAAAGACGAAACAAATATGCTTCAAAATCCTTTTATCAAAATATCACTCTCACAAAAAAATTCTTTTTCCATTCCAATTTTTTAACACTTTTTTAGTTTAAAATGTAAAACGTCGAAAATTTTAAATATGACTTTGAATGAAGCTGACTAATGAGCTGGTTAGAGAGTTTGGTATCCAATAGATGTTTCTTCATGCACAAATAGGTAAATAAGCATGTGATCACATCACAAATAATAAATAATAAATAGTAAGTAATAAATAAGCATGTGATCACATCACAAATATAAGATTGTTTACAAAAGCCAACCACCCAAAAAATTTAAGCTGTTATACCTCAGCACAATTATTCAATAAGTAAATAAATCAGAATAGCTGTAAATTTCATAATGGGTGAAAAGAATGCGGGCCAGGTTTCCAACCAGATTTGCCTCGGCTGAAATCACCGATCTTCTGCCAATCGCGGCGTTCTAGGTGAATCTGGAGGAATAATTCACATAAATAAGCTTTAACGATCACACCATCTGGTGCAGTTCCAGTATTTGTCTAGCGCTTAGGCATTCCTCGTTAGAATCCTACACTATAAAAAATTCTGCAAAGTTACTAAACTTTTTCTAGGAAACTGGGATTCCTAGAACTTTCCCTGTAACGGTAACAGCAAAAATTCAAGTTTCAGAATCGGTTACATGAAATATCCATATTACCGTAACATGAAAAGTTCTTGGAATCCCAGTTTCCTGGAAAAAGTTTAGTAACTTTACAGATTTTTTTTTTTTTTTTTTTTTTTTTTTTTTTTTTTTTTTTTTTTTACAGTGTAGTCCAGATTTTCTTTTTTTCTCAATTGTAAATTTACGTTATACCGTATGTAATTGAGCTTGAAAACGTATAACTTAAAACACCTGTAAGAAATTCACTGTCATTATCATCAACCCAAACAAAATCTTTTGTGTAGATCTGTGAATTGAATTTATGCATTCTACGTCGTACACTGTAAAAAAATCTGTGAAGGTACTAAACATTTTCTAGGAAACTGGGATTCCAAGAACTTTTCATGTAACGATAACAGGAAAACTTCATGTAATCGATTCTGAAACTTGAATGTTTTCTGTTACCGTTACAGGAAAAGTTCTTGGAATCCCAGTTTCCTAGAAAAAGTTTAGAACCTTTGCAGATTCTTTTTTTTACAGTGTATGTAAAAATTTAATGAAACTTTAAAAGACACACCTTACCTGAAAGTTTACTTTCATCAATCATTCCTATTAGAGCGCATTTTGGATACACTCTCGTATATGAAATATTTTATATGGTCCTGTAAATGAATAAGAAATGAAATGCATGCAACATTATACAGCAGGATTCTTGTACACTGTAAAAAAAATCTGAAAAGGTGCTAAACCTTTTCTAGGAAACTGGGATTTCAAAAAGTTTTCCTGTAACGGTAACAGCAAAAATTCAAGTTTTAGAATCGATTACATGAATTTTTCCTGTTATCGTTACTTGAAAAGTTCTTGGAATCCCTGTTTCCTAGAAAATATTTAACACCTTCACAGATTTTTTTTACAGTGTAGTAAATTTCAGTAATAAATATTATTTTCATCATACTTCAAATTCTGCAACATACTTAAAATTCTTTGCAGAAAGTTTCTACTGTAGACCAATAAGAAACTGTCACCCCCCCCTCCACACTCCAGAAAAATAACTTATTCGTACACTGTAAAAAAAAATTCTGTAAAGGTACTAAACTTTTTCTTGGAAACTGGGATTCCAAGAACTTTTCCTGTAACGGTAACAGCAAAAATTCAAGTTTTAGAATCGGTTACATGGGTTTTTCCTGTTACCGTTACATGAAAAGTTCTTGGAATCCCAGTTTCTTAGAAAATGTTTAGTACCTTTACAGATTTTTTTTACAGTGTACACTTTTGAAAATAATATGGATTTTATTATATGTGTAACAGAGTGGCAACATTAAAGAGACACAGTATCTTGAAATTCGTCAAAATATCCATTTTCTTTTTTTAGTATTAACAAAAAGCTTCTTTAATTGTGAAAATTTTGCACATAATTTTACCTACACAACCATTATATCGCAAGATATTCCAAAATTTTTTAATAGATCTAGCGCAATTACTCAAGCAAACGAAAACTTTAAAGTGAATTTTCTCCCTGTTTATATTTTTTCATAACTTGCTTCTTCGATAATTACTGAAGTTTTTTGTTTAATTCAGATAGAGGTGTGAATCTGTTTACTTGTTTTCCAAGGCGTATTTAATATTTTTGTGCATGGATTTAACATTCAAGTTAATAGTTTTTTTTTAATATTTAAATTGAGTGTTTATTGAATTTCATTCATTTTTTAACAGAAATGAGGGGAAAGAATCATACTAATAGTGAAATCCCATACGTCTACCGTGCATAGTTTTATGTAGTATGTTCTAATGAATGCGGAAAAAATATTTTTATTTACAGAAATAGTAGGCATTAAATAAATATATATATATATATATATATATATGCAATAAATAAAAAAAAATTGCGCCATTTTCCCCGCTCTGAGTTTTAATTCTAACTTTTTGGAATATACTTTTAATCTCAGTTTCGTAATGTATTAATATTTTAACAGCTAAAGTTCTTTTATTTTATTTTACTTAACTTAGTAATAATGTAAATCTAAATGTAATCTCAAAAAGAGCGGGAATGATTGCGAAATCTTTCTTTCAGTGTAGAGGTTCATTTCTCTTTTTTGGAATATTTATCGAGACTTTAATTTTGTTTTATTAAATCGTCTGCTAGAATATCCCTGCGCTTACGTGTGAGCAGTTGTGTTATTAAGCGTATAGTTAGTAGTTCTTACAAGAAGACACGCCCCAGCTGCCAATAGGAGATGGTTTTGTGGGTGGTCTTAGCCTCGAAATTAATCCTAATGGGTCTTTAAATTGCTGACGCGGACTAGGGGAGGAGATAGTTTTTGCGTAGAGTCTGGAAAACTCATTTCCGATTTTGAGAAAGTCAGAATGCAACTGATCTTTGAATTGTTAAGATGACCGTCTCATTTTTCCGATAATTTAGAACATGGAGATTACACAGCTTTGAGAGCGAATGCTTTATTGTTAACTAGCGGCCTTCGCCCGCTACGCTGGTCGGTTTATCTAAAGAAATCTTGAAGAAGTAGTTAGATAAGGTTCAGACATACATTAAAAAAAAAAAAGCAAGTCGATCATTCAAAAAACGTTGGGAAATATCAAATATTTACTGTAATTTTTTAAGAAAAACAAAGTTTCGAAAAAAAAAATTAAATCGAAAAAAAAATTACACTGACATATTAATGCAAGGAAATTTTCCCAGAGAGAAAATTCGCCTTGAATACAATATTTCAAATTCTTTTAATTGCTTATAGGCGTTAATGCCAACATAGTGAAAAAAAATTCCATGCTGGGAATCGAACCCGGGCCATCAGTATGGCGCACTGACGTTCTACCGACTAAAACACATGGAACGACAGCCAGCTTGAAACTTTCTCATACTTAAGTAGACTGGCGAAAACATAACGATAGCGCGTTTTAAAATCGCACAGTGACATCTATTGGATTTTATATGTACTAAAAAACGTTATGTACTAAAAAACGTGAGCAGCGCACCTAATAGTTTCTTTTGTTTCTTTTTGTTACTTTTTTGTCTGTTGTCCGATTTTGATGAAACAAAGCCTATACACTGCCCGGGAGTGTGCATTCTTCATTAGTGAAAACCGCATAAAAATCCATTCAGTAGTTACGAAGATAACCTCGAACAAACAGACAGACAGACAGACAGACAGACAGACAGACAGACAAAAAATTCAAAAAAAATTTTTTTGTGTTTCATTGGTTTTCTTTTATCGCCCTGACTCCATTTTTGTCAATTATCTTCAATGTACAGACACACCGGGTCCTACTGTTTTATTATATGTATAGATTGTGTGGAATGGTGACAGGTGGAATAACTTTATGGCTTGCTCTAAATAAATATGGATTAAAAAACTGATTGAATTACCTTTATTTCGGTGAAATACCTAAAGGGAACAAATCCATTGCTTACCATGACGACTGCAAATCCTTTTATTGGTTCTTAAGTGAATAGACGCATTATACAGCAAGATGGTATTCTACGAGAACTGATACATTTAAATAGAAAATCGCCATATCATTTCATACATATATAACTCAATTTTAATTTTAATAAAATAGGCTGTTCTATGTAAAAAATAGTATTAAGAATTGTGCTACCAGATATATTGCAGTATTATTCAAAATCGAAGAGATGGCTCCAAAGGTACTATGTCCGTTTAAAGTATCAGGCAAGCGATAGTCCTTTCAGACCTTAATGTAGGAATTCTTTTAAGTGCAGCTGTAAATAAAATATGTATGGTACATATTTCCTTTTCAATACAGAACCTCAATAACATGTATCAAATATATGGAAATTAGAGCGCGAATTAGAGCACGAAAGACAGAGAGACGGCAGACATCGGATTCATAAAATTTTCAACTACGTTGAAAAGTATTACAAAAAGAGTGAAAAACGCTTTCGCATTCTAGATCTGCGAGATTGAATACATTTTTTAACTTGCTACAAAGTATAACAAATATGTCGTAAGGATTTCAAAGTAAACTGCTCACAAAAGATTTTAGTACTGTATTGTGGCTTTTTTTGAAATTACATTAAAAAAATAAGTATCACCTTTCCGATGAAAATAAATGATAGAATTTATATATTTTGTGTGCTCGGTTCTCTTATTGCTTTTATGTTCATCTACGATTGCTAACAAAAAGGAAAATTTAGAAACTTCATATAAAAAATTGTTTAAAATTTATTCCCATGATAAAATATTGCAAAAAAAATCAATCATATTTATTTAACTATCATAAAAATTTTACATAATGTGTTAAAGAAGAAGTTTATGTCTCTAAAAGAAGGAATATCTCAAAAAAGAAATTTTAAAATAAAAATAAAAATAAAATATCCAGAAAAGTACAGAGGACTTAAGAATGAAACCACTAACAAATGAAAAAGAAAAAGAACATGTGAAGAGTAAAATCTCTTTCGCAATTTAGTTTGTTTAAGAATTTATTTTATTTATTTATTTATTTGTGAGATACTTCAGAATATATACACTTAGTTTTTTTTTTTTTTAATCAGGTTAAATTTTTGTTTCATTTTTTCTGATAAAATAAGTGAGCATTTCCAGAAGTTATTTACGGATATCGTTTCACTTCGAAAAAAAAAATTTCGTGGCAAAAAATTATTGTTATTATTTTTATATTAAAAAATTGTAAAAAATTTACTTCTTCTGTTTCATGTGCTATCTATAGAGAAAGATAGTTTGTGAAAAGAGAATGTAAGAATTGTTATGCATTAAAAATCTTTGAATAACAAATGTATTTTTCTGAAGACTTAAGCAACAGATGGTTACATTCAGTAAATCGCTTTCAGGAAGTCAACTTAAAGTGAAAATATTTGCAGTGACATCGCTGCTGGTGATTGATGTTGAAGAAGGGGAAAAATGGAAGACAGGAGAAGAAAAATACAGGAAATTGAGATGATCTAATGCCGAACTGGAATTAGGCGAAAATATCCTGATTCGAACATGAGGTGGCCTCATATGAGCAGGCGAGAATCTTTTTTTGTAATTGGACTGGGCAGTATAGGCACTACATAATATACCAAGTGCTATGCAAAATTTATATATAGCATACTTTTGAAGAGTTATTATAAGTTGATTATAAGTTTCTTTTTATGAAAATTAAAGAAATATGGTTTAAAAAATAGTTTTAAATGCTTTTATAAATGTATACAAACAATATAAGGAAATTTTCAATGAAAAATATTATGTTAATCTTACAATAATTTGAAGGACATTTAAAGAAAAAATCTCTTTACAATGATATTTCTCTGCTATGGCAATAATGCCTGAAGATATAGTATAGTATTAATATACAGGGTGTCTGGCAAATAAAACCCTGATTTCAAAATTAAATTTCTCAAAAACAAAGATCGATAGTAATATGCGGTAAACGGTTTTTCCATTAGGTAAGCTGTAAAAATCTTTCAAACAGTGAATATTTTGAAAAAATTGCGTTCTGATTGCATAGAACGCTTTAATTTGACATTTTCTTTGTTTTAGATTGCCTGCAGAGAAATACTTTTTCAGCTTACAGTGCAATATTTTAAAGATTTTTCGAAGTAAATTTTTTGAATTTCGAAATTTAAAAAATTTAAGTAAAAAAAAAAAAAAAAAAAAAAAAAAAAAAAAAAAAAAAAACTATGAAATATGGCACTTTAAGCCAAAAAACACATTCTCTGGCAGCAATCTAAAGCAAAATGTCAATCTAAAGAAAAATGTCAAATCAAAGCATTCTTTGCAATCAGAACACAATCTTTTTAAAATACTTACCGTTCAAAACTTTTGTATAAGATTTTTACAGCTTACTTGATAAACAAACATTTTATTGCATAATTCTATTAATCTTTGTTTTTGAGAAATTTAATTTTGAAATCAGGGTGTTATTTGCTGGACACTCTGTATACGCTTATATCCTATGAAAACTATTAAATAATTCCATCTTAAAACGAAAGTACTTTAAAGGCGAAAAACCTTGAAAATTAAATTTAAATCGATATTTATTTCGATAACCATAAAAATTGACAAAATATGGTAGTGATATAGAACTTAACAATTTTTTTTTTCAAATTTATAGTTTGTGTGTGTGTTGAGTTCGGAAACTGATACCGCTGAATTCAAAACTACTTCAAAATATTCCGATTACTTCTATATTTAGTCTAATGTAAAGCGTAAGTAAAAAAGGTAAATCAGTCCAAAAAGAGAAATATTTCTATTTTTCATTTGTTTTCAATGATTCTTTAAAATAAGAATATACAAACATAAATTTTATTTCTTGTCAAGAATTCGCATTCTTTCGTATATATTTTTCAAAATTAAATTTAGACTGATTTTTTATTAATATTAAATTTAAGTAATTTCATTCAAAGATTATAATTTTAAAAGAAAATACTTAATCGAAGCTTTCGGAAATCTTAAAGATGACCTTTTAAAAGTATATTTCTTTAAAAAGGAATTGCAGAAGTATGTAGAAAATGACAGGATTTCAAAGGGAAAATTTTCAGTATTTTACGACATACAAAAGGCTTTCAAATGAAGATGCATTGCCCATTACTTGAATAAAATCGGCCCATCCATAAAACTCCTGATTCATTCTTTATATAATAGAAACCTAGAAAGAGCATCAGAAAGCTAATTGATAAAAAATTGAATTTAAGAAGTTTACTTTTTAAAAATTATTTTTATCGTTTGATTTTCTATAAAAGTGTTTTTCTTTTTCTACCTTCAACAATTTGCTACTTCATTTTTATTTGACTATAAGGAGTAAGTAAAATTAATGTTGCTTTGGAGTAAGTTTTTTATAAGCACATTTTTTTAAAGATTTATTAAACTGAAAGAGGAATTATAAAAAGAAGATTGAAAATTTTGGGTACAGCGGCGGAAGTGTATGCCATATAAGCTGATTAAATACTGCTCTGAAAAAATGCAATGCACATATATTTTAAGAAAAATTCGGCATTAACTGTACTGGTATTATCTGCACTCAATAATATATTCCATTCTGTAAAAAAGTATTTTACCTTAAAATTGCATATTTCTAGTTACAAGTAATGAAAATGACAAAGCTCAGTATTTTTTCATCTTTTGATATAAAATAAACCCTCAACATAAATATCATGACAAAAAAGGTGCGCGAAAATAAAGTAAAAATGGAAAGGAAAAGGAAAGAAAAATAAAAAACAAAAACCCTTAAGTATTTACGACGAAATTCTCAAGTGAAACTTCCTTGTGCATATTGAAAAGTGTTTCTTAAAAAGATATATATATATATATATATATATATATATATATATATATATATATATATATATATATATATATATATATATCTACACATATTTTATCCTTGAAACTTTTTCTGTCACCAGGATTAACTTAAAGATTTTTATTTTTAACGGAATGTAAATTTTGTTGTAAAACTTACAGATAATAACAACCGTTTTATCTAATATTTATTATAATTTCGATTTTAAGAAGTTCGAAAATGTTCTTTTTTTTTACTTGTCATACACATTGTCTTTGTTTATTTTATCTTATTGATATATACACAAAACATTTACTTCGTTTTTTTCTGTTATCAAAGAAACAGGCTGTTATTTTTTTGTTATTGCAATTGAATTGTTGACCGCCTTACTTTTTATTGACTTGTTTTTACAATAATTTCCACGTGTGATGAAAGGATTTTGCACAAGAAGAGATGAGGTTTTGAAAACTCTTGAACACCGCATTATCATCGATAAAGATATATGTGCAAAATTTGAAAATGAATCTATCTTAGAGAGAATTACGAAGAAATCTCAATAGATTGTTCTTTTTTCTAATGAAAATCTATCATATCACCAGGGAGTAACACTATAATACCTCTCAATTAATTTGCAAACAAATCATTTATGTATGTATATAAAAAACATTCAATAAAAGATGTATTATCAATTTTAAATGTAATTAAATATATATATATTTGTATGGATAAATATTCATGATCATCGCTGTCAACCGTGAGAATATTCGTAGTTGGTAAACTGGGTTTCCTTGCCAGCTACGTCATCGCTCTTTATTGATATCTTTAATTAAAAACTCCAATAACGAGTATTGTCGTAGAAAACGCATGCATTGTTTAGGTTTTTGGCACACAGAAATAAACTAAATAATACACTTGGTGTGCTGAAATGAAACATTTATTTCTCAAAATCTAGATACAATAACTAAATGTTTACAACAGAAAATGATTTCTTCAAGATACTATGAATACAAAACTATGAATAAACATTATTTGTTTTACATTATGTTAAAATTTTAATAGGTATACTGAAAAGAAATTATGTACGATGAGTTTTGAAACAATAAATAAAAGCGGAACTTTAAAGTATTTTAAAAAATAATATCGGAGATATGACTTTCGTATCTGTGAACAGATTCACTATCTCAGCTTTGGCAGCGAACGTGTTATTTTACTTTCAAAGCTCAAATTCGGGCAATTAAAAATGCTGTAATTTGAGAGTTTGCAAATAATTTCCTATCGCTTGAAATAGCTTTTCCGATTTATCGGCACAGCAGAGTACTGATGCAGCTAAATAGATAATTTCAGATGTTTTAAGATCACAGAAATCCAGCAAAATGCTTCATTTTAAATAGTTTCATGACAATACAGGAGTCACAGGGAATATGACCAATAATGTCACATCATATTTCATTACACATTTGGCGGCCGATTTAAAGTATAAATTAAAATTGTCTCACTGCAAAGGCAGAACAATGAAGAAACAGGCCGCTACATAAATTATTACCAAGTGTTTCCGATGAATGTATCGAAGATAAACATTACTTTTTTTTCTTTTCTTCAGAAATCACGATCCTTTCAATAAATATCGTTAAGACATTGGAAAAAATGCCCCTACCCTCTTCTTGTTTATGAAAATTTCCCAATTGTCTCATTGTCCTAAGTGCTAGATTGTCCTCTGACATCATATTATCACATTAAAAGCGCAGAAGTATGGCGATTACTGACTGGAGTAATTATATTAGTGAAAGTCCTGTTCTCATGAAAAGAATATCAGTATAGTGATATTTCGAGAGAAAAATGAAATTATTTTTAGAAATAATTATCAGTTCCTTTCAAAGAGAACTTTTGACGATGATTTATGATTTATGATTTTTTTTAAATCTATTTTATTTCCATCGTATATAGTTTTCACTTTTATTCGTTAATTATTCTTATTGATTTTATTACCATTATTATAGTTATTACTCTAGATGTATTTTTGTTACAAATTCTTAGTATTTATTATAAATTGTCATGTTTTGAAGCAGACAATTATATTAATAATGTTACAGTTTTTCTGACTGAATAAAGCATAAATATAACCATTGTTCAGCCAAGAAAAACAAGAAAGAACAAACTTTTTAGAACTGCTGTCCAAAAGATGGACTAGCAAATGAGTTTCCCTCGTGCAACAGTAAGAAAATATTAATTCAGAAATACATCTTGGAGCAACATTTCGGTTTACCCTTTTTTTTACCCTTTACCTCATCATAAGTCTTCGTTTGTCTCGATACACTTGGTTAACTCGTTTATCAATGTCGTCTGATGCTACAGATTTACAGCTTGTTTCTTCTAAATCACGAATGTCGGTTCAAACGTCATATACGGCATCACTTAAGTGCATCTCCGTCACAAAAAAAAAATTCTTTATACGTTTGAGTTGTATGTAAATTTCTTTAAACGTGTGCCTTCGCTTGAAAAAGGGAATAACAGAAATAACACGCAAAATCAATGGGAGAATCTGTTAAGAATGCCTCCTTGGTTTTACTGGCCAATTTTGTCATTTGGTTGCTGAGACAACAAAATTTTTATTGATGTTGTTGACGACAATTTATTTTTTTGTAAATGTAGATCTGTATCGACGTATGCCGGTAATAATCGATCTCTATTTTGAGAATGATGAACTTCGCCCATTCGCAAACTGGGCGAAGTCGCATGATCTATAAATATGCTGGATAAGCATTCATGCTCTGTTTTACTTCTTTTTGGCGGCTTACTTAAAGTACGATTTTATTGTTTAATATAACGCTGCATCTATACATCGTGCCAAGCAACAGAAGGGCGACTATCGTTACATCGTTACATATTAACATTTCTTTTATGTAAGTAAACTGTAAATAAACTTTTTAAACTGGAAGTTTTGTTATGTAAACAGATCTACAATTATATACTTATTAGCGTTTCATATTTATGTATCGAACTTATATCTCAATAAATATTGTTTTCGAAGATTAGATTAAGAAACATTATCGAGCCTGCATATAAAAGATGTAGTTCTCCTACAGCTCAGCTCAAAGAACGATCAAGTTCCTACCTGCCGAATTATGTCCTAATTTCTTGAATTGGTGTATCTGCAAACTGGGCGAAGTCGCATGATCTATAAATATGCTGGATAAGCATTCATGCTCTGTTTTACTTCTTTTTGGCGGCTTACTTAAAGTACGATTTTATTGTTTAATATAACGCTGCATCTATATATCGTGCCAAGCAACAGAAGGGCGACTATCGTTACATCGAGTTTGTCTCGTAATTTAGAACCTTGATCACAGGAGGTAACTCCATTTGAATATGCGTCTCCAGATTATAATTTGCGTGCAACTTGGAGGACTTTGCAACCACGATAGTTTGCAATTGCACTAGACTCTATTAGCGTACATAGCCATCTTTCACCTCTTATTATTACTTGTCTGGAAATTCAGCGGCTCAATAAGAGGTTGTAAAAAAAATCATCATATTAATATATAATTCATATTATCATAATATTATCATAATACATTAATATTATACATAATCATCATATTAATGTATAATATACAAAATAATATTAATACATTATTTTGACTTGAAATGGAATATAAATATAAATTATGATCTATATATTTGCCCAGTATAGTTATTTTATTTTATTATTTTTTTTTTTTTTTACAGAATAACCTTAAAACATTTGTTATTTTATTAATTTATTCTCCATATTTTCCCATTACGGGCACATTTTTGCAAATGGAAAATGAAACACGTATATTTTCAGAACAAAAAAATCATGGAGTTAGTAATTACAGATTGAATCATAATTATTTAAATAAATAATATACATTTTTATTATTCCGTCCAATTTTTTTACTAAGGGCATGATCAGCGCAACTTACCGAAGTGACCAATGTTATTGACCAATTGTAGGGCGGTACAACCGCGAATTGTGGCACCAATTAAAACTATCCTGTTGAATTGCAGCTAATGTCACAATTCACATTGCTTTTCATTTTGTACTGCATTAAAATCGGTCAGTAGCATTCGGTAAGTAACTGGTAAGTTGAGCTAAACATGCTCGATGTTTGCGCATTAAATATATATATATATATATATATATATATATATATATATATATATATATATATATATATATATATATTATGATTTTTATTTTATTTT
This sequence comes from Maratus speculifer, assembly GCA_964019185.1. NCBI lineage: Eukaryota > Metazoa > Arthropoda > Arachnida > Araneae > Salticidae > Maratus > Maratus speculifer. The sequence continues at coordinate 110,454,761 of OZ025298.1, read as the reverse complement.
GTTTTATTTTATTCTTGTAAAGTGCAACAAAAGGATTGCAAAAAGTAAAATTAATTAGAATTGTGCAAAATTTTGCTTCGAAAATGTTCTTATTTATACCAGTCTTATATTATAAATAAAAAATTCCTAGGAAATTCTTATATATTTAACTGAATTAATTTACACTTCTAAAATAAAAATGTTCCAAAACATAAAATATATTTTTGCTTAATAATGACGCAAAATAATGTACAAAATATATTTTTAGTTTCAAATATTTATCTTATGAAATAATGCTTCGCAAATCCAAACAAAGCATGGCGTTTTCTTGTTTAAATTAGGTAAGTTCAATTTTTAATACATTATGTTTTTTTATTACGATTTATTGTAGGACTATCTTAAAGATAATTAACATCCTAAATGTTATTTTAAGAAATATGTTTTAAAATAAATAATACACTTATATAAATATTTGTATGCTCCCTACTACTAAAACGATACACTCTACACCAGTAATTTCTTTTATCATGCAAAAATGAAATATGTAAAAAATCATCTTCAAACGTTTGTAATTTTTCATAAATTGCATATATATTTTTTTTTATTATTTTTTTCTTATTTCTTTTTATTAAAAATTTATACAATTTCCTTCCACGTTGAAAAAAAAAATCACCTCATTAATAAAATTTATCTCAATAATATGCACAATATAACCTATAATTTAATTTATGAAATAATATATGATCTATGTTTTAAAATAATACTGGATTTTAGTTTATGTTTTACTTAAGATATTTACGTTTTGCTAAATTCACAAAACATTTTCTTTAAGAATCACGTAAAGATCATAATAGAAAGCACAGAGAATAAATTATAAAAAAAAAACTATATAAATGTAAAACTGATAAAAACAAATAAAGGGATTTTTTAAAAATTTCAAAATCTCTGTTAAAAGTGATCATTTCTACAAGACTATATAATGTAATATGTATACAAAAGGGAAAAACTGTTGCAATTTTGCAGAAAACATGGTTTTTAGAAGATATTAAGACATAGAATTTTTAAGTAAAAGGTTTATATAAATAGTAAATAGATAATAAAAATTGTTAAATCATAACAATAATTAATGATGATTTTTGCAAATAAAATCACTATAAATGCAATAATAAAACACAGAAAAAAATGACTAAGTATTAGATTGTGTGAGAAAATAATTTCATTTCAATATTGCGAAATGCACTAACATTCATATCCAAAAACAGAAAGAGGTATCAATATACTAAGTAAATGAACATTTTTGTATTGTAAATTTAATCGTATTTTTATAAGGGCATTATTTTGTTCATTTTAAGGAACTCGCAATGGTTTTTCAATATTTTTCAATATTTTTTTCAATAATATTTTCTGATCTATTTTTATGTGTACACTGTAAAAAAAAAAAAAAAAAAAAAAAAAAAAAAAAAAAAAAAAAAATCAAGAGGTTACTAAAAATTTTTTAGTAATTTTGTATTCCACAGACTTTTTTAGTAACCATTACAAACTTCTTTTTTCAAGTGAAACAAACATTTCTTTTGTAAACTGAACAAAAGAATTTTTTGTATAACTAACTTAAAACTTTTTAGTATGAGCCACCAAGCAAATTTTAGTAATAGATCCAAAATTATTTTTAGTAACTATTACGTGTGCCCGAAGGGCAAGAGCTTCCTTCGAGCTGTATTCAGTGGGTAAAAAGACAGACTTCTGAAACGGAAGATTTTCGGCAATAGATGGCAGCACCAAACATTGCTACCTGCTCTATTTTGAGATGTTTCTAAAGGGGAGGGAAAGTTCAGAGATCATTACCCATGGTAACTTCTACGATAGGATTTTCACAATTCCTTTATTTAACAAGTACTTACATTGCATATATTCCGTGCATATTTGGTAGCGGCCAGCATTGAACCCAGGTACTTTCAGCCTAGATTTCGGTGTTATGACCACCAGGCTATCACGGCCATACCACGTGAGGTTTAGTAATAGCTATTAAAAATGTAAAAATATTAACTCTAGTCGTTACTAGCTTTTTTCTAGTCATTCTTACAGATTCCTTGTAACCGAGTAAGATTTAAAAAAAATTTTTTAGTAATTACAAGTATCACTAATTTTTTTTAGTAGATCGACCCTTGTTTTTTACAGTTTTACAGTGTAGAGTTCGGATTATATCCTCAAAACTGCCCAAAAAGTGAATGTAAAATGGATAAAAATTGAAAAAAACAAAAACAAATGTGCATTTAACATTCTAAAATGTGCAAAAATCCGTATTAAACAAATTATGCAAACCTTTAAAAAAATCTACAAATAAAAAATTCACGTACTTTTATTTTTCGCCTGAAGACACACATACCCACTCAAAAATAATATATGAGAAGATGAAAACAATCGTTATCAACGGATATAATTATTTTTCTTTTTGGCGAGTAATTTTTTATATATGTAATTATACAATTTTCTAAATTACAGAAAGTTTAAATTTTTATATTCGATTTTCAATAACATTTTTCAGAAAAGAAAAATCTTTCCATATACTTTTGTAATAGGACAAACATTTACAGAATTTAACCTTAGATGATATGACTTCTACTAGGTGTTCTCCATTCCCATTAATAGATTTTTTTATCAGTATAATCATCCGAAATTCTAAATATTTATTTAATACTTCGTTACTTTCTTTTGTGTTTTTAGTGTTCTTTCACTTTTCGTATTATTTTTCCTGACACTACAGTATAAAAAAAAATCTGTTATCCTACAGATCTAAAGTTGCTAAAATCTGTAACTTAATAAGATTTTATCTGTACACTGTGCAAGAAAAAATGCAAATCTACAAAACTAATTTTTGTAAAACCACAGGAATCTGTAACTTTACAAAAGATTCTGCTAAAATTATAGTTATTTTTTTTTAAATTTTATCTGTAATCTGGGTTGGAATTACATAAAAATTGCCAGGAATCCCGGTTTCCTAAAATACTCTTAGTAATCTTCAATATACTTTTTGACATTTTCAATGCAAGTCTGTACCTGTTATATGAATTTTTGCTGCAACCGTTATATAAAAAGTTCTAGGAGTCCCAGTTTCCTAAAATATTGTTATAGTAACCTTACAGATTTTTAGATTTTTTAAGCGAATCTGTACTAGTTACTTTGAGTTTTTGCAGCTACCGTTACATAAAAAGTTCTAGAAATCCCAGTTTTCTAAAATATTCTTAGTAACCTTATAGATTTTTGGATTTTCAATACAAGTCTGTACCTGTTGCATGAAAACTTTTGCTCTTAGCGTTACATACAATTTGTAGGAATTCCAGTTTTCTAGAAAACTTTTATAAAATTTTCAGATTTTTTCTTACAGTGTATTTATATAAGATCTAAGACTTTTTCTACTTGTGTAATTCCATCATTGAGGAATATTCCGCGTTTCCAATTTTTACAATGCGTCGAGTAACCATAAAAAATATTTTAAATTACATTTAATGTTTTTTGAAAATAATTATCAGTTAAATTATATTTAACAATAAATATTGTACACTGTAAAGAAAAAAAAACAGCTAAGTTACAAATTTTTTCTTGGAAACTAAGATTCCTCGAACTTTTGATGTAATGGCAACAACGAAAATTCATGTAACAGATAAACATTTGCATTGTAAATCAAAAAATCAGTAAGGCTACAAATATTTTTTTAGAAATTTGGAAAGCCTAAAAATTTTTTTGTAACTGCATTTATGGTTACGTATAAAATATTAGTAAAATTACTGTTACTAAAGTAGATTCTTTTGTAAACTTGTTTTGAAGATTTACATATTTTTTCCGTATAGTGTACAAATACAGTTTTCATATAAATATGATATGCAATAAAACATATTTTTGTATTTCTTAAAAATTACATCAAACCAGTAGAAAGATCAAAATTATATATGTTCGAGATAATTTAAACAAGCATGCATACTTACAAATAAATATTTACTTTATAAAAAATAAAAAATAAATCTAGATATGAAAAACAATCGAATGGCTTATAAGGATCTCACACATTAGAGTATAGAATTTGTGAACTATCCTATGCAACGTCAATAAATCATTAGAAAGATCAAAATTATATATGTTCGAGATTTTAAAAAGCATGCATACTTACAAATAAATATTTACTCTATGAAATATCCTATTCAACATGAAAAAATCATTAGAAAATATTTTATTATATATGTCCTTACAAATAAAATGGAATGCACTTTTCTGCATTAAGAAGAATTTTAAAAGGTTATTTTTACTGAATCTGTTTGACGGAAATATTTTCTTATCAAATTTAATACTAAAACAAGAAAGAAAAATCATGCGTCAAGCATAGATTATGAAGTACTTTCAAACGCATTCAGAATAATGTAACAAAAGTGCTCCGCTTAAAATAGTAAAATACTACGTCTTATTTCACCATATGAAAATTTAGAACGCGTTTCAAAACCGAATTTTATCTTTTCCCATCTACAACAGGAAAATTATCAATTTTTTTAACAATCCTGTGTATGATATAGATATAGAGAGTTGTATCGATTGACAACATGCATTCCAAAATTCAGGTCATTTAAGAGATGCATACATTTTAGTTGAAAATTCCACTTTAACAAACTCCTCTAATAAGGAGAATGGTATCCGAATACTTTTGTGCAGCCCTGTACAGTGCGAACAAAAATAAATTATTTACACTTGCGATTTTAGAGGTTTTGTTAAATATCTAGGAATATACATAAGGAATGACACCAAAACTCCAACTGTATATACAAAATAGTACATATCACATATATTCGCGAAGAAGTTTTTTCGAAATCCCATAGGGGACCGTCAGCAAATTTTAAAAACGAAGATCTTTTGTATAACCCTGTCATAACTAATATAGCAAAAGCGTTCAAACTGTAATTTTTGATTAAGTGGTTTATTGTAGTAAACAAAATTTATTTTTATGAATATAGCATGTATATTGGTTGAGGAAATGAGTTTTTTATAAAAACGGGCCTAAATTTTGCCTAGTTTTTTTACTTATAATTTGCGGTGATCTAAATGAAAAACAATGTTATTTTCAGAAAATATGACAAACAACATTATGTATAATACCCTGAAATCAAAATTAAAAAATATTATTAATTCTATGAAAAATGAAAAGATTTATTAAACAAGGTTTCAGTGCAGATGAGTAAACTCTATCAAAATATAATTTGCATAATGCATTAGCTAAATGTATAGAGCAACTTCTGTAAAAGTTTCAAAAACATAGTTTGAAAATTCTGAAAATTGTCGTCGATAGAATAAGTTCAAAATCTGTTATTCCCAAAATGAAGCAAAAACAGGAGGCGCTGTACCCAAATATATTAGTACGTGCAATATTGAGTAGACACTAATCAATGGAATATAGATACAGCCTCTCATCTTTACGCTTCATATTGGGAATAACGGAATAAAATATGTATCTTACTCAATTTTACTTTCTATATAATAGATTGCTAAAAGTCTTATATCCATAATGCCAATACCTCTTAATTATTCCTCAGTTTGATACAAGACAAGAATGCTTTAAACTGTTAATACCTATAAGGAAATTAGCTTTATTTCTATAATGTATATTTTAGATTTCAAGAATTTGTTTAATTCCACCTCATGTTGATCAATTATACATACTGAGAAATCGATTTATCACTGCCGATCGAAGGTACGGCTTTTGTATGCGGTTTAAATAATTTGCTTCGGTACATTGGTTCGTTTCAAAATTTTTAATGAAATAAAATTTCCGATCGAAAACATAATAATTTTGCATCAGACTCCTGAATTATTAACAGATGTCAGCATCTATGTATACCATTCATACAGACCTCATTTGTCTATCGTTTTGAGAGGAAAAAGTCAAATAATATTTCTATATATAATAAGGCGTTATTGACAACAAATTCGAGACATAATCACGATACAAACCCCTGAAGTACTTTAGTGCTTCTTTGTTTCGTCTTAGTTTAGAAATCATACAAAAAGTTTTATAAATGCATAAGCAAATGAAAATTATTTGTCAAAGAAACATTGTCATATATTCAGTGAATTATTCAATAAATAAATAAATAAACATAAAACAACAAAGTAACATATTTTAATAAATTGAAAATAATTTATAAGTAACATCAAATTAAACAATACATTTTTACGTGCGTCCCTAATTGTACAAATGCGTAGCATCTATATTTGTCTTCTAGACTCTCTGTTTTTCTCTCCTTATAATAGCGCAGAAACTACCAAACAGAATTATTTAAATTTTAAAATGTATAATCATTGCAGAACTTTGTCGAGTCATTCCAAATATTTTGAAAATCGAATCGAAAATTAAAAAAAAAATAATGAAAGATTTCTTTAGTATATTAAATCTTATCATACATAAGGGATGAAAGGTAATGATTCTAAATTACTCATGAAAGGTAATGATTCTAATGATTCTAATTTCTCATGAAAGGTGATGATTCTAAGTTACCAAGGTAATTATTTTATTAAGTTCTCTCGTAGGTAATTAATTCATTGATATCTCATGATAGAAAAATGAATAGACATTGATTACGGTACTATTTAATATTTGTCATAATATTTTAGCATTATTTAATATAATATGTACAGTCGTAATACATTTTGTATTCATGCATTTTTGCGTAAGAGTGCCACAGCGATTGCACAAAAATGAGACTATTTATAAAATTAGTTACAGTACCAATGGACATCATTTGTCTTGATTGACGTACAATTTTCAACTTTTAAATGTTATTAAAAATCTTTATTTTCTTGGACTTATTTAATTTCAGAAAAAAATTAGCAAATAAAAGATTTTGAAATGAATTGTAAATCAATGAATTATGATTGCATAATGTTACCATGCATGATTCTTTTACAGAAACAAATATAAATTTTTAATAATTTTTGCAAAAGTTAAATATGACTTTAAAATAATTTTTTTTTTAAATTCTAAAAGTAGGTCAACAAAAATTTCGTTTGAATATACATATAAATAAATCCTCTTAGGGTACTTTTCAGGAGATAAAAATGTTTACTGCCCTTAATTTTAACTATATTCATTTCTAAAAATGCATTGTTTTTAAAGCTTCTATTTTCTTAAATCCTTATATATAAATCTTTTACTGTCCATCTTAGTTTAAAATACATTAAAAATGTACAGAAATTCATGAGAAAATCTAGAGAGTAAAAAACAAAAATCATGAAATATGCAAGACATCATGAATAAAACATTAGGATGGAGATGTTGTCAGATTTTCCTTTGTCTTAAAAAAAAGGATAATTATGTATAACAGAAGATATTTCTTTGAAGATTCTAAAACCCAAGCTTTAATCTTCTAAATACTATATGGATTTATACAATTTTTTAGGTATTAAAGGGATTTATTAAGAATTTAATAAACAGAAAACTCAATAAATACGTATTCTATACACTTTATAAAACATAAAATCTAATTAGTACGCAAAGGTAAGATTCATGACACACTTGCCGAAATCACTCTCGAAACGCGAAAAAAATACTGTGTTTTGTAATTTTTAAGAAATTCGATAAAATTTCAATAGAGGTTCATGATGATACGTAATTTGAAAAATAAAATCTTCCATTAAAGTATTCGAATATATTGGTGGTTCAATAACTATTACTCTTGTGAATATGAAATATTTATGCTGTGATGATTGATCAGGAACGTCGAGGCCTATATTATAGGTGCCTTTAAGATGCCTATATGCTCAATTTGAGAATCATAGCTGCTATATTAACACAGTTTTGGAGGCAGGGTTAAAGTTTTAGTGACCAATTTTTAAGGAGATTTTTCGGGGGGAAATGTGAAGGTGAAAGACTAGTTTGGAGCTTATGGGGCTAGATTACAGTGAATGTGATGTGGATATCTCTCTATGATCCCGAGTCCTTTATCTCTTCTTCCCCTTCCCTCTTTAACTTCTCTTTCAAAAACCATGTGAACGTACGAGCTACATTTCTGAAACTGAGTATATTGGCCTCTAAAGATATTAGATTTCAATTATCCACATCATCCGTCGCAGTACAATTATTATATAAGCACTAGGGACAATAGCTATTGAATCACCCTCGGATATAAACATTCCGTGATTTCACGAAACTTTCTTATAGGTAGTCAAAAATAAGAGATGTTTCTGAGTCTATTAAAATCTACCATAATCATGAATGAACATGTACAATAATTTCTTCAAAATCACCGATGATTCCGAAAAGTATTCTTCCCTTAGCAAAAAATGGCATAGGATTTTTTTATGGAAACACATGTTTTATATGGAAAATCCTAAAAATTTTGTCATTATTTGTAAACATATTGTATTCATATGGCAAACATTCTTCTTTCTATGGTGTTCCAGAGCAATGTGCATGGTAAAGTCATAGGATAATAATATGTATCATACATTATATATTTCAGAGCAATGTCCATGCTAAAGTTATAGGATATTGATATGTACCATACATATATGGCATTCCAGAGCAAAGTGCATGGTAAAGTCATAGAGAAATGAAATTTACCATATAATTCAATAATGTTCCATAGCATTATGTATCGTAAAATCATAGGATAATCGTTTGTATCATAAATTGTATGTCATTTCAAAGCATGGTGCTTGGTAAAATCTTAAAATATAAAATATCTTTTGAAAGTTTATAATCTATTGATTTTTTGTAACTATAATATATAACTAGTCAGATGTAATAATCCCAAAACTTCTTCCTATCTTATGCATGCCAATACTTCCTAAAAAATAGAATCATAGCAGCGCCACTGGTTAGACGGTTTATACTTTCGTGCATTTTTTCCTAATCAGCAGTTGAAACTTTCTATAATTGTGTAAGCAATTTTTTTTAAATGTCTAATCATTGTAGATCTGATCGAAAAAAATTAATAAAGAATTGTTCTTGAATTCTTTAGCAAAGATTTTTTTTTATTTCTTTTAAGTCTAAATAAAAAATGCTTCTTATTATTATCAAATAATATGTTTTCTGATGCCACAACAAAATTTATGGTCATATATTCGAAAGTTTTTTCTTTGTGTGTGTGTGTGAAATGAGCAGATATATTGTTCAAAAATCTCACAGACATATGTATAAATATAATTAATTCTTGAAAACTAATTTATGCATAAAATTATTTTATTTTGATTTATACACTATTAAAATTTTTCTGTATTTTGAACGAAATTTTGGTGCTTAGTAGTTGTCACCATAAGATGGTGAAATCTCGTACCAAAATTTGGAGCTTCCTACTTCAACCTCGTTCCAACTACTGGAACCATGCTTCAACAGGAGCTTCATAATTGGTTCAAGATTTCATCCCGTAAAGCATGGTGACATCACTGCAACGTCGTTGTGAAGTCACATTGTGACTTTGTGACCATCGATTGTCGATGTGACGTCACGTGACGTCGATGTGAAGTCACAGTGACTAAAATGTGAAGTCGTTATGGCCGTTTTAGAGCTTTTTTGCGACGTAACACAAACTAGTCACAATGTGACAAATTTGTGAAAAATGTGACATTTGTGACTACTTTGACATCAGCATTGTTACGAGACTGTGACAAAAGCGACGATATTTAAATTGCCAGAAACATGTTTTTTAAAGTAAATAACATGCTTTGAAGGATATTTATAAATTACTAAAGATTTTTAAGAAAGTCACATCTCAGTCACAATGTGACGTCACTGAGTGGTGGCATTTTGGTCACAGATGGAACCAAAGTGACTCACAGTGACCATGCATGCTATAAGGGGTCATCTTACAGTGGTAGTTTTTGAGCACCGAAATTCGATTCCAACTATGACAAGAGTTTTAGCAGTGTATGTGGGATATAATGTGTACATTTACTGTAAAAAAGTTCATTTCTATCTCTATATTAAAGTAAAATACACGACTGTTAAATATTTTGCAAAACTGCTTCTGTTTAGTTTTTGAAATGTTCTAAGTGATGTTAAGGACACATGGAATATTTCTACAATTAAAATGAAGGAATTTTTGTAAAAAATATAACATCATTTATTTTAGCTAAACATCGAATTAGAAATGAAAATAAATTATTACATTAAGAATAAACATTATATACTCTATACAAATCAAAAGAAAATAATTTCATGCATGAATTACTGTTAAGGGATAAGTAACGTTTTGCATACAGCTATACATTTTTTTAACAATGCGTCCATTTATTACATTTTTCTAAAATACTGTTGAATATATTTCCTTATTTTTTTAGATGTCATAAAACATAGATCTACAATATTAGATAATTTTAACGAAAAATATTAATTATATAATTGTAGAAAGTTTTAAATGTTTACCTAGAATAAAACATTAGAAAAATGTGCCAAAGCTTTAAAAAAAGGGGGCGCAAATTTTACATCAATCCACATTGCATAAAATATACTTTTTAAAACCTTCCAGCACCATAATCTCTAAAGTCCATTTAGCACCATAATATTTTTGCTCTAACTTTTTAGGCCGATAATTGAAAACTAAAAGAAATAACCATTTTACGTTTTACGTACCCATAAGGGTCCCGTCCTTGGCCTTGGAAGCACTCGCAACCAAATGTTATTTTTATGAAAAATTTATTTTCTAATATCTAATTTGCATTTTCTATGTAATTTTTTTTGCATTGCATTGCATTGCATTGCATTGCTGAGATGCATCTCTATATCGCTCCTATTTTATTTTTTCAATTTTGAATGCTGATATTTTTTATAAAGTAAGTTTCACTTTCAAATCCAGTTTCGAAAGTGAAAGTGTCTTTTTAAAGAATAGCTGCAACCAAAATCAAAAACGTAAAAAAGGAGCGATGTCGGCATGCAATTTATCTATCCAATAAACACACACACATACACACGCATATATATATATACATATATATATATATATATATATACATATATATATATATATATATATATATATATATATATATATATATATATCGGGTGTCCGAAAAAGGACTGATGGATTTTAAAATTCAATAACTTGCAAACGGTGACAGCATTTAAAAAAAAATTTGCAGGAGGGTTATGTAGAATGTCAGGAGTTTTTTTTTACCGAAATTTTATATTTTAGTTTGCATCTCAAACAATAGGTGGCGCTTACGACGATTGAAAGCCAGGTCGACGCTTTACTCAGCACTGATCACCTACCTTCAATTGCCGTCAGCGCCTACTATTGTTTGAGATGTGAACTACAATAAACAATTACGGTAAAAAAAAAAAAAAAAAAAAAAAAAAAAACTCCTGAGAATGAAATGCAAAAATCTTTTAAATAGCTGTCACCGTTTGCAAGTTATTGAATATTAAATTCCATCAGTCATTTTTAGGACACCCGGTATATATATGTAAAAATGTCAAAATGCATACCAGATAATAAAAAATAACCTCCCCACAGGAAAAGCATTAGCTCGCGAGAGCTTCGACAGCCAATGGCAAGAGTTTTAAGGTTGTATGCAAATCGAAAGTGACTATTTTGTTTCACATTCTTGAAATAAATAACCTTATCTTAGACCCTTGAACTTCGCTGATGCTTTTAATGAGACTATGAAAATGAAAGGCAATTCTATCTATTGATAAATCAGAAGGATTTTTCAGATATTTTGCATTTTTGTACGAAAGTTACAGATGCAATATCTCGAAAAATTTTGACATGAGATAAAGACCGTCCTACAATTGCTTATAACTCAACACGTAATGTACTTATAAAAGAATGCATTTAAATGTTTTTCAAAATGAGAAAAATAAACATGCTTGTTTGTTTCACGATTTTAATATTTAATGATTCTTAAAAAAAATCAATTGATCAAATATTTTCATTATTACATTACGATTCTTTAATACGTTATCTTTCATTTTTTAAATACAGTATTTTATCTTATTTCATTTCATAAACTCTATTTTAATCAAATTTGCTTACACGAAAAGATTCAGTTCTAAAAAATATCTTACAAGTATAGCATCTTACGAAATACGAAAAAAAATGAAACTTTATCACCTCTCTTAAAACTTAATTTCGAAAGAAATGTCATATCCAATAAAAAGCATCGAAAAATGTAATGCTAAATCTTTCTGCTGTAAATCTCTTTTATGGTAACAAATTGTCAAATAAAACTTTTCAAATAGTAACTTAAAACGGATGAATATTTTAGAATGTAAAACGAATAAGAGTTAGTAAAATTTAACTTTGCATACTCTGTTTTCTCACATTTATTTCATCCCGATGCTAGCTTATCTTTAGTTGGAATTTTAGAATATTAAACATCGATGTATTATAACACTACAAAGAGGCGAAAGTTAATCGACGATTTTATATATTACACTGTATAAGTGTATAATGGCGCATTATGGAATTGCAGAAAATGATATTCCAGTTCTCAGGTATCTTTCATTCCAAATAATTGCTTTCAAGTGAAAGTTATTTGGTGTCACTCGTAGAAAATTATAAATGTCGTTTTCTTTAAAAGTATTTTTAAATAAATAATATGAATAATTAAGAGTGGACTTTACATGGTGGTTTACTATATGAATATTGAGGCAGGCTCAGAATTTTTTTTATATATTTGCTAAAACAGTGTACAATGGGTTAAAATATAACAGTTTAAAACCTACATACTATTTTGTATGACGTATAAACATTTGAAACAATGATAAAATTACCCAACGGTTTCAACCGAACTACTCGGCCTTTTTCAAGGGAAAATAAAGATTTTAACTGACATAGGCATGTTATATAGCTCAATGAGAAATGAAGGTAAAACACGAAGGACAAAAAGGAAAAAGAAATCGTGGGGGAAAAAACTCAACAAGAATCGCCACACGTGTTAAAGTTGTTGATCGCAACGCTTGTTAAGTTTTCATCATTAAGACAAATCCTGTTTTAATGATTGATTTGTGGGTTTACTATTGTATTGTCCTGCACTCAAAGGTTTGAAAATATGGAGAATTCGGAGCAGGAAAACACAATGATGTAGAAATGGAAAAGTAGCAACATTTAAAGCACCAATATTTGTAAATCAGAAGAATACTAATTTTGGTAGCATACCTTACGGTCCTCCGTGCTAAGGATGGTGAAAAATTTCATATAAGGGTGATTCTTCAATAAGTGGGTAACTTCTGTCCCTTAGGGTTACATTAGGGTTACATTAGGTCCCTTAGGGCTGTTTTTTTTTCACATAAATTTTTTAGCATAAAGTGTATTTTGTCATGCAGTTCTACAATTTCAAAAAGTATTTTCAAGAAAATAACTGTAAATTTTACTGCGACAGTATTTTAAATATCCAATTTGTCACTTCTGTCTCTTGTTCCTCACTTCATGTACTGATCTTCTGGAACAATTTTAAGTGTAATGACAAGCTATTTTTAACAATTTTACCACCCCAAATAAAAGTTTATACTCTAAAGTACATAATAATGTATTTTTATTGTAAATTAAAAATAGTTTTATATTTATAATCAGTCAGAGAAACACTGTTCCCAAGTTTTTATGTCACTACTGTCCCCTTGTGTAAAACTGCTAAAGTGACCACCAGGTGGCCGGATAAAATTTGGTGAACAGGTGCATTTAGTAGAAGGAGCCATTTTAATTGCCCAGAAAGACACATAGCACAATTCTAAGGACTTTAAAAATAGTTACAAGCTATAAAATGGATAAAAACGTAAGAATATGTTTATTATTTGTCACTACTGTCCCCTGTTTAAACTCTCCTTATTATTGTTTTATTTATTTATGTCATGTTATAACCTACATTTGCTTAGTACAAAATATCATATTGCAGTCTTACTAAGCCTAACTTACAATGTACATAGAAGCAATTTTCTTAATCTTGTCAGTACTGTCTCTGTCACATATATCCCCTTTCAAATTATTTATTTGAGAACTGAATCTTCGAAGCAGATATTAATGCAATAGATGACTTGGAGCCAAAGGATACAGTAAAACCATCCATTCCAAATCTATTAAAATTGCATGAGCTCATTTGAAAAAAGTTTGGAAACGTTAAACTTCAACATCGTTAAGCCGTTTCACATGTGGCACACATGAAAAATATCAACATTACTGTTCAGAACCACCAATTGTAAATTTATAACAATGTTGGATATGCCCAATGATTGTAAAGATACTGAAGTATCATCTCCTGGTTCTGAAAGTGAAAATATTTGTGTAGGAACTTGGGATGCAGTTGTATATAATAAAAATTGGTTTCCCGGTTTTAAATTTTTATTTAGAATTAAATTATTATTTTTAAATTTTATCAACACATTTTTTTCATATTACTTATTACAATATTTGTTTTTAATAGGTTTAATTGAAGAAATAAATGATGACATCCTTAAAATAAACTTTATGTTAAGGAATGGAAGCCAATTCTATTGGACAAATACACCAGATATCCAGGATGTTCCAAACAGTGAAATTTTGTGTGCTATTGATATTCTTCCTCGACCCTACAAAATATTTTACAAAATATAAATATTTTACCTTCAAGATATATTATTATAGACAAATTATGTGACATGAATTTTAAAATGAGCTTTATTTCTCTACTTAAACACTTTTTTTCTAACTGAACCATTTGTCCAAATAAATTCACTTATTTACTCATTATCTTATGATTGATTATTTTTTCTAAAAGGTTATTCAAATTTTAAAATAGTAAAAGAAATAAGAAATAATTTATAATTGTTAAAATGTTCAGAACTGAAAAGTTTTGAAAGTATGTCACTTCTGCCCATGTAAATGTCACTCCTGTCCCCTTATTCTTAAAACGTAAAAAATATCCAGATTTATCAGAGATGATATCGTAAACATTATATTTTATACTTCAAAAATATACACTTTAATAAACTACATATAATTTTCAAATAAATTTTACTAAAATCCTAATTTACAAAGTAAACAACTAACTTGGAGACAATAAAGACATTGGTTACCAAATTAATTTATAAAATACATTTTTAAAAAATGTATAGTGCTTAAAGTGTATGCCGGAATGTTGCATATTACTCAGTTTCCTATGTTGTATCTAATTATTAAAAAATATTGGTTAAAATTTAAGTTTTATTTTTCACTAAATCAATAAGTGAAATTACTCACTTATTGCAGAATCACCCATACATATAGGGAGGATGGGGGATTCAATATAAAGATTTAATATATTGGTTAATTAAACTTTAAAGCAATTCTTTTTTTGAGTGTGTGTGTTTTCTCGGAGTTCAGAGAACTCGATCACCAAACATAACTCAGAGGACCTTTCGAACACGTCAGGAAAGATTTCTCTTGAATGTAAAGCTCAATAATGGATGGTATGATAAGTTTAACACCACAGGTACTTAGGCTGATGTGCCAAAAACTAGATCACCATCAATATATGCCGTCTACCAAGGGTGGAAAAATTGAGACAGGCAACATAACGCTATTTGCAACAAGCTTGCATGCTTTGTTTGAAACATTCTGGTAACCAGATCGCATCATGCCCAGGGATTTATTAATCATTTTTCCTGATTTGTGACTATTTCCGGTTTGCTGTGTACTGACACTGCGATACCGCTGCCTTGTTATGGAATCTTAAAACAAGAAATATTTTTCCCCCAAAATTATCAGCTCTGGTTTCACATGTCTTTCTTATGTATGTAGGCTATAAAAATGATTCACAGGAATGGAAATACTTCTCAGACACCCTGTATTAGAATTACTAACTATCCTTTAACTTTAAGTCAGAAGGATATCAATAGTGCATAACTTTAAAAACTCATTAGTGTTTCTACACACGCATAATCCCTTACATTTTTATAACTCTGTTAAAGTGTAGTTAAACTGGCTTAAGAACACGGAACGTAATTTAAACACTTAAACAAATATCTAATTTTAGCAAAATAATTACGAAATTATCCTCAGCATTATGAATAATGCATTGAAATGCAAATGTATTCTGACTCTCTCATTCCGTTATATTTAGGTTTTCTCACTAACTTAAAATTAAGTTTTAGAAACGCAGTTCTTCAAAAAATATTAAGTATCTAAGATACAAATTACAAAATCACTATACAAAAATATGTAAAATAAAGCGAGATAGAAATTTCTGTAAAAAATAAAACTAAACACATAAGTTCGATTTAAACATTGAACATTATATATAGAATATTAGGTGGTCTGGTGTAATAACGCCAGGCGGGGTAATAACGCCAAGGGCTAATATTATGCATAATATGAACCAATCCGGAAAATGACACCCATGTGCCTTGCGCAGAAGGGTTTTAAATCATACAAATCGCAAAAAACAGCTTTTAGTTGATTTGTTCCATTTGTAGGTCTTATTGTTTCTACAAGGAACTAAAATTTACACTTGATCAAAAATTTGCGAGATACGTTTTGTGATGTGAAGACTATTTTTTATATCCGGAAATACTTTTTTTATTACATAAATTTGTAGTGCATTTCATGTACTTTCAAAATGTTGTAGACGATTTCGAATATCTTCTCGAGATAATTTATAGCTTAAAATGCACTGAGCATTAACTATACCGGGGTAATAACGCGAATCCTTGGCATTAATACCCCTGTTGATTCCCAAAAGTGGCCGAACTGCATCCTAAATATTGATTCAAATAAACACAGTTAAAACCGTCCAATGTTTCTAATAATTCTATTTAAACGGTCCTTTTTAAGCAAAAAGAAGCTCACGGTCTGATATTATTTTTCCTCCTCCCCCACACACACCACACCTTTATTTTTCTTACACTTTCACAAAAAATGAAAATTTTCGATAGCTTAGTATGCAATTTGTCAATTTCTAAGTTTGTAGAGTTTGTATTTTTAGAATTGGGCAATCTACATTCCATTATTCCATCTTATTTCATAGTTTTATTTGCATGGCGTTTACCCATATAGGTGGGTAATAACGCCAAATAGCATTGGTTAAGAAATCACGCCATTACATTTTATGAATACATATCTGTTAAATTACTTTTTTTATATATATAGTCAATGAGTTGCTGTATCAAATGCTATATTTGTTTGAAAAATACAATCTAAAACTAAGCCGTGAAAATTGGTAGAACCTTAACGTGACATTATTACCCCAGGGTAACTTAACATACACTTTTTAATTCACTTAAAAAACTTGAAAATATCCATCTATTGCTTTTTACGTGACCAATATTAACTCATACAACATAACAAAAAATTATTTATAGATAATTATAAATGTTACAAAATACTTTACTTAAAATATATAATCGTCCTCCAATTAGTTTAAATTCAAATCTTACTGCAATAGCTGTTGCACAATTTTGGAAAAATGCAGAAAGCCAAATTTATTACGAATATGCATATTAAACTCAGAGTTATGAAAATAATTTGCCTTCATTTTAAAAAATACATAATCATCATTATTATCTATCATGCGATAACATTGAATTAACTACAAATGATAAGCATCACATAATAATTTAATAAGCATAGTAAACATCATCCAATCATAGCGTTATTATCCATCTTGGGATATGACTGAATTGTTGTGTATTATAATGTGTAATAGAATGAAGAAAACTTTTATTATTACACTGTAAAAAAAATCTGCAACGTTACTAAACTTTTTCTAGGAAACTGGGATTCCTAGAACTTTTCTTGCAACGGTAACAGCAAAAATTCAAGTTTCAAAGTCAATTACATGAAATTTTCATGTTACCAGAACATGAAAAGTTCTTTGAGTCAAAGTTTCCGAGAAAAGTTTTAGAAACTTTACAGATTTTTTTTTATTTTTTTTACAGTATATGTTTTAAAGTTTTGTTTCGATTTTCAGGTAATTTGAAATGACTCGATAAGATACTGCAATGATTATATAAACTTCAAGCCATTCGGTTTAGTGATTCTTGTACAGTTATTTCCGGAATGCTAGACTAACTGACCAGACGTCAACTACAGGTACTATATATACACTGTAAAAAAAAATCCGTTTAATTTACCGCAAAAACTGCAGGAAGCAGTCGTTTGCAGTTTTTGAAATAAAAAATACATTAAAATTAGATGTACATTTTATCGTATCTAATGAATCACATCTAATTTTGCCTTAATTTAACGAAATTTTTTTACAGTGTATTCATATAATCACGAACGGAACAAAACAATGTGTGATCACGAAAATGCCTAGGGACAGACCGATTTTTCCAATAACGTAAAAGCTTGACTAGCCTAAATCTACCGATACATGTTGTAGTCACTAAATGTATGCAATTTATTTATTTAAACTATGCTACCAAAAAAAGGTCTGGTGCATGCCAAAGCAACCTAATCGATCTAGATAGCAGACTATTAATATATAGAGATACTGCTGATATTTGATACTTCTCAAGAATTGTGTAAAGAAGATGGATTGCTGAACTCATATAATTATAAATCATACATAAACAAAATTGCTGCATCAATGAAATACTCACATGAGGCTTTTTTGTATTTTTTCTTAATCAAGCAATTTTTTTCTTTTCTTTTTCTTTTTTCATATCATTTCAGTAATTTGTTTCACTCAGAAACCAATTTTGTCTATAAAATTCTAGAAAACTCCAGAGTATCTATCTCATTTGGAGATTTTAATAATGCAGAAATTACCATAGTCTTTTTAAGGAATTATTTCCATTTGGTGATTCATCTTCTCCACGTAAAGCTCAGAAAATATAAAAAATATGTCTCATACTGAGTTTTAATTTTTTCAAAAATTTTGTAAATAATTTTAACCGATTTCCAGTTCAACTGAAAAGTATTTATGAATTCGGTTTGCCAGCATGTGTCTGCCCGTGCTCAAACTCAAGTAAATATATATGGATAATCAAGTAATTAATATAGGTTTATAATTTTTGTTATCACTTGTTTGCGATTGAAAATGAATTGTGCTACTTTTATAGTTCATCTGGAGGGACAATTCCTTTACGTCATTCTCCATGGAGAAAAATTGTATCCGACATTATTCATTATTTTCACCCTATTCCAAATATATTGAAATTCATATGTTTAATTTAGGTGCATTATAATTTTCTTATTACATAACCTCTTTAGTCCTGATGTCGTCTGTAGGATACATTAAAGAACCCCTTTTAAATTAATATAAATGCTTTTAGAATTGTTAAAATTACGTTTAAACGTTATTAATAAATGCGTGCATATTATAAGCACCTATACATCGATAGATACATATTTCGAGATGTTTTATACTAATTTTAAACTGATTTTGTATGGTTTTGCTTAAAATTTAGTAACTTTTTGGATGGTACTATTGGTAGTTGCTGGTATCAGATTTTTGACTGAGTTGTGTATTTTCTAATCTGTTTCTTTTTGCATCTTTTTTTGATACATTTTTCTGAGGAGTTTTGTTCCGAATGTGTTGGAATGTGTTTCGTAATGTATATTTGAAGCATCTTTTTTTCGTTCTTGTTTATAATAATTTTTATTAGAAATTCTTCTTCTTTCGCTCATTCGGGAAAACATCTTTAAAAATGCTTTTTTATACATATTTTATTATCGTAAGAATTTTCTTACATATTGTTTATAAAGATTTTCATTAGAAACCCATCTTCAATACGTAATGCTGGCAAAATATTGAAAATCTTCCGCATTTGAAAATGTCATTGATGTAGTATGTTTTACGAGGAAAAAAAGTATTGGATTCTTGAAAATTTTTGGAATTAGATTTTTGACGGATTTGCATGTTTCATGGGTCAGATATACCAAAAAACATGTTTTTACAAAGTATAAGTCTGTCACTCCGTCACTCTGTATGTGGCAAAAAAATTTGTGAGATCTTTATCCGAAGAACTAATGTACGGAATTTCCAATACTTAATATACAGTTACATTTTGATATAAAAAGAAGCTGATTAGTTTTTGGTATATATCACCCAAAAGATGGTGCTGTCATAAATCCTTTTTTCCGATTTCCGCAATAGCAATATATCGAGAACTAACGGACAGGTATTAATAAAACTTCAGATTCCTTTAGTCCTTTGTCGAATATGATGCTGTTTACCTTTTGGTGTAAATCTATCAGCAGGTGACACTGCTATGTAGCTTTCTTCATGATTATCTCAATAACTCTATCTCAGGAGCGAATGCACGAATTTTCATCAAACTTTATAATCAGTTAGTCCCTGATATAAATTAAGGATTAGGTTTAGGTATATAGATTAGGTTCTGGTGTAATCGTGCAACAGGTGGCTCTGCTATACAGAATTTTTACGATTTCCGAAATTGTCCAAAATCCAGAACTAATTAACGGATGTTCATCAAACGTCAGATTCAGTTAGACCTTGTCATCAGTTGACGTTTTCTACATTTTGGTGTAAATTGCTTCACTGATGGCGCAAGATTCACAAGAAATAGAATAATTTAAATTTGATTAAAATTATTTTTAAAATTGTATTATACTTCTCTACTCAAGTTAGAAAATAATTTATCGCTCCTTCATGGGAAATAGTTTTGTTATCTACTTATATGTATAAAATACAAACGGAAATTTTCGGTTTTCCGCATACTCCTACAGTTCTACTGAAGGGATTTTTATGAAATTTATACTCTTAGATAGATATTATTTCAGAGAAGGTTTTTGTATATAGTACGTCATTCTACGTTGACTAGTTATAAAGTTATGGCGGAACGTTCTTTTATTTTGTATGAAAGGGTTAACATTAGGCATTTTTTTCATTTGGTGACAACGCTTTAAGCTATCTTTGTCAAAGAATTGAAACATGTATGTTAATTCGAAATGAAAAAATACAAACATCCCCAAAAAATAAATAAATAATAAATCTATTACAGATTTTACTTCAAATACAAATAAGAGAAAATCAATTAGAAACAATATTGAGAAAAATATTTAATTTAAATATGGGATCAATATTTATACGACTTAAAATAAATATTCGTTATGAAAGTCGATCCATTAAGTCAATAATTGGCGTATTATCACTTTTTTGCCTATATATTTGGCTTCGAGATAACGAACTTTTACCTGAATTTAAAATTAAATAATATATAAATAACGCTATTTCTGTAACAGAATTTTTTAAATATATCAGAGCTAATTACAAGTACGACCGGATATATTTTAAAAGATTTTTTACATCATTGTAAATAATCGTTTGCAGTGTATTCATAACGTAAAATGTAACGATACATCTATTTTACTTACCCATCATACGTAGTATAGGGTAAGTCTTGCAATCGTTTTGAAAATCAAAAATTTTTTTTGACGGATTTACACGTTTTAGATAGTGGAGATTCCGAAAAACATATTTTTAGAAAAAAAAATTTGCCGTCCGTCTGTCTGTCTGTAAACGCCCTATCTCCCGAACAAATTGAGATAGAGACTTGAAATTTTGTATGTAATTAGTATGTAAAAATGGGACTAACCCTATTTAATATCAGCAACCTCGATTATCCGGAACTATTTTTTTCGGACTCTCCAAAAATTCTTTCAGATGAAAGGTATATAAAAATTTTCGAATTTTTTTGTTTTAAGGAATGCACTTAAAAGGCAATAAAATAACACACATTTTGCATATAGAACGAAGTCGATCGAGTTATTAGTTGCCGAGATATTTCTAATCTTGTTTTCCACATTCTTCGATTTTTCATGACCCTGTATTTCATTCAAATTTCAATTCAGAAGTACATTTTAATTGGAAATGAGAAGCTTAATCCGACGCAGTTAATTGTTAGTTAATAGAATTATTATTTTTGGAGTTATAAGGATGTTTCTTTTACGCAGTTCGGTACTACTTGAGTAGTTTGGCGTTTTATATAATTTGTCGAAATTGGTACATTAGCAGTTCTTTAATATCGCATTACTATGTATATTAACAATATTTAAATTTTGTTTATGAATTGTAATGCATTGTATAAATAGTTTCACATGTTTTATTTTCATATACAAATCCATGATGGGTAAGTATTACGATGGCCCCCAACGACTAGTATTGCTTACCCATCATACGTAGTATAGGGTAAGTCTTGCAATCGTTTTGAAAATCGAAAATTTTTTTGACGGATTTACACGTTTTAGATAGTAGAGATTCCGAAAAACATATTTTTAGAAAAAAAATTTTGCCGTCCGTCTGTCTGTCTGTCTGTCTGTCTGTCTGTAAACGCTCTATCTCCCGAACAAATTGAGATAGAGACTTGAAATTTTGTATGTAGTTAGTATGTAAGAATGGGACGAACCCTATTTAATATCAGCAACCTCGATTATCCGGAACTATTTTTTTCGGACTCTCGAAAAATTCGTTCTGATGAAAGGTATATAAAAATTTTCGAATTTTTTTGTTCTAAGGAACGGACGTAAAAGGCAATAAAATAGCACACATTTTGCATATAGAACGAAGTCGATCGGATTATTAGTTGCCGAGATATTTGTAATCTTGTTTTCCACATTCTTCGATTTTCGTGACCCTGTATTTATTTCAAATTTCAGTTCAGAAGTATATTTTAATTGGAAATGAGACGCTTAATCCGAAGCAGTTAATTGTTAGTTAATAGAATTATTATTTTTGGAGTTATACGGATGTTTCTTTTACGCAGTTCGGTACTACTTGAGTAGTTTGGCGTTTTATATAATTTGTCGAAATTGGTACATCAGCAGTTCTTTAATATAGCATTACTATGTATATTAACAATATTTAAATTTTGTTTATGAATTGCAATGCATTGTATAAATAGTTTCACATGTTTTATTTTCATATACATATCCATGATGAGTAAGTATTACGGTGGCCCCCAAAGACTAGTTTTTAAACAAATTGAGAGATTTTTTCTTTGTTTTCAGCTGTAAAGATTTCTATTTATAAATATTTATCAGCTGCGCAACTATATATTATGCTATTTTTGAATAAATAATTGAAACGGGTATATTAATGTAGAAAAAATATGAGCAGAGAGAAAAAATTGTTAATAATTTTAATTATACACAATTAAACAAAAAAAAAAATTAAAGGAATTTACGGTTATTCATAAAAAAAAATTATGCAAACAAATGTCTTATACATAAATACCAACATCTACTTTTTTTTTCTTTGGCGCAGAAAAATTTTATAGTAAATTTTATCATTTCAAGTACTCATAAGCTGCTTATTAAACAAGGTAAACATTTCTATTAAATATTTCCGGGCCAAAAAAAATGGCAGAGGAATTATTTGGCATTTAATCATATATGAGCAGGATAACTAATTAGCCAAAATGGCGTTGTTTTAATTGACACGGCAACCTGGATGTTGTTGTTAATTTAATAAAAAATTGTTTATTTACTTTTATTTTCTTTTTAACATAATACAAATATAATGTTTATAAAATAAAATTAAATGTTTATAAAAATATTTAAATGATGTTTTTGTGACATCTGGTAAAGTTTGACAAGATGATAAAAAGCCATTTTGAATTCATTTTGGATTTTTTCGGCAATCGCGCGTATCAGAGTAGGATACGGAACTTTTCCTTTATTGTTTCGCATTTTTAATGAAATGTGTGAAGGGCGTGCGACACAGATGTCATATATGCATCACATTGGTGCGACATTTTTTTGACGCCAATTTGCCAAAGATTTCGTTTTCAAATACCAGGTTACCATACATATATATTTAAAAATTATTTTATATTATTTTAAAAAGAAAATAGTAATAAATAAAAAAAAGTTTAGTTAATAATGATAAAACAAAACACTTTATATCATTTTAAAATAGAAAATAAAAGTATATAAACAGTTTATTAATAACTAAACAACAGTAGGCGGGCAACATGTCAGGCATAACATTGCCATTTTGTTAAAATCTCGCCAATGTGGTGCGCATATGGCATCTGTGTCGGGCGTGTATTTTAAATGTATGAAATGTGGATATTTTACATGAATATATAAAATGAAATGAGTGAAACGTTTATGTTTTAAAGGAACTCAATACAATAAGAAAAACGATCATGGAAACAATGTTTAGTATTGATCACATACGCTTAACTAGCATAAAAATCTCGCATTTCGTTGCAATTTTTGTAGCAATCTATATTAAGAATAAAGAAAAAGTATAATGGTGGACAAAAATGACATCTACGAGGTCTGTTTATAATGTTAGAAATATTGCTAATATTCAATATTTCGATACTATTCCGCAAGTCAAACAATAATACCATCACAATGACAAACATATTTCAGTCTAGCTGTAACAACATATCATAAAATCTGTAAAACTGGAAAAGTATAAGTGTAATTTGTTACACATATAATAATTAAAAAGGTTAAATTAAAAAATCTATTTACCCGGCGATTGGCGTAAGTTAATTGGCATTGTTTAATATATAATGAACCTAAAAAAAGGAGGGATACATTAATCCGACTTATTCCATAAAAGAGTCCGCAGAAAATTCGCATGATTTGGAACACAGTTTTTAAAAATAAATTTTGATATTTTTTTGGTTACATAAGCACCATGCGAAAATGTTAATTAATGCGCTATTTATTTCAACTCAAACTTACAAATAGTTTTTATTGCAAATATTGTATAACGTGCTGTTTATTGAACCCGCTTTTTTAAAATTATTATTTAACAGTTAGCATGCAAAACTCTTAAATTTACTACTTTTTAAATTAAAAAACATTATTGAGTTATAACTTAAATTTTTCTGTTATTAAAAAGGAAAAATTTTACTGCTATTTTTCATGGTATTTTTCATATGTGTCCATGCTATTTTTCATATATTGTTTATTTAATAAAATAGTTCTCGACACTCTGTAATTTTGAAACTTAAAAATTATAACTTATGGATTCATAATTTTAATTTGTTTGGAATAATGCACTTGGTGCCACCTTTTATGCTTGGCGACAATGGAGTGATATAACGCAACCGCACCGAACTTTTAGATTGCAATATATATATAGTTTCATTCATAGCAGCGCTACAGATAATACACAATGAAACAAGTGGTATATAGCTTGAAATTAACACTGAGACGGTAAAATGCCTTTTATTAAAAAAAAATAAGATGAGGAAAATTCTGTGATCGAATAATAAATTCAATTGGTGCATGTTACCGAAATTGCTTTGGTGCAAAATTAAATACAGTTGTAACCATGATAGATAGAAAAATGTTTTACCAACATTTTTAAGTGATATTTATTTATTTATTTTTAAATGGCAAGAATTTTTTTTTCTAAAATCATGTGTTGTTGTAACCAACTAAATTTGCTTTTACGATGATAATGCACCCTGACAAATAACAAAATTTATGTACAATTGATATTTTAAAAATTACATTGTATGTTAAAGTACTGAAATACAAACTGAGTATTACAGATAAAAATAGGTATTACAATTAAAAGCAATATTCTCAGTATTTAAAATGCAACCTGTGGTGATGTCGGGTAACTAAACTAAAATTAAATATATTTTTATGCTTTACAGTTTAAAACTATACTCAAATTAAAAATAATTTTGACAAATTGAATACAAATTTTCTTTCTAGCCTTTTTTTTTAAAAAAAATAGCTTAATTAAATTTAGTTGAATTATTTTTTACATACTTTTTTAATTTTTTCAGGCTTGATGTATCCTATATGATACCGTATATAATGTTTAAAAAAAGAGAAAAAAATAGTCTAAATGGAGTCTAAGAGATAACAAAACTAAACAGAATAAAAATTTCATTCATACAGCGCTTTTTTAGCCAGCTATGTGTTACATAAAAAGGTCTTACAGCAGAAATGTATGAAATGTGCAAAAATGAAAACGTAAATAATTTTACTCTGAGTTAAGATACCAAATGTAGAGACCATTACTAATAAAAAAATATTAAGTATATATTTCTTCTATGTTTTTCTATGTTTTCGCAATGCAAAAAAATTAAGTTAAAAAAAAAAAACATAAGAAATGTACAAAAAATTATACTTAGTGATTCTTCATACTCGTATATCGTCAAATGAACAAAAATACTATGTACAAAAAAAAAGTTAATTTTATTATCTTTTCAATTTTTCTTAGTTGTCAGTTTTTTAATATAAATTCATAATTTAATTTGTTTTTAAGAAATGCATAAACAAACTCTGGGATCGAAGAGATTAATGTGCATGTCAAATTATTGTGCCAGTGATAGAAAATTGCATAAATAAAATCTAAAATAGTTTTTTTTCTATGCTTTCTCATGTGGTAACCGTACTCCAAATAAAAGGAGAATTATGCTTTTTCTTTTAAAACCAAACCCTAAAATACTTAAATTTCTGAAATCATACGTATTTTTGTTCATTAAAATCAAAAATATTATATCTTTATGCGAAAATTAAAAAAAAAATCATATGTCTTTTTCTACAAAATAGACAAGAACTAAAATATAAAATAACCTCTGAGAAATATTTCCTATAACCTGATTTCGAAAAACTTTCTCTGTATTTAGAAACATAAAAATCAATATGTTTTTGAAATTTGGAAACATCATTTTAAAAATAAAATTTTCTTATGCAGTAGTTAATTTCAGAGAAGTTTTTAAAGTATATTAATAAGGTTTTAGTATGAAATATTTTTGTTTAGGATGTCAGTATTTCTTAATTAAATATTTTCAGAGCCCAAACTACTGATTGAAAAAGACCCGGATGATAATGTATAGTCTTTGGAGGCATTCTATTGATATATATCGCTCAAATTTTAATATTTTGACGTGATTATTTTTTACATAGGATATCTGCGGACGGTCCACAACCGGCCTAGTTTTTATATATTTTTTTAATTTTGGTTATATTCTTTTATCTAGTTTTCATTACAAAAAGTTTAAAGGTACCTATTGCAGCCATCCGGAGGAAAGCACTTCCAGAAATTTTTGGTATTTTTTCACCAATCATGACCCCCAGACACCAAAACCACCCTCCGTTCAAATGTTGACATATAAATATATATATAATCATATATATCTATATATATATATCTATATATATATATTATTATTTTGCTTTTCATGGCTAATACGGAGATGATACCACACACTTTATTTGTAGTCCCAAAGTATTTGGGGCTGCTTTGGTTCCACAAATTTCTATTACATTCATTTTATCTACTTATTTAAATTTTTCTCACGTTTCGGTTTGGTTTATTGATAAATTCAATTGACGAATATTGTCTACTTTTAAGTCTTTTATATCTATCTATCTATATATATATCGATATATATCTGATATTTGTCATGCGATAACTAACGTATTTATGAACCGATTTGAATGAAACTTGGTATGTACATAGTACATACAGATGTCTCGACCGAGTTTGTTGGCCAGCATCAACCGCCATTTTGTTTCAAGATGCGGCCATTTTAAATTTTAAAAAAAATTAAAATTTAAAATTAAATGCAAAAAAATTAAAAGTCGAAAAAGATTTTTCTTTTACGTATTAGAACTTAAAACAACAATTCCAGAAAACTATTTATTTTGTCTGTATCTTAAATTATGAATGAGTTATAGCATTTTGAATTTTTCTTATGGGTGACACTTTGAAACGGATTGAAATTTGTCACGCGATTATGCGCATATTAGGTAGCTTTCATTGCAAAAAGTAAAAAGCTACGTATTGCAGCCGTCGGGAGGAAAGCACTTCCAGAAAATTTTGGTGTATTTTCACCGATCATGACCCCCAGACCCCAAAACTACCCTCCGTTCAAATGTTGACACACATACATACACACACACGCACACATATATTTCTTCTTTTTCTCATGCGATAACTAACGTATTTATGAACCGATTTGAAAGATCGGTTATGTACATAGTATATACAAATGTTTCGACCGAGTTCTTTGGCCAACATCAACCGCCATTTTGTTTCAAAATGGCGGCCATTTTAAATTTAAAAAAAATTAATTTAAAATTAAATGCGAAAAAATTAAAAGATGAAAAATATTTTTCTTTTACGTGTTAGATCTTAAAACAACAATTCCAGAACACTATTTAATTTTTCCATATCTTAAAATATGATTGAGTTATAGCACTTTGAATTTTTCTTATGGCTGACATTTTGAAACGATCTGATTTTTGTCACGTGATAACACGCATATTTATGAATCGATTTGGATGTAACTTGATTTGTACATAGTATATACTGAGGCCTGAATCAAGTTCGATACCCAGTTCCATCCTCCATTTGTTTCAAAATGGCGGTCATTTAATTTTTTTTTAATTTTTAAAATTAAAAATTACGTACAAGAAAGTGAGAAATTGAAAAAGATTTTTCTTTTATGCATTTGATCTTGATACAAAGATTCCAGAGCAAATTTTGTTTCGTCTGTATCTTAAAAAAATGGCTGAGTAACAGCACTTTTAATTTCTAGTGTCGCTCACATCTTGAAATGATCTGATTTTCGTCACGTGATAACACGCGTATTTATAAACCGATTTGGATGAAACTTGGTACGTACATAGTACATGCCGATGTTTAGATCGAGTTCGTTGGCCAGTTCCATCCGCCATATTGTTTCAAAATGGCGAATTATTCATTTTTTTTTATTTAAAATTTTAAAATTAGGTGCAAAGGTTTTGACAATTGAAATAGATTTATCTTTTGTGAGTTTGACCTTGATACAAAGATCCCAGAGCTTTTTTTGTTTGATCTATATCTTGAAAAATGGCTGAGTTATAGCATTTTCAATTACCGGCGTGGTTGACATTTTGAAACGGATTGAAATTTGTCACACGATTATGCGCATATTTATAAACTGATTTGGAAATAACTCCGTGTGCACATTGTACATAGCAATGCCTTGACCACGTTTACTGGCCAACTTCATCCGTCCTCTTGTTTCAAAATGGCAGCCATTTAAGTTTGTCAAAAATCTTTTTAATGTAAAATGATGTACAAGCAAAAAATTAGAAATTGAAAAAAAAAACGTTCTTTTAAAAGTGTTTATTTATCTTAATAATGAATTCCGGAGTATTTTTTGCTTTGAATTTAAATTGAAAAACGCCTGAGATAGTTTGAATATCTAACGTGATTGACATTAAAAAAAATGAATTTGCCTCCGACAGCACTCGTATATATTAATCGATTTCAATATGAATGTTTATGTGCGCATGAATTAAGATTTCGACCAAGCTCATTGGTTTGTTTTATCCATCATGTTGCTTTAAAATGGCATACACTTCATGATATCATCGAATTTGGCTACTTTCTAAATCACTTAAAATAAAACTAGGTTGAATAAAAAATGACTAATTTCTAAAAATTCCTATGAATTTTCAGTCTTGACAAAAACTAGTATTCAATCTTATAAAATCGGGTTCCACTAATTTGAACTTAGTATTTTTGAATAATATAACTTAATTTAAAATAAATAAATAAATAAATAAGTATATGAAAACTACCTCTTCTTCCCGGCACTCCCGGTAGGACTTTTTATATTTCGATAGTTTCGTTTCATAACCTGTTCAAACCAACTCTGAAAGTTTTTTTTTTTTTTAATTGACCCTAAAATCGAAAAAGTAAAAATTAGGCCGGCTGTGGATCCTCCTCATCTATCCTATGCTAAAATAATAATAATAATAATAAATAAGTAAATAGATAAATAAAAATAAAAATAACGTCAAAATATTAAAATTTGAGCGAGATATTTGAAAAAAACGCCCCCATTCACTTTACATTATCATCCGTGTCTTTTTCAGTCAGTAGTGTGGCGTCTTCACCTACACAATTGAATTTATGCACTTAAAGGTATCAAACAAGTTGGAAATTGCACGTGAAGCGTAGAAAATGAGGTGCGTTCGTACGATAACGAAGTCTTAAAAATATCATTTTCATACATCAATCTCACAAAATTGTAAATAATCTATATATTTAAAACGCTAAGCATTTTCTTTGGACAGTCCGTGAGAACAAACGACAGCATCAAATTGCACCATTCTTTTTTTAAATGAAAGATGTTTGTCCACAGATTTGTTATCGTACATTCGTTTGATCGAAAATTTTATTAATAAACTGTAATTATCAATTAAAATTCCACCTTTGCGCATGCGTAGTGCGTAAGGACTGTTCTATGCCTTGGCGAGAAACGCTGCGCATGCGTATAAATGCTCGGTCAGTTGAATTATCATAAGATGTGGAAACAGGTTGTGTTTTTAACGGCACTTGCGAGTATCACCAGGACTGTCTATGAAGTAAGTTTGTATTATTTTGTTTCACTAAGAAATAATATTGTCTACAATAAATCTCTGCTCTTCTTTGGGATTTTGCAAAATAGGAGTAAGATTTTTGTTAGTGCAAGAAAGTATATTTGTATCATCAATAGGGAAATCTTCGATAACTGGTAAATTAAATGTTGATGTCGAAAATGCATGCAATTTTAAAATGATGTTCATATCTTTAAGAGCTAATTGATAGCTAATGTTATTATCATAGAAATAGAATCTTCAGAGAGATATTCTTTAAAATTTACCCGTAATATTCTAGCACTGTGTGGTTGTTGAAATATACAGATATATGCGAATAATTGCCGCAACTGGAAAAGCATTTTAAAAACTGAAGCCGCCTGTAATCATCGAAACCATTCTGAATCGTCTAAAAGTAAACCCCGCTGTTTTAAAGTTTCTTGAAATGTAGGATACACAATTCCTTGATATGTTCGCATATCTTCAAAGCTGATGACACTTACAATATTAAGGAGCAGTAACTGGAGGTATTAACGCTCTGCTTCAGAAGATGAAACGTTATATAGTCTACCAATTTTTTTTAAATCATTTTCTTTTTTCCCATTGACAGCAACTTTTATTCCATTTATAATAAACTGGAGTTTCAGGATAAGTGTATGGTATTTTAGTTGCAGGTTTTTTATTCAAATTAAACAATCCACTTAATTGTGTACTTTTCAATTTTGCTTTTAATAAGACATCCAAATAACTGTCATTATTAAAATACACTGTTTGCTCATCAGAAAAGTGAACAGGTAAACAAATAACAGTATGAGACTGTTTATGATTGGGATAAGCAAAAATTCAATATATTGCCTCAGTTGGTCCAACAATCCTGTTATTTAAAAAAATGCTTACTTCATCATTATGAAGAAAACCATCATTAACTGTTACTTGCATATTTGCACAACCATGTCCTTTGTAAGCATATTCATGCAAGTATTTCACACTATGGATACTAGCACAAATTTTCACATTTAATATGTGCTTGAAAATATCATAATAGAAAAGCATCATAAGGGACTATGAAACGATTGTCAATATCAACTTTAACTCCATTAATAGTTTTAGTAATTTTTTTGCCATTATTTCTTCGGCGATAAACATGATAATTATTCACATTTTCTTTTGTTTCCAGCACAAAATTTTTAGGA
The DNA here is from genome assembly GCA_964019185.1 of Maratus speculifer. Lineage (NCBI taxonomy): Eukaryota > Metazoa > Arthropoda > Arachnida > Araneae > Salticidae > Maratus > Maratus speculifer. The sequence continues at coordinate 110,423,359 of OZ025298.1, read as the reverse complement.
AATTCCTTTTTACACTTCCCATTTTTCATACAAACAGAATTTGGATTTAAATCCCCCCAAGGCTCATGTATCATATGAGATTTGATTAAATTAAAGTAATGTCATTAGGAACGGGTATTTCAGCTGAGACCACTTTATCAATATCTAAAATTTCACGGAATTTACAATTATCTTTGACTCTTAGTAATAAATGAATATGAGATAAATCACATTTCTGAAACTCCTCAGTATATAAAAATGTTTGTACTTTTCCAAATATCTGTTTATCAGTAATTAATCTGATTAGTTCATTTACTTTTGCACAAAATACACAAACAACAATATCAGGTCTGTTTTTTGCTGCTTCATATGAATGAATGCTATTAGGTATTTCAGGCCATGATGAATTACATGTAAATGTAATAAAAATATCAGGCTTGCCAAACTTATGTACTATTGCCATAGCATTCTGATAATTTTGTATTAGATTCCGAGGACTACCATTGAAAGATGAGGGCAAATTAATGATACGATCCGCTTTTAATTTTTCACCTACAGTTTTCATTCTGACAGCATCTGCAAGTCCGGCATCAGTGCCAACTCTTAGTTTAATTTGCTGGTTACAAATGAATTTTAATCTATCCCCTTCAATGCAGCAGTAGTAATCAACAGTTAATTGTTGTCAGTTGGGTAGCATTCAGTAAATCATTAAAATCCCCAATAATAGAATTATCCTGAAGTGAAAGTCTATAGCAAATATATGCACACATTGTTGTGGTATGTCTTACTTTTGTTTGTTGATTACCCCCAGTTGGCGTTGAGATATGCCATTCTGTCTTACCTTCATGCCATATCAAAAAACAGAGCAAATGGGGTCTCAAAACATGCTATCATAATCACATTTTGTTAAACCACCTTTTTTATGTTGTACAGAAATATGCCTATATCCGTGAGAAGAAACTATCGCATCAAATTACACCATTCTTTTTTTAAATAAAACATATTTGTCCAAAGATTTATTATTGTACATTCGTTTGATCAAAAATTTTAATGATTAGCTAGCAACAAAATTAAAATTTCACTTACGCACATGTGTAATCCATAAGTCTTCAGGGCTCAAAAAATAGTGTTCCCGGTATCCCGGAGAACCCAGAAATCCTTTCTGGGAACGTATATTTTTTCACTCAGGTTCCCGGCCGGGAACCTAACCTTTCGCCGTGTCTGCCAGCGATGCCGCGGACGCATTATGACGCATAAATTAAGCAAAAAATCCGTGATGGGACGCAAAAGAAAGCTTTTAAACGGGCCGGGGGATGCGTAATTTCGTCAAAATATAACGGGAAAAGCCTGAATTTCATCAAAGGATCACAGGAAGAAATGCAAATTTCATTAAAAGATCGTCAAATTTTGACAAAAAATGTTGAAAAATAACAAGTTTTGTTTAAGTATCGCGATAAAACGGCAGGTTTCGTTAAAACATCGCAATAAAACGTCAAATTTTGACAAAAAATCGCAAAAAAAAAAAAAAAAAAAAAAAAAAATGGAACATTTTATTCAGAAATCCCGAAAAAAAGGCAAATTTCATTAAAAAAAATCATGGAAATTAACAAATTTTGTCCAAAAATACCTAAAAGTCAGCAGATTTCGTCAAGATTGTGCGAAACAACGCGAATTTCATTAAAAAATCGCCAAAAGGGGCAAATTTCGTTTTTTTTTCCTTTCTTAAACGACAGGTTTTATTAAAACATCGCGATAAAACCGCAAGTATTTCGTCAATAAATATTAAAAAACGGCAAATTTCGTTAAAAAAATTGCTTAAAATGACAAATTTTGTCGAAAAAACGGCAAATTTCGTCAAGAAATCACGAAAAAACGGCAAATTTCATTAAGAAATCGCGAATAAGGCGGCAAATTTTGTTTAAAAATCATGAAAAATAACAAATTTCGTCAAAAAATATTTAAAAAACGGCAATTTTCGCCCCAAAATACCTAAAAGACAGCAGATTTCATCAAAAAATCGCACAAAACAATGCAAATTTCATTAAAAAAATCGCAAAAACGGCAATTTTTTTTTTTTTTTCTAAAATGAAAATTTTTTTTAAAAATATTTCGATAAATTATCAGGTTTGTTAAATCATCACGAAAAAATAGCAAATTTCTTTAAAATACTCGCACATAAAATTTTCCGGGAACTTACACTTTTCAACTGGGAACCTATATTTTACATATAGGTTCCCAGCTGGGAACCTTAAAATTTTTAGAATTTTCGAGTCCTGGTCTTAATCTGTACCTTTGAGTGAAGCGCTACATATGCGTATAAATACTCGCTCGATTGAATTATCATAAGAGGTGGAAACTGGTTATGTTTTTATCCGAATATGACAAACTCATGCATGGAGATGTACAAATATTTTTATATAACTGTGGAGTTTCAGATGTGCGGTTTACCTCCTTCATTTATTACTAAATTTCAAAAATAGTTGTAAAATCCATGAAATTTCAGTTATTGATAAAGTTGTCTCAGATGAAATATTCTATCCTAATGCAGCTACTTTGTTTAATTTAGTCAAATCTCATGTGGTACATGGGCCTTGCAGGAATTTATCCAAATTCTATTTCAGGCAAGTAACAGATGATGAAGGTTTTCTTCATCATGATGAAGTAAGCACTTTTTTAAATACCAGATGTATTGAACCAACTGAGGCAGCATATAAAATTTTTGCTTATCCCATGCATGAACAGTCTCATACTCTTATTCGTTTACCTGTTCACTTGATAATGACAGTGCTTGAAGGGTTTTATTAAAAGCAAAGTTGAAAAATACAAAATTGAGTGGATGGTTCATTTTGAATAAAAATCCTGCAACTAAAATCCGATACCCCGATACACATATCCTGAAACTCCAGTTTATTATAAACTAGATGGAACCCGTCAAAACATGACGGAAACAATTACAATGTTGGTTAAATAAACTTTTTCAATGATAAACACCCTTAAGGGTGGTTGGATATATCATATGCAGATATTATATACCATGTAATTTTAACAAAGATTTATACCACAAACTTTTTAAAATTTGTTTTGTTAACTTTGTTGAAAAAAAGTTTTGAAATAAAATTTTTTGGAAAATTTTAGACCAAATTCAACATTACAGAACCACAATTACTTGACCTTGAAAGGATTAAGAGGAACAGAAGAAGAGAATATAAAAACTGTTTGAGCATCAACTATGAAGCATCATACAAACAAAAATTGTATTCCTACATATATATCATTCTAGAACTAAAGAACATAATAAATAAAACACTTCAAACCACTGGTGATAAAGCAACCGCTTGAAGTCCATGATGGGCATGCGCATTCCATCAGCTAAAAAAAACACAGATTGATACATATAGACTATGCATGCTTAGTTTTTCATATTCTCTTCTTCTGTTCCACCTAATTCTTTCAAGGCCAACTAATTGTCGTTCTGTAATGTTAAATTTGGTCTAAAATTTTCCAAAATTTTTTATTTCAAAACTTTTTTTCAAAAAAATTAAAAAAGCAAATTTTAATAAAAAGTTTGTGGTGTAAATCTTGGTTAAAATTACATGGTAAATAATATATCCTACCTATAATGCGTATGATACATCCAACCGCTCCTAAAGGTATTAAACAATAAAAAAGCTTATTTAACCAACATTGTAGTAAATTGTTCTGTCATGTTTTGACGGGTTTAATCTAGTTACAAATAAAATGCGCACCAAACAATGTTCTCCTTATACCATTATGGAATAAAATACTTTTGTGTGGCCTTGTAAATTAGTAACAAATATTCTTTGCACCATAGATTATGCAAAATGTACATTATAATATGCACTTTATAGATGCATATCAATTTTATTACGTTTGAATGCGTGTAACACCATTAAAATGCATTTGAAACTTTTTTCTCCTTTAACCGTAATGTAACGGAATACTTTTGATTGCTCTGTAGTTGAACTATGCATCCGATTTTGATAAAATTTGACATAACTCGACAAAATTATATAATAATTATGTGTTTAAAATTTCAAACGATTAAAATGCATTTGAAACTTTTCCCCCCTTAACAGTAATGTAATGGAATCCTTTTGATTGTCACTGTAATTGATCTATGCATCCTATTTTCATAAAATTTGAAATGACTCGACAAAATTATGCAATAATTATATATTTTAAATTTCAAACGATTCAGTTGAGTAGTTTTTGCATTGTTATATGCGGACAGACAGACAAACGGACAGACAGACGGACGGACGGACTGAACGACAACAATAGGTGCTACGTATTTGCATAATTATGAACGCACATAAAAACGATTATTAAAATTATATTAAAAACCAATATTCCGGGTTGAGGAAAGTAAATAATAATTTCTAGAAAGAACTTAAAGACGTTTTCAAAAATCAACTGCAGCAAAAGTAACGTCACTTTTAAAAATTATTATTTAAACTAGAAATAGCTTTTAAATAACTTGAAATATGATATAACACATTCGTAGAATTCAGATTAATCTTTAGCAATATTCAAATAATAATATTTATATAAAATTTCATACACCTATAAATTATTTTCTGAAAATTTTCCTGAAATTATTTAAAATATAAAGAAAACATATTTTCACAAAATAGATTAAAATACAGATTTGTATATATTTCAAACTCATTCAATAAATGTTTTTTTAAATGATATATGTGTTTTTGAACATTTATGTAGTAATTGTTATTTCTAGAAATTGCTTTCAGAAATATCTAAAGATAAAGTACCGTTTCGACGTAGGAAGTATCTCACATAATTATTTTACTTATTGTCCTCTTGGTTATAGTACATTTTCTATATTAAAAAACATATGTCTTTTTTTACAGTAAGTTATCTGAAATCCTACTACTCCCTTGCAATATTACCATTTGAAAAACGAATGTATACGTTTCCAACCACATTTGTGGAAATAGCCGCCTACTTTCTTACTTAAAGCTTAATCTTAAACATTTTACAAAAATCTTATCAAGCTTTATATCTGTTTTAGTAGCGTTTTATTCCTCAGAACTTAATTCTCTAGTCTAGAAATAAAAAGTAGTGCACTAAAAAGATCTAAGAAATTCCACATTTGTGTCTTTTTTATTTCAAGAACTAATAGAATTTGAGAAATGTAAAGGACCGAAGATAAGATTTGTGTTCTTAAATGTTTACGAAAGAATGTTTTTCCTTTTATCAGTGAGCATCTTGTTTATTTATTTTTTTTTTTTTTTTGTCAATTTTTATAGTTTAAATTCTGATGCACGATAGCAATTGAAGAACTGAAGAAAAAAAAAACCATGTGGTGTAATACTTAATAAGGTTATTCTCACGTTTTAGATGAAGACGTTATTAAGTATTAAAGCATATGATAATACTAAAAATGTAAAATTCTATTTAGTTTTGGAGATTTGAGACATTATTCAATAATATATAATATTTTAATATTTAATTATGTAAAAAATACTGATAATTTTATGTATTATTATAAAGTTTAAATAAGGCGTCGTCTATAAATCATGTCACGCTTAAAGGCGGAGGCAGGTCCATGAAATTGTCACAGTTTTGACACTTTAGTGGGAGGAGGTAAGAAAAAATGTGGCACCACACATTTTGGTTAAATTAATACAGCATTAAATTCACTAGATTAAATTATGAAGTATGAAATTATTTAAAAATTAAAATATTTTTTGTTCATAAAGACAAGATTTAAAGCCAAATATATAAAATTATATTTCAAATTCCAAATTACTACTGTTTTCAATTGCTCTGTTGTACCGTAAAATGGGGTTAATAGGAACGAAACTTCCCGGTCATTCAAATAAATTCATTTTAAATATACGTGAGGATATTTTTAGTTGCGTTTTTTATAAGAACGTAATAACATTAAGAATTGGGAAACTCAGTTTTGCCATGTTGGCGCCACTACTGGGGCATATGAAAAAACTGCAAGTGGATCCTCAAAAACCTCATTTTTTTAAACGTATTCAAAACTTTGTATGTAACTGCAGCATTTTTCGTATTCTAAACATTTAGGTAGGGAGTTTTAATTAATGATAGACCTGTAAACGATATGCTGTTTTAAATTCTACTTATTTCTAAACTACATAATGAAAAAGTGAAAATGGCTTGTAACATCAGAAGTTTAAGATTTACGGGATGAATCAGAACACGTTTTCTCTCATGGTTTATTTTTCTATACAGTAATAGTTTCATGTAATATCTGTAAAATATGTATAAATATGTATTGTAAAACTATTTTATTTGTTCTAATTATTTGACAAATTTAAAGGTGCCAAGAAATTACTTAGTTAAGCAAAAAAAGTCAACGCCCAATCCAACAGGCATGGAATACACAATAAAAGAATTTAAAAATGGTAAATTACTAAGAAAAATATTCCCGGATATCCACAACATTAAATAAAAATCTCAAAATGGAAAACCAATTAAAAAAGAGAGGGATGCAAACAGTACTAAAGGCAGGGGATGAGAGCTTACTATTAGATCATATTAATACATGCAGCAATCGGGGCTACTCCATAGATTCACTTACCCAATGAATACTAGTAAAAAATAACAGAGAACAGGGCTAAATATCTATTGATTTTCAACTTCTGCCATTCGAATACAATTTCTTAGAATATATATATATTTGAGTTGAAAGTTGTTTTCTAATTTTTAAAAGGTGCATCTTTACTTGTATGTAAAATAAAGGCTTGGTTTGATAGTAAATACGTGTTTCTATTCCTCCCTTATCATTATTACCTATTTTCACTAACCCTATAAAAGTTTTAATCATATCAAATAAATATTATAACATTAACCATGCAAATAGGGGTGAATCGGAACACCATTAAAAAAATAAAATACATATATAAAAACACTAAAAATGCTACGTTTTTGCTTAAGAAGTAAAGAAGAAATCATGACCAAAGTTTCTAGTAAAAAAATAAAACAATTAAAAAATAAATTGTTGCTTTATTTTAACGTTAAGGTTGAAAAGTGTTCCGACTCACCCGATTTAACGGTATTAATATTTTATTGTTATTCTGTATTAATTATTATTATTTTTATTATATTTTGTAAACCTTTTTTTATACAAAATATGACTATTTTTATTGTTCCACTCACAAATGTAATTAAAACAGAATAGTTAAAGTTTAAAAATAAAATTTGTAATATTATCTAAAACGTAGTGCTTTGTTTCTAAACTGCAAATATAAGTTAGGTAATATAGCATGACATGAGAATATAGGGTGGGGGAAAAAGTGAAATGTGACACTTCGTGACAAAAGGGGGAGGGGAAGGGGAGTAAAAAATATAGAAAAAACAGGTGACATTTTATAGATAGCCCCTAATATTAAAACGAAAATGATTACATTATTTTGAGAGAACTTTGCACCACATTTTTTTTTTTATTTTAAACACATGATGCCAAACATAATATATATCATTAAAATTTACAAAAAAAGAAAAAAACCTTCAGTTTTTTCGAAATGCAATTTTTGTTACATAATATGTTATGTTCCACTAAGCTCTTCAATTGATCAAGTTGTGAGGGAGTGACCTTTGTCATAAAGGCACTTTAGGATTTCTGAGATCGTGACGTCAATAAATTTAACATGTGTAAGCGTAAAAGCGACATCTATCCTCTCTTTTACTTTAACTTTCTAGAGTGTGTGTGTCTCTTTCGGATTCTGCAGTTAGGCTCGCTAGTAGGAATATGTTAATTTCAAGTATCTCAGTTTGCAGCATTTAAAAGCTTGGAGTTTGAGTGTGTGAAGTGTGTCTCTGGCGATAACCAGCAGAGCATTAGTCAGCTAGCAGTGGTGTCTCTGGCGATAGCCAGAAGAGCATTAGTCAGCTAGCAGTGGTGTCTCTGGCGATAGCCAGTAGAGCATTAGTCAGCTAGCAGCGGAGTCTCTGGCAATAGCCAGCAGAGTGTTCGAGCGATATTAGTCAGTGAAGTGTGTTTTCCGCTGGTATCTAGCAGATTGAAAGTAGCATCGAGCCTCCGGTGAGTTCTGAAAGAGTTTGAGAATTCGAATAGAGAAGTGGGCCAGTGGTAAGAAATTTAATAGTAATTGCATTTGATTATCTCAAGTGAATAAAGGATATCTACAGCCACTGGCTGTCTAATTAGATTTGTCTAGTAGTTTAGCCGCAGATAGCTGAGAAGTAATCAAAGTTGCCCCGATTGAGCTAGTTCCGGTGCTGTGAGTATGAGTTCAATCTTTTAGAAGTATTCTCAGTTGTGAAATTTAAGACTTGCTCCACTTCCCTTGAGCCTTTATAGTTTTAATAAACTGTGTTTTTTTATCTTAATTCCTGAGTATGTCTGCATTTAACTCCCAGCACGAGCACCTAACCGTTACAAAGTAATTCCCAATTCCTCATACTGCCTTCAGGCACATTTTATACCAAATCTATCTTTGAGAAAATAAACACCTGTATAACAAAATTAAGTACGATTTCACGAAGGTTAATTTTCCACATACATGAAAAATATTTAAGTGTTTGGTCCTTGTCAATTTGATTTCTCAGTCCATCAGTCTTTGCTTTAATATTCGTAAATAATCGGTTTTGTAAAGGAATTTTATTAAGTTATTTAGATTTTAAATAATAATTATCAATAATTATTACTGATTAATTGTTAATTAATAAGTTAAATTAATGTTTAATACTTGCATTCTAATTATAACATACAAGTCTGAATATTTGCATACTTTCATAACTTTGCTGTACTTCCATAAAACAAAATTACACCATAATAGCACTTTAAAAACGATATGTACAAGAGAATTCGTGACGCAGTTTGCCTTGTTGGTGTCTGTCTTCCGTATTTTTGGTAGTACAACTAGCGCAAGTCTTCATATGTCTTAAAACACAATTTCCAGGTATTGATGTCTAATTTTTCTTCCAAGGAGAGCATTTCTTTAAACACCTGGAAAAAAAATCAATAGATTAGCGTTTTCTTAGAAATGGATCATTATTTTTGGAACACCCTGCATATTTATAAATGAAAAAAAGTGTGGTGCTGCGAAATTAAATGTAATAAATATTTGACTGTTAAATGTACTTTTCGTGCTTTTATTTTAATCCACTGTACTTCATCATGTTTAATTTTGTTAAATACCATACTTTTTTTTTCAAGATGTAAATATTTTGTATAGAAACATAATGTTGTATATTAGCTTTTCAATTATTTTAGTCGAAGGAAATTCAAATTTATTACTTTCAGATTTAAAAAAAAATTACTAATTACATAATTAAACGATATACTCGGTCTCAAAAATATAGATAAAATGTAATTTTTGGAATAGAAACATGAAGTTGTATACAGGCTTTTCAATTATTTTAATCAAATGAAATTCAAATTTATTGCTCTCAGATTTTAAAAATATTTACTAATTGCATCATAAAACAACATACTCAGTCTCAAAAATATAAATTACTATAAATAAGATGTAAATTTTTGGAATAGAAACGTAATGTTGTATACAGGCTTTTCAATAATTTTAGTCAAATGAAATTCAAATTTATTACTCTCAGATTTTAAAATTACTTACTAATTACATAATTAAATCATATTCTTTGTCTCAAAAATTTAAATTACATCAATAGCATTAAACATATTAAACGTAAAATGGTATAGATACCAATGACAAAATAGAATAATAGAGATGCCTCTTTATTTCCCTTTTAATCTTAGTAAAGGTCTCAAGCTTATGAGAGAATTTAAAATCACCTACATATGAAAACAGAAAGATTTTCTACAATGAAATGTGATAATAGATTAATTGTGTAGACACTTAATTATCGATATTGTTTCCTTAATTGGTGCATTTATAATTCTTTAATTTTTTTCCGTTTAATCTTAGAAAAGATCTCAAGCTCATGAGAGAAATTAAAATGCACCTACATATAAAAACAAAAGGGTTTTTTACTATAAAATGTGTTAAAGAATTAATTTTGTAGACTGTTAGTTATCTATATTGTTTTCTTAATTGGTTATTTTAATTTTCTTTAAAATTTTCCTGTTTAATCTTAGAGATCTCAAGCTCAGGAGAAATATTAAAATGCACCTACATATAAAAAGAAAATAAGGTTTTCTACTATAAAATGTGAGAAAGGATTGGTTGTGTAGACTTTTAATTATCGATATTGTTTCCTTAATTGGTGCATTTAATCTTCTTTAATTTTTTCCGTTTAATCTTAGAGAAGATCTCAAGCTCAGGAGAAAAATTAAAATGTACCTACACATATATAAAAAAAATTCTACTATAAAATGTTTTAAAGGATTAATTTTGTAGACTTAGTTATCAATATTTTCCCTTAATTAATGCATTTAATTTTTAATTTTTTCCTGCTTAATCTTAGAGATGATCTCAAGCTCATGCGAGAAATTAAAATGCACCTACATATAAAAACAAAAAAGGTTTTCTACTATGAAATGCGATAAAGGGTTAATTGTGTAGACTTTTAATTATCGATATTGTTTCCTTAATTAGTGCATTTGATCTTCTTTAATTTTTTTTCCGTTTAATCTTAGAGAAGATCTCAAACTGATGAGAGAAATTAAAATACACCTACATATAAAAACAAATGAGGTTTTCTGTTATAGAATGTGATAAACGGTTGATTGTGTAGACTTTTAACTATCGATATTGTTTCCTTAATTGGTGCATTTAATCTTCTTTAATTTTTTCTTGTTTAATCTTAAAGAAGATCTCAAGCTCAGCAGAAAAAATTCAAATGCACCTATATATATATAAAAACAAAAAAGGTTTCCTGCTATAAAATGTATTGAAGGGTTAATTGTGTAGTCTTTTAATTATCGATAATGTTTTCTTAATTGGTGCATTTAATATTTTTTAATGTTTCCCGTTTAACCTTAAAGAAGATCTCAAGCTCATGAGAAAAATTAAAAGGCACCTACATATAAAAAAAGAAATTTTCTGTTATAAAATGTGAGAAAGGATTAATTGTGTAGACTTTTAATTATCGATATTGTTTCCTTAATTAGTGCATTTAATCTTGGAACACAAAAACTAGCAAAGTTAAAAAGCACAAAATATTGTATATAAACAGCAGACCGGTTTCGGTAGCATTAAGCGTACCGTCGTCAGTGCTAGCGGAGGTAGAAATCTGCTAGAACAGACGACGGTACGCTAAATGCTACCGAAGCGGTCTGTTGTTTATATACAATGTTTGGTGCTTTTCAACGTTGCTAGTTTTTGTATTCCATTGCATTGCACCAAGCTCTATCTCAATACTAAGTGCATTTATCTTCTTTATTTTTTTCCCTTTAATCTTAGAGAAGATCTCAAGCTCATGAGAGAAATTAAAATGCACCTACATATAAAAACAAAAAAAGTTTTTCTGCTATAAAATGTGATAAAAGGGTTATTTGTATAGACTTTTTATTATCGATATTGTTTCCTTAATTGGTGCATTCAATCTTCTTTAAATATTACATGAATGAAATCACGGACGGGAAGGAACAGATATTTTCATTTATGTTTCTTGAAAATCAAAAACAAGATTATATGTTATGCAACCTCTAATTCAGACCTGGAATCTTTTTAATTTATAAAACTGAGTAATATTGCTTATAAGACTAATTCAAATGTCGGCTACTTTTTTCCTCCAGATATAGCTACTTAGTGTTTTATGGACTTGATTTAAATTATTCTGAAAGTGTCTTACTTTTGTTGAGGATTTAATTAAAAAAACGTTTTCTTTTAATCTGAGTTTCGCACTTTTTGAAGATATTTTTATGAAATCTATACAGAAATAGCAATACAAAATCAGAAAAACAAATTATGAAAGCTATATAACTAAAAATACAGCCAAAAGGAACGATAGAATAAAGTTTATTTCTTTCTTATGTTTTAAGTTAAAAATCTCCATGATATCTGAAAATTTTGCTTATGAGAAGACAAAAATTTATAATGAAATATGAATTGCAATTTTTAAATTCAATAATCATAAAATGATATTACGAAACGATACTTAAAAATGAATGGGTTTTCTTAAAGTTTTCTTGCAATCTACTTTTTGCACGGTTTTGAGAATTTTTTCTTTTATCTATAACGGAAGAGATACGAAATGAGAAAAATAAATTACAAAAATTGTATAGCTAAACGGAATGATAGAATAAAGTTTCGCTCTCTCTTTTATGTTTTAAGTTTAAAATTTTCTCTAATTCAGACTTGGAATCTTTTTAATTTTTAAAACTGAGTAATATTGCTTATAAAACTAATTTAAATGTCGGCTATTATTTTACTCCAGATGTACCTACATAGTGTTTTATGGACTTGATTTAAATTATTCTGAAAATGTCTTACTTTTGTTAAGGATTTAATTTAAAAAATAAGTTTTCTTTCAATCTAATTTTTGCACCATTTCAAGATATTTTTTAAGCAATCTATACAGAAATAGCAATACAAAATCAGAAAAACAAATTATGAAATCTGTATAGCTAAAAATACAGCTAAAAGGAACGATAGAATAAAGTTTATTTCTTTCTTATGCTTTAAATTTAAAATTTCCATTAAATCTGAAAATTTTGCTAATGAGAAGAAAAAAATTTATAAGGAAATACCAATTGCAATTTTGAAATTCAATAATCATAAAATGATATTACGAAGCGATATTTAAAAATGAATGGGTTTTCTTAAAGTTTTCTTGCAATCTAATTTTTGGACGGTTTTGAGAATTTTTTCTTTGATCTATAACGAAATAGATACGAAATCAGAAAAATAAATTATAAAAATTATATAGCTAAACGAAACGATAGAATAAAGTTTCGCTCTCTCTTCTATGTTTTAAGTTTAAAATTTTCCCTAATTCAGACTTGGAATCTTTTTAATTTTTAAAACTGAGTAATATTGCTTATAAAACTAATTTAAATGTCGGCTATTATTTTCCTCCAGATATAGCTACATAGTGTTTTATGGACTTTATTGAAATTATTCTAAACACGTCTTACTTTTGTTGAGGATTTAATTTAAAAATTAAGTTTTCTTTCAATCTAATTTTTGCACTTTTTGAAGATATTTTTTATGCAATCTCTACAAAAATAGCAATACAAAATCAGAAAAAAAAATTATGAAAGCTATATAGCTAAAAATACAGCCAAAAGGAACGATAGAATAAAGTTTATTTCTTTTTTATCCTTTAATTTAAAAATCTCCATTAAATCTGAAAATTTTGCTAATGAGAAGACACAAATTTTTAATGAAATATCAATTGCAATTTTGAAGTTCTATAATCATAAAATCATATTACGAAGCGATATTTAAAAATGAAGGTTTTCTTAATGTTTTCTTGGAATTTAATTTTTTGCAGGGTTTTGAGAATTTTTTACTTTGATCTATAACTAAATAGATACAAAATCAGAAAAATAAATTATAAAAATTATATAGCTAAACGGAATGATAGAATAAAGTTTTGCTCTCTCTCTTATGTTTTAAGTTTAAAATCTTTATTAAATCTGATCATCTTGTTAATGAGAAGAGACAAATTTATAGTGAAATATCTATTGAAATTTTGAAATTCAATTAGCATAAAGTGGTATTGCGAAAAGATATTTAAAAATGAACGAGTCTTCTTAACGTAAAAATTTCTTCGAAGAACATTTTTCTTTTGCATCATTAAAGAAAAATACTTCAATGAGATTCAAATTTCGAAGAAGATCATTAAAGGAGCGTAAATGTGTATTCATACAGAAAACTCTGCAACTGATTAAGATATTTTTCTTCTTCTATATAATGATCGGATAGTTTGTGCAATCGATTTTTAATATTTTTAGCTCTTTTCTGCATGAATTTTCTTTTTTAAGATTTAAAAAATATTTTCTAATAAAAATAGATTTAAAATGTTTTCTTAAAAGGATATAATGTGTACTATGGTAATAATGCCACTTTAAGGTTCTAAAAACTTCCACGGCTTAGTTTTAGATTCTTTTTTCAAAGAAATATGGGATTTGATACATTGAGTTATTGAATATGTATACATAACATGACCACTGATGACATTCCACTTGCGATTTTAGACATTTTGTTAAATATCTAGAAAAATACATGAGGAATTATCTCGAAACTCTTAGTATATATAATAATACAAGTTATACATTTCCGTGTGGAGTGTCTCACGAAACTCCATAGGGGACTGTCAACAAATTAAAAAATAATGAATATCTTTTGGATAACCTTGTCAAAACTAATGCCGCAAAAGCGCTCAAACTGTAGTTTGTATTTAAGTGGCTCATTGTAATAAAATATGCTCATTTTCATGTGAATAGCATGTATACTCTCAGAAAAATTCAAGTTTTTATAAAAATAATCCCAAATTTTGCCAAGTTTTTTGCTTATAATTTGCAAAGTTCTTAATATAAAGTGACATTATTTTCTAAAAATATGACAAACCACATTGCACATAATACCCTGTAATCAGAATTAAAAACTAAAAAAAATTGTATGAAAAATGAGTAGGTTTACTAAATAGTTTGTCACTGCGCATGCGTCAATGATACCAAAATTTCATTTGCATATTTTGTTAGCTAAACGTATAGAGCAACTTTTGTGTAGTCTCAAAATCGTAGCGTGAAAATTCTGAAAGTGCTCGTCTGTAGAATAAGCACAAAATCTGTTGTTTCGAAAATGAAGAAAAAAAAAAAAAGAGGGATTTTATCCCAATGTAGCAATACGTCCCATATTATGTATTCCATATTGACACTAATCAATGAATGTATGGATACAACCTCTCTTCTTTTTGCTTCATTTTGGGAATAACGGATTATCAACTCATTCTATTGACGAATATTTTCAGAATTTTCAAGCTATGCTTCAGACTTTTACAAACGATGTTCTATACATTTAGCTAACAAATATGCAAATGAAATTTTGGTATCGTTGACGCATGAGCTGCGAAAACCTATTTAGTAAACCTTCTCATTTTCATACAGTTTTTATTATTTTTTAATTTTGATTACAGGGACTTATGTGCAATGTGGGTCATATTTTAAGAAAATAATATTATTTTATATTAAGAACTCTGCAAATTATAAGCAAAAGTCTTTGAAAAATTTGGGTCTGTTTGTATAAAAACCTTTATTTTTCTACGAGTATACATGTTGTCGACATAAAAATGAACACAGTTTATTAAAGTAAGCCACTTAATCATAATCTACAGTTTGAGTGCTTTTGCTACATCAGTTTCGACAGGGTTATCGAAAAGATATTCATTCTTTTTTAATTTGTGGACGGTCCTTTATGGAGTTTCGAGAAAAACGCTTCACGGAAATGTATGACTTGTGCTATTATATTTATACACTAAGAGTTTCGGGATAAATCCTCATGTATTTTTCTAGATATTTTACAAAATGTCTAAAATCGCAAGTGGACGGTCATCAATGGCCATGTAGTGTATATCCTCTTCAGTCCTTATACAAATATTAAGTTAGACCAGTAAAACCTGTTTAAAATGCATATAAAAAGCATCAAATTGTTTTAGTCTATAAATCAATGCTTACAATACATACACATTTATTAAAAAGGTCAAGAAACAATCTGAATGATTCTAGAAGTATTTAAAGTGATATAAAATATGTTTTTTAGTATCTCCTCTTGGCGACATGAGGAATGAGGAGGATAAGAAAGAATATTTTAGCAGACATGTATTCATAAAATATAGAGGGGTGATTTCCTGACCAAATGCATTTGGCGTTATTATACACTTATCTGTGTTATAACGCAAACATAACTAAAAAACAAGATTGAATATCGGCATGTAAATTGTACTAAAGATAAAAACTCTACTGCCCTCGAAATTGACAAATTCTTTTTATTTACCATTAACTGCAATATCAGAATACAGTAATAATCATGTGGTATTTTATTTTTCTGACATGAAAATATTAACATCATTTACGTCATACGAATTTCCCTTTAACCTTTTTAGTTTTCAACAATGTTAATGATGGTCTAACGTTTATAAACTTAAATAAAAATAAATAAAATAAAAATTTAGCTCTGCAACTAAAAAGGAATAAACTGGACAATAACACCATTGTGTGGCATTATTACCAAAACATACATTTTGCTTAGTATAGTTAAACTTCAAGCTATCTTGCAAATGCATCCAAACTCACCCATTACACACTGAAAGTAAATAAAATACACTACAAACTTATGCAATAAACAAAGTATTTCCTAATAAATATATAGTCTTCACATAATAGAGCCTACCTATAAAATTTTAGATCGGACGTCTACTCTTATGTGCTTAGTTAATAGATAAGGTCATAAATGTAACAAATTAACTTTTAGTCACTGTTTGTGATTCATATGACTTAAAGCGTTTCAGAAAAGAAATCGCAAGGCTATTTTTCCTATTGTCTTCATAGCTATGCGTAATATTAGCACTTTGCGCTATTTCCCACCCTGGCGTTACTACCCAAGGACACCTTGTTAGAAAAAAATTATATGTTTTAATGCATCATAAAATAATTTCAAATATTTTTTTATTTAGTAATTTGTATGGTAATATAAGTACTGGACACATTAATACAAGCTGGGACTGAAGATGTTTTCTTATTTCTTATTTTTATTTTGTTTTTGAGGTGTATTCACTTATGCAAAACGGAAAAATAATTATTAAACCTGAAATTTTAAAATAATCTATTATGATGAAAATGGTTTTGTTATGTGTTGATTTTGCATTTAACAAAAATTATTGAACTTTGTATTTTGTTTTTATATGTGCTTGTCTGTGAATTACAATGTATGCATTAGATTAGAATCAGATTTTTTTAAAACAATTTTTACTTGATTATGAAACCTAACGGGATTAAATTTTCACCGACTATCCGCATGGATTTTAAAATACAATTTGGATATAAAATATAATTTGGATAGTTTTAAACTTTAAATAAATTTCTGATATATAAATATACACTGTAAAAAAAAGGGGTCGATCAACTAAAAAAACTTTAGTGATCCTTGTAATTACTAAAAAATTTTTAGTAATCTTAGTCGGTTACAAGAAAATCTGCAAGAATTACTAGAAAAAAGTTAGCAACGAAGAGAGTTAATAGTTTTATACTTTTAATAACTATTACTAAAACACACTTGGTGTGGCCTTGATAGCATAGTGGTTATAGTAACAGTCTCCAGACTAAAAGGTCCTGGGTTCGATACTGGCCAACGCCAAATATGCCCCGAATATATGTAGTGTAAGTACTCGTTGGTAAAGGGGTTATGAAAATCCTGTCGGAGCCGTAGCAATGTTTGGTGTTGCTATCTATTGCAGTTTTGCGGAAAATCTTCCTCTTCAGAACCTCCTACCCTTCGGGCGCACGTAATGTTTATTAAAAATTATTTTGGAGCTATTACTAAAATTTGCTTGGTTGCTCATAATAAAAATTTTTAAATTTGTTATACAAAAATTTCTTTTGTTCAGTTTACAAAAGAAATGCTTGTTTCAATTGCAACAAAAAAATTTGTAATGGTTACTAAAAAATTCTGTGGAATACAAATTTACTAAAAAATTTTTAGTAACCTCTTGAATTTTTTTTACAGTGTACGTATATATTTATATATACGTATATTTATATATCAGCACTGAACTCCATATACTATGTATCATGCAACTTCAAAATTGTTCATGAAAAAATTATTTTTCTTTTTCCTCGTAAATTACTTTTTACTGAAGTTATGATTTCTAATTTTATCTAAAATATACATTTTATTAATGAGATTTGGAATAATGACAAAATGTGAAACTGAACTAACATTAGTGATTGTTATACGTAGACTTTTTCATGAATTTCAACTTTGCTTGAGAAAATGTATGCATTAAATATATATAATTAAAGTTTTCTTTAAATTTCAAAATTATATTGTTTTCTGAGATTTATAATGATAAAGTAACGCTTTTCGGAACTTTGGTGACGTGAATCCACAATATTTTCATTCGTGATTATTGCCACTTTTCGTGGTTTAAGGAACGTATGTCTTTATTGCAGTGTCTTTAAGTTAGAATATTGATGCATCATGTTAATACTCTCATAACATAAGATTTTTTAAAAAGCCATTAAAATACTTTTTCTTTAATTTTGGGTAAATATGACACTCCAGGATTTAAAGAATCCGAATGACGTATCAATATAATTGACACAAATTATATTTCAGATACTTTAATTAATGTGAAAGAATTTTCCGTTATGCATACTTGGAAAAAAATCTGTTTAATTAATCTGTTATTTTAAAAGTTCGATAACAAAAGTAATCGAATAATTTCCAGTTGCAAGAAATATTAGAGAAAGCGTTTTCAGAGAGCAATAGGGATGAAACATTACAAAATGTTATATTCTAAATGAATAAAAATACGAGAATAAAAAGAAACAGTGGCGCAGCCTGAATTCGGTTCTAGTGGGAAGGGGGGGGGAAGGAGGTTGAGTTTCTCATAAAGGTGTTTGCCGGTTATTTGAATCACCGGTTAATAAAAACAATACTAATTAAAATATTCACTGTATAATACTTAAACTTAAAGAGCATCCGAGTGGTAGGAAATTATTTTAGCATAATACGTCTCAGAAAAGTGATTTTGTTCAAATAACCAATTTTTACTTAACTAATCCATATAATATGCACTTTCACACTTTTAAAAATAATTTTTGCCATTTAATAGAATCACGTTATTAAATGAATTCTGAAGCGGAGGACTTCAATGTACGCCAAAACGTTTAAATATTAAGAATGGTGTTGATTCATATAAACGGCAATTATGGTGATCTGTCTTAGCTCTCTGATGGGTTTTAACCCCAAAAACACCCCCTTGGCTGCGCCACTGAAAGAACAGCCACTCTCTGTGTTAAGTAAAAAAATTACAAGCTTATTTCTAATTGATTTATTTGATACTAATTTTTTATTAAATTTGATATTGAAATAAAGAACTGGAAAAGTCTCAAGGAAAAGAAATTTAAATTGAGGATTATGAAAATAAAACAAACTTTCATATCATTTGTAACTTCCGTTACTTAAGGTATTAATGCTACTTAGAAATTTTAAGTTATGAAATTGAGCAACGTTGTTTTATAAAATTGATTTAAAATAATAGAGTGTAGGAAATAATTATTGAAATAACAAAAAAGATTATTGCAGAAAACAAATGTTTGTGTTTTTCTGTTATACAACATATTTTGACAGTATATCTTTTTTCAAACAACTTCAATCAACTAAGCTTCTGTTTTCGTTCATTATGTATACATGCATCTTGTTAAATTTATTTAAAAGAAAATGCGTGGCTTTGAATGTAATGTTTTGCATTTGGTTTAAGTCAAATGTTGCTCAGTTAAGTTGTATTAAAAAAAAAAACATGCTTCAAACATAGTTTATGAATCACTTTCCAATGCATTCAGAATAATGTAGCAAGACTGCGCCGTTTAATAATTTAAATTATTATACATAATTCAACAATATGGAAACGAATTTTCTATTTCACAGGAAGTAACTTGTAGTAAACCTAAACAACGTATATAAATTTTCATAATATAAGGAAAAGCTTAACATAATTAAAGTATGTCGCAAATAATAACCCACCCTCCTCTATACTAATATGTACTGGAATTATTTTGATTGGCCCGGGAAATGGATAATAGTTATTTTTTGCGGAATGGTCTACAAAATGTATATTATAGTGCCCTTCATAAGTGCATATTTATTTCATTGTGTTTTGACGGGTGAAACATTATTAAAAATCACTTGAAATTATCCCATCGGCCGTAGTAATGAGGAATATTTCAGACAGTCCGTGTACTTGAACTAAATATCTGATTTTACTAAAATTTTTAATGACTCGAAAAGCTTTTGAAATAAATATATATTTTTAATTTCAAACGAATCGGTTGAGTAATTTTTATGTTGTTATATGCAGAAAGACAGACAGATGGATCAGACGATCATTATAGGTATACCAAATTTATAAAATTGCAAACGAACCTAAAGAACAGGAAAATTTAAAAGCGAATGCCGAAATTTAAAGCCCATTTCCAAAGCATTATTACTCAAAGACAGTATTGTAACCAATTTCTTTTGAGAGTCCCTGTAAATGCCTTTAAAATTGTATGAGTGTTCTTTCTAACGTAAATGTTATGAAATTCAATGATTTATATCAATTTCAATAAGTTTACAATAACGTAATGTCATTCAAATATTCTGCAATTGATTTTCCCTATACATCATAATGTAATGGAATTCCTTTGGGTGCCCTTGTAAATGAGCTATTAATCCCACACTATGAAATATGGAACATCTCTAGGGTCCCTAAATGAGGCTTTTCAATTGCATGAAAAACCAAGTATATTTACGGGAATTAACCAAGGTATTGTACTAATTCAATATCTATGCTTTAAAAAACAAAAAACAAATAGTTTCAACACTGTAGCTTTTGTTTGCTGTTTATTTGAATGTAAAGTGCTTCATATTACTAGTGTTTGAACAACTGGAGAAATATTTGCTGTTATATTTTAACAAAGCACGATTTACGAATAAAAAAGTTAACGTTATGTTTTTTAACATCACATTCGCGTCAAACAGCAAATTAAAGACTATAATTAAAAATTAAACATCTATTTTAGTATGCGCGTTACATGTATCCAAGAGTATTTTTTGGACAATCTGCTTATTAGACTACAATTATAGGAAATAGACTGGTATAAAAGTAATATTCTCAACACCAATGACATCAATTCCATGTCATAAAATGTAAAAAAAAAAAAAAAAAAAAAAAAAAAAAAATAGCTTTATGCTATAAAATGAAGTTTAAATGATTATTAACACTAGGAAATAATTGCGCGTTATTTTTGTAATTTACTTTATTACACTTTAAGCAAAAATGAAAGTATTTAAAATAAGAAACAAAAAAGTTGTAAAAATTCACTTACAAACGAAACAAGCTCAAAGATAAAGACAGCTACTTAAAGTTGACCCCTTGTTATATGACGCCGTTCACATTTACAATTTTAATTGTGATTTTATAATTGAAAAAAGAGTAAAGTTATTTACCCCAAAGACACTTTAATTAAATGCAGTTGGTAAAATTGGAACTGCATTTCAAGAAGGAAATGTCAACTCCATGGACATTTATTGAATTATTTTACAAAAACAGTATGATTATCCCTGCTGATATTATATTAGTATTTAAAATGTCTGTAATATTTGTCACATTTTTTCTGTGGTTTTTTAAGAAATTTTTACATTTTTATGATAAAATTGTCATATAATTTGGAGAATGACTCCATAGATACATGCCGAAAATCCAGATGCTCGAATAATCGCAATGAAAAAAAACTCGAAAAATAATTTGAATCTTACAATCGATAAACTCTGAAAACATTGTTAAAATTATAAGAAACTAGCAGCCTTCGCTCGCTACGCTGGTCAGTTTTTTTTTTTTTTTTTTTTTTTTTTTTTTTTTTTTTTTTTTAATTTTGAATCAAATGAAAATTTTATATCATAGTAATTTTTAGTTTTATATCGTACTTTAGACTGTCTGTCATCGGTGAAAAATCAGCCATCTAAACGGAAAGTTCAAAGTTTGTCACCAATGAATGACGTAGCACTCAACATGTTAGCAATTTTAATAACATAAAAATTCATTCAGCGGAACATTTAAAATAAAGCCAAACTTTTGTAATTGGGTTCATCTGATTAAAAACATTTCCTAACTATTCAATTAAACAACGTAGAATGCTATATTTCATTTGTTACAAAATTTCTGAAAATTTTTCCAACTAACAACGTAAAATACATTAAAATCTATCTTGTAGAACTTAAATTATAAGGAGCCTTAATGAAATTTCACTTTGCATTTTATATATATTGAGATAATTAAAAATAGCTTACATAATCATGTTAACATGATTATAGAACTCTCTTTCAAAATTGAAGGTTCAATAGATTTTTTTGTGCTGTAATTAATACGAAATCCAGAAATTCTTTTACATATATAGATAAGGATTGAAAATTTTAGGTTTTTGCGCCGAAGACACCTCCAAATCAGGAAAATGTGAAGTATCTCGCGAACTACTGGACTTAAATGAATTTGCTTTGTACCATTCGATTCAGAATGAAAAAATACACTAAAATATGTTATGAGTTGAAGAAAAACTACAAATGCCGATTTTTAAGGAATTTTTTAATGTTCGTTCCTTTTTTTAACTCCCTTAGGGGTGGAATTTTCGAAAATCCCTTGTTAGCGGCACTCGATGTTATCAGAAGTATTTTTACCCCAATTTTCAAGATTTTAGGTTCGGTAGATTTTTTTGTGCTCTGATTAATACGAAATCCAGACATTCTTTTATATATATAGATAAGAAATGAAAATTTCATGTTTTTGCGCCGAAGACACCGCCAAATCAGGAAAATGTAAAGTATCTCGCGAACTACTAAACTTAAAAGAATTTGCTTTGTACCATTTGATTCAGCATGAAAAAATACACTAAAATATGAGTTGAAGAAAAACTACAAATGCCGATTTTTAAGGAATTTTTTAAAGTTCGTTCCTTTTTTTAACTCCCTTAGGGGTGGAATTTTCGAAAATCCCTTGTTAGCAGCACTCGAAGTTATCAGAAGTATTTTTACCCCAATTTTCAAGATTTTAGGTTCGGTAGATTTTTTTGTGCTCTGATTAATACGAAATCCAGACATTCTTTTATATATATAGATAAGAATTGAAAATTTCATGTTTTTGCGCCGAAGACACCGCCAAATCAGGAAAATGTAAAGTATCTCGCGAACTACTAAACTTAAAAGAATTTGCTTGGTATCAATCGATTCAGCATGGTAAAATACAATAAATATGCTATTAGTTGAAGAACAACTACAAACGCCGATTTTTAAGGAATTTTTGTAATGTTCGTTCATTTTTTCACCAACCTTAGGGGTGGAATTTTCGAAAATCTCTTCTTAGCGGCACTCGATGTTATCAGAAGTATTTTTACCCCAATTTTCATGATTTGAGGTCAGCAGATTTCTTTGTGCTGTGATTAGTACGAAATCCAGACATTCATAGAAAAGGATGGTTGAAAATTTCAGGTTTTTGCGCCAAAGAAATCGCCAAATATGGAAAATGTGAAGTATCTAACGAACTAATGGATTTAAAAGAATTTGATTAGTACCATTCGATTCAACATGAAAAATACACTGAAATATGTTATCAGTTGAAGATCAACTACAAAAGCCGCTTTTTAAGGAATTTTTTTAAAGTTCGTTCCTTTTTTTAACTCCCTTAGGGGTGGAATTTTCGAAAATTCCTTCTTAGCGGCACTCGATGTTATCAGAAGTATTTTTACCCCAATTTTCAAGATTTTAGGTTCGGCAGATTTTTTTGGGCTGTGATTAATACGAAATCCAGACTTTTTTTACATATATAGATAAAGATTGAAAATTTCAGGTTTTTGCGCCGAAGAGACCACCAAATCAGGAAAATGTGAAGTATCTCGCGAACTACTGAACTTAAAAGAATTTGCTTGGTACAATTCGATTCAGCATAAAAAAATACACTAAAGTATGTTATCAATTGAAGAACAACAACAAAAGCCGATTTTTAAGGAATTTTTTTAAAGTTCGTTCCTTTTTTTAACTCCCTTAGGGGTGGAATTTCGAAAATCCCTTCTTAGCGGCACTCGATGTTATCAGAAGTATTTTTACCCCAATTTTCAAGATTTTAGGTTCGGTAGATTTTTTTGTGCTGTGATTAATACGAAATCCAGACTTTCTTTTATATATATAGATTTGTACACTTTATCTTGTCTAAAAAAACGTCGATTATATGAGAATCTCAAAAATGGTATGAAATTTTAATATATTTTGGGAAAAAACTCCAAACTACTAGATAGCAATGAAATATAAATTTCGAAAAAAAATCAACGAAACGAATGTCTTTTTAAAAGTGACATTAATTTCTACTAAATTCTATTAAACATTCATTATTTTATTGCAAGAGACATCTACATCAAATATAATTACTAGATGAATTAGATCGTTAAAGTGCCAGAAGCAAAAAATTTCAAAGAATTCAGATAAATCAGATAGAAATATTTCCTTAATTAATATTATTCGGCGAAAAGTAGAAACTCAAAATTTGCATAATTAAATCACTTCTGTGTGCAATGTATCCGCTTACGTATTGCTATGTAGAAATTATGGAGATTCGCTCATAAAAAGCTGCTCATAAGTGTACACTTCCATTAAAAAAAGTATTCGAATCAAGCAAAATATTTATAATTCATTTTATCACGGGCGGGATCCAATGGAATAAAACACTAAATTTATTTTGTTACATTTTATTTTTCTCTGAAATTTATATTTTGGAAAAAACTCTCTTCCGTACGGGAATGCATTTTTTAAATCCCATTATTTTATTACCAAAAATTAACGCATTAATGCATTGCAAATTTTATCTTTAAACGTAGGTATACATTTTTACACACTTAAAAATTAAAAAAATAAAACCTTTTCTAATGATTTTTCATTAAATAATGATATCAAGGAAAAAATTAAACATTAAAAAATTATAAACGCATAAGCGGAAATATTTAAAGTACATATCGAAGTCTTGATAATAAAAGTACTAACATACAATAGATTAATTTTGAAACACGATTATTCAATCGGTAAATTAATTATAACAGATGTAATTTATAATTAATTTGATTATAATTTTGATATAAATATTTTGATATAATTGATATAAATTATAGAAATTTATAATTAATTTACCTATTGAATAATCGTGTTTCAAAATTAATCTATTGTAATTTCGTATGCAGCAATTTTCTGGAATTCCATATATTGACCTTCGATTTATTCTGTTGAGCTGATCCAGAGTATCAGACCAGATAAAGTGATCGTTGAGATTAATTGGGTGAAATAGTGCTCCAGTGGTCGTGTCAGAGTTAGCTCAGTTGGTAGAGCATTGGCGGCTTCAGCCAATACATCCCTGCTTCGAATCCTGGCCCGGACATTTTTCACCCAAAAGGAAAAATGGTTAAATTACATCTGTTGTACTAATATACGTCACTACATTGAAAAAAATGGGTTCTCAAAATTGAGAAAAAAGTACTCAATCTCAAGTACTTCACATACTCAAAATAGCTCCGATCGAAATGTACTCAAAACTAAGGAACGCATGGTCTCATTTTTGATTCCATGATTGTGTTTAAATATAAATAGCTATGAACTGCCCACTGATCTTACGGATTAAAGTAAAAATATTTTGACATTTATTACTTGCTCAAAATTATTGATAATAAAAGTTTAGTTGATTATTTATTAAGAAAAATAGCAAAATTATTAGCAAAACACCCAAATCGGATATTTTTATGAGAAGAGCATTATTTGCAAACAATTTTAAATTATTTTAAAACACTGTGAAAAATTTAATATTTACATTAATAAGCATCTTTTATCCCATTAATTATAAATAGAAGTTTTCTTATACGTCCATTAAAAACATTTCAAAAATATGCAATAAAATATTTAATTGCTATAAAGGACGTTAAATACTAATAAAAACATTAAAAGATCTTAATAATTTTTACATGTGTCGATTGGATTTACTCAATCATCATCATCAGAAAAACAATATACAAATAAACACAAAGATGGAAATTAAAATTAACTATTAAAATTATTATCCCGCTATGAATGAAATAAATCAATACAGTGTATAAAATTATCGTTTATTTCGATTTGATAACGTATGATGTTTCACAATTGAGAAATCAAATGTGTTCGTTTTTGATCCAAACATCCTCAATTCGATATGAATCCGTCAATTTACTCATTTTTTGAGTACTTCTTTTTTTCTAATGTAATGTAGTATGAAAGATAGCGAACGGATTTTGAAATTTCCTAATTTCCAAACCTTGAAAATTATATATTAGAAATATTTTTTTCTGAAGAAATTTTTTAAATAAAGAAACTATGTATCTGCTGTTCTACATCTTCTTCCTAATCTCATAGAGTTTCGAATAAGCTTTGGAAATAATTTTCTGAGCTGAAAATGTATTACAGCAGGAATTAAAAAATTTTGCAGTCCAGATAAAATTAAGTTATATTTGTCAGAATGAGCTTTACTGTTGATGCATTGATGGTGTAATTCAATATTTTTAACAAGAAAATTCTGAAATTTAAAATACTGTTTCGATGAAAATTGCCTGTACAAAATGTGTTTAATAGCTTAGTTGCGTTATGTACGCAATAGTAATATTATATGCAGTATTTCCCCTTTTAAACCCCTTTATTATTTTTTTAATTTTTAGAAAAGATTACTTTTACATTAATAACATTTACACAAGCTTAGAATTTGTAGAATTTTTTTATTGTCTGAAGCTGTCTCAGCATTTATTGTTGTTTTTCGTGCTATTCAATTTATATTCATGTGACAATAGGCTAAAAAAGAGTTTTTGCAGATGTTAATACTTTAATACTTTTCTAATACTAATTTCTAATACTTTTTACGCTTTATTACACACGTTTTTTTTTTTTTTTTTTTTTTTTTTTTTTTTTTTTTTTTTTTCAGGGAAGTAATCTTTATTTTAAATTTAAAAAGTGAAATATATGTTTAAAGTAAAAGTATCGTGAACAGTGAAAAGAGAATTTACCAAATATTTATTCGTATTATTATTTCTAAATCCTTAAATGGTAATGAAGACACATAGTAAATGCATAGATACATACTACAATAAACAGTAAGAAAAGTATTTGTAAAAACAAAATAATACTCAATTAATACTTAATTAACTCAAAATAATACTCATGTGCTGTTAATAATTCACCAGTTCCAAAAGGGTTAAATTATATTTTTTTATATATTTATATGAGGATCCCAAAAACCGAGTGGTATAAGTGAAAAAACTGAGATAAGTTCAAAGATTATATAGAAATAAGGCTATTTGTTTGGAAGAAGAGAAATTCAGTTTCTTTTCTAATTATATGGTGCATTCTAGAGACAATAGTTTGAACTCTTTAAACTACTTAATTCTTTAATAACCGATTCAGTTTAAAATGAATATACCGGGTGTCCCAAAAATGACTGATGGATTTTAAAATTCAATAATTTGCAAACGGTGACAGCTATTTGAAAATTTTTATTGGTTTTAAGGGTTATGTATAATGTCAGGAGTTTTTTTACCGTAATTTTTTATTTTGGTTCGCATCTCAAACAATAGGTGGCGCTGACGGCGATTGAAGGCCAGGTATTCAGTGTTGAGTGAAGCGTCGACCTGGCCTTCAATCGCCGTCAGCGCCACCTATTGTTTGAGATGCGAATTAAATAAAAAATTATGGTAAAAAAAACTCCTGATATTATACATAACTCTCCTGCAATTTTTTTTTAAATAGCTGTCACCGTTTGCAAGTTATTGAATTTTCAAATCCATCAGTCATTTTTGGGACACTCGGTATATTCCGCTCCAATATTTCTTTAACGGTTACTGAAATAATAGTTCAAAGACCTCTATGAAATAAGCGGCAGTTCTACATTCCAATTCAGTGATTTACTATTGATGTTCCAACTTAGAACTCATTTACTCGAAATTTAAATTTTGGCACTTGTATCTCTTTATTCCTCATAACACATTATTATTTATTATCCGTTTGGAAAACAATTATTGTTCTCGGTCGAGAATCGATATATCTGACACGTATCTGAATCCTTGTGATGTTCGCTTTTTTGTAATACCATGGTTCGTACGGGTACCGTTATTTTCCAGGTGAAATACCAGCATTTATTTACTAAGAAATAAACGAAGTTCAAAGGCGAGAAATTTCGTTTTAAATAACTATAGATTTTCTATAAGAAAATACTGGGGTTAATGAATTTCCTCGTCATGAAATTCCAGGACCCGTACGAACCTTCAATACTTCTGTTGCTACCATCACAAAAAAAGTATTAAAAACTACAAAAAAAGATAATAAATCAAGGACAAACTGGGATAGAGCATTCAAACAAATTGCATTTAAAAGTACAAAGGTTTCTACATACGAACTTGTAAATATCGAAATTATGCAATGTTTACAAGTTTAAAAGTTTGCAGTACCGAAAATTGTAAAACTGAAATTTTATTTTATTATTTTTGTAATCCATTGTGTTTACAGTTTAACCCATCGTATAGGTGATATATGACTCTGCTATTACATAACCCATGTTTTGGTTTTTATTAGCACAATGGAAAACATTCGAGCATTTTGTTTCGGGCTATAGATGTGTCTGCACTTTATTTTATTTTTTTTTAAATTCTTTACATTTAGATGATTTTTTATGCGAATACGAAATTGAAATGTCTTTGTTAATAAAGATGAAAGTAAAAAAGTCCTTCCGGCCAAAACCGGGAGGAAGAGGTAACTCTCATATTCCTTACTTTAAAAAAGAAACAAAAAAAGGTATATTATTTAACCATACAAAGCGCAAATTAGTGGAACACTCTAATAGAAGATTCAATACTTGTTTTTGTCAATACTGAATATGAATGGGAGTTTCGAGAAATTAATCAAATTTATACAAGCTTGTTTTACTTAGAGCGATTTTTATTTGATCGCCAAATTCGGCGATATAATGATGTTCCTGTATTTTAAAACAAGATAATGGGTGAAATTAACCAATTAGCTTGGTCGAGACCTTACTAAAACCATTGCATATGCTCATTCACATTGAAATCGGTTGATATATCCGAGTTCTATCGCAGGCAAATAGATTTTTCAAAATGTTACCCACTTCAGGAATTCAAACTTTTATATATAAACCATTTTTTAACATAAAAATAAAACAAAAATTGCTCCGAAATCATTGTATCAAGGTCAAACACATAACAAAAAAAGTCTTTCTCAATTTCTAATTTTTTGTAGTTAATTTTAAATTTGAAAAAAAAAGTCAAATGGCCTTCATTTTGAAACGAAGTAGCGGATGAAGCTGGCTAACGAACTCTTTCTAGACAACTGTATGTGATATGTACATACCAATTTACATCCAAATCGGTTCATTAATACCCGTGTTATCAAGTAACAAATCGTTCGAAAATGCCAGTTTTACTAGAAATCAAAAGCGCAATAACTCAGGCATTTTCTAAAAATATACAAACCAAACAAAAAAATGCTCTGTTGTCTTTGTATCAAGTTGAAACACATAAAAGAATAATCCTTTTTAAATTCTAAAATTGATTACATAATTTTAAATTTTAAATTTAAAAAAAAGTAAATGTCCGTAATTTTTAAACAAGATGACGGCTGAAACTGGTCAACGAACTCGGTTCAGACATCGGCATATACTATATAAGCACCAATAACATCCAAATTGGTCCATAAATACGCCTGTTATCACGTGACAAAAATCAGACCGTTTGGAAATATCAGCCACACTGTAAATTCAAAGTGCTATAACCCAGTCATTTTTTAAGGTATAGACAAAACAAAAAGTGTTCTGGAATCTTTGTATCAAAGTCAAAGACATTTTTTTTCAATTTCTAATACGTTTTTCTTAGTTTAAATTTTAATTAAAAAATTCAATGGTTGTCATTTTGAAACAAGATTGCAGATGATGCTGGCCAACGAACTCGGTCGAGACATTAGTATGTATTCAATTTTTTGTGCATATCTTTAAAATTCACAAAGTAAAGAACTTCATTTAAATATCTTTACCACTTTTTATGAACTGTATCGAGCTTATTTATAACAAAACTAAGAATAACAGCTTCATATTCATGAATTTCAGTGTAATTCAATTTTGTTTAAATTCAATTATCTGAGATTTTTTTATGCTTAAATGCTATGGTACTAAGTTCAAAATTTAACAATTAGTCTATAAAATTTTATAAAGTCATAGAGTTGAATTAACCCTTCTTTAATCATTTATTGAAATAAGATTGCTATTGATTAAACTAGTATACTGTGATTATCATAAAACTTCCTTCTATACAATTCAAATATTTGTATTTATTTTGGCATCAATTATTATGAATATAAAGCTTACTGTATTTCTCCGAATTCACATCCGAGTTAGTGTGACCAGAGAATCAGAAAACGAATATCTAGACATTTTGCTGGGTATTAAAATTATTAATAAAATCAACAAATATATCATTATTCATTAAAATGAAATGTAATATTTGGTGAATTTGCTTACAATAAGAGAAAAGATATAGCTATAATATTCATTGATAAAAAATAAAGAACTGATAAATAACAACATAAAATAAAATGCCATATTGCACTTTGATATATTCACAAAACACAAATATAAAATTTAAACGGTCACCGTTTTACTTAAAAGGCAATAATAATAATGATAATTATAATTATAATTATAATTACAATAATGACAATGACAATAATAATAATAATAATAATAATAATAATAATATAGATTTTTTAACTAACAAATTACATCTATTTGAATTTCTTGCTGTTCCATTCATTTAAATATGTCGTTTCGTTTGAAATGGGAGAATCTTTAATTATTATGGTAAATATAAATAGCAGTGAAATAATTGTAAGAGAAAAAATAAATTTTAAAACTGAAACCGGATAAATTTTAAATAGAATTTATTAAATTAAGTACATCGAAATGAAAGAAGGAATAGGCACAGAGCTCGGTCTGATTGTCTATAATTGGGTCAAAAGTGAAAATTTTGTAAGATATACAGTGGCAGGTAAAAGTTTGCGGCCAGCAAAAATTTTTTAGTTAATTTGTAAAAATACCCATATGAAGAGGAATCTCAAAGCGAAACTTATACATTTTATTGACATATTAGTTAGGAACTTATTTATAGACTCTAATAGCATGCATGGTCACAGTGACGTCAATGTGAGTCACTTTGGTCACATCACATCTGTGACCAAAATGCCACTTCTCAGTGACGTCACATTGTGACTGAGATGTGACTTTCTAAAAAATCTTTAAAAATTAATAAATATTCTTCAAAACATGTTATTTACTTTAAAAAACATGTTTCTGGCAATTTAAATATCGTCGCTTTTGTCACACTTTAGTCACAATATTAATCTCAAATTAGTCACAAATGACACATTTTTCACAAATTTGTCACATTGTGGCCACTTTGTGAAACGTCACAAAACAGCTGTAAAACGGCCATAACGACTTTACATTTTAGTCACTGTGACTTCACATCGAAAATCGAGGGTCACAAAGTCACATTGTGACTTCACAACGATGTTGCAGTGTCGTCACCATGCATTACGGAGAAGAACGTGTCAATATCAATAACTTTAATTGACAAAATTAAGTATAAAAGAAAACGCATGTACTCAAAAGTTTCCGGCCACTTATAATTCTTAAGCTTTTTTCTATCCGTGAAGTGTTTTTCGGTTGTGTTTATGAATGAATCAACGTGTATAGCATAGTTTGAACTCAAATTTGAAAAGTTCAACAATTGTTGCTTATAAATGAGTGATTAGTTTGTCGCTAAAAGGTCAATCTTCCTGAGATTTTGTGGCTAAGTTATCGATCGGTAAAATCGACTATAAACGACATTTAAAAATTATATAAAGATGGCCATGGGTTTCAGGACTTTCAGAAGCCCGGAAGACCCCGAAAAATTACTATTCCTGTGGACAGAATTATCAGGAGAAAAACCATTGATAATCCGCATGAAAATTCCTTTGCAATATACTGCGATTTACGGAATTAAAATATTGCTGGAATAAGTTTGTCTACCGTGTTATGATGCAGACGTGATACAGAACTTTATAGAAGAGTCGGCGTTGAAAACTTTTCAGAGGTAAAAAAAAATACCGACGTACCCTACTGGCATTTTCCAAGAAACACAAAGTCTGGTCAAGTGAAAACTGGACAAAAGTTCTATTCTTCCATTAATCGAATTCAAAACAGTTTTGGAAGTGATGGCAGACACATCGTCCCAAGACCTAACAACAAAAGATATCATTCGACGTATGTTATTCCTACAATGAAGCATGGCGGAGGGCACGTTATGCCGTTAGGTGTATTTTATTCAAAAAGTGTTGGTCCGTTATTTGAAATCCACAGCCAAGTGAATGATCCCGTAAGACATGGTGATGTCACTGCAACGTCGTTGTGAAGTCACATTGTGACTTTGTGACCATCGATTGTCGATGTGACGTCACGTGACGTCGATGTGAAGACACAGTGACTAAAATGTGAAGTCGTTATGGCCGTTTTAGAGCTTTTTTGTGACGTCACATTGTGACCACTTTGTGACGTCACAATGTGACCAATTTGTGAAAAGTGTGTCATTTGTGACTACTTTGACATTAACATTGTGACGAACTGTGAAAATATTTTTAGAAAGTCACATCTTAGTCACATTGTGACGTCACTGAGTGGTGGCATTTTCGTCACAGATGTGATGTGACCAGAGTGACTCACAGTGATGTTATTGTGCCGTCACTGTGAACATGTATGCTATGAGGGATACAATGTATAAGGATATCTAGCAATACCATTTTCTGCCTTATTAGAGAAACAAATTTGGTCGCAACTATTTTCTTAACATGATAACGACATAAATAATGTATGCAAGCCTCGATAAACAATGGTTTTCACACAAAAATATTTGTTTTTGAAATGGTCAGCCCAAACGCCCAACATGAATCCAATAGAAAATATTTGGAAAGAAGTTGGCAAA
This sequence comes from Maratus speculifer, assembly GCA_964019185.1. Taxonomy (NCBI): domain Eukaryota; kingdom Metazoa; phylum Arthropoda; class Arachnida; order Araneae; family Salticidae; genus Maratus; species Maratus speculifer. Next base: position 110,390,652 of record OZ025298.1, on the reverse strand, counting down.
AGTCTGCGGAACTATAAATATTCTAACTCAGCCGAAATTTTTCCAAAATTGCAAGAAATGTGGGAAAAACGTACCATAGACGATCTTTAACCGTTGATTGTATGCAAGTCACGTTGATGCGCCGTAGTACTTATTATTAAAGCTAATAATGTAGTAATACGATAAAATACTAATTGTAAATGTTGTTTATGAATGTAACTTTCTATTACAATGCCACTTTTTTACAAACATGTGAAGGTGGCTGAAAACTTTTGAGAACATGCGTTTTCCTTTATACTTAATTTTTGTTAATTCAATTTATTCATATTTACACGTTTTTCCATAAGTACGTTCCTAACTATTATGTCAAAAAAAGGTATAAGTATCACTTTGAGATTCCTCTTCGTATGGGTATACTTACAAATAAATTGAAAAGTTTTTGCTGGCTGGAAACTTTTGACCGCCACTGTATATATATATGATTCAGACAAAAAATCTGATTAAAACGATGGCAGTTATATAAATTTAAGTTTTAAAGGCAGGCAGATGCTTTAAATGATTTTTTAGGTACCCGAATATGAATGAATCGTTTACAAGCGTGTGACATTGCTGCTGGTTGCACATAAATTAAATTATTACATTTCGCCATAACATTAGCATACATTTTATTTAATAATTATAATACACAAACATATTTTATACCCTTCGATATAAAATAACTATCTAAGTGCACTGTTAAAAAAATTCCAAAATTCACGAACATTTTTTTCCTGAATTTCACAGAAAAGCTCCCTTTTAACAACTAAAGGGTATTTTCCGTTACAAATCACAAAGATCCATCATATTTCCTGAAAAAAAACGAAACGGATGGAAATAAAAACAAAAAACGGAGACACTCCGTTGTGCGGGGAGCTCCATAGCCGAGTGGTCATGGCACCACACCGCTAATCGCCTGCGAGCGCAGATTGTAGGTTCGAGTCCCATTGGCGCCATGGAATAATGAAACATAAAAAATTCCTTTTAAATTACATTTTCTGTTTATTTTTCTCTTTTTTTCTTATTAAAAATCTTTTAATTTATTAGCCAAAAAATAAATAAAGAAATAAATAAATAGTGTACGACAATTTCAAAAAAAAAGTCTCTCTCTCTATATATATACTAGTATAACAACCCCGTCAAAAATGAAGGAATTTTCATTTGCATTTTATTTTCATAATAATACAAACAGAATGAAGATTTTAGTATTGAAGAGTTTGTATTGTAGAAAAGCACATTTTAAAAATAACAATAGATTTCTACAAATGCAAATAGTAAAGTTTTTTTTTTAATTTTTTTTAAACTTGATATTTAGTTTTTGAACAAATTTTAATTTTAAAACAAAGAGCAGTATTTATTACAATAACGATAATAATAATTAGCAAAATGAAACTCAATTTCTGTAGATTTCACAAAGCATTAAAATTAAATATTGAAGTATTTTAAATTTTAAAATACATTATTTTTATTAAAAGTATGATTCGGCAGTGGCTTTAATCATGGGCATATGATACTTTTAGTTCGATGCTTTTAGGCATGAATTAAGAAGCTTTGTGTTTTGTTTTTTAAATTTGGATTTGGCGCTATCTATACGCAGTTAATATAAACAAAACAACTTTTTTAAAAAATAGCAGTTTTATTTTGAAAATAGCAAGTTTTTCAAGAAAATTCGCATATTTTCGACTATCTTTCGAGAAAATTCCTTTATTTCCCTTGATTTTTCGAGAAAATTCGCATATTTTCCGCGATTTTTTGACAAAATTTGCGTATTTTCCGCGATTTTTCGACAGAATTCGCGTATTTTCTTTGATCTTTCGTCAAAATTCTCGTATTTCTCACGATCTTTTGTTAAGATTCGCCTATTTTCCGCTATTTTTTGACAAAATGTGCGTATTTTCCCCGATATTTCTACAAAATTTTGATATTTTCCCGGATCTTTCTTCAAAATTCGCGTATTTTCGGACGATTTTTCTGCAAAATTTGAGTATATTACACGATTTTTCGATAAAATTCGAGTATTTTTCGAGTATTGCCATCTCGATTTTCTTTCGCGAGCTAATCGCCGACTACGTTCAATCGGCGTTTCGTTATTGAGTTATTTTCATCAGGCATTGCTAAAATTATCGTTAAATTACAGAAACAACGATTTACTTGAAAATATATATAAACCATTGACTTTCTCATATACGTAGGTATTATAGGTCATTGATATAAACCTACCGCGTGTTCAAAAAGATCAACAAACACACGTGCGTTCTCAAGTACAAATAATTTTGATTGAACGATTCTCAAACGTGATGGATTCACTACATTTTTTGCGAGAAGAATACCACGATCCAGGCTACTTTCGCTGATAGCGAAACGTGACTAACCAATCAGAATTCTGCATTTTAAGAAACAGTGAAAAGTTCTTAAAAATGCATGCTTCTGATTTAGATTTCTATTAATTATTAGCAAAGTGAAATGTAATTTCCGAAAATATCACATTAACTTTTTGATATGCTGAACATTAACTCGTGTTTATTACAAAGTTCGATTCTTTATATTATTTGCCAATAGATGATTGCAAAAAGAGTTTTTGACAGTTTTAAACAAAATCAAATTATTTAAAGAGTTTAATATGATTTTATAAATATTTTAAGAACAGAATTAGATAATTAACGTGTATTCTTTTTTTTTTTTTAATAATGCGTTCAAAGAGTCATTCATTTGTTTCAAGATTTGGAAAATCTGAATGGCAACAGAGTTCGTTTGTTTATATCGTAATCTGATGTTTACAATTACTTATTTTTAATTTGGAGACTAATACATTATAATTGGATATGATATACATGTTTTATAGAAAAATATGCTGTTTAAACGTTATTTTAAGTAAAAGAAATTATCATTTAGCTGTCATATGTCTGCATTTGTTTTCCATTAAGCCTAACGTGGCGTATTGCTAGGGTCCATTCACAGATAGGAGTGGCGAATCCTGGAACCGTTCCACACACCTCTCCAGAACGCATTTTATTATAAGTAGATATATACAGGGTGTATCTAAACTACTGGGAAAAACTTTAAGGGGTGATAGTACACATCAAGACAAATAATAAAAAATGGGATACTTTGGGTCCCAAGCGTCTTCCGAAGGAGATAGGCGCCATCAAAGTTTAGGATCCAAAATTTGAAATGATTATAAAAAACGGAAAAATTGGTCGATTCGTTTGCGGTTTTCACGAAGACTATTCTTTACGTCAGTATTGTCTAAAAAATAAATTATAAAGATAAATTTCAAAAAATGCCGATAGAGGGCGCTTTAGACTTTGGAGTTACTAACAAATATTTTTTACTGTTATTTTTTGCGTCGCATTAAATTTTTTTAGAAGTTTAGACATAAACTTAAATTTTGAGCTCAAAATCTGTGGTTAAGTAGCGCAAACTGAACTGTGTTCAATGGGAGTGGGTATGTTCAAATTTGAAATGATTATAAAAACAGAAAAATTGGTCAATTGGTCTACGGTTTTCACTAAAATTATTCTTTATGTCAGTATTGTCTTGAAAATAAATTATAGAGATAAATTTCAAAAAATGCCAATAGAGGGCGCTTTAGACTTTGGAGTAACGTACAACTATTTTGTACCGTTGTTTTTTGCATCTCATTAATTTTTTTTTAAGCTTAGCCATAAACTTAAATTTTGTGCTGAAAATCTGAATCGTTGAGAGTGGTTAAGTAGCGCTAACTCAAATGTGTTCAATGGGGGTGGGGAGGTTCAAATTTCAAATGATTATAAAAAACGGAAAAATTGGTCGTTTCGTTTGCGGTATTCTCTAAAACCATTCTTTATGTCAGTATTTCCTTGAAAATAAATTTTAATAATAAATTTCAAAAAATTCCGTTAGAGGGCGCCTTAAACTTTAGAGTAACAAACAACAAATTTTAACTGTTATCTTTTGTATCTAATTAATTGCTTGGAAAAGCTTATACTTAAATTTTGAGCTCAAATTCTCAATCGTTTGGAGGGGTTAAGAAGCGCAAACTGAACTGTGATCAGGAGTTGAAATGTTACCCTGCCCACCCTACGAACACATTTCAATTTTTCGCGGTTTTATTACTCACAACGATTCAGATTTTGAGCTCAAAATTTAAGTATAAGCATTTAAAACATTTATTTAGATTAAAAAAAATAACGGTTAAAAATAGTTGTTGGTTATAAAGTTTAAGGCGCCTTCTAACGGAATTTTTTTAAATTTATCTTTAAAATTTATTTTCAAGGAAATACTGACATAAAGAATGGCTTTAGAGAAAACCCCAAACGAATCGACCAATTTTTCCGCTTTTTATAATCATTTGAAATTTGAACCTCCCCACCCCCATTGAACACAATTCAATTTGCGCTACTTAACCACTCTCAACGATTCAGATTTTCAGCTCAAAATTTAAGTTTATGTCTAAGCTTCTAAAAAAACTAATGAGATGCAAAAAATAAAGGGGAAAAATAGTTGTACGCTACTCCAAAGTCTAAAGCGCCCTCTATCGACATTTTTTGAAATTTATCTCTATAATTTATTTTCAAGACAATACTGACATAAAGAATAATTTTAGTGAAAACCGCAGACCAATTGACCAATTTTTCTGTTTTTTATAATCATTTCAAATCTGAACCTAACCACTCCCATTGAATACAGTTCAGTTTGCGCTACTTAACCACAGATTTTGAGCTCAAAATTTAAGTTTATGTCTAAACTTCTAAAAAAATTTAATGCGACGCAAGAAATAACAGTAAAAAATAGTTGTTAGTAACTCCAAAGTCTAAAGCGCCCTCTATCGGCATTTTTTGAAATTTATCTTTATAATTTATTTTTAAGACAATAATGACATAAAGAATAGTCCTCGTGAAAACCGCAGACCAATTGACCAATTTTTCTGCTTTTTATAATCATTTCAAATCTGAACCTAACCACTCCCATTGAACACAGTTCAGTTTGCGCTACTTAACCACAGATTTTGAGCTCAAAATTTAAGTTTATGTCTAAACTTCTAAAAAAATTTAATGCGACGCAAGAAATAACAGTAAAAAATAGTTGTTAGTAACTCCAAAGTCTAAAGCGCCCTCTATCGGCATTTTTTGAAATTTATCTTTATAATTTATTTTTAAGACAATACTGACATAAAGAATAGTCTTCGTGAAAACCGCAAACGAATCGACCAATTTTTCCGTTTTTTATAATCATTTCAAATTTTGGATCCTAAACTTTGATGGCGCCTATCTCCTTCGGAAGACGTTTGGGACCCTTAGTATCCCATTTATTATTATTTGTCTTGATGTGTACTATCACCCCTTAAAGTTTTGCCCAGTAGTTTAGATACACCCTGTATATATTGTAAAAAAATTGTTAATTAAAAAATTTTTATTAAAAAAAACAGTGGTTTCAAACAGTGATTTTTTTTATTTAAGCTATTTAAAAAATTAAAAATGATTTTAAAAAATAATAAGTATTATGCATCAGTCTAAAATAATTCGTTTATAAACATTCTAAGGAATATATTTGAAAGGGAATCTTTAAAAAGCACAACAGATTTTCCCACTAATTCATAAAAGACAAACTTTGTACCATTTAGCATCAGCAACTTTGGCTCTGTTCGTAAGAATTTGTTCCGCAATCTGAAGGTCCCGAGTTCGATCCTGAGGATGACGTGAACTAAATTATCCAAAATAGCAATTAAGTAAAATAACATAGCAGCTTAAAATCCCTCGGTGATTTCGAATTCTTTGAAGATTAATTGGTAAATCATTTTTAAAAATTAAATTATTACTATTATAAATCAAACTTTGTAACGGAAAGTTACTGATTCTTACACCGGAATTTTCCCTTCTTGTATTTCCCACAACGGAAAATCTACTAACGGAACGGTAAAAGTTCGGCTATATTGCTGCCGGTAGTTTCACCTGGAATTCACAGATTTATTTTTAACAGTGTGTCATACTTATCTGAATATTCTTCCTGTTTATGGAACATTATTATAGAAATTTATTACTTATCAATTTTCTATAAAATTCGTAGAGATTAAAGTTCCATAATACAGTGTATAAAATCATGCTTTCATATTATTAACACATAGCAAAATATTCTGAAAAAGGCGATTGTTAGCAAACATACATTGTTAAATTTTATTTACACTGAATATTAATTTACATGTATCGCTGCGAAAGTGATACTATTAATTAAAATACCGAAAGTAATTGTGCATATTAAATAAACTTTTCTTCTGAATAGATGTTTCATTCTCGAAACTTCAATCACTGTAACTTCAAAAGAATATCTGACGGAAATTTGAAATGAGATTTATTCTTTATAAGTGAGAGATCGATAATCTTTCTTTATTCTCGAAAACACTTTGGATGCGGCTTGTTTAGAAAATTTCCGACTTTGAACTTTGTAAATAATTTACCAAAATCAAAATTTCTTTCTGTTGTACTTGAAAATATATATATAGGTGTTAAAATAGAAAAAAAAATATATTTTTAGAAATTTATTTTTCTTATTTATATACTTTCCAAATTTATTTTGTAAATAGTTGCGAGTTTGTAAATAAGAAATTAACATTTTTTTAACTGTTTTTATCGAATATACAAAATAATTGCCTACGAATTTACAGGGGTTGGCGCAATTTATTTATAGAGTATTATAAGTGTAGTATATTAATTCAGTAAAAACAATGCACGTCAAACTCCAATTTTAACCCGGATTTTTTGCTTTGAATTCTAGTGATGAGAAAAGGTATTTTAGCCAATTACTCATATGTTAATTTTATTTTAAATAAAATGTGTTGACATTATGAAATTGATGAAAAAATAGAGTAAATCTGTCAAGAACTTTGTATTAAATTCGAAATGTATTACGAAACATTTTTTACTACGACTAGTAAAATGTTGTTTACTTGTTTATGGTGGTTATAACTGTAATGTTACATAAAATCTTTATACTAGGCACAAGATAAAGAATAATTTTAATGCTAAAAGTAAGCAGAATATATGTATATATATATATATATATATATATATATATATATATATATATATATATACAAACAAATATATATATAAACAAATTTGAGACATGTATTCGAACCACACATTAATCACTAATATGATCAGAGTAATTTAAAAAAAAGCAGGCAATCTTTGGCGATTTCTTTGACTGTCTACCACTTTTTACGAACACTTTTAAATATTTTTTTATCTTCTATCACTTACTTTTTTAAAATAAAATTTTTTGCCTTTTTTAATCGGAAAAAAGCCCTGATTAAACAGGAGAAAATTTACGATAAAAAATAACTGGTGCCAATAATGAAAATTTCTAAGCTCATAAGTGGCACGTACATGTGACTGTCGTCCCTAAAGGGTTAGTTTGCGACGCATGTTCAATATGAAAATATCGCTTTTAATAAATGGCTGAATTGCACTTGAGTAAATTAATTCTATTTTTCTCGTAAAATTAAATGTTGATATTTGTAGTGAAAAATCTAAAAAATATCAATTAAATCAGGGTTCGTACAGGTCTTGGAATTTCAAGACCAGGAAATTTCTTGGCACTATTATTTTCTTACCAAAAATCGCTCTTTAATCAAAGTGGAATTTCTTTTGTTTGAATTTGATTGATATTTTTAATTAAAAAAATATGACTGGTATTTTACCTGAAAAAACCAGTACCCGTAAGAACTTCGTAACCTCATATTTTCAATAAAATCTACATTTCGTAACACTAGAATATCGGTTGGAACTCATTGTATTCATATTATAATTTTAGTGGTGAAATTCAACTTTAATTTGCGAAAGTGAGTTTAAACATAGAAAATTATTATGGAAAATGTTGTCATTCAATAAATTGACTACATAAACGACTAATCTTAAATTAATGTGCTATATGTTTAAAAAATATATATGATATGTTTAATTCAAACAACTATATATTTCAGTTTCACAGGAGATTTATAACTGTGTCCGAGAACGAGTAGATTATTATTACATTTATATTAGACAAAACTGAAATTCATAAGTTATTTTAATATAAAGGTAAAATATTCTAAATATTACAGTCAACATATTCCTTTAATATTGATTAAAATTAATTAAATAAATAAATCAGCACTTGTTATAACAAAATATATTTTATTGTTTACACGAAGACAGGAATTTTGTAATAAATATATAGTTGCACTTAAAACATTATAAATAAAAAATTCTAAATATACACCTACTTTCAAACATATCCAGTGTTAAGCTTCTCCAGCAAAGAAAAGAATACGCCAATTTGAAAACAGCGGTGCCCTTCAATACACGCGGAGCATCATTTATACGACGTTGAAAGGACTGTCGAAAAACGTCGTATAAACGATAACTCTGTATAATCGATTTTCACTTTTAAAACTAGAATTTATTTTGTTTTCTCTTAATTTTGATGTTTAATGTGTTGATTTACTCTGATTTGTAAAATAAACAAACCAAAACAAACAAATAACCAATAAATAAATGAATAAATAAAAGTGGGGAGAAATTAGCAAGCAATTTAAAGATATATATACCTTTATTTATTTTTTTTACTTTTTATCGTATTACGTAGTATTACAAAAGAAATTGTCTAATATGGTTGTTTGAGGTGATGCTGACGTTGGAATGTAATTAATTATTTCTGCAATGAGTAAAGGACCTAAAAAGTTTTTTCGCTGGTACAGTGGTAAATAAAATAAGTTCATAATGTTTTAATGCACGTCTTGGCCAACAGTAAGTCGTCAATACTGATAACAATTAGAAAGATGGTCTATGTGCAACTTAAAATGTCGGTATACTTGACACTTTAAAAGGTCGGTCATGCTAACCATCCTAGCAAAAATTGTGATCACTACAATGTAATCCGTTACGCGTAAGCTGATTTTTCCGACTAATCGAACACCAGATCACATTGTTGTCAAGTGCCGTACATTTTAACATGCTCTATGGCGTCATTCATATCTGCGAACTTTCGTCCGCTCTTATACACAAGAAAAATGAGAAAAAAAAACATACAAAATCGAAAAATCGACGTATAAACGATTTTGTGTGTCGTATAAAAGATATGTTTTTACACTAAAATAAATAGGAATGAATTGGGACCAGTCTAAAACGACGTATAAATGTAAACGTCGTATAAACGATGCTTTACTGTACTTTCAAACATATCCAGTATTAAGCTTCTCCAGCAAAGAAAAGAAGACGCCAATTTGAAAACAGCGGTGCCCTTCATTACACGCATTCAAAGATTTTTATTTCTTTTTTTTATATAAATAGGCAGAATATTTGACTAAAAGGAAATCATGATTTATGAACACTTTTCAAGTGAATACTTGCCGCCGCATTTTTGCATGTTTAATTGATTTGGAAGGCCATATTCCCATTTCGTAAATTTTAGAATTAGCACACTTATTTTATTTTGTATTCTGTTTACCTGAAAAATAAAACAAAAATAAATCGAAAAATACTGTTGGAATATACCGTTGGAAAAATTACAATTAGTAAATTGTAATTTTTTCCAACTGTATTTTTCGATTTATCTTTATTTTATTTTTTCATAAATTTAGCTCTGTTATGTTTTAGAATTGTATGATTGCTTGAATTAAATATATCATACATATTTTTTAAACATATTTCACATAACTTTAAGATTAGTGGTATATGTGGTAAATTTTTTGACTGTCAAAATTTTCTAAAGATATTTTAGTTTAAATTGAGTTTCGCAAATTAAAGTTAAATTTCATCACTAAAATTATAATACAAATACAAGGATATCCAACCGATATTCATGGGTTACAAAATGAAAATTTTTTTGAAAATACGCATTTACAGGGTTCTTGCAGGTACTGTTTTTTTTTCAGGTTAAATACCAATGATAATTTTTGTAAAAATTTCAATCAAATTGAAACAAGAAATATTTTGCGTTAATTAGAATTAAATCGCCATTTTCAGAATGATATTTTCCGTAAAGTTAAAATGAAATCTTCAAAGTTTATTTATTTTAATAAAAAATGTAGTAGTTACATAGAATTTGCAACCAGAAATACCAAACACTCTTACGAAAAAGAATAAAAATTGAAATGTAGAAAAGTTGAAGAATAAAAGGGATTGTAAACCTACAGTAAAGCTTTGATTGAATTAGATGAGAGATCGTAGAAAAGAAAAGCTGAATGACTAAAATGTTCAACAAATGTTGGAATATGTTGATATTTTTGGTACAAAATCTAAAGAATATGTGTTAAACCAGGATTTGTACGGGTCTTGGAATATCTAGATCCTTGAAATTATTTGGAACCATTAATTTTTTACCTAGAATCTTCTTAAATATCTCTATACAGATTTGAAATTTAATGATTTAACACTTATCGACACAGTGTTTATTCGTATAACATTATTATCAATATGAATAATATTGGCCGCCTTGTCAAAGCAGGTAAAGAGGAGTGTTGGCTGCATATTATGTTTGTAGGATCACATTTTTCATTCTTTTTAAATACAAATAGCCGGATATAAAAAGATTTTTTGTAAATATCCAAGTCTTTCTAACTAAAGGATTCTGATGTAACCTCCAATCCGGACGTGCTCTGGGCGAGTGTGATTCTAGAATAATCAGAACTTTTTCGAGGTACGTAGGACCTTCACTATGTATTAATAACTTCCTGTAAATGTTTTGTCTTTAAGTGGAGATCTCACACGTGCCTATATATTAGTTAGTTAGTGAGTTATGACAAAATTTGTATAACGAATTTTGCGTATGGAATTTCCATATTAAAATTTTTGCTTCCTAATATTTACATTCCTACTTTTATAATTTTCAACCTTTTCAATCTTTCATACATATAATTTAGATTGCTTTGACGCTGTATTGATTATAATGAGAATTGTGATTATTACAATTGGATTAAAATTAAAAATTAAATACAATAATATTAAATACAGTAACAGCTATTATCTGCGAGCTCCTCGGGAACGTTGAGTTTGTCTACTACTCCATTGTGTTCGCATCTATGAGGTAATATATGTATATATATATATGTGTGTGTGTGTATACAAGAAGGCCATAATTAAACTAACGGTACTCAGAGTGTTCTGTAGAGTGATCTAATTCCGAGATAGGTGCCAAATTTTGTAGGAAGATTAAACAAGATGGGACGAAGGATTCTGAGAAAAAACAATTTAGTTACAAAATTCACCACCCGGGGGGTATGTGGTGCTGTGCATTCGAAAAAAGAGAGTTTAGAAAAATAATAATCAATACTGAAATAAAACTGCCGTTTATTGAGCACATCCAAGTCAGTTTCGGTGTGGCCGTCGTTTTTGTGGACCAGGTATTGCATTCTGTGCACAGCATTTACAACAGCATAGAAATATATATATGCAGGAATATTCCGTACAGTTCGCGATATGTTATCCTTCAACGTAGCCAGGTGTTGGACACCACCGCGATAGATCTTGGACTTTAAACCCCATAGCTAAAAGTCGCAGGGTGAAATATCAGGGGACCGAGGTAGCCATGCAGTTGGAAAATAGCGGCTAATGATTTTTATGTTGAGAATTTCTGTCGTAGAAGCTGATGTACCCACAAAGCAATTTTTGGAGGAGCTCCATCTTGCATGAATGAAATTTCTCCAGTACTGTCTTTGCGTAAGTTCAGGAATAACAAAGTTGTTTAGCATTTGGCGATATTTGTTTCCGATAACAGAAAAAGTTACAGGTGCTGTCGGAATAATATAGAACAATGGACCTATGATCATATCTGCTGTGAAACTACTCCAAACAGTTGTCTTCGGCGAATGCAAAGGAATTCTCTTGCATGCTCTTGGTGACTTGTTATCCCAAATTCGGCAATTCTGGGTATTTACAGTTTCATTCCGGTAAAAGTGGGTATTAATCCATAAGATAGGACTTTCCCATAAGATTTTACACGGCCAAGCATCATACAACTGCATTCTGGCAAGAAAAGTGACAGAAAACGTCAATCCCTGATCATGATAATGATCAGTATTATGTAACTCTTGTACACAGCTGATCTTGTACACAGCTGATCTTGTACACAGCTGATCTTGTACACAGCTGATCTTGTACACAGCTGATCTTGTAGAAGCGGATAATCTTTTGTAGGATTTTCCGTACCGTACAATAAGGCATATTCAAAATCCGAACTATCTAATGAGCGCTGGCAGTGATAGCAATATTGTCTGGTGCTGTGTCGAAAACAGCCGTTGCCACCTCTTCGATTGTATCCTGTTATAAGGGTTTTCGTCCTCTTCCTGACTGAGCAAGTAGACACCCTCTCTTCTCAAACTTCTCAACCATTGCTTTTAAACCATTAACTGACAAAGGTCTGTTACCTTTACGCATTTTTTGTAGTTTCTAAAAGCACGAAGATCGGCTGGCGCATTTCACTGGTGGAGGTAAAAGAATTTGGCAAGCAGAGCTCGCTCGACTAAAGAAGGGGACAATGTGAAAGATGAATTTCAATGAAGTTGCTTCTAACAGTAGCACATTATCTTTTAAAGCCGAATAAGATGGCACTGGGTTAAAAGTTGTAACATGAAATTTGAATGAAGTACTCTTCTGATGTTGTTTTCTTTGGGGCTCTAAAGTGAAATTGCAGATAAAGAAACCTCAGCAGTGTTTAAGTAAATTTTTATCATTTTATAAACTGTTCCCATTTTTAGTTTGCAATGCTAAAATTGCTAAATTTGTTAAGTATATAGAGTAATTTTATTTCAGTATTGATTCTTCATTTTTTGAAGCTCTCTTTTCCACACACAGCGCCACATATTCCCCTGATTGTGACTTTTGAAAATATTTTTTTTCGTGGAATCCTTCGTTTCAGTTTTCTTTAATCTTCCTAAAAACATTCGGTGCCATTCTCGCATTTAGATCTCGCTACAAGACATTCTCAGTACCATCAGTTTAATTATGGCCACCTTTTATACAAACACACACACACATATTTATATACATAGTATATATATTGTGTATGCTTATGTATATGCATTTGTATTTCTTGTTGTTACTGAAAAAGGGCCAGTATTCACTGAAAAAAATGTCCATATTTAGATGTTTCAGTAAAATCTCCACAACGGATACCCAGTAAAAAATGAAGACCCAAATTGGGTTGAAAGATTTCTGGGTATAGTAATTTTCCTGAAATGGTACAGTAAGGATTCCAAAATGGTAGAGTAATGTTCCCAAAATAGATAACCCAAAATGGTTCAAAACAGAGCAGATCTTTATTAACATTAAATTAATAAAAATTTCTGAGATATAATGTATATACTATCTAAGATGTTTTAATTGTTTTAATGTCATTAAAAATCAGACTTATTTAAAACGATTTTGCGCTACAAACTGATTTTTCCAAATTGGAATAATTCTTTACCCAGAAATCTTTCAACCCAATTTGGGTCTTCATTTTTTACTGTGCACTAGTAAATAAGAACACCACTATGTACGAAATACATCTTATTATTTCCATATGAAATTTTTTTACATACATTTACTTAAAAAAAGCAGACTCTTCGGTACCCGCTATTAAGAGGTTTTACTATATAAAGACAAAGACTTTTTGATTTTATTTTTATTTTACTCTATAAATTCATACTTTTGATTGATAATATAAAACAATTCTTTGTATTGTTTATAGTACAACGTGAAAATTTATCTTGTGAATTGTTGAGAGCTTATAAATAAGCAATGAACATATTTTAACTTTTTCAATTAAATATGTTTTTGAATGTGCAAAATAACTGCCTATTAATTTACACGGGTATAGCAATTTATGTACAGAATATTATAAGCTTCAAAATATTTATTCAATCTAAAACACTGTAAATCTGAAGCCAATAATTAAAATACCGAAAGTAATGCTGCATACTAAAATAATATTCTCTTCTGAACAGAGGTTTCATTGTCGAAATTGCAATCACGGTAACTTCAAAAGAATATCTACGGGAAATTTGTAACGAGATTTATTCTTTATACATGAAAGTTCGATAATATTTCTTCATCTTCGACAATACTTACGATGTAGCTTGCCTAGAAAACTTCCGCCTTAGAGCATTGTGAATGATTTACTGAAAAGAAAATAGCTTTCTGTTGTATTCGGAAATAAATACATTGGTGTAAGAACAGATAAAAAATTATTTCTTCTTTTTTAGAAATTTATTTTTTGTGTTCATATACTTTTCAAATTTATGTTGTAAATAGATGCGAGCTTGTAAAAAAGAAATGAACATATTTTAACTCTTTTTATCGAATATGCAAAATAACTGACTAAAAATTTACAGGAAATAGAGCAACGTATGTACAGAATATCATAAATGCATGTTTTTATTTAATCAAAGATACTGAATTTCAAAGTCCAGTTTGAATCCGGATTTTGATTTGAATTTTAGCAATACTAGAAAAAATTATACAAATGTTTACTTTATTTAATACGACAGGTGGTAACATTATGTAATTGATTAAAGAATAGAGTAAATCAGTCACGGATTTTATGCTAAATGTGAAAAGTATTACAAAACATGCTTTACTAAGAGTAGTAAAATGTTGTTTACATATTTATGGAGGCTATAATTATAATATTCCTTGAAATGTTGGTACTTCTAGGTTATCCCGTCGACCAATTTCGCCAAATTATACAAATCGCCAAACTAATAGCCAAATTATACATTTTGACATAATTTTTATTTTAAATAAAGAAAAAACAAATAATTAGAAGAATATTGATAAAAATATTAATAAAAAGTAGTAACAGAAATCACTTAATGACATTTTAAAACGTGAATCGCATTTAATGTCATTGAATGTGACATTCACGATCATCCATATTGGCATTTAATCTTATAATTTGGCGATAATTTTTTGGTCGACGGGATAACCTAGAAGTACCCAAGTATATATATATATATATATATATATATATATATTGCAAGAAACATTCACCAGTAAAATTAAATAGGGAGTTTCTATTTAATTAAATGTCTCATTAATCGAAAATTTCAATTTAAAATAATGACAAAAACTAATATTCCTTTTTACTGGCAAAAGTATACTTCGGCGGTATCAGTTACGCCCCAGTGAGACAATCGAGACATATTTACTGTCGGTGTTAGTGAAAACACTTTTATATTATGGAAAGGTGACACCAGTAGGAAGAATAAGAAATTTTTACCATATTTGTGAAGTAAATTTCCATTTAATAAGGTGCATAAATCAGAAGAATTTTCCTATACAAGTTTATTTCTTAAAATGTTTATCTGCGGTAATTAGAAACTTCATTGGGTTAGGAAAAATGTCTATCATCTTATCTCCTCAGTTACTTCATTTGTAAATATCAGGCAATACACTGTATGTCTTCTGAAATTTTTTTCAAAACACTATTGGTTGGATCTCTCTGTGTTCATATTATAATTTTAGCGGTGAAATTCAATTTTAATTTGAGAAAATAAGTTAGATTTGGAAAATTACAATGTGAACTGTCGGCATTAAAAAATCACCACATGAATCACTAATCTTAATATTACTGGAAATAAGTTTAAAATATATATAGAATATTTTTAATACAAGCAATTGCATATTTCACTTTAACAGTAGATTTTTAACTGTTTCCTTGAATCAATTGTTTTCACAAAAAAACAAAAAAATTTCTAAATATTGCAGACAAATCATTTTTTTTTTTAATATTAATAAAATATACCCCACTAAGTGAACACTCGTAATAACGAAGTACATGTAATTGTTTAAATGAAGATAGGAATTTTGTAAAAAAGATATAGTTGCTCTTAAAATATTATGGAAATAAAAATTCCAAATGGACTCCTATTTAAAAAAAAATCCTGTATTAATCCTGTCTGAGCAAAAGAAACCAGAGGCCAATCTGAAATGGCTGTGATCTTTAGTTCACGCATTCACAGGAAAAAAGATTTTAAATAGGCAGAATATTTGACGAAAAGGTAAATAATGATTTATGAACACTTTTTAAGTGAATACTTGCTGCCGCATTGTTCTATGTTTCATCGATCTGTATGACCAAATTCCCATTTCGTAAATTTTAGAAACGGCACATTTATTTTATTTTGCATTCTGTTTAGCATTTTTAAAAAAGCAATTTATTATATTATATGGAAGTTTATTGGTTTTAAACTAAACGGAACTGAATTTACTCATAATTGAAATATAATATATGCAATGCATAGAATTAGAAATATTATCTCTCGATCAAGATGCAAACTTAGTCCTTCCGTTATCATATTTTCCTGAAGACGCCCGCAGAATACGGCGCGAAACGTTGATAGTTTTATTTTATTTTAATTGTACAAATGTATATTAAAATTCATGTTTTGTGCACCACTGAGCAATGTGTTGTATTTTAATAAATACATTCTTATTAAAAAATATATGAAATTATTTTTTTTGATCAATATAAAGCGTTTTTTCCTCTAGAATGAAACCTTTAAATGCTGATTGAAAGACAGCTGTTAAAAAATATAAAATTGAAAAAAAAAATGCAACTTATTTTAAGTTATCATTTTCATAATGATATTTTCTATAAGGTTGAAATAAAATGTTTATATATATATATATATATATATATATATATATATATATATATATATATATTAACAATTACATAGAATTTACAACCCGAAATACCATACATTTTCACAAAGAAGAAAAACAATTGAAATGAAGGAAAATTGGAGAATAAAAGGTATGTAAACTGACCATAAAGAATTTGATTGAATTAGGTGAAACATTGCAGAAAAGAAAAGCTGAAAGATTAATTGGTTCAATAAATATTGGAATATCCATTTGAACTGATCAGATTAAGTTGGAAAATCTCCAGAAAGTACAATGCTGTTCGTGAATGTAAAAACGTATTTGTTTTACAGATAATAAAACAACTATTTGCAAAAATTCAGCAAAAAGAAAAACAGAACTCAAAATTCACCGTTCAAACCTCTTCCATACCTGCGTCCAGAACAAAAATTTTTCGATTTTTTATATTTCGATTTAATTTCTTGATATCTGATTATTTATTTATTTTTTATTTTATTTATATATTTATATATTTATTTATTTATTTTTGCTTTAAGTGCAAATAAATAAATGCGAACATTTATGTTGATTCTTTATTTAAGGGGACACACTATTTTTGAAATCATCTCTTTAATTTTGAACAGTACTGTAATAATATATATTGGCACAATATTTAATACTAAAAATTAAATAAATATAAAAAAATCATGTAGATTAACCTAATTTACTATTTTTTAATTTAGCTTTTTAAATATTCCTTTAACTTTTATAAACATGAAAACTTTTGCTTCATTTTTTTTAATTCATTAGAATACACTATATAAAACTGTGCATGGATTTTTAGATGTGTAAGATTTTACATGTAATATGTTTTGTTTTCTCTCGTGTATATAAAAAATGAAAGAAATTCAATTTCTCAATTTAAATATTTCTAAAAAATACTCATAACATATATCTTTATACCTACGCCATGGAGAACAAATAAAAAAAAATCATAACTCTATCTAAATTAACAAAAAATGCCTCAGTATTTTTTGATCAAGCATGTTAAAAAATATGAACATGGATAAAGTCATTTTAAAGTTTTCATTTGTATGTGTCATTGCGCTGAATCTATTAACAAAATGTACAATAATTTGCGATATAGGTGAAAATGAGGTGTCAAAATATTCACAGTTAAAAAGGCTTTCAGTCAATATAAAAAAAAAGGAAAACGATAGTTTAACCAAATTAAAGGTAGTGTATCCAATATATTTAAGGCATTTACAATAAAATATTTTGAAGATTTGTAAATCATCTACGTCTTTAAATGCTTTAAAATGCAATTGTGTGTATTTTGGTTACAAATTAATGAGGCAAAATTTTAAGGGGATTTGTAATTTTATATCCCTACTTGTGAGCCCAATTTACTAGTCCCCTGTATATCAATTTACAAGAATTTTTTTTTTCTGTCATCTGTAACATCGTTTTCTTTGTTTAAAACCAATTACTGGGTATTTATAATATCATTTTAATTTCAGGAACGAAGTGGTTATGCATTATTATTAAATACTTATCGATTATAACATGTTCTGAAACTAATATAAAATTACATGGTTAACAATAGACAACAAAAAAATAACAATTTTTAAAAATGATCATTTTAATGGAGAGAAATATATTCATACACACACAAGAGTTTTATAAAAACTTCTACGAAAAATGATCCCGAAGATTTTTTTTTTTGACATCTTACTTTATTTTTAAGAGCCAACACTGTCACTGAAAAAAAATGCCAAAATTAATCTAATCCTATTGGAACACCCTTTATAGATTTATTGATTTCCAACTTCTACTTTAATATTTCTTAATGGTTAGTTTTGCATGATATACTTTATATTGATACGTGTTGTTGTGCATTTGTTTTTTTCTAGAATTAGTTAAAATTTATTTTATATATGTTGCGGCCAATACCCGGAGCCTGGCCAATTCTAGAACTGGCCGGCCTTGCCCGAACTGGCCAAGATTCCTGGCGAAAACCAGAAATACATGAAATGAATAGCGTATTTCGGGTTTTGGCCGGCCAATTCGCGAACTGGCCGGGAAGCTTTGGCCAACACCCGAACTATAATGCATGAGTACCAATTTTTTTGTAACTAAGATAATGTAACATTAAAATGCACAGTAAAAAAAATTTCCATTGATTATATTGAAACGAAATATTTTTGTGTACCCAACTAAATTAACCAAAAATAGTACACAATTCCCTTTCAATATCGAAATTAATTCATAAACCAAATAAGATGAGAATTACAAGTTAACCGGAACTTTTATTCGAGATAGAGCACGGACAGACTGACGGCTCCATTCAATTTGAATTCATAGACACTTTAAACTATGCCAGAAAGGATTAAGCCGAGTGCCTATATCTATTTCGCGAATTGGCCAATCGCATCTGGCCAGTTCGCGAATTGACTAATTGCATTTGTCCATTTCATTTGGCCGGCCAATTCTAGAATTGGCCAGGCATTTTTTAACGTTCCGATTTGGCCAGCTAATGCTGGAATTGGCCAATTTCGGGTTTTTGCCGCAACATATATGTATATACGGATAGTTTATCTGTCCCCATTAAGAAAATACAAACAATATCAAAAAAAATCCAAAAGCAAAACAATAAACATCGATTCAGCTATAAAGATAAAACGATAAAAAAAGAAAAAAAAACTGTTGATATGTCTTTGATACGTTTAACATTGGCATTTAAGTTATTCCACGTGATAAGTCTTACGAAAAAAAAAAAAACTGTTCCACTTTCGAAAGTTTAATTTTTTTACAAGTTTAACTTCTAACTTTTCTGAGTTTTTTAGCTCACAGGCTATCATAGCCTGTGAGCTTATGTGCCCGTCCGTTCTGTATGTACGTGTGTAACGCGATAACTCATGATAAAAATATCCACATAAAATTTTGTGTATGAGTATATCCCGATAAGGCGCTTCCCTGATTAGATTTCGGAGTTCATTCGATATGTATAACATGGGGGAAGGAGGGTCGTGCCCCTGCCTTTAATTGATATAAATGGGTTTTTCATACAGAATTATCAGTTTTAGATATAGGATCATTCTGGTTGGGCGCTTCCGTGATTGGTATTAAGTTTTCATTGAATAAGTATATACAGGGGGAAAGGGGGTTCTAATGTCCCTCACTTTAATTTTTATGTATGGGTTTTTCATGCAGAATTATAACATTTCGTTCAAATGCCTAAATAGTTTTGGAAGTTTAATGGTTAAGTATAAAAAAGGGGGATAACTCCTCTTAAATTATATAAATGGGTTTTTATTAAGAGTTTTCCGATTTCCTATGAATTTTGGATTAGATTTTTTATATGATAAAGTATGCCCCTGATTAGTTTAGGGGGTTTAATAATTAAGTATAAAATGGGAAATGGAAGTCGTTTCCCCTCCTTTAATTTTTTTTCCGAACGGAATTAACCCTTCAAAATATAAGGCTGTAATGTACAATCAGTATGCGTGTCCTGTTAGCTCAATGTCATCAGTTTAACTGGGCAGTATACTTTTTTATTAATATAATTGATTCCTGGAAATTTATGGCTTTTCAAATTATACCCACTGAGAATTAAACTAATTTCCTGAACTTTGAAGCCTTTTATCTCAAAATGGCGTTATTGGGAATAACTCGCAAATTATCTTTTAAAAATAACCTAACATATTTTTTTGACGAAAATTTCAAAAGACAGATTTCATGTTAGTATGCATCAACTACTACTAAAATTTGCTATTTTTTTACATATATATGCATATATGGGTGATTCTCAAAATGGGGGACAATTTATGTCTTTCGGCATACAAAAAAAACTTGAGAGGTTTTCTGTCATGTTTTTATATTTAGATATGTTTGTCTTAATATTATTCATAATTTGCACTCAAGAATTACTCACTTTTTAGTTAAAAACTCCTTAAAATAACAGAATAAATGTTCAAAATGTCATTAGCATGGATGTCCACAGCAGCTGTGCCTTGTATATACTAGCATTTTCAAGAGTTAATATCATGTTTATAAAATAAAACAAATGTTATTCTTTCTTTAAATTAATCAAGGAGAGGATTTATCCAATAAATTTCTTTTTTAAAATAAAATTATAGTATATAAAAAAAGAATTAAAGTTTGTCCTCCATATTCTGTTTTCAAAACAAGGTCATACTATAACAGCTGGTTATTAATCAAAATTTCATTTTCACATATGACAATAGTTTGAAAATATAAAGTTTCTCCATGGCAACAAGTTGCCATTTTATCCCAGCCTGAAAATAGAAGCATGTATTGTATTTTAAAAATAGAAGTTGAATATTAGGGGCGTTCATCAATTGCATGTCATTAGAATGAATAATAATTTTCACGTTTATTTTATAATTAAAATTTTTATTTTGCTTATTTGCATAGGACTTTTGTGTTTTAAAAAGCCCCAGAAAGGACTATTGCATTGTGATTATATTATGGCTCATAATCTTATTTAAATTAAAATTTGTCATTAGCATGGACAAATATCAGTGTCATTAGAATGGTTTTTCTGTCCATGCTAAAGACTCCTATGTGCATAAATGTAACCATTGCTTATATTGTATCTTTTATAAAGTTTAATTTTACATATAAATTTATTTATTACATTTATTATCCCTAAAATATGCATTAAATCTGTCAGAAAATCACTAAGACAGCTTCTTACATTGTTAGTGTCAGAATGTTGCTCATGTAAACAAAGTTTGTCCTTTGGTAATGTTTTTATTCTCCTTATATGTATATATGTAAAAATGGAAACCATTTGCTGAAAAGGAAGGCTAATAAATATAGAAAAAAATATTTATACAGGAAGAAAATAAAAATTTCTTAATATATTTATTCCATGCAATTTGTTTTGTCATTAGCATGGCTCAAATAATACTAATTATTTTTTTAAGTTAATTTTTAAATATTTAGCTCTGCTGACTACATGTAAAGTATACCTAATACTATATTGACAACACCTATTCTTTTTAGAAATTTTGCTAACAGTAAGTTTTTTAAGATTTCACTTTTGAAATTGTCCCCTATTTTGCGAATCACCCATATATGTATCAAAACACAGACTAGAACTCAGCAATATCATAATATGTTATACACTCATAACAGATATTGACTACAAAAAGTATTAAATTTAACAAAATACTTATTGAGAGACAAGCAATTTAATAGGACTGAAACACTTGGAACTTTTTTAAAGGAATTCCATTGAGCATTAATTTTCTTATATATGTAGAGAGACAAAAAATGTAAATTATCACTGAGATTTTATATTGCTATCTATACCGTAAAATCGGGTGAATAGGAACGAAACTTCCCAGTCATACAAATAAATTCATCATAAATATATGTGATGATACTGTTAGTTGCCAAATTTTATAAGAAGGTAATAACATAAAATGTTGGGAAATTCAGTTTTGACATGTTTACACAACTACTGGGGATAATTAAAAAAACTTCAAGAGGATCCTCAAAAACCTCATTTTTCAACGTCTTCAAAACTTTGTATGTAACTACAGTATTTTTTGTATTCTAAACATAAAAGAGGGGATTTTTAATTAATGATATACCTGTAAACGACATTCTGTATTAAATTCTACTTAATTCTAAACTACATAATGAAAAAATGAAAAATGGCTTGTAACAGCAGAGGTCTAAGATTTACGGGGTAAATCGGAACACGTTTTCTTTCACGGTCTATTCTTCTATACAGTAATCGTTTCATGTTATATAAGAAAACATATGCATGAATATATACTATAACAATATTTTATTTGTTCTAATTACTTGAAGTGTTTAGGGGTACCAAGAAATTACTTAATTAAACAAAAAAGTCAACGCCTAATCCAACAGACATGGAACACACAATATTTTTTTTTTTTTTTATAGAAAATTAGTTAGAAAAACTGCAAATAATTATTCTCTGGCATCCACAACATTACACAGTAGGGTGGATCGATTGTCTATGGCGAAAAAAAAAATTACCATTAATCAAAATCTACCTATGCGGAAAAGATGTTCTATTGTATGGAGATTAAGGGAAAATTAATAAAAAAAATTAATTTTAAAATTTAATACTGCCACAAAAGGGTTGAAATTTCGAAAAAATTTGAAAAAAGACCGAATTTTGGTTAGGTTATTTTTTATCAAAAACTAATTACTTTAATATTTTTTTAATCCAACAGTTCGGAAAAGATGTTATATCGTATGGAAGTTAAGTAAAAAACAACAATAATGAATAAATTCAAAATTTAATACTGCCACAAAAAAGTTGAAAATTCGATAAAATATTGAAAAAACGGAAAAAGATCTAAATATGATTAGATTTAATTTTGACGCAAAATAAACATTTTAATATCAATCAAAACCTACCTTTGCGTAAGAAATATACTGCATGGATATTAAGTAAAAATAAATAAATAAATAAATGAATAAATAAAACTAATTTCGAAATTTAATACTCCTGCAAGTAATTTAAGGTTTCGAAAAACTGGCAGTTCCAGTTTTTTCAGTTAGAATTTGTCTGCTTGTGTATTGTGTAGCTTAGTGTACCTTGAATATTACTGTACTATGGCGGTGTTAAAAAAAAATAAATAAATAAAGAGAGAGAGATGAATTACACCCTATTTGGGTCTAGCTTTGATATGCCAGTAAATATGCTCCCTAATACAAAAAGTTATAAAATTTACATATTGGTATTTAATGAATAACCGAAGAAAGAAATCGGTAAACATCTATTTATTTCCTGCCAGTGAGAAGGAGTTGCTAATAAGTTACTAGTGACCTGTAAATGAGATTCAATCTCAATAACTTACCATAGCAGCTTTTTAAGAAAAATTAAACTGTTTAACGACAAATATTGCGCTCTTCTTAATTCCTGTAAAACAAAATAAGATACTGAAAGCTACTACAGTCTTTTGGACCTTTCCGAAAGTACTGCCTATTTTTTTCAGTTCAATAGATTTGAATATGAATATGAATATTGAGTGTAAACTAAACCGACGTATTGAGTGTAAACTGAACCGACGTATTGAGAGCAAACTCACTTTTCTACATCATTAGCTATCATTGAAAACCAAAATGCTGCCGAGCTAGGTGTCACATCTTCAGAATATTGGAGAGTTTGGGCACTTCCGACCAAGCAGGTGCTGCCATCATGTCTGGTGCACTTCAAGAAGTGGGCATTATCTTACAAAACCATGAATCGAATGCTACTGACAGAAAAAAATCGGCATGACAAAACAAACCAAAGACCACTCCATCGTTTTAGTAATTCTCTTTAGTCATTTGTAAAAGATTATGACCATGGCCATTTTCTTTAAACTTTTATGGGTGTAAAGACTGACTGCATCACTAGAAAACAACAGAAGAAAAATGATTATAGAACCAGACTTGAGCTTGAAAAAAGAACTGGGTTCCGAATACATCGGCCACACGTATAAAAATTACGGGAGAGTACCAAACAATTTGAAAACACGACGTACATTTTTTGTCATGTGTTAACAATAATATACATGTAACAAAGTTGGTTGCTATCGGTTGTGATGTAATATCTGTTAATATAGATGTTAAAGGATGTGTTATTCGAAATATGGGACTGATCTTCAAGCGTCCACTACAATGTTTTTTGTGCTAGTTACACACCAATGAAGTTTCACTATGTCATCTTTTTGCAGCGTGGATGGAACCGCGGTTGGGCACAAATGTTTCACTGGTGAAATAGAAAGATTATTCGCAACATGTTAGAAGCTTTTTGTATTTTCATTTATGTCAGTATATGAATACTAAAAATGCGCGAGTGAAATCAAACGGTCTGCTGTAATCCTAATCATTGCATAAAAACTATCTATATTTTCCATTTACCAGCTTTTTGACCTTTTGCGACGGCTTTCATAGATTTAATTAAATAGGAAAATGTGTCGAAACTCCACTAACTGGCGGATTTAGTAACGACATGATTTCAGAAGCAATATGTAAATCCAGCAATCATTTCAGTGGCAATAACATCTACTATCAATAATATCTATTCGCGCAACTCTCATTCTACAAAACTAATAATCAGAAGAGTCACGGAAGTATTTCTGCTGTGTATGGACCATACATAAGAGACAGTTTTATAAAAATTGAACTGAATTACAAAATCTCATGTCGATTTTCAATACCGAACGTCATTATCGCCAATTGCAATTTTGACGATTTTTTTTATTTAATACTAATGAAGCTGTTAAATAAGAAACTAAAGTTTTTATCTTGTAATCAATTAAATATCCTGTCATTGTAATAAATGTTAAAAATGTCTACAATTTATATTTTATTTTACAAAACAAAAGTTGATTTTTTACCGTAAAAACGTTCAAATACATAAATTTGAGCCACATTTCGGTAGATTTAAATTTTGAAATTATTTTTCTCATACTCAGCGTATAATATAACATCTTTTACGCATAGGTAGGTTTTAGATAACTTTTTAAACTATTATTTTGAATAAAAAATAATCTAGCCAAAATTAGGTCTTTTTTCACTTTTTTTCGAAATTCAACCTCATTGTGGCAGTATTAAAATTTAAAATTAATTTTTTTAATTATTTTTCCCTTAATCTCCATCCAAGCGAACATCTTTTCCGCATAGGTAGGTTTTGACACAGTGAAAAAAAAAATTTCTATCCACCCTATATACACAGGCATCTCAGAATGAAAAAAGAATTAAAAAAGAGAGAGATGCAAACATTACTAAGGGCTGGGGATGAGGACGTATTAGTAGATCGTATTAATACATGCAGCGATTGGGGCTACTCAATAGATTCACTTACCCAATGATTAGTAGTAAAGGATAACGTAGAACAGAGCTAAATTTGTATTAAATTCTACTTTTGAAATTCGAATATATTTTCTTAAAATATATATATTTTTAATTTAAAAGTTGTTTTCTAATTTTAAAAAAAGGCATATCTTTACTCAATAAAATAAAGGCTTGGTTTCACAGTAACCATGTGTTCCTATTCCTCCTTTAGCATTATTATGTGTTTCTATTAACCCTATTAAAATTTGAATCGGAATAAATAAAGATTATAGCATTTGTTCCGATTCACCCCGCAGATAGGGGTGAATCGGAATATGATTAAAAAAATAAATAATAATATATATATATATATAAACAGTAAAAATGTTTCGTTTTTGCTTTAAAAGTAAAGAACAAAACAATACCGAAGTTTCTAGAAGAAAAATATAAAAATTATTATTATTTATTATTGAATGTGTAAATTAAAAAAAAATCGCGTTTTTGGAAATGAACTATTATTTTCTGCCATAACAGAATTTAGAGATATATAAAAATTTTAACATAACAACCAGATAGTTGCATTGTAATCCAATCTTCTTATTTTTCTTAAAATGAACTTGTAGATCACTTAAATCTACCAGAGTGGGGGGGTTAGTGTTGTAATCGCGATTTATATAATTTCCCTTCGCGATATTTCCTTTTACTATATTGAATTCTCGGCATATTCACTAAGTTCCTATTCTTTAATAACATCTAGCATTAATTCTGTTAAATCCTTAAATTCATTATTATTTTACTCAGTTTACTTAAATATATAGGTTTTAGTTTAACCCTAAATTGCATCATCATTTTTGACAAATTTCTATTATTTACTGTGAATTCGAATATTTCAAAAGATTCATTTTTTTCTTTCTTCTTCTCACTTTATACCGAGATCTTTCCACTCCTGGAGATATTCTTTTTTATTCCTCGTATTATTGTTTCATGCTGCACTTTTGACAGAACTCTTTGCAAAATTATTCTCATTGGGATTTTTCGCGTGACGTTCTTGTTCCTTAACAATTAGATTCGTGCTAAATTTGTGTAATTGCGAGTTTGACCAAAAAGCAGTATTATTCGGTGAAAACTGGTGAGTTCGTGTAATTTTCAACTTGCTAATATCTTACGCTGTCTGGAGATTCACGTATGACAACATTTTTTTTTCTAAATTTCTTCCAATACCCGCTATGATTTGTCGCAGCAAAGACTTAGCATTAAGGTAAAAACTGTATTTTAGCTGTCTGCGTAAAGAAAAAATGAAAATCTAATAAGATGTTTTAATTTTTTCATGGAGAATCTCCTTGTTGAATTTATTGCAGTGCCTGTTTGGCCACTTTACGATCTGCATTAAAGACGCAAGGTATCGGCCTTCATCGAAAGGAGTTCATGCATAAATGCATGGATTTAAGATGCATTCGATTGAATGCTTACTCGCTTTACGTGCCACAATACAGCAACAAAGACATAAGAACCATAATCATAATAATTTTTTTTTGTTACTATTAGAATTATGGTTTTTATTAGATTGGAATCGAAGCATATCAATAATATTTGTTTTTAATATTTCGTTGCACCTCTCTCAAGTAAAATAAAATTGTTAATTCAAATGTGTATATACAGGGTGGTTAGTTATTAACGTCACGTGTTCAGAGCCCTCTAGCGAGTAAATTTTTGGGCGAAACATAACCAAATTTGATCAGCATTCATAGTAGACCATGGGATTTTGAATTCTTTAAAATAATAAAGAAAATAAAAAGTTTGAAAAATCGCCACTAGGGGCAATTTTAACTAAAATGCGACTAAAATGCATTTAATTTGCATAAAATCAGCAATTTTGGCGCACCAAAAGTGTATTAGTGTAAATGTTCAATGATCAAATGGCAAAAAATACAATACAGATCAATTTTATACTGCTGGAATACTGCCCGAGCGCTGATGGTACCTGCACATTTTTCATCTCTTGATCGACAATAGCAGTTACAACTTCGTCAACTTGTTTCCGCATAGTTTCAAATCGATGAATCAGCTTTTGTAAATTCGTTATGCTCATCGGTTCTTTTGGCAAATTCTCTAATCGGTGAAATTCAGGACGAGCATCACTGCAATCCCCGTTCTGCTGATAACACAGCTTGACTAGCAAAGTATGGTGAGAATTGATAATGAAGAGAACTCTCCCAGCCTTTTCTTTTATACTCATGATTTCTATACACAACTGATTTTATGCAAATTAGTGTATTTTAGTAAACAACGCTAAAATTGCCCCTAGTGCCGATTTTAAAAATTTTTTATTTAAAAACTTTTTTTAAGAATTCGAAATCCCATGGCCTACTATTTATGCTGAATTTGTTTACGTTTTGACCAAAACTTTACTCGCTAGAGGGCTCTGAACACCTGACGTTAATAACTAACCACCCTGTATAAAATGTGAATTTCTTAAAATCTTGTGATTTAAAAATCCAAAAGATCTAATAACTTTTTTTGACAAAAAAAATGAAATCTTTGATACATCTACTAAACCCATTACCCATAATTCAGTATATCAAAAGGGAAAATATATAAATTCAATAATAAATATTATTTAAAAAATGCATTAAAGCAAACGAGACACGATAAGAAATTTACATGCCTAATCAGTGGTTCTTTATTAAAATATCTATCAGATATTATTATACTAGATTGAATATCAATTCATTTGCTATAAATGATATGAAAAACCTCTCACCAATAGTGAGGAATTGAACATTTTCTAAAATAATTTTTTTAATTGAACAAATAAATACATTTTTCATTGCCCATAAATAATTTTTAATATGCTATATGGAGTATGAAATTTAATAAAAAATCTGTTCTGCTCAATTTAATCATTAAAACATTACAACATTAAAATAATTTGTATGATAAAATCCGTTATAAATATAATTTTAATACATAAAACTTTATAAAAAATGAAATTCTATCCCCTTCTATTAAACCTAAAATTCTAGAGAATTATCACATCTAATAAAACGGACTGAATGATGTAGTACTGAATCTTTCTGCCATAAATCCCTTTTATGGTAACGAATTCCGAATAAAGTTTTTCAAATAGTCTCTGAATGGGAATAAATTTTTAGAATATAAAACTTAGAAAAGGTGATAAACATAACATATCATAATTCTGTTCCCACTTATTTATTTCATTCAGTAATAAGTTGATATTTAGTGGCAGTTTAAAAATAAAGCACCATCAATATTTAATAATCCTGACCAATAAAAAAGGAGCATTCCAACAGCAAATGATATGAAGAAAACGATAAAAAGTCTGAACTTAGAATTTAACTATGCAATTGGAGAAAATTTTCTTTCAAATTCTTAAATATATTATTTATTCAATTGTTACTAAAGCTGTTACGGTATTTCTTTTTTAAAGCTTTTTCATATAAATCATACATATAACAGAATTTTAGGTTAATTAAGATTTTTAAGATTAGTTACATGTTTTCATTAATGAAATAATGCATAATAATAAAACTAAAACAATAAATAATGATAAAAATCTTCAAAAAAATAGTTTGCTTTTACAAAATACTCACTGTAAAGAAATCTGTAAAGTTACTAAACTTTTTGCTAGGAAATTACAAATCTTAGAACTATTTATGTAACGGTAATAGCAAAAATTTCTTTTAAACAATTCTGATACATAATTTTTTGCTGTTACCATTACATAAAAGGTTCAGAAAAGTTAAGAAAAGTAAAGAAAGTTGTGTCACCTATGATCACCTGTAATTTGTTTAAGCCAATGCAGGAGTTTTCGTAACATTACTTTTTCGGTTCAGGAAATGCATGTATGTTTGCATCTTAAAATGTTACAGAACCACGTGCAATGTAGGCATACTCTTTCAAATTTCCAAGCAATCTGGCTTAATAATTGAAGATGCAAAATTAATTACCTAAAACTTTATTCCAATTTTCCGTATCACCACGTTTATTCACACATTTTCATTTTTATGCAGTTTACTAATGCTATAAAGACAATTATGCAGATATGAATACGGATCGTCATAATTTGATGTTTGTTTTAGAAAAATCTAGAAATAAAGCTATAGTCTGAAGGCAAAGATATTACTCATTTTGATGCAAACAGCCGAAATATCCTTTTTTTAAAGAATCCTATGTTTCGGTTGGAATGCCTGTAACAAAAATATACCAGTTACTTTATAAAGAGTTACATCCATATATACATATATATGTATATATATATATATATATATATATATATATATATATATATATATATGTAATGATTCGAAGAGATCGATGTTCCATAACAATGTACAAGTTCCAGTGGCACACCATCTATGAGGCAGAACAGATTACTACTACCAAGAATCAACAGTGGGACGAGCTGAGCAGTCGCTCCGGCAATTTGACCAGCAGTGGATGAGTTTATTGGGCTATTTCCCCATAAGAAAGTTCAATCAAGCAGTCTTTAAATTAATTTTATTAGAACTCATAAATAAGTTAAGTTCTTTCACGCAATCACCTTGGCACTCTCATCGAATAACTTCCACTTCACCAACTCCGTGATTAAGCTACATTCCACAATATTAGAATTTTGGGGAGAAAGAAGAAACAGCATCCTAATAATTTTTGAAAGTCAATCGCATTCTCGGGAAACATGACATGGCTTCCGAGTAGTTTTTTAAGAAAAAATGCATTCTAATTCAGCGGAGAAATAAAACGCGCGTCTTGATAGTTTAAAGAAAAGGTGCATTCTGTTCTCCTGAAAAGCCAAATGAAAAAATCATTTTCACGACAAAACTAGCGCCCTCCTACTCCGCGTCAATCATTTTAAAAATCCAATCAGGATGGACTCGAGCCTCTAACGGACAAAATGATCAATTCTAATTGCCGTAATATGCGGTCTATTGGCAAGAACTATATTTTTTCCTCGGAAGACAAAGCCCTTTAGCAACGCGTAGTAACACCTGTCACGCGATGTTAAAAATAAAAAATAAAATTAAAATCGCAGGAATATGCCAGAAAGTAAAAAGCTTACGAAATACTTCCCGCCTTTTTGAGAAGCAAGAAATAATTTATTAATAACTAAAGTAAGAAAAAGAATTTTAGCTGTTACAAGTTACGAAACTAAGATTGAAATATGTTCCACAAATTTAGAATTGAAGCTAAGTGAAAATAAAAAAAAATGGCGCAATTTTTTTTTTTTTATTACAAATCCCCCCTCCCAGAAAGACGGGTGAAAAAGTAGGTCTGAGACCTGCAATTTCACAGAAAGGGAGATGATGCAGACTTAGCTCACGAAGTTGTTGATATAAGTAATAATAATTAGATACTAAATAAAAAAAATTAAATTAATTTCTCTTTTTTATATAAATATAGAATTCAAATTTAAAAACACTAAGGTGATGGGTGGAATAACTTCAAATTTAAATACAATAAAATAGGCATCAATACAAATACAAGATATAATCTTGCTTAAAGTACACATCATAAAGTAATTTGAAAATATAAGCAATTACCCATAGTAATAACATAAAAATGAAACATAAAAATGAAAAACAATAACGTTGAATTCTTTTTTAACAATGTCAAATCTAGAAATGAAGGAATTTAATAGAACTTTCTTGACATCAATGTTGAAAGTTTGTTTCAAAAATCCATTTAAGAGTCATATTTGGAGTATTCATGATCTCTTTTCAAGGAAGTCTAATTATATCTTATTACTTGTCCAAGAGTCATATTTGGAGTGGTATAGTCCATTGCCTCTTTTCAAGGAGGTCTAATTATATCATTATTAATTGTCAAAATTCAATATAGTAAGACATTTTATAATATAGTAATAATAAACTTTAACAATGTAAATAATTAACAATATAAGTAAGAAACATAATAAGGAAAAATATCAATAATAATAAATATCATAAGTATAAGTAAATCTCATAATGGGTATAAGTAAATCTCTTAATAAGTAATAATAAATATCACAAAAGACATTCTTTAAATACTTAATCTCGTTTATCTCATCTCATATTTTTGGGATGAAATATAGAGAGAAGTGGAATAAAATAAAATACAATCAATTATGAAATCATTTACTTAATCTGGTAATTCGAGTACAGGATTAAGTAGGAATATGTACCAAAAAAAATTAAAATATAATATGATAAATTAAAATAAAATAAAGATAAATAAAAATTTTGTTCATGCTTGAGAATGCACGTGACCTTTAAACTACTAAGATTCTTAAAAAGAAATATTAATAAATGATAAAAATAAAAAACAAGATCTATTCATGTCAAATAATTATGCAATAAATATTCTCTCGGTGTGATAAAACATTGCAAGATACAAGTAGAAAAGAGAAAAAGAAACAAAATTATATTATAATTGACATGTACCTGGACTGGAATGTAGCAGCAAAGAGAGAGAGAAAGAAAAAAAATTAAAATAAAGTGATAAAAATTTTGTTACTTGATATATAATTAATTTAATAATTGATAGATTAAATTTAATATTACAAATAGGTTCAGTTGAAAGAAAAAAAAATATTCTAAGTAGAGTAATTCAGTACAGAATAAGAAATTTCCACTTTGTTCGTCTACGCCAGCATAAATAAACAAATATAAAAATTTCCAGACAAGTGACACTCCCGCTGCAGTCAAGAGATATCATTGCCATTCTGTGAGAATTACAGGATATTACCTGAATTAAAATATGAAAAGAAATTTACTGTTTAAGAGAAAAAAATTATAAAATGATAAACTAGAGATATAGTTTAAGCTACAGTTTTTACCTGAGTTTGTTGTTGTTGATTAGGGGGTTGTTGCTCATGACTTAATTTAAATTTATCAGGGGAATAATAAGGCCTTAATTTAGATACATGTACTATTTCTGAACTTTTGAACTGGTTTTGCCTATCAATTTCAAAATTTACTTCGGATAATTTGTTAAGAATTTTATAAGGGCCACTAAATACTTGTGACAACTTTCTAGTATTAGGGTACTGAAATTCTTCATAGATAACTAGATCTCCTATTTTAAATTTTGGTTCGATATAATCTTTATCATAATATCTTTTATTTTTTAAATGAAATTCATCAGTTCTTGTTTTAGCAATTTTAAGTGCTTCATGAACAGGGGGATAATAATTTTGTTGTAAGGGGGAGTCATAGGGTAATTGGCCAAAAAGCAAGTACGCAGGTGGAAATTTGGTAATAGAATGGGGTGTATTATTATATTCATTAATTACCTCAGTTAAAAGCTTAGTCCAGGGAATTTTAGAGGTAGTGGAGTTTACTTTACATTTTAATCTAGTTACTATTGTCTGATTTACTCTTTCACATTTCCCATTCGTTTGTGGATGATGGGCAGTGGTCAAACGTTGTTTAATATTATGATTTCGCAGGAATTTTTTGAATCTTGAAGAAGTAAAAGCAGCATTCCTGTCACTAAGTATTTTTTGAGGGGACTGTACACTTGAAATCTTACTAAAACAGAATAATTGTTGAGGGATTTTGATATTGAAAATTTGTTTCAGACAATTTGTATAAGTTTCTGTAGTGACACTTTTGGAAGGAAATGCCCAAACATATCTTGTGGCATGGTCTATTATAATATGGAGATATTTTTTTGTAGAATTATAATAATTGAACCCTCCTACAGTATCAACAGACAGACAGTCAAAAGGTTGATCTGTAGTGGGCATAGCTTGTAATAAGCCAAATTTTTTCTGTCTAGGTTTTTTATTTTTCTGGCAAATATCACAGTATTTAACAAAGTTAGTAATGTCTTGGGTCATATCTGGCCAATAATAGTTAGGAGAAATTAAATTTTGCATTTTTTGAACACCAGGGTGACCAAACTGTTCATGAGCAACATTAAGCAATTTTTTTCTTAGGGACATGGGAACTACCACTTTACGAAAACCTTTTCTTTTAACTATAATCAGTCCATTGTCATTAATATAATTTGATCCACACACATTTTCTTTTTCTTGCATCTCAATAATCTCTTTAACGTCAAGAAGAAAAGTAAGGGGCTTACAAAAATGAGAAATAGGGTTTCGGGACAACATGTCGGCTTCGACATTTGTAGATCCCTTTAAGTACTCTATTTTGTAATCGAACATACTTAACTTCAATGACCACCTAAATAATCGACCTCTTAAATGTTTGACATTTTTTAACCAAACAAGAGATGCATGATCAGTATGGATGGTAAATTGTACACCGTGAAAGTAATGATAAAATTTATCTAAAGTATCAATGATAGCAAGACACTCTAGTTCGGTAATGAAATAATTTTTCTCATAACTTCTCAATCCTCTAGAAAAATAAGCAATTGGATGTAAAAAGTTATTATGGTCGGGTTGTTTAAGAACTGCACCTACCGCTACCTGAGAAGCGTCAAAAAACATGTGTAGGGGTAATTTTGGGTCATAAATCTTTAAAATTGGTTTAGCAATGAGGGCATCTTTTAATTTTTGAAAAGAGTTTTGACATTCAGTATTCCATTCCCAAATAGTATCTTTCTTAAGTAATTTATTTAGGGGGTGTCTAATTTCAGCATATTTGTCAATAAATTTATGATACACATTTATAGAACCAAGAAATCTTTGTAATTCTTTAGTGTTAGTAGGAGGTTTTAATTTTTTAATCGTTTCTATATTAGTATTAGCTGGAGTTAAAGTTCCATTTTGGATTTCATACCCTAGAAAATTGATTTGTTTTTGAGCAAAAGTACATTTAGATAATTTTAATTTAATATTTTCTATTCGGCATAAATCAAAAATTTGAATGAGATGCTGTATATGTTCATCTATTGATTTAGAAAAAATAATTATATCATCAAAATAATAACAAGCAAAGTCTATTTTATATTTTGTAAGAATTCTTCTAATTGTCCTGTTGAAAATTGGGGGGCCTACCTTTACACCAAAGGGGAGAACATTCCATTCCCAGAGCCCACAATTAGTAGTAAAGGCTAACTTTTCGGAATCGGCTGGGTGAATAGGTATGTGCCAATAGCCTGAGGCTAAATCTAGTGTAGAGAAATATTGGGCACCACTTAATTTGTCTAAAATTTCATCTATTCGGGGTAAAGGTTCAGCGTCATTTTTCATGATAGAATTTAATTTTCGGTAGTCAACACACATTCGGGTTTTTTTTACCTTCATCTCGTTTATTTACTAACGTAACTGGAGAAGAGTATGGGCTATAACTTTCTTTAATTAACCCAGCAGCTAATAATGATTGGATTTGCTGAGATATTTCTTTTTCATCAGCAGTGGATGTACGATAAGGCCTCAAAGATATTGGTAGGTCAGATTTAAGATAAATACGCTGAGGTTCAATATTAATTCTCCCTACATCATATTTATTTTTTGCAAAAATATCTAAATAATCCCTTAAAAGTTCCCTTACATTTTTATTTTGAATAGCCTTCAGATCCCCCAATAGATTATAATCATCATTATTAGTTCGCGACAAGGATTGAGGAGTTATGGTATTTCCATAATCGGGTTGCACAGTAGTATCATTTTTTATAATATCAAAATGAAGCAATTCTAAGTTATCACTGGATATGTTGACATATGGGTTTAACGAAATATTGTCTTGTAACACCTGGCTTTTTGCACAATCAATTTTCAATTTAAATTTGGCACAATCAGGTAAACCTAAAATAGCATAGTCCAAATCAAGTTGACTTACTAAAAAATTAACATATCTCTTTATATTACCAAATTTAATACATAATCGACAAGATTTATTAATTGTAAGAGTTCCTTGTGCCTGTCTGATAGTAATAGGGGTAACATTATGTAAATTACCATTTAAATATCGAACAAATTTGAGGGGTAAAATTGAGACAGTTGATCCACTATCCACCACACAATACACTTTGTTATTGCCCACATATCCAGGGATAAATAATTGTCAGACATTATTAGTAGGGGGTGGTTGAATATGAGCAGGAGTTTGAGCTTGACAGGAATTTGTGTTAAATATACAACTCCTCTCCCAATGATATGCATTTTCTATGCCTCTGTTTAAGCATACTCTGCACGGACGACTAGGGTAATTGTTTTGATAATGAGTTGCAGGCATTCTAGGAGTGAAAAACCTAGGATTAAAATTTTGGGATGGATTGTTTGGAGTAGGTCGAGTCCAATGTCTGGGCTGAGGATTGGGATTGTGCATTGGTCTAGTTTGTTGAAAATTTCTATTGCCGTTATTAGAGGTATGATTTGGAATCGCTGCTAATTGTTTAGCAATGCGAAACCATTCACGAGTATTGGAAGGAGGGTTAACCATCAAACAATTTTGATACTCCGGCTGAAGGCCATCAATTAATCCCTGTATAATTAAATTTTCCTCAAGCTAAAGTTGCCTTCCAATCTCAACTTTCTTTCTAAAATAAGAATCCAAATCACTTAGATCATTTAACTTTAAGGAAGTAAATTCAGAAAATTTTGGAACTCTAACTTGAATGAATTTTTCACTTAAAATCTCGACAATTTCTTCATAAGTAGCACAATCCAAACAATCATTTATATAAGTTTTTAGCGCTTCCCCCTTTAAATATTTTGAAATATTTTGGTGTTTCCACTCATTATCTTTCTTTTCTACCGAACATTCTCGATCAAAATGTTTAAACCATTTAAATATATCCATGCCCGACCCAAATTCAAAAGGGACAATATCAAGTTTATTTTCTGACATTTTTTCTTCTTTTACTAATCCGGACCTTAGTAACATGAAAGAAGGATAATTCATATGGAAAATATTTAAATGCTATACTTCAGTTATTAAAATTCAATTACTATACTTCAAATACCTCAATAAATAATAATAAAAATAAATAAATAATAAATAAATAAGTAATAAAATAATAAATATCGGTTTTCCATACATGGGAAATAACAAATAATTTTAAAAACAAAAATACTTTTCTTTACGTATGGAAAATAAATTTTGCAACAGAGTATTTTTTTTAACAACAAATTAATCCATCTTTCGATTAAAAAAAAAAAATAACACCTTTAAAACTAAATAAAATTTCTATGAGCAGAAAATTTTAATTAATTATAAATTAAGAACAAATTTATTTTTTAATATCTGTAATAAAAGAGAGAAAAAAAAAATCAAGAATTTAAACAAAGAAATTATCATTAAATTTCTTAATCAATAAAACAATAAAATAATAAATAATAACTTACAGACATGTTCGATGTGGCCTTGTTCAAATACCTAATTTTTTATTAAACTAAACAAAAATAAAGAACTTCGTAGATACGACTCACAGGTGTAAATTTCAATTATCTTGTATTACTGATGGAATCTACCGTAGTTTCGCAACCATACAGCAGGTGTTCATTTATTATGAAATGAAAATTTATCAAAATATTTATGCACTTTTACCTAGAAAATACAGTAAATAAATAAATAAAAGAAAATGATGTTGAATTGATTTCATGCAGGTGATCTTTTGTAATTTTTATTTTGCATATCTCACAGTTTGGTTGCATATCTCACAGTTGAAAAGTTTCTCACTAGAATGCGAGGTATATTTCACAATTAAAATATTTGTAGATGTAGATACCACACATAATTACAAACAAAACTTTATAAGACGATCTTTTTTCACAGATTGATTCATGTCGGTTCAAGATGAGTAATAAACAAAGGCCGAAGTTCCAGCAATTAGTTTCAAGCTCGGCGAAAATGGCACGTGCACACACAGCGTTGCGAAGAATTCTCTAGAGACGTATGCAGGTTCATTTAAGAAATCCTGCCGGCTAATATGTAATGATTCGACGAGATCGATGTTCCATAACAATGTACAAGTTCCAGTGGCACACCATCTATGAGGCAGAACAGATTACTACTACCAAGAATCAACAGTGGGACGAGCTGAGCAGTCGCTCCGGCAATTTGACCAGCAGTGGATGAGTTTATTGGGCTATTTCCCCATAAGAAAGTTCAATCAAGCAGTCTTTAAATTAATTTTATTAGAACTCATAAATAAGTTAAGTTCTTTCACGCAATCACCTTGGCACTCTCATCGAATAACTTCCACTTCACCAACTCCGTGATTAAGCTACATTCCACAATATTAGAATTTTGGGGAGAAAGAAGAAACAGCATCCTAATAATTTTTGAAAGTCAATCGCATTCTCGGGAAACATGACATGGCTTCCGAGTAGTTTTTTAAGAAAAAATGCATTCTAATTCAGCGGAGAAATAAAACGCGCGTCTTGATAGTTTAAAGAAAAGGTGCATTCTGTTCTCCTGAAAAGCCAAATGAAAAAATCATTTTCACGACAAAACTAGCGCCCTCCTACTCCGCGTCAATCATTTTAAAAATCCAATCAGGATGGACTCGAGCCTCTAACGGACAAAATGATCAATTCTAATTGCCGTAATATGCGGTCTATTGGCAAGAACTATATTTTTTCC
The DNA here is from genome assembly GCA_964019185.1 of Maratus speculifer. Classification (NCBI taxonomy): domain Eukaryota; kingdom Metazoa; phylum Arthropoda; class Arachnida; order Araneae; family Salticidae; genus Maratus; species Maratus speculifer. The sequence continues at coordinate 110,352,725 of OZ025298.1, read as the reverse complement.
TCGGAAGACAAAGCCCTTTAGCAACGCGTAGTAACACCTGTCACGCGATGTTAAAAATAAAAAATAAAATTAAAATCGCAGGAATATGCCAGAAAGTAAAAAGCTTACGAAATACTTCCCGCCTTTTTGAGAAGCAAGAAATAATTTATTAATAACTAAAGTAAGAAAAAGAATTTTAGCTGTTACAAGTTACGAAACTAAGATTGAAATATGTTCCACAAATTTAGAATTGAAGCTAAGTGAAAATAAAAAAAAATGGCGCAATTTTTTTTTTTTATTACATATATATATATGTGTGTGTGTGTGTGTGAGAGAGAGAGAGAGAGAGAGAGAGAGTGCATATATGACGATTTGAATCACAGGTCTCTATCATGCTGGACTCATAATTAATTTCTCCACACCAGTGCAATAAACATTGAACTTTCTTAGAAATCAACTGCGCATAAACATAGATGATGTATAAATAGATGTTCTGCGTGCAGAATAAAATCTCATGAAATGCGATGAATGGGTTTTATTAACTCGATTGACAGTCGAACACATGATTTCAGAGTGGGAGTAATGCTTAAAATTCCATGAGGAGTTTCCCTTTTAGATAAAAAAGCAATGTAGAGCCCTAAATATGTTATTTGCCGTGAAATGTGTAGAAACCATTCCACTAGTTTTAGACTCATATCTGAATCTTCACCCATCTAAGCAAACAGGATAAAATGCAGCATACTGGAGACGAACATTTGTTAACAAAAAAGCTATATCCAACTGACGCATATTTTTGAAGCAACTCAAAACATGCAGAATTCTATCTTGAAAGCCAAAGTAATGCTGTTGTATGCAAAAGAGCATGAATGCCGGGTCTAATAACGGTGTTCAGAGCATCCAACAAATTTTTAAGATGACAATTTATTAACGAATGCGAAATCTGTTCGGGTGGAAGAAAAAGTATCTTTTCTTAGTTGATCGAAGGGATATTTTAAATAATCCGACTCTGGCGCGTCCTTTCGCAAGGAATCATGGGCTATGGAATGACAATTTAAAATGTCAATAATAGATATTAAGAACCAAATAGAAAAATAAAATTAATTAATGGGGGTTTACGGAAAGTGTTGCTTTTAACAAACTACGGTTTTTCAGAATAAGAAATTAAGAATTTGTTGATTAAAAGTAGGATTAAAATATATGTTAAGATATTATTAAGAGACAGGGAAAAAGTTAGATATTTTAAAAGTTTGGACATATTCAAACTAAATGTGGAATTTTTTTATTATCACACACACACATACACACATATATATATGAGGACCCCAGAAGCCAAGGGGTATAAGTGACAAGATTGAAAAAAAAACTAAATACACAGACGACCTAAAAATGTGCTTTTTTCATTTCAGGTAAAGAAATGTAAGTGATTTTCTTATTAATTGCTGAATTATAGAGGCAAACCACTTTTTTCGAAAAACAAACAATATTGATTAATGTATAAAATTGAAATGAAAAAAAAAAAAAAAAAAAGGTCAATAAAAACATTTATTAAAAAATTACATAATTTATATATTTATATGGCCCCTAGGTCCCATAATTTGTATTTAGTAAAATTTTGCTGTTGCACTGACAAGTAAAATAAAGAAAGTCTCGCCATTCTACAATTAAAATTAGCCAAATAAAAGCTCTTTAAAATTGGAGCATATTTTTTGTTGCAAATAAGGTGTCATTCACATTTTTATTAGAAAAATATTTTGTCACATACATTAAAAAATGTTTGAGAGTAAAAGTAATATTGCTACATACATTTGAAATCTTTAATCATTTTGACACTTTAGCGCAAAATAAGCAATTGCTAATAAACATATAAGAAGGAAAAAAAAAACAGATTTTTTGTTAAATAAATTGACAAAAATTACCATGTTCGTTTACACTAATCTGCAGTAGTTGAGTTAAGTCATGCTTTTTTTTCATTTTTTAATAATTGATTTTAAAGTATTCTTTAACACTGAAATTTACTTTTAATTTGTAACAATATGTAAAAATATTTTGCAAGTCTTAAACTATAAAGTTAAAAAAAAAGAACGTTTTCTTCATTTACACCAGCGATTTTTCCTCAAAAATATGGCACCGTGAGTGACGAGCAGAGCGAGAGTTTTTACCAAGAACTTTTTTTTTTTTTTTTTTTTTTTTTTTTTTTTTTTTTTTTTTAATGCCACAAAGGTGTTGGGGATAAAAGTATGTTAGGGGAAAACTGCTGGTGTATTTTAAGAGAAATAGATTATACAAATAATGTTAGATTACACAAACCTGCAGTAGTTGCTTAAGTCCTGTTTATTTTATTATTATTATTATTATTTTTAATAATTGATTTTTATGTATTCTTTAACACTGAAATTGATTTTTAATTTATACCAACATGTATAGATATTTTGCAAGTCGTAAACTATAAAGTTTAAAAAAGAACGTTTTCTCTATTAGCACCAGCAATTTTCACTCAAAGATTTGGCACCGTGAGTGACGAGCAAAGCGAGCGTTTTTACCAAGAACTTATTTTTTTAAAAAACTGGCACAAAGGTTTTGGGGATAAAAGTATGCTAGGGGAATACTGCTGGTGTATTTTAAGAGAAATAGATTATACAAATAATGTTAGATTACACAAACCTGCAGTAGTTGCTTAAGTCCTGTTTATTTTATTATTATTATTATTATTTTTAATAATTGATTTTTATGTATTCTTTAACACTGAAATTGATTTTTAATTTATACCAACATGTAAAGATATTTTGCAAGTCGTAAACTATAAAGTTTAAAAAAGAACGTTTTCTCTATTAGCACCAGCAATTTTCACTCAAAGATTTGGCACCGTGAGTGACGAGCAAAGCGAGCGTTTTTACCAAGAACTTATTTTTTTTAAAAACTGGCACAAAGGTTTTGGGGATAAAAGTATGCTAGGGGAATACTGCTGGTGTATTTTAAGAGAAATAGATTATACAAATAATGTTAGATTACACAAACCTGCAGTAGTTGCTTAAGTCCTGATTATTTTATTATTATTATTATTATTTTTAATAATTGATTTTTATGTATTCTTTAACACTGAAATTGATTTTTAATTTATACCAACATGTAAAGATATTTTGCAAGTCGTAAACTATAAAGTTTAAAAAAGAACGTTTTCTCTATTAGCACCAGCAATTTTCACTCAAAGATTTGGCACCGTGAGTGACGAGCAAAGCGAGCGTTTTTACCAAGAACTTATTTTTTTTTAAACTGGCACAAAGGTTTTGGGGATAAAAGTATGCTAGGGGAATACTGCTGGTGCATTTTAAGAGAAATAGATTATACAAATAATGTTAGATTACACAAACCTGCAGTAGTTGCTTAAGTCCTGTTTATTTTATTATTATTATTATTATTTTTAATGATTGATTTTTATGTATTCTTTAACACTGAAATTGATTTTTAATTTATACCAACATGTAAAGATATTTTGCAAGTCGTAAACTATAAAGTTTAAAAAAGAACGTTTTCTCTATTAGCACCAGCAATTTTCACTCAAAGATTTGGCACCGTGAGTGACGAGCAAAGCGAGCGTTTTTACCAAGAACTTATTTTTTTAAAAAACTGGCACAAAGGTTTTGGGGATAAAAGTATGCTAGGGGAATACTGCTGGTGTATTTTAAGAGAAATAGATTATACAAATAATGTTAGATTACACAAACCTGCAGTAGTTGCTTAAGTCCTGTTTATTTTATTATTATTATTATTATTTTTAATAATTGATTTTTATGTATTCTTTAACACTGAAATTGATTTTTAATTTCTACCAACATGTAAAGATATTTTGCAAGTCGTAAACTATAAAGTTTAAAAAAGAACGTTTTCTCTATTAGCACCAGCAATTTTCACTCAAAGATTTGGCACCGTGAGTGACGAGCAAAGTGAGCGTTTTTACCAAGAACTTATTTTTTTTTAAACTGGCACAAAGGTTTTGGGGATAAAAGTATGCTAGGGGAATACTGCTGGTGCATTTTAAGAGAAATAGATTATACAAATAATGTTAGATTACACAAACCTGCAGTAGTTGCTTAAGTCCTGTTTATTTTATTATTATTATTATTATTTTTAATAATTGATTTTTATGTATTCTTTAACACTGAAATTGATTTTTAATTTATACCAACATGTAAAGATATTTTGCAAGTCGTAAACTATAAAGTTTAAAAAAGAACGTTTTCTCTATTAGCACCAGCAATTTTCACTCAAAGATTTGGCACCGTGAGTGACGAGCAAAGCGAGCGTTTTTACCAAGAACTTATTTTTTTTTAAACTGGCACAAAGGTTTTGGGGATAAAAGTATGCTAGGGGAATACTGCTGGTGCATTTTAAGAGAAATAGATTATACAAATAATGTTAGATTACACAAACCTGCAGTAGTTGGTTAAGTCCTGTTTATTTTATTATCATTATATTTTTATAATTGAATTTTATGTATTCTTTAACACTGAAATTGATTTTTAATTTATACCAACATGTAAATATATTTTGCAAGTCGTAAACTATAAAGTTTAAAAAAGAACGTTTTCTCTATTTGCAACAGCAATTTTTCCTCAAAAATTTGGCACTATGAGTGACGAGTAGGGCGAGCGTTTTTACCAAGAACTTATTTTTTTAAGACTACCACAAAGGATTTGGGGATAAAGAATGTTAGGGGACTGCTGCTGGTGCATTTTAAGTGAAATAGATTATACAAACAATGCTAGATTACACAAGCCTGCAATAGTTGGGTTAAGTTATGTTTATTTTTTATTTTTTTGATAATTGATTTTTATGTATCCTTTAACACTGAAATCGACCTTTAATTTGTAAAAACATGTTAAGATATTTTGCAAGCCATAAACTATAAAGAGAAAAAAAGCGAAAATTTGGTACTGGGGAATGGGGAACATTGGGCTTGTCTCTGAAGATACGTTTTCTCCATTTACACCAGGAATTTTTCCTCATAACTTTGGCACCGTGAGTGACGAGCAGGGCGAGCTTTTTACAAAAAACTTAAATTTTTTTAAGACTTGCACAAAAGTTTTTGGGATAAAAAGTATGTTAGGGGACTATTGCTGGTGTATTTTAAGAAAAATAGATTAAGGAACTTACAAAAAAAGAGTCAAATAAACCATTTCTATTTTTTATGTATGTTAGTTTTTGAAAAATTTTTAATACATATCTTTAAAACTAGACGTTAGAGATTTTTAAAAAACTTTTTCCGTACTCAGAGATTTAGAATCTATGAAAAAATACACATTTTTTGAAAGTATATAAACCACGTAAGCCAGTGTAATTAAATAGGACATCAGAAAACTGTGCTAAAGAATCAACTGGCGTTAACTGAGTGGAAAGTCAAGCATTATATGCAAACATAAGAGAAACTTTTCAATATATTCACCGATCAAAATTTCTGTATAATTTTTTTACAGCTTAACTAATGAAGAAACCGCATAATTCCATCGATCTTTGTTTTTGAGAAATTTAATTTTGAAATCAGGGTTTTATTTTCTGAACACCCTGCATTGTATTATATTGTGCATTTTAAAAAGCATAATTTCACAGCGGAAACATGCACAGATGTTTAATTCTATATACTCTCTATTTTTCTGCTCCGTAACAATTCATTTGCGTACTTAACGTTCAAAACATGGGATAAATTAGGCTTAAGGTATTACTCTCCACAGAAATAAGTTACAAAATTTCTTCACAATTCAAAAATGTTGGAAATGATTGTTCCCTCATGTATCATTTCCTAATTTCAAAGCACCAATCATTCAAAAACGGTAAAGCTTCCATGGTTAACGTCTGTCTTTTTATAACTGCATTGATTTTGATTAAATTGCAAAGGGAAATTAAACAATTTTTAATAATTACTATAGTTGTTGAAAAATTAGTTTTTTTTTCTGAGATTTTATTGACTAAGATTGCATATTTTACTTTTATTTATCATATTTTACTTCATAATTTTGAAAAGTAAGTTGTATGTCCTGCGACATTATGTAGCATTTTTTGGAAACCTTATAAGAATACTGAAGAAGTGAAAACTCTCCAATATTTCCAAGGTAACAGTTGGTCACCTTTGATGCGGTTTTACGCATTAGGTTATACTATCCATTCTGACAGAGCTACCGCGGCTTTTTTTTTACATTCTTTTAATTACTCAATATAAATTATATGTGAAATGATAAATTTTTCAAGTACTTTGGCATTATATTAATTATAGTTTGTAAATTAATGAATTTAAGAGTTTGCCTGTCACTTTAAAAAGAGAACCTGTATTTCATCTTCTAAACGTTTATATAACGTATTACTATAAATATTATTTACCGCTTTCTGGATGTTTATAAATGTATGTATTTTGTAACTTTTTAATATATATATATATTACGAAAAGAATATATTTATCTCTAGCGTAAAATCCGGAATAATCTTGAATTGCATACTAAATATTTACCGTCCGAAAAATTCAAGTAAAACATTATAATGATTTATTTTCTTTTTATTACGAGTTTTATTTTTTCAAATTCTACCCAAAACAGTGGAAATAATCATAAACTCTTGCGCACTTTGTGGTATTTTGCCGCCTTGCATTCTGATTCTAATCCTCGTGGCGACTGTAAAATCCTTTCAAAATACTAAAAGAGGATAATAGTGAAAGCTGTTGTCTTGATTTAAAGGGTTTGAGAAAAAGGCTGTTCCCTTGCCACAGTCCATTAGGTATGAATAAATGCACACATATTTGACAAAGTTATTCATTTGCAGAATATCTATAATGCGATTTATGTGTTTCATATAAATCTATATAATTTGAAAATGCATTAAAATATCTCCTCAGGGTGTATAAATTCAAAATATTTTTATGAATACCGATACATTTTTAACGTATTTTATAAAATAATGTTTTATCTTATTCTTTGCGAACTAAAAAACATAGAAGTATATTTTCTTTATAAATTAATAAAATAAAATATTTAATTTAATATTACGACTGTAAATTCAAATGAACACATTTAGAATACATATTGTCACAAAATTTACATCAAGTTAATGCGTTGTGAATTAGAAAACTTCATATACAAATCGTTATTTATGCTCTGATTTTGTTCTTAATCTGTTGCAAAATTATTGCTATCTAGAAATGATTTCCAAAAATATTGTTATTAATTGTGTTAAAATTGTTATAAATATAGTTGATAATTTTTACTTACCCATCATACGTAGTATAGGGTAAGTCTTGCAATCGTTTTGAAAATCGAAATTTTTTTTGACGGATTTACACGTTTCGGACACTGCAGATTCCTAAAATCATATTGTTAGAAAAAAAATTGCCGTCCGTCCGTCTGTGTGTCTGTCTGTCTGTCTATAACCGCTCTATCTCTCGAACAAATTGAGATAGAGACTTGAAATTTTGTATGTGCTTAGTATGTAAGAATGGGACGAAGCGTATTTAATATCAGTAACCTCGATTTTTGGAACTATTTTTTTCGGACTCTCGAAAAATTCGTTCTGATGAAAGGTATATAAAAATTTTCGATTTTTTTTATTTTAAGTAGTGGACGTAAAAGGGAATAAATTAACACAAATTTTGCATAAAAATCAAAGTCGATCAGATTATTAGTTGTTGAGATATTTCTAATCCTGTTTTTCACATTCTTTGATTTTGCATGACCCTGTATTTCATTCAAATTTCAAATCAAACATATATTTTAATTGCAAATGAGACACTTAATTCGATGCAAGAAACCGTTAGTGAATATGATAGTTATTTTTAGAGTTATAAGGATGTTTCTTTTATGCAATTCAGTGCTACTTGAATAGTTTGGCGCTTCATACAATTTATCAAAATTGTTTCATCAGAAATTCATTAATAGAGCATGATGATGTGTTAAATATACTTAAATATACGTTTATATTTTGTTTTGGAATTGTAATGCATTTTATAAATTGTTTACATATGTTATGTTTTCATATATTATGTTATGCTTATCCATGATGGGTAAGTATTACGGTGGCCTCCAACGACTAGTTTTTTCTTACAATAGTGATACGCTGCACGTCACTTTGTCACCAAATTAACAACGCATTGTAAGCACCACACGATTTAGAATACTGTAAAACAACGCATGTAAAACACATTCAAATTATTATCTACATGGTACCTTTAAAATTACACAATTTTTAAAATTAAAAAAAGAGAAGACGATTTGCTTTATAGAAAAAAATGCATGAGATAACTGAGTAAGGTGACTAATTTTGCCAATAAATATCAATTACAGAAATACAGGAAAAACTATGTAGTTTTTAACAACAGTTTTTACACAATCTTTTTTCTGGCACAACAGATTCGCAACACATTCACAAGACAATCAAAAACGATTTTAGTTAGAAGTGTTAATTATGTTCAATTAGTGTCCTAAAAGTGATTCCCGAATTTACTGTGAAGATATAGAGCTATATGTGAACTTATGCATTGTACAGTCTGAAGGAAAGTGTATGAAAATATATAAAACGGCATAGGTAAAGTAAATAGTCTTCAATAATTGAAAAAAAATAGATTGTTACTCAACAAAGAATCAAACCATGGATTAAGATAGATCATGAAACACTTCATTCCTTAGGCTGCGAGCGAACAGCGCTACTTTTTATTACACTAAAAGAGCAATAAATCTATCTTTGTTTCCGTACGGAACAAAGGTGAAACCTCTTTAAATGATTTTTTGAGGGACTGACGCTACCGAATTGACAAAGGAAAGGAAATTTTATCTCCCCTCATCTTCAGCGGTAAAGCTGTCAACTGATTTCGAGTTCGATTTCTCTCTTGAAGTTAAAAAAAGTTCACTGAAAAAGCAATTTATACATCAAAGCATCGACACGAAGGATTAAAAATAGCGACGCCTGACCGCAAGAAGTTAGTGCTATACTAGAAGTTATTTCTTTACCATTCCAACGAAACTTCACTACACTGTTAAAACCACAGGTTGCATATGGCACTCCTAGTAGTGAAACGCTTGTGGCATGAGCGAGCCCCCTAAGAGAGCCAGAATTGCACCCCTAGGGCACATGGGATGTCCTAAAAGTGCCCTAGGGTTGCAATTTCGGCTGCCCTAGGGGGGGGGGTTCGCTCACGAGACAAGCATTTAACTTCTAGGAGTGCCATAGGCAATTTGTGGTTTTAGCAGAATATTTAATAAGATAAAATGTTCTTCTTAGATAATTAGAATTAAAAAACAAGTAACTAATGTAGTACATGATGCATTCTAAGTCTTTTGAGAATCCTTATAGATGATCTACTGATTTCTATACGCGCCAAATCTTTGCCAAAATTTAACTCGCTTATTTGAAGTAAAATACATTCAATATTTTTAAAGTTTTATGCTTCTATATGATATTATGTGCAAGCTATGTATGATTTTCAGATTTTATATACAAAAATACTACGCAAAATTAAATTCAACTTTGAAATGAAAAAGTCAACTACAATCATACTTGTTGAAGTTGTCATCCATAGTACATTTTGCTATTTTGTGTAATCCATTCTATGAATCTGTTCATATTCTACAAAGCTAGTTTCATTTAATTAATATACTTAAGATGCAAGATACATAATATAAAAACAGCTGTAAGAAATTTATGATCGTAGACAGTAATGCTCACGATTTTTTTTTTTTAGCCTTTTTATGAGCTATAGGATTTATGCACACCACGCAATGAACTAAAAATAGTTTTGTTTTAAAAGCGCAAACCACACCTGAAAAAGAACTCGTGGCTATTATTTATCTGAAATTTTTGTTCCAGACACATTTTGTGTCCCTGTAAAGGTTAAATTATTGTCTATTACTTCCTTACTTATTATTAATTTACTTTATATTTTAAATTAAGTATATTGTAGGGAGGATCAGCAATGCAGATCAGTTTCATTAAACTTGAAATAATGAGAAATACAGGGTAAATATTTTCACTAATTCCTGCAAAATTAAAAATAGTTTTGTTTTTATGTAAATTAATGGTAAACTGTATACATTGTATATTTTACAGAAAAACTACACTTCAGTAGCACACACCATTTTCGTTATTTTTGAATTAATGTAGTTTTATTGAAATACATTCCAAATGTTTTCTTCCCAGAAATGAATTCTGACTTTTACGTATTCCGTTTCATTAAGGAATGCCCTACTGTAATCGACAGTAACATATGCAAATTACATGATAATTTATGCATTTTGCATGAGTTGGAACATATAGACTGGCGAGACAAACACATAGCAAATAAATAAAATTCATAAGCACACTTATACTAAGTTTGAAAGTGTTAAAAATGTGTTTTTTTCATAAATAAAAATTAAGTTCTTAGTAGAAGAATATTATAAAAAGAATTATTTTTTGAGATTTACTTGTTAGTATTAAATAATAAACCGTAAAAGGTCTAAAAATACATTATCTTAAAAACACATTACTGTTTCGAAAAATCCATAATCCCTTAGCTTTTAAAAGCTCTGACACATTCTAGTTAAACTGGCTTAAGGACAAATGTAGTAATTGAAACACTTGAACAAATATCAAACTTTAGTGAAATTAATTTAGAAGCGTATTCGGAAAATCATGAATAATGCATCAAAGAAAGTTACATTCTGACATCCTCAATGTGTAACGATTAAGTTCTTTCTCTGGATAAAATTGAGAACTTTATTCAACAGTTCTCCGACAAATATATTAAATATACAAAAAAAAATATTTTTATAAAATCCCTGTCGGCTTGGCCTATAGGCGGAGGTAGATTTCGAAGAGTTTTCATAAAACCAAAAAATAAAATACTTAGATTACTTAAAGGTGTTTTTTATTAATAAAACCTAGTACTTTCGAGCATGTCATGCTCATCATCAGGGTTAAAACAACGAAAAAAGTAGAAGTCGAAGGCTGAGTTCTTTTATACGAAGTGGACTGATCCAAAGACAACGTAAAAAACGAGTTTTCATTTCAACAACAAAAAATAAAATATTATATTAAATAAACCCAGTTTAACTATTTTATTTGACAATTTAAAAAAAAAAATTAAGTTCATTTTTCTGTAAGAACTGGTTTTATCAAAATCATCTTAAACGAAATTTGGCTCAAATGCCCGTTTGAAAACATATTTTGAAATATATTCTAACTTTATTAAAAAATCGACCAATACGCACATTACATAATTCCTAAATAACAGTAAAACTGTCAATTGAATGCGTTTGTGAGCAAAATTGAATTTAAAAATGAGTCATAAAATAACCAATTTGTTATTCGAATACATCATCAATTCTTTAATCAAGATCTCTTTGGGAAATTTTGTGCGAAGTGTCCACTTTGACAACTTTTAAAAAATATATATTTAGCCTTTATCAAAAAAACTAAACAATACGGTCCATTAAACAGTTTCTAAATAACAAATAACTGTCAATTGAATGCGTTTGAGAGACAAATGGAATTTAAAAATGAGTCATAAAATAACCAATTTGTTATTTAAATACCTCAGTTCCTCAGTCACGTTCGCTTCGGGAAATTCTGTTCAAAATAATGATTTTGGCATTCTTTTTAGAAAAGTATTCTGCCTTTATCAAAAAACTGGCCAATACGTAACATTATATAGTTCCTAAATAAGAGGACCAGTAATTTGGATGCGTTTGAGAATAAAAATGGATTTAAAAATGAGTCATAAAATAACCAATTTGTTATTTGAATACACCCTCAATTCTTTAATCATGATCGCTTTGGGAAATTTTTTTGCTAAGTTTGGCAGCTTTTTAAAAAATATATATTTAGCCTTTCTCAAAAAGTTTATAAATACGAATATTATATAGTTTCTAAATAACAAAAAACTGTCAACTGAATGCGTTTGAGAGCAAAATTGAATTTAACTAGTTGGATGTGTCAATCCCAAAACTTTCTTCTATCTCATAAGTACATTTTAATATTTAAAAAAAATGTGGTGACCCCAAAGTTACCCACTATCAAATTTCCTCGAACATTTGACCTAGCCTTATGAGATTCTGGTATCCAAAAAGCCTAAAACGCAAAATTTAATTAATATTCTGAGAAAATGAGCTTAGTAGTGCCTCATGTTGGGTAATTTATACTAAAACCTAATAAGCATCTACTTATGTCAAGACCTAACAGAATCTGAAATTTGATGGAATTTCGTCCATTAGTTCTTGAGATATAGTTATAACGAACTATTTGCAAAACGTAGCACAGCAACACCATACCTTGGAAAATTTATGCCAAAACATAAAAAAGCGTCTAATTATGTTATGGTGTAAAAGAATCTGAAGTTTGATGAAATTCTGTGCATTAGTTCTTGAGATATAGCTAGTTTAAAAAAACCCGTGTAAAATATAGCACAGCAGCACCATCACTTGAAGATTTATAACAAAACGTAATCATCGTGTAATTATGTTACATGTCATTTTGTAACGAAATCTGAAATTTGATGAAATTCTGTGCGTTGGTTGTTGAGATATAGCTATCGGAAAAATCGTGCAAAATGCAGCATAGCTGCACCACCTGTTGCAAGGTTAATACCAAAATGTAATCAGCGTCTAATTATGTTATATATTCTAGTATAACATAATCTAAAATTTGATAAAGTTATCTGCATTAGTTCTTGAGATATAGCTATTGCAAAAATCGTGCAAAATGTAGCATAGCAGCGCCACCTATAGGGCAGTTCACACCAAAACCTTATCAGCGACTATGTATCTCAAGGTATCGCAGAATCGGAAGTTTGGTGAAATTCTGTGCGATAGTTGTTGAGATATAGCTATCATGAAAATCATGAAAAACGTGGCATAGCAGTACCACCTGCTGACCAATTTATACCAAAACTTAATCAGCGTCTATGAATATCAAGGGGTCACAGAATCTAAAGTTTGGTGAAATTCTGTGCATTAGTTCTTGAGATATAGCAATCTTGAAAATCATGAAAAACGTAGTATAGCAGTGCCACCTGCAGGCCAATTTCACCAAAAATCAATAGGCACTAACTCATATCAAGGTCTAACTGAATATAAAATTTTATTAAATTTCGAGGATTAGTTCTTGAGATAGAGCGCCCACAATTTTTTTGTTACATACAGACAGACAGACGGACAGACAGACAGACAGACAGACAGACAGACTCACAGACAGACATTTTCTAAAAATAGTCAAAACGTGTTCAGGACCTTCTAAAACGTATAAATCCGTCGAAAACCGGAAGTCGAAAATTTTCATGAATCCAGTACTTTCTTCTTGTAAAGATAGAAGAAAGTAAAAATGAGTCATAAAATAACTAATTTGTTATTTGAATACATACCCAATTCTTTAATCATGATCGACAATGAAATTTTGTACTAAGTGCCCATTATAGCAGCTTTTTTAAAAATATATTCTGCCTTCATAAAAAAAACTGACCAATCCCCCCCACTATATAGTTCATAAATAAGAGGACCTATAAACTGGATGCGTTTGAGAACAAAAATGGATTTAAAAATGACTCAGAAAAAACGCAATTTGTTATACTTCCTTAATTTTTCAATCACTATTACTTCGGGAAATTCTATTCAAAATACCCTTTTTGGCAGCCTTTTTTGAAATATATTCTGCCTTTATCAAAACACTACCCAATACGACACATTTTTTAGTTTCTAAATAAGAGGATCCGCCATTTGGATGCGTTTAATATTAAAAATGAATTTGAAAATCAGTCAGAATATAAGCAGTTTGGATTTGATGTTTTTTCTCCAACTCTTATTTTTTATTTAATTTATTTTTGCTATACGAATTGGTCCTATGAAAAACTTGTTGGCATAAAAGTGTTAGATTTTATTGTAAAGATGTAAAACAAAATTAATTAGATTTTATTGCTTAAGAATTGAGTAAGTTATGGATTTTTTTTCTTTTTCTTTCTCCCTTTTTACTTTCGTTTTTAATTTTTTCATCATTAAAAATCCGTTCTATCAAAAACCTGTAAATACAAAAGTTTTAGATAATGTTGAGTACATTTATAAAAAAAATGTTGAATTTGATGTCTTGAGAACTGACGAAGTTATAAATTTTTTTCTCCCCAAAACCCTGTTTTTTTCGCACCTTAAGCCCATTTTTACATTATCAAAAATCTGTCATGCATAAACTTTTTTTAGAAGTAATATAAACTTTAAGCTTATTCGATATCTATTTTAATTAAGAAGTTATCGGGTTTTTTTCGATTTTCACAAAAACCCTCCTTATTTCTATCCCCTTGGTCCAATTTTGCCCATTAACTAACTCGATCGAGAGTTTATGCCCCTTGATTTTATGTAAAAGTTTGAAGAAGATCTGAGCATAATTATGGATGTTATCGTGTCTAGAAAAAAGTTTTATAGACCAATAGATAGATAGATAGATAGATAGATAGATAAACTGATAGATAAACTTTTTTACTAATGGTAGTTATGGGGTCTAAGAGTCATGATCGATGTAGATCTGCAAAAATATTTCAGAAATTCCAACATGGGAGAGATTGCAATAGGTAGTATTTCATACGAAGTCTACCTAATATTTCATACGAAATCTACCTAATATAAATAGCAAAAATACACACAGAAGCCTAGTATGTGGGAGGTACTTCAATGGTTAAAATAAATGATTTTTTAACTTTTCAACGCAGTTCAAATGTGTCCGTTTGTCTATCTCTCCCTGCTCTAACTCATATAATTATTTTTCGATTGCCATGCAATGGATATATGTTATTAGGTATCCCTACGGTATAAAGAATATTGAAAATGAAGTATGCAACATTTTCAGTTCATTTAGAAGGTAACTCATAAGATCCCTGTTGCATTACAGTCTTTAGAGAAAATGGTTTGTGGTAAATTTAAATATATTACGTTGTCTAAATACATTAAAATTGATATTTATCACTGATGTATGATAAAAAGTTTCTATTATAGACCAAAACTTGGGTCAAAGGGACAAGCAAAAGTATTTGGCTAAAATAATAACAATAATAATAATATTAATAATAATAATAATTGAACTATTAAATTTCATGAACAAGAATTGCTTCAAGTGCGTTTTCATTTATGGTATGTGTTTAAAAATTTATTTTTTATAAAATGTTACTTGGAGCATATAATTCTGTAGATCATATACATGGCTGCAAGAAATTTTAAAAGAACATCTGTTTATTCTCGAAATTTACGGAATGCAAATTTTCAACAATGCTATCTATATTATAAAGGCCAAACGCATCTGTGCATAATAGATACGCCATTTTGTGAATGGCAACACTTAGAAATTTTAAATGAAATTTCAGTTTTTTCAATTTTTGTTACTGCAAATTTTTAAATTTCTAAACATCGCACATTGTTAATTTTTATACCGTCATATCGAGAAAATAAATTACTTTTAAATGTAATTTATTTAAAAACTGTATCGCAATTTGTTTTTTAGTTATTAATTTTTTATATTTTTATTATCATTTTTCTAATTGTAGCAACAAAAGTACTCCACTTTAATTAAATGTAAAAGGGAAAAAGCCGGAGATTATTGCATCTTTCTGTTGTCATTTTCTCATAAAAAGTGAAAATTTTTGAAATTAAAATCAGTGTTAAGTCAAAAAATATCGTCTGTTATAAAACAAGGATAATTTTGATTTTATTTCATTTTTATTTATGAATTAACTTAAATAAACTTATGAATACTTAAGAAACTTTAAATAAACTTATGAATTATTTATGCCAACTGAGAAAATATTTTCTGATAGTTACCCAAGTAAATTATATAAAATTCAGCTTTTATAAAATGACGAAAGTAGAATTTCAATTTTTTAAAATTTAGTGGTGTCTGCCAAGGGGAGGAACCATAGGAAGTGTCTGCCAATGCAGGACGTGATTTCTAATATCATTCCAAAAGAAATAAAAAAAATTACGCTTATTAAAATAACGAAAGTAAGTTGGTATTTTTTACACCTTTGCTACCTGTTAATTGCCAAAGCCATCATGATCCAAATTTCATAATTACCCATCGTTCCTATCTATGTAGGAAGACTGCGCTGAGAAGGTTTCAGCTTTTATAAAATAACGAAGGTCTGCCATTCACGGGCTCTTGCTCTACAGTGATTTCCATTGTCATTTCTTTTTCTTATTATAAGTTATGTAAACGTTACATACAATTAAATTAAATAAAAAAATTGCTGCCTTGAAAAATCTTTAAAAAAGTTCAATTCAATAAAAGGAACCATTCCTTTAATTAAGTTAAATAAATAAAAAAAAAATTCACAATTAGAAAAGCAAATCCGCATAATTGAATTACTTCCCTGTTTGATGCGTTGCATGATATTGGTAAAGTTAAAAATTTGCAGAGATAGAATGTTCGCAATACACATTAAAGAAAGTTAAGAATTTTTTGTATCTTCATTTAGATTATTTTATGCAATTCTGTAAGATTAAACGAATAAAATTTTAAAATAAAAATTGAGCAAAACAAATAAGTAAATAAGATTTTTTTTTGGCGAAAATTTCCAATATAACCGAAATGCAGTTATGACTGTAGTTTCTCTGTTCGGTTATGTGGCTGTAATTCTCGTACTGTTACATAAAATTTACATATACTGCAGCACGATGCTATTAAAAATGAAAAGTGCAGTATTTATATTTCATTCACGTCTGCAAAGAAAAATCGTTTGTGGTAAATTTAAACAAAGTATGCTGTTTAAACACATTGTAATTGATATTTATCACTGATGTATGCAACAAAGTTCTTATTATTGTTTGACCAAAACTTTTATCATTGCAGGGACAAACAAAAGTATTTGGCTACAAAAGAAAAAGAACAATAATTGAACAATGGAAGTCCATGAACAATAATTCCTTCAAGTGCGTTTTCATTTGTGGTATGTGTTTGAAAATTTATTTTTTTAAATATGTTACTTTCTGCATATAATTCTGTAGATTATATACATGGCTGCAAGAAATTTTAAATGAACATCTGTTTGTTGTCGGAAATTACTGAATGAAAATTTTCAACAATGCTATCTATATTATAAAGGTCCAATGCACCTGAGCGTAACGCATACTCCATCTTCTGAATGGCAACCCTTAAAAATTTGAAATGAAATTTAAGTTTTGTAATTATTTTACTGCAAATTTTAAATTTCTAAACATCGCACATTTTTAATTTTTGAACTGTCATATCGCGAAAAAAGTTTACTTTTAAATGCAATTTATTTAAAAGCATTGTCGCAATTTATTTTGAGTTATTATTATTTTTTTTTTAGTTTTTAATATCGTTTTTGTAATCATGGCAACAAAATTATTCCATTTTAATTATATGTAAAGGGAAAAAAGCCGGAGATTACTGCATCTGTTTGTTGTCATTTTTTTATAAAAATGAAAATTTTTGAAATCATAATATGTGTTATGTCAAAAAATATTGTCTGTTATAAAAAAAGGTGAATTTTCGGTTTTATTTCATCTTTATTTATGAATTAAACGGGGGGGGGGATTTTTAGTTTATTACCAACTAACTTTACATAGGATACAGAACTTTCTCTTTACAAACATGTATTTTAAAGAGTAGTTGTGTGACTTATTTTTTCTGATTTTGCTTAATTCGTATCAAATAGCTAAATTAATGCTAGTTTATTAAACCGTGTATAAAATCGTTATCCAAATTTTGAATAAATATTAATGAATGATTTCAGATAAACATGTAGCTAATAGAAACAAGCAAATGAAGGCATGTGAATCATTAAATACCCAATTTACTTCTGGGATGACTTCATTGCATTTTTTTCTGGGTTACCCCGATAATGACGTGATATGTACATTTTTAATTAAATATTGTTTAAGAATAGATCGTAATACAAAAAATGCTTTAGCGGATGCAAATGACGTCATTTTATTAAGAAAAAGCTCATATTTTAATTCTTTATCTATTTTTATGGCGGAAATCGTGAAAAATGCAGCTTAACATAAAGACCTGTTGGACGATTTACACCAAAATGTAAAAAACAAAATCAAGTCATATCAAGGAATAACTGAATTTGGGACTTTTTGAATATCTATGCACTATTTCTAGAGATGGAGCTATTGCGAAAATCACAAAAATACAGTATAACAGCACCATATGTGGACCGATTTGAACCAAAAGGTTTAACATTACAATTCATGTCAAGGACTAATGGAATCTGAAGTTTGAGAAAATTCCGTACATTAGATCTCGATGTTGCGCTATTGAGGAAATCATGAAAATTTGATGAAAATCCGTGTATTAGTTCATGAGATACAACTATTGAAGAAACAATGAAAAATGCTGTATTGTTGTGCCACCTTTTGATCGATTTTCACCCAAAACTAATCAGCACCAATTTATATCAAAGACTAAGTTAATGTATATTTTTAATAAATTCTGTGGATTAGTTCTGGACATAGAATGACATCGAAATTTAGGTCCAATACAGACAGTAAGACAGACATTTTGTAAAAACATGTCTTTTGACATTAGTTTGTGGTGGACATTATGGAAAAACATGTTCCCTAATAAACAGGGGGCACTTATTTGTTATAATTTCTCCGATATCTTCAGTAGTCCTATTTCAAGAACTAATGCACGAAATTTCATGACTTTAGAATCTTCAAGATGAGCATGGATTGTCATTTAATATTGGCACTGTGGTATCAAATTTTCAGGTACTAACATGCATGAGATATAAGAATGTTTTGGGATAACCACATTCGAGTAGTTTTGTTATAAGGTACATGTACTCACTATGGACACCTTAAGGAAAATTTATTTTTTTCACCCCCGTGTACACGTGATAGGAATTCAAAAAATATATGATCACTATCCCTGGAGTGTTGACTATAATTATTAAAATTAGCAACGGTGTAATTATTCTGGTGTAATTTAAATGATAAAAACAAAAACTATTCACAAGATTCCATATCAGGAACCACCTGTCCCTATTATCAACAGGGAATCCTTATTGACCTACTACACAGACATCATCGAAGAGCCATTCTTCCATGGAATTTTAGAAGAGAGGGGATAAAAAAATATAAATTATTACGGGGGAGATTAAGACACAAAATAAATATCTTCAGAACATGCAGTACTTCCAATGTGGACATAAGTTGTCCATATTAGGAATCAGGATTAGTTTTTTTTAAATCTTACAATAAGTAAACAAAGAAAATATTATTGAGCAATATATGCAATAGCAGTCAGAAATATGTTTTATAATCTTTTTAAAACACTCCATTTTTCAATAATTAAAATAATTTTACAATATCTGATAAGAATCTAAACTTATCTGTAATTACGATCAGCACACCACGAAACAACAAGTTTCCTTCTAAATTGCGAACTGCGCACTTTTTTGTAATTTATTGGTTTAATTATCTTTTCAAATGGTTTTCTTCACGGACATGTAGCGCGATCTCTCAATCAAAATTGTTACTTTTTAAAAATATTAAGGGTGTCCATGTTGAGAGCACTGCCCATATTGGGTACACGTACCTTATAACACATTTTTTACACAGTTCTATGTGTGAATATTTTTTATATAGCTTATAAAGTTGTGCACATAATAATCTGAGTAAACTTCTGCATATGAGCAGATATATCATAATATTTATGAAAAAATGAAACATAAAAGCGTTTTTATAATTTAGATTTGTTTGGGGAAAAGAATAAAAATTACTAAAAACTTACATTTTTGAAAAAAATGTTGAAGAAAAGTTCAATTTTGTTATTTTAATTTTGTCTTTGAAAAATTACTAGTACAAAATTACTTTTAGATAAAACAGCACAAATTCCTTTAAATTTAATATTACTTTCTAGTAATTTCCATTGATATATCTTTTTTTTTATTATAAGTTATTTTAATGTTTCATAGAATTAATTAAATTAAATTAAAAAAATTGCTGCCTTCAAAAATCTTTTAAAAAGTTCAGTTCAATAACAAGGATCCATTAGTTAAATCAAAGTTAAATCAAAGAAAAATTTTCACAGTTAGAAACACAAATCCGCATAATTAAATTACTTCCCTGTTCGATGCGTTGCATCATACTGATAAAGTTAAAATTTTGGAGCAGTAGAACATTCGCATTATGCATTAAAGAAAGTTCAGAATTTTTTGTTATCTTCTTTTATATTATTTTATATAATTCTGTAAGATTCAACGAATTAAAATTGAGCAAAACAAATACGAAAATATTTTTTTGTGAAAATTTCCAATATAATTGAAATGTAGTTATGACTTGTACAGTTTCTCTGTTCGGTTATGTGTCTCTAATTCTCGTACTATTACATAAAATTACATGTATTGCAGCACGATGCTACTGAACGTGAAATGTGTAGTATTTATACTTCATTCACAGTGAAAGACAAAAACAATTTCTTAAATTACGATCAATAGTAAAAAATCGTTTATAGCGTATTTTAATGAACTTATTTTCTTTAAAATATAATGAACCTGTAATAATTTTCTGAGGTGCACTTAATAATGCTTTCTGCCTAATGTAAGATTCGAAGTATTCATAATTCATGTACAGAGTCAAACAAAATTAAGTAATAATTAAGTCTATTAAATTAAATTTACGGAGACAAATTTTTTGTAATGCCTTTTAAAGCTGAATTTTATTTCGGACAATAGCATGATGTGACAATCCCAAAACTTTCTGCTACCTCACCCATTTTAATACTTCAAAATTCGTTATCACACTGTCAAAATTATATTGCAAGCTATGCCCATCATGGGAGTTTCAATGATATGAAATTCCGTGCATTAGTTCTTGAAATGTGATTATCGCTATAATAACGTAAAAAAAAGTAAACGGAGCGTAGCAGCGCCTCTTGTTTGATGATTTACATCGATACACGATTTGCATTAACTTATGTCTACAGAATCTGAAGTTTAATGAAAATCAGTCCTTTTGTTCTTGAGATAGGGCTATGGCATTGCGACTTGTTGGGTGATTTACACCAAATTGTAAACAACACCCAATCATATTAAGGAATAACTGAATTTGAAACTTTATAAAAATCCGTGCTTTATTTCTTGAGGATCTATTGTGGAAATCACAAAAATGCAGTAACAAATGCATCTTTTGACCGATTTACACCAAAAGGTATAAAATTTTATCTCATGCTAAGGACTAACGGAATCTCAGGTTTGATGAAAATCCGTGCATTAGATCACGAGAATGAGCTATTGGGGAAATCATGAAAGATACCCCCACTGGTATCAACCAGCGCCACTGGTTGAGCAATTTACACCTAAATGTGGAAACTATCAATTCATGTTATGGAGTAACAGAATGTGACGCTTAACGTAAATGTGTGCATTAATTCTTGAAATAGAGCTAATGAGACAATAGTTCTAAATGCTGCAGCAGCAGCATCTAATGAGCGATTTACAACAAAAAATGTAGAAAATGTTAATTCATGACATAGAGTAACTAAATCTGAAGTTCGATAAAAATCCGTATATTAGAATTATTTGAGATAGAGCTATTGCGGTAATAGGGAAAAATTCTGCATAGTAGAGCCACCTGTTGAGCGTTTTTACCAAAAATTAATCAGTAATAAATAAATGGACTAACTGCATCTGAAGTTCGATGAAAACCTGTGCATTAGTTCTTGAGATTTATCTCAAGCAAATTCAGCATGGCAGCACCACTTTTGAGCGATTTACACCAAAATTTAGGAATTTTTAAATTATGTCATGAGCTAACACAATCTGAAATTTAATGAAAATCCATGCATTAGTTCTTGAGATAGGGCTTTTGAAGGAACAGTGAAAAATGCTGCATAGAAGCACCGTCTGTTGAGCGATTTTCACCAAAAACTATTCAGCACCAATTTATACTAAGGACTAACTTAATACATAATTTTTTAACTGCGAGCATTAGTTCTGGGCATACAATGTCCACAAAATTTGTGCCACATACAGACTGACTGACTTACAGAAACACATATTTTGTTTTTTTCCAGTATTTTTACTTTTTTCTATCTTTACAAGAAGAAAGTATTGGATTCGTGAGATTTTTTGTGAGATTCACATGTTTTAGGGGTCTGAGATTCCTAAAATCTGTTTTTGCAGAATGCCTGTCTGTGAGTCTGTAAACCTGTCTGTATCTGACATAAATTTCGTTGGCACTCTATCTCCGGAACTAATGAACGGAGTTTGATAAAAATATTTATTCAAATAGATACTTACATAAATTGACGCTAATTAATTTTAGTACAAACCGCTTAATATATGATGCTGCTTTGTAGCATTTTTTTTACGATTCACGCAACAGCTATGTATCAATAACTACTGAACGGATTTCGATTAAACTTTAGATTCAGCCAGTCTTTGATATGAATTGATGTTGCTTACATTTTGGTGTAAATCTCTCAACAAATGGCGCTGCTATGCAGCCTTTGTCACTAGTTTTACAATAGCTCTAGCTCAAGAACAAAAGTACTGAATTTATTAAGAATTTATTTTCAGGTATTCCTTAACAAAACTCAATTTTTCATTTAATCAAAAGTCATTCTTACAATTGGAAAAACAGCAAACTGTTATTTAAATAATTTAAATGACGCGAACATAAACTTTACTGTTTTAAGATATTCATTTTTTATTCAAACAGTAATTATTAGTATTTAAAGATCTCATTTCCTTTCCGAAATATTATAATCTGCTTTATTTTATATTGAAATTTAACTTCAGACGTATTTATTAAAGTTTTAAGAGAGACCAGTTATTGATAAATTAATCGAGAAATTGCAGCCATTTACCCATTAAACATTTTGGAAAATGTTTCATTAAAGAGGTTAAACTAAGGCTTCTAAAATTTTATGATAAGCAATTAGAAGTAATTACCGGCTGGAGAATTTATTTCTAAAAAGGCAATTGGAAATTTCGCAATTGCCAAAACAGGATTTAATCTTTAAGCATAATATTTCAGAAGAAACATATTTTGTAATATTAAACATGTTTATTATACCTATGTGGCTTTGTTCACTGTAAAAATAAAATACCCAAATTGGGTTAAAAGACTTTTGGGTACAACATTGTTCCAATTTGGAAAGTTCAGTTTGTAGCAGAAGATCGTTTTAAATAAGTGTGATTTTTAATGACTTTAAAACAATTAAAATATCTTAGATAGTAAATACATTATACCTCAGAAATTTTGATTAATTTAATGTTAATAAAGATCTGCTCTGTTTTGTACCATTTTGGGTTATCTATTTTGGGAACAATACTCTACCATTTTAGAATTCTTACTGTATCATTTCAGGAAAATTACTATACCCAGAAATCTTTCAACCCAATTTGGGTCTTCAATTTTTACTGTGTAAGTAGGGAAATTTAACTACATAATAATTTGCTATTATAATACCACACACTATTGTAAGAAAATGGTGTACATAACAATAGGATCAATAGTTTATTGGAACTTTGTTGTACAATTAGCTTATAATCTGAAGATACAAAGAGTATAAACTAATATCTTAATAAATTAATAAGATTATAAATAAAATTTTAATTCATATTTCAAGGTAACTATACTAATAAAAAAATGTTTAGCTCTGTCTGCGTGTAAGACCTCAGTGGACGATCACAATCAAAATCTATTGGACATAAGAGGCTGAAATGTTTTGTGAAATTTTGTGAAAAAACTTGTGAATTTCTTTCCCAAAAGTGTCTACTGATACACTTGAGATTGGGAATTTAACTTTTTTCGAAAAAAAAATAGTTGAATATCGCAACATAGCCTCATCAAAAATCTTCTTTTTTATCTCTGGTCAAGAAAATCACGTGTGCACACTGTAAAAAAAAATCTGTAAAGGTACTAAACATTTTCTAGGAAACTGGGATTCCAAGAACTTTTCATGTATTGGTAACAGGAAAAATCCATGTAACCGATTCTGAAACTTGAATTTTTGCTGTTACCGTTACATGAAAAGTTCTTGGAATCCCAGTTTCCTAGAAAATGTTTAGTACCTTTACAGATTTTTTTACAGTGCACGTGTTCCAACTAATTTATTCATCAGAAGCTAGCAAAGTTATTATCTGTTTCTTTAATCAAAACTGCCTCCTTGATACAGTTATCACAGAAAGATTTTTATGACATCATTTATATTCCAAACGATCGTACAATTTTGACCATTAATAAAATTCACTGAGATTTTCTGCCCCTTTATTTTATGTATTAGTTTTGAAGAGATTATATCCATAAAAAGTAGAGAGAAAATAGAGAGAGAGAGAGAGAAAGTTGTTTTATTGTGTAGTTATGACGGCCAATTATCCACACAAGGGATTTAGGCCCTACAAGGGAGAGGGTATTTCTAAAGGAAACTTGCCGGTGTTTACATAAGGAAGTCCAAGGTTCGGAGATAACCACGGAAAACTCCGAACGATTACTCCGACGGGCGCGAATGGATTTAAACATAGCAACTTCTGTCTCTCAGTTTCGAGAGTAGAACCTCTTGGCCACTGTTGGGGTGAGACACTCACAACACATACAGAGAGATGAAGTTTTTAACTGAGGATTGTTTTCGATTCTAGAGGTCATGATAAGTGTAGATATGCATATATTTTTGGAAATTTCAACATAGGGAATAACGTAATAATTAGTTTTTCTTACGAAATTCACCTAGAAGGCAAAAAGAAATAAAGAAAAAAATAATATTTGAATAACTCTTTGAAATATCTTTTTTGAAATAAATTATCGGGATGTCTTTAATCTAATTTATACATAAATTTCTTTCTTTCTTTCCGTAGTATATTTCATAAGAATAAAAAAAAATGCCCTGAAATATTTATAAATATAAAAAAGAACATGAATTTTAATATTTGTGCATAAAATATAACAGCTTATCAATGCCCAAGATTTCTTTTTCATCTCGGAAACAGAATGGAGGTAAAAAATTCTGAATATAGATTAGTTTAAGTTTATTTTCGATACAAACGATAAAAATCTGATTTACATTTACTTTTCATAATGTATTTTTAAATGTCGTTTTGAGATATTTTTCTGGAAGAAATATAAAAGAATTATACTTTTCAAATCACTTTTCTTTAATGCGATTTTCACTTTAAATACATATTTAAAGTTTTGTAAAATAATGTAAATTAGTAAAGTAAACATTTATTTGTGATATGTGTAAGATTGCATTGTTACTTGTATTTCTTTTATATAAGCTTTTAAAATCTGATTTAATTCTTAACTTCAAGAAATTTCTCATTTAAGTAAAAAAGCAAAAATAAAAGTTTTTCTTTCAATTATTATGAAAAAAGTTTTTGTTCTCGGTAGAGAACTTTGAAATTTAAAGTATATCTGTTCTTTTTATTGGTTGAATTCAGCATGGGCTTATTTTTCGTTCTCTGATATTTGCCACAATGACAAAAAAAGCAATAAAAATTTTAAAAAATAATATTTTGAAAAAAAAAAATCTAATAAAGATTTCAAGCAAATTTCATTTAAAAGTGGATTTTTTTCTCTACGCAACGCTGTAAAAATTTTAATTGTGCGACGTTTAGAAGTTAAGAAATTTTGCAGTTCCGAAAATTGTAAAACTGAAATTTCATTTTAAATTTGTATATAATGCGTCCAGGAATATTAATGTTTACTCCATGCCGTACATAATAGGAGGCGTTCAGAAGTCAGTCTGATTAACTCCATCAAATAAAAATGCAAATTTTAAACAGTTAAAGTTGTATCTCTGTAAACTACTGTTTTTTTTCTCATGTTATTGATTATACTCATTAATTGTCTTATAATAAAGGGTACTTCATAAGATCTGTATACATATATAGGAAAATTTTGAAACAATTATGTCAATACATGAGTTTCTAAAGAAATGGAATTAATCGGACTCACTTCTGAACGCGTCATTTATAACTATGTTATTACGTAATTGCCGTTCTTGATCATATCTTATTTTATTGCAATTTCCCCCTAACAATGAAAAAAAATTATTTAAAATGCGTGTTATTTTGAAAATATATAATTGAATGATTTCTGATAAAATTTCAAAATATTTTTACTATTATTTTATCATCAGACGAATTTACAACAAAAATATTATTTTATTTTGAAAAGGAGAAAAGTGAAAAGAAATACTATTGCAGGATAAAAATGAAATATGACATACATAATACATTTTAATGCTACACTGTAAAAAAACTGTAAATTTACTGAGATTTTTCTAGTAGGTTTGTATTTCAAGAACTTTTTTTGCAACGGTAACATTTAAAACTTATGTAACCTTCCCCGGTTACATGGAATTTTACTGTTATCATTATATAAAAA
Organism: Maratus speculifer; assembly: GCA_964019185.1. Lineage (NCBI taxonomy): Eukaryota > Metazoa > Arthropoda > Arachnida > Araneae > Salticidae > Maratus > Maratus speculifer. Next base: position 110,326,401 of record OZ025298.1, on the reverse strand, counting down.
GTTCTTGGAATGCAAATTTACTAGACTATATTTAGTTTTTTTTTTTTTTTTTTTTTTTTTTTTTTTTCAAATTTGATACTCTAAAACAAAAACTATAGTAAATAAATATTACTTATAAATTTCTTAAAGTACCGCTTAAAGTTACTTTTTTCTCATTGGTAGATCAGAATAAATATCGTCAGCGTCTAATTCATAATTATCGCCATATTATTCGAAAATAGTATAATTCTCAGTTCCATCTATTGCAAAACTGATAGAACATTTTTTTTTTTGAAAAATCGAGCTAATTTTTCTTGTATTAATCCAAGACAAGCTTTTTTCACATATACAGAGATAGCAACTATGTGAACATGCTTTTAATTAGCGCAATTTGTCACAGCTGTATACCCAGATGACATCCATTTAGTTGACTTTTGAAAGCATTTCTCTTTAAATGACTCATTTAGAAAAACATCCAAGTATAAAGTAATATAATTAAGACTACTGTGGTTCTACCGGCAATGTCCAAGAGATATCAATAATTTCGGAGAGCACACTGTTTTTTATTACCATTGCAGTACTAAGGATATGCTAAGTGCTAAGTTTTCGTTCGCTGAATTTTCCATTGTGTTTCTTTATTATAAACTTACATACGGATCTCAAATTTTGGAAGATTTTTCACTGAAAATTCATGTACTTGGCTTACACGCAAAAATATACGGTAACTGTTTGTTTTTTAATAGCACTTTCCAACAAAGTTGAAAAGTGCTTTTGCATTCGGTTTGTCTGGCCGTCTGGCCATCTGTCCGTCTGTCCGCGCTCTAACTCCTGTAAATATACTCTGATTGCCATGAAATTTTAGAACGTTATTGACGTTTACCCTAGCACGAACCCTATTGAAAATGAAGTTTCTACCATGATTAGTTTATCTACAGAGATAATCAAAAGTTTACCAATACATTACGGCCTATGGGGAAAAATCGTTTCAAAGGAATTTTAAAGATGTTATACCCTGTCAAACATATTAAAATTTATATGCTTTTACGAGGTGCATTAAAATATGCATTCTATAAAATATAAGGTAAAAATGTAGCTATTATTCATTTACAGGGCAAAACAAAAGAATTCCATTAGATAATGTTAAAAGGGGAATAAAAATGATGTACGCCAATAAAGCTTAGTAGAAATTATACGATACTGACTTTCCTAATGTAAAGTACATAGTGTTTACAGGGGCACACAAATAGTACATTCTTTCCGAAGTACTATGTATCCGATGATTGCTGATGGATGGATGAAATGCATTTTAATTATGATATGCCTGTATAAGTTTCACTTAATTTATGCATATTATACGGTGTGTATAAATGCTACAGTTAACATACAGGACTATTTCAGGTTTCAGTTCAAATTTTTCTACAGGTTTCATTTCAAATAATACATTCTTTCCGAAGTACTACGTATCCGATGATTGCTGATGTATGAATGAAAAGCATTTTAATTATGATATGCGTGTATAAGTTTCACTAAATTTATGCGTATTATACGGTGTGTATAAATGCTATAGTTAACATACAGGACTATTTAAAAGAGCTCGCCAACGTTACTGAATATGAGTATAAATTACTAAAAAGTGATTTTTAAATAAATTATGCATTTTTACGCTGAACTGCATTAAATTTATTAAGAAATGTTTGCAGAATATAGATAAAATGATATACAGGGATACGCAAAGAATTGGGTACATGGAGCCTAAGAATGATAATTTATGACAAAGTGATTTCAGTTGCTTTAAGAGTGTTTTAGTTTAAAATAAATTTTATCTTAATACTGATGTATAATAAAGGTACCAGGCAAACTAGAAGGCTGAACAAAGTATTCAAGTATGTTCCCATCTATTAGTATAAATTGCTGAAAGAGAAATTTCAAGCTACTAGGCATTTTTTGCTTCAAATAAATTTTTCGATTATATAGTATGTATATTCGCTGACAGATCAAATACAGGGCTGTTCAATAGTACTAGAATACATATTTGGCTTTATCCTTATTTACCTAAATAACGAAGTTTTGTTAAAGATTTCATGAAGCGATGGATAGTGCTTCATAATGTATGCTTAACGCATGATTTTTCTTACTTGTTTACATGTTACTTGGAGTTTATAAACTCATATCTAGGGTACAAAAATATATTGCATTGGTATTTTTCATCTCCATCCAAAGTTATTAAACGATAATATTTTTTTCAAGCGTATAAATATCAAATTTACTAAAATGTAGACATTAATAATTTTTTTTATTGAAGTTAAATTTATTCTCCACCTGTATGTCTTTTTTAAAATATGCAAATTGAAATTAACTTTACAGGATTCATTGCTATCCATTTTAAAATTACAAAATGCTGAAATGTTTAATGAATATTTATTTAATATGTTAAATAGCAAGAAGAATCGTTTAAATTCCTTTCAAATGGAAATTCCGGAAGAATTCTTCAAACCTGCTTTCCGACATACGGATAAATTTAGGATTATATTTAATTAGATTTCAAACTCAGCAAAATATCTTAACTTTACCTGCAAATATCCAGCAAACACGATGATTTAAAATTCTACACATATTTGTTTTTAAATATGTTAAAAGATTGTTTTAAGTTTTCATTAATGTACAGACATTTAAACAAGCAAAACACAAATAGAACCCAAAATTCAATTAGAATGTTGTCTGCATAGAAAACAAAAATTATTGTTTTCCATTTTAATAAAATTAATTTAAAGTATACATAAATTTAAATTAGCAAACATGACTTAATTAAATAAAACGTAATATACCAAATTTAAAAAAAACGTTTAAATTGGTTGCTAATTAATATATGAAAAGCTAAAGGCAGTATTGTTAAGGATATAATTAATAATCGCACAGAAAATCTATTTTATGATATTTAAATTTATCTCAAAAGAATCAATATAATCTTATGTCTGCAAATTAATGTTAAAGTTTTATGAAATCAAATGAAATATTTTACACCGGGTATGCTATGACTTGTTTGATATTGAATATATAGTGTATCTCATGAAAGTTACATTTATAGGGACTCTAAAAAGAGTTCTGATCCTGTGCATTTAAATGATATTACGCTATTTTAAAAATATAGAATTTTATATGACGTGTACTTCAAGGTACCAACTGTATAATATAGATGCATATATTTCATTTACAGACTCGCACAAAATAATTTTGCTATACACTGTTAAAACTAATGGTGACACATTGCGCCTTTTAGGGGTGAAAGGCTTGTCTCACTGGTGACATCCCTAAAGGAGCCAGAATGACACCTTTAATTAGGGTGAAAAATGGCACCCTTAATCCAGAGTGTCCAATAATAAAAAATTAAAAAATATACAAACCGACTTGTGGCCGTTGAAGGATTCGAACTCACAACGTCTGATTACAAGCTCAGCGCTGTAACCGCTCGGCCATCGAACTCACCTTCATTCACTCGTAGCCATAGATTCTTCTTGCCGTCACAGAAAACAGAAAGACACACGTCACAGCGCATGCGCATTGTTCAAGTCACCCGATGAGGTGCCACATTGCTGCCAATACGAAGTGTATGGCACCTTATTTAGCTCCAATCACCCAGTAAGAGACCTGGGCGCACTGCAACTACATATCCAAGCCCCTATGGCACCTAGGGTTCCAAAGGCCCCGGGTTTCAATGGACCCTAGGGCCTTTTCTCCTCCGGGTCCCAAATGGCACCGGTTTGTCACCTTCACTTTTAACAGTGTAGAGCTGCCTATGAGCGATTATTGCTTAAATTGCACATTAAATTGTGGTAAGTGTTTTTAAATTACCATAGATTTTTTGTATAAGCCAAGAATATTTCTACTTTTTTTGACACGAAAGTAGAGGGGTCGGCTCATGCACCAGTCTTATTTATTTATTTATTTATTTCAAATTCGATATTCTGTAACAAAATCGATAGTAATTGTATAAAACATAAAAATTACCTATAAATTAAAAAAAAAATAATGTTCCATTATTTTATAGTGAAAGAAGTCTACAAACATATTTTACTATCCAAGATATTATCAGAGTTTTCAATTTATTCTTAAAAGTTGCTTTCTCTCATTGGCGGATCAGGATGAATATAGTCTGTATCTAGTTCATTATTATCGCCATATTCTTCGGGAATGGCATCATCCTTAGTTAAATCCATCGCAAAATTAACGCAACATTTTTTTTTCTTTTGAAAAATCCATTGGCCATTTCTTTCGGTAATCCAAGATAATATATTTTAAACAGTTCAGACGAAGCAATGATGTGAATTTATTTTTAATTGGCGGTATTTCTCACAACTGCATCACCAGATGACAATCATTAACTTTTAAAAGAAACTGTCTTTAAATTACTCATTTAGAAAAACGTCCAAGTGTTGAAGAACAGAAGTGAGGCCACTGTGGAATTTGACGAAGATATCTAGCAGATATCAATAATTTCAGAAATCGTATTTTTTTCTATTAGCAGTGCAAGGAAATGTTTAAATTTTCGCTTGCTGAATTTTTGATCATGTTTCTTTAACACAGCGGTTTATATATAAATTTCCAAGTTTGAAAGATTTCTTATAAAAATTTCGTATACATGTGTCATACATGGATCGGCATATACACGGAATTGTACAGTGTCTGTTAAGTAGATTTCTTATGATATGCTACCTATTGCATTCTTTCCCATGTTGGAATTTCTAAACATTTTTTGCCGATCTACACCGATCATTATGATAGTGATCGTACAAACAAACCCAGGAAGAGGAGATTGAGAGCGCAGAGAAGATGAAGAACAGCTTCAACATGTTGTAGGAAGAATATAATATTTATTTTAGTGCACGGTGTGATGTTACAGACTTGCGACACTGGTAATACAGGAGAAAACGCCACTTGCCCGAAGGATAGGCAGTGGACTGCGAGCGGGGCAGAGCGCCCCTTTTGTATGTCTTACATGTTCGGTGATGCATGCTCGGTAGAAGTGAGTGACTGAGGCAGGGAAGATGTACAGCGCTATACTTTTTACAGCGTCCAGGTTATCAGAAGCCGTTAATGCTTAGTAACAGAAAATGCTATCGTTGGTGTAATACTGAATTCCTGTGGTTTTTAAGGAGTGTCGATTGCATACGCACGTGTGCTTCCAGATACTGAAAGAATTACATGCCCAATGATTCATGACATCTGGGAGATTTTAAAGATTAGCTGAGTGCATGAGAATGTTAACCGATAAACGTATTATAAACCACAGCTGCTTCTATTTTACATGGGAAAGAATGCAGAAATGTGCAGATCTAAGGAAGACTGATATTCGGTTAACTTTTATTGTGACGAGAAAAGAATTAACAGATCTTTCTCAAAGTGATAAAAATTCAAAACAAAGAGTGGGAATGAAATGGTGTTTTTTTATCATATGAAAGAGGGTTTGTAAAGGAATTAATTTCACATACAAAGTTATAATAGGGAAAATAACAAAATACTGCATTCTAACCTTAAATGCAAGAATATTAACTTTAAGTATTTATTTAAGGAGGGGGGGGGGGGTAATTTCCAGTTAAAATTTTGAAGTTTCGATTTTAATTGTTCAGTTTCTAAAAGGGGAGAAGACAAGATAATATGTGACAGAAACGCCGTCACATATCTCTCTAATAAATATGAAAACAAGATGTATCACACTTCAAACATGAGTCAAAAATTATTGTGCACCGTAAGTAATATCTATTTTTTTTTTAACTGTAAAGGTGTAAAATATGCTTTAGTCTTTTTTTTTAAATGCAGAGACTTATGTATTAATATCATTTTAACAGATGCACCGGATGATGACGTCTGTCATTTTTTATCTTTTTATGACAGAAGTTGCCGTTTATCATATTTCTCTCACAAATATCTTGATAGAAATTAACACTTTAAAAAGAGAACTGGCAGCACAATAAAGATTTTGCAGGATTCGTGAAGATTTTAAACGGCTAAACACCACTGGATAAATTGTTTGAATAACTCACAAACTGTTAAAAATGAAAAAAATGACTTTTTTGATTTAGTTGCACAAATCTATTTCACAACTAAAAAAATTTATGATTTTTTTTTAAATATCTTGAAAAGCTATCTATTTAAACCGAAATCATAAAGACGTCACTACTGCACAGAAATGATCACTTATGCCACTGGTTATTACACATTTCACAATCACGGAACACTAGCACTGAGCACCACAACACTTTGAAGAATTTTACAAAGGCTGGTCAAAACATTTTGCATGATTTCACAGCATATTTCACAGGCCGAAAGTACACAATGTCGAACGAACGCACAGTAAACATCAGAACACGATTTGTATCAGCGGGGAGGAGAGCCGACGATTTTTTTTCAGGAGCAGAAATTTACCAATGGAAGCTTCACGGGAAACCGGGGGGGGGGGGGTGAATGACCGATGAAACATAACTCCGCGCTGAACACTTCTTAGAATCGGAAAGGTTTTGGATGTCCGTATGCAGCGGCGAGTCCATCCGGAGAGAACAGGCGATTTAAGAGTGTTTCCAATCACACAAAGGCATGGGGGGTGACACTGTAGATTCATTTGAAGTTTCTTTAACGATATAATTTAGGAGGGGATAGTCCAATAAAGTTATGCACTCCATTGTGCACTCTCTTTTTTATTTATGTTGGAGCACTGGTCACTGCAACAGTAATTCATATGATAGTGATCGTACAAACAAACCCAGAAAGAGGAGATTGAGAGCGCCGAGAATATGAAGAATAGCTCCAACATGTTGTAGAAAGAATATAATATTTATTTTAGTGCACGGTGTGATGTTACAGACTTGCGACACTGGTAATACAGGAGAAAACGCCACTTGCCCGAAGGATAGGCAGTGGACTGCGAGCGGGGCAGAGCGCCCCTTTTGCGTGTCTTACATGCTCGGTGATCAGGGTAGAAGTGAGTGACTGAAGCAGGGAAGATGTATAGCGCTATACTTTTTACAGCGTCAAGGTTATGAGAATCCGTTAATGCTTAGTAACAGAAAATGCTGTCGTTGGTGTAATACTGAAGTCCTGTGGTTTTTAAGGAGTGTCGATTGCATACGCACATGCGCTTCCAGATACTGAAAGAATTACATGCCGAATGATTCATGACATCTGGGAGATTTTAAAGATTAGCTGAGTGCATGAGAATGTTAACGGATAAACGTATTATAAACCACAGCTGCTTCTATTTAACATGGGAAAGAATGCAGAAATGTGCAGATCTAAGGAAGACTGACATTCGGTTAACTTTTATTGTGACGAGAAAAGAATTAACAGATCTTTCTCAAAGTGATAAAAATCCAAAACAAAGAGTGGGAATGAAATAGTGTTTTTTTATCATATGAAAGAGGGTTTGTAAAGGAATTAATTTCACATAGAAAGTTACAAAAGGGAAAATAACAAAGTACTGCATTATAACCTTAAATGCAAGAATATTAACTTTAAGTATTTATTTAAGGGGGGGGGGGGTAATTTCCAGTTAAAATTTTGAAGTTTCGATTTTAATTGTTCAGCCTCTAAAAGGGGAGAAGGCAAGATAATATGTGACAGAAACGCCGTCACAATCATGACTCCTGAACCCCAAAATTGCCACCAGTAAAAAAGTTTATCTATCTATCTATCTATCGGCGTATATCACATCAGAAATTGGCAGTTTTTTGTTATTTAGTAACTATATAATGTGTGTATTCATCAATTTTTTGATAAATGCTAAATATATTTTTTTAAAAAGCTGTCAAAGTGCGCACTTCGCAAAAAAATTCCCAAAGCAATCATGAGTGAAGATTAGGAGGATGTATTCAAATAACAAATTGGTTATTTTATGACTAATTTTTAAATTCAATTTTGCTCTCAAACGCATTCAATTGACAGTTATTTGTTATTTAGGAATTTTGTAAAGGGCCGTATTAGTCAGTTTTTTGATAAAGACTAAATATATATTTTAAAAAAGCTGCCGAATTGGGCACTTCGCACAAAATTTCCCAAAGGGGTTGTATTCAAATAACAATTGGTTATTTTATGATTCATTTTTAAATTCAATTTTGCTCTCGAACGCATTCAAGAGACAGTTTTTTTTTTTTTTTTTTGTTATTTAGGAATTATATAATGTGAGCATCGGTCGATTTTTTAATAAAGTCAGAATATCTATTCAAATTATGTTTTCAAAATGGGCATTTGAGCCGAATTACGTTTAAGATGATTTTGATAAAATCACTTCTTACAGAAAAATGAAATTAAAATTTTTTCAAAAGTGGCCAAATTAAGTAGTTAATACTATTTTATTTATTGTTGTTGAAATGCAAACTCTTCGAAATCTACCTCCGACTATAGGCCAAGACGACAGGGATTTTTATTTATTTATTTATTTATTTTATTTTTTACATATTACTTAGAGTTTATAAATTCTGTAAATTGTATCTACGGTTAAAAAATATGCTCAATAACTCTTTCAACATTTCTAACTGTGCTATGCGTTTAGTTTAAGAAACTTTTAGTATAATAAATGGTATACACAATATGACAATTAGATTGTTTGATTTTAAAGTTAAAATAATAGAATATATATGCATATACATAAGCCAGTCTTCGCCCATTTAGGTGATGGTTTAGAAAAGGAGGTAGACAGTTCCTCTGGAGCGAAATCACGCTGCTTGACGAAAACACACAAACTAAAATTTACAAGAAAAAAATACCTTATTAAAATTATACGATAACAACAAATAAATACATATTAAAAACATATAAATAAAAATTTCGTGACATACCATCCTTGATCTGCGACTACTAAATACTTGTACAACAGGAAATTTTTCATGACCCCTGTATAAAAATTTTTATAATCTCTTAAATGTAAACTAAAACATCTTTATTAAACATAAAACTGTATTAAAAATAATTATCTGTATCTTTTTTGTTTTGTTACTAAAAATCAAGATTTAATATTTAATTCAAATTATACGATAACAACAAATAAATACATATTAAAAGCATATAAATAAAAATTTCGTGATATAACATCTTGATCTGCGACTACTAAATACTTATACAACAGGAAGTTTTTCATGACCCCTGTATAAGAAATTTTATAAATGTAATGTTATTTCTTAAATGTAAACTAAAGCATCTTTATTAAACATAAAACTGTATTAAAAATAATTATCTGTATCTTTTTTTGTTTTGTTACTAAAAATCAAGATTTAATATTTAATTCAAGATAATATTCTGACCATTATTTATTTTTTTTCCTCATATGAGTTGCTCACTAAATCATACAGGATTCTAGCAAAGATTGTTCCGAAAATTCATTAATTTCCAAAATAAGCATATGCTCTAACATTTTAAGAATTTTAATGCACTATAAGCTAATCTGAGCTGGGAACATGCAAGATTATTAAGGCACTTGTTTAAATATCTTGCTTTAGCAAATATATTTCAGAAATATAATCTGAACTTCATGAATAATGCATTAAACTGGATATTTATTTTGAGTATCTCAATATGTAAAATTTTGGATCGCATGCTATCTTAATTTAGAGAACTTTATTCAACAGTTTTGCGAAAAATCTTCTTAATCAAAGAAATAACAGTTTTATATGTAGACAGGAAAATTAAATATACAAGGTTAATGTGTAGGATTGATTGTGCCAGATAAAAAGCGAATAAAGATATACAGTGCAACTTCCATTTAACGATATCTCATAGTTTCATCTAGTCGTATATGACTCGTTCGTTATGAAAAAAAAAAGGATCGCTATATAGAAATCGATATAAATTCCAGAAATTTATTTAATAAAATGCACATAAAATGGAAATTTAGGAAAAAGTATTTTAGTTTGGTCAGTGATATCTTTAAAGCAATGTAGCTGCATGAGAAATAGTTAGTTAAAAAAATTAAAAAAGCACAAAAAGTGCTGTATACATTTTTTTATCAGTATTCCAGGCCCTTGACTTTTAAGAAATCTGTAATACTACTATATGGGTGCACGTAGGAAATAAAACCTAGAAAAAAATTTAAATAGAACCATGAAATAAATTGAATTTAAAGCTAATTTTTTCCCCTATACGATGGAGTAAAAGTTGAAAATTCGCGATGTTTGCGAGTCTAAAAATTTGCCATAACGAACGTTGAAAAACTGAAATTTCATTTAAAATTTCAGTGCGTTGCCATTCGCAAAATTCGTTACACACACATATATTTGTCCTTTGTAACATAGATACAGTGTTCTCACTAAAATCCGTTGTCACCCTAATATATTTTTATCAGTAAGGGCTATAGTCATAAAAGTGGTGTCTAGGAACAGTAAATTACGCATCTACTACTAAATAACACTAACTACTGCGCCACTTGGTTAAAAACTGTGGGGTTAGTGTTCCTTTCTAGAGAACAGAAAGAGATGGGAAACCAAAAAAGATCTACGCAGTTGTAGAACTTCATCGGTTTAGTACGGAAAGAACACTGAGAATATTAATGCGAAGAATAGAACGGTTTTGTTTTTCCGTGATGATCTACTCTGTGACGCGACAAAACGATCTTAAAAAGAAAAAAAAAACAGTTTGTTTTATCAATACACCTTTATTTCATATGTTCAAATTTCTCATCATTAGCTGCAATGCAAATTTGAATGCACATATGTCCGCCACAAGGTAATGCACATCTAAGATAGTCATTACTACCTTGTACCAGTTTTATGATATAACAGTGTAAAATTTGCGTTTAACATTTTAGTCGTTCTATTATTCGAATTAATGCCCATAAGGTATTTTCATATTAAATCGGTGATGCTCTACAACTTTGTTAATATTTTTCCCGTATCTATCTCTGTTTTCATGACAGGAATGCTAACTATATCATCTTCTACCAGGCACGATTTCATTCAATACCGCACAGCAACTTTACACTTTTTAGACCCCCCCTTTCTTTTATGACTATAGCTCTTGCAGTTCAGAAATTATTGGGATGACAACGGATTTTAGCGGGCACACTATATATATATGTGTGTGTGTGTGTGTGTAGACCGATAAATAAGTATGTATGCATATGTATGCATATGTGTGTATGAGTGCCATCTAGTCAAAATTATATGTATATAAATACTTCTACCATTGCCTTTAATATAGCAGTTAGGTAATATTATCAATGCATTTACAATGAATAAATTTAAAAAAGATAAAATAATTAATATTTTTGGCTACGACTTGTTGCGGATTATACGTATGCACCAATGTGTTTCTTTTAAATCCACTGTTTAACAGAAATTAACATTTCCTTAAAATTTTATTATTGAATGCAATTTTGAGTAATCCTGACCACTAATGTATCTAGATGTTGGTGTTGTTTATGATGATTGATTATCAACACGAGGTATATCAGCACGAAGGAAATGCCTTACTTGGGAGGAGTGGGGGCCGTATTTATACAAAGTTCGAACAATTTCGTTTACGATTCGAGTGATTAATTGAACGGGTGCCATTGGATATAAACACAGCCTTCAGAGCAGAGCCTTTCTGCTACAATTGAGACCCATTATAGCTGTTTTATAATATAAAAGTATCTCCATGTGCAGACGTAATATAGACAGTGAAAACGATTTAAAGTATCAATTTTACTTTTATCTGAATTTGTTTTAAAATTTTCATCGTAGAACGAAATTGAACGCATACTATCCACTTCAAATTGTTTGAAAATTATTTTTACATTTTAATGTTTTTATTGTCTTTAAAGTAACTATAAAGCATGATTTTTTAACATTCCTTCTCTATCTCGCTCAATACGATTGCAAAAAATTAATCCCTTCTCAAAAAAAAAAAAAAAAAAAAAAAAAAAAAAAAAAAAAAAAAAAAGTAGCATTTGTTTTTTGCTGATATTCTATAATATATTTAGTTTTTCATCTATAATTTCATGAAAAAATAAAATGATTTAAATAAAACATAAATTTAATAGATAAATAATCGAATAATTGACTTAGGGGTTCAAATCAGAAATTTTAAAAAAGCTGCAATAATTAGATAAACATTTATTAGTTTATTTGGTTATTTTGGTATGCCGCTAATACTAAAATATCGCTTTTAACATATTCTAAAACATTATTTGAATACGAAATTTTATATTGTTCTTGAAAAAATGTGTTTTCTGGTTGTTAGTAGGCATTTTAAAACTCAGATTTTAAATGTAAAAAAACTATTAACATTGATTTTCAGCGATGTTTTCTACACTAATAACACGTTCTGTAGCCCAGAAATAAGAAGGAAGACTTTTGGATGTTAGTAATACAACTAACATTAATTTGTTACAGGGACTATGTATTCTCTTTTAACATAATATTTGATAAAAATCTTCTAAGAAGTAAGTGACTTCAGCAATAAAAGTAAATTTTGAATTTTTTCAGAAAATGTGGTTTTGATGAAGCTAAAACAAACATGAATCCGTAATTTACCTATGTAAAAAATCGTAAAATTAGAAATAAGGAAATTAAATTTAGTTGAATATAAAAGAAGCTGTTTTTACTGAATATTTTATACCGAAAATTTTGCAAACTTCAAATCTTTAATTTATTATATATATATATATATATATATATATATATATATATAACGGGTGTCTCAAATATGACTGATGGATTTTAAAATTCAATAGCTTGCAAACGGTGACAGCTATTTTAAAAAATTTTGCAGGAGGGTTATGTATGATGTCAGGATTTTTTTTAACCTCAATTTTTTTATTTTAGTTTTCACCTCAAACAATAGGTGGCGTTGACGGCGATTGAAGGCCAGGTGATCAATGCTGAGTGAAGCGTCGATCTCGCCTTCATTCGCCGTCAGCGCCACCTTATTTGAACTAAAATAAAAAATTACAGTAAAAAAAAAAAAAAACTCCTAACATTATACATAACCCTCCTGCAAAAATTTTTTAAATAGCTGCCACCGTTTGCAAGTTATTGAATTTTAAAACCCAACAGTCATTCTTGGGACACCTGGTATATATATATATATATATATAATCTAGTAAAATATAAATTCACTTTAGCTATTAATAATCAGATTAACAGATTTGAAAAGGATTCTTATAAAGATTTTCGAGTAACATAACAAACATCCTTTCTTTTCTAAATATATTTTATGTAATAAAATGTCGTGTCATAAAAAAAAAACATCTTAAAATGCACGCTGCACAGGAATGATGTATTAGTGAAGGAATATGATTATAAAATAAGAAGAATAAATTACTTTTTGTAAATTTATAAATTGGATATGCATTTCTCTCTGAAAATGCTTTATCTCAACTCAAAAAATTTAACTAAAAATGCAGTTTTCTTTTTAAACCTCTCTATAAATGATCTCAATGCAATAAATAATTTTATGTAGTAACATTAAGGAAATGTGATGGGAACATTAAAGATGATATCATTACTGCGTTCTCATTGGAATTTACAAATGTGATATTGAGCGAATTAAATCTTATAATAAAGTCTAATATTAGCGATAAATTTCTGTAAATATAAAAAAATGAAAATAATTGTAATAAAATATAACTTTTAGCATAGTTTTGTATCTTATGTTTCTTTTTAAATGTATGTTCGTTGAAGGAATGAAAATGATGATGATAATAATCGTAATTATTATTATCATTATTATAGTGCAAAAAATAAAAATACAAGTTGCAAAAAATTAAGTTTTACAACGTAATTTGATTTTTCATTGACAGCACAATTCAAACTTTCGTCAAGAATAAAGTATTACACTTAAAGTATCAATTTAGTTTAATTTAAAACTTTACACATGTTTACTAAAATGCTTTAGAGACAAAGCATTATGTTTTTAAAGAATGTTATAACTGATATTTAGAATGTTTTATTCAATTACAAAAAATGTACTTGTACTACTTTAGTAAATTAATAATGGAAATGTTGTGATAGGAATATCAATAAAATAACGAATGCAGGCACATCTACCTAGCAAATACTTTCTTAATAATAATAAATATAATAATATAAATTTATTCAGTATAAAGTTCAGAGAAAATGTAAATAAATAAATAAATAAATAAAAATAAAAACTACCTTTGGAATTTAATTATTTAAATCATATATATTAAAACTATAAGCTTTTTTTTTTTTTTAAGTATAACCAAAAATAGTCTCTACGCATGCGCGAGCAAGTCTTCCGGGTTGTCCATGTCATTCATTGACGAGAACGATTCACCATAGAGAGAGATAAACATGATCACATCATCGCACGGAGTAACAACTTTTACTCATTGTATCCTCGTCAGAGCGCATGTGCGGGACGCTGTGCTCCAATGAGAGTTCAGTATGTGCAGATAACATTCGATATCTAAATACAGATAAATATAGATTGATTCTTAGTTAGGAGTTACGATTCCTTCATTCTCTCATTCTGTACAAATTAGAAAATACGTTGCTGTTATTACATGTCCTATAATAGCAAGTTATTTATCATGCATATCATTCTCTATTTATTTTGCATTACATACACTAGCGTAAGTTATCTCATAACTGATGATGAAAGCCAAATTTTTCAATTTCCTGCAGAATTTCTAAATAGCTGAGAGTTAAGTGGTTTGCCTCCGCATAATTTCACATCAAAAGTTGGTGCATCTGTAATGCTGTTAAGAAACGTAAATGATACCCAGGGTCTTTTAAATGGGACAAGATTAATTGTTACGAATATGTATGACAATTGTTTAGATTTAGAAATTATCACTGGCGAAAGAAAAGGGCAAACAGTTTTGATTAATAGAATCGACCGAACACCATCAGACACATCACTCGCTTTCTCTTTTAAAAGACGCCGATTTCCCATACGTCTGGCTTTTTGTATGACCATCAACAAAGCACAGGGAAAAACTTTAGATTGTGTTGGTATTTATTTACCCCAGCCTGTTTTCAGCCATGGTCAGTTATATGTAGCTTTGTCTCGGGTGCGTTCATTTAAGAACTTAAAGATTCAAATACTACCAAACGGCATTCGAACACTGAATGTAGTATACAAGGAGGTCCTATAATAAACAACTATTACATGCTTGCTTTATACATGCAACTTATTACGTGCATCAGTGCATTGGCTTGATTCATGTTTGTGAATATTCAATTAAAAGGTTGAAATAGATCGCAGGGTTTTCATTTGTCCAGTGCGTTTAGCCTTACGCGTGTCTACCTATACTTCAATTATAGAAATGTGTAACAAATTTGGGGGCTTATGTTGTGCAACGGTTTTCATGCGTCCAGTGCGTGTAGCCTTATGCATGTCTGTCTATGCTTCAATTATATAAATGTGTAACAAATTTGGGGCTTATGTTGTGCAAGGGTTTCTATGCGTCCAGTGCGTTTAGCCTTACGCGTGTCTGCCTATGCTTCAATTATAGAAATGTGTAACAAATTTCTCGGCTTATGTTGTGCAAGGATTTTCTTTGTCCAGTGCGTTTAGCCTTACGCGTGTCTGCCTATGCTTCAAATATAGAAATGTGTAACAAATTTCTCGGCTTATGCTGTGCAATATTACATTTTTGTTTGTTCTATGCATGTAGTGCATCATCTATTTCACTCTACTTTCATTTAAAAAAAGGTGAAAAAAATGTGTGTATATATGAAAATTAATTATAACATGCATCAGTGCATTGGCTTGATGCATGTTTGTGTGTATTCGATTCAAAGGTTAAAAAAATCCAAGGGTTTTATGAGATTCAATGTTGTCTACAATAAAGTAATTTTAGTGATCCATTTTCATTCATACATGTCTTGCTTTTTTCGCATGGTCTGTGTGTAAATATGTGTGACAAAATTTTATAGTTCCCAACAAATCTTATACAAGGAGTATTGCTGATGTAGTGCATAAAATTCCAACGTTTTTTCATAACATCGAAATGGACACAGAAATATCTGAGCATATATGTATTGTGTATATTTTTTTTATTTAGTTTTTTTTCTTTTTCATCAAGTACTTAAAAAAAACTGTTGGTTTTTTTATTTAGTTTTCTTTTTCATTTAATATTTTTTTTTTAAATTTTTTTTGCTAATTTCCGAAATATGCCTCATGGTTTATAGATACCAAGGATTTATGTGTTTTGAATACCGCTATTTCAGTTCATTAAAATTTTCTTTATATATTTAAACATTTAAATGTAAAATTAAGGCAAATATTAATTTTCTGAAATATAATGGTATATTCAAATTTTGTATTTCTTGGTATCTCATTGGGGAAACCGCCATATATATATGTGTGTGTGTGTGTGTGTAATCTAACCTTTTAGAAAATAAAAAGTAGCAGTGGAAATGTTTGAGAAAACCTTTTAAATTTGGTACTTTTAAGTTAGCCCAGCACATAATTTTAAAGAATTTCCTTCACTTGAGCGATTTCTGTATATAGTAATATTTTTTGTTGTTTTTAAGGGCGTTCAGTGCTCATAGATATATTAGCAACTGTAACTTTATGTTTAGTGTAGTTTATAGATTGATGCATAGATTTTCATATATTCAGCTTATGTGGATGCGATGTAATTTGTTGTTTTTTCGTTATCTTTTTGAGAAATTTGTCTTTTTTTTTACTATTTTTTTGCTATCTTTTGACAAAATGTGCCTCATTTTTCATCTCTTGATAAAATTTGTTATTTTCTCACAATCTATTTACCATAATTTTCGTTTTTTGAGGTACCTAGACAAATTTTTTGTATTTTCGCGATCTTTTGACGATTTTCCCGTCTTTTAAGATACCAGGACAAAATTTGTCATTTTCTCGATCTCTTTCTGTGAAATTTGTCCTTTTTTCTCGGGGTCTTTCGATGTAATTTACCGTTTTATCGAATTTATCCTTTTTTCGTGATTTTTTTGCGAAATTTGTCGTTTTTTCGTTATCTTTTTCAGAAATTTGTCATTTTTCTCTATTTTTTGCGAAATTTACCTTTTTTTGCGATCTTTTTACGAAATGTGCCTTTTTTCATCTTTCGACAAAATTTGTTGTTTTCTCACAATCTATTTAACAAAATTTGCGTTTTTTGAGGTACCTAGACAAATTTTATGTATTATCGCGATCTTTTGACGAAATTCACGTCTTTTATGATACCAGAACAAAACTTGCCGTTTTTCGAGGTCTTTCGTTGAAATTTGTCGTTTTTCCTTGCGATTTTTCAATGTAATTTGCCGTTCGAATTTATCGTTTTTTCGTGATTCTTTTGCAAAATTTCTCATTTTTTTTGTTATGTTTTTTTACTATTTTTTGCGAAATTTACCTTTTTTGTGATTATTTGACGAAATGTGACTTTTTTTTCATCGATTGACGAAATTTGTTGATTACTCATAATCATTTGACAAAATTTATTGTTTTCTCACAATATTTTGAATTTTTTTCACAATATGTTTACAAATTTGCCATTTTTTAGGGATTTTTTCATGAAAATTGCCATTTTTCAAGACGTTTTGACAAAATTTTGATTTTTTGCAATACCTTGACCAAATTTGTTTTATATGGAATACCTAGACAAAATTTGTGTTTATTTTAAGTCTCAACAAGTTTTACAATTTTTTTACCGATCTTTTGTAGAAATTTGCTGTTTTTTTCTATCTACTTACAAAATTTACGGGTGTTTTTTTTTGGGGGGGGGGGTATTTTGACAAAATTTGCTATTTTTTCAATCTTTTCACAAAATTTGCTATTTTTGTGATTATTTTTATACTTTTGATTATTTTTGAAAAACTGTCAACTTTACACAAGCATGCATGCTGAAAAATTAAAAGGGTTAGTGAGTATGGCACTCGACCTCCTGGGTATACATGGAACTAAGTGCAACAGTGACAGTAATTTTTTTTATGAATTTGATTTTTTACATATGAAAAATAAATTTAAATATTATATTGTACATGTTTGTCATTATTTCAAATTACTGCACTAATCTTTAAAAAATTCTTTTTTATTTCGTGCTTTCATATTGTTGTCGTCAAGTTTTGACGGGTTCTACCTAGTTTTTTTTAACACTTTCGCTGCCGCTTACGTGAAGATGTGATGATATTTAATGCCGCACTGCAGAAGTGGGTTTTTCCCAGAAGCCGATTTTTTTTTATAACAAAGGGTCAGGGACAGATTTCCCCGTGCAAGCGCGTGACTGGCTATCGGACATCACCCCACATCACGCGCTGTCGTGTGAGTGGCCCCTTAACGTGCCGCTATATCACGCGCTTTCACTTGAGCGGCAGCGAAGGTGTTAAATCTGAAATAATAAGAAAAAGCACCGAAATGCTTCTTAAACAAATACATGAACTGTAAAATGAAAATATGATAAAAAAAATGCATTCATTTGCAAAATGAATTACTAAGATATTCTAATTCATAATCGAATGTGCATTCTTGATTCTAAAAGTGAAGCATTTTAGAAATGATGTATTTATATATTTTCTTTTTAAACAACATAACCGTATTTATAATGATATTGCAGAATATTTTGTAAATATAGGTGAATACTAAATAAGATTTCCGTAAAATTTTCATCTTTCGATTTCAATTTGTTTCTAAACGGTTTTTGTATTACCCGGAGAGATTTTTGAGTTTTCTATGATGCTGTAATAAACATTTTACTTTTTTAAAATTGCACCATCTATTGTTTTTCAAACCATGTTTTATTTATTTTTAATTTTATCCCACTTTTAAATAGTAAAATTTTTGCGTTACTTAAATTTTCATATGAATATTGTTTTTCTTATTTTCCTTGTACTTTAATTAGTATAGTACATTTAAATTTTAATATTTTAACACTATTATGTCATTTTACTATAATTAGTATTAAAATTAAAAATGCAAAGTAATTTTTGAAATGAAAAAATCATAAATAGGTCTAAGCATTCAACATTTTAAAAATACATTAATTATCTAACATTTAATTAGTAGTTTAGTAACATTAATACTAATTATAGTAAAATGATATAACAGTATTAAAATATTAAAATTAAAATGTACTATACTAATTAAAATACAAGTAAAATAAGAAAAACAATATACATATCAAATTATTATTTTTTTTCTTATTTTACTAGTACTTTAATTGGTATAGAACATTTTTATTTTAGTATTTTAATACTATTGTATCATTTTACTATAATTAGTATTAATGTTATTAAATTGCTAATAAAATGTTCGATTATTAATACATTTTTAAAATGTGGAATTCTTAGATTTATTTATGTTTTTTTTTTCTTTTTTCATTTCAAAAAGTACAATGCATTTTCAGTAATATTTTTTA
Organism: Maratus speculifer; assembly: GCA_964019185.1. Taxonomy (NCBI): domain Eukaryota; kingdom Metazoa; phylum Arthropoda; class Arachnida; order Araneae; family Salticidae; genus Maratus; species Maratus speculifer. Next base: position 110,307,119 of record OZ025298.1, on the reverse strand, counting down.
TGCATTTAATGGTTTTAATTGAACAATATTTATAATAATTTATATAATAAAAATTTTTTATGGGGAATACAGCATAAATGCAAATATTACTTAATTATTCTGGAATCTGATCCATAAGAAATATGTTTTAAAATGTTTCTTCTTTCTACTTGTACATCTTATATTAAAACATTTTATTAAATAAAATTTCTGGTTTAATATATTTTCGTCTTGGGTCAGACTCCGGAATAATTAAGCAATGTTGACTACTGTGGGATATAAAAGCATTCTTTTGTACTTTTAAATACATGTCCACATGAATTTTTTGTGATGGTGATATGTTGTGCTGGCTGAATAATATTGACTCATTCATCAGAAGGATTTTGTATAAAAAATAAACTTTAATAACTTCGCAAACACAACAATAAATATTCGTGAAAACGTCACTGCGAGAAAGAGAAAGCGCTTCGTTAAAAAGTAATTCCATTAATTGAGTTGCCATTCGTTGAAAGTAAAAAGTTCTCATACGCGAGAGAAAATTACAGCAGAGCTCGAGATGAGCGGCTACAGAGTATGCCCCCAGTGACGTAGTCACGATTACAAAAAAAAGTAGTACTTGATACAGATACATGAGATAGGTCTTGAGTACATACACATGATGCAATAATAGAATATATATGCAGTACATTAAGAAAAACATAAATCGACAAATAAATATTGTACACACATACAAAATATTTATACAATACAAAATACAATGTATATACAAAATATTTATACAATATAGTCAGTTACGAGATGTTGAGGAAAACGAACTTTGCGACCAGATTTCGTGGTAGGCTGTTTGACAGGAGGAGCATTTATGGGATTATGTTGTTTTTGAGGTAGGGAAGATGGAAAAGAATCTGATAATTGATAAGCTGGTTTGATGCGATCAATTGATACAGTACAACGTTTCCCGTTTAATTCCAAATCAAACGTTTTATTAGATCTGGCGATCACTTTATGGGGTCCTGAATAAGAGGGTGATAAAGGAAGATTCAGTTTGTCTGATCTTAAAAATACATGAGAGCATGTTTGCAATGAGGGATTTACATAGATTTTAGGGTTGCCGTGCCTTGTAGTGGCAACAGGATTTAATGCCCTCATTGATTCAATCAACTCAGTCACATAGGTGAGAGTAAGTGGTTGATTTACAGTCTCGATATTAATGAGATCACAAGGTAGTCTGATATTTGTCTCATAAACAAGCTGAGCACAGGTAGCTTGGATGTCGTTCTTAAGAGCTGTGCGCAAACCAAGTAAAACAATGGGGAGAGTTTCAGTCCATTGATTTTGATTGTGCGCTGTAAGCGAATTCTTAAGATGACGATGAAATCTCTCTATAAGACCGTTAGACTGTGGATGATATGACGTTGTTTTTATGCGTCTACAGCCTAATCTATTAGTAAGTTCTTTAAAAAGAGAAGACTCAAAATACCTACCTTGATCAGTTGTAATAGTAACTGGGGTACCGAATCTGGATATCCAACCGTGTATTAGTGCACGAGCAGTTGTTTCTGCAGTCATATCTGGTGTGGGTATAACTTCGGGCCATCTCGTAAACCTATCAATAATGGTCATGCAATACTGATTGCCATCGGAGGATGGTAAAGGTCCGATAAAATCAACATGAATATGGGCAAAACGAGCATCAGGTTCAGAGAATGTCCCAATTGGCGATTTGGTGTGTTGGAAGACTTTAGCTTTTTGACATTTCGTACAGCTGCGAACTATGGATTTTATATCCTTACGCATGCCAGGCCATACAAACCGTTTGGAAATTAAATCTAATGAAGCTGAGAAACCTGGATGTGAGAAATAATGTAAGGTAGAAAAAACAGATTGCCGCATGCTTTTAGGAACGAATGGTCGAGGATGTTTTTGTGACATATCGCAATATAAATGGACATCTTCGAGTGGAAAATAGTGTTTTTCTAATTTTAAAGAAGTGGTACCGAGTTCGAGAATTTGTTTTAGCTCTTCATCATTTGTCTGTGCAGTGGCAAACTCTTTAAAATCTAGCACATTAGGAGAAATGGAATCAATTTCAATTCGGGATAATGCGTCGGCCACGGTGTTATCAGAGCCTTTGGTATATCTAATATCAGTAGAAAACTGTGAAATATAGTCTAAATGTCTCAATTGTCGAGGACTACATTTATTAGGATTTTGTTGAAATGCGTATATAAGGGGTTTTTGGTCTGTATAAATAATGAAATTACGACCTTCGAGCATATGTCTGAATTTTTTTATAGAACTATAAATAGCAAATAATTCACGATCATAAGTAGACCAATTTCTCTCAGATTTATTTAATTTACAGGAATAAAATGCGATGGGTTCCCACTGTTTTTCGGAGAGTTGCATTAAAGAACCACCAATGGCGACATTGCTAGCATCGACCCATAAACTTAACTGGGCGCCAGGAATTGGATGTCTCAATAAAGTAGCTCGAGCTATAGCTTCTTTTGAAACAGTGAAGGAAAGAATAGCTTCTTCGTTCCATTTTAATTGCTCAGTTTTGTTAGCCTTGGAACGGGGATGTTTTTTTTTATTTTTGTGTCCTTCTAAAAATTTAACAAGCGGAGCTAAAATACAGGCAGCTTTGGGAATGCAACATCTATAAAAATTGAAAAGGCCTAAATAACGTCTTAGTTGAGTTAAGGTAGAGGGCTGTGGGAAATCTAAGATGCATTGAACACGATCAGGTAATGGTTCAATTCCTGCAGGTGAAAGTTTGAATCCTAAAAATTCTAGAGTGGATTGACCAAATTTACATTTATCAACATTGATACACAGGCCATATTCTTTAAGTCTAGAAAACAACAATTCAAGATGTTCTAAATGCTCAGTTTCATTTTCAGAAGCAATAAACAAATCATCAAGAAATGCGTAAACAAATCCTAAGTCACGAACTATCTCATCAATAAATCTTTGAAATGTTGAGGAAGCATTGCAAAGGCCAAATTGCATTCGCGTGCTTTCAAAAAGTCCGAAGGGAGTGCAAATTGCAGTTTTATGAACATCGTCAGGATTGATGGGAATCTGATGGTAGGCTTTTATTGATCAATGTGACTGAAGATTTGTTTACCATGTAATTCCGCAGTGAAATCTGCGATACAGGGTATAGGATATTTCTCTTTAACAGTTTGTGCATTTAGAGCACGATAATCACCAACAGGTCTCCAATCGACAGATCCTTTCTTCGGCACCAGGTGCAAAGGTGAAGAGTAATTACTTTTAGAAGGTCTAAAATGACCGAGCTGCAGCATGTGCTGAAATTCAGCTTTGGCAATTTTTAGTCGATCTGGAGCTAGCCGTATAGGCTTAGCAGTCACTGGAGGCCCCTTAATGTTTATATAATGCACAGTGTTATGCTTAACCGGTTGGTTAGGATCAGGTAATTTTGTGATTTCAGGAAATTTAAGTAATAATTTACCATAAATATTATCCAAAGAATTTGATTTCACAGAAAATATATTACAAATATTAAATATAGCAGGAGCTTTTAAATTGGTAGTGGAATCAATAAGACGACGATTCCTTAAATCAAGCTTTAAATTAAAATTATGCAAAAAATCAGCTCCTAAAATAGCACATGAAACATCACAAACATAAAATGAATAAGTAAAATTTCTACGCAAGCCTAAGTTAATATTAATAGTCTTTCGACCATATACATTACTTTTGGTGCCATTAGCAGCACGAAAAATTTGGAGAACAGGTTTTGTTTTATCATTTTTATTCGCGGCCACGATGGAAGCATCTGAACCACTATCAACGAGAAAACACATACCTGTATTTTTGTCTCTAACAAATAGGCGACATGAAGGTGCTGGGGAGAATTCCGTCGCAACTATTCTTCCCGCTCCCTGTTTTCCGAGTAAGAACAAAATGGGAGGCACTTTTCTGCCTTTTCACTAAATTTTTGGTGATACCAACACATTTCAGAATCTCTGTGTCGGGAATGAGACCGATGCCGTTGCTTATGATCACCTCTTGACACACTTCTTGAACGTCGAAGTTGAGCTACTTCTTGGCGTAAAGCTTAGATTTCTTTCAGAAGCATCTCTATCGTTGGCGGTGTTGGCGTATCAGGCGAAGTTGGTCGGCTCGAAACTAAGCTGATGTTTGCTGGTGTTAAGTCCAGAATTCTATCTGAAATCTCAGCTGCTTTATCAGGAGTAATATTGTCAATGGAAGCTAGAATAGTTTGAACACTTGTTGGCATTTGCTGAGTGAAAAGCTCTAGCAGAAGCTCATCCCTGATATTATGGCTTTCAGCTCGCCGTTTCATTAATCGAAGTAATTCAGTCGGCTTTCTATCATCTAGGCTTTCTCCAGCTAGAAGTTTCCGGATTTCTAAAATACGGCTTTCACCACAACGTTCAATAACTTTAGATTTTAAAGTTTCATATGGATTAGATGGATCCGGAGTCATAATAATATCATGAACCATAGTAGCTATAGCAGGCGGTAAATGAGATACAACGTAATTGTACTTAATTTTCGATTCAGTTATTGGTTTAGGAGTAGCTAATTCAAAAGTAGATTCCAGCATGTGAAACCATAAGCTAGGATCGACGGAAATATACGGTGGAATGACCACTGCAGATGCTTCAATTGCTATTTTTCTAGCGAGAAGAAATTTTAGCATTAGCCGTTCGTCGAAAGCTCGATGACAAAAAATAACAGTTCAAGTGTCCGTAGTCACCAATTTTGTGATGGTGATATGTTGTGCTGGCTGAATAATATTGACTCATTCATCAGAAGGATTTTGTATAAAAAATAAACTTTAATAACTTCGCAAACACAACAATAAATATTCGTGAAAACGTCACTGCGAGAAAGAGAAAGCGCTTCGTTAAAAAGTAATTTCATTAATTGAGTTGCCATTCGTTGAAAGTAAAAAGTTCTCATACGCGAGAGAAAATTACAGCAGAGCTCGAGATGAGCCGCTACAAATTCAAAGCCGCTTTATAATTTCTACATAAATGTACATGATAAAAAAATAAATTTAAATTAATTTTGGACGGATTTTAAGTTACCTATACATAATTAATTTTAATCAAACAAAATTTAAATTTTCTGTTCATACGTAGCAACTTCACAGTACGTATTTATTTCTATTTAAGAGGATTAAAATTTTAATACATTGCAATATATTGAAGAAACTCAAATACACTAAATAAAACTTTTCTGCTAGTTAAAATGTTCGCCTTTAAATGAGGTAAGATAATTATTTTTACGATTAAATTAGATATTAATGATAACACTCTCATTCGGTATGTCTCAGCATCTTGTGTCATTTTAAAGCTGGATATAATTAGAAGAAATATCCGCGATTATGTTTACTTTGGGCTGCGATCATGTAATGCATGCGGCTTAAAATACATTCCAACATTCTTAATATATTCGAATATGCAGCTGCTGTTTTTTTTTACTAACTATTGCCTAAATGACACACTCCTCATACTCATAACTATATAATTCATGCTCACTCGTGTTGAAAAAAGACAAGTAACATTCATACATATTAACATATATGGTTAACATGGTATTAATATAGAAGATGTTAATGAAGAATAGTTATGCATGTTTATGTAAACTAAAAATATTTTCGAATGGCTAAAGACGGATAATCTCGGTTACATTAGCGCGTATGTAGAGGGTGAATTCATAAATTTGTTTTGCTTCAAATAAAAGGTTAACCAAGTAATTTCCTGTTATAAATGTAGAGTCTAGATGTGGTAAAACTGATATGCCTTACACAATAAGATGCCTGCAAGTTAAGACATTAATATACTTATATAGAAAAATATACCAAATTTACAGGGTGATTCAAAAAACGTTGACAAAATGATATGACAAATGAGGCAAACGACAAGGATAAAAAATCGCATAGAAACATAGGGCCGCAAAACACTTATTGAGTCACAAATACAGGGTGTTTCATCCTAACTCAATTTCGGTTGACGGTAAATGTTTCAGAAAACTGAAGTATATTATAATAAAACATTTAACAGACATTTTCATTTTTGTTTTAAATATGATAAAACCAAACAAAAGTGGAGAAGTTTGTTTTATATATTGAAAAATTTCACCAATTAAAGTTTTTAACTGAACATCTGAAGGAAAAAAAATTAGAATCTGAATAAATTCTGTGATATATTTCTAAAGGAACTCGAGAAATTCCAGACTCAGTATATAACTCCATGACTGGTCTTTTCTTGTTTTCAATTTAAACAGACAATTTATTGGGAGAGGATCCTTTGCATTTACTATATTTAGTGTCTTTTCCTTTGTTTGAGAATTTTTATTTCTACGAATTTTTGCTTAACTGCTCATCTTATTACACGAGTTGTAAATAGCCTTTAGAAACTTATACATATTATCTAAATATGAGGAATTTCCACATATGTAACATTCTAGTTTATTTTGATCAATGTCAAATATCCAATACTTACATAATTGTTGATATTCTTTTTCTTTAGAGCAATTTTATAATCTTTTTAGCTGTACTATGTTAGCACTTGAAATTTTATTTACTTTAAAATTTTTATATTTAATTTCGGAAATGTTAATATCTACATAGTATAAAGCTGAAACATTCTTAACAGTTTTTACTAAAGATAAGTTATCAATTTGAGTTATCAACTTATTTTGAATTATTTCACTTTTCAATGCCTGAAGAAATTGCTCAAGTGATTTTAAGAAAGAAAGAAATTCTCTCTTTTAAGAAATTACCCCCCTTATTGCAACGCCTCTCTAAGACGCAATTTTAAAGATACTGATAAACAAGCTGAAACCTTCTTTAAATCAACGTTGCAATTGCTTTTTATAAATATGATTTTTAATGCTTTTAAATACACCGTCAAATAAGGTCAATTTGCGGCCTTTGGAGAGGATAATTTGTCTCCCCTAAAAGTAAATAATGTCAGTATTTTAACACAGTCTTTTAAGAACAACACAATACATCATATTTAGTTCACCTACAAAAATTTCAAAATGTTCAAACGAATTTTTTTTTTTTTTTTTTTTTTTTTTTTTTTTTACAAAATAAAATGTGTAAAAACAATGGCAAATAAATTAGAAACCGAGGAATTACGGTTCGGTTTCTCTGGATTTTGGTTAAACGATTTCCCTCTTAACGATGCATATTTTCTATGAAAATTTAAAAAATGCTTGGTTTAATTATACTTACGATCCATTAAAATTTCAGAGAATTCGGGCAACAATAAACATGTATTTTATTACGCTAATGATACCGATGCAATAAATAAATAAATAAATAAAATAAAAAATAATAAATAAATAAGTAAAAAGAAAAGAAAAAAACGGAAGAAACGATTTACGCTTTGATATGAGACGTTAATTAATAGATTTCTTCTAAACTATGTATTATTTTGTTATGTTACACCTCAGTTTTATGTACGAAAAGTCTCTGGTTCAAAACTCAATAGGACTAAGTTGAAGTTTAAATTAAACCATTTTTTCTGTTTTCAGGATTTTACTTTTCTTTTAAGAATATTTAAAGTTAAGAAAGTTCTGCATTTCTAAATTAATATGGAAATAAGTAAATAAATATGTACCGCAAATATTCTTGTTTGAAACAAATGAAATATTAAAAGAAAAGAAAAGACCTACACATAAATTATTAAAAATTAATAATATTGTTAAAAAACAACATTAAAAAACAACAAAAACACATCTTATTGTTCAACATATTTGTTTATTTATTTTTTACAGTTTTAAAAATGTTTTAAAACAGTTAATAATGATTAAATCCTTTAAAAGGTTTTGATAATGATTAATAATGATTAAAAACCTTTAAAAGGTTTTAATCATTATTAACTTTAAAACATTATTTAATAAAATTTATTTAATAAAATAATTTTTTATTAAATAGTGTATTTTGAATAATGAATTTTGAATAAATAATGTATATTGTATATTGTAATTTGAATTATTTAATAAAAATATACATAAATTATACAAATAATAATAATAAATAATAATTATTATAATAGATAATAATAATAAATAATAATATTTATAATAGATAATAATAATAAATAATAATAATAATAATTATAATAGATAATAATAATAATAATAATAATAATAAATAATAATAAACATTTTACATTGTCCAGTCAATTTAATTAAAACATTTTTTAGCATTTTGTTTCCATTTATTTTTGTCTTTACTAATAAAAAGAATTCTTTAAAATATTAAACCCTTCTCTAGATGGCACCAAACAAAAACTGTCTGTGATGAATACTTGGCCGTACAAAGATTAAGATACAATAATAATAATTAATTTGTTTTAAATATGACTTGGTAAGAAGTTGAAACATATGCCAATAGTTAAAAAAAACATTTTTCTGTTTTTAAAAATTTTCCTTGAGCCTTTTTAGTAATTGGGAAGAATATATAAATACAATGTGTTTTTGTTATATATTCACGTCCCTTTTCTTAGATAAATTAAACATTTGAACAAAAATACGTCTAAAAAATGCAAAATACGGCAAATTTAATTCTCATGTACTGAGGATCTTATAAAGCAGTGAAACATCTCTTTCTTAAACATTTTCTATCGTCTATATTCGACGGATTCTAACTTGTATTAAAAAAGTGAGAATAAAAGTTATTTTTAAAGATCAGTGCGATTCAAACGTCGTTTGACTTGAACATATAAAAGTCAGGCACGACCTTATTCGTGATTTATATTTAAAAAAAAAAAAAAAAGACTTTCCAAATGTCTTTAGAAATCTCATTTTCTGCCACACGAACAAGAAAATTACTTTTTCTTTTCGATTTGCATACATTTAATGTTTCATGTGACTTGTCATTTCTGTGATGAGTATATTAAAAAAAATCAAATTTTATTTATGCTTTATTTGTCCTGTATTATGTTTTTAATTTACGAGGTAGAATACAGTAAACAGTTTGATTTGGTTTATTTTTGTCGTCCGATTATCTACACTAGGGATATAGGACCAGGGGGGAGTGCACTTCGTGGGGGTTTTTCTAAGAGAACCTAACCCGTATTTACGCAAGGTTCGAAGAAAACCACGAAAACTCCGAACGGTTAGGCCGACAGCCGCAATTGGGTTCGAACCCAGCACCTGCCGTCTACCAGTTGAGAGGTTAGAACCTCTGGGCCACTAGTGGGCCCTGCAGTAAACGGTAGATTGCAGTAAAGATTTTGTAAACATTTCAGAATGCAAAATGTGTTCAGAAATCTTTCTAAATTCGGTTAAGCGGTCAGAATAGTTGTGATGATTATGTTTCTTTCTTCATTTCGTAAATCTGTCTTTGTATTTTAAAAACTCTATGAAATTTCTAAGTGTTCCAGGTCCTCATTCTTCTTTTCTTGCTTTGAATAACACACGGTGTAACTGAGTTTGTTTCAAAGGACTTTCTTTTTTTTCCGTTAGACCTTTCCCAGTTTGATTTAAGACGCAACACTAGTCACAGAAAAAGACCCGGATGATAATGATATGTCTATGGGGTGTTGTTTTCATATATTTCGCTCAAATTTTAAGGTATCTGCCTACGAGCGGATAATTTTTTTTTAAAGGACAGTTTTGAAAATATATAATAATTTTTAGTTCTATTGCATTGTAGAATGATAAGAAAACATAAAATCCTAACTATATATTTTTAATATTTTTTTTAAATGGGGTTTTTTAGTGTTTTTTTAGCAGAATTTCATGCTTACGCCAGACAACGCACACTCAATTTAAATAAATATATTTCATTTTCCTTTATGTTGCACACTTCTATTACACTTATCTGTGCACTGAACTAGGAGTTTTACAATATCTTAAAAAATAACCGAAAAATTACAAAATATGTAAACAAGTACATTTTTTTAGTAAAAATTACCATTTTTTCATATTCGAGTGTCTATAAAGTAACATTATAATAATTAATATAATCACATATATCTTAGATCCTAGTTCAGATCATAGTGCGTGATATGGAAAGCACTCTTACAAAGTTTCACAAATATCTTTAAAACTCTTTATGTAATGAAATTTTTCGCACATGGAAATAACGAAAAAAATGAATTTCTAGAAATCGCATTTAAAGATTTCATTTTAGGCAAAAAACTACAAAATTTACCTGTTACGCTTAAAATGTACCACATTTATATTATAAACCTTCCCTAACTTTATTTTTAATTATTTTTAACCTTTTAGTACCTCTTTTTGTTTTCCTGGTAAGTTTTGCTGGGTATAGCGAGGGACGATTTCAATTATTTATTCCTAGCAAAATATCATGCGTACGCCAGACAGCGTACACTCAGTTCAAATAATTATATTTCATTTTCCTTTATGCTGGACGCTTCTATTACACTTAACTATTTAATTTATCATCTTCATCTATCTGAACTAGGAGTTTTACAATATCTTGAAAAAAAACCTAAAAATTTCAAAATATATAAAAATACTTTTTTAAAGTAAAAATTACCATTTTTTCATGTTTGAGTGCCTATAAAATAATTAAGTTATCGCATATATCTTAGAACCTACTTCAGAGCATAGTGAGTGATATTTAAAGCATACTACCAAATTTCACTGAAATATCTTTAGAACTTTTTAAGTAATGAAGCTTATAGAACTTAGAAATACCAAAAAGAATAATTGTCCAGAAATCGCATACATGTATTTTCTTGCAAAAGTCCAATATATTTAATTTATGCACTTAAAATGCACCACATTTATATTTTAACCATTCTTAACTTCTTATTTAACCATTTTTAACTTCTTAGTAGGGTGATTCTCAAAATAGGGGACAATTTTAAAAGTGAAATCTTAAAAAAATTACTGTTAGCAAAATTTCTGAAAAAAATAGATGTTGTTAATATAGTATTAGGTATACTTTACATGTAGTCAGCAGAGCTAAATATTTAAAAATTAACTTTAAAAAATATAATTAGTATTTTTTGAGCCATACTAATGACAAAACAAATTGCATTCAATAAATATATTAAGAAATTTTTATTTTCTTCCTGTTTAAATATTTTTTTCTACGTTTATTAGCCTTCCTTTCCAACAAATAGTTTCCATTTTTACATATATACATATAAGGAGAATAAAAACATTACCAAAGAGCAAACTTTGTTTACATGAACAACATTCTGACACTAACAGTGTAAGAAGCTGTCTTAGTGATTTTCTGAGAGATTTAATGCATATTTTAGGGATAATAAATGTAATACCTAAATTTATATGTAAAATTAAACTTTATAAAGGATACAATATAAGCAATGGTTACATTTATGCACATAGGAGTCTTTAGCATGGACAAAAAAACCATGCTAATGACACTGATATTTGTCCATGCTAATGACAAATTTGAATTTAAATAAGATTCTGAACCATAATATAATCACAATGTAATAGTCCTTTCTGGGGCTTTTTAAAACACAAAAGTCCTATGCAAATAAGTAAAATAAAAATTTTAATTATAAAATAAACATGAAAATTATTATCCATTCTAATGACATACAATTGATGTACGCCCCTAATATTCAACTTCTATTCTTAAAATACAATACATGCTTCTATTTTAAGGCTGGGATAAAATGGCTACTTGTTGCCATGGAGAAACTTTATATTTTCAAACTATTGTTATATATCAAATGAAATTTTGATTAATAACCAGCTGTTATAGTATGACCTTGTTTTGAAAATAGAATATGGAGGACAAACTTTAATTCTTTTGTTATATACTATAATTTTATTTTTAAAAAGAAATTTATTGGATAAATCCTCTCCTTGATTATTTTAAAGAAAGAATAACATTTGTTTTATTTTATAAACATGATATTAACACTTGAAAAAGCTAGTATATACAAGGCACAGCTGCTGTGGACATCCATGCTAATGACATTTTGAACATTTATTCTGTTATTTTAAGGTGTTTTTAACTAAAAAGTGAGTAATTCTTGAGTGCAAATAATGAATAATATTAAGACAAACATATCTAAATATAAAAACATGACAGAAAACCTCTCAATTTTTTTTGTATGCCGAAAGACATAAATTGCCCCCTATTTTGAGAATCACCCAGTAGCTCCTTTCTAATTTCCTGGTAAGTTTTGCAGAGGATAGAGAGTGACGTTTTGAATTTCTTAGTCGCTCATCATCAATTTTACAATTGTTTGTGATCATATTTTGTTCAATTGAAACTCCTAATTATTCGAATACAAGTAAAAGTCCTAAATATCCTGAATTATAAATTAAAACTTATAAATAAAAATGGATTCAGAATCATAATGGATTGTTTTTTCATAAAAAACAATAACAAAAAATAGAAAATTTTCACAAAAACGGCCATTGTGATATTTATTAAAATGCTATTGTTCCTCTTCTAATAATACACCCATTGCCATAAAAATTTGCGCACCAAGAAAAAGACGTCCAAATGAAACGAAATTTTGCATGCGTAAATACTACTGTGATATAAATGATTAGAAAACCAGAGAAAAAGGATCATTTATTCCAGAAAAAAGTACAAATGAACAGAAATTTTAGTACTCTGTTGGACCCTCTCTAGCGCGAATGCACGATGCGATACAAGCAGGCATCGAGACATACAATTTCCTTATGATGTCCTGAGACATCTCGTTCCACAGTTGTTGTAAACGTGCCTCGAGTTCAATTAAATTCGTAGGGTATCCAACTTTCCGTCCCAAATGATCCCAGATATGCTCGATTGGTGACAAATCTGGTGATCGAGCAGGCTAGGGAAGGGTGGTAATGTGTCGCAGGCAGGCTTATGACATCCTTGCTGTGCATGCCCGAGCATTTTTTTGCTGAAAAATGGCTATTGGGAGCCCTGCCATTAGTGGCAACACATGTGGTTGAAGGATGTCTTGGACGTACCGCTGAGCTGTCATAGTGCCACGGAACAATATTAGGGATGACCGAGTATCATAAGCAATAGCACCCCATACCATCACTCCAGGGGTAGGAGCGGTGTGTTGCTGTAAAGTGAAGGCAGGATTGAGGCGTTCACCACGGGACCTCCACACACGAACATGATTGTCATCGCTGCTCAAATTGAATCTAGACTCGTCGCTGAAGACGACCTGGTTCCATTCCTTTGCAGTTCAATCCCGTCGTGCGCGACACCACTCCAAACGGAGGCGTCGGTGGGTCGGTGTCATTGGCAGCACATGCAATGGACGCCGCGATACCAGATGTCCTTCAACCAAGTGCCTTGCGACGGTTCGGGAGGACACAGGGGTCTGAAGTGAAGGTGCTGCCTGTGTCTGGATAGCGGCTAATGACGCAGTTGGTTGCACGCATGCGTTTTGTATGATGTGACGGTCTTCTTGACGACTGGTCTGTCGAGGGCGTCCCGAGCCTGGTCGCCGTGTAAATGACATCTCTTCAGTCCACTGGTCCCAACACCTCCTCACAGTAAAATCAGAACGGCCTACTTGACGAGCTACTCGCCGAGCTGACCACCCAGCTTCCATCATCCCGATGATTCTTCCCCTCTCCAGCTCTGACAACTGCTGATATTGTCTTCGATGGCTGCGTAACGGCATGTCTACCTCAGCGTTTCCTTTGCAAAAGAAAAGGTACACTCAAACAAGTTCTGCTTACCAGTTTTATACACCAAGGAGGATGAAGTTTAACGCCCTCTATTGCCAATACTCAATACGCAATCACACTGCATTTCTAATCATTTCTATATCTACCTGATATGTAACTTCATGCCAAGTTTCGTTACGTTCCCACAATTATTTCTTGGTGCGCAAATTTTTATGACAATGAGTGTAGTAGGAATAAAATTAAAACAGATTTGGAATTTGGTAAAAAATTGCTCTTTCATAAAAATATATATATATATATATATATATATATATTCGTAAATTTTCATTAAAACAGCCTATTTGATGTAGGCAATGTTTATGTTTTTACAATTTTTATTTTATTTTATTTTATTTTATTTATTTATTTTTTTTTTTTTTGCTTAGGATAGTTGAGGATGATTTACAACCGGGATTGTTTTTACTTTTTCGATTTTGGTTACGTATTTTTTATATGATGATAGTTCCAATTTCAGAGCCGACTCTAACCGGTTACCAAAAGTCTATAAACGGGGAAAAAAAACCTGCTTAAAATAAAGTAAAATGGCATATATAATACAAATTTATGATTTAAAAAATATTTTTCTATGTATTGTAGTTGCTAGAAATTTTAATTAAAAATGCTGTTATCAATGAAATTTTTAGATTTTTAAATCATTAATGTATAGCTATGTTTCCCTCTCAAATATTTAACTATGACCTAAATTTTGGTATATATATATATATATATATATATATATGTGTGTGTGTGTGTGTGTGTGTGTGTGTGTATATGTATTTATACATATATATATACATCCACTTCGAAAAATATTTGAAGGGTAGAACAGGATATTTATCTTTCGATGTCAATGAAAGTAAACATCAGCAGAGCGTAAGAAAAAAAATGTCAGTATTTTGTGACTTAAGATAAATCTACTGACTTATTATTCGTTTGTGAGATAAATAAAAACTTTTTTAACTTACTGACTAGAGGTTTATATGACATGTTAATTTTAGATTTAGAACTTTATAAAGGATATCAGAAAATGAAATAGAAACCATGCCGTTCATCATTATTTGCATAAAACATAAATATGTTGAGTATTTTTTTTATTTTATGCTTTCTTTGGAATTTATTACAAATTACACATTTCATTTTATTTAAAAGAAATATTCTTTCTGGAAAATTTATAACAAACAGAATATTTAGAAAATAAAGCAAATGTCAAATGCAATTCTATACACATTCACTTTAATATTTTCAAAACATTTCAACAACTTTTAAATAAAATATTTGAAATTTATATTAAAGGGAAGAACGGATTTTGAGATTATTCTATCTATAATCACCTTTTTTCATTGTTCTGAAATTTCAAGCTAAATTTTGAGACTTTCACAAAAGTTTCTCTATAAATTTAGCTAACACATTATGCATATTACATTTTGAATGCTTTCACGCATGTTCACTGAAAAAGTATTAATTAAACCTGCTCATTTTTATACAATTTTTACTGTTTTTAAATTCTGATTAAAGACTATAGAGTGCTATATTGCATGTCACTTTTTTCTGAAAAGATTTTTTTTTTCCATATTATGAACACTACAGACTAAAAAAAAATAAGCAAAATTCGGGACTCTTTTTATGAAAACCTTAATTTCTCTAAAAGTATTTATGCTATTCCAATAGAAACGAACACCTTTAAAGTAATCTTTAGAATTGGTCACTTAATCGTAATCTACTGTTTAACTTTTTTGCGGCATTAGTTTTCACAGGTTTATACAAAAGGTATTCGTTATTTTTCAATTTGTTGAAGGTCCTCTAATGGATTTTGGGGAAAATCTTTACACAAATGTATGACCTATACTATTTTATTTACACAACTGAAATTTACGGATAATTCATTATATATTTTTCCAGTATTTAATAAAACTTCAAAAAAAGCAAGTGTCCGGTCATTTTTGGTCACATAGTGTATGTTTATCGTTTTGAAAAGAATAAGAACCCCATTTTAATAGCGCATAGCATAGAGTACTAAAGAATCTATTTATGTAAAAGTATAATAGATTACCATTAAATTCCGTGTTTTACATTAAAATTTCATTAAATTACGTGCATTACTTTTTGATATACTGACAACGCTAAACTGCATCATAGCAGCGGCAACTATTGTACACCGTAAGGTAAAATCTGTAAAGTTATTAAACTTTTTCTATTAAACTGGGATTCCTAGAATTAATATATGATTTTTTTCTGTTACTGTTACATAAAATGTTCTAGGAATCCCAGTTTTCTAGAAAACGTTTTGTAACTTTACAGATTTTTTTACAGTGTAAGATTCACACGAAAACCTAAATATCATCATTTTATATCAATGTCTAACCGAATTTGGAGTTTCCTGAAATTCCTTGCATTAGATCTTGACATAGATCTACTGCAACATAGCATCGTCACTTATTGCGCGATTTTAACCTAAACGTACACAACAACAATTTACGTCAAAGACCAAAAAAAATATGAAGTTTGTTGAAATTCGATACATTAGTTATTGAGATAGAGATATTGTGAAAATCGTGGAAATTGTTGCATAATAAAACTCGCACTCGTTAAGCAATCAATACAAAAAGCTTTTCTGTATCAAATTATATCAGGATCTAGTGGAATTTAAAGTTTTATTAAATCGTGCTAATTAGTTTCTGAGATAGGCTGTACACAAAATGTTGATCATACACCGACTGACAAACTTACAGAAAAACATTTTCTAAAAACAGCCAGGTCATGTCCAGGACTTTCTAGAAAATATAGTTCCGTCTAAAACCTAAGTCGATATTTTTAACATATCCAGTACTTTCTTTCTGTAAGATAGTAGAATGTATAAACAATCACTTAACATAAAAAAGTTTCACTGGCCATTCAAAATGTATTCCTGAACATTCTAAAAATATCACTGAAATATTAAAAAAATTGTGAAAAATTCTAAATTTGTCTTCGTTGTGAAGAGAAAATCCATTAAATTTATTGCGCAGCTATGTTGCTAGCAGTTTTTGAGTAAATATTGCAGTAAAATTAGAAGTAATAAAAGAAAATATATCTAATTTTACTGCAATTTTTACGGTAAAAACTGTTGGCAACATTGCTGCCAGAAGTTTTTGCTGTAAATTTTACGATTTTTTTAACAGTATTAGCGTATCTGTTAACATATTTTATTTACAGTAATAAAAAATTAAATATATAAAAAAATAAATTACGTAAAAAAACGCAATTACATAAATATGTACTAACATTTTATAAATACAATAATGACTTAAAGCAGATAAAATTAGCTTCAATATCCACAAAAAAATTATTTGAAGACATGATTAAACATAGCTATATATAGAAACTACAAAAGATGGCGTGCGCCTAATTCTGTCTTTCAAAAGCATGAAAAAGTTTCATAAATGCACTGATGTTAGTTTTTATATATATTATACTAAGAATATTTTCCCCCACTCTTTCGAGAACATGTTGAAGCAACGTTTAATTAACTCATTAAGTCTTCAGTAAATGTCATACTCAGCCGAGCGTTGCAAAAATTTATTTTATACTTCTTCTTGGAAGCAATTTCTCGTTTAGATTCTGGTTTATGTCATCACAGAAAAAGAATGAGAAAAAAATGAATCCGTCCGGAACAGATATATTAAATGTGTTATCTTAATATTTCTACGATTTAAAAAAAAATATATTTTACTTATTACGGATTTCTAATGAAAATTGTTAGTTTAATCTTTTCATTTATTTTAAACATATGAGGATCTCAGAAGTCATGGGGTAGAAGTGACAAAAAAATCGATATGGAATAGAGTTCAATGATAATTGACGTTAAATTTGAACATCAATAATAATTGACTGAATTGGAATAGGGAACTGCCGTTTATTTTATTGCGGTCTTTGAACTGTTATTTCGATAAATGAGAAAAAAAATAGAATATAATTTTTGTTAAAATGATAATCAATCAACATTGTTTAATATTCGACAAAAGTGGTTGATCTCTAAAAGGTAGAACATAATTAGAGAATCACATATCATTCTTTACCTGAAAAGAAACATGCATATTTCGCAGTCGTCTGTGCACTTAGTTCATTTTTGTCAATTTTTCCCTTATACCCCTGGGCCTCTGGGGTTTTCATATATACTGTAAAAAATGTCAGATGTTTCAGATTATGTAAAAATGCAGTGTAATCAAAAACGAAAATATACAGTCACCTCTTATAACGCTCCCAAGGTTTCGAAAAACGTTCCTTTACCTTTAAAAATCCCAGAAAATTATTTGTTTTCGAAATTTAAAGAAGAATTTATAAAAATTACTTTTTATTAGCTGCCCGTCCATTTCGGAAACGTTTCTAAGTAGCTTTTACAGTACAATAATCACTTTTCTCAAATCCAAATATCACTTTTTCGGATGCTACCAATTCATACAAAAATATTTTTATATTCAGGGTGCAAGTTTAATAGACAAACATGCAATATTAACACTATTAACATTAATATGAAAATTGACCTTATTTTGCTACAATTGCATGCATAAAATCAGTTATGCAGCTGAAAATGTTTACTTGAGAATTGGTAGCATCCGAAAAGTGTTATTTTGATTTGAGAAAAGTGATTATTGTACTGTAAAAGCTACTTAGAAACGTTTCCGAAATGGTCGGGCAGCTAAAAAAAATTATTTTTTTCAAATTCTTCTTTAAATTTCGAAAACAAATATTTTTCTGGGATTTTTAAAGTTAAAGGAACGTTTTTCGAAACCTTAGGTGAGTTAGAAGAGGTCACTGTATACTTTGGTTGTTGATTACACTGCATTTTTACATAATCAGAAACATCTGACATTTTTTACAGTGTATGTCTCATTTAAATATTGAAAAGAAATTTCCATATGTTCAAACTATACGTTCATTTTAATATGCACAGAAAAAAATTCTTAGTTATATATTCACAGTCAAAATATTTTCACGCGTTTTCTGTAAGGCAGATTTACTTTATCTTTTATAAAAAATGATTTGGAAATTTCTTTCATCAATATCTGTCAACTGAAGAGAAAATCATTACATGTATATTTACATATATACGTTTGTGTGGTCTGTATATAGGGGTGCGCATATGTTCAAGTACATGCAGTACATTCTCTTAACTTGAAAAATGTTTGACTTATTGTTTTAATCCTGTTAAAATGCATTTGCCTAAATGAAGTTCATTTTTAATTAGTTATTTATTATTATTAAATTATAATTTTTTATTACTTTTATGCTCCATTAATTATACATCTATATACTGTGACACCCCGATCTATCGTTCCCGCATTAATCGTTTTATTTCTACGGTCCCTGTACAAATTATACTTAAATAATGTTAACGAAACCCGCAAACATGGTTTTTCAAAAATCCTTTTCCCGCATTCATCGTTGTAATTTTTTTTTCTCCTCACCAAAATGAAATTGAAAGCTATACGAATCCATATGATATACAAACTGGAATTACTTCTTTTATCCAAAGATAGCTTATTTATTTTGTTTGTATTAATGATAGTGACAATAATGCAGATGAAGAGTATTTGTATATTGCAGAGGTTGTGACTACGTTTCCATTGATTAATATGTTGCAACATGTAGTATTCTATACATAGAGGAAATGCGTAATAATGCAAAAAATAAAAATTATGGCGAAGAATCAAAGGATATCGCTCATGCCGATGAATCTGATCCTTCATTTCCAAATCTATCTAATGCAATTACGACTTTGAGTCTGTATCAACTCTTCCACATGCATATGAAATTACAGAAAATGATCAGAAAAATGTTGTATACCTTGAAAAAAAAAATTTCATAAAAAAGGTACGGAAAATTATACAAAATTGCTTTTTTTTATAATTATAAATTTAAATTCGATTTATTTATTTTACAGTTTAGTAAGCAATACATTAGAATATATTATTATACTTTATGCATTGCATGCATTAGTAATGCATAAAAATTGTGTTTTTTTATGTTTTGAAGTTAACTCGCATTCATCGTTTTCCGGCATTCATCGTTTTCTTTCCCGTACCCCTTGAAAAACTATAGATCGAAGTTCTACTGTATTATGGTCAATTTGGTTAATCGGTTATTATTAGCAGTTAACGGTTATCATTAATAACAGCCATATGTTATCCAAATAAACCGGTTAATATGGTGAATTATGATGATGACAGTTTATAAAAGTAACCGGTTATTATTTCACTTTAATCAAGATTGGTAAATGTAATAAATTTAATTTATTTTGAGATTGTTATTTAGTATACGTTTTTTCTAAATATTCATTGGTAAAAGTATACCTTTTAAAGCTATATAATATATTCTTTAAATATTTTCGTGTTTAATTTTTTTTATTTAATTCATTCAATAATTATACAAATAAATATTTTAAACTATTTAGTATTTTGCACCTTATTAGTTGCCTTTTATTATTGTTTCTTAACAATTAGTTTTGTTATTAGATTCAAGCAGTTATAATAGTACATATTTTTGTAAAATATATCTTCGTTACTAAGTTTAATTTATCATACTAAACAAATTTAATCGGTAATTATTAATAGTAAATTTGATTAATATGCAACATTTATCAAATTTACAAAAAGATGTGGAAATTATTAATAATTACTGGTTATTATTAATAATTGCCGAATTTATCAAATTAACCGCAATGTATACGCCAGTGCTAGATTTGTTTTTGTCTCGTGTTACGCCACTGGTTTGTGTGATTATGTGGGCGTTTCCATCTTGTGCTGTAAATACAACCCTATTAACGTATGTGAGTGAGAAAGGCTGAACTAAATATTCTCTTCGTATTTTAAATGGTGGAGCACTTGGAGTGCTATGCCAAGCGTCCCGGTTTGAACATATTTCACTCTCTTGGTTCTATGCTTTGTTAGCAATGTGATAAAACCACTTGTTATATATTTAATAATTGCAAGCGTAGCTTCTTTGCTGAATAAATAGATAAATTATAGATCCTATTTTGATAATGAAAAAAATATATATTTTTCTTTTTTCAATGAAATGTCAAGTGAGTTTAAAAAAATAATTTCAGAAAAATAAAACAGTAAAATAATAATAATAATAATAATAATAATGTTTTATCAGACAAAAAAAGATTTTAAAAAGTTTGTTTTAATGAAAATATACATTCTAACACATTTACTGAAATAAAAAAAATATATATATACATTTTTTCCTTATAAAAAAACCATAAAGATTTGAATTCTTAATCTTTGGTTGTTGTTGTTCCTTTATCTTTAAAAATGAGTTTAAAAAAGTATTTGCTACATCTCACACTTAAAAAGATTTTATAGAAATGTATCTAAAGATTTTTATCAATTATAAATTAATGTAGAAACTCAGAAACAGTGCCACTTTGATGTAGTGTTGTCTCTATAAGATATTTTGTACACTTTGAAAATGATTTTTATTGAAGTGGTTTGATGGAAAAATCAATGGTATTATTTTTTAGTAAATTAAATCCACACTATTACTATCCCTTCATACATGCTATTAAACCCTGTTTTTGATCAATATAGAAAAACAAATTCATATAATTGATTTCATTTCATAATATGAAGATATTTATCTAATGATACTTTAGGAATAAAAATTATAAAAATAAATTCCTAACAAACTAACATGGAAATTATTCAAGAAGCTATGCATGAAGAAATTTTAGCAGTAGTAGATTTTCTTTATTCATATGAATTTTTTAATTACATTTTTTACTGAAAAACAAAATTGCTAGTCAATTACTTTTGGTTCTTACCACAAACATTTTCATTGTCTGCGGGGGTTGTTTCTCTATCGGTTTTAATAGCAAAAGTACCATTGAGTCAGTCACATTTTCTTCCGACGGAAATATACTTTTAACAAGACTTTGCTTGTGTTTTTCGCAATGATGCATTTATTGTACCTTATTTTATAATAGCATCAATATTTTTTGTAAAGTATGTTGTTTATTCGTAAATTGTCGAAAAATATCAAGAGATATTGTACTAATTCTTGGAAATCACATACTTTTTTCTTGGAGTACTTTCATACCCATGAAAACAGCGTTCCGCTACTTGACATCCAACGTCCAAAAATTACATCATTATGACAGCTGAGATTGATTGTCTAAGAAGCCATCATGTTGGAGGGATACACATCCCACTCTGTGCTTGGCAGAGACTCTGTGACTGATGTGAAGGGTGGTAACGATATCTTAATACCCTATCTTTGTTTTTTACAGAGATACGATTGCTCCCGATTTCATTTTAACGGACTACAACTTGCACCTAGATAGAGCTCATCTGGTCTACGAATTTTAGAAAAATATGGATATTCGTTTGATATATTGACCAACCAGATTTCTAGACTTAAATACTTCAAAGCATGCTCATGACGTTCAAGGATGTACAGTTTGGAACTCGCATTGAATCTCCCCGATCCATCCACACTGTAAAAAAAATCTGTAACCTTAGTAATCTAAATTAACCGAAATCTCTTATGCTTACTAAAATTTTATGTGTATACTGTACAAGAAAATGATGTCAATCTACAAAACTTGTAAGCAAAACTAAAACCATCTGTAACTTTACAAAAGAATTTACTAAAATTTTGGTAACTTTACTAACATTTTATCTTTAATGCTCGTTATCGTCACTTAAAAAGTTCTTGGAATACGATTTCCCAAAAAAATTCTTAGTAACCTTAAAATTTGTTTGATTCAAAGTGCAAATCTGTATCTGAAATATGAATTTTTATTGTTGCCGTAACGTAAAAAGTTCTTGGAATACAATTCTACTAGAAAAATTTTTGTAAGTTTCCCAATTTTTTTTTACAGTGCAGTACCTGTAAACAGCGTTGCTGGAATTGTGAAACTAACTGTCTAAGAAGTTCTTAAACCGCCGGATTGCCAGTATGAAATCACAATTCATTCAGGTATAAAGATATCATACCCTTATTATCATGTTACCGTAATTACTCGTGTATAAGGCGCACTTTTTTCCCAAAAAAATAGGGCAAAACTCCAAGGTGCGCCTTATACACGGAATAATTTTTTACTGTTGAATGCAGTCGAACGATATACATATGAAACTAAAAAATATTCAAAGAAGACATTACAATTCAGAAAACGTTACTTAATTGAAGTATTACTGCATATGTATTTCATTCCTTGCAGTTTTTTATACAACAGAGCAAATGACATTATCTAAACGCTAATTAGCAATTCTTTTTACCGTCCCTCATTCGTATTTCCCGTCTTTCTCTTACAACCCGAAGTCTAAAAATGCATTTTCGTTTTGTTTTCTGGTGTGGTGTGATGTTTGTTTCGACTTTTTTTTTTTTTTTCTTACTGAAATTCATTTGGTCATTCTTCATTAGCGTATCAAATTTATGGTGCGCCTTATGTACGAGATTTTAAGAAATCGCCATTTTTACTTGTAAAGTAGGGTTGCACCTTATACACGCGTGCGCCCTATACACGGGTAAATACGATATTTGATTCAATGTTGTAATTTCTATTTTTTTGCATTCTGATACTGATAAATTTTACGCTCAATCAGGCCTGTGTTTTATAACGGTTGAATTCAGTGCATCAACTTATATTCATTCCTACTATCCTTGAAATCTGTCCAGACTTCTGGATATAATCAAATAAATGTGAGAATTCCCTTAATTTTAAATATGAATGTAGCTTGAATGTCTTACAGATGTATGTTTCTGACGTCGTTTCCATTTAAAATGCAATAATCCAAAATCGATCATAACACATATTTATTCTAAATTCATTATTCCATCCCCTGAATACTGTTCTGCATAAGACATATTTGCATTTATTATTGTTTTTTTTTCATGGTTCTTATTTTTAATAAATATAATATTGTGAAAAAAACCGCATAATAAAAAAATCAAATAAGAAATTTATACGCGAATGTAACTGCAGTGTAATTATTTTTTTTGCAAAACTGAACATGAACAAGTTTTTAAATATATTATGGATTTATTCGAGCATCGATTAATGGTTTCAGTCATTCACTTTAAGTAGCTACTAAGGACTGTTTTTCGAATTTTTCCCATTTAAGTTACGAAGCCCATTCGATAAAAATAATAATACGTAATTGATACTTACAGATATTGTTCCTGCATTTATATTTTTCAAATGGGGCTAGTTTGTTTATTTGCTGGTTTTTGTTTTCGATTTTTTTTTTCAAATCGAAGAAAAATAACAAAGAAACGTCAATAACTCGAAAGACAAGTACGTAATGAAACCTTGTGTAATTATATTTGTGCAATTTTTAAGTAATTTAAAAGTTGTCTCAGATTTTAGAGAGCTGAACACTGTTCTCAAAAATGTAATGTTACTGAAAAAAATATTTTACAAAAATATTTTTATAATTAAATCATATTGATTTTATTAAATTTTAAATCATTAAAGCTTTATTCTTTTCACCGAAACTTTATATTCTGGAGAGTTTTCTATACATACAGTAAAACTTTTGTTTAGACATACAGTCGGCTCTCGTTAATTCGAAATAGATTAATTAGAATCTTCGCCTAATTCGAACTAAACACGAAGTCCCAAAATTTTCAATGGCAGGACAACACTAAAATTTTTCATTTATTCGAACTCATTTTCTCTTGACATCGTTTAATTCGAACTAACGAGTTTCCGATTTGTCATTTTTCCTTACTTTCTCCCGGACTTCAGATCCTTGAAATAACTTTCTTTCCTTCATTTTTGTCAAAATTGTTCTGAACAAGTATACATATAGTATACATATAGCATTTGATATCCGCTTTTTTAGTGTCCTGTTTGTTCATCAATGACACATCCGCCCCATCCACCTTTGTGCCGTTCCTAATACCTTACCCTGTAGAACCAATTTAACCACTTGTGTAGGTTAAATCATGGACCGATGAATAATGATTAAAATTTGAAACTACAAAAATTGCTAATACTAAATTAAAAACTAAATTTAATTTCTAATACTAAACTTTTTTATAATTGTCATTTGTATGCAAGGGCGAACCAGACAGGGACCTCCATTTAAAATACAATCTGACACTATTTGGACAGCTAAACTAATTCATAACTTGAAAGTCAAAATTATTTTTTGATATAACCACTTGAAATTTAAATATAACTAAAGATGAGGAACAAATTTGTCTTCATGACGATATAAAATTCGTCCATAACGATGTCAACTATAACAGAAAATCTGTTTAGGTTGATAATTTTTGAGGGGGAACGATTGAGAGGAACTTAATGGGAACTAATTCCAAAAAAGTGTGTCAGTAAAGATAAATTGTTTTGGCGTGAAACATTTTAAGATGGAAATTTTGCTCGTACCAAATGAGGCAAGGTTAAACTCTGTAAAATGTAAATGTTAATAACAATACATACTCATTCGGCTAATAATCGGGATAAAAATAGTTTTCTTTGCAAAATGTTTTATTTTTCAATAGTTTTCTAATGCTTCGGTCAAATATCTTTCAATTGACAAAATAAAGCTGGTGTCAGACAAGCTTGTATGTGAGTTGCACGAGTATGAGCTAAAGTAGTGAGAAATTTGTGAGTTCAGATTTTCCGGATTTTTACATATTATGGGACTTTGTGTGTTCTATATATGGATGTGCGCAATAAAAAATAACTACTTACGCGGTATATCTGAACTTTATACTGATTTATTCCTTTATATTGGATAGTACACTGAGTTGACAAAAGTCATGGGATACCCTGCTAACAGCGTGACGCTCCTCCGTTTGCCGGGGAACTGCAGCAACACAACGTAGCATGGACTCCACGATTAGTTGCAAGTCATCTGGAGAAATATTGAGCCATCCATAGACATTCGAAATTCGGAAACTTTGAAGGTGGAGGATTTTTTGCTTCAATTGATCTCCCTATTATGCTCCATAAATGGTCGATGGGAATCATGTTGGGCGATCGCGGTGGCCAAATCATTCGCTGGAATTGTCCAGAATATTCTTCGAACCTATGGAGAACAATTATAGCCCGGTGACATGGTGCATTGTTAGCTTGGAAAATTTCATCGTTGTTTGGGTACATTAAGTCCATGAATGATTGCAAGTGGCCTACCAGTAGCTGAACGAAGTAACATCTAGTTAAAAAGCGGTTCGTTTGACCAGAGGACCCAGTTCATTCCATATAAACACAGCCCATACCAGTATAGAGCCACTAACAGCTTGGACAGTGCCTTATAGAAAATATGGGTCCATAGCTTTATGGAATCTGCATCACATTCGTGCCCTTCCATCAGCTCTTACTGATTGAATTAATGACTCATCTGACCAAGCCACTTATTTCCAGTCGTCTACGGTCCAACGAAAATGGCCATGAGACCATGAGTGCCAATGTTGGTGAAGTTGTGCAGTTAGTAATGGCACCCGAGTCGGTCTTCTGCTGCTATAGCCAACTAAAAGCAAATTTCGCCGGATTGTCTTAACAAACACCTCCGTTGGACATCCTACATTCATTCCTGAGGTTATTTTACGCATTGATGCTTGGCTATTCGCACTGGCAAGTGTACGCAGACGTCGCTGGTCGCGATCATTAACGGCCAGCTGTCGACCACTGCATTGTCCATGATGGGAGGTTATGTCTGAATTTAGATATTCTCGGCGCACTCTTGACACCGTAGATCTTGGAATGTAGAATTCCGTAACGATTTCCGAAATGGAATGTCCTATGCATCTAGCTCCAACGTGCCTACCCGCGTTCGAATTCCATTAATTCTTCTTGTGAGACCATAATCACATAATCAACTTTCTCACACGGAGCATCTGACACAAATGAAAGTCCTACCCAGTCACTGACCATTTATACAATTCGTAAGTGACACTACTGCCATCTAAATATTTTCATATTCCTATCCCATGACTTATGTCACCTCAGTGTATATTACTTAAATTAATGTTACTTAGTTATTTCTATAAAGAGTAACGTTATCTCCGTCAGGACGAGTGCCTTTTACAGATTTTTTAATCTTTCAACACCGGTTTTTAAATTTTTTTTTTATAACTTACTCGGGAAAATTTTCGAATAAAATATGGCTAAATTTAAAATAAATTTTTACTGCTGAGAATAATGAAAGATTCTGGCCATCTCATGCGGCACGTATACCGGTCGTTCATCCATAAGTGGGTCAAAGCTTCTTAGGTGACTGATCATAGGTGCCTGACACTGAACTTTCCGTTTAGGATGGGTTTATAGCCATTCACTGACAGTCTAAAACATGGTATAAAACTAAAAATAATATATTAAGTAATTACTGAAAATTTATTTTAAATTTACTTAATTTTTATTTGTTATACCATTATACTATCTTAATACTGCACAATATTTTATATCATGTTTTACACAGTTAGTATTCGGTGACTGATGTGGCTTAAACGGAAAATTTACCGTTAATCACCTTTGAACCGCATTATTGTTTTCCCCTCTATTTGCTGATTACGGCTTTTTTGTGAAGGTTTGTATAAAGAATAAAAACAAGGTAGATTTGAAATTGAGTCGGAAAATTTTATATTAAATGCAATATTTTTTAGAAACATTTCAAAATATAGATAGCTTAAAATTTTTTTAAAATATTTAATATAAAATTTAACAATTTTCAAGTGAAAAAAAAAAGTTTTCATATTTTGTATTACACTATAAAATGATAACAAAAATGAATGGTATTTATACAATATAAATTACTTTTTCTATTTTATAAAGTTTAAAAATATTCAGTCTTCTATAAATAGAAAAAATATACATTTGCATCTCCGATCTTTAATTTTTTTGTGGTAGTTGTTAATCAAAGATTCTCTAAATTCAATAGCAAAACCTTTTTCATTATCTTCCTATTGATTTACAACTTTATTTTACTTTGCAGTGTATGTTTGAATGGGAAAAAATATAAAAGGAGACAAAAAACTGCCAAGAATTTTATTTTATTATACTGAAGAAAGGAACCGTATTTAATACTTTAAATTTGGATGGTTTCAGTTTCTACTTTTCCCTTCTTTTCTTCTTATTACTTTTCTTTGTTAAAGTAATTGTATTTTATTTTGTTCTTATGTTATTGCATTTCTTTTAAATTCATTTTTTGAAATACTTGTTGCCAAGTTTGTGTTAATATGGGCAAAACTGGATTGTGGACTGATTGGATACTGGAACTGGACTCATTTATGTCTGGACAAAATTATATTTTATATTTGCATTTTATTCAATATTTCTAACTTGCAAATAAATAAATAAATAAATAAATAAAGTAAAATATGTTGTAAATATATTAATTTTGTGAATTCTTAGTTTACTCAACATATTTTATTTTAGTTTTAAAAATACTTCTAGAAAAACGATTTCCATTAATATTTTTTATGTTTTTCTTTATAGATGAATAGTTATTTTTTTCCCCAGGATCACCACAAATAATAATTTATGTCTGTAAAATGAATTATTTATTAAGTATAATAAATATTTTTGAAGTGTATCAAAATCAATTACCTTGTAGCAAAAATTTAGTTTTCAGAATCATTTATGATTCTTTATTTCTTTTATAAACTCTTGCTATACTTATATGCTAGAAACATAGCTTCAAATATTAAAATGAATATATTTAAACGCCTAAAATTAACAGAGAATCCATGCAGCACAAATTGGTAGATATGACATGTTCGGCATATAGATTTGACATAATATCTGCTCAGTGCGGAAGACAATGTCCATACATATCGTATCCTAAACATAATATGAACGTGATACATAAGTACATATACATTACATAATCTTTCTGTGGCATAAATATGGACGGAAATATACAAAGAAAGGAAGAGCGTAAACCAAAGGTAAATAGTAAAATTAACACCGCATTCAATTGAAGTAAAAGAATATTAAATAGCACATATATATTTATAAGTTTAATAATTTATTGTTACAATAAATTCAATCAATTAAAAGAAACGACGCCCTTATTAATTTAGTCCTACACTGTTAAAAATTTGGAGCATTTTGCCCAGCCATTTGAACGTTTTTTGAAAAAACGGTTACATAACTATAATTTAACCATATTCTGTCCATAAAATGGGCAATAATATGGTCAGAATAGTGTAAATTGACGGTTGTGTAACCGTTTTCCTTAAAAACGGTCAAATGACTGGACAGAATGCTGCAAATTTTTAACAGTGTAGGGTACCACCACAATACTTTACAATCATGGATTTGCCGAATATAAAATATGAAAATAACACATGTATAATTATTTATAAAATGCTCCGTAATTCGAAAATAAAATTTAAATGTACATTTAAATATTTTTAATTCATAATAATGCTCTATGCATCAAATTATAGAGCAAAGGGGGAGAGGACAATAATTTTTTGAAGAAGCGCGCGATCAAATATTTACCATTTTCTACCTTTTTAAATGCTTATTTTTCAGGTTCATTTAAGAATATTATTTCAGGCCCGGGCGAAGTTGGGCAGCTCAACTAGTACCATTATATAATGGAATGCTTTTGTGTGTCCCTGTAAATTAATAAAAAATATCCTTTGCACCACAGACAGTACAAAGTGTATATTTTAGTATATAATTTATAGATGCATATCATATGCATCAATACAGATGCACATATAGATGCATTTATTATGTTCCAAAGAGTGTAACATAATGAAATTGCACTTAAAATTGTTTTTTCCCATTGGCTGTAGCGTGAAAAAATACCTTTGATTGTCCCTGTAACTAAACTATGCATCCGATTTTCGAATAAGTTTGCAATGATTTGAGAAAATTATGCAACAGTTATATATTTTTAATTTTAAACCATTCGGTTCGGTGAATTTTACTTTGTTATACGCGGACAGACAAACGGACAGACAGACTGATAAGCAGACGGGCGGGCAGACTGAACGACGATTATAGAAACTACGTATTTTTATAATTATGAATGCACCTAAAAAAAGATGCTGCCATGAGTCAAAAATCATTTCAATCCACAAACATAATACATTTCTCGGAGAAAAAAATAAAAATAAAAATCACTTTCAAATCATTTCGGTATGGCTTGTGTTTATAGATTTAAAATTTCAAGCTAAAATGCATAGTAAAATTACGTCTTGTATGTTAAGTACTTATTATTCAGATTATTATTTTGAGAACACCTTAATAAAGCTGTTCAGGTTGCATAGAGTAAAAAGTAAATTGCAGTCCATCATTAACAAAATGAATTTTGAAATAAAACTGCCCTGTAAAATCACATGCAGGTAATTTTAGGAATTACTTGAATTTCTAAATTAAAATTCGATGTAACTTTATAACACTGATTAATATGAAAAAGTACATAATTGTCCTAGATTCCTAAGTATCATCCTAAGCTAAATGCAAACATTTAAATTAAACTGAAAATAAATTTGATTAGTGAATGGAAATTTCAAATTCTGGTCTTCAAATAATTTTTTCTTGCATACCTTTTTTAAATTTTGAAGAAGCAACGAAGTCAATTAAGAAATAAGTACTTTATTTGAAGAAATATAAAATGAAACTTTTATCATTTATATAACTGGTAATGTAATTTTCGAAAATGAATATTTAATGATTAAGGTTTAGAATTCATGTGTTAAATTCAATTTCAATTTAGGAAATACATGCATTAATTTTTTATCCTTGGTTTTGTACGACCTGGTCGTACAAAACCAGGAAATGGAAAAAATAATTAAAAATGCAGTGTACCTTTGCAATAATACTATGTACTAAAGAAAAATTGACGTATTATAGTTATGGAATGAATCTATATCAAATCTACATAAAATAGAAATGATTTAAGTTATGTTTTAAGTGTTGAAAGCATTAGGAATAAAAATCACAAATGAAAGTTCGATCTTGCTTATTTGCATTGTTGCATGCTTCATGTGCCCACCCTCTGCATGAAGGCACTGTATCCAAATCTCCTTAGGTTTATATTGTTCATATAAGCCGTTGCAAAAGATGCATACTTCACTTTCATCTACCACCTCGTTTGATATCAAGGGCTTTTTTTTCTTCGAATTCTTCTTTTTAACATTAGTTTTTAATTTTGCTTTTCTGTCATCATGGAAATTTTTTGCTTCAGGGTTAAATTCTTCTTGTATTGTTTTTCCATCTTTTCGTTTTCTTCTTGTAAGGATAAATGTTGAAATACAAATGACTAAAATAATTCTTCTCTATAACAACTTAGTTTAAATAATGTTTTTGTATAGTTTTTACATCGTCAATGCATTGTCAAACAATGCATAAACAAGTTAATTTTGTTTCAATCACGCAAATAAATGAGTTGTCCAAAACCAGAAACTTCCCGGCTTTGTCCGACCATCTGCGTCCCAATTTTGTCCAACCATGCCATTTTAATGGAATGATATTCCAACGTTGTTGAAATGACTCGTCGACACCAACACAAAACATTAAAATAATGAGTAAATAATAGACTATCATACGCTGTCCTTACCTAAACTAAAATTTTAGTTATTTAGGATTTGTAACGTAATATTGAAGACGTCAAATTTTTAACTTTTTCATGTAAAATCTTTAAAAAATCACCACTGCCAAATGAGTTCGTTTACACAACGTCTGCTTTTTGGAAACTGGCATGCCTCTTGCCTAGAAATAATTATAAAATTTCGACCACCATAATACCACCATACCACCATAAATAAATGGATACCACCATAAATAAAGCTATAAAGCCTAGTTCCCTGTTTTATCCACCTGACCCGTCTTATCCAACTTTCCCCTACAGATTATATATTTATGTGAAAATTTTTTCTCAAAATCCCATAGAAGACCGTAAACAAAATAAAAAAGAATGACGATATTTTGCAATTTCCTGTCAAAACTAATATAGTAAAAGCGACTAAAGTGTAGATTGTGATTACGTGGCTTATTCTAATAAACTGTGTACATTTTTATGAGGATATCATGTATACTCGCAGAAAAATTAAGGTTTTTTATAAAAACAGTCCCAATTTTTTAAAAGTTTTTTGTTTATAATTTGAAGAATTCTTAATATAAAAAATTGTTCTTTTCAGAAAATATCACAAAAAATATTCTACATAATATCCTGTAATCAGAATTTCAAAAATAATAAAAACTATAGGAAAAATGAGCAGATTTACTAAATAAAGTTTCACTATGCATGCATGCTCACAATCAAAATGTAATTTGCATATTGTAGTAGGTTCTGTAAAAGTATCAAAAACATAGCTTGAAAATTCTGAAAATAATCGTAAAAGAATAAGTCAAAATCCGTTATTCGCAAAAAAAGCAAAATGTATTCAAATATAGTATCAAGCACAATATTTTGTATGCTACATTGACACTAATTAATGGATATATGGACACAGCCCGTCATTTTTTTGCTTAATTTTGGTATAGACGGATATTGAGCTTGTTCTATCGACGAAAATTTTCAGAAATTTTTGAGACTTTCACAAATATCGCTCGGTACAGTTAGCTACAAAATTATGCAAATTACATTTTGTTTGTGTTGACTCATGCGCAATAAAACATTATTTTGAAAATCTGTTTATTGTTCATACATTTTTTATAATTTTTAAAAAATTGATTACATGGTATTGTTACGATGCTGTTCGTCACATTTTCTGAAATAAATATTTTTCTTATATTAAAAATTCTGCAAATTATAATAAAAAAACTTGTTAAAATCTGGGACTCTTTTTATAAAAACCTTAATTTCGCTACAAGTGTACATGCTATTACCATAAATATGATAACAGTTACAGTAAGCGTTTTAATCATAATCTGAAGGCTTCTGCTTCCACTTGTTTATACATGTTTATCCAAAAGATATAAGTACTTTTTTAATTTGTTGACGGTCCCCTATAAAATCTTCGCGAAAAAATGTGACCTGTTAATACATCTGAAATTTCAGTACAATTTCTCATGTATTTTTGTAGATATTTAACACAATGTCTAAAATCGCAATTTGTCAGTTCCTTTGGCTATATATAGTGTTTTAAACCTTGCGACCCCATGTACTATAGCAATTTTTTATCATCTTGCGCCCCAATCGAGTTTTATCTATGGGGGGAGGATTCCCAGAACGGTTTTTTGTGTGTGCATAACATGTCCGTTTCTTGCGATGCACGTACGGTTCCAACGCTCTTTAGGGTTTTCACATGCGCTGAGCATTTTGCGATGAAAAAAATGGGTGTTGCGATTGGAAATTTTCGATTTTCTGCATCTATAACCGTAACCGTGAGCGCCATTTTGTTGTCGTTCACAGAATCTCGAGCTCATACCTCTGAATAGCTATATCTGAAATTTCACCTCGATCGGTTGAGCGGACTGGCCGCTAGAGCTCCATATATCGGCAAAGTTTTTTTTATGACCACCCTGTATATATCTATGTGTGTGTGTAATGTAACATGTAAGCCATTTTTATTTTCTTTATTCTAACTTGTTAAAATTTTACAAACCCGTGACGTAATATAATGCGAAACAGCTACATTCGCTTTAGAGAATAAAATAATTGTTGCAGTTTATCCTTTCACCTTTACCAAAACCCCCAATGTTTGCCTTCACTATCCTGTGTTGGAAAATACATTGAGTAATCCATCAAAAGTAATTTTGAGCACTTTAAAATACACGTACCACAAAATAAATATCAGTCGTAAATGTAGCTTCCAAAATAACTCTTGGCAAAATAAAGTACTTATTTGACTTTGAGGTAGAATAAAATGTGTCTATTTTTTTTTTTTTCTGGATGTGATGAACCCACGCAGAAGAAGAAAATAAGAATGAATGACACAATAACATGCTTTTCTGATCCTTCATATTGACAACTAGCGAAACACGAGGTTTTAATAACGTAATGGTTGAAATTTGGCAAGTGATATTAGTATGTCTAATCTTTATTAGAAGAAATTAACTGAACTTCATTATTGCACTTCATTAGACCGAACTGAAACTTAAATTAACAAGAAGATCTAAATCTAACAAAATCAAGAAAATCTAACAAAAAAAATCTAAAACATTTTCATTTTTGAGCTTTTTTCTTTTATTTGGAATGGTATACAGATATTGTTTTACATTCATTTTTCACAAAATTTATTGATTTACAGCAAGAAAAGTAAATAAAATGTTCCCTTGTATATGAATTTTCATTAAATAACACTTAAAGAAATATCTGTTATTAAAACATATTCAATATTAGCTTTTTGTTACATATTATGGTCGACAGTTATAATGTCTTCTTGAGCTTGTTCCCTCAATTGGAGGGGCCTGGGTGAGACTTTTATATCAACAAAACAGGTGGACAACATTCTTTTCTCATATATTTATTGTTAACCAAACAGGTACCATTCCACGTATACTATGTATCAAATTGTAGTTTTTATATGTGTACACATATGGCAAAAGAATATTAATAGCAAACGTTGGAATATTATATATTTTGGAATTAAATAATTTTATAATCATTTTAATGATTTAACAATAACTTTGCATTTCCACAAAAAGTAGATAACAGACTAAAAACATATAATAGAGTATTTTGATGTAAAGTATGTGTTACAAACAAAAACATATAGCAACAATCATGCGTTAGGCATAGATTATGAAACACTTTCCAACAAGTTCCTGAAACCTTTAACAAAACATCGTTATTCAGGTATAAAAGGTGTTACTGTCCATAGCCAAATATGTATTCCAATGCTTTTGAATAACCCTGTATTTGATCTGTCAGTTAAAATACATACTATGAAATGAGTAAATTTAGTCTTGCAAGAAAGCGCCTATCCGGTTGAAAATTTTCTTTGAGCAATTCATACTATGTTGAATACTTTTGTTTAGCCTTTTACATTACCTAGTACTTTTATTACATGAAAGTATTTTGATAAAATGTAGTTCACCCGAAAATGCCCTTTAAACTTCTTAAATCACATTTCGGGAAGTTATAATCCATAGGCGACACCGTATCCAGTTCAGTGCGGAACCCTTTATATTATTTTATCTACATTCTACAAAAATTTCTTAGTATACTCAATGCAATTCAATGTAAAAATGCATAAATTATTTAAAAACCACCATTAAGTAATTTACGCTTATATATTTAGTAACTTTTTTGAGTTCTTTTGTGTAACCCTGTATATATAAATTATGTAACTATTAGCATTTATACATATAATGTAATATGCATATATTTATTGGGTCAATCCATTTCAAGTGGTCCAGAAAATATTTTTTTTGGTCACTCGACCATTTTTTTTAAATCTGAAATTTTTTGTACAACAACCCTAATATGACGGAAGTTCAAAATGATCCTTATTTTAATTTTACTATTTTTTGTTTGTGCATGGATGCCATCTTTGTTTCATCGTCTTCAGCGTTTTTCTCAGATACTAGGATACACAAAATTGTAAATATCTCGTATTTTATTTTACCAATTGAAATCGGGTTTGTGCCATTTTGTTCAGAGTCAGTGATTAGCAGCCTTTTTATCCCTGGATACACATTTACGATGTAAACATCGTAAAAGTGCATCCACGGATAAATAAATACTTAAAAAAAGATTTATATGAAAAGTAATGCGGAAAAATGCTTAAAATGGCGGAGACAGTAACTACGCAATGTATTTTTAGGGGAGGGATTCCAATTTGTTTTTTATAAGCAAATAGAAGCATTAGAGAATTGTGTACGATCATGTTCATGTGCTTAGTTCAAGAAAGTTTGTTAATGCATGATAAAACAAACAACATATTTTTAAAATGCACGAATAGGAAAAATAAAATTAAATATTCCAGGAGTAAAATAATATAGAATATAATTGTTTTTAAAGGGCAAGAATAAATGCAAATAAATTGTTATTTTTATAAATGTTTTCAAATGTGTATGCCTTTTAGCAACCACCTACCCTACTATTACCATAAAAAATGTAATTTAAAAAGTAATCGAAATTTAACAGCAAATATAAAACAACAAACGAAAATTAAATAAGAAATATCGAGGGCTTCATGAATAAACCATTAGGAAGAAAACGTTCTCATGTCCATAGAACAGAACATCACTCATTGAATGAATTTAAAATTTTACGAAATATATTCATCGAGCATTCGAAAGAAACAAAATGAGAAAATTGCCAGCTGAAATTGAAATGGAAGCGCTAGTTTTCCATGTAATGAATAAAATAAAGTGAATATTTAGATGTAATAGAATTTTTTAACATGACAAAAAAATCCTGGCTCAAGCGTAAATTATGAAAACATTTCTAACACTTCCGGTATTTTTTATTGAAATTTCGTTGTCATTGTTTAACAGGGTTTTACAAAATGTAAGTAAACATTTAAAAAAAGTCACAAAAAACGTTTGGGAATCACATTATTGCAATTAACATTCATATCCAGGGGAAAATGGTTTATGTATTTCGAACAGCCCTGTATTTAATTTTTAATTTGTACAAATTCTACATAATGTTCAATACAATGCGTGGCCGTTTGTAAGATTTTATATTATGCAACCTTTACCTTTAGTATATTAAATATGTGTAATTCATCTAAAAAATGCATAATTAATTAAAAACCCCTTTAAACCATTCATGCTGGTAATCTGCATCCCTTACGAATTCTTTTGCGTAACCCTGTTTATGATCGATAGAATTTACACGCACCACCTAACAAGCAAAAAGTTAATCTAACAGGAATGCCATAAATGGAATCGTATTTCCAGCACTTATAACTATAGACAATATTCCAAACGGAATACTCAATCAGAATCTTTTCTTATTCCTGTAAATGAAAGATAAAATTCTATGCACATCATTTTATACAACATTTGTCGCGTAATAAGCCTCGGTAATGGGTATTAATTTCATTATGCTTGAAAAAGCGTACAAAAAGAAAATGTTTCTTGGTTGAACATAATCTAATGGTTTGTATTGTGTGGCCTTGTCAATGTATAGTAAATACTTTGAACGTCATATTCTTCATTTCATATCCATGATTAAGTGCACAACACAAATTCATAACAATTTCATTATGTTTTAACTTGTCTAACGCCATAGACATTTTTTATAAATAAGATAAAAAAATCAGGGTAATCCAAATTTATTTACGTGAGTTAGAGCTCGGTCAGACGATCAGACGGACAAAACGAGCGAAAAACAAGTCATAAACACGGAAAAGTTGAAAAGTATTAAAAGGGCAGATTTTTTAATTCCGCACATACTTACATATATATACAGGATGTCTCATAAATCATGGTAAATTCGATAGGTGGTGATAGAACCCATCAAGACGTGTAATAGTAAACAGGAAACCAAAGATCGCAAACGTTTTCAATAGGACGTAGCCAACATTAAAGTTTAGGGTACAAAATTTAAATGTACATAAAAAACGAAAAAAATGGTCGATTAATTTGCGGTTTTCATTAAAACTATTCTTTATGTCGGTATTTTCTTTAAAATAAATTATAAAGATAAATTTCGAAAAATGCCGATAGACGGCTCTTTAAACTTTAGAGTAACGAACAACTATTTTTGGCCGGGTTTTTTGCATCTCATTACATGGTTCGTAAGCTTAGACTGAAATTTAAATTTTGAGTCCAAAATCTGAATAGTTGGGAGTGATCAAAAAGTCAAAAGCGCCCTGTATCGGCATTTTTTGAAATTTATCTTTATAATTTATTTTCAATAAAATAACGACATAAAGAATAGTTTTAGTGAAAACCGCATATCAATCGACCATTTTTTCAGTTTTTTATGATCATTTGAAATTTGAACCATCTGAACACAGTTCAGTTTGTGGTACTTACCTATTCCCAACTATTCAGATTTTGAGCTCAAAATTTAAGTCTACGCTTACGAAACCATTTAATGAGATGCAAAAAATAACGGCAAAAAGTATTTGTTCGTTACTACAAAGTCTAACGCACCCTCTATCGGCCTTTTTTCGAAATTTACCTTTATAATTTATTTTAAAGAAAATACCGTCATAAAGAATAGTTTTAGTGTAAACCGCAAATCAATCGATCATTTTTTCCGTTTTTGTGTATATTTGAAATTTTGGACCCTAAACATTGATGACGGCTACCTCCTTTGGAAAGCTTTTGGGACCCTTGGTTTCCTGTTTACTATTAATCGTCTTGATGTGTTCTATCACCCCCTAGCGTATGTACCATGAGTTTAGTGATACCCTGTATAATAAAAAAATATTGTCTGTTGCTTTTTTTTTATTCGTTGTTGTTTGTTTTATGCATAATTCTTAAATGATTAAAATTTGAGGCAATCACAAGAAAACCAGTAATATGGCCAAAAGAATAAAGTGAATAAAGATATGATCCAAAGATGACAGCATCGGAGAAAGATATAGCATTGACCGAGCCACCTAGGAATTCCGAGGATATCATAGATAGGGAGACGACGGCACAGACAGTAACTTCATTGAATTTACGGATGAAAATCTAGGATTATATAAATTTTGATTTGCCTATTTAAATGCATTCGGTCTGCCAAATCATATCTTGGTGGAAAACGCCTAAAAACCCGATTTTAATTAATGACCCGTAGGTTTACCATTGTGCTTTTTCTGCACCCAAAAATATGAAAATATGGAACATCGGAAGTAGAAAAACATAATTTTAAACCTATGAATGAACTGTTTAAATAGGATTTTTAGGTGTTTTCCACCAAGATATGACTTGTCAGAAAAGTTGCCTTTTAATATGTGAATCGATTTTTAACTAATCCTAGATATTCACTCTTAAAACGAAAGAGTAGATTTGGCTTCTCAGAAAAAAGCTGTAATTTATTGGATCGTGAATGAGTTGTTTTTTAAATGCTTTACTCATCTTGACTTAGATTGCTTATTTAAATAACTCATTTTGATTTAAATTTTTTGAAAACAACTCACTCACTTGAGTTGTTTTAACTCTTTATGATAAGGTGCCTTTCAAAACGTTAGATGAGCGAATTTCGGCTCAACTTGAGTTATTTTTGGGGTGACATTTTAAGAGAATTCATTCGTGAAATCGATGAAGTGATTGTCTGTGATGCCGCCTCCTAGTTTATTACCAAAGAGTTATTTTCAGCATTATCTTTAGAATTTCCTGCAGTTGACACACACAAGTAGTTCACAATCCAATTTAAACAAGACAATATAAAAAGATCCGAAAACAAACTAAAAAATTGTGCTATTAATCTCATGTTAATTCTGAAAAGAGAGAAAATTGTCGTGTATTCAAAATTATGTACCTTAATGAAAAACATGAAAAAAATCTTTTACTTGCAGATCTGAGTAATAGAAAAAAGGCATATAAAGCATTCAAAATTAATGAATATCTTCACAATTTTCCTAAACGAATTATAATAAATAGAACAAAATTACAAAAAAATTAACAATATCTACTCAAATATTGAGACAGGATTACAGAATTCGTCGGTGATGCTTAATGATTTACAGAAACTGCTTTCAATTGCTAACAAGCTTAATATAAAAATTTTAAAAATCGTAAAATAATAACACCTGATTCTATACGAGTAAACAAAATTTATTTTTATTGACAATTTAGAAGACAATTATAACATTAAATTTATTGAAACCTTTGTTTTATTAAATAATAATTCATATGTAAAATTTAGATTAAATGCTTCTTCCTTCCCCCAGAATGAAAAAAATCTTGAATAAGAAGTGTAGAAGTTTTTGCCTTTGACTATATGTCGTCTGTGCACTGTAGTTCGAAGAGATTACTGCGATTGGGAGTACGATAGTTTGCAGAAAGGCATGCCTGTCTCTGCTGTTATATACTCCAGTGTGAGTATTAGAGTTTTTCGATTAGATTTTGAAAATGAAATCTTTTATTCGATCTTTCAAACTTATGAAAAGAGATTTTTTCGCACAAAATACGTGGCGATCATTTCCAAACATTTCGCAGGTAGTAATATAATTTTTTTTTTTTTTTTTTTTTTTTTTTTTTGTGATTTTTGAATCATTTATCGGTTTATGTATTCGAAAGAAAAAAAAAAAAAGCAATATTCAATTCAAAATTTTTCCTTTATAATGGATGAATATTATTGAATATTACGAATATTAGTTTTTAAAAATCACGAACAATTACCTTTTTTCTTTTAGAAATCACGTTTATATTTTCTTTGTTTTTAAAACCTGCAACATTCTAATATATCAAAAAACTGAAAAATGAAAAAACCAAATTTACAGGCATGATTTTTCATTTTAAACCGGTATAATCTGCTTTAAAATATATGAATATTAATCTTTTCAGTAAAATTCGTCCCTTAACACCGTTTCGGGTATGTCGTATTTTTTTTATGTAAAAAAAATGGCATAGTTTAAAAAAATCGAAATGAAAAAAAAAAAAAGTTAAATTTTTGAGGCTATTTTTAAGTTTTATTGACTTTCGAATGGCTCAATCCCTTTAAGACTCAATATTAATCGTTTCACAAAATAGTAATTTACGAAAGCCAGGCATTTTCAGCAATGTTAAAAATTCTGCATCTACTATTTTTTAACACATTTCTAAAAACAAGAAATATCTACTTAAATACGAAAACTTTTGCTATAAATAAGTGCTTAAGTTTTGGTTTAAAAATACAACAATATTTACCTTAAAAAATTCTTTCCGAAAGCCATTTCCGCGATTCTTTTTTTTTTTTTTTCTCAATGTTTAAATAATTTCATCGGCTGCGAAATTCAAAATATCCAGAAATAAAAAAAAAAAATGTTAACAAGTATATTTATTTCTTTAAAACGGCGTCTTTTGTTTTAAGAAATAATATAAATATTATATAATGATGTATTATATAATGATATATTATATTCTATTTTAAGAAATAATATGAATAATCCTACAAAAATCATTTCTGTAAATCGTTTCTTATTTCAGTGTTCAGTATATCGACTTAAGATTTGAATAACAAAGTTTATAAAACTAAACATCAGTATTTGAACACGATATTTATACACAGGTTTCACATACATTATTTTAATAGTTCGTAAAAACTTCAAAATGCTCACAAAATAAGCTTTAAATGTGTTCAATTAATTATTCCAAAGGGTAAAAAAGTGAGAAGCAAGCTACTTCTTCGAAACTCTTTTTGCACTAAATATTAATATTTTTACGCCATTTTGACTTACATAATCATGGAATACGTATGTTAAACAACTTATAAAAATCCCAAAACGTGTTGGAAGTTATAAGTACATTAAAATAAAAAAAATCTGCTTAATATTTAGAAGTTTCAAGAATACCGTTCGAAAGATTTCTATTAGCAGTTAGAAAGTAGTTAGAGAATATCATATGAGTTAATTTTCTGATGGGCAATGTCAAATAATATTTCGTGTTATAACACAGAGCATGGGAGTGATTATTTGTGTTTTACAGCTTTGTTTGATCATAATAAAGATGATATAATATATTTTAATGTCAGAAATAAAGCGCCAGTAACTATATGGGCTTGTATAACCTTGTAACCTTGCTTTATTTATTTATAAAAATATATATTAATATATATTAATATATATAAATATATTAATATATATAATATTTATATTATGTATATTTATTTACAAAATATATATATATATTATTTATATAACATTATTTATGTAACCTTGCTTTATTTCGGCTGTTTTTCTCAAAAAACTTCGAATTTTTTCCATTTTTTTCCACCATTTTAAAAAATTCACTATTTCAATTGTAATGTGTAGGCGTATGTTTAGAATGCAATAATTGCTGAAGCATGATCTCACCCAATTTGTGTAAGCGAAATAGCCTACCTTGCAGATACCCAAGTTGTCCGTTGCCGATGGCTGTGAGGTTCTTAATTTTAGATTCATTTGGGTGGACTTTCTTTTTAAGGGGGCAAGGGACCTTTGAAATATTTTTTTTTATATTTTTAAAATTGCTCTTTAAATATTATTTAAGGGTACATTATTGTATTATATCATATATTTATCACATAAAATGTAAAAAAAAAAAAAAAAAAAAAAAAAAAAAAAAAAAAAATGAAAAAAATGGGGAAATTTTTGTAATATTTTAGATTTAACGAAAATTTTTCAAAATGCTCCATGCGCATTATTTTTTCTCTGAATGCTTTGAAATTTTTTATAGTTATTTCTCACAATATATGTCATAAATCTGTGCATGGTTTTTTGAAAATAAAAATAATTGTAAAAGTTATAGGTAGTTAATTGTAAAAATAGGTTCAAAAATGCTCAAAATTTCAGAAAAATTGAGAAAATATTTTTTTTCTTACCTTTATATTCAGATATGTAAAATTCAAAGCACAGATTTATTTATATATTTAAATCAAACTTGTATAAATATTATTGCAGACTTTTATTGATATGAAATGCACATGGGAGATTTTGAAAAATCCCCGTTAAATAAAAAATATTAGAAAAATTTCCCCATTTTTTTAATTTCTTTTTAGATTATTTGTGATAAATATATGCTATAGTGCACGTAATATACCCTTTGAATAATATTTAAAGTGCAATTTTAAAAATATAAAAAAAAAGGATTTCAAAGGTCCCTTGTCCCCTTAAAATATAAATCATACCCCAGTAGCCAAACAATATTCGACCAATATTGGCTACATTTTGGAGCAATATTGGCACATTGGCGCAATACTGGCCTTAAATATTGCTTCAATATTGGGGTGTTTACATTGTGCCCTTATCTAGCTTATATTTGCAGCCGATATTTTGCCAATATTGGGGTTTCATTGAAAATATTGCCAATAAAACACCAATATTGGTTTAATATTGGGTTTTCATTGGAAATATTTCTAATGCAACGCCAAAATTTGTATAATATCGGCGTTTTATTGGCAATATTTCCAATGAAACCCCAATATTGGCATAATATTGGCTGCAAATTTTGGCTAAATAACGGTAAAAATGTAAACATCCCAATATTGGAGCTATATTGACGTTTTATTGGCAGTATTTCCAATTAAAGAAATATTGGCGCAACGTTGGACATATATTGGTTTGCTACTTGGGTATAGTTTGGCCAATCGTTTGCATTCTCGTTTGCTTTGCGTTGCTTTCCCGGTGTACGCTGAAGAATCATCGGGGCTCAAAACTAAAGGTCCTCTTTAACTAATATATGCTTAAATATATAAAATCCTTAAAATTGGATATTAGGTATATTTAATGCTGGTATCAGGATCTCAAGCAATTCCGAAGAAGTCAGACAATTTTTATCAGCGGTAACTTTGCCAGAAAAACCATATCTTTCTTCTAAGATATATGTTCTAATTTTGAAGCTGTTAGAATAAATAGCATGTAATTTTGACAAACGTGTATAAAAATGATTTTATAATGACTAAATCCTTCAAATAATTTTATAGTTTTGAAAAAAAAATTAATGATAAGAACTTTAATTTTCTCGGTAAAATATTTTGATTTAAACGCCCCATAGAAACATGTTTATGGCCATCTTAAAGAAAAAGTTATAAATTTATGTTTTTAACTTTATTTGTTTTTCTTTTTTGTGTGTGAAACAGAGAGCAGAGATTATCTAATTCAATAAATGGAAATAAATGGGAGTTTTTGGTTTCTGTTCCATTTTTATTTCCTTGGTTAAATGCAATATATATATATATGTGTGTGTGTGTATATATGTATATATTGGAGATTATTCAATTTAATTCCATTGGTTAAATTCGATAAATTGTTATTTTCTTAAGATAAAACTATTCCTTAATTTTAAATACGCAAAAGTAAAAATTTCTTCTTGAAATTTTCATAAAAAATTTTATTACGAAACCGTTATCTTCATATTTGTTATTTTTTTTTTTATTTCTTAGATAAAAAAAGATAATAAAAGATAAAATGCCCTGAACAAAAATATAGAAATTCCCCTTTTTATCTTTGTCTTTTTTCCATCGACAGAGAGTAGAAAAATCTCATTATTTGAATGAATTTATTCAAAATTATGCCAAGTTTATAAGCAAAAGTATGTGGCTTCATTTTTTTAAATCTTGGGAATAAAAGAAACTCGAATTTTTCTTTTGGTTGAATGTAAAACTAAAAAAGTCCTACTCGCGAGTGCCGGGAAGAAGATGTAACTTTCTTATTACCAATTTTTACAATTCATCTTATATTATTTAAGCACACGAAGCTCAAATTAGTGGAACTCAATTATAGCAAATTTAATGCAATTTTTTTCAGTTTTGAATATGAATGAGAATTTTGCGAAATTACCTTCAATCTAAGCTGCTTTTATTTCAAATGATTTATATTCCCCTGGGTGTCCGTTGCCGAAGACTGTGAGGTTCCTA
The DNA here is from genome assembly GCA_964019185.1 of Maratus speculifer. NCBI lineage: Eukaryota > Metazoa > Arthropoda > Arachnida > Araneae > Salticidae > Maratus > Maratus speculifer. The sequence continues at coordinate 110,263,158 of OZ025298.1, read as the reverse complement.
ACTTTACGTTTTTTGGGCTGAATTTTCTTTTTAAAATATAAACTATGCAGTTTGCATTGCCTGTGTATGCTGCGGAGGCATCGCATCGGAGCTGAAAGCTATAGGTCCTTTTTGACTTATACGTCTTTAAATATATAAAATCATTAAAATGGGATACCAGGTATATTTAATGCTGATATCAGGGTCTCAAGCACCTCCGAAGGAGCCAGGCAATTCTTTGCATCTGTAACTTTGCCAGAAACTGTAGCCCCACCAGTGGCCGAGAGGTACAGACCTCTCAACTGGTAGACGGCAGGTGCTGGGTTCGAACCCAATCGCGGCTGTCAGCCTAACCGTTCGGAGTTTTCGTGGTTTTCTTCGAACCTTGCGTAAATGCGGGTTAGGTTCCCTTAGAAAGACCCCCACGAAGGGCACTTCCCCTGGTCCTATATCCCTAGCGCAGATAATCGGACGACAAAAATCAACCAACCAACCAACCAGCCAGCAACAGTATATCCCTCTTTAAATATTTATCTTCAAATTTCGGAATTGGTAGAATAAAAGGGTGTTATTTGGCGAAAAGTATACAAAAGGTGACTTTATATTGACTAAATACTTCAAAATATTTTATAGCTGTGAATTAAAATAAATCATAAAAAAAAAGGAATTTATCGGAAAGATATTTCTGTTTTAAGACTTCTCAGAAAAATGTTTATCATCATGATACGGAAAAAGTTATACATTTATGTTTTTTATTTTACTTCTCCTTTTTGTAAAACAGAGAGCAGTGATTATCTAATTAAAAAAATTGAAGATTTTTGTTTTCGTTTCTGGTTGATTTTCTTGGTTAAATACAAAATTTATAAAAACTACTGTAGAATAATTAATTTAATTGCAATTTAATTGATTACTTGGGAATACAAGAAACTCAATTTTTTTTGGTTGAATGTAAAATTAAAGAAGATTCGATGGAAAGTTATTTTTACTTGAATAGAATAACTAATCTATGAGTCAGTTTAAAGACAAATTTGGATTTCTAAAATAAACTGATTAATGAAGCTTGGAGGAGTGAAAATTATTTCTATGTCTACAATAATATGAATTAATTACGATATTCTATGCACGATTTATTCAAAAGAATTTGAATTGCACATTCCAATTTCAATGAGAAATAAAGTAAAATAAATTTCTTAATTTTTTTTGGATTTCCTTTTAGGTAGCTTTCATTACAACAATTAAAAACTACCGAATGCAGACGTTGTCGGGAGGTACATATATCTATATATGTATATATATTACAATTTTTTTTCGCCAACATTAACCTTAAAAGATATTAATTTTCTTTTAATGATATTCCATGAATTACGCCGGCTTATTAAATAAAAACCCTATTTGTAAACATAATCTAAAAATGGCTCTAATTAAGTATATTCTGACATAAAACCTTTCATTATTTAAATCCCTAATAAAATTCACTATACTTTGCCTGTTTTTATCAGCCCCTTTTAAACCTTTATTAAATTGACACCTATATTAATCAAAAATTGTACAGTTCTAAAGCACCCACTTATTCAAGAATCATTCCTTTTATTTCAATATCTATTATAATATTTAGAATTTTAAATTGGGAGAAGTATCTTTTTTGGTGCCCATTTTAATTATGATTATAGAAAATGCCTAAAACAATGTATTTTTTTAGTTAAAAACTTACATTTAATTCAAAAATTTTAAGAAAAACATCTAAAATACAAACAAATTTAAAAATATATATAATATTTATTTTGTAATAAGCAAGTACCTAATGAAAACAAAACAAAATTTCCAAATTTGATAATATATAGTCTTATCAAATACTTATAAAAAATAAAAACAAAGCAATCCAAAACTACACTCAATCGAAAACCTGTAAAAGTACCAAATTTTTTTCTAGGAAACTGGGATTCCGAGAACTTTTTTTGTAACGGTAATAGCAAAAATTAATGTAATTGATTCTGTTGCATATTTTTTTTTCTTTTTCCTTTTTTTTGTTCCAGTTTCCTAGAAAAAAGTTCAGTAACGGATAGCAGATATTTTTTTACTGTGTATGTCGTTAACATTGAAGGCAATACTCAGAGTAAATCTTTTGATTTTTTTTTTTCTTTTTGCATTACGAGGATGATTTATTTTAATAGAATCATTTTAAAAACCAGGTTTAGGAATATTGTTTCGAATCGTACTAGTAATTTTATCAATACGGTATGCTCAATCATTACATATATATATTACATTGGAACATAAAGTACACTGTTAAAAAAATTCTGAAATTCACGAACATTTTTTTTTCCTGAATTTTACAGAAAAGCTCCTTTTTAACAACTAAAGGGTATTTTCCGTTACAAATCACAAAGTTCCATCATATTTCCTGAAAAAAAAACGAAACGGATGGAAATAAAAACAAAAAACGGAGACACTCCGTTGTGTGGGGAGCTCCATAGCCGCGTGGTCAAGGCACCACACCGCTAATCGGCTGCGAGCGCAGATTGTGGGTTCGAGTCCCATTGGCGCCATGGAATAATGAAGAATAAAAATTCCTTTTAAATTACATTTTTCTGTTTATTTTTCTCTTTTTCTTATTAAAAATCTTTTAATTTATTAGCCGAAAAATAAATTAATAAAGAAATAAATAGTGTACGACAATTAAAAAAAAAAGTCTCTCTCTCTCTCTCTCTATATATATATATATATATATACATGTATATATTGTAAAAAAATTGTTGATAAAAATTTTTTTATAAAAAAACAGTGGTTTCAAACAGTGATTTTTTTTTAATTTAAACTATTTAAAAAATTATAAATGATTTTTAAAAATAATAAGTATTATGCATCAGTCTAAAATAATCCGTTTACAAACATTCTAAGGAATATATTTGAAAGGAAATCTTTAAAAAGCACGACGGATTTTCCCACTAACTCATAAAAGACATACTTTGTACCGTTTAGCATCAGCAACTTTGGCTCAGTTCGTAAGAATTTGTTCCGCAATCTGAAGGTCCCGAGTTCGGTCCTGAGGACAACGTGGACTAAATTATCCAAAATAACAATTAAGTAAAATAACATAGCAGCTTAAAATCCCTCGGTGATTTCGAATTCTTTGAAGATTAATCGGTAAATCATTTAAAAAAATTATATTAAATTATTACTATTATAAATCAAACTTTGTAACGGAAAGTTACTGATTCTTACACCGGAGTTTTCCCTTCTTGTATTTCCCACAACGGAAAATCTACTAACGGAACGGTAAAAGTTCGGCTACATTGCTGCCGGTAGTTTCACCTGGAATTCACAGATTTATTTTTAACAATGTAACATCTTTTTCAAGTAGTAAAAAAATATCTAAAAAGAAAAATCTATAATTTTATAAGTATGGGTTTGAATTGATATAAACTTTTTACTAACATTATTTTTAAACACTGAATATGAGAAATAAAACATCGTAAAAATATCAAATGTTTATTCTTATTTCCCTTAAGGGGTATGATAAAGATAGAGAAATACAAAAAAATCCCAATGATTTCATACAATGTTTTTGGTAAAATACGTATCAGAAAAGTGGAATAATATTGAATGATTTCTGGTTTAAAACAGTATCTGTATATTTATGTGGTGAGACAGTGAGAGATCTGTTTTATTCATGAATAAATTTTATCTAGGTGCTTCAAAACGCTATATAATATTATATCTCTCTGCTGGTTTAAAAAAAAAAAAAAAAAAGAAAAGATATTTTTACTCAGCTTCTAAACGAAAATATTATGCTTCATAAATAAATACAGTTGTAAAGAAATTTTCGGGATATTTTTATGCTTATAAATATATTAAGAAAAAAGTAGCAATAACTGTATAATTGTTAATTTTCATCTTTTATAGAAATACATCTGCAGTAGGCTGTTTTTTGTGTTAATGAGTGCTTATAAAGTACAATTAATCCATTCCGTAAATGTAGAAATTGGGATGCCTTACGTACACATAATGCTTCTAATGTTATCAAAAATTAAATATATTTAAGTGGCTTTAAATCAGTAAATAAATTACGCAAATTCATCTATACTCTCTCTTTAAAATGCTGAAATGGGATGAATTGGAGACTTCCAATTGAAAAATTTAGATGGTAACTGAAAATTTGTATGGTACTTTTTAGAATACATTTTACTCTAACAATGATTTCTGAACTGTTTAAATAAAGTTATTACCAAAGTTATTTTTTATTTTACTCCAATGATATCTCTCTACGCTGAGAAAAATTAAATGTTAAGCAAAACATAACATAAATTATTAGTCTTTTATCAAAAAAATACAGCCTTAAAATAGCAATCACTATTTTGCCGTTAAAAAATTTATATTAAAATGGTCGCGATGGATTAATTGTACAAATATTATAGAAATCAGAGAAATTGTATATTAAAAATTTATTTTTTATGTATTAATAACAGACAAAGCTTAGTTCTGAAATAGCGGCTGCGACAAGCTCTATCAAGGTATATTCGGCAAAGAAAATGATATAAATAATCTTAGAAACAGAAAAAAAATTGAAATAAGAATTTACTTATCACATGTTAAAAGAAGAAAGGAAAGTCACGTCAAAATATTTATGCATAAACATTTAAAAAGAAGGAAAATTTTAAAATAATAAAATTATCACACGCGCAAAGCATTCAGCCATAGTAGTTATATAATTTGTAAAAGGCTCAATCATTTATCCGTTGGGGACGATCGACAAATATACGAGACGCAAAAATTATTAAGAATCCTTCTTTCGTAAATTGCTCCCGTCGCGAAGGGGCTACTTATCGTAAAATTTAAAGTCCTAAAAAATTATACATTACAAGTGAAAAACTTTTAATGATGAATATTAGATGATATTTTTAAAGTTTTAAATACTTTTAAGTTAAATAACGTATATAGCCATAAAACTTAAAACAGAATAAAAATTAAAATAAATAAATTATTAGATGAGGTATACATTAATGGGGAAAATTACGTCATACAATAAAGAGACATATTTAAAAAGATTTTTATTCCGGAGACTATTAATCTGACGTCATATGGTGCAAAAATAGGATTGTAAGAAATTTGTTTATATATTATTTTACTTGATGCTGCTTAAATACAGATAAATGTATGCGAAAAATGGTTTCGATTTATTCCGTACTTTATGCTATTCGAGAAATACAAATTATAAAATTCGCATATTCTAATTAATTAATAGAAACTGTTACAAATTGATTATCCCGTCGACCAATTTTGCCAAATTATACAAATTTGCATAACTTTATTTTAAATAATGAAAGATGTAAAATATTATTATTTTTTAAGTCGAATCACTGATGAAGGAACAAACACGTGTATCGTGTTTAATGTCAAGTTAATGTGAATTTATGATCATTCATATTGGCAAATAATCTTGTAGTTTGGCACTAGTTTTCTTGACTTCAACTTCCACTTTTAGAACACTCTGATTTTTGTAAACAGAATGCAGCCGATTTTTTGGTTTTGATTAGAACGAATTTGTTATGATATAAGATGCGACTATTATAGTTAAAAACAGATATGAATGTGGAGCATTAAGTCTCCCATTGATTTAAATTTTGTAAATAATGTAATTAGGACTGTAAGTACTTATTTTTTATCTTATTAAACGTTTTAGTTAAAGAAAAGCTCTGCGAAGAATTTACTTGTTTCGATTTCCCCTGTGATATGCATTGTGAATTTATTCAATAGACGACATTTGAATCGAGAATGTTTTTATAGATTATTTATGATTACATATTCGAAATATGATTTACTCGACTTTGATATTTTCGAATGAGAAACATCTATTTAAAGATAACAAATATATATTTTTCTTCAAAGTTATCCATTAGCATGATTTAGGATATGTGCCAAGCTCACAGAGTTTTTTTTTTTTTTTTTTTTTTTTTTTTTTTTTTTTTTTTTTTTTTTTTACCTGGAATGTAAAAGAACGGAAAGCGACTGCACAGATTATTACTTCCTCGAATTAGCGGCTGAAATTCAGGTATTTATAGGATGCTTAGCATATTAAACAACTACCGATCTTCCAAATCATTCTGGTGAAAACCACCTGCAGACACGATTTAGATATTCATCTATAGGTTTATCATTGTGTTTTCCTGCACTTACAGGGGCTCAGGGGTTGAAAACTTTTCAAAAAATCGATTTTTTTCTGATCTAATTTGATTATTCATTTAATTCTTAACCCAATGCAAAAAACCGCATAAAAATATTTGCATTTTTAACGGAGTTATAAGCATTTATGTATCAACACTTAATCCATATCGAATCCATATAACTTCAACTTTAAATCGCGTTTTCTCAAAACTTGATTTTTGATGACTAACATCAAGATTTAAAAAAAAATATTTGATAAACTAGCTTAATTTTTCTTTTTGCATGCATATAACATCATTAGCTAGATTATGAATTAATATATTTTAGATAGTTTAAAATTTTGAGTATTTTTAATGGAAAAAAAAAGTTGTACTTTTTAGGTTTTTTTTAAATTTTCAACTTTGAGAGAATTTTTAATGCTGTTTTTATTAAGTGATAGTTATAGCCTTAATTCATAATCTAGATTATGATGTTATATGCATGCAAAAAAAAAAAAAAAAAAAAAAAAAAAAAAAAAAAAAGCCATTCCATCAAATAGTTTTTTTAAATCTTGGTGTTAGTCGTCAAAAGACAAGTTTTGAGAAAACACGACTTAAAGTTGAAATTATATAGATGCGGCTATGTAAGTGTTGATACATAAATGCTTATAACTCCGTTACAAATGCTAATATTTTTTTATGCGGTTTTTTTCATTGAGTTGAGAATTAATTGAATAATCAAACTAGATCATAAAAAAATCGATTTTTTTAAAAGTGTTCAGTCCCTGAGCCTCCTTAAGCTCGTTCAAATGGCGAGTGGTGTAATGCTTTGGTGGCAAATATGATCAACGCTTGAGCCCCCTTAAAGGTTTAAAAAACACATAGATGACTGGTAGCAGGAAAACCTAATGGTAGACATTTGTGTAAACTATTGAAATCGGTTTTTTAAATGTTTTCATTAAAGCATTGCATAGATTATTAGTTGCACTTTAATAAGTGAATTCAGTTTTAATTAATCCTGTAAGTAATTATCCCTTCAACTCGATATTGTGACAAAAATTGCAGCCTCATTTAGCTCTATAAAGGAAGAATACTGCGTATGGCGTCGCTGTAAATCTAAGTATTTCATATTATCTGATTTTCGTATTTGATCTGACTTATCATTCCAGAAAGCAGCCGTTATTTTTTACGACAGATATTGATGAGTCATCATAATTGAAAAATGTCCCATCCGTGTGGAAAAACATGGCAAAATGATTACAGAAAACGACTGACTTTAATACTGATAATATTTTTCGCTCTTCGATATTTTGCCTAATATTTTTTTTTTTTTTTAACATGGGCTCATTGCTATATTTTTAGAGGCAATGAACCTGAACGGAGGTTGACGGGCGTAGTTCGCAGGGGACACAACTCTAGTAAGCATATATTGTTAATGTTTTTATATACAATTTCTATCCTTTTTGCATACGAACATAGACAAATGGCTTCTTTACAGTAAATATATATAAATATTCAAAAAATAGCTTGCACATTTTAAACATTTGAAAGGATTGCCAAAAGTTCTGTTGCCAAATTTATTATACTGGCCCAGGCAAAATTTTGTTATCCAACTCCTGTATTTATAAAACATCCATTTTTTAATTTAACTTTAAATTACTCTGACCGTTATTTATTTTTGGAAAAAAACTTGCATTTTGAATAACATACAAAAGTGGCCTTTTGTCAAATAAAAAAGGGGACTTTTCCAATCTTAATCGCTTTAAGAAGCATTTGCACATCTTAATAAAATTCCTATAACAGAAGAAAAATGTGAGATATAATTATTTTATTTTATCTAATGCTTTTCGAAAAGCTTTATTAATTTATTTTTTCAAACAACAGAAGTGGAGCAATGTGATAAAACCAAGATAAAACATTTGGTAATATGGAAAAAAAAAAAATTTCCAGAAAATAAATTACTTTTATAATTGAACTGTAAGCCTGTAAAAAGTACTTAAAAGAATTTTTCTAAACAATTTTGTACTCTAAAAATATTAACAGCATTTTTTCTTTTGTTTTTAAGAGAATTAACAGGAAAGTATTTTACTTTTGAAAATACTTTTAAAGTATATTTTAGATCCAAGAGATAAGATATGTTATTGATTTGATAAATTTAGCAGCGTTCTACATACATATACCGGGTGTCCCAAAAATGACTGATGGGTTTTAAAATTCAATAACTTGCAAACAATGACATCTATTTAAAAAATTTTTGCGGGAGGGTTATGTATAATGTCAGGAGTTTTTTTACCATAATTTTTTATTTTAGTTTGCATATCAAACAATAGGTGGCGCTGACGGCGATTGAAGGACAGGTTGACGCCTCACTCAGCACTGATCACCTGGCCTTCAAACGCCGTCAGCGCCACCTATTACTAAAATAAAAATATTACTAGAACTAAAATAAAAAATTACGTTAAAAAAACTCCTGACATTATACATAACCCTCCTGCAAAAATTTTTTAAATAGTTGTCCCCGTTTGCAAGTTATTGAATTTTAAAATCCATCAGTCATTTTTGGGACACCCGGTATATATATGTATATGTATATATTATGTTTTAGATATTTCATTATAGGTAAATAAAACGTAGCTTAAAACTAAAATATATTAGAAAATTTTACTTTTTTTATAATACAGCTGTGTTATGCAAACTTTTGATTCTTTTCAAGCTAAGTGTCGCGATTTGACAGTCTTGCAAAAGGGCAAAATTGTAATGTTGTTTTCTCTGTATTTAGTTTTAAATCCCAAATGTAAATGTAAAACTCGAGAGTATTAATTATTGTACGACGAATTAAAAATGAATTAAATCATTAGATTTATATTACTTTAAATATTGCTTGTATTGCAGTGAAACCTGGGGCGTAGTGAACGTATTAATACGGGCTTATAAGTGAGGGGGTTTTAATACCGTCTTTTGGCTTGCGTTGAAGTTCAACAGTTAAACGAAGGGGAGACCGGAACTAGTAGGCGCATTTTTCGGCAATTGATTTCTATTAATTTTTTGTTTAAGTTTTTAAGCAAAATTTCACCCTTTTTTTTTAACGTACAAATATTTGGTTATAAATTCCTGGAGGTTTTAAGTTTGTAGTATCTGTATCTTATGTTTAGAGAAAGCATGAAATGAGACAAAATGTGCGCCAACCTAGCCTGTTGTATGACTAGTTGCCTGTACTTAGGCGATAAGCTGACTTACGCTTCATAAAACTTTTACTGACACGCAGTTCAGATAAATAAATTTTATTATTTCCATCCAAGTTTAAAAAGGTATTATCCCCTTAAAATATAAATTCTGAATTATAAACACATAAAAATAATGAATAAAACATTAACATCGAGTAACAATTATCGTTCTCAATATCATCATAAGAGTTGCGGTTATCACAAATGTAAAATCCAGTACAGCGGGAAGGATGATATTAGTATCTATTTAGCTTTATTTGTGAGAAAATTTTCTACGATGAATATAGTAAAAGAAAATTGGGTAATGCACTTATTATGTTTAATTCCGTTAGAAATTGCTAATGTTGTAGCTAGAAAATCAAAAATTGTATCAAAAAACTATGATTGCGTAAAATATTTGTTTATCAAAAGATTCAATCTGACGCAAAAATAGTTTAGACAAAAAATAATTTGGTATAACAAAAATATTGATCCATTTGGCACGATCTAGTATTTGAGTTAAGAAATTATTTGAAAGAATAGATTATCGGTTTTGGTAACCTAATTTCTTACCTAATATCTTTTTTTTAATATTTGCAATGGGTACTGATTGTAATTCAAAATCTCACTAGTAGGAAAATAAACCAATTAATCAAAAATGCTATTTCGTTGTCCGAAATAAATGCAGAAACAACTGCAAAATCATGACATTTTTAAACATACCTGTTAGGAGACCAAATGTCGCTTCCTTTTAAAGCTTGGACGGTGGTTTCAACAGTTTCTTCTCTATTGTATTTGATAGTTAAAAGCTGGGGGATTTCGAAGTTAGTAGAAATAAATCTTTATTAGTTCGAAGGTACGATTCTTAAGTCTCAACATAGTAGGCATTTAAAAATTGAAAACTCATTACTTACATTTCAAAAGTATGATATTATTGTGGTTCAATATAAGCTATTCATATTAATCCAATTAAGGTACCTACGCCATTTTTAAAACTGATAAATTCAAGATTAAGAATAACAAAGCAAGAAGAGCAAACACATGCGTCAAGCATAGATAATGAAACACTTTCCAACGCATTCAGAATAATGTAACAAAACTTCACCGTTTAAAAAATAAAAATATTCTGATTAATTCAACCATATGGAAACAAATATGAAAACCCAGTTTCACCTGTTCTCATCTAAAACTGAAAAAATATTCCAATTTGTGTATCTATTAACTATATGCATGTCAAAATTCAGTTTTCTTAAAAATATATATGCCTGAATTTAAATTAACTTTCAGTAACTTCCTTTAATAGGGAGAACTATACGTAAGTACTTTTGTGCAGCCCTGCATATGAATTACAGAATTTATATGTAAACGAATAACGTGCAAAAAATAGTTAAATTTAAAAAAACATACCGAAATTTCAAAGTACATTCCGGCAAGTATTAAAGACAGCATTGTAATCTATTTCTTTTGTGTGTCTCTTAGAGGTCTGCACGGGCCGGAATTTCGAGGCCCGGCCCGGCCCGTAGGAAAGTTATTTCGGCCCGGCCCGGCCCGTTGTAAAACTCAAAAGTTCGGCCCGGTCCCGGCCCGGCCCGTTTAAATTTTTAAATTTTAGGCCCGGCCCGGCCCGTATAAAAATCAGCGAAAACAGGCCCGGCCCGGCCCGTTTTGGCCCGTTACAATTTCTACGATTTCTAAAAAATTCAGATTTTTATCATATAATTAAGATTCTTTTAAAGAATACTGCATACATATCTATGGAATGATTTTACAGCATATTTTACAGCAAATACATATTAACAACATCAATCATTACTTAGATTCCTAGGCTTTCAACATTCGAATAAAGATTCATTAAAAAATTTATGTGGCTTAGAATAAAAGAAAAAAGAAAGAAAGCTAAAAACATCGTTAATTTTGAAGCTGTTTAATAAAAGAAGATTTATAAATATATCTATATATCATTTTATTATAGATTTCAGATCCAAATTCATTCTTAAATTCAAAGAAGCTCCTTTCTGATACATTTCTAAATTCATTTTTTTTTTCTCAGAAACGGATAAGATTAGCAGATATCTTTATTCAGAAACTATATAATCGAATGGCGTTATCCATCTTTTGATACAAGCAATTTAAGAATACTGCAAACAAATGAAATACTGTCATAATTAGCGTTTTGAATAGAATTTAAGGAAGTAATAGCAAGGGAAGGGAGAAAAACCTGCAATCATTTGAGAAATTATTATACCTCAACAAGGTTATAAAAGTATTTTATTTATCAAAAATGAAAAACGCTATTCGATTCCAAATCCCTCCAGTAGTTTGGTTTATCACTGTTATACTTTTACAATTTAAAATTAATCAGAAAATGTGTCAAACTTTCGCATTAATGAGAAATTAATTTTAAAATCATCAAGAAGTACATATCCGAAGACTACGCTAACATAAGTTCTTTATCGCTGTTAATAATTTTACAAATCATGTTATCTGCCAATAATTAAGTCTAGTACCGGTCCGGCCAGTCTATATGTAGAAAAATAATGCAAGCGTGATCTCGGACCGGCATGAGTCAGCTAAGAAAATATTAAAACGGATTACACATAATGTAATTCTCTGTGCATTTTTATATCGATGCTGTCAAACTAGTACGGAAACATTTATACTTATTCTCGTTAAAACCATTTTCGTTGAAAATAGCTCACATTTTATCGTTTCTGCTTAAATCTTCAAATCTTCAAATTTTCGGGCCGGCAGGCCCGAAAATTTTTTTTATCGGCCCGGCCCGGCCCGTGGCCCGTTCAATTTTTTTGCCGGCCCGGCCCGGCCCGTTTATGTTGTTTGTCGGCCCGGCCCGTTGAAAAAACTATTCTAAATCTGCCGGGCCGGTCCGGGTACGGCCCACGGGCCAAGCCCGGGCCCGTGCAGACCTCTAGCGTCTCTACGGCAACAGACATTTTAAAATGCTATGGTATATAAAATGCTATATAATTTACAGTGAATATAAAATGCTATGAAATACACAGTATAAAACAGAGTAACAAATACACTGTTAAAACTAATGGTGACATATTGCACCTTCTAGGGGTGAAAGGCTTGTCTCACTGGTGACACCCCTAAAGGAGCAAGAATGGCACCTTTAATTAGGGTGAAAAGATGGCACCCTTAATCCAGAGTGCCCAATAATAAAAAATTAAAAAATATACACACCAACTTTTAGCCCTCGAAGGATTCGAACTCACAACGTCTGATTATAAGTTCAGCATTCTAACCGTTTGGCCATCGAACTCACCTTCATTCACTCACAGCCATATATTTTACTTGACGTCACCGAAAGCAAAAAGACACGTCACTGCGCATGCGCATGGTGCCAGTCACCCGATGAGGTGCCACATTGCTGCCAATACGAAGTACATGGTACCTTATTTAGCTCCAATCACCCAGTAAAATACCTGTCGGCATTGCAGCCACATATCCAAGCCCCTATGGCATCCTAGGGTTCCAAATGGCACCGCCTTTTCACCTCCGGGTCCCAAATGGCACCGGTTTGTCACTTTTACTTTTAACAGTGTACTATGAATGCCCTATTATAACATAATCGTAGTTAAATTCAGTTATTTATATCAGTTTGAACATATCTAATGTTGCGTAATCTTATTTAAAAACTCTTCAAATGATAGTTACCCATATATCCTAATGTGGTGGTAATCTTTTAGGTGTCCGTTTGAATGAACACAAAATACACTCAGGAACATTGAAAATAGCGACCCAAGAAGAAAGCTATGTACAATTACGAAACTTTGCAAATAAGTACAGCGTAATGTGATATGCAAATGATGCAATTTTTGTGCCAATACGCATGCTCATACACGCCGAGATGGCGCTACAATCAGGAAGAAGGTGCTATATAAGCCAGCGCAAAATCGAAGATTCAGAAACGCGACGATTACCTACTGATTGAAGGAAGACTTTGGTAAGCGAAACATGCCAGGTAAACGTGCTAGAAGACATTTTTCACAGTTAAGCGAGTTTGAGAGAGGCCTGATCATCGGAATGAAAACTGCAGGCTGGTCGACGCGCCGTGTTGCTGGCCAGGTGGATCGTTCGGAGTGTGCCGTTAGAAAATGTTGGGAGCAGTGGACACGAGAAGGTACCCACGTGCGGAGAATCGGGTCTGGAGCGACCAGAAAGACCACGAGAAGAGAGGATCGAAGGATCGTGCGGCAAGCACTCGTGGACCCCACAGTGACTCGTTCAACGATTCGAGCAGACGTAGGCGTAGCAATTGTTCCCCAAACAATTTCCAGACACCTTGCAGAAGCAGGTCTAAAATCCAAGCGCCCTTTTCGTGCACTCCCTTTAACACCGGAACATCGGCGACTGCGTCTACAGTGGTGCCAAGCCAGATCAACGTGGAATGTCACAGATTGGCAAAAGGTTGTGTTTAGTGATGAATCCCGGTTTGTTTTGGGGACAGATGACAACCGTGTACGGGTGTGGAGGCGCCCTGGTGAGCGGTACAATTCCTCCCACACTGTTCCACGTCACACTGCCCGCACAGCTGGTGTAATGGTTTGGGGGGCCATAGCCTATGATAGCCGGTCCACTCTAATTGTGATTCATGGAAACTTAACGGGCCAACGTTATGTTGATGAGGTGCTTCGACCCCATGTAGGACCTTTCCTAAATGGTCTCCTAGGGGCGATTTTCCAACAAGATAATGCTCGTCCGCATACAGCAAGAGTTGCTCAAGACTTCCTACGTCAATTTCAGACTCTTCCATGGCCGGCCCGCTCTCCCGACTTGTCCCCTATAGAGCATGTGTGGGATCAGCTAAAACGTCAGATGCCATCGTGTCATTCGGTGCATGATTTGGTGTTGGCTGTGCAAGATTTATGGACCCATCTGCCTCAGGACAACATCAGGTGTCTAATCAACTCTATGCCGGACCGTGTGGCGGCATGTATTGCAGCTGGAGGTGGTCCAACGCGCTATTGAAGTTGCCCTGTATTTGCGTCGTTGCACACCCTGTATTTGTTTAATTGTCTTTATTTTGAGATCAAGTCAATCTCTCATCCGTATCATTATGTGTATTAAATTTCATTTCAATCCGATGCTTTCTTCTTGGGTCGCTATTTTCAATGTTCCTGAGTGTACTATGAGTTAAACTTGTAAAACTAATAAAGAATACTGCCCAGTTAAACTGATGGCATTGAGCTCACAGGCTACTAATACTAATTGTACATTAAAGCCTTATATTTTCAAGGGTTAATTCCGTTCGAAAAAAAATTAAGAAGGGGAAACAGCTCTCCCCTTTCCTCTTTTTTTATACTTAATCATTGAACCTCCTATACTATCAAAGACATGCTTTATCATATAAAAAATCTATATCCAAAATTCAGAGCAAATGAGATAATTCTTAATAAAAACCCATTTAGCATTTATATAATGTAAAAGGAGTTATCCCCCTCTTTTATATTTAACCATTAAACTTCCAAAACTATTCAGAGATTTGGACGAAATCTGAAAATTCTGCTTGAAAAACCCATTTATATAAATTAAGGGGGGGGATTAGAACCCCTGTTCCCCTATTTATACTTATTCAATGAACACCTAATAACAGTCACGGAATCGCCTCATCAGAATGATCCTAATGTAAATTTTGAACGAAAACTTTATTCTGCATGAAAATCCCATTTATATCAACTAAGGGGAGGGGCATGAGCCCCCCGTTCCCCCTCTTATACATATCGAATGAACTCCAAAAACTAATCAGGGAAGCGCCTTGTCAGGATATACCTACATACAAAATTTCAAGTGGATCGGATATTTTTATCACGAGTTATCGCGTTACGCACGAACGTACGAACGTACATACAGAACGGACGGGCACATAAGCTCTCAGGCTATGATAGCCTGTGAGCTAAAAACGTATTGTAGTGAATTTTAGCGATTTCTATCAGTTTATATATCTTTGGAATAGCGTATCTCAATAAAATATACGTGAAATGATTTTTACTCATATACCATATAATGTAATGGGATTCATTTGAATACTCATAAAAAAAATAAATAAATAAATAAAAAAATAAAGCTATTATTACACTTTTAAAAAGTTATCGTAGTGAAATTCAGTGATTTATATTAGTTTCAATATAAATAACATATTCGCGTTAAGAATTTAATTTTCACCATATCTATAATAATAAAGAGACAAGTATGTGTGTGTGTCAGCGCGTTTCTGAAAGGACCGCTGTATGTAGAGTTACAAAATTTGGAGGGAAGGTACCTCTATACATGTAGTTTTGAACCTCGAAGCCCGATTTTTGATTTTTTGATTAGAATTTTTTAATTTAATTTTTAGGCTATTTTTAGCGGTCTTTTATGTTTCGAGGCGATTTTTCCATATTAGTGAAAGAAATATGGTTTCATTCTTTTCATTCAATATAGTAATTTTTTTTCTCTTTTCAATAAGGCTTATTCGAAATTCGTGCGGTGATTTCTAAATTTTAAGCGAATATTTTAATGCGATTTTTAGTGTTTTTTCGCATTTTGCGGCTATTTTTTGACAATGATAAAAACAAAATAGATTCAAACTTTCAGTCTAATGAACCAAATTTTGTCTGCAATAATCTTTCAATTTCAGCGATTTTCCATGTGATTTTTAGCGATTTTTTGTGCGTTTAGCATCGATTTTTTGTCATTTTTGTCAAAATAATAGTTTTTTGTATGCATTATGATCTTATCTACTCTTGAATTGCATGTAGGAAAAGCAAAAAACATAAAATTAACGAATGAGCAATAAAGTTATTAATTAGGATCAGACTTCGAGTAATCGTAATCGTGTAATCGTAATTGATTATAATCGATTACAAAAACCGTGTAATCGCACTGTAATCGTAATCATAGATTTTGGTTTTCGACTTAATCGCAATATAATCATAATCAAGAGATTTCATCTCGATTATAATCATAATCTAATCATAATCGGACCCTAAGTAATTGCAATGTAATCGTAATCTCACATAAATATACGATTACGCTCTAAGATTACGTCTTTTTCCCCCTTCCTTTCTCTTCCAAATGGTTTGCTAAACATTGTACCGGAAAAGGAAGAGTGCGGTTCAGGTTTTTAACTCATCAAACTGCCCCCAAAGTAGGAGGGTGAAGGTCAGATATCATGAGGGACAGAGATAAGGTCTAGACGAACAGCACTAGTTTTTATTACACTAATAGAGCAATCAATCAATCATTGTTATAGCCTTTAATGGGCTAAAAGTGAAACAGAATGTATACCGCACACTGTAATAGGATACAGAAATAGTATTTGACTTGAGTTTGTCAAAGATATGGGAATTAAGAAAATAAAACAACATGTGGTCAATCCAGAGGTAGGGTCATTTGAGTGCAAGTAGTGAAGATAAAAAGGAAAGAAAGAAATTTATTTTATTTATGGTTTTACTACGGACACTTGTATTGAACATTATATTCTGCTCTCCCCACTCCCTTTAAATTCTGTCCTGCCAGAAAACAATGTGTTTTCTTTTTCTTTTTTTTTTTTTTTTCATTTGACTTTCTTGTACAGAGGCGTAGCCAGAGGGGACCGGGGGCTCCCTGCTCTTCATACCACTAAAATCAGAAAGTTGTTTTCGCCTTGAGTTATAGCTGTTAATTCTAATAGCTAGAAATTCTCTGATTAGATAAGGCAAAGAAAGCTTTATAAAATTAGTGGTACCCAATGCATCTGGATTCCTCTCCCCACTCCCATCTGTCTACGACGCTGTTCATGTAATTGAAATTTATTTTAAAATTTGGAAATGCGGAATATCAGTATAATTTTTTAGTTTATATTTCTTCATTTCATTTCTTACGGAGGTAAGCAATATAATTATTAAAGCGCTACTTCAGTCATCCGAAAACACTTCTTCGCTAAAGTTTATCTTATAAACAACAAAAAAAAAAAAAAAAAAAAAAAAAAGATATTAAATTTACGATCACTTGCATTTCAATATTTTTAAATGTTTTTCTCATTGAGCAATTAAAATCTATCTGTCTGAAAACCGATGTTCTCAACTGCTTTGCTCAGCAAGTGCAAAAAGTTTTGGCACATTTACAAATTCATTTTTTAACGGAAAGATAAAAAAATGAAGGCCTGACTATGGAAGCGAATTCGAATCGAATTGAGTCTTCCATTTTGTGGTAATTAAATTATCTACCGAATTATGAGTTATTTTGGTCACGTGATCTCGTGATTTTCTCCCTTTCATTGACTGGTTTTTCTGCTTTCGTCGGAAAAAAGCGTTCGAAATGTCAACTTTGATGGCTTGTTCTGAAATATCCATTGAGTTGGGAAAAAAAATGAGTGCAATTAGATAGTTTCTGATTAACAACACCTGCTGGTTTTATGTCTTTTTGAACAAAAATAAATTAAAACTTATGTCTCAAAATTGCCCTTTTTTATTTAAAAACACCCATAATGAAAAGAATGCATATAAAATAAAAAAAGTAGAAAACAACGGTCTTTATATACATCAATCTGAGCTAAACAATGCAAAAAAGAAAAAAAAAACTTTTAAAAGATTAAAATGCGAACAAGATATTGAAAAAAAAATTCTTCCAAAGGATTAACATTAGTGAACTGTTGTTTTCGCCTTACTGAAGTAGCCTTTTTATGTTATGCACTGCATATTAATAGGCACAGAAATTAACAAAAAGAAGAAAATTTTATGTTTTATAATGTGAATGAGAAGGTTCAAAATAATACCTCAAAATTCTTTAAAGAGGTATTTTCCCAATATCGAATAATAATATGTATATGAAAAAAATGTGATTTAGGCTGAATTTTTCTTGGGGAATTTGTGAAGTAAAATGATCAAAAATCAATAAAAAAAAAATAACAGCCATAAAACATTGGAGTTTTGAAATAATTATAAAATGTGATTATAAAATTTATTATAAAATGTGAATATTGCATACTGATCAAACAATGAGTTCGAAGCAAGAGTTGTTCTTCATAGAGCTTTGCACGACTCGGGTTAAACCAAATTAGAGTCCTATAATTTTATTTTTAGTCAATCCGAAACCCGACTGAAATTTAACATACTTCATCATAATATTAGCCTGTACGAAACTAATAAGAAACTCTAATAAGAAATTGCTTTAATAAGATGCTCTAATTAATTACTCTAATAAGAAATTGATCTTTTTTATAAAGGAAGAAATTTATGCTATCTTGTGAACATACATAAATATAATACTCCTTAATATTTAAGAATGCATTTTTTCCCCGAAAAAATACTTAGGACTGTTTTGTAAAAAATTGGGTAAATCCTAATAAGAGTCACAAATGTCTAAAACACAAGCCAACACATTCAAAGTCAACATGACCTGCAGCCGCAAAAATTACAACCGCAATCGTAATCTAAATGTAATCGTAATCCAACAAAAAAAATTGTAATCGTAATCTAAACATAATCGTAATACAACAAAAAAATTGTAATCGTAATCTAAACGTAATCGTAATCCAACTGTCATTAAAAGAAACATAATCGTAATCGGTTTTTAGAAATTAAAAATAATTGTAATCGTAATCGATTACAGTCCTCTGTAATCGACTCGAAGTCTCATTAGGATATCTACAGTAATCTATAATAATAATGAGACAAGTATGTGTGTGTGTCAGCGCTGTTGTGAAGAGACAGCTGCATGTAGAGTTACAAAATTTGGAAAGAAGGTGTCTGTATACATGTAGTTTTGAACCTTGAAGCCCGATTTTTGATTTTTTGATTAGAATTTTTTTATTTAATTTTTAGGCGATTTTTAGCGTTCTTTTTATATTTCGAGGCGATTTTTCCATATTAGTGAAAGGAATACTGTTTCATTCTTTTCACTCAATATAGTAATTTTTTTCCTCTTTTCTATAAGGTTTATTCGGAACTCGTGCGGTGATTTCTGAAATTTAAGCGAATATTTTAATGCGTTTTTTAGTATTTTTTCGCATTTTGCGGCTATTTTTGACGATGATAAAAACAAAACTGATTCAAACTTTCAGCCTAATGAACTAAATTTTGTCTGCTATGATCTTTCAATTTCAGTGATTTTTAATGCGATTTTCAATGCGATTTTCCATGTGATTTTTAGCGATTTTTTATGTTTTGTGAGTTTAGCATCAATTTTTTGTCATTTGTGTCAAAATTATAGTTTTTTGTATGCATCATGATCTTGTCTATTCTCGAATTGCATGTAAGAAAAGCAAAAAACATAAAATTAACGAATGGGCAATAAAGTTATTATTTAGGATATTCACAGTAATCTATAATAATAAAGAGACAAGTATGTGTGTGTGTCAACGCTGTTGTGAAGAGACCGCTGCCTGTAGAGTTACAAAATTTCGAAAGAAGGTACCTCTATACATGTAGTTTTGCACCTCGAAGCCCGATTTTTGATTTTTTGATTTGAATTTTTTAATTTAATTTTTAGGCGATTTTTAGCGGTCTTTTTATGTTTCGAGGTGATTTTTCCATATTAGTGAAAGGAATACCGTTTCATTCTTTTCACTTAATCTAGTATTTTTTTTTTTCAATAAGGTTTATTCGGAATTCGTGCGGTGACTTTTGAATTTTAAGCGAATTTTCTTAATGCGATTTTTAATGGTTTTTTTTTGACAATGATAAAAACAAAATTGATTCAAACTTTCAGCTTAATGAACTAAATGTTGTCTGCTATGATTTTTCAATTTCAGTGATTTTTAATGCGATTTTCAACGCGATTTTCCATGTGATTTTTAGCTTTTTTTATTTTTGTGCTTTTAGCATCGATTTTTCTTCATTTTTGTCAAAATTATAGTTTTTTTTATGCATCATGATCTTATCTATTCTTGAATTGCATGTAAGGAAAGCAAAAAACTTAAAATTAACGAATGAGGAATAAAGTTATTAATTGGGATATTCAAAGTAATCTTTCTAATAATAAAGAGACAAGTATGTGTGCGTTTCAGCGCTGTTCTGAAGAGACCTCTGCATATAGAGTTACAAAATTTGGAGGGAAGGTACCTCCATACACGTAGTTTTGCACCTCGAAGCTCGATTTTTGATTTTTTTTATTAGAATTTTTTAATTTAATTTTTTAGGCGTTTTTTAGCGCTCTTTTTATGTTTCGGGGCTATTTTTCCATATTAGTGAAAGGAATACTGTTTCATTCTTTTTACTCAATATAGTAAATTTTTTCTCTTTTCAATAAAGTTTATTCGGAATTCGTGCGGCGAATTTACTTTTAACGAAACTTTTAACGAATTTTCTATTGGTTTTTTTTAGTATTTCTTCACATTTTGTGGCTATTATTTGAGAATCATAAAAATAAAATTGTTTCAAAGCCTAATCAACTAAATTTTGTCTGGTATGATTTTTTGAATTTCAGTGATTTTTTTCATTGCGATTTTCAGTGTGGTTTTTTCGATGTGGTTTTTAACGATTTTTTGTGCGTTTAGCATTTTCATTGTGTCAATTTTGTCAATATTACAGATTTTTGTGCGCATCATGGTCTTATCTATTTTTAAATTGAATGTAAAAAAAGCAAAAACTATAAAACTAATGAATTAGCTGTAAAGGAATTATTTTGAATATCCACAGTAACCTACACTAATAAAATAACTAAGCACACTGTCTGTGTGCATGTGTGTTTTTATGCGATGGCTAGCAAAATCTACGGCACTTACGAGGCTCAAAACGTTCTTGAAATTACCCCAAAGTCTCTCCTGTTGTATATGAAATTGAGATTTAAAAATTCTAATTATTACTTGAGTAGTTACTCTCCCGTTTTTCATTGCAGTCCTTTTGAACATTTTTACCGCTAAATATTATTTGTTCATTTTTTAAGCCAATTTTTCACACAGTCAGTGGCCGTGTATTTCAGACAACGTAATTTCATAAATTTCGAAATAGAGATAAAATCACAAATTTCATGTTCCTTTAATATTATTATCTCGGAACCGTGCAACGCCGGGCGAGTCAGCTAGTACGATAATGTAGCTGTATACATTTGACTTCCCATGTGAATGATAAAAAAATGCTATGAATGCTCTGTTAAAACATAAATGCGCAATTCAGTAATTTATATCACTTGCCATGTCTTTTAAATAGCATGATTTCACTTAAATACTCTTCAAACGATTTTCACCAGGTATCATAATGTGATGTAATTCTTTTAAGTGCCCCTGCAAGTGAACTATGAAGTCAGCGTATTTCATTTACAATATCGAACATGTTTTTGTAATTCTAAATAAACTTTATCAATTGCATGAAAACGGAGTATATTGACGGGAGTTCGAGCGTGGACAGATAGACAAACTAAATAGATAAACATTTTTCATCTTTATTGGAAAGTGTTAAAGATCAAAATATGCGCAATAAGCACATGGACGTTGACACATATTAGTTAAAGCACACATACTACACACTGTAAAAAAAAATTGGATAATTACAAAACTTTTTCTAGTAGAATTGTATTCCAAGAATTTTTTATGTAACGGCAACAATAAAAATTCATGTAACAGATACAGATTTGCACTTTGAATCAAACAAATTTTAAGGTTACTAAGAATTTTTTTGGGAAATCGTATTCCAAGAACTTTTTAAGTGACGATAACGAGCATTATAGATAAAATTTTAGTAAAGTTACCAAAATTTTAGTAAATTCTTTTGTAAAGTTACAGATGGTTTTAGTTTTGCTTACAAGTTTTGTAGATTGACATCATTTTCTTTTACAGTGTACACATAAAATTTTAGTAAGCATAAGAGATTTCGGTTAATTTAGATTACTAAGGTTACAGATTTTTTTTACAGTGCACTGTAAAAAAAAAGGGTCGATCTACTAAAAAAACTTTAGTGATCCTTGTAATTACTAAAAAACTTTTAGTAATCTTAGTCGGTTACTAGAAAATCTGTAAGAATTACTAGAAAAAAGTTAGCAATGGATAGAGTTAATAGTTTTACATTTTTTAATAGCTATTACTAAAACGAACTTGGTGTGGCCTTGATAGCATAGTGGTTATAGTGACGGACTCCAGGCTAAAAGGTCCCGGGTTCGATACCGGACGCCGTCAAATACGTCCCGAATGTATGTAGTGTAAGTACGCGTTAATAAAAGGATTATGAAAATCCTGTAAGAGCAGGTAGCAATTTTTTGGTGCTGCCATCTATTGCGGTTTTGCCGAAAATCTATCGCTTCAGAAGTTTGGATGCAGCTCGAAGGAAGCTCCTGTCCTTCGGTCGCACGTAAAGATTATTAAAAATAATTTTGTAGCTATTACTAAAATTTTCTTGGTGGCTAATACTAAAAATTTTTAAGTTAGTTATACAAAAAATTCTTTTGTTCAGTTTACAAAAGAAATGCTTGTTTCACTTGCAAAAAAAAAGTTTGTAATGGTTACTAAAAAATTCTGTGGAATACAAATTTACTAAAGAATTTTTAGTAACCTCTTGAATTTTTTTTTTACAGTGTAGTTTAAAAATCCAACGTTTCCTGGGTTATAATGTTTCTACTCCACGTAAAAATTACAAACGACAAAAGTTGCCTGCATTTCGTCAATTTTCCAGCAATTCATTGGCCGTTCGAGAAAAGGTTCCATCGGCAGATCACCAAGCATTTGATTGGTTGTTACTCGCGATTCGTTTCTTTTCAGGCGTCAAAAATGAGTCAACAGAGGATATTGCTTGCTTTCAAAGAGGCTGTCAGGAGCCATAGGATAACATGGAGACGCCTCTAATTTGAAGCGATTTTGACCCCTCGTGTAATAGCGCCTTAAGAATGCTTGTTTTGAAAAAACAACGATTGCGTATTATTTTACATAATTTTTACTACTTTATTTTTCATTTAATCTGGACAACGTATTACTTATTTACTTAGTAAATATAGTCTGTGATCGATATTGAGACCGAGATTGTAACTTTTTGATGAAAAAATGTTCCCGATTGTTTTGTTATATATATATTTTTATATTTATAATTTTAATGGAAAGTATAAAAACTCTGTGGATATTATTATTATCTTTTTTTAAATCTGAAATCTTTATTTCAGTTCTTCATTAAGAAAGAACTGTTTTGACCAAAACGTTTGTGTAAATTGTATTATACATATATATATTCACACACGCAATCACTATATACAATAGATTTTAAAATGACTAAAACAAATTTAAATAATCTTAAACAGTGGAAAATATACTGATATTTCTATATTCGGGTTTTATAAAGTTTGAATGATTTTTTTCAAAATCATATAGTGTTATAAATTCATCTTCTAACAAATATTATATTTCCATTATGTAGTAATATTCAGTTTTTCTTATTTAATCAAAATATTGATTCCATTTTCATTTTTCGCATGAAATCTTGCAATGGATAAGTTGGATAAGTCAATGGAATGGATAAGTCAATTTTCTTTTAATTTGTCAAACTATTTTTTTATTTTAATTTTTATCATGATATCTCGCAATAGAAAGATTATGACATATAGTCATTAGTCTTTTAGTTCAAACTATTTATTTTCTTTTTCACATTGAAATATTGCAATAGAAGTGTAACTGTTGTAGACAGAATTTTATTATGGAATTTTAATTATTGTTAAATCGTATAACGAAAAATGTTTAAATTCGATTTGAAAATGCTAATATATTGATGCTTTTGTAAATTTAACCTTTCGCGCGTTGTAAATTGTACTACAGGGGGAACACATTCAACTATTGCTGTTTTGTTTTAATTTTAAAAATTATTTAACATACAAATAACATACACATAATTTAACATACAAAAACTCTGCTCACAATATATGAAAGCATTATGCAATACACTTAGACTTATTTTGTTATATCATATTAAACCAGGCGCGAATTTTTTTTAAAGAAAAACGAAAGCGAATGTTGTACATTTTACAACGGCAAGCCGCCTGGAAAGTTAAAATTAACTATAATTTTTTTTCTATTCCGGATTAATTTAGTTGTCTCGGTTGTGTTCTAATATACATTTGCGTAATATTTCACAATTCTGAGTGTCAAACTGTAGATTTATTATATTAAAATTAATATTTATTATATTTAAATATTATTTATATTTATTATATTTAAATTTAATATTTATTATATTAAAATTATAGACAGATAATTTTTCCTTTTTATAAATTAGATATGTGTAAAATTATCTTTATTCCCCAAATATTCTTTTTTTCGCAGTAAGAAAACATTAGATCAAATTCATCAATATTAGATTTTTAATTTTTTCAGAAAACAACACGTAGAAGGCGGGTGCTTCATCTAATCTTGTACAATGTGCAATGTTCGAAACTCAGAACATAATATTGACAAACTTTGGTACACAAAATTAATTAATCAACAAGACTCAACACACCCATACAGTTGTCACTTCTTCCTCCTATAAATGCAGCAGCACATCAACATATCCACCATGGCTATTATCAGATCGAAACTTGGTTAGAGGAAGATTTAGCACCGGAGAAATATGGGTGAAAAACGCAAAAAGAGATACTGGCACCCATAACAACGTCATTACCTTCATCATCAGAAGAACTTTTCAGTATGATCTTCTATAATTACAAAAAAAAAGGTTGTTGCGCGAACAATGGGCGTGAAAAGTAGAATTGCAATGCTCTTTAGTTTGTGGTCTGTGTACCGGAAAAGCATGCCTCAACGCCTCATCATATGCAAAGGACCTTAACTTCCTCTGTCCTGAGACAAATATTACGAGGGACCACAAAAACTAATTCGAAATTATTATGAAACATCTCCAAAGGCGTACACTGTAAAAAAAAAAATCTGCAATGGTACTAAGCATTTTCTAGGAAACTGGGATTCCAAGAACATTTCATGTAACGATAACAGGAAAAATCCATGTAACCGATTCTGAAACTTGAATTTTTGCTGTTACCGTTACAGGAAAAGTTCTTGGAATCCCAGTTTCCTAGAAAAGTTTTAGTGCCTTTACAGAATTTTTTTTTTACAGTGTAGAAGTCTATATATCGATACTTATGCATTTATAGCATGCATTTACTAAAAAGAATCTTAAACAATTTTAAAATTATGAAAGGATTTAAGTTAGTTGAAAGTAGATTGTTTAGTGTCTTCTACATCAGCACTGTCGAGATTAATGAAATAAGCGAATATGAATCACAGGCTCTAAAAATCCCCTGACAGTCTTGCACTGTAAAAAAAAAAACTGTAAAGTTACTAAACTTTTTTCTAGGAAACTGGGATTCCTAGAAATTTTCCTGTAACGGTAACAGCAAAAATTCAAGCTTTAGAGTCGGTTACATGAATTATCATGTAAACGTAACATGAAAAGTTCTTGGAATCCCAGTTTCCTAGAAAAAGTTTAGTAGCTTTACAGATTTTTTTTACAGTGTGCAAAAGAGCAAATTTGCCTTTTTACAAGATGGGCAAATTTAATATAATATGTTGTTTTCTCAGCATATTATTTTAAATGCTAAAAAAAACATGATTATTCAACATTATATAAAAATACTTAATTACAGATATGGATATGAGAGTATTAATAATTGTATAATGCATTAAAAATCCATTAAATCATAATATTTATTTTATTTTAAATATTGTTTGTATTGCAGTGAAACCTGGAGCATATTGAACGTATTATTACGGGCTTGTCAGTGAGGGGGTGAATGCTTTAGAGCCAAATGTGACTGACAACGAGGATGATACTAACGATCTGGAAATTCAATGTGGACATTCTGAATAAGGAGACAATGACTTATAAGATTAATATTAAGCTATATACCAGCTATTGATAATCATAGCAAAACAAATTGTCTTATATTTTAACTTTCATAAATTGTAATAGATTTACAGAGCTTATAATAGTAATTAAATGTATTAAATAAATATTATCATACGAATGACTTATTTATGAATTATATTTATAAATAAGAATGTAATGCAATTTTCGTAATGATGATAATATTTTTATTAAATAATTAAAGCTATAAACATTATTGGAGTTGGCAATGTGAGTTTTATATCCACTCTTTTTTGCGAGGGATCGAGAACTAATTAAAACTAATGTACGACATTTCAGAAAATATTACCCACTTTGATTTATAACTGAGGTTCTTCGATAAAAAGACAGTTTTCGAAAAAATAAGGATACTAAAGATTTTTTTCTCGTTTTGGCCGTAAGGTAAAAAAATCGCCTTTTTTTTCAGCGGGATCTAACTATACACTTTTTATCAGAAAATTAAAATTTTGCAATAAAATTTGTCTATTTGACCGCCTACTTGAATTTTGTAACTGTATTTTTCTTTAAATAAAATGTATACATTCTGAGAAGTCGAGGATGGGAGAGGTTTTTTTTTTTCTCGTTTTGATCAGAAATTAAAAAAATTGTCTTGCTTCAGTGAGCCCAAGTGCCAAAACCGTTTGGCAGAAAATTAAATTTCAATGTATGTATTTTATTGGAAATTTTATTTGCTTTAATTTTGTAACCCTGTTTATTTCAATAAAATGCACGGTTTTCGAGATGTAAGAAAACAACTTATTTTCGTGCCCTTTGACTTTATTATCTGTCAACACGTACACGAGATTTTATGAGAATTTTCAACTAACATTTAGAATAACAAAACAAAGAATTTTGCAAATTTTCAGCTTGCTGTCTTTGTGTCCAAGATTGAATCCCTGTTTAACTGGATTCCTAATAAGTATTCAAAGTATACAAAAGGTATTCCAATAATCATCGACACAACAAAGTTGTATACGTCCCTCCCTACATTGTAAAAAAAAGGGTCGATCTACTAAAAAAACTTTAGTGATCCTTGTAATTACTAAAAAAATGTTAGTAATCTTAGTCGATTACAAGAAAATCTGTAAGAATTACTAGAAAAAAGTTAGCAACGAAGAGAATTAATAGTTTTATATTTTTAATAACTATTACTAAAACTGACTTGGTGTGGCTTTGATATCCAGTGGTTATAGTAACGGACTCCAGACTAAAAGGTCACGGGTTCGAAACTGGCCACTGCCAAATACACCCCGAATGTATGTAGCTTAAGTACTCGTTAGTAAAGGGATTATGAAAATCCTGTCGGAGCAGTTAGCAATTTTTGGTGCTGCCATCTATTGCAGTTTTGCCGAAAATCTTCCGCTTCAGAAGTCTAAATGCAGCTCGAAGGAACCTCCAGCCCTTCAGGCGCACGTAATGGTTATTAAAAATAATTTTGGAGCTATTACTAAAATTTGCTTGGTGGCTCATACTAAAAATTTTTAAGTTATTTATACAAAAAATTCTTTTGTTCAATTTACAAAAGAAATGCTTGTCTCATTTGCAAAAAAAAGTTTGTAATGGTTACTAAAAAATTCTGTGGAATACAAATTTACTAAAAAAATTTTAGTAACCTCTTGATTTTTTTTTTACAGTGTAGGCAGCCGTTGTGATGAAAAGACAAATATTTCCAACACTCATTTAATCATTAGTGTTTTACATTACTGTCTGTCTTAATAGCCCCTATCAGGCTGTCTAACATTTATTGAAAATGTGCATTAGCCATGATACATAATCCAAAATGGTACAATACAATTTAACCAAAATCGATAAAATCATTTTTTTCATTTATCCTTAAAGGCTCATATCTCAAAAATCGACGCATCAAAATTTCTCGAATATGTGACCTAGCCGAATAAGCTTCTTATGCCTGAAAAAAAATGATACAAAATTTTGTAAAACTTGATTGAGCAGTGTTTTTTATAGATAAATTTGATTCAAAATAATACATTAATCAAATTTTCCAGAATATGTGTCGTATTCTAACGGTTAAATACTAAATTTATTCAAAATCGTTTGAAACTTCAAAAAATATAACATTAACTTTACAAAAAATTAGCTAAAAATTTCTTACTAACCAGATTTTCTTGAATATGTGATTTAAGAGTCTTCTCTTTATCCAAAACGATGTTATAAAAAATTTTGTTCCAAATTTTAAGAGACCTTTCTCAAAAAAAAAGAGTGACTAGTAGTGATCCAAAAAAAGAATGTAATCAAAATTTCTAGAACATGCGACCAAGCCACATAGTCTTTTCGTATCTTAAAACAGTTGAATACAAAATTTAGCTAAAATAGATTCGGCTATTTTTATGTATAATAAATTTGACGTTGAACCATAAAGACCCAAAATGACCCACTAATCTAGTTTTTTCAAACATGTGACTTATCCAATGGTTTTTTTCGTGCTCTGTAATTTTGATATGTTTACATATGTATAAACATTCAAAATCATCAGAGACGAGTGTATTATTATATTAGTGCAATAGCTCTTGCACTTTTATGCAAGAATGCATGAGTGCAAAATTTATTACGATTATATGCATTTAATTTAGAAATACGAAAGTAATATGACTCCATCTTAAAGAGGACGAAATAACAAAGGAAAACTAGAACCATTATTTATCGTGGAATATCATTGAATTAATTATGAATAAAGGATTCAATAGGATAATCCTAATCGCACCAAAGAATAATTACATGTCACGGTATATCTTATATTAGCTATGTAAACTTATATTTAACAAAGTGAAGAAAATTTTTATTAATATCTTTTTTAAGCTCCGAATTAGTTTTCATAAATTTTGAGATGACTCGGAAAAACATTACATCGATTCTGTATATAAAATTTTGAACCATTCGATTGGGCAGCTTTTACGACAAATGGACGAGTAGTCGACTATAGCTGCTACGCATTTATATAATTACGAATGCACCAAAAAAGGAAAAAGAAGAACCAATTTGGATCTATCTTATCGAATCTATACAAAGTTATTTATAAGATTTAATTGCAAACTAGAAATACATAAAAATATGCTGATTAATCATTAACTTGCGAGTATTTCCGCTTGTATAGCTGAGGCTTTTATGGAATCCTTACTAAGTATATTTTCCTAATGGGACACAAACCGCTTACATCATTCTTTCTTAGAAAAGATTTGTTTTTGATTTTTTTCCACCGAAGCAATATCAATATTAGCATTGCTTCAATCTGAGAGAAATTATAAAGACTTTGTGAATAAATATTCTTAGGAGCTAAAAAGATAAACATGGTACAAAAAATAGATCAATACTAAATGCAATGTCATTACAAACCTTTATCAAAATAAAATATTTTTTTTGTTATTGTAGTCTGCTAAAAATCAAGTGTAAAACGTTGATATTTTTATAATTCATTATATTGAACATTAAGGCATTTAAAAATTAACTTTTATAAAAGCATTTTATAAAGAAAAAATGCTTGTAAAGTGTAAACATGTAAAATATATATTCACATTTAATTCGAGGAATTTCAGACAATTTTCAGCGAGCAAATTTGGAAGGAGAGGGGCACTGTCGATTTATACACAAGTTAATTAATAAAGCAAAAACATCGAATATTGCAAAATTTCTCGCTTTTTATGTGAGTGATAAAAATAATACGTAAAATACACAAATTAATATTTTATCATTTTTTGTCAGTGATTTGTTTTCGTATGCTTATATGTGTATATTATGTTATATACAGGGTGGTCATAAAAAAACTTTGCCGATATACGGAACTCTAGCGGCCAGCCCGCTCATCCGATCGATATGAAATTTCAGATATAGCTATTCAGAGGTATGAGCTTGAGATTCTGTGAACGACAACAAAATGACGCTCACAGTTACGGTTATAGTTACAGAAACTCAAAAATTTCCAATGGCAACACCCATTTTTTTCATCGAAAAATGCTCAGCGCATGCGAAAACCCTAAATAGCGTTGGAACCGTACGTGTATCGCAAGAAACGGACATCTTATGTACGCACAAAAAAACGTTCTGGGAATCCTACCCCCCATAGAAAAAACTCGATTGGGGATATGACGCAGAGTCAGTACACTAATCTCTGATTACAATACAGATCGGAGAAACTAAAACTTTTATTTTGATTACACATTTTCCACATGGGTGCCATCACAGGCAATTACACATTGCTTGGTGATGGCATTCATGTGGAAAATGTGTAATGAAAATAAAAGTTTTATTTTCTCCGATCTGTATTGTAATCAAAGATTAGTGTACTGACTCTGTGTCATATGTAAATTTCCTCCTTGCGCCCCAATCGAGTTTTTTCTATGGGGGGCGAGGATTCGCAGAACAGTTTTTTGTGCGTGCATAACATGTCCGTTTCTTGCGATACACGTACGGTTCCAACGCTCTTTAGGGTTTTCGCATGCGCTGAGCATTTTGCGATGAAAAAAAGGGTGTTGCCATTGAAAAATTTCGAGTTTCTGTAACTATAACCGTAACCGTGAGCCCCATTTTGTTGTCGTTCACAGAATATCGAGCTCATACCTCTGAATAGCTATATCTGAAATTTCACGTCAATCGGTTGAGCGGACTGGCCGCTAGAGCTCCATATATCGGCAAAGTTTTTTTATGGCCACCCTGTATATTATATATGCATATTATATATATATATATATTATATATGTATATATTATATTATATTACATATAAAACTAGATATTGTTCTCTTATATACAATATAATTGTAATGCGATTTTTCAAATTATAAATTGTATAAATTATATTAATTTAAATTAATTAATTGGCGTATTTTTAACAAATTTATTTTAAATATAAGTTAGAAATTCTTAAAATCAATTTTTGCTTTAAAATCAAATAGAGAATAGATTATTAAAATACATAAGTAGGAAGGAAAAAAACACGTAAACTAGTTGGAAACTGTTTCATATAAATAATTGAATTTCGGAACCTACACGCTTAGATGTTTGCAATCAAAATTGCCAACTCAAAGAATATAAAATTAAAACCGCTAGTTCCATATTCACCTAAGTCTAACAAGGATCGATTTAAGCGAAAATGTAACAGAATATCAAGTTTGATTACATTGTGTGCATTAGTTTTCAAAATATAGATTGTGCAAAAATCATGAAACATACAGCATACTAATTCCATCGGTTCTACAATTTATACCAAAAATATTTTTACTACATGTTGTGCAATCTACACCAAAATCTTAGCACTAACAGCTTCGACAATGTCTAACTGAATCTGAAGTTTGAGGGAAATCTATGCATTTTTTCTTGAGTTGGAGCTATCTGAAACCACACAAAATGCAACGGAACAACTCCATAGTTAGACCGATTTACACTAAAAACTAATCATAACCAGTTTACATCAAGTCCTAACGAAGTCTAATTTTTTTATTAAATTCAATCAATTCGGTCAATTCACAAGGCACCCAGCGACTGATCATAAACGTTAGATTTATGCGTTTCAGAGTGTTAACTGTATTTTTTTTCAAACTTCAAGCTCTAACGCAATAGCTCTTGTTGAAACATTTCTGTCTTGATCAATGATTTGCTTCAACTCCTCACAATAAACTTTCATGGCGCAGCCAGAACGTGGTTCTTCTTCAATGTCGAAATTTCCAGCTTTAAACTTCTGAAAAAAAAACATTGACTGTATAATAGGAAACAGTATTTATGTCTAAACTTTTACATATTTTTCTGTGGCATTCAGTTGCAATGAGTTTATTACGGAACTCATAGTAAATAATCATTCTGATCTGTTGACGAGATAGCTCCATTTTAAACACTCTTTTGCAGCACAAGATAGTAATTTTTTTACAAACATATTTCACAATCATGTAGTCCCCACGATCTGCTTTCAAATACAAAATTTAGTTGGTTGAAAAGTAAACAACCGCACAAATTATAGCTGTCTGCGCGAAGGATTCTCCCCTTGGCGGAAAACTTTTCACTCAACGTAATATAACGTGCTATTTATTGAACCCGATTTTTCTATTTAATTATTATTTAACCGTAAGCATGCAAAACTGTTAAATTTGCTACTTTTTGAATCTTTTTATTGAGCCGCATTTTGATGAAACTTGCATTATAAGTTAGATAATTTTTCAGGGGTGTTTTATTAATTTATTATTGTTCTAAAATACTCTTTTATAATGTTAGTCAGTTATGTTGGGGTAAATTTTTATAATCTCGTGAAAACGATTATGAAAGATTAGTATTTATAAAAATTAATAATGGACGGATTTTGATGAGACTTACATTGTTAGTTAGATACATTTTCAGAAATAATTTCTGTAAATTATATATTGTTGTGTCGTTCTATAATAAAACTCACTGGATTTATTTGGAAAAAAAGAACCGGCGTAGCGGGTGACGCCTGGTAGTTATGTAATAGAATACTTTTGTGTGGCCCTGTATATTATTAAGAAATATTCTTTGCATCACAGTACAGAATGTATATTTGACAATACATTTAATAGGTGCATATGAATTGTATTGTGTTTGGGAGAATGTAATATTATTAAAATATTTTTAAAACTACTTTTTCCCATTGACCGTAATTTAATAGAATATTTTTGATTGTCCCTGTAATTGAACTATACATCTGATTTTCATAAGATTTGAAATGACTCGAAGAAATTATGTAACAATTAATATTTTAAATTTCAAACATTTCGGTTGGGTAGTTTTTGCATTATTATATGCGGACACATGGACAGATGGACAGACAGATATATTGAACGACGACTGTAGATGCTACATATTTACACAATTACGAAGCACCTAAAATAAGTCAAAAACAACCACAATAATCTTACAGTGTCAAGTATATAAGAGATACATATAACTTTTCTATAATTTAATAAATGATAAGCATTTTGA
The DNA here is from genome assembly GCA_964019185.1 of Maratus speculifer. Taxonomy (NCBI): domain Eukaryota; kingdom Metazoa; phylum Arthropoda; class Arachnida; order Araneae; family Salticidae; genus Maratus; species Maratus speculifer. The sequence continues at coordinate 110,230,105 of OZ025298.1, read as the reverse complement.
ATATATAAGATAAAAACTAAATTTCGTTATCCTTTTCTCGAATAAAATAATTTTTGAACTATTTTTCCCCAGATACCGCCAATATTTGTCTTCTCAATTCTTTGAAGAAAAGATTTTTTACTTCCCTTTAAAACTTTTTTTAGATCCCAGAAAGGATTTTTACCACAAAATAAACATCGATGTTAAGAGCAGTGACAAAAATTACTTTTGTGAAATAAAGATTGTTTTCTTATTGATCACAAAGATAAATTTTAAGGTTTTTACGTTTCCGAATGTGTTCAAACTGTACATAGTTTAAGTAATACACTTTATAAATAATCTTTGACAGATAAAATATCATTATTTTCTAGTGAATACTAAAAGGGTTTTTAAAGACTCATTTATATTTTACATTATGTAATTTATGTTTACATTATAATACAAAACAAAAGTATCTTAATTTTCGAAGATGCAATTTATATGCGCATGAATGAATTAATATATTTTAACCAAAAAATCATAATATAATCAAAAATTCAAAAATTTTGTATTCTTAAAGTTAAGTGTTATGTAGTGGAGAGGGAGTTAGTGTGGACAGAAAAATTTAATTTAATTTTATAAAATTCTATGAGCATTTTTGAAATTTCGCAGTCCTTTTAAATTGAAGAATGATATTTAATGTTTATTAACATAGAGGAAAGATGATGATAAATATAGTTAAAGAATAAGGAAATTGACAATTTTTAACATTGATCCATGTGTCCACACTAACCCCTGGTTGGGGTTAGTGTGGACAAAACCAAAATATGTTGTGGGCTATTGTGGACAGGTAATTTTTTCACAAATATTCCTTAATATCTAAACTTCTAAGTTTAAATTACAGTCTAAAGGGTTTATGGAGAAAGAAGTAACACCAACAGTCACAAGTTGTGTTATTTTTTTTCTATTATTCCTCATTTTTAATTAGGGAATTATTTTTCATATCAAGAAAAGTAAAATGATGTGCTGGATCATTTTTCTGCAGAAATACAACATCATAGACACTAAAATCATTTACACTTTCCACTCTGCCTACAAAATATACAATATTGTAACATCTAAGAGTTTGTGACGATGGAATTCGTTTTTAATAATGTAACAGTTGATATTTATCATGCTTCTAATCAATATATAAAAAAATGTATATTCTATTTTATTGAAATAATTTAAAATTAAGGCTAAAAAGCAAAGTTGGTGAATTTAAACAAAAAAATAGCAAAAGAAAAAATTTCAAATTTCTGCTAGAAAAGATTTGATGAAAATTTCAATACATATCCTCATTTATATAGCAAAACAGTCTTATTTGATGTTTAATATAGTAAAAACATTTGTAAGTTAACATACTTTCTGTAAATATTTACATTATAATAAATTTAGAACTTAAAATACAAATTATGCAGTACATTAAGCTGTCCACATTAACCTCTAGTAGTGTGCTCTTATGCTAACATTGTGATGTTATTCTTCAGTTATACTCATTTAACCAATTTAATATCTTAATAATGGTTATGGAAATAATGAAGACAAGTCACGCTTGTCTTATAGCAACTTGTTTATTTGATTCAAAATTTAAATTCTTTGTGCTGCAAAAATGAAAAGAAATCTTATTTTTACTTTTCATGCGTGGAATTAAACTTCTTGCAACTTTTCAAAAACTTTTCAACCCTTTGCAACTAAATTTTTTCTTAGCATGGAGTACATTGTTGTGAATTTGTGTAAATTATTTAGTAATATTTTTTACATTATTTAAATTGTTATTTTGAATGTCTACACTAACCCCTTGTCCACACTACCAATATAAAAATGTAACAACCTCCTACTACCTCTGCAACAAATTTCTATAGAAGAACCTTATGGGTAACAAGCGATTGAAGATAAAACGTTTAAATAAAGCATAAATAATTTGCTTAGGAAGTCATCTACAGGGTGACTTAAAAGTATCGGCGTTGTTTGACGCTGGCATTTCACAGCCAAAATTTAAAAAAAAAACCTTTCTAATTTTGTTTGGTCTTAATCGAATATTTTATGCACTTTCTTGTGATGTAGTACTTATTTACCTTCTAGTTTCTTATGAAGCCCTGTGTTATTTATTTAGAAATAGCCCAATTGGCGGCAAATGGTGAGAAGGCATCAACGATTGCATTTCGCCTGAAAATCTCACACTGTAAAAAAAAAAAAAAAAAAAAAAAAAAAAAAAAAAAAAAAAAAAAATTATAAACGTTTCTCATATGAAGCGAAACGTTTAATTTTTGAAGAGAAATTTCAGGTTTCATTTTATTCCGGTTTGAATAGGGAACATCTCAAAAACGATCAGATATCTTCTTGCTACTATCCATATTTTAATCTATTTATCATTCTTAAAATAAAACGTTTCATATTCAAAATAGATATACTCGTTTCTGAAAAGGTAACTAGTTGCCTTTTCCAAAACGGAACCTATGCAACTTTTTTGCAGCACTTCTAAGAGTGCTGAAAATTATTAAGCAGTGGATAGAAATATAAGAAACGTCGATGTAAAAAAGAAATCAGACCTACCACCTTTTGTCAAAATCCCAGAAATTCACAACATTATCAAGAAGAGAATTATCCGAAACGATGATTTAAGCCGGAATTCCACTGCAAAGAGTTATTGCTCACCAACGTACCCATAACATTGTTAAAATCTATTTTGGACTTCGTAATTGTCGTCTTTACCGTTTGTCAAACGATGCCAAGCGAATTAGATGCTTCAAATTTTGAAGGCAGGCTACGTGAAAGGTTTTTTATAGTCAGATGAGAATATTTTCACTACCGAGAAGGAACAGAACTGTCAAAACTACAGGGATCTATTAAGTTAAATGCGGAGAAATGCCAGGAAATCAAAAATCATCACACGATCTCCCTTTCGAAAGGATTCATGGTTTGGACAGGAGTTACTATCAAGGAGAACACCCCCTTTGATTTTTATTGAAAAAAATGTATGAAGATTATTTCAAAAACGTACCAAGACGAACTGGTGCCTAAAGAGATTGTAATCATATGGAAACAAAGTAACCGTAACTGAATATCCCACATGATTGGGCAATTTCACATGAAGCAAAAACATTGAGCTTCCTCGATGCTGAAGGGGCCGGATATTTATCAAAAGATGAATGGCCTTCAAAACAGTTCTAATCTCACTCTACTCATTTTTTCTGCTTCGAGCTACTATTTAAAAGAAATGTAAAGGGTGAAAATATGGCTGATTTTGATTCTCTGTGATATGCACTTATAAAGGCTGAAATGTTTTAGATGATAGATACTTATGGTGCACCACCAATTCTTTATGGTTAATAAAAAAATGCTTTAAGAGTAGCAATATTCTTAAGCTTTAAAAGTTTACCTTTAATACGGTAACCATGCATTCATTTTATCCTCATATATTCGAAAATATACACTGTATACTTTCAGATAACAATATCGTAATAGAGGTAATGTAACCAGTAAAAGATAGGTTCATCAGATATATTTTAAAGCTTAAAAAACAGTGTCCATTCAAATCTTTCTTATTTCGGTTTTATATCTGCTTGTTGTTTGAATTTATTTAATCACTACAATAATTATATAAAAATGTATAAGTCTAACAAATTAATTAAACTCTTTTCCATATTAAAGAAAAATGAAGAAAAATCGGACGTGAATTTAAATTTAAATAACACCAGTTTGATTTTATACATATGAATAATACTGTGTAGTTTTATCTGTATTGTTACACCAAAAATGCATTTCAATTTCAGGAGTGTACTCGATAAAAATAAGTAAGATAAGTATGATAATCTACTTTACTAGCACGAGTATAGAAGTTTACTTAGGAGAACACAGGAAATTTTCTTATTCTTTAAAGCCTTTATATTGTGAAAGAATTCGTTGTTTTGTTTAGATTTTTATCAATCGCCGGAGAATTTTCAGTCGCTACGAGATATAACATAAAAGTGCAAAACAACAACACACTACCAAATACTCAAGTGTTTAAATGGTTGTTTTCCCAATGGTAACGGAATAAGTATGATAATGGGAAAAAATGCATTGAAAGTTGTCATTTGGGAGAGTGATTTGTTTATACGGTAATATGGAGAGATATATCTTAAAATATAATTTAGTTAAGTTTTGCAAAAAAAATCTATATATATACAGTTTCTGAATTGTTTTGTTGCTTAGAAATTAAAAAAAAAAAAAATACATGTGATGTTTCTGATTTTGATAACATAAAGGTTTTTCTTTTCTTTCTTTTTTTTTTTTTTTTTTTTTTTTTTTTTTTTTTTTTTATTAATTCCGTTATGTTATTCCGATAAATACATTTGGTCGAATGATTATAAAGAAAAAAAAACCTGAGAAATACATTGAAAGTTGTCATTTGGGAAAGTGATTTGTTTATACAGTAATAAGGAGAGGTATATCTTAAAATATAATTTAATTAAATTTTGCAAAAAAAAAAAAAAAAAAAAAAAAAAAAAAAAAAAAAAAAAATACAATTTATGAATTGCTTTGTTGCTTAGAAATAAAAAAAATTAAATACATAAAATGTTTGTGATTTTTATAACATAAGGTTTTTCTTTTTTTCTAATTATTTCCGTTATGCAGAAAATATGGAAACGACTTTTTTAATAGTTTCCATTCTTAACTCTTCGAAATAATGTTAATTTACATAATGTTAATTTACTGTATGTTTGATACACTATAACTGATTCATACTTTTTAAAATTAAGAAATTTTTCTCCATTATTTTACAATCGGTCATAATATATTGCAATATTTGTAATTGGTTTAGTTATACTTTTTATTTTGGGGGCACAGTTTTTTAAAATGAAAAAAAAAATTAGAAACAGCATTGTAGTTGTGCAATGAAATGATTCATTTCTTTTCAATATTTAAATAAATATTTATTTTGCTCTATTAAGGGATCTTGTACCTTTTAAACGTGATAAAAATCAACAAAAGCATCCAAAGTTCGATTCAGTGTATCTTTAAAACTTTTATACGTATTAATATGAAAATTTCACCGTTCAATAGAAAAGATTATACTTTTTAATAAACTGTCATTAAACATTTAATAGTCTTTGATTAATATATGCATTATTGAAATTTAAAAACCTCTATTTTTTACTCCGTCGTGCCTTGAGCGCATCCTAACGACCCTATAAATCAATATTTTTGCATATATATATTTTTTTTTTCTGTAAAGGAGAATAATGTATTTTTAAAATGAACTACTCTTAAATAAAAATTACTTCATTAACCTTGTAAAAAAAATACTAAGTAAAAAAATCAAAATTTTACATTTTTTAATAAATAAAATTATTCATAACTAAAAATTTTATCGCTATAAATACATAAAAGTAGTTCATTTTAAGCATACGTATGTGCTTATTAACTAAAAAAAATCATAACAATTCATATATATCTTCTCAAGATATCATGCGCGCAATGTCTAAAAATGCAGTTTTTCAAAAACCCGTTTCAAATCTTTTAATTTTTGTAGTTACCTTTGATGGGGATGCATCTTATTTTTGCTATAACTTCAGTTCTAATGGGAATTTTTGAATGCGGTTTGTTTTAAAATATTTATAATGAATTATTTTATAATAATTGATGAAAACTAAAAAATCGAATTTTTGAAGCCTTAAAAGGCACTAGACCCCTTAATTTATCTTTTCAAAAGCTTTTATTTATTTTATTTATTTATTTTATTATTTTTTTTAAATTATAGATACACTCTAAAAAATAAATGTGTAAATTAGTCAAATTTACACACATTTATGTGTAAATTTGTAGATTTACACACTTGCCATGTACTTTACACATTTTTTTGCAGAATTTTACCTGTTTTTATGTGTATTTAGCTTTTGAAACTAAGTGTGTAATTTGTTATCACTTGAAAAACATAAATAAGTGTGTAAAAGTAGAAAAATACCTAAATTGACACAGATTGGTGTGTTATTGTAATTTACGCTTAGTTCTTATATACACTGATAAGTCTGTAAATTTCTAAAATCACCCACTTGTCATGAAAATTACACATTTTGTAAAAAGAATTACTTGTTTTTATGTGCATTTATTTTGTGATATTAAGACTGCAAGTTGTTGTCGGTTGGTTACCCAGACAAATGTGTAAAATTAGAAAAATACCTGGATTTACATGAACTTTTGTGTTATTTTAAATGTTCGTCTGCATTTTGTATAATAGCAAGTACGCAGGTGAAAAATGAAAATTACATCTGCTGTATCGTAGTTTCGCCATTTTTAGAATCCAATATGTCGAAAGAGGAAAGTGTGTTCTCCTCTGTTAACTCAAAAAATAAGAATAAATAATAATGTAATTACAAATAATCGAGGAATGTTAATTATCACAGAATGTTTGTCTTCATATTTAGAAAAAATTGAACTATATTTTCTTTTCTATTGTGATTTTACCGGCATTAAAAAAAATGGATAATCTATAACAAAGGTATGTAAATGTTTTGTTCTAATGAAAATAAAGCTTTTCAATTGACAACTAATTTAATAGATTTCCATGGTTCAGTTTTTCATATTTAAACTGTAAGTTTTTGGACATACAACCAAAAATTAAGGAATTTAAATGTCATTATAAATATTAGTAGCATTATTATATTTAAAAAAATGATAAAATTTCGGTGCTTTATTTTCTAATATTGTTCGTTTCTTTTCTATTTGAACATATCTAATCTTTTTCTAGCTCAGATTCCTTTTATTATGTAAAAATGTAAAATAATGTTTATGATTTCTGTGTGTTATGAAAGTTTTATCATAAAAAATGCTATCATATTCAACTAAATTATGATTATTTTATTGAATTAGTAAAATTTAGATTAGAAAATCTTAATCATTGTCCGAGTTCCAAAGGTGTCGCAAAAGTGACTGCGTTCCTTCATATTAAGCATACTTATGACCATTTTATGAGAGCTATAATTATGAAGAAAGAGAAGTATACATATATGTATTACATACAGGAATTATATACATATATGAATTGACTTTTGAATTTAAACACTAATTTAACACATTTAGTGAAATACTTTTTGCACTTATTCTAAAAATAATTATATACATGATATGTATATGTATATATATGTGTATTTGTTAAATGTCTCATTTTTGAAAAAAAATGAGATTATTTGTAAAATGATACATTTTTGCAAGAATGAGATTATTTTTGGTTAGAAATTGAATTAACTGTATTAATGAACTTTCTTAAAACAGAGCCCAATATTTTTATTAAATTAGTTAGTGTTTTTAATTTCATTATTTGTGAATTTATTATCTTAAAAATGTAATTAATTTGTGTACATCAATATAATAATAATAAAATTAAATAGATTGAGTTTTTTTAGTTCATTTATGCTTTTTTGCGTGCTTCTGTATTTATAAAAAAAATTTGATACTTCTTAAGATGTATTATATAAACCTGTAATAAATATATATATATATAGGAATGTAAATAAATAAATAAAAGTTATGCGCGCATTTTTTTTTTTTTTGGGGGGGGGGACGTTTTTTGAAGCAAGCTATTTTAAAGTATTACATATTACACTTCTGTACAGGTAGATGTGCCAGTAATGGACACCCTTCTGTAATGTATCAGCAATAAATCACAATAATGTAATCACAATAAATAAATAAATAAATGCAAACTAAACTTTTATTATTTTTTCATAGGGAGCGAACGATTTTAATCAGCTGACTTAAACCGGTAATTAAATCGTAATTTAAATCAACTTTTTTTTTTAATCATTGACTAAAATCATGAATTTTATAAAGATTTAAAATGACAGAAAAAAGTATTAAAATCTAAGGTTACCATAATTTGGCAAGTTTCTACAGGTATTGACTTTTGAATACACAAAAAAGGCTTTAAATAATTATTTCTAATCTTAATTTCTGAGTATTGTCAAAGACGTAAGCATGATAATTTTGTAAAAAGCATAGTTTTTATCTTATAAGTATAAAAATCATTTAATTTAAAAATGATATTCAAATCTGGTATAAATTACAATGTCATAATTTTCTTTTAATAATCAAATTATTGATTCTTTTATATAAAATAGGCATAGCAAGTATAATAATTTTCTGCAAATAAACGAATAAAGCAGCCAAATCTTATTTTCGCATTCTGCTTTTGCAGTAATAAATTTATAGCAAATATTGGAACTAAAAATAGAATTAAATAATGACATCGCTATTGTAAATGAAGGCATGAGAAAAAAAAATAATAAAATATTAAGCATAGCAAAAGCTTATTCATTAAAAGTTGAATGTTTTTACTTTTTCAACTTATATACACCAAATAAAAATTTTCATGATTAATAATAGCAGCAAAACTGCCTGAAACAGTAAATGCTGCGAACTTCCACTAAGTGCTAATAATGGTGTTGTTTAATATTTTGAGGATTTCATATATAATTGGCTATTCCTTATATTTACTTTGTATGTGTGTATGAATGTGCTGACATATTTTGGGGGGTTAATATATGCAAACGTGGATGTAAATTTAGATTCAGGCTATTGACAGATTGCAAAATGAGATGTAAATAAATTTGTTAATTTTGTTAATTGTGTTACTAATTGATGAAATTATTTATTTGCAGCTGTTATTAATTCTGTAACTATTTGCTGTTTCCTCTAAGCAATTTTTTAGGGTGGAAAAACTTTCTTCTTATGAAATTGGCAAAATTCACCCTACTTTATTAAAATATAATTAAATTCACTTACAGTAAACACAGATTTCTTGTAATACAACTTTCAAATTACACATTATTTCTTAATATAAGTTCCCAAGATCTTATGAAAGTGGTAGAGAATTCTTTCTTTAGAAAAAAATTAAAACATGTTATTATTTAATTGTATTTTTCAATTTGTAATTCATAAAATTATTAAAATTAATGGCACTTTGTTTATCATAATGAGAAACTGAATGCTTTTTATAATTACTAAACAAATTACTAAGTATATTTCCCCATGAAATAGTGTACTTTTTGGAACTAGCATCTTCCCTTTTTTTCTTTCTAGAATGAGCACAAAATTGTCAATAATCATTTCAGTAATTAAAATATGTTATATACTAATTAAAAATTATATTATTACTAATTTTATGCTAATTAAAAATGCATATTATGTTCCTAAATACAGAGATTGTTGTTTAATAATTCTTAATTTTAAATAGTGTTAATAGTTTATGTTAAATGCAGTTATTAATAATTGGAATAAATGTAGATATCACTAGTATTTAATATAGTTTTGCATAACGTTATTTCAAAATATTAATGTATATAATATTATTATATGCTACAAAGGAAACTACTACTAAAAATAGCTCATAGTTACAGGCATTATAAAACTACTTTGTAGTTTTTATAATGTCTGTAACTATGAACTATTATTTATGTTAGTTAAAGGATAAAGACACAGATTATGTTAGCAATTAGAGGAGTTTTTTTTTTTTTTGGTAGACTAAAATCCTTCGTAGTCATTCAGTATTTCAACATTGGGGACAAAAATCATAAAATTCCAATTTATATCAAAATAATCTGATTTAGTCCTTTCAGGTATGATGTACTACTCATAGAACGTGTCTTTTAATGGGGTATTATTTTGTTTTAAGAAATATTTTTGCTGATATTTACATGCAGTAATGTTATTATATGTCTATGCATTTACTATATGACTTCATTTTATGCTTAAGCATTTATTAATAATATTTATTATTATTATTATTTGGTTAATTTTCTGTGCGCTGTTTGCGATTCTTTTATTTCAAACATCATATTTCACTCTTTAAATTTAAAATAAAAGTTACTTTCTTGAAAGAATCATGTCTAATAATGCGCAGAATGTAGGAGAAAGTTTTAATATCAGTTAAATCTTATTGGAATGCAATATTTTCTAAACATTTCCCAAAATTCTTTTTTAGCCTATGGCCATATGTATATTGAATAATACGCAAAATAGCAACATTCGTTATCTTTCAGATTATGAGATATTGGTGAAACACTAATTAATGTACTTGGATAGCTAGTATTAATATTAATAATGTAAAAGTATGTATTATTAATACTATTTATATTACTAATATTAAAATGTATTATTAATATTATTGATAATAAATATTTCTGAAAAAATTGCTCTTTAAAATATTAAAAACAATATGAGTTGTTATAGCAGTAAATATGAGCGAGAGAATTTCTTTTTAACTTTAATTTAAAAGACAGAAATTTTAAGGAATTGAAATTATGCACAGTCTGCGCATAAATTGTGATCTCACGGTTGTAGAACTATAAGCCAACTCTAAAAGAAATTACAAATTGGTAATTAAAATTTCAGTTCATCATGCTTTATATAAAAACGGGTATATCGGTGATACGAAAATGATTTGTCTTTTATTTAGTGTGATGTGAAAATTTCCAAAATACATTGCTGGTACACTATTTTTTGGGCATCAAACAGAGCTACCAGAAAATATAATCTCAATCAGTAAATGATATTGTTCTTTGAAAAATTTTTTTAATCATTAAAATTATCATTATTAAATCATTGGGAATTAATTCCCAATATAAACATACTAAAACATATAATGTTAACGCTAAATACATAAAAATATGTCTGCTTGGAATATTACACAAATATCTAAATATTTTGATTATTACACACAAATCTATGTTTTGCATGTTCAGCAGAAATATTTATATGAAGAGAATGCTACACAAAAATCTGTGTATTTTGCGTATTATACAAAAACCTGTGTAATTTACATACTACACAAAAAATTGAGTATTTTACATAAAACACAAAAGTATGTGTTTCTTGCATTATACACAAAAATACATTTAATCACAGAAAATTACACATATGAATGTGTGAGAATATTACACATAAATCTGTGTTCTTCTGCAATTTTCACATGAAAGTGTGTATTTCAAGACTTATCAGATAACATTTACACATTTGGACTTATCATCAAATTACACTTTAAAATGTGTATTTTCAAATTTACACATTAGGCGTGTATTTTGGCAATTTACACACCAATTTACACACCAATTTACACACATAGACATGTCGTTTTTGTATCATCGATATACCTGTTTTTATGTGTAAATTTACACATTTTTTTAGAGTGTATGGATAAGCCTGCTTAGTGTTATTAGAAGATAAAATGTACAAGTGAAAGAAATATTTGCAATGTTTTCAAAATTTTAAATACTGAAATATTTTTCACTATTAATTTATCTTTGAAGATGTTTGTTTAAATTTATACATATATATATAAAAAATCGATCATTTCAAAAACCACATAAGTCACATAATCAAAATTTTTGATAAATATTTAGAAACTGTATTATTTTACAAGTAAACCAACTTTTATGCATTTTTTCGCCTGATTATAGATCATGGACTTCAAAGTTTATAAATATCGAATAATGTTTATAATTTATGAATAATGAAAATAATAATGATAGAAAAACTGTCCTCGACTTATGTTGTTTTAGCTAGAAACGAAGTTAGGTGGTATTTAATTTAAACAAAACAGTCATTTTAAACACACTTTTAATAAAAGATAAACAAATAAGACTGAAATGTGAACATTTTTATGGCCTTATATAATGTTGGTGCTTATTCACATTCTTTTTTATTCTCAATTGGATTAACCTCAATACTGGCAATTGGCGATCTAAATATGAATGTGAAAAATAACACTAAATAAGCCTTGATTGCGCCCACTAATATTTAAATCGTAATACTAATAATATGTATTCTACATAAAAAATTTAAGAATTTATATAATAAAAAACATTTTGCTTCTAAGACGTTGTATAATAACAAAAACGTTTAAAATATATTAAAACATTTTTATTTACATGTTTCAACTCAAAAATTACATTCTGACTATTTACATTCTGAGGATGACTCTATTAATTTTTGAGTTGGAACATGTAAATAAAAATGTTTTAATATTTTATAAATGTTTTTGTTATTATACAACGTCTTAGAAGCAAAATGTTTTTTTATAATATAAATTCTTATATTTTTATGTAGAATATATATTATTAGTATTACGATCTCAGTATGTTTTGAGAAAGTAGAATATGCTTTTCCAGAATGCTATTTTGTACTATTAATTGACGATTTCGATGCATAAGCTTTGACTGATGGAAGTTGCATACAGACTGAAAATTTTTTCATCAAGATAAATTGATCATTAAGGGATCCATTATTACATTCCTCGACTATGATGGTTCCTTTTTCTATCAATCACACTGATATCCCTTGTACAAGTGCTTAATTGGCTATAAATGCTTAATATGTGGTTCAATATTGTTTTGAATGCAATGAAACAACATAGAGCAAATCTCATTTCCTCCCATATTAGCAATGCCTTCTTAATACATGTATAATATTGATTTAACTGTTTTAAGTCGATGTTCCTATGGTTGTCGTAAATAAAAAAAATAAGTTTTGTATTGGTATGTTGATAGAAGTAAATTTTGCATAAAATCGAACTTCAATTTAAAGATAAATTAGACTTTAAAAATAATTTAAAAATCCACAAAGAATTCAGATACAATTTTGGGTCAGTTTGAAAGTATTTATTATTTTCCTTTTCGATGGTTTAAAATTAAAATCGTTTGATAACATGCGTATTAAAATTGTGTTACATTTTATTTGAATTGATTTTACAAAATATATTAATTTGCTTACTTGTGAATTTTTAATTTTTCTAAGAAAATCTACACGGAAGCGAATTCTTAACTTTTAATTTTGTTTTTGGTGCAAATGGGATATTATTATAATGGGAGTCAATACGTGACGGTGATTGAATTTTAAAAATCATGCTTAGAATTATATTAAAATGCATTCTGAATGTATAACTTACAGATTTTTAAAAAATGCACATCTTTAAGATACATTTTATTTTCTACACCACTGTATTAAATTATAAAATGTTAATATTCAGAAATTTAATAAATTGCACAAGCGAATATTACAAAAAAAAAAAAAAAAAAAAAAAAAAAAAAAAAAAAAAAAAAAAAAAAAATTCGTCACATGTTGCCAAAATCAACATGACATCAGTGTCATACAAGGGTGTCCTTGCAATGATATAGATAAGTTGTAAAAACGTTTTCCTTTAAAATACGGAAAGTGTACTGGTAATGTAGACGCTAATACGGTATCCGTGAATTAACGGAAATATTTTTCCGTAAATCCTAGAAAACATTCAGTTTTTTTCACAAGTTTTCCATATTTTTTTCTATTTTCCTATTTTCTTTTTTTTTATCCTAGTTTTTCTATTTAAAATTTTTGTTTCAATGACAAAGATAATGAAACAATCATATTAGTTTGCAACGCGAAACCTGCATCTTTATAAATTTCAATATCTCTATTTAATTTAAACAACAGAAATGAAACAACATTTACCTCAGGCAGGATTCGATACAGGGAACTCTTTCCTATTAGCTGTCAGATTACCGCCTTTATCCACTCTACTACGGGAACGTGGGCAACATAGTCAAATATTGTTACTTACTCCAGGTGTTGAAACGGCAACGTTTTTCATTGATATAGTATTTTTCAATTGAGTATACAATTCTGAAGTTTCCATATTTTTGAATACTTAGCTTTTTATTTTTAAAATTTATACAAGAAAAATTTTAGTCTTTAAAAATATTACATGCATGAAAAAATATATTATAAGAAATAATTGCTTCTTTTTAGTATTAGTTTTCTAATTCTATTGTAATATTATTTTTATTTTTTTATGCATTCATTTTTTTCCATAAACACCAACATATTTTTTTTCCGAACACTGTTTCAAATTATTTGTGAGATGATTTACTGTAAATTAAAAAAAGGATCACTACATGGTGTAAAAACAAATTTTCTTTATTCCTTATTATAAGATTATAAGTCTGATAAACTTTACTTATATAATAATTTCATTATTTTCGGATTTATTTTAAGTTTTATGTGCGAATCTGCTAAAGTGAATGGTCTAAAAAATATTAAAATTAAATATAGATTTTTTTTCATATTAAAATATCATTTAGAGGATTTTAAAAATAAAAATAACAGTAATAGCAAGTCAAACATTATTTTAAAATCATAAATGAAAAGTAAATTGCACAACTTTTTTTTAAATGTTTGTGTTCACAAAAGAATGAATAACATTCAGTTTCTTAAAATTCTTAAAAATTAAAAACTCTTTTATAGTTTATCAGGGTGATTCTAAATTTTTTTTATAATAAAAGAGGGGTGATAGTACACATCAAGACAAGCTATATTAAATAGGAGATCAAGGGTCCAGAACGTTTTCCAACGGAGATAGCCGCCATTAAAGTTTAGGGACCAAAATTTCAAATAAACATAAAAAAACGTAAAAATCGGTCGATTGATTTGCGGTTTTCACTAAAATTATTCTTTATGTCGGCATTTTCTTGAAATTAAATAATGAAGGTAAATTTAAAAAAATGCCGATAGAGGGCGCTTTAGACTTTGGAGTAACGAACAACTATTTTTTACCGGTATTTTTTGCATCTCATCAAATGTTTTCGTAAGCTTAGACTCAAACTTAAATTTTGAGTTCAAAATCTGAAAGTGGGAGTGGTTAAGTAGCATAAACTGAACTGTGTTCAGAGGGTTCAATTTACAAATGTTTATAAAAAACGGAAAAATTGGTTCATTGATTTGCGGTTTTCACTAAAACTATTCTTTATGTCGGTATTTTCTTAAAAATAAATTATAAAGATAAATTTAAAAAAATACCGATAGAGGGCGCTTTAGACTTTGGAGTAACGATCAACTACTTTTTGGCGTTATTTTTTGCATCTAATTAAATGCTTTCGTAAGCTTAGACTTAAGCTCAAAATCTGAAAGGTTTGGAGTGGTTAAGTAGACAAACTGAACTGTGTTCAGAGATTTCAAATTTCAAATGATTTTAAAAAACGAAAAAAATGGTCGATTCGTTTGCGGTTTTCGCTAAAACTAATTTTTAAATGAGCATTTTCTTGAAAATAAATTTTAAAGATAAATTTCAGAAAATGCCGATAGAGGGCGCCTTTGACGTTGGAGTACCGTACAACTATTTAACTGTTATTTTTTTTTATCTCATTAAATGCTTTCAAATGCATAAACTTAAATTTTAGGCTCAAATTCTGGATCGTTGGGAGTGTTTAAGTAGGGTAAAGCTGAATTGTGTTCGAGGAGGGGGGAGGATTAAATTTCAATCCTGAAGACTCTTCAATTTGCACTACTTAACTACTCCTAATTATTCAGATTTTGAGCTCAAAATTTATGTTTAAATCTAAGCTTCCGAAAACATTTAATAAGTTTTTGCAAGCATTTAATTAGAACAAAGAAATAATGGTTAAAATTAATTGTTGGTTACTCTGAAGTTGAAGGCGCCCTCTAATGGAATTTTTTGAAATTTATTTTAAAAATTTATTTTCAAGAAGATACTGATTTAAAGAATAGTTTTATTTTAAACCGCAAACGAATCGACAACATTTTCCATTTTCTGTACTTATTTTAAATTTGAACCCCCCCCCCCCTTAAACACAGTTCAGTTTGTGCTACTTAGCTACTCCCTACTATTCAGATTTTGAGCTCAAAATTTAAGTTTAAGTCTAAGCTTCCGAAAACATTTAATGAGATGCAAAAAATAACGGCAAAAAATAGTTGTTCGTTACTCCAAAGTCTAGAGCGCCCTCTATCGACATTTTTTGAAACTTATCTTTATAATTTATTTTTAAGAAAATATCGACATAAAGAATAGTTTTAGTGAAAACCACAAATCAATGAACCAATTTTTCCGTTTTTTTATAATCATTTGAAATTTGAACCCTCTGAACACAATTCAGTTTGTTCTACTTAACCACTCCCACTTTCAGATTTCGAGCTCAAAATTTAAGTTTGAGTCTAAGCTTACGAAAACATTTACTGAAATGCAAAAAATACCGGCAAAAAATAGTTGTTCGTTACTCCAAAGTCTAAAGCACCCTCTATCGGCATTTTTTGAAATTTATCTTTATAATTTAATCTCAATAAAATGCCGACATGAAGAATAATTTTAGTGAAAACCGCAAATCAATCGACCGATTTTTCCGTTTTTTATGTTTATTTGAAATTTTGGTCCCTAAACTTTAATGGTGGCTATCTCCTTTGGAAAACGTTTTGGACCCTTGGTCTCCTATTTAATATGGTTTGTCTTAATGTGTACTATCACTCCTCTTATATTGTAAAAAAAATTTTGGAATCACCCTGTATATTAGCTTTATAAATTTTACATTATTTAAAATTTATATTTATTTAAAAAAAAACTAAAAGAAAAAGAAAAAGAAAAGAATGAAAGAAAAGAAAAGAAAGAAAGAAAGAAAAAGCAAAGCAAGAAAGAAAAAATATGATAGTAAAGTGCTTAAATGTGAATTGATAAATGGTGCCTTAACATTTATTGCATTATTTAACATTACTTGAAAACCCATATTAGACCAGCAATATATTACCTTCTGAGAAATAATTGTATATATTTTCAATATAGAGCCTTATTTAGCGAAATTGAGGATTCGTTAAATGTAATGTCACTGTATAGAACAATTAATTACTTTGCTTATCAAACATAGCAATTATTTCTGAATATCATTTACTGAATAACTATTGTTTTGTGAGCAAAAACAAAATTATTAGGTAAAACTTAGAGAAAACTTATGGGATTTATACAGATTTATAAACGCATAATGCCAAATATCGAAATTGTACCGTTTTGATAGAAAAATTAAACAATTCTGTAATTTTTAACGGAAAAATTTCTGTAAATTAACTTATATTTTGTACAATGTATGATTTCAATAAATCAAACTTTCATTTCCGTATTAATATTTTACATAATTAATCCTCAAATGCCTGTTTCAAAAGTCTTTACTACTAAGTTTTAAATGTTTAGGGCTTAAAAATATTTATAATAAATTTTCTAACTTTTTTTTTATAAATAATTTAAACTTGAATGTATTGCAACAGCACATAAGGTACTTCAATATTTGAAA
This sequence comes from Maratus speculifer, assembly GCA_964019185.1. Lineage (NCBI taxonomy): Eukaryota > Metazoa > Arthropoda > Arachnida > Araneae > Salticidae > Maratus > Maratus speculifer. The sequence continues at coordinate 110,213,024 of OZ025298.1, read as the reverse complement.
TGGTTATACAGTTCTTTTTATACAACACATTTTTCCAGTTTTAGATACATTTTTTAGAAACTAAAATACAGATGTGTAAAGAAACAGTTCATTCATCTTAAGTATTTAAAGAAAATGAAATATTATATTCTATGAGTTTGTGTTTAAAATGGGCCTGTTCAATTTAATACATATGTATAATAATGTTCAGTGTCATTACCAAATCTTGAGCAGAAATGCATTTTTACCATCCATAAAATATGAAACAAGAGATAATTGCAATGTATTCTATTAATTCGATTCTTGCTAAAGGAACAATCCTATTCTGAAAACCATTATTGGCTGAATATATTCCGTTATTTTGTAGCATCTTTACCTATCCCTTGAACTACATCTATAACCAAAGGATTTAAAGAATAACGCTAGGCAGCAAAAGAGTGACATATGATCAAGTTTTTATAGTGCTTTTACAATAACAGCATTGAGCAATGTATGTCTTGTGATAGTATATCTTATTTTGAATTTAAAAGATTTAAAAAAAAATATTTTACATTAAAAGATTTTGATGCATGAATTCTGCATTTGTCCATGAATACATGTAACCATACATGAATTCTGTATAAAAAATCTGTTTAGCTGAAAGGGAAAAATGTTACTTAATGAACTTAATGAAAATTTATTTATTTTTCCCTTGACATAAGTTTACAGTTTGTCGATAAAGTAATCAATTTAGCTAAGGCTAAAACTAGGTTTTCTGAAATAGCGACTTCAATTAGAACAATTTTCATACATTAATAATTCGCTCTTTTCTTGGTCTCTTTACATCCGATTTCATTCAAAATTGATCCAATGAACCTAGCTTACCATTTTCATGCAGTTATTTAAAGCCACCAGCCACCACTAATATGCTGATTTTTATGTCGGATTTTATGGATTCATTTGCAACATGTTTTGACTCATTCAATTTGGTTTTCGATCCATCTTTGCTTAACCGATCCATAACTTAAAATGCAATTCCTATAACTATCCGTTAACAAAACTTTTATTAAGTTCTATAAAACATTCCTATTACTCAAATTCTCTTCGTAACTAGATTCAAAACTTAACAGTAATAACTATATTTCTTATTATCTCTCACAATCTTAATTTATGAGTAGTGGCTATCGATATTTCTGACATTAATTTCAGCGTTTTTTTAAATTTACATTTCTGGGTTAGTTACCAGCCCAAATTGATGACTAATGTCTCTAGTAGTCTTTATTTTTGAGTTGCTAACGAAAACAAGCATCTCCTCTCCATCCTCTCACTTTATCGATTTTTGCTTAGTTAAACCCTATCTTAATACTGCAACTACCATTATAGATATATTTTTTAAACTAACTCCAAATTTATTAATTTCTCAACTAACAATTCTCACTTTTTTTGTGAGTAGTGATTACCATTATTTTTAAATAATAATTTCAATGAATTATATCAATTAGGTTCCTGACTCATCTACAAGAGGAAATTATTGACCAAGGACGCCAAAAGAGTGTAAATAGTCACTATGATTTTTGCGTACTAAGCTCCATCTTAATAACTCGACTCCTAATAATACTACTCATACTATTCTTATTAATTGACATGTTTACTCTTCCAAACCAATTCCAATCATATAAAAATCTAATTTTCAATAAGACAGACTTCAATTTAAATTATGAATAATAATTACTGCTTTTTTACAATAATAATTTCAGGAAATTTCTAAAATTACGTTCTTGGTCCAGGTACTAAACCAAATTTTTACCAAGGACTTCAATAACTTTTATACCTTTCCTGCAATCCTCCACCATCATCGATTTTTCAATAAGTAAGCCTTATCTCAATAAGTCGATTCCTATTACTCATACTTGATTAATCCGTTGTGATGGGGTTTGGGTCTGTGACACCCGGCCCATATTATTTTGATTGAATCTCGGAACCTACCCGAGTGATCTTGCCTGTTTTCTCAGTAGCTGGAGGTATTGAGTTAGTCTAATCGTCACAAAAATTATTTTATTTTTATATATACTTAAACTTTAACTCATTTTCAAATATCCGACCGAGATTAAATTTTATATACTGACGTACATCTTATGACAACCTAATTTTATTTTGATTTTCGGTGGTTACCATTTATACTTACTTTGCAGAATAGCACAAAAAAATCGTATAGATTACCGCAAAGAATTTTAAGAAAAAGTTTTAGATTAGAAAACACAAAACGACAATACTAGTTTTTTTTTTTTTTTTTTTTTTTTTTTTTTGTATATTCATTTGTAATCAACTTACATTAAACCATCATCCCAGGTTATTTCGCAAATCATAAATAGTCATAGTCTAAAAGTAACAAAAATCGGATATTATAAAATAGAGGAGATGTCTGTGTTTTTTAACTTTTGATATTTGATTTTCATGTATTTTTAGCATTCATTCTGAAAATTATCTTCATTTTCCTATAAAGATGTCAATTGTTTTTATAAATGTCATAAATATTAAAGATTTCAAATTTACATAGCAATGTTTTTTACTTTGAACCATTTTTTTATATACATCTGATGAAATATATTCCTTCTAAATTTGTGTATGACCTCTAATTAGCAACAAAAATATGTTCTAAATTTAAACAGTTATTACTCGGTAAATTTTATTTGAGAATAACGGGCTATTTCTTTTGTCTTAGGATTTAGTGTTAAATTTTACTAAATAGAACACTTAGGACCGGGGGAACATAAAAAAATTTAAATTTTGTCATTTTTAAGAACTGTTTTTATTGACTCAAATTACTTTTAAAATATTTCTTTACCTCATTTAAAAGTTTTTTTGTAATAAGAGCTGTATATGTATATATCTAATTAACGGTTTAGGAATTAACCACTGGCCCCTGTAGCGAAGCGACACTCTCTATAAAAATTGTGGATGTGTGAGATTATTTTTCAGAACAAAAATCAAAATACAATTCAAACATTTATTTTTCAAGAACACAAAAAATTCTGGCTTAAAAAAAATCTTATCACAGTCTACTATAAGGGTAATTCTGTTCCAACTTTTTCGAAAATTTAAGATATTCGGTTCGGAAAAATCACACATTGAAAATATGACGGAAAATTATTGAGAATTTCGAAACTCACCGAAAAATTCAATTTTGTCAATCGACAGTAAAAAAATTCGCTAATTTGGTCAAAGAATTGAAGAAAAAACTCAAATTTTGTATAATGATTGGAAAGAAAAAAAAACAGGGTAATTTCGTCATAAGTTCGAAATAATACCCAAATTTCGTAAATGAATCGCGGGTTTCGTCAACAGGGACGCGGTAAACCGTTAATTTTCTCAAAGGATTGCGGGGAATTTCTAATTTTGTCAAACCATTATGGGAAAAACGTCAATGTTGTCAAACACGTATAGAACAATATTCGACTTTCGTCAGAAAATTGCATAAAAAACGCGAATTTTGTCAAAGCATTCCATTAAATTTGCTAATTTCTTCAAAGCATTACAGAAAAATCGCTAATTTCGTAAAACAATTGAGGAAAAAACACGATTTTTGTTACAGAATTTCGAAAAGAAAAAACACTACTACGTCAGGCTAGAGCGAAAAATGTGATTTTTGTCAAAAAATCGCAGAAAAAAACGTGAAAATAACCAAAGAATGGCAATTTAGTTAACGAAAATTAGTTGTCAATGCACAAAAAGTTAGTCAGCACGTGGGGAGTGGTGAGCGTGAGTCTACATCTACATTTGTACGTAATTTCTACTTCTGATGTTCCATTGGATAAACAAGAAAGGTGATTGAACAAGAAATACTATTTTCTCCCGAAATTCATACCAAATTATCCAGCATGTGAACTAGAGAATGCCGTATTAGTGGATGTTTTCTGTACTTCTGGATACTTATGACAACCATCTATTTTTTGTAAGCACATTTTCTTTTGTATTTTTATCGAAATTTCGGGTAATCTAATCAAGAATTACTCTCCATTAGTTTGGATTAGTAGGAGAGAGGAGAGAGTTACTATTTTTTTTTTAAAGTTTTGTGAAAATAATCTTGATATTTCCTTGATTTTTCTTGAAGTTTATCATTGACATCGGAGCAAAAGATTATCGAGATTTTTTTTTTTTTTTTTTTTTTTTTTGTAAACAGAAACCAAGTAGTGCTTTGTAAAAAATCGTTATGTTTTGTTTTGGTTATTCATTTGCTAATACAGTTTGATTTGCTTTTTTCCTGTTTGCTTATAAATTTAATGTGACACTAAAATAACGATAGAAATTTAATTAAAATTATTTGTGTTAAAATTAAAGTGTTGATATTTCGTAATAAGAAATTTAATTAAATTCTTGTAATTTAAATTTAAACCAACATTAAACCATTGTTCAATTCCTAACGAATTAGGAAATATTTTCAAACGGAAATTTATTCTATCATGTTGCATAACCATATAATTTTTTTTAAAATTCATACTAAAAATGAAATTTCACACGTAAATCAAATTGTACAGAATCGTTTTTATTTTAATCAAATACTGTTTATGTACATCAAAAATGTTATGATTGTTCAAGGAAACTAACTTATTTTCGAAATGGTTTGGAAAAGCATATGTTTACATTTTGTGAACTTTTATGGATATTATCATCAACTGTTTAAATGTTTAACTGAATTCTGTTTAAATTGTGATCGAGAGCTTTCATTGTTTAAACATTTACTCCTAATGGAATGAAGTTGGCTGCATTGAAAATTTAAAACGAGGTAATAAGTGTAGAAAAGCTTGTTTAACTTGCGAAACGCTTCTTATCTATTTATCATATGTTATAGCATCACGTTTAAAATCATGATTGTCGTCAAACACAATTTTCAATTTCATTTACATGCATTAAAAACGTTATTTCGATTTCTGTTAAATGTTGCTATTGTTTGTAGAAACTAAAATATTCCTGAAAATATTTGAAGGTTTACTTATTTACTTTTTATGTTATAACTGAAAACTTCTAATAGTGCGGCGGAAATATGCTTAATATGTGAGAGAATGCTTTCAAGGATTATTCATTTGTATTTCTAAGCGGAAACGAATAAGAAACATTATGAAGTATGCAGTATGATTTTTTTTAATGAAAGGTAAATATATTAAATGTGTATAGAGCAATGCTTATATGTGACTAAGTTTAAAATGTTAAGTTGGGAAACATAATTCTTTTGAGAAATATGTATTCCATATATTTAATATAAAGTCAAATGAAATAAACTGTTTTTAAATAATTAGATATAAATCCATTTTTACGATTTGTATTAAAAGGAATTTAAATTTGTCAAATGTATTTAAATTATATACGTAAAAAAAAGACCATATTTTGCAATTTGTGAACACCTCAATTTTCAATTAAATATGTAAAAAATATTACCAGACGATATATGATGTACGTTTGATGATGCTAAACGAAGCCTGTTCCATTACACCTAAAAATAGTCTGTTTTATAAAAATAACTTAATTTCAACTCTACATATCAATCTTGTTACATATTTTATAATAACTAACCTGTATATTTGTAGTTTATCTGTTATTTTTATAGTCCGTCTCAAAAGTTTAAGCGCAATCATGAAATGTTGTATTTTAATGAATAATAAACGTTACAATGAATAACGTTTTTTTTTATTTGTAGATTTCACCTTTTTATTTAAATAAATGATATCAAAAATCGAAAAAAATACATACTAGTAAAAAATTATAATTAAAAATATGTTTAAACTCAACAGTCTCAAAAGCTTACACGCATTGTCAAAAACAACTCAATTCATCATTTTTACAAATATTTTTCCGCAATTTCGGCTTAATTCATGTAAATACGCGTTGTAGGGTTTTTGGTGGCAAAGAGTACCATGTTTAAGTTCTTCAAGAGAGTCATGTTGCTTTCCATATCTGTAAACCAGATAAGTTAAAATTCCATAGACATGTTCAATTGGATTTAGGCCAGAACACCCAGGTCAAAATTTATGCTTGTACCAGTAACAAAAATATGCTAGTATTGCTATATCTGCTAGATTTCCATGCTATTATATGCTAGCTATCATCACATGCTACATCGCTAGCTTGCCCAACAAAAACATGACAAAATATATGCAAGCATCCGATGCTTATTTCTAGCAAAGTGGGCCAATACACACCATGAATTGCTGGAAATTCTGCTGGAACCAGCAATGTGAAATGCTAGTTTATGCTATTTTACTTGTTGGGTTATAGCACTTGGAGCTTGTCTAGCAAATAAATACCAGCATGAATTTCGACCTGGGCATAAAGCTGGCGAGTGATGAATTTTTAATTTTTTTTCTCTGAAAGCCACAGTTATAAAGTATGTGTGTGTAGATTAAAATATTTTGACGTTAAAAGATTCATTAAGGACATTTCAAAATGTCACCGAATAGAAGGAAATGTTGGTTCAGTGTCTTTTCTATCTTTTGGCAATTTTGCCTGCCTTTTAGTTAATCGAACGAAGCTGTGATGTTGAAGGCGAATACTCCAAAACATAACTCAGTGATTTCTTTCGTAGATCATTCAAATATTTTTTCTATCCATCAGTTTCATTTTTGCAATAACTAAATAAAACAGTAAGCTACTTGTGGCAAGCACGGCATGTTTTTGTTTTTAGCCTACCTCATTGTGGCTTCTTTGTGGTGTAGTTTGAGAACTTTGTTATTCAAGTCATTTTCTTTAGTATGATGTGATCATATTGTTTAATACCTCTATGTAGAGTAACTTTGGACCTAGATTATTTTTAATTTGCTGTATAGGAATATTTTATCAAAAAGCTAATCTAAAAAAATATATCCGATCCGACTCAACAAACTTCATATATAATCGTACACATCTTTCTTTTTATGGTTAAAATTATTCATTTCTGAAGAGTATTCTATATTGATGCATTGCTTTGATGAATTAGATTGTTTTGCAATTTCAGAAACTGTTTTATAATGTGATTTAAATTAAAATGCTTTTAAAATCTTAACTTTTGTGCATTCTTTACTCTTAGTCATTTTTAAAACGAGTGGAAAAGATCTATTTTTATTTTACATTTTTATAAAATTGAAATACGACGTTAAACAGCCTCATTACACCCATCAAATTCCGTGTTTTTAAAACAACTTGCGTAAAGTGGTTAACCTCTTCAGACCTGAGCATAAAAAAACTCTAAAAATATATATTTATTGCTTTTGCATTACCGAAATGACACATAGATGACTTAAAGAGTCATTTTTTGAAATCAGTACTTTAGGGGACTGATAATTTAGGTTTACAAATGTGGATATAAAAGTACTAATCCGCTTAAAACATCAGTTTAAATATAAATATTATAAATTTACGCAATAACAAAATTAAAGTCTTTAAACAAATAAATGATCAGGAAATCCTCAATTTTTTTATTGTAAAGCATTTAAGTAAAGTAATCATGAATATTTCTTACTTTCTTGGCCACAATGTCTTAAAGGTATTTTCGAAACTCGGATGAAAATTATATTTATTTTATGAGGTAATATTCATCAGTGCTGACATTTATTTGTTTTGCTTTAAAGCAAAAAAGCATTCAGGTGTATAGAAGTAAAGTAAAAATGCAAAAAAATTCGAACAGTTTAGTTTTTATGAAGAAAAGAATCGAGGTACACAATTGTGTACCTCAGGTTTGAAGAGGTTAAACTTTTGACGGATTTTTTCTTCGTATAAAGAAGAAAATTAAGTAAAAATAAATGCTATTTTTCTTTTAATTAACAAATCAGCTTTTTATTTGATTTTGATAAATGTCGGGAATTTATATTAAAATTACTTCATATATTTTTTCTTTCAATTATTTTTAACCATATTTGATAACTGCATTAACTTTTGAGACGTACTATAATAAAAAAATTATGTTAATGTGCATCAAATTCTGTCTTATTTTATTTATCCTATTTATTCATGTTAAAGGAACACTGTCATATGGTAAATAATTTTACAATGTGTCGTAAAACTTATCTTCCAATCATAAGCATTGAATTATCAACTACAAATATTAACCCGTCAGTAGTCGCGTGTCGGTCTTTTCGCCGCCCTTATAACTTACCTTCTCCTAACTTGTATCACATTACAAATACAACGGAGATCTACCATGTAGCTGACTTTAAAGCTTTCTAGACCACCATAGTGAAATAACAGTACACCTCTGTTTTTCTTTCACGTACTTTTTTAGAAACAATGTTGAATTTCGCGGAAAAGTCTACGCAACAATCACTAATGTCAGTTCATTTGTACTTTTTCCAATTACTCCATATCTCATGAATAAAATGCATAATTTAAGAAAACTGCAAATTTATATCTTCATTGAAATGTTACTTTCGTATATTAGGTAAAAAATATTTCTTATTTTACATATTTAGTATGTGGGGGGGGGCAGCGGCGAAAAGGCCGAGCGCGACTAATGACGTTGTGGAAAAAGTCGCGACTACTCGCGGGTTAAATGGAATTGTTCAAAATTCCTCCTCAAGTTACAGACGTGAATGTCTTTTGTTTACGTAATAACCAATGTATACTTTAATTTTTGGGATGCAATAATCCAAAAATGTTTCTTTATCAAATACATTTTTATAATTCAAAAATTGCAGATATTTAAATTGTGCATTTTATGATCAAAAGTGAATAGTCAATGATTTGTTATTTATTTATTTATTTATTACACTTGAGGATGCTTCGATCATACTTTAATGATTTATTACACTTTCTTTTCAATATTAGTTTCAAAAGAAAAGGTGGCAGAAAGTAGAGAAAGTGATAATGAAATCTAATCAGTGGGTATAAAAAAGTAATAATGAAATCTAATCAATGTGCATATAAAGAAAAGATATATATATATATATATTAACAAATATAACAAGCCCGAAATTGTACAACAGACGTCGCAAATGAGGTGGGTTCCTACTATAACTAGTTCTATAAATATTCGGTTTTTGATGCAATAGCTATTCCACTCGTATGCGAACACGTACCAATACAGAAATAATTACGTTTATTGAATTCAATTGAATAAAATGGATATAATATGATTCCACCTCCAAAAAGACGTAATCACCATGGAAACCTAGAATCATTACCTATCATGGAACATAATTGAATAATTATGTATGACAGGATTTAATGGAATAATCACAATGGCAGTATAGAATCATTACCCGTCATGGGATATCATTGAATTAATCCAGCACGATAGGTTACATTAGAAAGAAAAAACTTTCATTAATACATTTTTATGTTTTAATTCAGTTGTCATAAAATTTGAAATAACTCCACCAGATTCTGCAACATTTATATAAATGTAAATTTGAAACAACTCGGTTGGGTTGTTTTTGTGTTGTTACATGCGGACGGAGTGACCAACTGACATTTATAGGTATTGCGTACTTATATAATTACGAACTCACCTAAAAATGAGTAGTTAAAAAGTTGTTATTTATTTTGTTATAACAGCCGAAATTTTTTAATACGTATCTCACAAACCACGATTGAGAAGGGGGGAGCAAGGGAAAAAAATCTTAATGAAATGTAATCAACGGGTAAATAAATAATAATAATAAAAGAAATGCTCACGGCTCATGTCTATCTTCTCTCTAACTATCTCTCTGTTCTGCTTTTTTTTAAATCAAAATTATATTACAAATATCAAATTGAAGGTATCATAAATTATTTTCATGCAATCGATTTAAGTATTCGATTCATATATTCTTTGCATATATTCGATTCATATGTTGGTATTTATATATTAGTAATTTCATATATTTTTATACAAAGTAGATTAAAAATTCAAGCAAATAACTAAAACATTAGAGTCCATGAGATTTCGCTCCACCAGTGGCCGAGAGGTACAGACCTCTCAACTGGTAGACGGCAGGTGCTGGGTTCGAACCCAATCGCGGCTGTCGGCCTAACCGTTCGGAGTTTTCGTGGTTTTCTTCGAACCTTGCGTAAATACGGGTTAGGTTCCCTTAGAAAGACCCCCACGAAGGGCACTCCCCCGGTCCTATATCCCTAGCGCAGATAATCGGACGACAAAAATAAAAACTAAAAAACTAAAACCATGAGATTTCAGTAAAAATCAAAGTTTACTAATTTAAAATAAAAAAATAACTGTAAAAATTGGTATTCTGGTTTTATTGAATTTCAAAGCATATACCTTTTCAAAAAATAAAATCCTATCTAAAATAATGCAACTGACTAAGGCAGTCATATAATATTTTATTGAAAGTAAAAAATAAGTAAAATTTCTTTTGTAGGATTATTATTATCACTTTCCTAAAGGCTTCTGGGTTAAAAAAAATTCAATTTATATACACAACTATATTATTAAAAATTAATTCGATTCAAATCTTGACATGTTTCATCTGTTCAACATAAGATCCACGGAATTTGATAAAGTAATTTAAATAAATCCTGTATGTGTATAAGTTAATGACCCATTCTCTCACTATGAAATGGTATAGGATACTTGCAAATCGTCGAGCAGATTTCGTTTAATATTGTCGGAGCAAATTCATTAGGGAGGACAATTAAAAGTACATTTATCCAATTCATGGTATGACCGATTTCAGTACCGGCTGAAAAAAATGTTGTTTGTTTCTCCGTCCTCAGGTCGGAGTTTATAAAGCTGGTCTACGTGATATCGGAACGACCCAACAAGCAAAAAAGTTTTTTTTTCTTTCCTGCCCAAGGCTGCTTTTGTGCGATTAGATTGAAGGAGATCACGTGATCCGAGACCAAGAATGCTAAAACAACATCATTAAGTATGTCGGTTATTAATTAAAATTAATGTTTAAAAATCTACCGTTTTCCTTCGCATACATAATTTTTCTTTTACGCTTTAAGCAAATTTATGGCCATAATCTTTCTGGAAGAATTAATTGATGTTTTTTTCCTGTGATTGTGTTGCAAGTTGTATTTAGTTGAATCCCGGGAGTTTAAATCTTTTAATAGAAAAGTTAGTTTCAGTTTTAGAAGAGTTTGTAACGGAATTACCGATATCTAGATATGAATCAGGCTATGTTTCGTTCTCTAGAATAAACGGAATGTATTTTTATTTATTTAAAAAAAATTGAATAAATAGGGTAACATCCCCAGTAATTGGCATGCACCAGTGATTGGCAAATCCTACAAACATGACCTAAAATAAGATTTATATCCAGTCTTTTAAAAATGCAAGACCATATACCAGTTATATGCTTATTTACGTGAAAGATTATAACTGTGATTTATGCTACTAGTTGACAATAGTGCCTAGGAAAGAGAAACAATTATGGCTTGTATGAAATTAGCCATTTTTGTTGCAAATGCTTCTTTTTTGGTTTAAGGAAGGCATGGTTTTCAATTCATTATTATATGATTTATAATGTATTTTAAATTTTAATTGACAACAGTTTTGTTGAGTTAAAAAGGTTTACTTTAATTGCGTAAAAGTATTTTCGATACAAATATTTGGATTTCTGAATTAATTATCGATGCCAATTAATGGTGCTTCAATTTTGCTAGTTCCAAGTAATTGGCACCTATTCCAATTACAAGGAATTCGATATTAAACAACTTATTTTGGAAGCACTTTCAAAGTTATAGACTAATTTTGTTTATCATTTGTTTTTTTTTTTTTTTGAAAATATGAAATATTATCAGTAATTGGAATCCATTAAAGCTTCATATGACAATTACTGGGGACAGCATGACAATTACTGGGTATTAATATAGGTATATTGTATTGTTTTAAAGTGTTCACATTTCAGACTAATATGCTGATTTCTTACTCTCAAAAACCTGAAATATGGCATCTTCATCTACACTGTTAAAAATAAATCTGTGAATTCCAGGTGAAACTACCGGCAGCAATGTAGCCGAACTTTTACCGTTCCGTTAGTAGATTTTCCGTTGTGGGAAATACAAGAAGGGAAAACTCCGGTGTAAGAATCAGTAACTTTCCGTTACAAAGTTTGATTTATAATAGTAATAATTTAATATAATTTTTAAAAATGATTTACCGATTAATCTTCAAAGAATTCGAAATCACCGAGGTATTTTAAGCTGCTATGTTATTTTACTTAATTGTTACTTTGGATAATTTAGTTCACGCCGTTCTCAGGATCGAACTCGGGACCTTCAGACTGCGGAATAAATTCTTACGAACAGAGCCAAAGTTGCTGATGCTAAACGGTACAAAGTATGTCTTTTATGAGTTAGTGGGAAAATCTGTTGTGCTTTTTAAAGATTTCTTTTCAAATATATTCCTTAGAATGTTTGTAAATGGATTATTTTAGACTGATGCATAATACTTATTATTTTTTAAAATCATTTTTAATTTTTTAAAAAGTTTAAATTAAAAAAATCACTGTTTAAAACCACTGTTTTTTTTTATAAATTTTTTTATTAACAATTTTTTACAATATATATATATATATAGACGTTTTTTTAAATTGTCGTACACTATTTATTTCTGACATTATTTATTGCATTATTTATTGCATTCTTTGATTTAAAAATATTTCCAAGTAAATATCTTATTTCTTTGTAATGAAAATTGAAGTAAGTTTAAAGACAAATTCCTGGGAATTCCTGGGAAAGACAGATTACTGGGGATGTTACTCTATAGAATTTTAGTTTTTTTTTCAGTTGATAAAAGGAAGGAAAATTTCAAAATTCCCACATTTGTTATAACATTCTCTAATTAAAAAAAATAAAATTTATCTCATACCTGTAAGATGAAACATACAAAGATTCTAATCTGATGGATATTACTGACATATATTAAGTTACTGACAGAGTAAGACAGATATTACTGACTTGTAGAACTTCAATTAAAAATATGCTAATATAATATATTTTCTTACATTTATTCAATTTATAAAATCATTAAATAAAAGCTATAATCCAGTTGTAATTTACATAAAAACACTTAACATATAGTGTTCTTTTTCCTGTACACTGTAAAAAAAATCTGTAAAGGTACTACACTTTATCTAGGAAACTGGGATTCCAAGAACATTTCCTGTAACGGTAACAACAGAAACTCAAGTTTTAGAATCGGTTACATGGATTTTTCCTGTTATCGTGACATGAAAAGTTCTTGGAATCCCATTTTTCTAGAAAATGTTTTGTATCTTTACAGATTTTTTTTTTACAGTGTATTAAATAAAAAAGAACAAATGACAGCTTTAAAACATTAATTTGGTGTTAAAATATTTTATAGCTGATAGTTTCAAAGTTCAAAACAGAAGATTTCTTTAAATTTTACTGAGCACAGAAATGTTTTGGAAAAATCCAGTTAAGTTCTTTTCCGGGATGTTTTAAAGCTTTTCTAAAAGCAAGTAACTCTCAATAAAATATTTACTTTCCTTTTTTTCTTCTTCAAATATGTGTTTGCTAAAGTAAAAGTGATAAACTCAATGAACTTGCGCGTCTGAATTAGGTATTTATCACCAAAAGCAGAAAATCTATTTAATGTTATCTGAGTAGAAAAATATTTAATAAAAAAATTTTTAAGTTATTTTCTGAAATATTTCACTACATCTTCTAAAAACAAGTAATGCTCAATGAAAGATTATTTAATTTTCTTTTCTTTTATTTATTTTTCTTAAGTGTGATTGGTAAGATAAATGTTATAAATCCTATACACCTGCTCACCGGCAGCATATTTCAGATGTGTATATTGCTGGGACGATTACTGTTTCTAAACCAATAGAAGACCGTCATTATCACGGTCAAGTACACGCCCACACAGTTTGATTGACAGGAACTCGTGGACAATTGATCGTGTGTGTTTATTATTTATTTGTACTCGGATTGTTTGAATTTGTACTCGGTAATTAAAAATTAAAGGTACGAAAGAATTTTTTTTTTTTTCAAAATGACTGAATTTTATTTACTTCAATTAGAAATTATACTTCCTCTGATCCTGAAATAAATAAATAAATAAATAAATAAAAATTAAAGTAAGAATTTTGCTTATACGGATATTTTCGCAGAATACTTTTTTTCCCATTTGTTTAATATATATATAAATCATTTTGGAACGATATTTAGAATATTAAAAGGGTTTGAAATGTTTTTTTTAAATGTCTTATTTATTAATAAAAGACAGCCTCCAATAATTAAAAAAAAATCACCAACGGACTCTCGCGGCCCGCGATGGACTCGAACCCATATCCTCCGGTTTCAAGCTCGACGCTCTAACCATTCAGCCAGTCAGCTCACATTCATCCGCAACAGATTATCGTTATAATTAGCACCGTCAATTGTCCACGAGTTCCTGTCAATCAAACTGTGTGGGCGTGTACTTGACAGTGATAATGACGCTCTCCTATTGGTTTAGAAACAGTAATCGTCCCAGCATTATACACATCTGAAATATGCTCACCGGCATTAGGCTCTTAAAAGATAAAGGAATAAACTTCATTTTTTATTTAGGAAATTCATTTAGGTTCTCGACACATTTGAGACTACTTAGACAAGAAAATTTCTGGTATGCTATCTTCCTTCGTTCGGAGCGCTTTTATAAAAATGTCCAGTGGCAAATAATACACATCTATTTAGTTCAATTTTTATACAGAATGATGTAAAAAATTATAAAATTCTCGCAATATGTTCATCATTTTTTTTATGCTTAAACCAGAAATTTTGCATGTCAATTAACCCTTGAATGACCAAGTTGAGATATTTTCTGAAGCTCGCGCAGGTTCAATCCTAATCTGAATTAATAATTATTTTACTTTTTAAATAGTTCGTTCCAATAATATTGCATTTTCTATTTTTTTTTCTGTAGTTGTAACTTTTTTTACATATTATTACATTGAATTCAAAAGCTATTTCTCGGAAATTTTTGATAAAATTTGATAAATAAATATATGGTTTTGGACTATGGAGTCACTGGATGATCTCTCAAGCCTTTCATGATTAAATTTTCCACCTGGTTATCCGAGGATTAAATGTATTTCAATTTCAATTTCTGTATTAAATACAATTATTGCACTTATTACTAGGCTCGGTGTTTTACAAAATCTTCAATGTTAATAGATATAGTACAAAATATTCTAAGAAATATATATTTTTTCTTATTGAAGTAGGTGATTTTTTACATTCTAGTAGCTTCAAACTAGTTACCATATCACAGTAACATTCACTATCAGAACATAGTACGCAGTAAGGAAAGCATTCTTACAAAATTTTACTGAAATACATTTAAAATATTTTATGTAATGAAATTTGTCGAACATTGCGATGGTTAAAATGTAATTTTCCAGAAATCGCATTTAAATATTACTTTTGTATCATTCAAATATAGACAAAATTCCTCCAGAAGTGTAATTTTAAGTTTATATATATATACAGGGTGTCCAGTAAATGACTGACCCATTTTAAAATTAAATAACAAAAAAAAATGGTTTGAGATTAAAATATGCGGTTTGCTGTATTGTTATTATAATATCAATAAATTTTAAAATACGCAGTTCCTTCAAATAGTTCGAATTTCGGCAAAAAGATGGCGCTGGCGGCACCAGGCTACAGATTTACAGCCTCTTTTCTTGTTTTCAAGCTTATGATCTTTCCGGCTCATTTTCCAGAGTCGAATCTGAGTCAAAATGTTGAATCGACTCTCCACTCAACTCCAGAAATAGGGTTTGTTGGTTCGAACGAGATTTAAAATAACATTGAAGATGGAAGTATGTCTATTGTATTAACCTCCTCAGACAAATATCACGGGGAATTACAAAAACTAGTTTAAAATGTATCAATCTATATAAAAATACTTATGACAAGCAAACATTTGTTTAAAAAAAAACCTATAAATAGCTTTAACAATTCTAGAAATATTTAAATTAATTTAAAGGATGTTCTTCAGGGTTTCAAAATTCTCTTCGGAATATGTTATTTTAACCGCTTAACTGATTTTCTTTTTTACGTACAATAAATTGAAAAAAAAAAAGATAAACGCCGCTTTTTTAAAGCTAAAATAATCGTAATTTTTAATTTAAATATTTCTTCTATTAAATAGTATGAAATTGCCTTTAAAATTTTTAGTAGAGTCAGAAAACTTTAAGTGATGGAAGAAGGAAACTATTATTGCCAGTACGTTGCACGGGCAAATCTGTTAAATGGTTAAAACAATGGTATGCAAATAACGTTGCCAAGTCCCCTGTCTAAGAAACAAGTTGGAAATTGCAAGTAAAGCGTAGCAAATGAGGTGCGTTCGTACGATAACGAAATGTTAAAAACATCACCCTCATGTATCAATCGCATAAAACTGTAAATAGTTAATTACAATTGAGGAGCCCAGAAGCCAAGGGTTACAAGTGACAAAATGTAGATTTGGATTAAATTGAGTTTAAAGATAATTAATGTTAAATTGGAACATCAATAACAATTGACTAAATTGAAATAGGAAACATCTGCTTGTTAAATTCTAATCTTTGAACTCTCATTTCAATAACTGTTAAAAAAAATAGAGTGCAATTTTCTTTAAATGTATAATTAATCAATACTGTTTGTTTTTCGAAAAAAGTGGTTTATCGCTATAACTCCCCAAATAATCAGAAAAAGACCTATATTTCTTTACCTGAAATGAAAAAAGCATATTTCCAGATACCCTGTGCACTTAACTCAATTTTTTCAATTTTGTCACTTATACCCCTTGGCTTCTGGGGTCCTCAATTAAAATGTGCACCAAACAGTGTTCTTTCTAAAACATTATGTAACAGGATACTTTTGTGTGTCCTTGTAAATCAATAACAAAATGTTTTTTGTATCACAAATTATACAAAATGCATATTATAGTATGTACTTTATAGTTGCATGTCAATTTTATTATGTTCGAATGAGTGTAACACCATTAAAATGCATTTGAAACATTTTTCCCCATTGACCGTAATGTAACAGAATAATTTTGATTGTCCCTGTAACTGAACTATGCATCTGATTTTGATAAAATTTGAAATAACCTGACAAAATTACGCAATAATTATGTATTTTAAATTCCAAACGATTAAAATGCATTTGAAACTTTTTCCCCCATTGACCGTAATATAACGGAATCCTTTTGATTGTCCCTGTAATTGATCTATTCATCCGATTTTCATAAAATTTGAAATGACTCGACAAAATTAGGTAATAATTATACATTTTAAATTTCAAATGATTCGGTTGGGTAGTTTTTATGTTGTTATATGCGGACGGACAGACAGACGGACGGACAGACAGTCGGACGGACTGAACGACAACTATAGGTGCTACGTATTTACATATTTACGAACGCACCTAAAAACGGGTCAATTACTTATAAATCGGCATATTATTTTTTTTTAAATTATGAAATAATGGAATCCATCTACAACAAATCCTGCCTTAAATATAAAAAGATATTGATCCCGAAGTAAAAAGAAACATACAAAACTACCTGCTAAGACAGAAACCTGCCTAAAACAAAATATTATTAATTTTTCCTAAAACCGAATTCATCCCTACTTTATATTGTTATTTTGTCATTTAACGTATCAAAAAATTTTATTTCGAAAGCGATGAGAGATTTTAAGATGTCTTTTGCACACACCTCACCCCCCCCACCCACCCACCCACCTACTCACCCACGACAGCATACGTATCTACGCTGAATGGAAGGATTTTGAAAAAGGAAAATAAAAAACGTATCTATTTTTATATCCTGTCAATCATTCCTTTTAAAAACTTCATTAGAAAAAGCATCATGGATCCTGAAATAATTTTCGTTCTCCCCCCCCCCCTTTATGTAAATTATTCGGTATGAGAAAAAGAACGAAAAGAAAAAGATACTGAAAATATCTCCTGTGTCTGATTTGAAATTTGGAATATTATTAAAAGAATGATTGTAAAAACTCTTTAGAAATTATACAAAGAAAAACACTAATGTTTTAAACTATATGGTAATACTTATGTTTATGAAATTGAATTAAAATAAGTAGCAGGCATTCAGTTTTACATAAAATACCTATTGGGGATTCAGTGTTTCAAAACATGGTTATAAAAACATTTTGCTGAAATAAAGTTATATCTCTTTTCTTCTAGTTATTTTTTTTAATATTATATGAAACAACAGCAGTTAAAAACATTTAAGAACTTAACGCAGTTTCCTCTTTTGCAGAAAAATACAAAAACAATAATTGCTTGATTACCTAAAGGGTGTACTGATTTCTTAGTTAATTACATACGAAATTTTCCGCTTCCTTACTCCGACTCTTTCTTTCATTTAATCATCCTTCAGATCCTATATCGTTCCACTTTTGAATTCGATGAGTTGAAATACAGAGTGTCACTAAATGACTGACCCATTTTGAGCATAAGTAACAACAGCCGAAAATCCCTGTCGGCTGGGCCGATAGGCGGAGGCAGATTTCGAAGAGTGATTATTTCAACAATATATATATATATATATATATATATATATATATATATGTATATATATATATATATATATATATATATGTATATATATATATATATATGATTAGAGATAAACCCAGTTCAATAACTTCATTTGGCCGTTTAGGAAAAAAATTTTAATTTCATTTTTCTGCTAAAACTGGTTTTATCAGAATCATCTTAAGAAAAATTCAGCTCAAATGCCCATTTTGACAACATATTTTGAAATAAATTCTGAATTTATTTCAAAAAATCAGCTCATTATACAGTTCCTAAATAACAAAAAAATGTCAGTTGAATGCATTTGAGAAAAAAATTGAATTTAAAAATGAGTCATAAAATAAACGATTTGTTGTTTGAATACATCCTTAATTGTTTAATTATGATTGCTTCAGAAAATTTTGTGCGAAATACTCACTTTGACAGCATTTTAAAAAATGTATTCTATCTTTATCAGAAAACTGGCCAGTGCTTCACAGTATATAGTTCCTAAATAAGAGGATCTGTAAATTGGATGCGTTTGAGAGCGAAAATGGATTTTAAAACGAGTCATAAAAAACGCAATTTGCTATTAAATTTTCAAATCACGACGACTTCGGGAAATTCTATTCAAAATACCCTTTTTGGTAGCTTTTTTCGAAATATATTCTATCTTTATCAAAAAACCGATCAATGCATCACATTAAAGAGTTCCTAAGTAAGAAGATATAAGAGTCCATAAAAAAGTGAGATATATATATATATATATATATATATAGATAGATAGATAGATAGATAGATAAACTGGTGCGATTGCGATAGGTAGTATTTCATACGAAATCTACCTAAAATAAAGTTTTAAGAAAACGTGCACCACTTGCTGCATTGTTATATTAAATGAGGATATTTTTAAAAATACATTGTATTAAAATAATTCACCATATTGCCAATAGGTAGCGCTGATGACTGAAAAACTAAATGCAATATTTTCAATTATAACCTCTTTTCCCAGTAATAATACGAGGTAATCTCAAAACAAAATTTTCACATACGCTTGACAATGTTTCGCTCGAAACAAACAGACATGCATTATAGAAGTAATTTTCAATGGCAAAAAGAGTTTGTAACTGCTCGAATCCAAAAGGAGAAAAATGTAGAATCGGGAGATAGTAAGTGAAAGAAAGGATCGGACAGTGGATAGTGCGTTGGCTTCTGAAATCCTTTCAAAAGATTTTATCTTATGTAATATTGAAAAAAAAACACTAGAAGAAAAAGAAATGAAACTTTATTTCAGTAAAAAGTTTCCGTAAAAATGTTTTGCCATAAAATTGCCTAAAAATATTTTAGTTTAGTTAGGTTTATTTAACGTCGGCCGATTATGTACATGTAAGATATAGGCCAGAAAGGGATGGTATGCCTTGCATGGGGATCTTTCTTAGGGAATCTAACCCGTATTTAAGCAAGAAAATCCAAGGTTTGAAGAAAACCACGGAAAACTCCAAACGGTTATGCCGACGGACGCGATTGGACTCGAACCCAGCAACTGCCGTCTACCAATTGAAACGTCAGAACCTATCGCCCACTGGTGGGACCATAGATATTTTAGATAAAACGGAATGTCTAATTATTTTATTTCAATTTTGTAACTATAAATATTGCAAAATAAAATAAACATTGGTATTTTTTATACATAATAAGAATACATAAAAAGAAAATAAATCATATCTTTAATAATATTATTTATTTTAAATCAGATACAGGAGATATTTTCAGAATGTTTTTTTCTCGTTCTTTTTCTCATACCGAATAATTTAAAAAGAGGGAGGGGAGGACGAAAATATGTTTCAGGATCTATGATGATTTTTGAAATGAAATTTTAATAAATTTAACTTTTTCAAAAAAATGTATAACCGACTCCAAAAAAGCGCTAAAAAGAATTAAATAATTCTATAAAATTCTCTAATGACAAATCGTTATCCAATAACCACACATTGACTATCATGTACCGGTATAAAACGGTTAAATTTAATATATAGAATTTAATATCCACCAAACATAGGTTTTCCAGAGAATATTTTTTACAAGAGATTAATTTACATATTTTTGATTTAATTTTTGAATATATACATATAAAAAGTAAGGAATTACTTTTTGAAGTTGGTGCCAAACAGTCGTAATCGATAATGATTTTCCCACTTTATTTATGGTACCAGACATAATATGTCCACAATTCTTACTATACTTAAGATAGTTTGGCACCAACTTCAAAAAGTAATTCCTTACTTTTTATATGTATATATACAAAAATTAAATCAAAAATATGTAAATTAATCTCTTGTAAAAAATATTCTCTGGAAAACCTATGTTTGGTGGATATTAAATTCTACATATTCAATTTAACCGTTTTATACCGGTACATGATAGTCAATGTGTGGTTTTTGGATAACGATTTGTCATTACAGAATTTTATAGAAATATTTAATTCTTTTTAGCGCTTTTTTGGAGTTGGTTATACATTTTTTTGAAAAAGTTAAATTTATTTCCTACTTTTTAGTTATTTATACCGTAATACATTATTATGTGTACTGACATATGATGGCTCTTTGCAACGCATTACTAATGAACGCACTTTGCTGAGTTCTGATGTATTCGCTTTACTTGTCACTGTTTGATTGTCAACTTTTCAAAAGACACTTATAATATCGGTTAGTATCGTTGTGAATCTTTAGGTTTTTTGGATGTGGTAACTTCTTCAGATCTGGCACGACGAAAAGCTACCGCATTCATGAAATCTTAAAGTCAACATCTAATCGTACGGACATCGGAAGTGGTTATCGAAAGGTGACGATGCCTCAAGTAAAGTGTCCTTACACATAAGCGCGCGGCAAAGCGCTTCCATATATGAGTAAACAGCAAAATGACTCCATGTATCAATGAATCGTAAAATGCTTTTCTAGTGTAGTCAAAAGTACTCCCCCTTCAGTCAGAAAAAGCAAAAAGAAAGATTTTAACAAAAATCGCTCTATGATTCAATAGATAAACAACAACAATCTAATTTCTATAAATGCAGTAAAGGCATCGGAAATGATTCGACGAGGAATCCGAAAATCATAACCTGTACTTGGCTGCATCTATAAGAGAGTGACAGCATTCGATGTCCAATTACTTTTTTCACGGACGCTTTTTTCCCAACTAAAAATTTGAAACTCACTCCACCGCTTTTATGGAAAACGATTATTTCAGCCTATCATGGAGCATTCTCATGGGTCAAAAGACAAATATTTTATAAAAGCGAGGGAGTGACGATGCAGCAAAAGGGTAAATTTTTTTTACAGTGTATGTATGAGATAATCCATAAAAGAGATGGAGTGACGATGCAACAAAAGTTAAATTTTTAACAATGTATCGCAATGCTAGGCATTTTCTACTATAAAATTTGATGATGATTTCCTGGTAGAATTCGATTGTACGTCGAATGATCCTTTATTTCTACAGAGACATAAATACATAATCCATATTATTTTACAAATTCGTGGACATACAAGGACAAGATAGCACAAGGAAATATTACGACACAAGAAAAGTAGAACCGGGAGCTACACATAAAGAGTGTGTGCAACGGAGCCAGTGGGATTCGAACCCACAATCTCCCACGCTCTCAAGAGATTAGCAGCGTGGTGTCTTAACCACTCGGCCACAAGGACCCCCTTGATGACTCATTTTTGTCCAGAATCTTTTCAATCAATCCTATACTGTGCTCCATGTGTCGTCATATTCACATCGAGGAATCCTACATGAACAAAATCTGAAATCATTCTGGTGTCTAATCCGGTAACCAAATCTGAATCTAAAGATAATTTTGCTACACATATCTATGCACTTTATTTTGCATTGATATGTAGAGATAATTTTTTCCTCCGGAGCAAAATATATACTAAAGGATTTTCACCTTTTCAACAACTTAAGGATGTCCATTGGTATCGATGTCTATTTCCGCTTTAGTGGATGCGAGAAGTTGTCCATTTAAGCTTTAACATTTCGGAAATTTATCGTATCCAGCGAACTTTAAGGCCGCACACTAGGCACAGAAAAAGACCCGGATGATAAAGTGAAGTCTGTGGGGGCGTTCTTTTCAAATATCTCGCTCAAATTAAAAAACAATTACGGGATTTTTCTTTTTTTTTTTTTTTTGCATAGGATAGCTGAGGATATTCCACAACCGACCTAGTTTTTACTTTTTCAATTTTGATTTCAGATTTTTTAAAAAAAATATTTTAAATTTCAAAACCGGTTTAAACGGTTCTGAAATTGAAACTATCATTATATAAAATATACATAAGAGAGCAAAATCGAAGAAGTAAAAACTAGGCCGATTGTAGATCATCCTCGGCTATCCTATGCAAAAACAAATAACGTAAATATATAAAATATGAGCGAGATATTTGAAAATAACACACCCATAGTCTTTACACTAACATCCGGGTCTTTTTCTGAGATTAGTGTAGTGCCTTAAGGTCCACATTGAAATCTACAGACTTCGTAAATGGGCATTGAAATGCTGACAATCCATCAGTACACGTTAAAATTATTGTGAAAAATTACCTTTGTTTTTAAAGACTATCTATTTTCTAAAATCTATGGAGCGTTTGCATTGGTCAGAAAATAGATAGTCTTTAAAAACAGAGGTAATTTTTCAAGATATTTTAAACAGGGTACACTGTTAAAAATTTGATCCTTTTGCTGCATCGTCCCTCCACCGCTAATATAGAAAACGATTACTTCAGCCTATTATGGAGCATTCTAATGGATCAAAAGTGAGATATTCTATAAAAGCGGAGGTGACGATGCAGCAAAAGGGTCAGATTTTTTACAGTTTAAAGTACGCGTGCACAATCAGAGTGCGTCAAGTTGCTTCTATGATTCAATGCATAGCAAAGTAATTCTAAATGTTCGTATGTATTAAAATACCCATTTCAGTCATAAAAACTAAAAAGGAAGCTATTATCAATATCACACCATGATTCAACATGCGTCTGTATGAAAGTAGTAATATTTGAAGTTAAGAATGTTCTTTGATAAACGCGGTTTTCCAAAGTACAGAAAATTTAAGAATTTTTATTCCAGAACTTGGCGGTAGTCGCGTGAACGAGTTTGTTTTATGGGTGAAAGAAGTTAAATAGCTTAAATTTAATGGTAAGCGTATCAAAATTTTTCGTCATTTATATTTCTCCAGATGTAAATCTAGCACATAGCAATGTACTTTAATCACTTTGTGAATCCGGCATAACAAGCACCCTGATACACAGACACTCTTGCTTTAACGTGTAAGGCTCTTTAGAGATGAATTTTCAGCTTTTCGATATCGAATTCTCATGTCTGGATCGATGTGGATCTTTCACTTTGGTGGATACGAGAATTGCTCCAGCTAAGATTTCGTACTTTGAAAAAAAAAAACTAGCATCTCTGCAACAGTGGTTAGGATCCAGAAGGATTATTCGCTGTTAAGCAAAACAAGATTGACCAATCATGAGCCTTCATTTTTGAGAGGTTTTCATTGTTCGAAGGAGAGAGTCTGGAATACATGGAGTGAAAATCTGCTATCGACACTTTAAAAAATTTGACTCTTTTGCTGCATCGTTACTCCATCGCTTTTATAGAATTTCTTTGTTTTGACCAATGAGAATGCTCTATAATAGAGCGAAGTAATCGTTCCCTATAAAAGCGATGGAGCAAAAGGGTTCAATTTTTAACAATGCAAGCAGGGCTAAAAATTTGTATCCTTTAAATGTGCAACGATGCTACTGAATTCCAAAGTGTCGATCACAGCGATATCTGCGTCATTTTCGTGATACATTATCTAGACTAGCAATAATTCTTGCATTTTTAGGAAATGTCCTGCAGATGTCGCTTCTATCTTTAAATTTCATTAGCATTATTGCACATTTAAAGATGCCACAATTTGCTTTCGTACTGCCCTGCAATCGGTCGGTAACATTGGTTACTTTTGTAAGTTGTTCTGAACACGCCCTGAGATAGCTGATTTCCACACTATATCCCCTAGATGCTATATTTCCGGTTTCTTGCATAAGAGAACTTGTCCGGAATCCAGGTAGAATTTGCTCTGTTAGCGAAACCAGATTAACGAATCAGAAGCCTGAATTTTAGCAAATTTTCAATGTTTTAAATAAATTTTCTTGTTAATAAATCTCATTTCGCAAACAGCGCAAAATTTATCTGAATCCTGGACCTCGTCTAGTTAGGATTTTGCACTTTGAACACTGTTAAAAATTTGAAACTTTTACTTTATCGTCTATCCATCGCTTTTATAGAAAATGATTGCTTCATTGTATTATGGTGAATTCTCACTGGTCAAAATAGAGATATTCCATAAAAGCGGTGGAGTGACGATGCAGCAAAAACTTCAAACTTTTAACAGTATCGTGTGTCTATGTAAGTGTAACATTAAAGCATGCAAAAGGAACACTTCTAATTGGTCGATTGCTTCAAAATTAATTTAAAATTTAAAGTTTTTATTTTTTAAAAAGTTCTAATTATCAGATTTTTATGAAATTCGAATGGGACCACATGGGCCTCATACGCTTTCAAACAAAAAAAGAATTATCAAAATCGGTTCATATTTGCAAAAGTTATGCGTGAACAACAAATACATACAGGTCGAAATCATAACCTCCTCTTTGAAGTCGGTTAAAAAGAGATGACTCACAGAATCGCTGGACCCTGGTTCGAGTCCAGCTAGCGGCATGGGTGTCTTGTGTTGTCCCTGTGATAATGGATGTACCGGATATTCTGTAATAAAGTGTTCTATGTGGTTTCTTGTGATCATTGGAGGTTATGCCGGCGAATAGTTGTAGCGTTTACCTCAAAGCATGTAAAATGTAAATGCTCACAGAATATAAAAACAGGTACGTATTTCTTTTTGTTTTTTTTTTGTTTTTAAACATCCTTCCATTTTAGTGTAGATACGTATGTTGTCGTGAATGTTTGGGGAAGGGGGGAGGCGAGATATGTTCAAAAGACATCTCAAAATCTCTCATGGCTTTCGTAATAAAATTTTTACATACATTAAATGACAAAATATGAATATAAAGTAGGGATAAATTCAGTTTTCGGAAAAATTAGTAATATTTTATTTTAGACAGGTTTCTGTCTTAGCAGTTAGTTTTGTATGTTTCTCTCTACTTCGGGATCAATAATTTTTATGTTTAAGGCAGGATTTGTTGTAGACGGATTCTTTTATTTCAAGATTTAAAAAATTTAATGTGCCAATTCATAAGTATTGACCCGTTTTTTTTAGACAGGAAATTTGGCAACGCTATTTGCATACCATTGTTTTAAATATTTAACTGATTTGCCGTGCAACGTATTGGTAATAATAGTTTGCTTCTTCCATCACTTAAAGCTTTCTGACACTACTGAAAATTTTAAATGCAATTTCATACTATATAATAGAAGAAATATTCAAATTAAATATTACGATTATTTTAGCTTAAAAAAATGGCGTTTATCCTTTTTTTTTCAATTTATTGTACGTAAAAAAGAACATCAGTTAAGCGGTTAAAATAACATATCCCGAAGAGAGATTTGAAACCCTAAAGAACATCCTTTAATTTAATTTACATATTTCTAGAATTGTTAAATCTATTTCTATGTTTTTTAATAAATGTTTGCTTGTCATAAGTATTTATATATAGATTGATACACCTATGGAGATGTCTTACAGAAATTTTAAACTCGTTTTTGTGGTTCCCGTGATATTTGTCTGAGGAGGTTAATACAATAGACATAGATCAATCTTCAATGTTATTTTAAATCTCGTTTGGGCCAACAAACCTTATTTCTGCAGTTGAGTTGAGAGTCGATTCAACATTTCAACTCTGATTCGACTCTGGAAAATGAGCCGGAAAGAACATGAGCTTGAAAACATGAAAAGAGACTGCAATTCTGCTGCCTGATGCCGCCAGCGCCATCTTTTGGCCGAAATTCGAACTATTTGAAGGAAATGCGTATTTTAAAATTTATTCATATTATAATAACAATACCGCAAACCGCGCATTTTTATCTCAAACCGTTTTTTTTTTGTTATTTAATTTTAAAATGTGTCAGTCACACACACACACACACACATATATATATATGTGTGTGTCTGTGTGTGTGTGTGTGTGTGACATTTTAAAGTTAGGAGCCAGAAACATCATCGCCGCTTTCCCTTTTCACAGCACATAAGTCCTGGCAAGCAGGAAAAAAATAAGTAAATAAATTTAGAAGATCCAATAAATTACTCATTGGCTGCTGCAAGTAATTTATTAATCTGTAGTCATGAGAGAGGGAAAGACTCCCTTTGCAATTTGTCTTTAACCGAAACATCAAAAAGAATATTCAATCATTATTTCAGCGAGCCGTACTCACCGACGAAAACACCAAGAATCTCTCTTCTCACTTTCAGGCTTCCTTTCTTAAATCTAAAAGTAAAGTTTTAGAAAATTCTCCATTCTCTAACCATCATTTTCCCATGTAAACATAACTTATGTCTAGGGTCGAGATTTTTATTCCACAGACGATAATTTTATTTTAAAAAATTCTATTTAACTAATTTATAATCGACACAAAATTCTGAATATTTTAGACAGACGATATTTTTGGAAATGATTAATTTTAAGAGAAAAAGAAAAGAAATCAATATATTGATGCACAAATATCAAATGTTGAAGGAGGGAAAAAATAAATAGACAAAAATAATGATATTTTTTTAAGGGTATACTTTTGGAATAAATTTAATAAGACTTTCTTAAAAAGGGTTGATAAAAACATAGAAAAATGAGTTTTATTTGGAATATTAAGAAATAAAGTTTAATTAAGAATATTTTTAATTTGGAGCCATCTTTTTATATTTACGCATATTGGAATAAATGTTTTTTAAGGCAAATTAAGAATTTATATCGTTTCTTTAAAGATTAATAGATTAGATCTGGAAACAAGATTAGAATTTAATAAGTTGAACTAAGTATGGAATATTGTTAAAAGGAAATTAATATAGTGTAAAGGTAATTTTTGCGAAAAAAGAATTAAAATACCTTTGCAATTTGTGGGCAGGGGGGAGGTCTAAAACACAAACCTATAAAATTTTCCAAGAAGAATTTATCCCATTAAAACTTCCCCCATATTTTTATGTTTAAAATGACGTCTGAATCCTGTTTCTACCTTAACTAGAAGAGGAATTTTTTTTTCCGTTTCAGTTTGTTTTCAAAATCTAGATTTCAAGTTAGGGTTGTCATGGAAATGACTTCTTTTGAATTTTTTTTTCCATGATGATTTTTTTCACCATTTCTGAAATTTAATTTGTTATAACTAAAGAACTGTTAAAGACAAATGCATCAAACTTAGACCTTGTCTTTTTAAAGTTTTATTTTAATGTTGATTCGGAAAAATTTAAAAAAAGAACACTTTTAAAAATATGATTTTTTAAATAACAGTTACATCATTTTTTATTTAAATATTTTATTTTAATTAATATTTTTTAAAATTCTAAATCAAAATTAAAATGTATATATTTTTGTTTACTTAAATTTAACAAAATTGAAATTCTACAAAAAATATTTTCCATTAGAACGATTTTAAATTACCCCAATAATAATAATTTTTAGATGAAATAAAAAAATATATATATGTGAGAAGTTTTATCATGAGATTATATATTTTAAAATAATATCGTTAACCATCACAAAAAAATAATTCAATAGAAAAAAATATATTTTTGAATTTGTAACGGACCCCGTTAAAGAATATATTATAAGCAGTTAAAATATATTTATTATTAAAATAAATATTTTCTCGAAAATAAGAAATACGTTATTTTAAACTTCTCGAAGCATCATACGCAACTTGAAAAATTTTCAATATTATTCATAAAGAATGGATGGTAAGTAAATCTTTTTCAATATTCTTAAAAAACATAAAACGCTTCGACCGTCAATTCTTCTTGCCGCAAATATTGGATACATTAAGCATGAAATGTTACTTCCTCAAACCTGCAAGAATAAAACTTTTGCATTTTTATTCACTTTTGTGATTTAAGGATTATTTGTTTATGCAGTAAAAGTATATTTAGCATTGGAATAAATATCTTTTCCAGAATAAGAAGAACAATATTTCAAATATTTTGTAGCATGATGAATGTTTCTTAAATTTTTGACATAACTTAAAGAAAAAAAAGATGTGAAGTGAAACATTTTTTGAGTCTTTAAAAATATACACTATCATCTTTCTGCAAATTTTCCTTGAGTCAAATATTGGGTAGCTTCTGTATGAAATCAATATTTATCAAACACGAAATACTTTGTGTTTTTAACCACGCTTATGATTTAACGATTTGTTGTTTGTGCAATGAAAATATAACTAGTTGTATTGAAATAAACATTGTTTCGAGAATAAAAGCTGCAACACAGGTTTAAAAATATGTAATAAAATATCTATGTCATTTATCCGTCTTATTGATTTTTACTATCTTCTATCTTTAAAGAAGAAGTTATTGGATTCATGATAAATTTCAATTTCGGTTTTTGATTGATTTCTACGTTTTAAACGACTGTAAAAAATCATTTGATAGTTTTTTTTAAGTTTTTCTGTAAGTCTCTTACTCTGTAATTTGTGAGCCTGTGAATTGACTGTTTGTCCGAATGTGATCAAACGTTTGTCGGCACTAAATCTCAAGAAATAATGCACAGAATCTCACAAAACTTTAGATTTAGTAAGAATTTAATATAAGTGCTGATTTGTTTTTTATTCATCTAGCGTAAATGGTGGTGCTTCTGTGCAGCATTTTTTTTTTAAATTTTGTAATTGCTCCATCTCAGGTATTAACCCCGGATTTTCCTCAAACTTAAGATTCAAACAGCCGTAGTCATAAATTGTTATAGATTCTGATTTGGTGTGAATCGCACAACAGGTCGCAGCTCTATACTGAATTTTTGTCAATTTTCACAAAAAAACATCTCAAAATCTTATGCAGTCAATTTCATCAAACTTAAAAATCTGTTACATTTCCACTTAAATAAATCGTTATTAGAATCGGGTGTATATTGAAAAATATGTGTAGATTTTACATTTTGGGGGTTGATAATTTTGGTTGAGGGCATCCATAAGGGTGGAAACTGATTTTTATTAATGATATTGTATTTGCATTTCTTCTTAAATATATCCAATTTAATCAACCTATAAGCCTTTACGATACTCTTGATGGACATAGATTGTCATTTTATTTTGGCAATGTGTAAGTAAATTTTGAAGTATTATAATGTAAGAGAGAGAATTGGAACATCAGACTACCTTCTAATAGGTCAGAGTATAAATAGCTCTATTTTCTAACCATTTTTTAATAAAAAAAAAATTTTAGTGACAGTACAGCTTACATTTGGTTTTAAAGGTGTTACATATACGCATGCATAATTATTTTTGATTTAAAACATTTTCAAAAATAGATAAAAAATGTTTTGCTTTTTAATTCATAAAAAAAGACATTCAAAATATTAGCTAAATTGCATTTTTTTTTTTTTTTTTTTTTTTTTTTTTTTTTTTGGTCAACCAAGATAGACAGAAACTTTGTTTTTTAATGATTATTTTTCGTTTAAACAATTCTTTTCGAAAGCAGTAAAGAATTGAAAGAAATATTTTTCTAGAAGAAAATATAGAACAGTTGAAATACTTCAGACATAAAAAATAGTATTTTCTGCAGATATTTTAACATGAGAAATAAATGAAATATGATACCTTTTATATCATACAGATATGTTTTTTACGTAATAATTCAAAATTGGTATTTTGATTTATTGCAGAAATAAATGATTTTTTTATATACAATTAATGTACCGTCTGCAATTTCATAATAATGTATGGATTATTTTACTTGTTCAAAAAACCTATATTTAGTATGGTCTACTCACAAGAAAAAATCAATTATCATCAAATTAATCTTCCGCAACTATATAATATTCGACAAAATTATCTCATCTAAGTACAGAGTTCTTCTAAACTAATATAACAAAACTTGAATGATTATAATACATATTAACGTAAAAATATTGAAATTAAAATAATTTTACAATATGCTAATATTATAGGTGCTGATTCATGGTTGCCAGAATATATATATATATATATTTTGCTTTCACAACGAATTTTCAGAGTCTAAATGCAATTATTTGGCAAATTTGGCGTTTTTCCGCTATCCTTTGACGAATGTACATTTTTATCGCGATTCATTGAAGAAATTCGCATTTTTCTTCTGATCTTTTAAAGAAATGTGTGATTTTTTTTTCCAAAATTTGCATTTTTTTAGATCTTTAGATTAATTTTATGTCTGTTTTTTTGCCAATTTCTGACAAAACTTGTTTTTTTTTTTTTTTTTTTTTTTTTTTTTTTTTTTTTTTTTGACGATTGAATAAAAATGAATATAAAATTGATTATTTTGGCGACTTTTCGCCAAAATTCTCAATTTGTTATATTATATGACATTTTGGAAGTCGCTCGTAGCAGATCAATTTTCGCAAAATAGAGACGATAAATTCTTTCAGTAAAAGCCTGGCTTTAGCGACAGGATAGTGACTTTATGTCGATTGGATCAGGATTGTTTACACACCTGGTTGTTATAAAGCATTTAACTTTTGTCCACAGGGAACATTTTTTTCAAAAAAGAATTTTTTTCATGTTGAAAATGCGATCAGCAAAGTTGTTCGCCAACACTTCATGGGCAGGTTGGTTACTAGAAACGATTTTTATATTCTATTCGCACTAATATCTTTAAAAAAACGTTATTTTTCTAATTTTCTTTTGCATATGTTGTCAAAGTGTAAGTAAAAAGTTCTATTTTTAAAAAGTGTTGCTGTTGAATTAAAAAAAATAGCAAATAAAACTTTTAGAACAATTTTTGACTGGGAAAAACAAATACCTTGCGTTAAACTGAGATGTTCCGACGCGCGCATACTACTTTTCGGGCATTGTTCTATATGATTACTATTTGCTTATCTCTCTCGAAAATTATCTTCACGATAAAAAAAAAATAAATGTTTCAATGACATAAAAATGATCTTGGTATGTATTTTTAAACCAAATCAACAAATTTTTGGAAAGAGGACATTATAAAACTTCTAGAATTTAAAAATAGTTTCGCAAGACAGAATAGAACATATATTCTTCAATAAAATTTTGCTGTATTCGATATTTACCGGGATCTCTGCTTAGGTAAGAAAACGGAAGAAACATATGGCACAAACAATAATTGAATATTACGAAAATAACATTTCGTATATTATGCAATTTTGTGTAAGTGTATTTCTATTTTTTGATAAAAAAAACTATAGAAAACGGGTTAACAATAAAGAAATGTGACTGATGAAAAGCAAATCTGACAAAAACTTGGCTAGGTAGTCCTTTTATCTTCAACAGTATAAAAAAAGTGTGTATGTTACATATCCGTTGCACTTAATAGCATCGTAAAATAGAATGAAACTTGCTGATTGTACGATTTCTCTTTTAATATTTTAAAGATCACGTCTTTTATCTAAAATATCTGTACTTTCAAAAATTTTGAAACTGGTGATATGAAAACAACATCATTTCTTCGCATATAAAAATATCTTTTAAGGGTTTAAATACATGATTATAGGTAAGAATTTAAAGGCATTATGCGCTGTTATCTTCAGCGAGATATTCATGCCTCTATTAGCATAAATTCAAGCATTTTCATAAAACAGCTATACGTAAAATACAAACGACATTGAACAACTGAATCAGTCCACAAATCTATCGCTAAATACTATCCTTATTCATAAAAAATAGTATAACAATAAAATTAATTCAGGATTGTATAATCATTAGCAAGTTTTTAAAAACGCACATCGTTTATAACAAAACTTAAAATCCTAACTATTTGGGATGATAATCAAAATTCCTTAATTAATCGCCTAGAAAAAAAAATGTGTGTGGCACTCGGGGACTGCCGCGGTAAAGCTATTGCATAGCATTTTTTATCAACTTATGCAAAAATACCGCGTCAATGTCTGCCGAAGTCTATCGAAGGATAACGTGCCGAAGTCTGCCGAACTGAAACGTCGTTAGCCGGAGTGTTAGGATTTTTTCTCGTTACGGAATTCCTAGACTTGGTCGCCGCGCTCAAAGCCCACGATAAACGGTATGCAATAGCTTAATAAATTTCCAAACAAAATTTGGCCGCGCTACGAAAATTAGATCGCGAGATATAAGCATTTTAGATTTTTCGACCATCACCGTGGGGGTCTCCTGTCACTAAAAATTAACACTGACTCATAAAAAATTACCAAACAAAATTTGGCCGCTCTAGGAAAATTAGATCGCGAGTTATAAGCATTTTAAATTCTTCTACCCTCACCGTGGGGATCTCCTGTCACCAAATATTAACAATGTCTCATAATAAATTAAAAAAAATATTTGGCCGCGCTACGAAATTTAGATCGTCAGTTATAAGCATTTTAAATTTTTCGACCCTCACCTTGGGGGTTCTCCTGTCCCCAAAAATTAACACTGCTTCATAATAAATTACCAAACAAAATTTGGCCGCGCTACAAAAATTAGATCGTGAGTTATAAGCATTTTAAATGTTTCGACCCCCACCTTGGGGGGGGGGGTCTCCTGTCTCCAAAAGTTAACACTGCCTCATAATAAATTACCAAACAAAATTTGGCCGCGCTACGAAATTTAGATCGCGAGTTATAAGCATTTTAAATTTTTCGACCCTCACCGTGGGGTGTCTCCTGTCACTGGAACTTAATAATGTCTCATAATAAATTACCAAAGAAATTTTGGTCGCGCTACGAAATTTAGATCGCGAGTTATAAGCATTTTAAATATTTCGATCCTCACCGTGTGGGGTCTCCTGTCACCAAAAATTACAAGTGTCTCATAATAAATTACCAAGCAAATTTTGGTCGCGCTACGAATGTTAGATCGCGAGTTATAAGCATTTTAAATTTTTCGACCCTGACGGTGGGGAGTCTCCTGTCACCAAAAATGAACAATGCCCCATAATAAATTACCAAACAAAATTTGGTCGCGCTATGAAAATTAGATGATAAGAAACATAAGTTTGAGACTTGATATCCTAATATCTGAAAAATACCGCGTCAATGTCTGCCGAAGTCTACCGAATTATACCGTCCCGAAGTTTGCCGAACTGAAACGACGTTAGCCGAAGTGTTAGGTTTTCTCGTTACGGAAGTGTTAGGTTTTCTCGTGACGGAATTTCTTGATTCGGTTGCTGCGCTCAAAGCCCGCGATAACAGCTATGTAATAGCTTAAAAACCCTCGTTTTACATTGCTGCAAACAAACACTTGATGTAACTACTATGCGAATAGCGACTTATTCGCCGTATAATATGGTAGTCTCCAGACTTTTTTGCTTTTGGTCTACCTGATCATTCCTTTGGAGTAATTATATGTTTATATTATGCTTCCGTGTCATGTGATCAAATTTTCTATGCGTATATCCAAAGTGGAGTATAAAATACATTGGATATTTATAGCAAGGTGACGATGAGTAATAAATGGTGATGGTCTTTGTATCATGCAGGGTATAGCTATGAATTATATGAGGCGTTTCTAGTCAGGTCATGACGGATAAAAAGGGATTTTAAAGATTGTCTGCAAATGGGGTGCGCAAACTTTTATTATTGAATATCTATATTATAAAATCCAAACGTATCTGTGCGTATCGCATACGTCATTTTGCGCATGGCAACACTTTGAAATTTTAAATGAATTTCGGTATTGCAATTTTTGCTACTAAAAATTTTTAAACTTCTTAATGTCGCACATTTTCAACATTTACCCATCGTGTAGGGAAAAAAATGTACTTTTAAATGAAATTTGTTTGAAAGTTGTATCTTAATTTGTTTTTGAAATATTAATTTTTTTGTAGCTTTTAATACCTCTTTTCTAATCGTGGCAACAGGAGTACTCCATTTCTATTTAAATCAAAGTAAAAAAAGGAAAAATTTGAGTGGTGTATCTTTATGTTGATATTTTCTCATTAAAAGAGAAAAAATAAAAATTTAAATATCTTCTGTTATAAAACCCGGTGAATTTTGACTTCATTTGCAAAATTTGATTTACACGTAAAAGAATATCAACAGTTTAATATCTATTTCAGCTAATAGTCATTGAAACTTCAGGTTTTGGATCAAAATGATCAAATTAAAATGCCTATTTTTTTTTTTTTTAAACGTGAATACAGACGTGAAATGTACATTTGTAAATTTTGATATGGTGAAAATGATGCCGGGATTAGATTTCACGGGGATAAAAATTCTATGATTGAGTGAAAGTTGTATAAATTTTGTTTTTTTATCATTTTGGAATACTAGCATAAGGACCTTAATTGATAACTTTATCATAATAACATATCTTTATTATTTTTTACTGCTTACATATACGATTAAAGTTTAATTTTAACAATTTCTACAACTGCGTTTTATAGAAACAGTATTTTGTTAATTTGACGATAAATATTGTTTTTTAAGAGTTAGACGTACCAATATAAAATGCATTTTACACTATAACTAACTTTCTTGGTTTATTATAAGTTAATGAAACAGTTCCTTCTTAAACATTTTCTTTCGTCAAAATTTGACGGGTTCTACCTTGTACATTAAATGCAAAAACCTGTTTATATCTTCAGCATAGGTATAAGGTCTACACGAAATATAGAAACAAGAGAAATAAGTGGGATGGACTCCTTTGTGATAGGAACTTTTACATTTAACATCGTTTTCCAAAATGCGCTGTTTGGTATATTTCGCTTCGCGATTTTTTAAAATTAATTTTTAAGAGTGTATCCTTCGTTATCAGGATATTTGTTCAGCAATCTTTCATAGATGAGATAGTCAGCAGTAAATGTGGCACCGTTTTTTTTTCTGACTCTAGATTCTAATGTAAAATAAATGAGGACTGCCATCAAAATACTCAGCGCCACAGGACACGAATTGTCACGATGTCACAAATCAAATTGTGGGAATTCACAAAAAATTTTGATTAGAAAATTTATTTTATTTTATTTTTAGAATATCTATCATCTTATAACATACTAATTATTATTTAAAATTTCTGGTGAAAAATTGGAATCTCCCAATAAAATACCTGCCTGATGCGACAACTCTCTAGTATTCCTCAACTCGCTGAATACTATAAATTGAAGAGTTATTTCAATCCATGAGAATAACTTACATTTGCTTTAATAATAGGTGAGTTTTTTTCATCTACAGTCTCTATTAATTAAAAGCAAGGAAGTTCACATTGATGAATTGTCTCATTAGAGCTGATATAGCTAAAATCAATATGCAATGTTGAAAAATTCCGGTGGAAGAAAAGTGATATTTGGAATACATATAGTTTCGGTTGATTTTTGGCCCGGCCAAATCTTCAGCAGAATTTTTCTAACAAACGAAAATGAAACCGAATTTTTGTTAATCTAATACTGAACGTAACAAAACTCATATGAATTTATGATTTGCAGTAAAACATATATTCTTCAAAATATGCCGAGCAAAGAATATTTATTATTCACTTACAAGGCCACAGAGTAGAAATCCGTCGAGGGAATAAACATTTCCATGACCCTCTCTATTTTATTTATGTTAAAATATTTCACATACAATAAAATAGATGCAGGTTGTTTAGGTTTACTACAAGTAACTTTATGTATCATAGAAATTGCATAGAATTTACAGGGATGTGCAAGATACTTCGGAAAATATACTGTATCCGAATTACTGTAGTTTATCTATGATTTCAGGAAGCGCATTTTTAGTTCTAATGTGGGATTTTAAGTGTAATTAAATTTTGGCGTATTGCAATGCGTTTATGCATTGAGTAGATCATAATTATGACTACAATGGAAAATTCGTAAGGGTTACTGAGTATGAACTAAAATAACTTCATATGTATATCGAAATAGCATCTAAATAATTGGGCTCTATCAAAGTATACAAGCACCTTCTGTCTAGTGGAAGAAAATGCTGCAATTTGTAACATTTTTATTAAAAGTTAAAAAGTTTATTTAATTATGTTTGTCTATCTAGCCGTCTATCTGTTTGTTCAAACGCAAACACATTTGGATTGATCTGTAAATGATATATATTATTGAGATTTACTTTGCTCTGTTTGGTGTTAAAAATTGCGCATGTAGTGTTCATATTTTATTTATAGTATACTTGAAAGAATTTTATTACATTATGGTTTTTGGAGAAATATCATAGTTATATAAACACTTACGGTATTTTTACCATGAGAAAAAGAAAAATAGCTCTCTCAGACAGTCCGAATGTTATTTGATGTAATCCGATATCTAACGTCACTTAGAAGGGAAATGTGGGTAATCAAATGATTTTTTTAGAACGTAAATCCAAAGATATTATACAACAAATAAAAGAATGAATTTAACTAATGGGAATTTAGGAAAAGAATTGCTCTGACAGAAGTTTTTAAGAATATTTTAAAATAGAGAAAACGTTCATTAAATGTATACAATTAAAATAAATGTTAAAATAGTATAGATAGAAAGGAATAAAGTTAAATATTATAAAAAATTGGAAATAATTAATTTAAAATTGAGCCGAAATTTTTTTCATATATATGTATACATATATATATATATAATCAGTGATAGAATCTCAGGATCTCGCTTGTATTTCATGGGATATTTGCTCCTTTTACATACTAATCTAATTTTTATCATAACGATCCTAACTCTTAATTTAAAAATTTAATTATAATATTATTTATAAATCTCATTTCCACACGTAATTTAATCTCCATAATATCTTTAAAATCGATAAATTAAATCTTGTCTTTTTACATAATGAAAAATTGGTTAATTAATTGATTCTTTAGTTATTTGGCAGTTTTATTATAAATCATTTTTGGCTACTAAATGTGACCAATTAGAGATTTCTGTCGGAAACGGTTTCTGTGTGACATAATATTTAATATGCTATTGTGTATGACTCTATTACAGACAAATAGACAGACAGATAGACATATTACAATACATATATAAATATATATCGCCTTTGTTTTCAAATGAACTCCGAAATATGCGGGTTTCATCTTTTTAATAGCATACAGATGCGCCAATTTTATGTATAAATGTTTAAATAAAATCAGTGAAGGGTGTAATGGAAAAAGTTTTGAAGTTATATACAAAGAAACGCTCCCATCAAAGAAATGTACTTAAATGTCAGTTTTACCAGACGAACTAAATTCTAAACGATATCTATGAATCACTTTGCCAAAGATTTTAAATGGGATAAATTCTGTATAAAATGAAAGTTCCATAAGTTTCTTTTTCTCTCCAGTAAAATACATGTAACACTGTCTCCCATTTATATAGATATTTTTCTCTTCCAAATCCATTTTAAACATATCGATGAAAACAAAATGAACCTTCGTTTCGTTAAAAATTATTTGAAAGATATTTTTATTGTATCAAATTTAAAAAAAAAAAATCACGTAATAGACATGCATTCTTTATTTATGTATTTGTACAAAAGAAGCACAATAATAATAATAGTAATAATAATAAAAAAAATATTGAAAATAATTAAATAAATAAAAATGTCTTCTTTATTTTATTTTTTTTTTGAAATAAAGTTCTCACGTATGAAAAAGTTTCAGCAATTCCAAAAGAATAAATAACATCTATAATTACATTTAAAGTAACTCATATAATTCCACGAGTGAAAATGTTTGTTAAAAAATGCACCTCCGATTGGCTGAATTAATAAAAAACAACAAACATAATTACAATAATGAAGCAATGTTAAAGAGAGATATTTCTAAACTTGATATTAAGTTCACCAGATACAATTTTGCATGCAAACATTCGCAAAATCTACCTGAAGTTTTAAATTGACACAAAAACTGTCTTTAGTGCTCTGAGCTAGCATCGTAGCATGGTACATTTTGTAGTCCTTATTTATTTATTTATTTGACGCCTAAAGTGAGTTAAGTCACCAAAGAGGGCGCTACGAGGTTTTCATTTATCTTATTTTGGGGCTACGGCATTCGGCTAAGGTTGCCAAAAAACTCTACTTTTTAAAATACGCCAACTTTTCTCCACGAAAATGTGAATATAATGTCGTTATTTTACAAAATCAAATTCGTAGGTTTCAGAATAAACTTTTAGGTTTTTCAATATTTTTTATTTATTATTAAATAATTTATATTATTAAATACGTTTCTAAAAAAATGTCAATAGTCCAAAAAGTGGCCTTGAAAATAACATTTTCAGAAAAATATGCTGCTGCAAAATAAAAAAAAATATATGACATTAACGTATTTTTTTTTCTTTTTTTTTTACTTTATAACATAAACTTCCTAATAACCCCTTTAAAATGCTAAAGGCGACCAGCACAAAAAGTGATTCTTGTGTTGAGTGTCCGTGTAATCGAGAAATCTCGTTTTAGATGCGTTCTAAGTAATACATTTAGTTTTATTAAAGAAAATACTCATTTCATTTTTACTGTGACATCATTTTCATCCACTGATCCTCTCTAAGATGAGCGTTTCAATATCTGTGTCAACTGTCAAGTGAATAATAATAATAATAAAGAAAAATGAATAATAATAACGCAAAAGCGTTATGATTAAAAATGCGTTGTTTTATATAGTAATGTAATTTTTCTCTTAAAAGTTTTTGAAAAGTTATTTTTGTGTGTAATACAGAAACGGCATTCTTAATGATATTGTAATTTCTACCGACACGTTCCCTTCTCTCTTCAACAATGCAACTAACTCAATTGACTCCAATGTGAAGAAATTTCATAAAAGATTTTTTAAGTTAAAATATGAATGAGATTCTTTTAAAATATAGCGAGTTCAGACACATTTACAAACAAAATAATTTTATTAAAAATATATGGCAATCTAAATCGGTTGAGTGCGCTCAGTAACAGCGAAGAAAGAATAAGAAAAAAGCCTTGTTTTTTTAAAAAATATATAGATTATAATTATATTGAAATGACGTAATTTTAAGAAACATTTCCATTTGTGAATAAAAAGGATCTTTAAAGAAATAACAGAAATTCAGACTATTTAAATGCAAGAATAAGCATTAAGGGGAATAAGAGAAAAATTAGCAAAAAAATCTAATTAATTATTTAAAAGGGATTAGTTACGTTTTCATTATTTTATTCATTTTTTGAAGATTAATATATATTTTTGTCATACATTTACCAATGAAATAATAATAAAAACAATAGCATTGAAATAATAATAATAATATCTTTAAAAAATACTACACAGTTTACTTTTAATATTTTAAAGCTTCTGCTATTTGGTGAAAGGAAAAATTGCTAAGTGATTGTCGGTAAAAATCCCCACTAATTCCGAGGAGACTGTATTTCTTTGTTAAGTTAAAAATAAAAAAAATAAAAAAATCTTTTAAACCATAGTGCATGACACCGAAGAATAATATTTTTAAAGTTATTTAAAGTTTAAAAATAAGTATTTTAACGTAAATATATTTTTGCAATATGAAAAGCAACATTTAATAAATCGTTGAAATTGTATTTTTAAAACTAATCAGATAGCATTTAGCTATAGACCATTAGTAAAAAAATCCCTGTCGGCTGGGTCTATAGGTGGAGCTAGATTTCTAAAAGTA
Source organism: Maratus speculifer (assembly GCA_964019185.1). Taxonomy (NCBI): domain Eukaryota; kingdom Metazoa; phylum Arthropoda; class Arachnida; order Araneae; family Salticidae; genus Maratus; species Maratus speculifer. The sequence continues at coordinate 110,172,910 of OZ025298.1, read as the reverse complement.
CTCATTTCAACAATATATATATACATATATATATATATATATATATATATATATATATATATATATATTGGAGTGATTTATATATATATATATTGGAGTGATCGTAATATGATTAGAGATAAACCCAGTTTAATAACTTCATTTGGCCGTTTATGAAAAATTTTTAATTTCATTTTTCTGCAAAAACTGGTTTTATTAGAATCATTTTAAGAAAAATTCTGCTCAAATGCCCATTTTGACAACATATTTTGAAATAAATTCTTAATTTATTAAAAAATCGACCAAAACAGTAAATTATATAGATCCCAAATGACAAAAAACTGTCAGTTGAAAGCATTTGAGAAAAAAAATTGAATTTAAAAATGAGTCGTAAAATAACCGATTTGTTGTTTGAAGACATCCTTAATTCTTTAATCATAATTGCTTCGGAAAATTTTGAGCGAAATACTCACTTTGACAGCATTTTTAAAAATATATTCTATCTTTATCAAAAAACTAACCAATGCGTTACAGTATATAGTTTCTAAATAAGAGGATCTGTAAATTGGATGCGTTTGAGAGCGAAAATGGATTTTAAAACAAGTCATAAAAAACGCAATTTGCTATGTGAAAACTTAAATTTTCAAATCACAACGACTTCGGGAAATTCTGTTCAAAATACCCTTTTTGGTAGCCTTTTCCGAAATATATATTCTATCTTTATCAAAAAACTGATCAATGCATCACATTATATAGCTCCTAAATAAGAGGATATGTAAATTGGATGCGTTTGAGAGCAAAAATAGATTTAAAAACGAGTCAGAAAAAAACGCAATTTCTTATTTGAACACTTCCTAAAATTTTCAGACACAATGACTTCGGGAAATTCTGTTCAAAATACTCTTTTTGGTAGCCTTTTTTGAAATATATTCCGTCTTTATCAAAAAACTGACCAATGCATCACATTATATAGTTCCTAAATAAGAGGATCTGTAAATTGGATGCGTTTGAGAAAAAAATGGATTTAAAAACGACTCAGAAAAAACGCAATTTCTTATTTGAACATTTCCTTAAATTTTCAGACATGATGACTTTCGGAAATTCTGTTCAAAATACCCTTTTTGGTAGCCTTTTTTGAAATATATTCTGTCTTTATCTGAAAATTGACCAATGCGTCACTTTATACAGTTTCTAAATAAGTGGATCTACCATTTGGATGCATTTAAAATCAAAAAGGAATTTAAAAATGAGTCAGAATATAAGCAGTTTGGATTTGAGGTTTTTTCTCCAACTCTTATTTTTGTTTAATTTCTTTTTGCTACACGAATTGGTCCTACGAAAAACTTGTCAATATAAAAGTTGTAGATATTTTTGAGAGGATGTAAAATAAATTTAATCAGACATAATAGCTTAAAAATTGACGGAGTTATGGATTTTTCTCTTTTTTCACCGCCTTTTTTCTTTTCGTTTTTAATTTTTTTCATCGGTAAAATTTGGTCCTATCAAAAACTTGTAAATACAAAAGTTTTAGGTAATTTTAAGAACATTTACAAAAAATTTAGTTGAACTTGATAGCTTAAAAATTGACGAAGTTATGAATTTTTTTCTCTCAAAACCCCTGTTTTTTTCGCCCCTTGAGCCCACTTCTAAATTTATCAAAAATCTGTCATGCATAAACTTTTGTCCCATTTTTAAGAAGTACTATAAACTTTAAACCGATTCGATATCTACATTAATTAAGAAATTATGGCGTTTTTTCGGTTTTCACAAAAACGCCCCCTATTCCGACTCCCTTGGTCCGATTTTGCCCATTAACGAACTTAGCCCAGATTTTATCTCCTTTGATTTTATGTACCAGTTTGGTGGAGATTGGTGAAGAATTATAGAAGTTATCGTGTCCATAAAAAAGTGATATATATATATACAGGGTGATTCATAAAAGATGGGCAGAACTTTAAGGGGTTATAGTACACTTAAAGACAAATAATATTAAATAGGAGACTAATGGTCCCAGACGTATTCCCAAGGAGATAGGGGGCATTAAAGTTTAGGGTCCGAAATTTCAAATGATTATAAAAAGTGGAAAAATTGGTCGATTCGTTTGCGGTTTTTGCAAAAAATTTTCTTTATGCCAGTATTTTCTTGAAATAAAATTTTAAAGTTCAATTTCAAAAAATGCCGATAGGGGGCGCTTTAGACTTTGGAGTAACAAACAACTATTTTTTAACGTTATTTTTTGTATTTGTTTAAATGATTTCGAAAGCTTAGACTTAAACTTAAATTTTGATCTAAAAATCTAAGTCCTAACGAGTAGTTAAGTAGCGTAAACTGAAATTTGAAATTTGAAACCCTTCTCCCCCCAGAACAAAAATCAGTTATTCCCGATCTTTGTGTCGTAGATTAGACTCTAACTACTGCCGCGTTTTGCTAAAATTATTCTTTATGTCAGTATTTTCTTGAAAATAAATTTTAAAGAAAATTTTCAAAAAATTCCGATAGAGGGCGCTTTAGACTTTGGAGTAACGAACAACTATTTTATACCGTTATTTTTTGTGTCTCATTAAAGGATTTCTAAAGCTTAGACTTAAATTTTCAGCCCAAAATCTGAATCGTTAGACGTGATTAAGTTTCTGGGGAGAGGGGTTTGAAATTTCTACTCCTGAGCACAGTTCAGTTTACCATGTCCACACATTGTGTGCTGTGATACGAGGTAAAAAGACACAAATTAGGATTATGTTACCAAAGCATATTTATTAACATGTAATTACAATAAATGTTCAAAATTGTGACCACCAGAGGTTATGCACGCAGAACAACGGCGAAGAATGGAACGGCGAACATTCGCGAAAACATCAGGCTTTTCGAGCACTTCCCCTACAGCGGCGGAAAGTCTGGCGACCAGTTCCTCGGGGGATTCAATGTGTGTCTCATACATAAGAGCCTTCAATTGTCCCCAAAAAAAGAAATCGAGGTGTGAAAGATCTGGCGAGCGAGCAGGCCAAGCAACAGGACCACCTCGACCAATCCATCTGTTCGGAAATGTGATGTCCAGATAGTTGCGGACGTCTCGTACGTAATGGGCTGGCGCTCCATCGTGCTGGAACCACATGACCCGCCGGATGCGTTGAGGAACAACGTTTAACAGGTCTGGCAGCACATGTTGCAGAAATGTGAGGTATGTTTTACCGTTGAGGCGTTCAGGAAGAAGGTACGGTCCGATTAGGTGGTCTCCGAGGATTCCTGCCCAAACATTGATGGAAAAGCGTCTCTGATGAGCATGTGGATACGTAGCATGTGGATTGACATCCGCCCATACATGTGCATTGTGTGTGTTAAATGTACCTTCACGTGTGAAGGTACATTCATCGGTAAAAAGCACAGTTCGTCCAAAATGTGCATTTAGCGCGTTCTGCTGCAGAAACCAGCGGGCGAATTCAATACGATTTGGATAATCCCCTGGAGACAGTTTCTGGACTCTTTGCACATGAAACGGGAGCAAATGTTCATCCTTCAGTACCCTCCAAGTCATGGACTGTGAGGTATCCACCTGCCTAGCCACTGTTCGTGTACTTGTACTTGGCTGCGCCGCTACTACATCCAGAATGGCTTCTGCAACAACTACTGATTCGTCCTTTTTTGCACGACCTGCATTCGACCGGGAAGCGAGAAATGATCCCGTCTCACACAACTGTCTGTGCAAGCGCTCGAAAGTTTTGCGGTTAGGCAACCGCCTGTTGGGAAATCACTCTCCGTACATTCGTTGTGCCTCTGCACCATTTCCATCTGCCGCTCCGTAAATTAAATGCATCTCAGCTTTTTCCTTATTCGTGAAGGACACCATCTTCCGATTCATTAATACAGCGACTTACACTTGACTCACCGTTCAGTGGTTTTTGTGCCTGAATCGTGTCGAAATTTTGCATACGTGTTCTTCTTCTTCCCCATTTGACATTTGCATACTTTCTGTCTCGTTCTTCACCCGGTGACTAGCGTCAGGAATGGAGCTTTAACGTTTGCATGAGCGACGTTTCCAACTGTGCCAGTGCCTTTATGAGTGAATTCCGACTATGCAGTCCTTGACGAAAGTTGTATTTTTGCCTCGTATCACAGCACATAATCGTTGGGCATGGTTAAGTAGTGCAAACTGAACTATGTTCAGAAGTTGAAATTTGAACCCCCTCCCCTCGCTACTGAACCACGCTCAGCGATTCAGATTTTGAGCTGAAAATTTAAGTTTAAGTCTAAGCTTTAGAAAGCATTTAATGAGACACAAAAAATAACGGTATAAAATAGTTATTCGTTACTCCAAAGTCTAAAGCGCCCTCTATCGGAATTTTTTGAAAATTTTCTTTAAAATTTATTTTCAAGAAAATACTGACATAAAGAATAATTTTAGCAAAACGCGGCAGTAGTTAGAGCCTAATCTACAACACAAAGATCGGGAATAACTGATTTTTGTTCTGGGGGGAGAAGGGTTTCAAATTTCAAATTTCAGTTTACGCTACTTAACTACTCGTTAGGACTCAGATTTTTAGATCAAAATTTAAGTTTAAGTCTAAGCTTTCGAAATCATTTAAACAAATACAAAAAATAACGTTAAAAAATAGTTGTTTGTTACTCCAAAGTCTAAAGCGCCCCCTATCGGCATTTTTTGAAATTGAACTTTAAAATTTTATTTCAAGAAAATACTGGCATAAAGAAAATTTTTTGCAAAAACCGCAAACGAATCGACCAATTTTTCCATTTTTTATAATCATTTGAAATTTCGGACCCTAAACTTTAATGCCCCCTATCTCCTTGGGAATACGTTTGGGACCCTTAGTCTCCTATTTAATATTATTTGTCTTTAAGTGTACTATAACCCCTTAAAGTTCTGCCCATCTTTTATGAATCACCCTCTATATATATATATATATATATATATATATATGGGCTGTTTAATAGCCTCTACTTATCAACCAGGAGAAGACCCTTTAATTGCCTTCTAGGAGGACTTAAAAGAATCGACTAGGAGCAGAGACTTAATGTCCAATCCGCACCTTCCATCGGTACAGCCTGTTAGTGCTCTTGTCTAGTGCAAGGGGAACGAACGCGGATGGGTTTCCTCCAACCCGCTTGGCCAGCGTGGAGGAATTTGGCCACAACCCCCCTAATTTTTCCATGAATTCACAAAACAAATCACGGCCCTCAGTTCCCGGTAGTCTGCATGTTCCTGGTTACGGCAGCGATCAGACAGACATGAAGACAGAGGGTGCTAATAATTACCGGGCCCGGCTTGGCTGCCATAAGTTGATGACCTTGGCTACGTACAATGGACGATCCCTATCTTCTGAAAACCGTTTACAGGAACTTGAAGAAGAGTTAGATAAGATCAACTGGGACCTTTTAGGATTATGTGAAGTAAGAAGAAAAGGCAAAGAAAAGATTGGTCTTGCCAGCGGACATGTTTTATACTACAGAGGTACAGAAGATGGAAGAACAAGTGGTGTAGGATTTCTGATTCATAAAAGGTGGAAGAATCACATTGTAGTATATGATAGTGCATCAGATAGAGTTGCAAGATTAGTAATACAAGTGTCCAAAAGATACAAGCTGCAAATTACCCAAGTTTATGCACCAACAATAAGTTATTCTGATGAAGAAATTGAAGATTTTTATGAAGAAGTAGCTTCAATGCATCAAAAGGGAAATTGCTACATAAAATTAATAATGAGAGATTGGAATGCTAGAATTGGAGAGAAGAAGAAAGGTGAATTATCTGTAGGAAATCATGGATATGGTATGCGAGATGAAAGAGGAAACAGATTGATTGAGTTTGCAGAATGTGAACCGATGTATATCATGAATTCATTTTTCAAGAAAAAACCACAAAGAAAATGCACATGGCGTTGTGCAAATGGCTCAAGTCTAAGCTTTAGAAAGCATTTAATGAGACACAAAAAATAACGGTATAAAATAGTTGTTCGTTACTCCAAAGTCTAAAGCGCCCTCTATCGGAATTTTTTGAAAATTTTCTTTAAAATTTATTTTCAAGAAAATACTGACATAAAGAATAATTTTAGCAAAACGCGGCAGTAGTTAGAGCCTAATCTACGACACAAAGATCGGGAATAACTGATTTTTGTTCTGGGGGAAGAAGGGTTTCAAATTTCAAATTTCAGTTTACGCTACTTAACTACTCGTTAGGACTCAGATTTTTAGATCAAGATTTAAGTTTAAGTCTAAGCTTTCGAAATCATTTAAACAAATACAAAAAATAACGTTAAAAAATAGTTGTTTGTTACTCCAAAGTCTAAAGCGCCCCCTATCGGCATTTTTTGAAATTGAACTTTAAAATTTTATTTCAAGAAAATACTGGCATAAAGAAAATTTTTTGCAAAAACCGCAAACGAATCGACCAATTTTTCCATTTTTTATAATCATTTGAAATTTCGGACCCTAAACTTTAATGCCCCCTATATCCTTGGGAATACGTCTGGGACCCTTAGTCTCCTATTTAATATTATTTGTCTTTAAGTGTACTATAACCCCTTAAAGTTAACTGGGACCTTTTAGGATTATGTGAAGTAAGAAGAAAAGGCGAAGAAAAGATTGATCTTGCCAGCGGACATGTTTTATACTACAGAGGTACAGAAGATGGAAGAACAAGTGGTGTAGGATTTCTGATTCATAAAAGGTGGAAGAATCACATTGTAGTATATGATAGTGCATCAGATAGAGTTGCAAGATTAGTAATACAAGTGTCCAAAAGATACAAGCTGCAAATTACCCAAGTTTATGCACCAACAATAAGTTATTCTGATGAAGAAATTGAAGATTTTTATGAAGAAGTAGCTTCAATGCATCAAAAGGGAAATTGCTACATAAAATTAATAATGAGAGATTGGAATGCTAGAATTGGAGAGAAGAAGAAAGGTGAATTATCTGTAGGAAATCATGGATATGGTATGCGAGATGAAAGAAGAAACAGATTGATTGAGTTTGCAGAATGTGAACCGATGTATATCATGAATTCATTTTTCAAGAAAAAGCCACAAAGAAAATGCACATGGCGTTGTGCAAATGGCTCAACAAGTGAAATCGACTACATCTTGACCAACAAAAAGTATCTTATTCAGGACTGCAGCGTTCTCAATAACTTCAATACAGGAAGCGATCACAGATTGGTTAGATGCAAACTGCTGTTAAATACTAAAGTGGAAAGAATGAAGCTTTTGCTACACTCAAAGAAATCAATCGATATTATAAACCTCCAGAAACATAAAGAAGAATTTCATTTGGAACTTCAAAACCGTTTCCAAGTACTTCAATCAACTTTAGAAAAAGAGCAAGATGTTACAATAGTGAACAAGAAGCTAACCAATACTCTACAAGAAATTGCTAAGAAGATAGCCGGTGATGCACAAGTAAAACAAACAAAGAAAATAACAGAAGAAACAAGAAGATTGATGAAAAAACGCAGAGAATTTAAAATGAAGAAAAATGATCCTAAATTAAGAGTTGAATATGCTGAATTATGTAAAACAGTAAGAAAATGCGTTACAGAAGATATTAGAAAATTTAACTGTGATCTTGTTAAAAAAGTTCTGGAAGATAACAAAAGTTTAAAATCAGCTAAGAGCAAGTTATGTGTTGGAAGAAAAGGCATTTTTGCACTGAAGAGAGCAGATGGAACAATCACCAAAATCAGCAACGAAATAGTACACATTGTTGAGAAATTCTATAATGATCTATGTAAATGTGAAGATCAGAGGGAAATCAACGTACACGGTCAACGAGAAATCTTAACAGAAACTGAAGAGATAATCCCAGTGGTGACAGATGAAGTTTTACAAGCTATTCGATTTATGAAAAAAGGTAAATGCCCTGGAGAAGATGGAATTACAATTGACCTTATCAAAGATGCAGGAGAAGAATTTGCAAAAAGGCTATCCTTACTGTTTTCCAAATGTCTCAAAAAGTCAGATGTACCAGAAGATTGGAATAATGCTGTGATGATACTACTTTACAAGAAAGGAGAGAAGGAAAACATTAAAAATTACCGCCCGATCAGCTTATTGCCCGTGATTTATAAAATTTTCACCAAAGTTTTAACGACAAGACTTGAATCAGCTCTGGACTCGGCTCAACCTAGAGAACAAGCAGGATTCCGAAGTGGATTCAGCACAATGGATCATATCCAAACAGTAAGGGAACTCATAGAAAAGCATAAAGAAAATAATTTAACTCTCTGCCTTGCCTTTATTGATTACGAAAAAGCTTTTGATTCCGTCTACACATCAGCAGTAGTAGATTCTCTGGAGGACATTGGTATAGACAAACCTTACATCAATATCATAAAGAAGATTTACAAGAAAGCAACAGCAACCATCCGTTTAGATAAAGGAAAAGCTAAGATCAAGCTCGGAAGAGGAGTAAGACAAGGAGACACCATTTCATCCAAGCTTTTTAATGCTGTCTTAGAAAATATCTTCAAGAAGCTGGATTGGGAAAACAAAGGGATTAGAATAAATGGAGAATTTTTAAGTGATCTCCGCTTCGCTGACGACATTGTAATTTTCAGTAACAGTTCTGAAGAATTGGAAATTATGCTAAAAGATCTTGCAGAAGCTAGCATCAATGTGGGATTAAAAATAAATTTAGAAAAGACTAAGGTGATGTTTAATTCATTTACATCAAAAAAGAAAATTGTCTACAAGAACACTGAGATTAAAGAAGTGCAAAGTTATGTGTACCTAGGACAGGAAATATCATCGGATAATAGTATCATGAATGAAATCAATAGAAGACTAAGAAATGGGTGGGGTGCTTTCGGGAAGAACAGTATTATTCTGAACAGTAATATGCCTCTTTGTTTGAAAAGAAAAGTTTTTAATCAATGTATTTAACCTGCATTAACCTACGGAGCAAAAACATGGACACTAACAAAACGGATGATACAAAGATTACAAACAGCACAGAGAAGCATGCAAAGATGTATGCTAGGCATAACTAGAAGAGACAGAAAGAGGATAACCTGGATAAGAAATCAAACAAAAGTTTTTGACATCCTTGAAAGAATCAAGCAGCTAAAATGGAAATGGGCTGGGCACATTGCAAGAAGACAAGACAATAGATGGAGCACAAATATACTACAGTGGTATCCTAGAGATGTAAAACGACCAAGAAGACGACCACAAGTAAGATGGAGTTTCGAAATTAGAAAAGTGGCTGGTGTAAATTGGATGACGAAAGCATTAGACAGAAAACATTGGAAAAATCTGGGGGAGACTTACATCCAGCAGTGGATCGAAAACGGTTGATGATGATGATGATGTATATTTATATATATATATATATATATATATACATATGTATATATATATATATATATATATATATATATATATATATATATATATATATATATATATATATAATTATGTTTCCCTTTTTTTCTTTAATTTTATTTTTTAACAAGCTTTTCTTCTAAAATTTGGATTTAGATCCGAAGTTGGGCATAAAAATAAAAATGCATACGTAAAGTATCTCATTAGGTAGATTTCGTATGAAATACTACCTATTGAAATCGCACCAGTTTATATATATATATATATAAATATACATATATATATGTATATTTATATATATATATGTAAGTTAAGGAGTCTAGGGGTAACAGTACATATCTTTAATATTCTTGGTTAATATAGCATATTGACACGGGAAAAATAAGTAAAAGATTAAGATTAAGGGACATCTTCGGTCTTTTCAACCAGAGCTCGGCTGAGCACGTCTTCACCTGGCTGGATCCGGCATCATTCTGGTCTTCTGTACTGTTGCTGAGGTCCTTTCGTGGGAAAAGTGCTGACTATCCAATAATTATTTCACACGTGGCTGTAACAAGGGCGTCCACGTGTTGTACTTTTATATGGGGCAGATGCCGAGTCGGCCAAATGCATCTGAAGCGAGCCTGTTGCTATGGGCTCGCTATATCGACACTCGGCCAATCCGACATGCAGCTGACCTCAGCTGAACGTGTACACTGATAGGGATACTTAAGATAAACTATTACCAAAAACAATCATAATAATATAGATCTACATAAAACATTGTAAACCTTGAAAGTACGAAAAAAAAACACAATATCTAAATATGCAAATACCTAATATGAATTGACATACATAATAATCATATAGTAAAAGAAAGAGAAAAAAAATTGTTAGCCAACTAAAAAACAAAGACACTAGAAATAATGAAAATAATAAGCAAAATACAGAAAAACGTTGAAGGTTATTGCCGGCAATAATGGGGGTCACTAACTGTTCATCTGCACTAAAAAGTTAATAGTCAGTACAATTTCTAATTGTCCACGCGACGCAACATAAAAAAAACACCTGTTGCGTATGCAAAAAAGTATACGTAAAGCAAAAAAAAAAAAAAAAACCACTGTTTTGTATTGTTAAAATGTTATGAAGTTTGTAAATATCCACTTGACGCAACATAAAAAAAAATCACGTGTTGCGTATGTAAAAAAAAAATATAGGCAAAGCACAAAAAATAAAACACTACTTTGCATACCGGAAAATAATAATAATAAAAAGTATTTTATGTCAAGCTAAAAAAAAGCACAGCTTGCATAGTTAGAAAAAAGATAAACACACACGTACACTCTTGAAACTCTTTGTTCCACAATTTATAAAATCTTGCCCCACCAAACACGAAATTCCGAGAGAAACGAAAAAAAAATAAATCTTCATCACAAAAGTCTTGAACTGTAAGATCACACTAGAAAAAAGAAAACTTGGGAAAAAGAAAAAAAATAAAAACACTGTAATAGTGCTACTCTGTATACTTGAAAAAAAAACAAAAGGTTTCTTTCTTTTGTTTCTTAATCCAACATTTCTTGATCAGGTTTTCTTCACTTATTTCACAAATCTTAAAAATAATTATCCTCAAAACGCAAACATACAGTGGACTGTCTATTATAAAAAAAAAAGGAAAAAAAAATTTCTTCGCACATCATCTTGGGAAAAAAAAACAAATACTGCGGTTTAGAACTCAGAAATTGTAGTTAAAAAAAAAACACGAGGTAACACCAACTTCTGTAATGCGAACTGTTTCTTTCGAAAAAATTTTCTTATCACTTCGTATTTTGTTTTCATAATACGAACGTGTGAGTAAGGTGTTGATACGAAGGAACCCGGAAATAAACAGCTCATTATCACGATAGCAAGTATGTCGAATCTGTACTGTTCAATGTTTGTATAGTTCGGCTCTTTTTGCGGCATTATTGGTGCTAAACACATTGCTACCCAAAAATAAACAAAGAATCGAATTATGACGTCGAGTTGGCATCTCAAATCTGGACGGTTGTGTGATAGTGAAAAAGTAGAGGTGATTAACAGATGAACCTTAGTATCTGAAGTCAACTTTTCAACTTTACTGGGCAGCTGTTCTACGGGAGTGATACAATTTTCGAAAGCTATTTGTTTCCTGTCTGTCATAGTTTCGTTTTCCACCACACAGGCGGTAGTTTCATTTTCCGAAGAGACAGGAGGTGATGTCATTTCGTTGAGAAGGGGAAAGTTAGCAGCAGGATGAATGTGTGAGGGCGAATTTTTTTCAGAAATGTTTGTTAACGATTTCCGTTCTACAAACTTTTTATTGTTACCGTAAGCGAATATTATGGAATATTGCATAGGGGATAAATTTAAGTAAAAGAAATCTTCGAACTTATTACCATTAAACTCAGTCTGTGCAGCAAAATATTGAAGTGGCTTTAATTGGGATATTTCAGCATCGAAAACAGTTACAGATGAATCATTTAAAGGGGGGGGATCCCAACAGTTGATACGTTTTTTTACTGACAAAATTTAAGTTATGTACTGGGTTCGCATCCGCTACAAAAGAAATATTATTGATTTTTACGATCGCAGCCGTACTACACATTTTGGAAGGGATATGTATCGTATTGATGTGTACGACAGTTTCTGAAACAGGGTTAATGTCTTCGTGGGAAGGCATATTTTCGGGATTTCGCCCCGTCGAATGGGATGAACGGTAGTTGGGGCGAGAATGTTTAGAGCCGTTGGGACTTCGCTCCGCGCGTTTACACTGAAATTGTTTATGACCTATTTCCGAACATTTATAACAGATAATTTGATTGTATTTTTCACTAGTGTGGGTTTTCCAAGAGTCCCTTTGAACATATCGTGGTGTTGCTTCGAAATTCGGGACCGAAATGCAAATTTCTTCATAGATCACTAGCTTTTCCTTAAATTGTATCAAATTAGTACATCCAAATAGCACAGCTTTATTATGTGCTGAGTCATCTATACCCTGAATTATGTAATGCATTAACGAAAGATCATCGATGTTTCCATTGTTCGCAATTTCGCGCATTGAAAGAAAATATTGTATTAAATTTTCCGAGGGACGTTTCCTACGATTCATTAATACTTGATGAACATGGGCTGGGGACTCAAAATGGGAAAATTCTGATAGCAATGCTTGTTTAAGTTCGTTATAAGAGGTTATATGAGGTTCACTGTGAATATATTGAAGAGCTAAATCTCTCAACCCGCGTTCAGCGAAAATGAATTTTTGAACATCTGTAAGCACAAATGCTTGTGCCAAATTTTCAAAACGAGCAAGCCAATTAATTGTATTCTCCGTCTGTAATCCTCGGATCGGTGGAATTAAATTTTCGAAATCTGTAAATGAATTTACTGGTCTAGTTAAAATGGGTTCGTGTGTTCTAGTAAACTCGGAAGTTATGTTGTCGTTTCTACTAACAGAGGGTTGGGGGAGGGGGGGTGGTTCGGTGTCGTCAATTTCAGAATCAGTTGCAATTTTAATAGAATTCGCAACGGAATTTAAGTCGGTCAATGCCGTGAAGATTCGAGTAGCAATTTCTTCTTCTCTATCATCAATTTCGATGGCCAACAAATTGGCAATTGCGATAAATTCGAGTTTCGAGAATTGAGCAATTACTTTATTCAATTTTGCGCGAAAATCAGCGCTGTCACTTGCAAATTCAAATCCTTCAAATTTGCGCAAATTTTTCCTGTTAGAGCGCAAGTCATCACGCTCAAAAATGAACTGGTGTAATAGTTTTATTTTGTTTGCTTTAGCTAACTTCAGCATAGCACATATCTGTGGTTTTTCCGTCAGAAACATGGTGGAAGCAACAAGCGGAGAAAGAAAGAAAAAAAGTACTCACTAGCGAGAAAGTAACTTATCCGAGCCGGCGCACTGTCAAATATAGGTCATTCCCATAAATTGCAATTCACACAGCTGTTCTCTTTGAACGGTCTCTCGAAAGACGTGGCATTTCCCGCTGTGATAAATCCTCAGGAGAGCTCGTTGAATTGCTTGTCTATCGGTGTAATCCAATGGCACGGATAAAATCGGCCGTTTGTTGTCTGTCTCATGTCGCTGATGTTTAGGGGTACAAGTAGGCCGACGCCCCCATGTAAGTTAAGGAGTCTAGGGGTAATAGTACATATCTTTAATATTCTTGGTTAATATAGCATATTTACGCGGGAAAAATAAGTAAAAGATTAAGATTAAGGGGCATCTTCGGTCTTTTCAACCAGAGCTCCGCTAAGCACGTCTTCACCTGGCTGGATCCGGCATCATTCTGGTCTTCTGTACTGTTGCTGAGGCCCTTTTGTGGGAAAAGTGCTGACTATCCAACAATTATTTCCCACGTGGCTGTAACAAGGGCGTCCACGTGTTGTACTTTGAATGGGGCAGATGCCGAGTCGGCCAAATGCATCTGAAGCGAGCCTGTTGCTATGGGCTCGCTATATCGACATATATATATATATATATATATATATATATATATATATATATAAACTGGTGCGATTGCAATAGGTAGTATTTCATACGAAATCTACCTAATGAGATACTTTATGTATGCATTTTTATTTTTATGCCCAACTTCGGATCTAAATCCAAATTTTAGAAGAAAAGCTTGTTCAAAAATAAAATTAAAGAAAAAAAGGGAAACATAATTATATCTCGTCTCATTGATACATCATACTTATTACTTTAAAAAATCTGGAAAGGATTAAATAGTCACTTGAAAAGTTTTATACTATATATACATACACACACATATATATTATATATATGTATATTAACTATTCTCATAAAATAAAATGTTCAAAAAGATCATTTTTACATTTAGAACTAATGTCTGAAAAAATTTCTAAATCATACTGTCAAAGATTGTAAATGGTACATGTTCTGTATAATTCAATGATCAATAAAATTCCCCCTTTCAGTAAAAGAGGTTCAGATTTTTTTTCTTTAAAACATCTTTTAAAAATCGGTAATGATACGTAACAAAAAGAAATGTTAGCCAGAATTTTTTCATTACATTTTCACAAATTGTTATGTCGAAAATTGGAACGGTTTATTTATGCATCTAGATAAACAATATTAAGTATTATAAAATCCTGAATTAGTTTTATAAACCTTATTTTCTACAAGTATTTTCTGAGAAAGATATATATTTATTTTTTTCATTTTACATATTAATATATTTTCAGGAATACATGATATTTGTTTTCGGTAATAATTGAAAAATAAATAAACAAATAAAGTATATATAAAACAATTTTTACAAACCCCGTTTAACATCCTTCTTAAACCTCAAATGATTATTAAAAAATTCTTCTGGCCAGTGCCGGGATCGAGACTTAACTATCAAATACATTGCTAAAATAAATAAATAAAAATGTTATTCAAACGAAGCTAAAATTAGTGGAGCCCGGTTACAGTAAATTCAATACTAGTTTTGGTAATACTGATTATGAATGGGAATTACGAGAAATTTATACAAGCTGGTTTAATTTAAATAGATTTGTATTTAGTTGCCAACTTTTGGAATGTCAAATTCTAAAATATCATGATGTACTTGGCATTTTAAAATAACATGATGGATGCAACTATTCAACAAGCATGGTTGAAATTTTAGTAATTTCAGACTTCATACTGCGTAACACGGAAATAAATTGATATATACGAGTGCTGCCACAGGTAAATAGATTTTTCAAAGTGTCACCCACATTTTAAATTCAAACTGCTATAACTCAGCTATTTCTTAAAAGAAAATTAATAAAAAAAATTCTTCACAATCCTTGTATCAAGATAAAACACTTCAGAAAGAATATATTGCAATTTATATACATATATTTATACATCATTTTAAATTAAAAACATTTTCAAAATTTTAAATGACTGTCGATATTGAAACAAGATGGCAGATCAAGTTGGCCAACAAACCCGGGGGAAACATTGGTATGTACACACCAAGTTAAATCTAAATCGGTTCAGGAATACATGTATTATCGCATGACAAATATCAGATCGTTTCAAAATTTTAGCCACACTAGAAATTAAAAGTACCCCAGCCATTTTTAAAAATATTGGCGAAATATAAAATGCACAGAATTCTTTGTATCAAAGTAAAGGCATAAGAATTTTTTTAAGTTTATAATTTTCTTGTACCACATTTTAAATTTCAATTTAAATAAAAATGGCTGTCATTTTGAAACAGGTTGGCGGATGAATTTAGCCAACGTACTTGGCCAAGACATTCGTATGTAATATGTACACTACAAGTGAGTTATTTCCAGTTTTGAAAATACGAATACAATTATCTTTAAAACTATCCAAAATTTCTGAAATTATGGCGAATTTATTTTCTTCAAGTTGCTATAAACAAGATAATTTTTTTTTCAAATTATAAAAACCGAGATATTACTTAAAATAACTTTTTTGTCGTTTTCCCTTTTAAAACTCCAACCACTAACATTTAAATCATGGGAGTTGAAAGTTTTAGCACTGCTTTCTTCACGAGCATATGCTATTGCGAGATAAGTGCATATTTCAACAAAATGGAAAATTGAAAACTCTCAAAAATACTTTATTCATTTTCATATACAGTCGGCTCTCGTTAATTCGAACTCGTCGGTACCACAAGAAATGCTCAAATTATGGAAAATATGAAATGAAAACATGCTTAATATGGTACTATTACAAAGTATTTAATGTTATTGTGTTTTTTAAACTTATTTCGTCTTTTATCACTAGAATATGAGTTAATATTAAATTAGAATATATAAATACATAAACTAATTAAAATATTAGAAACAAGCACGATGTAAGAAAAGTTTAAAGCGTCACTGATGGACAGACAGGGCTCTAAAAAAGTGGATATCAAATGCATTGTATTATATATATATTCGTTCGGAACAACTTTTACAAAAGTCAAAGAAAGAAAGTTATTTAAATGATCTGAAATCCGTGAAAAAACAAGAAAAATGAAAAATCAGAATTCTCGTTTGTTCGAATTAAACGAAATCAAGAGAAAATAAGTTCGAATAAATGAAAATTTTTAACGTTATTCTGCCATTGAAAATTTCAGGATTTCATGTTTTGTTCGAATTAAGCGAAGATTTGAATTAACGAGAGTCGACTGTATTTTTCTGGAAGAAATGCTATTAGGATGTTTCCGCTGTTATACAAACAACTTTTTGTCCTTTTTTCGTTGCAGGATGTAAAACTGAATTAAAATTTCCAGCTGAAGAAAATGTTATTAAATGAAAATTGCATACTTTGGAGAATTTGCATAACCAGCCACTTTAGAGTTATGAGATAACCCGTAAAGCATGGTGACGTCAGTGCAACGTCGTTGTGAAGTCACATTGTGACTTTGTGACCACCGATTATCGATGTGACGCCACATGATGTCAGTGCGTACACATTCATATTCAGCACGTGACTTCACACAGGATGTGAAGTCACAGTGACTAAAATGTGAAATCGTTATGGCCGTTTTAGAGCTCTTTTGTGACGTTTCACAAAGTGGTCACAATGGGACTAATTTGTGAAAAATGTGTTATTTGTGATTAATTTGACATTAACATTGTGACGAAACTGTGACAAAAGCGACGGTATTTAAATTGCCAGAAACATGTTTTGAAGAATATTTATAAATTTCTAAAGATTTTTAAGAAAGTCACATCTCAGTCACAATGTCACGTCACTGAGAGGTGGCATTTTGGTCACAGATGGAATGTGACCAAAGTGACTCACAGTGACCTCACTTTGACCATGCATGCTATTAGGGAAGTACTTTAACCACTTAGTTGCAATTGTACAGTAACGAAACAGTTTGAAGTTAATACGTTTTTCAGAGACGGGTTTGGTTATTATAGCTTGATTACTTTTTTAACAAAAATTAGAATTTTAAGGTTAATTTCAACAATTTTACATGTTAAATAAAATTTTGACTGGTGTTTTAAAATTTCCTTTTGAATGCATTAAAAGTATGAATTATTATTTTACTTTGAACTCGCCAGGTATAAAATCAGAATATTACACTCTATTTGAAAATTATTTTGTATAAATTTGATTATTTACCATTTATTATATTAGTTAAAATATTTTTTTTAAATGTTCATGAAAAAAAAATAGTTTTTTTTTTCTTTTCCTTTTTTTTTACTATATACAATAAATCCGGAGTTCTTTTGAACGAAAGAGAGAAATAATTGTTATTTATTTTTAAACTGTAAAATGTTTGTTTTATTTTGTAATTGGCTTAGTTTTATTTAATTATTATTTTTTACGGAAAATGATTCTAGTATTAACCGAGTCAATACGAATGCATGTCACGAATGAACGGAATTTTTCCTTCATTTGAGACTTTCGGGGAGACTTAACGAAATAGCCCTTGTTTTCTAGGAGTACGTAAACTATTTGTTATAAAATTAGAAATAGTTTAGCATACATAAACGAATTTTTCTGACTGTAAAGTACCAACTAGCATAGTTCTGCTGGCTTCCACATCTTTACGTTTCCTTGCATGATTTATCACAGATTTGTGTATTAAACAAAATAATAATTTATTACAGAATCATCAACATTTACCTTTTTTAAAATTAGTAAGGCATTATTTTATCATAATATAGATAGATTTCATTATTTAAAAAAAATAAATAAAAATAAAAAAACACTGAAAAGTACCGAAAGGAAGCTCCGTTTAAACAGACAGGCAATTCCAATAAATTTAAAGGAGGCTTATAATTTGAACTTCTGTGAAATAGATATGTAAAATTTGGAGGGTGAGAGAATATATTTGGAGTTTATCAATTTCGAAGGATTCATACGGCTTGCAAAATTTGTGAGTCGAGCTCATATATTACGAGGGAGTTTACTTTCGATACTTTACGGTAATCACTATTGAGACATTTTCTGATTTTTCTCTCAATATATTAGCATTTTCATTATGACTGAAACATTTTTTTGAGATGCATTCCGTAAACTTTAGCCTCTTAAACTATGAAAATCTCCCAGAAACAAAAGGCTTTCAAATACCATAAACACATATGAAGCAACCAGAAATATTGCTTCGCCTGTAAAGGACTAATCGATTTGCCCCTTTCATTAAATGTGCAAAGTGGTTCAATTCTACTTAGGAGGTTGGAAAATACAGTGCGTTAAGAATTTATTATGACAATAATGAGCTCGAGCAGTTCTGAAGAAATAAACTAAAAAATTTAGCGTGAGTGTTTTAAAATTGATTGTAAAAAGCTTTCTGTTATAACTGCTAAATTAAAATGTAAGTTACATTTCACAAAAATCATATAATTTTTTTAAATGTTAATAAAGTGACTTATATGAAAAGAAATATATGAGCCTCTGAGGAAATTAGCCTGTTATTCGCAGCTTTTTTCGTCCCAGCATAAACAAATTATCTGTTGCGTGTTAAAGTACACTGCTGGCGAAACAAATTGCACATTGATGGAAGCATTCAAAGCATGTGAAATTTACATCATGCATTTGTGGCGATAAATTATGCAAATCATTAGCATTGCAGCGTAGACACACATCGCGGATGATCTTAGCACCACCTGCAAGTGCTATTATGAGGGGAGAACAGATTAGCGATTTGAAGTACATCAGTTGTTTTTTCGTGCGTTTTTTACGTAATCTGTTTACCTACGCCTCGTGGAAGACATCGATCATCTTTTGACCAAGTTTCTGAATTCGACCGAGGGAGAAAAGTAGCATAAAGGCATTGCTGATTATCCTTCAGAAAATTCGCTAAGTGTGTTGGTCGAAACCAAGCAACTATTTTGCAGATCTGTAATCTCCGGATGCAGGAGGGAGCGAAGGATCGACGCAGCCGATCGCACATATCTCGTTGCACCACTGCCACTGCTGACAGGTGGATTGTGCCCATGGCAGTGATGGAACGTGCAGCCACATCCGCAGTCATAGCACAGCAGATACAGTCTGTTACGCATCATTCAGTGTCTGCTCGTACCATTCGATGCCGTTTGCAGCAGAGCGGAATGTTCGCAAGGCGTTCATTGCTTCGTTTAACCATGACTGGAAACCACAGCGTTCGTGCCTCCAATAATGCGAGGAATGGCAGACATGGACAACAGAATGGGAGACCATTATGTTTACTGACGAATCCTGCTTCTGCCTGCAATATCACTGCGATAGGATTTGAGTTTGGAGGCACACTGTGAGAGGCTGCTGAACTGTTGCGTTCTGCATCACAACAGTGGCCCGGGATATACCACCCGCTGCAACACCATATCAACTTTGGCATATGTGGATGCCGCATGTACTCCAAAGAGAAATTGAAAGCCTCTTTGATTCTATACTGAGGCGCTTGACAGCGGTCATAGCCAATAACGCAACTACATTGACTGCTGATTTTGTCATGATCCACACGTCAAAAGAGGCTGTAATTTTACTCATTTGATCTTTGTAAAACAAGTTATCTTCCAAATAGATTTCGCTGCGATATCACTGATCCGCCTTGGTGTTACACTTTGTGTGGCCAGCAGTGTATTAAGTGAATCTTGAATTTCGTCGAAGGGCATTCAGAATAGCAATCATAAAATGTAAGCCAAAAAAATTCGAACGCCGATTCGTATGTTAGGTGCAAAAGTTTGGGAAAATAGTGTGAAAGACAAAACAGACCGCATGCTTCGATAATATTTGTGAATTCATGAGGAAGTTAACCCGTTCGCGACGGAGCGCGCATTCTGAAGTGCGCATCTGAGGACGAAGCGGGGAAATTGGACTTCACGCTCCGTGACGAAGAATTAAGCCTAACTCTTTTAAAGTGTTCCTTAAAAATTATAAAAAAAATCGCTTTTCCATGTAACATTTTGAAATACACATGCATGAAATAAGTTATTATATATAATCATATAAAAAATTGGAGTA
Organism: Maratus speculifer; assembly: GCA_964019185.1. Taxonomy (NCBI): domain Eukaryota; kingdom Metazoa; phylum Arthropoda; class Arachnida; order Araneae; family Salticidae; genus Maratus; species Maratus speculifer. The sequence continues at coordinate 110,152,684 of OZ025298.1, read as the reverse complement.
TTTCCTCCAAAATTTTTATATAGAAATGACTTTTTAAATATATAAAATGTATATTTTAACCACGTTTTCAGGTTAAAAAACATTTTAATATGATTACAAAACACGTATGTGCCTCTACTGTAGCAACACATAAACATTTTACTCAAGTAAAGAATAATTTTGTTAAAAAATTAATAGGTTCGTTTCTAAATAATTTTTAACACATTCTTAAGCAAAATAAAGTTTTTAAAAAAGCTAATTTATTTACAAATAAAAATAATCAAATAAAACTTTCAAAACAGATTGTGCGTACTATTTTTCAACATTAATTATGCAGACATACATGAAAAACAGTTTAAAAATGTTTACTTTAATTAAAATTTTTTAAAATACAAAAATTACATTTAAATATATTATTATTCATAAAATATATTTTAAATAAAAAGTATTTAATAATAATAAGTAAGGTACCCTGGGGTAATAACGCCACGTTAAGGTTTTAGCAATTTTCACGGCTCAGTTTTAGTTTGTATTTTTCAAACAAATATATGATTTGATACAGCAACTCATTGACTATCTATATAAAAAAAAATAATTTAACAGATATGAATACATAAAATGTAATGGCGTGATTTCTTGACCAATGCTATTTGGCGTTATTACCCACCTATATGGGTATTAACGCCATGCAAACAAAACAATGAAATAAGTTGGATTAATTGCATGTAGATTGCCCAATTCTAAAAATACAAACTCTCAGCTCTAGAAATTGAAAAAGTGCATCCTAAGCTATTGAAAATGTTCATTTTTTTGTGAAAGTGTAAGAAAAATAAAGGTGTGGTGTGGGGAGGGGGGGGGGGTGAGGCAAAAGAATATCAGACCGTGAGCTTCTTTTTGCTTAAAAAGGAGCGTTTAAATAGAATTATTAGAAATATTGCACAGTTTTAACTGTGTTTATTTGAATCAGTATTTAGGATGTAGCTCTGCCAATATAGGGAATCAACCGGGGTAAAAATTGCAAGGATTGGCGTTATTACCCCGTTATAGTTATTGCACTGTACATTTTAAATTACAAATTATCTCGAGAAGATATCCAAAATCTTCAACAACATTCTGAAAGGTCATGAAATGTACTACAAATTTATGTAATTAACAAAGTATTTCCGGATAAAAAAAATAGTCTTCACATCACAAAACGTATCTCGCAAATTTTAGATCAAGCGTTAATTTTAGCTGCTTGTAAAAACAATAAGACCTAAAAATGAAACAAATTAACTTGAAGCTGTTTTTTGCGATTTATATGACTCAAAACCCTTGGGTGTCATTTACCATATTATTTCATAATTATGCAAAATATTAGCACTTGGCGTTATTACCCCGTCTGGCGTTATTACCCCAGGGTACCTTAATATAGAAATATACTTTATAATAAACATTTCTAAAAAGTTATTAAATGTTCAAAATATTTCTTAAAATAAAAGAACAATACATAGTGATGCATAATAAAAGAAATACCAAATAAAAGATATTTCATAATAATGAGTAAACTTGAATAATTTAAATGCATTCATCAAAGAATATGATTAAATTAATATATATATAGGTAATTAAATATATGGCACAACTCTATTCAATTTTTACTAGTTTGGGGCAAAACCGATTATTAAATTGAAATATACATGTTATTGTATGAGTTTATTTAACAAAATAGTCAGAGTTAAATTATCATATTATAATCACTAACTTTCAAAGTTTTACTTTTCGAAGAATAAATATTTTTCAAAATCTCCGTCATTTTATACTTTATCAAAAAGCCGCGCTTTTTTTTGGGAGAAGGGACATTTTGTTGAGTATGAAAATATAATATATGGGTATATATATCATAATTTAAAATGAATTAATTTGAAATGAAAGATAAAATTATTGAATAAAAAAAAAAAATTAAAACTAAAGTAAAAAACAGAAAAAAATGAATTTTGCTTTCCCAAAAATGTTCTAAGTGTTAAGGAAAACAAAATCCCAGAATCGCTAACTTGTTTCTCTCGTTCTTTTTATATTTTTTTATTTATTATTTACTGAGCAAATCAATTTGCTGCAGCAAAATAAAATTATAAATTAGTCACATCCTTTCATTTGTAAACAGCAAGTCTCAGAATCCAGAAATCACAACGATTTATGCACAAATGAACAACTTCCAACACAGATATAAATAATAGTAATAATAGAAAGTACAGTAGGACCTCGATTATCAGAAGTAATTAGGACCGATCCTGCTTCAAATAATCGAGAATTTATAAATAATAATATAGTTTAATATGTAGTATCGTCATTGAACTGTTATTATGACTTATTTTAACTGTTAAATACTAAATGAAAATTATAAATGAAAATAAATTTAGTTCTGAAACAAAAACTTAAAATGGTTTAAATTTTTTCTGAGTTTCTTTTCATCTCACTGACTGTTAACACGCCAACGTGAAACTTCTTTGCAAGTTTTGTCACAGCTTCTCCCTATTCTAGTCGTGTAACAATATTACATTTTCCCTGTATGATTAACACTATTCTTTTTCTTTTAGTGGAAGCCATGATAAAAAAGAAAACTGGAGTATAAAAAGTAAGACAGATAATGAATAAGTAGGGGAAGATGGGGATACTTGAGCCATTTTTTGAATTTTATTTATTTTTTAATTTTTTATATTTTTTTAGAATAAAATAAAATATTGAAAATGAAAATTTGATATTTTTTCTTCAACTAAAAACCACTTTCAATTAATTTTGAACTATTTTTCTATGTATAATAAATGTTTATTTTTTCTTTTACATAGTGGCTCAAGTATCCCCATGACGGGGATACTTGATCCATGATGAAGGTATACTTGAGCCACTAAGGAAAAATACCTACAAAAGTAATTTTTTTCGCTTTGTTTTTGCACAAACATTTTACAGAATGATAAATTATGAAACGTAAAGTCCTTCAAAACCAATTGAGAAAACAAAGCTAGTAATACGATCATTTTTTGTCGTTAAAACTGGTTGTCGGAGAATCATTTCAACTTCAATTATAACGACGGTAGAAATATCCTCAGTTCAGAGCCATTTAAATTTGGAATCTGCAGTTCTTTGAGCAAATTTCATTTTCAAAATATTAAGCACTTATCCAACAAATATTTTTACAGTTTTCTTTCTGGCATATTTTATTAGTAACCAACCATCAATAGAAGATTTTCTTTTCACATCATCACCATCATTGACAGAATTTTCCTCTAATGATATTGTCGAACTCATGCTTTTAATTTAGTAGCTGTTGGAATTTAAGCCAGATGTATCATTCTATTATTTCAAACACTTTTTTGATTTCACAGGAAAAGATTTTGTCTTCCTCTTTGGCTCCATGCAGGTAAGTTTGAACTGGGATTTTTGTTGCATTTCTTGTTTTTTGTGCGCTCTTTTTACCAATTTTTCTTCAATTTTTTTAGTTAAAAAAAAGTTACAACAACAGAGGTTACGATCTCAATATAAAATATTAATCTTAATATGTTATATTGAAAAATAAATATTTTAATATGTTGGACCTAACTAATTAAAGTATTAGAGATTATAGCCTGTAAAACCGTTTTAAAAAGTTATTTTAATTTAATGAAAATTAAATTGAAAACTATGTTTACATTTATCTAGACAGGCTATTTTGTTATTCAAAATGAAAAATAAAATAGATATTTTCATTTAAAAAATATACATTTTTAAACATTTTTAGATCGTTATTTTTTTAAGAAAAAAAAATAAAATGAAAAATTATTCTCCCTTTTATCTAGAAAAACATCTATTAGTGAATATAAGGATGGAATTTTATTTTTTGTTTGTTTCACCCATGTTTAATTTCTAGTGGGGATGGTTGAGACATGGCTCAAGTATCCCCACTCTCATTGGCTCAAGTATCCCCACTATCACTATTTTTGTTTCCCAGAGTTTTACTAAATAAAGCATGCAGCTATAAGAACTATTTTAGACTCAAAATACAATTGAAATTATGCTTATTGAATGTATGTATATAGTTGTAACTTTAAACAAAACTTTGATTACAAAAAAACAAAAAAGCCATGCACCCAAATATTTACTTCAGATAGGGAAAAGACAACTATTAATCACTATATTTTCAAAATGGTACCAAGATGTGTGATTTCTTTTTTACATGTTCAGAACTATAAATATGTTATCATATTGGCAGTTTTAGAAAGAAAAATTAACCAACTGTAGAGATAAAAGGGGTGGCTCAAGTATCCCCTATGCTCAAGTATCCCCACTCTCCCCTACTATATGATAGCACTAAAAAAAATTTTGATCGGAAATGTAACAGCAGAAAAAGAGAACAAACAGGAATTCTGACCAGCTGCCAAAAGTGAACATATCTAAAATATCGTCCCAGTAGGGATAGAAAAACATTAGTAAACGGGTTTTTCCTTCATTCCCCCTTTTCTGGAATAGAATTGTCCACAAAGATAAGTGACACAAAGTGACTCCTCCCTCTTTTCAAATTCTGCTACAGTAAAAATTTCTCTGTTCTTGATATGACAAAAGAGGTTAGGTTTTTTGCACTTTCTTACAATCAGAGGGTGCAAAACATTCGATTGTTCTAAGACTCGGCAGTTTGACCTTCCAAATTTCGAAATGGTGTGAATTTTTGTTTAGAACAGGGACGTTTGAAAGTGGGAAAGAGTACACTCATATCGAAAATTGAGTTTGGAAAAATGAATTCAAGAAAAGGGAATTCGAAAATATTTATCTGCACTCGTTATTTGTAAAGGAGGACTTGCATACAAAATGAATGTGGGGAAAAACCCTTAAAAATGCATATTTGTTAAGAGAAATTTCTGGATGGTAGTGGAAAGGAAAAAAAATAGGCAGAGGAATCCAATTTCGGTTAACGTAGAGTTTCTGTTAATCGAGGTTTGGATAATCGAGGTTCTACTGTATTTATTTAGTTGAACTTGAAATAAGAAAATTTTCAATTCAGATAAAAATAGAAAGAAAAGAGAAATAGAACAACGCAATCAAAAGCCTTAGTCATAGGCCCCCGGAGTGGATGATGTTTATCGCTCATCAACACTTTCTCTCCCCCCCCCCTTTTCAAGTATTGCAGAAAACATTGTGGTAAATAAAAAATAAAGTTTTACCAGGCGTGTTAAAGATTTATGGTCGAAAAGAAAATACTCTTCAGAAACTTTAGTAAGAAACGTTGTGAGGGAGTGTCCTTTGTGATAAAGGCACTCTAGCATTTTTAGTGAGATCGTGACGTCAATTTTTTAATATCTGTGGCGCTGAAGCGACATGTATCATTTATTGAACTTTAAATTTACAGAGCATATGTGTCGCCCTCGAATCTACAGTTAGTTGCGGTTAGGAGTAATATGCAAATTTATTGCACCGTCTTCAGTTTGCAATGTATAAAAGCTGTGAGTTGGAGTTTGTTGTGTGTGTGGTGAAGCGGCAGTAGTCTGCAAAGCGAGTTAGATTGGCGTTCTATAGTGAGATAAGTTGTGTTCTAAAGTGAGCCAGTCAGCATTGTGAGCCGAGTTAGTTTGTGATGAGCTGAGTTATCCAAGAACAGTGCCAGTGGGTAAGAATTAATTCAATACGTTGCATATTTTTGAGAATAAAGAGTGTTTGCAGCCACGGGCTGTCTTATTATAGAGATAAACTAGCTTTTAATCGCAAGCTGAACGTGAAGCTGGTGTGAAGTGCAACGAACTGAGCTTAAGCCGTAGTCGCGAGTATAGCTTATGATTTAATCTCTTAGTACTGTGCTTAGTGACAGAAATCTTGAACTATCGCTCCACATTCCCATGTTCCAGAGGTTTAAATAAAAAGTTTGATTTTATCTCATACTTAAGATTATGTCTTCTTTCAACCAGCACATCCCCAGACACGTCACAAATGATCCCCAATGTGTGTTCGACCATCACATTACAAATGGCGCCAAACTAAAATTCGAACACTGTGCAGTTGTCCCGCGAGTTTATTTTACTGGTGAAGGAGACATTAACGAATTTTTAGTGAAACTGGAGGATTATATTTAATTTAATAATATACCGGAGAAGAATAAGTATAGGGTGCTTAAATGTTCGCTAAAGGGCGAAGCACTATTATGGTTAAATAAATTAGGAAGATTCTTTGTTAATGATGAGACTAAAAGAAATTCAACAGACAATTGCTGAAATAAAGAAAGCGTTCCCTCCTGTCAAAGATAAAAGTATTTTACGCAGAGAATTTTATTGTAATAAGCAGAATATACACTGCTCAAAACAATAAAAGGATATTTCAAGTTTTATATAAAATAAAGATATAAACGAAATTTTTTTTGCCGAAAATAGAAGAAGAGAATCACAAATGCAAATTTTTCTGGTTTTCAAACTGTGGAGTATGCAAATTTTGAGTTCTACGTCAAAAACGTCGCTTCAGCGGCAGCGAATGAAATTTGACTTTCAACTGGTTAAAAGAGAATGAAGACAAGGATGATCGGCATTCAGTGATTGCTTTGTTTCGATGAGTACGATATCTCAGCGAAGTCATTTGACAGATTCAGAAGCTTGGAGAATTGTTGGTAGGTTAGAAGGGGGCCAAACTCAAGCCGAAGTAGTGCAAGCCATTGGAGTGTCACAAAGTGCCATTTCCAGGATCTGGAACCGTTTTTTGGAGAGTGGATGTGCAGGCCGAAGACCAGGGCAAGGTCTTAGACGGGCAACAACATCCAATGAAGATCGGTATTTAGCGTTAACAGCTCGGAGACACCCAAACATGAACGTTACTCTTCTCCAACAACACCTTCGCTCGGTTACAGGCACCACGATTTCAACTCAGACTTTCCGAAATCGGCTCCATGCTCTAGGTCTGTATGCTAGCCGACCGATGGTATGTGTTAGATTAACATCAAGGTATCGTCGCGACCGCAGGGAGTGGGCAATTGAACATGTCAACTGGAGGAGAAATGAATGGAGCAATATTCTGTTTTCTGACGAGTCCCCTTTTTTTGTGCATCCGGATAATAGGCATATTTTCATCTGGAGGGACCGTGGCAGTAAGAATAATCCTTAGTTCGTGCACGAAAGTGTCAGATTTGGCGGTGGAGGAGTGTTGGTGTATGGTGGCATATCCATTGAAGGGCGCACTGACCTCTATATCATTCGAGATGGAGCTCTGACTGGTCGCCGATATAGGGATGAGATCCTCAGACCTATTGTAGTCCCTTACGCTGCAGCAATCGGAGATAACTTCATTTTAATTGACGATAACTGCAGGCCACATCGTGCAAACCTGGTGGAGGTTTTCCTTTTCAAGGAAGGAATCGTTCGAATGGAAAGGTCAGCATGTTCTCCAGACATGAATCCAATCGAGCACGTTTGGGATGCTCTAGGAAGACGAATTTCTGGCCGCCAACAACCCCCACAAACTCTCCAAGAACTGGAAAGAGCTCTTCTGGAAGAGTGGGGCAGAATATTCCAACTCGTCATTAATAGCCTTATTGAGTCCATGCCTCAAAGGTGTTCAACATTGCTGGCCGCCCGTGGAAACCATACTCCCTACTGAAAATGATTTTGTTTGAAGGAAACTGTTTTTCTTATTCTTTTTTCTCATATGCACAAATTGTGTTTTTTCCTTTTGTGCACAAATGCGCAATAAAATGCATTTTTTTCGGCCAAACATGTGTAATTTATTCTCATATAACCTATTATGTCTGTTGACCATGTATCATTCAGCTAAAAAGTTCCCCAGATACAAAATCCACCTAAAACTGCAATATCCTTTAATTGTTTTGAACAGTGTATATGAATCGGCGTCAAAATTTTATCTACGTAAACTTGAGTTAAAAAATAAATTAGATTTGGATATCACATTTGAGGAATTTCTGGACATAGTTCTTCCTCTTTTTAATACGAATGTACAGGACAAGAGGAGAAAGCCTTCCTGTCGTATGAAGCCGGCTAGCAGCGAATCATCTCTATAAATTGGTGATGATGTTCTTTATTAACTTTTTATTAGAGTGCATTTATGTTATAGCAATGTGAAGGACTGAAAAGCAGATAGACTGTTTTAGATTTTATTTTTGGCCATTTTTGAAAATTTTTACGGACTCACGAATGGTGCTTAATTATGTTCAAAATTTGTTTGCAAAATTGTTACTTTTATGTATGTTAAAAATTTTTGTCTCAACTGCTTTGAAAAATACTGTATCTATTGTTAATTGTTATGTTATTTGTCAAAAATGTTGTTATATTGTCATATTGTTAATGTCTCATATCATGTATGTTTATGTATGTATAATTTTTTTCAGAAATTTATAGATAATAATTTGAGATATTTTGTATATGCGCCGCGGATTAGCGTGCACGAGTTTTGCGGTCAAGAAGTCCTTGACACGCGTTTCTGTCTCTTATACTAACATTTAATTAATTAACTTTCTTCTTATCGTTTCGGGGTTTGTGCAATGCGTTTTTCTTTAGTTGGGAGTAGTTTCCGCAGGTTGCGAATTTTTATGTTATACTTGAATATGGAATTGTATTTTATTTAAATTGAATATTAATGTGATTTTCTTGCAGGGAAGTATACCTGTGTTATGTTTTGATACTGTTATTTCTATTTTAGTTCATACAGATGAGGATTAATGTTTGACGTCATTTTTGTCTTGTAAATTTTATTTTCTAGATTATTGTTGCATAAGCACAACAATACGAAACTGTACGTATGAGCTCCAAATATTGTTCAGTGGTGCTGGTTCAATCGAATATTTGGGTAGTAGTTTATTGGCTTATGGGTATTTAGGTATACTGCGTAGTAGCATGGAGTATATTTTATTTTGGATAGATTAAGAATCTTGGTGAGGAAAATTTTTTTGCGCATGGATTTTTGGACTTTGTGCGAATTCTAGTGATAGGAAAGTTTTACGTGGAGAGATTTTTGATAAAGTTGAGGTTATTTTCACGTGTTGAGGAAAATTTTGTAAGTTTGATGTATTGATGAATTTTACCACTTCCAGTGGAGTGGGTTTTTCTTAAAAAAATGTATTTAGTTTTGAAAGTTTTAGGAAGTTTTTTTTTAAGTGATGATTGAGATTGAGTATATGATTCTGTATGCAAACTGATGATATTTTAGTGATGGGTTAAAGTTGAGATTTTGAAATTTATTTTTCGGCACCAAATTTCGCCCGTCACTTCGTTGTTTCTGCGGTTCAAAACTTATTTCAAGAAAAAGTCCAGGGTGCAATTTGTCCAGTCCTTTTTCTCTATAGATTCCGAAGGGGGTTGTGAGGGAGTGCCCTTTGTGATAAAGGCACTCTAGCATTTTTAGTGAGATCGTGACGTCAATGTTTTAACATGTGTGCCGCGGAAGCGACATCTATACTTTATTGAACTTTAACTTTCCAGAGCGTGTGTGTCGCCCTCGAATCGACAGTTAGTTGCGGTTAGGAGTAATATGCAAATTTATAGAGCCGTCTTCAATTTGCAATGTATAAAAGCTGTGAGTTGGAGTGTGTTGTGTGTGGGGTTTAATCCGCAAAGCGAGTTAGATTGGTGTTCTATAGTGAGATAGGTTGTGTTCTAAAGTGAGCCAGTCAGCATTGTGAGCGGACTTAGTTTGTGGTGAGCTGAGTTACCCAAGACGAGTGCCTGTAGGTAAGAATTAATTCAATACGTTGGATATTTTTGAGAATAAAGAGTGTTTGCAGCCACGGGCTGTCTTATTATAGAGATAAACTAGCTTTTAATCGCAAGCTGAACGTGAAGCTGGTGTGAAATGCCCCAAACTGAGCTTAAGCCGTGGTCGTGAGTATAGCTTATGATTTAATCTATTAGTATTGTGCTTAGTGACTGAAATCTTGATCTATCGCTCCACTTTCCCCATGTTCCAGACGTTCAAATAAACTGTTTGATTTTATCTTATACTTAAGATTATGTCTTCATTCAACCAATACATCCCAAGACACATAACAAATGACCCCCAACGTGTTTTTGACCATCACGTTACAACGCATGTAGATGATAAAATTATCATATTTTCTTTTCACTGTAATAATTTTTTGAAAAATTTAAATTAACATGGAATAAAAAAAAATCATTGATTCCATTTATATTCCTAGTTAGAAAGAAATATTTTCTTCCTTAATATAAAGTCAAATACGATTAAGATAATTCTTATACGTTATATACGTATATATAAAGCTTTCCAAACGGTCGGCACGAATACTTGTCGCTTGGGATCTGAGTGCCAAAAGTGCTGTTTCGTATACCACTCTTGCGGGATGTGAGAGCCAACGGTTCCGGCACGTATACCGGTCGCTCGTCCTGAGGGGGTTAATCTCAAAAAGTTATTTATACTGGACGTTGGACGGAATGAAAATAAAAACTGCAGACCGAAAGTAAATTCGGTTTTTCTACTTTTTTTATAACGAGGGTGAATAATCATCAAAATGAATTCCACTGATATGAGAGTTATTTTAGTGTTAAAGGAATATGCTAAAAAAAATTATTTCTTTTCTTTTGGAGGTAAACTGCAATAGGTACCGGTACAAAAGTTAGGATAAAATGAATAAAAAATTAAAGATTAGTTTAACTGGAATTCGGAAAAAAATGTATAATTAAAAAATATGATTTCATATCACACAATGTATTGTTTTTAATTCAGCTCCAGGCTGTAATAACATCTATGGGCGTTTTAGGTGAATTTGACGATAATTCTTTTAAAAGTCAAATCATATAAGAAAAATGTGAGCAGAGTGATTATTAAATACAATGATTACAAATCATTAAGTTCCTTTAATATGCAAAATATATATGATAGATAGTTCTAAATTCAGTTTGGTGCCAAAATGACACCAACGAACGTTCAAGAATCAGCAAAATTCCTTACTACCAAGCTAACATGTAAAAAACAGTGACAAAGATCATAAATATACATATTAAGTTACTCTAGAAAATCGAATTTTTATAAGCGATATTGGTAAAAAATAAAATCATAAAGTGGAAAACTATTTAAAGAAAATACTCAGGCCATCGAAGAAAATGTTCCTAAAAGTCAGTTTTACTGAACCGTATAAAATCTATAAAGATCGGTAAATCATATTGTCAAATGTTTTAAATGGCAGATGTTCTGTATAAATCCAATGATCTATAATATTTCGCCATTCTGTTAAAATGCATATGAAGGAGTTTCAGATAAATATTTCTTTGATACTCTCTTAAATATTTCTATTGAGATTAAGTTAAAGTAAAAAAAAAATATTAAAACTATATTTTTGTTTGTATCATATGAGAATTTCATAAAAGCAAAATTTTATGTAATAGCAACTATTTCATGGTACGTTTAAGCATATAGCTTAAAACTGTACAAAAATCTAAAATAGTTTTAGATAGACTTTTTTTCTATTAGTACTTTCGAAAAAATAGAAATATAGGGGGGAGTGGGGGACATTGATACAGTTTTTTTCAAAAAATATTTTTGGTGTCTAGAAAGCAGATATGTTAAGTTATTTTTCTATGTGATGTCAGCAAAACCTGTGTAGTGTGTTATAAAAATGTACAATCGTTGTTTAATATATTATTTTTGCATGTAATTTAAAAAAAAATCAAAAAAAGTAATTTGTATCATTGTGCCCCATCCCCGGGGCAGATTGATACACTTTGATATGTCTGGAAAAAATGGAGACAAAATAACACCAATGCATATTTTTCATAAAAAAATAGTTAGCAAACCATTTTATATTATTTTTAAAAATTCAAATCACCCACATTTTATTTGTAAGCAATATTAAAGCAATCAAAATGAAATGTTTAATGACCTGATGATCTGTCTGTTCCTTATCTGATTGTTGGCAATAGTAGCTTGGTCATATCTGATACTTCAACCCCAGCATTATCTTCTTTCTTAGGAAAGATGAAAAATTGCCATGTTTTCTCTTTATAAATCGATTTATATACAGAAAATAAAGGATAATTATATTAAAAAATCTGTTTTTAATATATTTATCCTGTGCTGTTCTGCAGCTTGTTTCTCTTACGTAACACTTTTCATATAGAAAATACTTCTTTCTCAGGAGAATTGATATAAATTTGAGATTTTTCAGGCTACCGTCCTTTTCTTTAATTAGTTCTACTAGCACTATATGTTGGTTAACTTCGTACGTCTTCTCTTTGCAAAAGTACTATAAAATGTTCTAATATAAAGAAATTAAAGTTATTTCACTTCAATAAAAACTAATATTAAATTTTTTTAGCGCAAAATGGTTGGATTAAGGAGTGCATTGTAAAAAAAATAATAAAAGGTAATGAAAAATGAACTAGAAAAAGATTTAGGTTCTATCAATGTGCCCCGACGAAGACTGTATCAATGTGCCTCATACAGCCATTTTGAATAAAATGAGTCTCAAATCCAATACTCCATAATTTATCTAACAAAAAATAATCCGAAAATGATAAAGAGTAGTTTTACATGCCAGAGAGTGTATTTTTGTCGGTTGAAAATACTGTAACAGTTGTATAATACCAATTCAATTGTACAACTCAAGTTTACTTTTGACCTACAAAAACAATCAGTCATTCGTCCCATTTCAACAAACAACTGAATCATTCCAAAACTTTTTGTATATAGTTGAGTGCACTAGCATCACCTTCTAGAGCTGTTGTGAAACTTCCTGTGATGACCCTGTGTGCAGTACAGTAGTGTATCAATGTGCCCCATGTATCAATGTCCCCCAGTTCCCCCTACTTTTTTTCGGAAATATAAAGAACATTTACAAATAATTGTCTTGATATTGACTTTCTCTATGACTTATATTAAAAAAACAATATTTATAAAATGTTTATGGAATCAATTAGAAGTTGGATTTAACGATCGTCTACATCATTAAAAAAATTCTTTGTTTTGAAATGGGATAACAATATCACTGGATAATAGGCATTTGATAATAGTCACTGCAAAAAGAGATAAGAGATCGAATACAACATGCTTTTGCTGTGCGAAAAGAAATGCAGTTTTTCGATTATTTAAAAACGGTGTGAAGGACACAGTTTAAATATTTGTATATGTTACAGGCCAAACCCGATTTTAGGCCAAACCGGTCTATCCCAATGCCCATTGGATAAACTAGTTTTTCCTAGGCCAAACTAGTCTATCCTAATGCCCATAGGACAAAATAGACTTTCCTAGGCCAAACTAGTTTGGCCTAACTCTTATAGGATATACTAGTTTAGACTGCTGCTTATTGGTCTGAACTAGTTTATCCTAGGCCAATTCAATTTGGCGTGATTTCATTGAATTCAATGACCGCCTCAACGCCAACGTTCTTTTTTGTCCTAGGCTGATCTAGTTTATCCTAGGCCAATGTAGTTTTACGTGTTTTTAGCTCACGGGTGTCAAATCCGGAGAAATAATGGGCTCGCAGCTTATGTATGTACGCATGTATGTATGAATGTATGTAGGTATGTGCGTAACGCAATAACTCTTGATAGAAATAATGTAATTTGACGTGTTTTTATCTCATCAGGCTACCAAACCCTGAGAACTAATGTGCCCGTAGGTTCTGTATCTATGTATGTACGTAAGTACGTAACGCAATAATTCTTGATAGAAACACTCGATTTGCATCAAACATTCAATATAGGTTTATTCTTATGAGGAGCTTTTCTGATTAATTTGGGAGGTCATTGGAGAAGAATAAGGGGGGGGGGAGAGAACGAGAGGCTGATTCACCCCTTCCCTTAATTCAAATAAATGGGTTTCCATGCATTATTAGCATATTTTATTCAAATTTTAGATATAGGAGAATTCTCTTGAGGCGCCTCCATGATTAATTGTGGTTGTTCATTGTTTAAATTTAAAGGGAGGGAAGAATAGAGGTAACGCCCCATAATTTATGTAAATGCTTTTTTCACGCAGAATTTACTGATTTGCTTCAAATTTTAGAAATAAGTTCATTCTGGTAAAGTTCATTCTGGTTAAGTTCATTTTGGTAACCTAATTAGTTTTGGGGTTTAACTGAATAAGAACAACGGGAAGAACGAGGGGGATCCCGCCTAATTTTGGCAAATGGGTTTTTCATGCAGAATTAACCGATATGCTGCAAATCTTGCATTTGTTCATTCTGATGAAGCGCTTCACTGATTAATTTTGGTGGTTTTTCGGTTAAATATAAAGGGGAAAATTACAATTTATTTCCTTCTTTAAATTAGATAAATTGGTTATAATATATAATTATCCAATTTGCTTAATATTTTGGACATGAATTCATTTGATTAGGCGCTTCTTTAATTAATTTGGGTTTTTTCTTTTGGTTAAGTATAATAGGTTGTCGGTAGAGTTGCAAAAAGTCGGTTTATTTCAAATAGACCAGGTTTATTCCCAGGTTTATTCCCAAAAAACCAAACTATCCCAAAAAATCCCGGGATTTTTCCAGGTTTATTCCTAAAAACCCGGTTTATTCCCGGGTTTAAACGGGGTTTTTTCTAACCGTTGCAACGCTAGTGGTCGGTGGACATTTTATCGCCTTCCTTAAATTAGATAAATGGATTTTTATGCACATTTATCCGATTTACCGTAAACTATGAATATAGTTTTTTTTTCTTTTATAAGGCGAATCCCTGAATTGTTATAAGGGTTTAATGATTAAGTATAAAGGGAGGAATGAGGATTGCCCTCCTTAAATCAGATGAATGGCTTTTTGAGCAGAATTGTCTGATTTGCTTCAAAGTTTAGATAATTGTTTAATTTAGTGACCTTGAAACTTTTTCAGCCGCCCATAGCGCCCCCTTAGCTACGGCCCTGCCTACGACAAACAAGAATGTTGACGTTGACGCGGTTTTTGAAATCAATAAAATCACGCCAAATTGAATTGGCCTAGGAAAAACTAGATCGGCCTAGGAAAAACTAGTTCAGACCAATAAACAGCAGTCTAAACTAGTATATCCTTATAAGAGTTAGGCCAAACTAGTTTGGCTTATAAAATTCTAGTTTGTCCTATGGGCCTTAGGATAGACTAGTTTGGCCTAGGAAAAACTAGTTTATCCGATGGGCGTTAGGATAAACCGGTTTGGCCTAGGAAAAACTAGGTTATCCGATGGGCGTTAGTATAGACCGGTTTGGCCTAGGAAAAACTAGTTTATCCGATGGGCGTTAGGATAGACCGGTTTGGCCTAGGCCAATCTAGTTTGGCCTAAAATCGGGTTTGGCCTGTAACATATACATAAAATAATTAACATAATTATTAAACAAGAAAAAAAAATATGCGCACAGCGCAGATTATCTAACACTTTCCAACATATTCACATTCTTTTAGCATAACTTCACCGTTCATTAAAATGAAAGATTATGCCTAAAAAACGAGTTAAAAAACTTATATAAAATACACTTCCAACATTATTGTTTGTTGGCTTTAATACTTATTGTTACTTTTCTCGTATAGATAATTTTTTGTGTTTTCCTGTAAATAAACGAAAAACAATATGCACACTATAGTGCAATATTATTAAAATACACCACAAGCGATTATTCTCCGTAAATCGTATTCTAACGAAATTCTCTTGAGTGCCCCTGTAGATAAATCGTGAAGGCTATATACCTTATTTGCAATGCTGAACATGCCATAGTAAATTCGAATATATATGTATTATATAAATATCTGCACATATATATCTATATATATCTGTACACACACACACACACACACACACACACACACACACACACACATACATATATATATATATATATGCGTCGTGTAACAGGTTAGCATTTGTTTTGCGTCAGTTTTCGAAGAAATGTCGTGTTTCAAACGTGTGTTACTTACTACGCATATTTGTGACATGAAGTTTATATATTTCTTAAATATATATATATAAAAGAAAGTCTGGATTTCGTATTAATCACAACACAAAAAAATATACCGAACCAAAAATCTTGAAAATTGAGGTAAAAATACTTCTTATAACATCGAGTGCCGCTAAGAAGGGATTTTCGAAAATTCCTCCCTAAAGAGGGTAAAAAAGAAGAACGAACTTTAAAAAAATTCCTTAAAATCGGCTTTTGTAGATATTTTTCAACTGATAACATATTTTAGTGCATTATTTCATTCTGAATCGAATGGTACTAAGGAAATTCGTTTAAATCCAGTAATTCGTGAGAAATTTCACATTTTCCTAATTCGGCGATATCTTCGGCGCAAAAACCTGAAATTTTGAATCCTTATCTATATATATAAAAGAAAGTCTGGTATTCGAATTAATCGCAGCACGAAAAAAATCTACCGAACCAAAAATCTTGAAAATTAGAGTAAAAATACTTCTTATAACATCGAGTGCCGCTAAGAAGGGATTTTCGAAAATTCCACCCCTAAGATGAGTAGAAAAAAGAACGAACTTTAAAAAAATTCCTTAAAAATCGGCTTTTGTAGTTATTTTTCAATTGATAACATATTTTGTTGTACTTTTTCATTCTGAATCGAATGGTACTAAGGAAATTCGTTTAAATCCAGTAGTTCGTGAGATAATTCACATTTTCCTAATTTGGCGATGTCTTTGGCGCAAAAACTTGAAATTTTCAATGCTTATCTTTATATATATAAATCTTCTGTGCGTGTGTATGTCACTGAACTCCACCTAAACAATTGGACGGATTTTAATGAAATTTTGTGTGTGCATTCCAGTAGATTCGAGAATGGTTTAGATTCACATTTCGTCGGAATTGATTCAGTACTTTTTTAGTAATTAAGCAAAAACTAATGGTTAGTGATTTTTCCTTAATTAAAAGTGTTGAATAAGTTCAATGAATAGAGTGCGGATGGAATGTCCGAGCGGTCTAAGGCGCCACATTTAAGCTCAGCTTCTTGAAGAAAGAGATCGCGTGTTCGAAACCCACTCCTGACAAACGTGTATGCTTTACAATAATATTTACTGTATTATAATTTTGATTAACCAACTTCATAAAATCGTTAACTTTTAACTAAAAAGAGAAAAATAAACTTTTCTATCAAAAACTGAACCGACTTACTGAATACTGAAGAGTGCAAAATAATTTCCTTACATAATTGTAATAAGAAATTAAATTTAGAGCGTAGTGTTTATCGTGCATATTCCCATATTTACGTACATTTATTTGATTTTCTGGAGTCGGTGCCAAGAAGGACAACGTCTGTCGGTGACAGGACTACGTCTGTCGGGTCCGCTAGTTCTTAAAAAAATTAAAATAATGGAATATTTAAACATTTTCCTTACACCTTTTGGCAATTAAAATAAATGATTTTCAAAATAAGAAGCTTTAAATTTATTTCCAATACTTAAATATTGTTTTACGAAATGTCTAACCAACTAAAAATAATAGTAAATAAATCTATTCTGATGCAAAGAATATAAAAATATTAAATCATAATTTCCTCGGTTATTTTTTACCACTAACAAAAATCAACTTCCAGCAGTTTTTGTCAAAATTTGATAAACACATATCCCTGTTTGCGTGAGTTGTCATGTTTAGATAAAGTTACAGATGTCTGTCGTCTAACCTACATAGCTGAGACTTGATTTCCTTCGGGCATAATTCTCTTCTTGCTTATTAGAAGGAGTTTCTGTTCGCTTCAACTGTCAATAGAAGCTGATTTGGGGTGTAAAAAGTAATTATTTAACGTAAAAGAGAATATTTAGTATAGAGAAAAGATGTTTCTTCTTAAAAATGTTATTCGGGAATTTTGGAAAAGTACGTCAAACATTTCTCCCCTCCTTACTCTGAATTAGGGTTGCCATTCATAGTTTATTCAGCTACTTTGTATCAGGGATGCCACTTTTCCACCAAAGTTAAGCTTGCCCCTTCGGCTGTCCTAGATGTGCCATCAGTAAGACAAAACCTTTCGTATCTGAAAATGACCATACACTGTAAAAAAAATCTGTAAAGGTACTATACTTTATCTAGGAAACTGAGATTCCAAAAACTTTTCCTGTAACGGTAACAACAAAAACTCAAGTTTTAGAATCGGTTACATGGATTTTTCCTGTTATCGTTACATGGAAAGTTCTTGGAATCCCAGTTTCCTAGAAAATGTTTAGTACCTTTACAGATTTTTTTTACAGTGTATGTCACCTGTATAAACATGTACTGAATTAAGTTAGAGCACAAGCAGATGGACAGACATGCTGAATTCATATACACTATTAAACTATATCTGGATCTGTTCAAAAGAAAAGAAATGTAAAAGTTTAAATTTGATTTGAATGATAATAAAAGATTCATGCTCAACAGATGATGTTTCCGCTTATTTTATCTAAAGCAGTATGTCACATTTTAAAGAAAATCTTACACCAATATAACATTAGAATTTTGCAAAATATCTCTGTACAATGTGTAAATTATATACAATTAGATTTAAATCAAATAAAAACGAACAAACAAAAAAAAAAAAAAAAAAAAAAAAAACATGATGCTTACCACATAATGAGAAAACTATCCACGTACGACTACTTGCAGATTGTGTATGTAAATTATGTGCCAGGAGATGAAGCAATCCCAAAACTTTCTTCTTGCTCATTCATATAAGTAGTTCAAAATTCGCTATTACAATAACAAAATTAAATGGCAAACTATGCCCAAAGAGAGAATTCTAACGGTATGGAATTCCATGCTTTAGTTTAAGAAATAAGAATATTAGGAATATCAGGAAAAATTCATAATATTAATGACACCTGTTGTGCTATTTACGCTAATACATAATCAACAATAATATTTATCAAGGTAAACCTGAATGTGAAGCTCGATAAAATTTGTGCAATAGGTTCTTGAAATAGAGGTAATGCCACAATCGGGGAAAATTCAGCATTCCAGCGCCACCTGTTGAGCGATTGACACAAAAACATAAACAGACTCATTTCATATAAAAAATTAACGGAATCTAAATTTTGATGAAAATCCTTGCATTAATACTTGCGATAGAGCTATTGCAAAAGACAGAATAGTAGAGCCTCCTGCTGAGCGATCTTCAATAAATATAACTTAATATAAACTGCAGCCATTTATGTTAAGTACTAACAAAATCAGAAATTTGATGAGCATTCATGCAATAGTTCTTGAGATATAGCTTTTCAGGAAATCCTGAAAAAAGCAGCACAACAGTACTACCTGTTGAGCGATTTACACTAAAATGTAAACAGGCTGCTTTTATGTCAGTGACTAATAAAATCACAATTTTGATGAACATCCGTGCAATAGTTCTTGAGATACAGATTTTGAGGAAATTTTGAAAAAGGAAGGTAGGAGCGCTACCTGTTGAGCGATTTACACCGAAATTTAAACAGCAACTATTAATGTCAAAGATTAACAGAATTCGGGGAAAATTTGTGCTTTAATACTTGAGATAGAGCTGTTGCTCAAATCGAAAAAAAATCAGCATAGCAGCGCTACCTGTTGAGCGATTTACACAAAAAAATCAGCATCAGTTTGTATCAGAAAATACGTTAATATTAAATTCTGTATACTAGTTCTTGAAATAAAGATCCTAAAAATTTATGTCACATACAGACAGACATACAGACTCACAGACAAACTTTTTGTAAAAACATGTTTTTTTGTATATTTGAAACCTAAAATGTGTAAATCTGTCAAAAATCTGAATTGCGAAACCCCCACTAAAATTAAAGAGTTTATTTAATAAACAATTTGAAAATATAGGACACGATGATCTTGCAGGGGTTTATGAAATTCCTTATGTTACAGAAAAGGGTGACTTAAAGTATTACATAGGCAAAACAGGTAAAAAACTTAAGAACATGAACATCAATCTGATATAAAATTTGGTCGTACTAACACTGCTTTATCTAGATTATATTTATATTAGGAGATAAAAATTCTATTGAATGAAAGCAAATTATGTTTCATATCAAATTGTTGTCGTAAATCCATTGTAAGGGAGTTTATAGAAATTTATACACGTAAAAATTTTGTTTTCAATAAAAATTTTTCTTTTAATATTCATAAGTTATGGTTAGAGTTTATAAATAAATTCCTCAATGAATCTTGAATAGGATGAAGCAAGTTAATATTTATTTTGATCATGGTCTATTTTTAATTTATTATTTCTACAATATTGCGCGTCGTTTTTAATTTACATCTCATTGTCTCGAGCCATTTGTATTGACCGTTAAACAATTCGTATTTTTATTATGATTATATTTGTTATAAGATGGAATCGAAACATGTCAATATTTATTTTCAATTTTTCCTTACGCGTATCAAGTAAAATAAAATTGTTTATTGAAACATTAGTCTGTATATTAATCTTTGCAGCGAAATGTAAAATTACAATGACAATTTCGTCTTACATGTAACTACATCGCAAAAAATAGCTGTTAAGTTTTTTCATAAAACAATTTCTTGGGAAACTGGAATGCTTTTCTATGTAACAATTCAAGTTCCATCAAAAACAAAAATACATGTAACTTATATAAGTTTACATTAATAATAAAAAAAATATCTGTAAGGTTACTAAAAATTGCTTTAGAAAACTGGGATGCCTAGGACTTTTTATGAAATAGGTAACCCGGATTACAGGTAAAATTTTCGTGAGATTTCTGAAATTTTAGTAGATTCTATTGTAAAACCAATGTTTACTCTAACTTTACACAAACTAGTTTTGTAGATTTGCATATTTTTCGTGTACAGTGTACAGCTAAAATTTTAATAAGCTTACAGATTTCCCTAAATTTATATATTTTTCACGTTGTAGCTCAAAAGTAAACTATTTAACGAAAATCTATTCAATTGTGTAATTTTTGTGAAAGTTACAGTTGGCAAATATCTACACTTCTTTTATAAGTTGAACTTTTACTTTCCAGGTAGGTTTTAAAACACACGGGACAAATTTATTAAATTCTTTTTATAGTCATAATTTCCTACCTACTGTTTTACGTCATTTATTTTTTAGAAAAAAAAAGATAAAATTTGACCTTACTCATAAAAAAAAATAAAAAGTAAAAAAAAAAAAAAAGTAATCATATCGCTTTTAAGAAAACATTTTAAGAAAACTCCCTTTTAAATAAAATCAGTAAAGTGTGTAATAAAAATGGTAAAGTTACATAAAAATATGCTATTTCAATCCGGACAAAATGTTTTAGAAATCAGTTTTACTATAACAGCTTAATTAAAAAACGATTTCTATATGATATTGTCATGGATTTTAATAGCATATCTGTTGAATAAATTCGGCGGCACGATAAGTTCTCTCAGTTCTTTTAAAGTTTTTATGTAAGTGTTTCAAATTTACATTTTTTCATTGAACTCCGAAAATGTAGAGGGAAACAAAATTAAACTTACATGTATACAGAAAAATTATTTGAGATATTTTGATTCCTGTTAAATAAAAAAAAAACCTCAAAATGGCCATGGCACAAAAAAAAAAAAAAAATTGTTTACTTGTACATATGAATAAATGACCTAAAAATTGTGTAAAAAAAGAATAAATCTTAATCTCATAACATCTAATATAGCTCCAAAATTAAAATTAGTTGTTGGGGACTATGAAAATGTTTACGTTTGAGATAGGCACGTGATTTTTATTCGATGGTACAAACTTTATTTAATGCAAGAATCAATTTTTGATTCACAATTAATGATGTACGTGATTGCACACTTGATATTTTTTTTAAAATAAAATATCAATATGGAATTATAAAAAAAATAAGATAGAGAGAGATAAAACTTCAAAATGGAGACTTCAATCAAAATATCAACTGAATCAATTTTGAATGTCGAAGTGAATTTCAAGCATCCATTTTTAATATTTAAAGCTACTTAAAGAAATTAAAATCATTTTAATCTTTCACTTTTTGAAGTTTTTCTTAAAAGGAAAAATGATTTCATTTTCTAAAAGTATTTCACATTTTTATCAGCTATAGAGCTTTCTCTCCAAAAAATGTTTTGTTAAATCATAAATAATGTGCCAAATAAAATTTATAAAATAAATAAAAGTATAGTCTATAACAGAGGATCCCAAGAGGCTCCGCCTGAACTTTCCAGGGGCTCCACGGCGTTCCAGGAATATAAAATAAATATGAAAGAAATTAGCATATTGCAAGTGAAATATTTTCAAAAGTATGTGGGAATTTTTGTTTTGCGTGTGTGTCAAAAAAAAAATAAATATATCTCTAACTGGAATGAAAAGTACAATAATACACTTCAAAACTATTTAAATATATGCATTATACATTTATTTATTTTCTGTACAATATTTTTGGTTAGAATTGCTTTATTTTATGTTTCTGCATTTTATGTGTTTTAAAAATTCGATTTAAAATAAGCTACATAAAGTAGCATTCTGAGTCGAATTTACAAAGTGCATCGAAACAGAAAAGGCCTGTCAGTTCTTGCCAAACAAAAGGGAGAACAGTTTTGTTCTATAGATCTTCGCCTATTAATATGTTTATACATAATTCTTCTTTGCTTTTTAACAAGATTCAAACGTCCTAATACGTTTATTGGTTTCTCTACGAAATCACAAAATTTTAATTTTAATATGCAACAAAAGACACAGGAATTTAATTTTTAAATATCCGTTGTATTATGTATGTGAAAAATCACTTTTTCTTATTTATAAATATACACTCTGTAAAAAAAGTAGAAGGACACTCGAATTTTTTAATTAACTTAATTGTGATTTATATTTACGGTCTGATTTTTTTAAGGGCATAATTTTATATGCATTCTTTTGTTGTGAAATGAAAAATTAATTGCTACCACAATTAATTTATAGAAAAACTAGCGGCCTTCGCCCGCTACGCTGGTCGGTTTATCTAAAGAAATCTTGAAGAAGTAGTTAGATAAGGTTCAGACATACATTAAAAAAAAAAAAAAAGCAAGTCGATCATTCAAAAAACGTTGGGAAATATCAAATATTTACTGTAATTTTTTAAGAAAAACAAAGTTTCGAAAAAAAAAATTAAATCGAAAAAAAAATTACACTGACATATTAATGCAAGGAAATTTTCCCAGAGAGAAAATTCGCCTTGAATACAATATTTCAAATTCTTTTAATTGCTTATAGGCGTTAATGCCAACATAGTGAAAAAAAATTCCATGCTGGGAATCGAACCCGGGCCATCAGTATGGCGCACTGACGTTCTACCGACTAAACCACATGGAACGACAGCCAGCTTGAAACTTTCTCATACTTAAGTAGACTGGCGAAAACATAACGATAGCGCGTTTTAAAATCGCACAGTGACATCTATTGGATTTTATATGTACTAAAAAACGTTATGTACTAAAAAACGTGAGCAGCGCACCTAATAGTTTCTTTTGTTTCTTTTTGTTACTTTTTTGTCTGTTATCCGATTTTGATGAAACAAAGCCTATACACTGCCCGGGAGTGTGCATTCTTCATTAGTGAAAACCGCATAAAAATCCATTCAGTAGTTACGAAGATAACCTCGAACAAACAGACAGACAGACAGACAGACAAAAAATTCAAAATTTTTTTTTTTGTGTTTCATTGGTTTTCTTTTATCGCCCTGACTCCATTTTTGTCAATTATCTTCAATGTACAGACACACCGGGTCCTACTGTTTTATTATATGTATAGATGAACTTATCTAAAAATTTCACTGTAAAAAAAGTAGAAGGAGAGCTGTGGAAAATTGAATTTTTTGGACCCTTCTGCTATAGATAATGTAAGTAAGCATTATTATTTTATTATTTTCATCAAAGAAAAAAATATATCTCCATTTTTAGGTTGATTTTTTTGTTTGTTTGTTTTCTTAGAATGCCGAAAGGAATACCTTTAAATAATTTTCAAAAAGGCCAAGCCATAGCATTTAGAAAAGAGGGTAAAAGCATCAGAGAGATTGCTAAGTTGCTTAATGTTAGTAAAACTGCAATATCCAACTATCTTAGAAATCCAGAGCATCACGGTACTAAAAAAAAGACAGGAAGACCTAAAATACTGACGCCTCGTGATGAAAGAAACATTATCCGAGAGTTGAAAAAAAAAGAATCCACAATTTCAAAGGTCCGAATACGAGCAAATCTAGCGCATGTGTCACGCCAAACTGTATATAACTATATAAAAAAGTCTAAAGTCTTTATTTTCAAGAAGAGACAACATCATCCAAAATGAACAAAAATGCATATAGCCAATCGCTTATCTTGGGCGAGAAACTACATGTCTTGGACAACGGAATGGACTTCTGTCATTTTCTCAGATGAGAAAAAGTTCAATTTGGATGGTCCTGATGGATATCAATACTATTGGCATTGTATCAAGAATGAGGAAGAATTGTATTCCACTCGACATATGGGAGGGGGGAGTTTGATGGTCTGGCTAGCAGTTGGAAATGGTGGAAAAACGAGTCTAGTCATTTTGCATGGTAAACAGAACCATGAAGATCACATCCAGTTGTTGGAATCTGAACTTCTTCCTTATGGTTCAGAATTAGGTGGAGAAGATTGGATTTTTCAACAAGATGGAGTAGCGATTCACACCGCTACTGGCGTTAAAAATTGGTTCCACACAAATAATATCCGCGTTTTGCCATGGCCAGCTAAAAGCCCTGACCTTAACATTGTTGAAAATATATGGGCGACATTAGTTCGTCGCGTATACAGTGGAGGAAAACAATACGAATCTGTTGTCGAGCTTCAGAATGCACTTAACGATGTTTGGGACAATTTTTGCCAAAGTGAAATACAAGCACTGTACGATTCAATGCCAAACAGAGTCTTTCAAGTGATAAAGGCAAATGGAAAGAAATCTTCTTATTAATATTTTAATTTTCATATAAAATACTTATGTGTCCTTTTACTTTTTTTACAGAGTTTCATGTAAGCAACAGAAACTATATTATGAAAAACAAATTATCTTCTTAATTTATTTTGGATTATTATGAATTTATACTCATTTAGTTATAAATTGTTTGGCAAATAAAGATATTTGCGGTAACTTTATCAGTTGTGCTTTTATTAGTAAAAAGTCTAGTGTCCTTCTACTTTTTTTTACGCAGTGTATTTGTTCGCAATG
This sequence comes from Maratus speculifer, assembly GCA_964019185.1. NCBI lineage: Eukaryota > Metazoa > Arthropoda > Arachnida > Araneae > Salticidae > Maratus > Maratus speculifer. The sequence continues at coordinate 110,127,678 of OZ025298.1, read as the reverse complement.
ACCAGTGTATTTCATTTATTTCGACCTCTTACCAATGAAAATGTTTTGTCCGTTAAACGGTTAAAACAATGTTTTAATTGGACATATTTTCCAACCAGAAATAAGTCTGTAGCAATAAAAAAAAAAAAAAAAAAAAATGTTGGTTTTTTACATTTGACATGACACTATAAATTAAAAAAAATTCTCAATTCCTCCCCTTGCTCAAACTGCTTGTCAATGAGTAACGGCCCTGATATAAATTTAATCCCACCCAAGTATCCCATTTTGTTAGTAAAGTTTTTCTACTAGTTGGAATTCGTTTAACATGTGTAGTTTTTTACTGCATATCTGGTTTGAGGCAAAAGCAAAAACGAAAGAAAGTTTCTTTCAAAACTATAACAGCCAAATACTTAAAATAAAATATCCAAAAAAAGCAAACAATGCTACACCTAACAATGCAGCTTATAGATTTTGCCCCAATCCATAGCTGCCAACTTTTACGCATTTTTCCTACCACAAAAATTTTTTAGTTAATATTGACTTTTTTAATCTTATTGTCTTTTTTTTTTTTTTTTTTTTTTTTTTTTTGTTAAATCTTATGATTAAAAAAACGGAAAATCTCTGTACAATTTTAGTGGTCGTAAAATTGCGTAAATGTTGGAAGCTATGCCCTTTCACTTAAACAATAAAACGATGGTCAGCTTCTAAATGTATTTTTTGATTGGTTTAGAAAAAAGAAGCTGAGAGGCGATTTATTTTCGTTGCATGTTTAGATGTACTAGAAACTTAAAGCAGAACGAAAAAATAATCCATAATTGCATTATTCTATTATGGGTAGGTGGGACTAGCGAAAATGGGTTACATAATTACTCATGGATGATTGGAGCTATGTATTTTTTTTTCTTCACAAGCAGCCTATTGGAAAAACACAGAAGAATCTCTCTGCAAACGAAAACTGCACAACTTACTTTTTTAATGTGTGTGTGTGGTATTCGCCATAAATAATACTATTTTTACTCATGCATAGTGCAAACATGTTTCCGCTTTGATCTTTAATTCCAAGTTCATACTACCCCCCCCCCAAAAAAAAAAAAAAAACTGGATATCATTAACCCCTTAACAGTATTGCGTGAACACCGCTCGGGTAAAAAAAAGAGTTTATTTTCCTCATTACTAAAAACTTACAAATTTTTAACTATAGATTTTGCTGCATTTGAAGGAAATATCTTGATTATACAACATAGATATTTTAATACAAAATAAGGGTTTAAATACTTATTTTAATTTTACTGTATCCGATAACAATAATATTATATAAATTGTTAAAGGGTTATATAATAAGAAATTTCATTTTTAAAACTTCTAGCATGAATTAAGAATTTGTGTATCAGGAAAGGGCCAAACTCAGAACCTTGGTTCAATGCTGGAAATTACTGACTCGTATTTTTATTCAAGAGATGTTTCTCTGCTCCATAGACATAAAAAACATTAATTTGTGAAACACACAGTATCGTTGGGTTCAAGGGCTCCGCCTAAGAAACTCTTCCCAAAAAGGACTCCATGAGACCTAAAGTTTCGGAATCGCTGGTCTATAATAAAAAAAACTTTTTTTTGTAACTTCTTTCAATGCAACTTCTTAAATCCATATTAAATTAGTTTTAAAATAGACACTGGATATCATCAAATTTTTTACTTTTTGGTAGTAGGAAGCATGTAAATTTTATAAGTTGTTGAACAGTTAATTCGTAATTATGTCTATTTTAAACTTGCCATCTTGTGAGTTAACCAATAAATATGGCTCACAAACTTTACTGAAAATTTAGTTTTTAAAACATTTGTCGGTACATTGCTACACCGGAATCAGTTATATGTACATTCTTTAATTATTATTTATGTGTAACATATTACTTAAAAATATAAAATACTATAATTAATATTTAAAATGTCAAGAACTATCTATTATACACTTTATATATTGAAAGGTTTGTACATTACATAATCTTTTTGCAAGATGGGTAATATAAAAAGAAAACAATTAACAAAGTAAAGGATCTCAAATAATTATTTTTTTTAAGATTTCAAAATGTGAAATGAGTACGTGTTTAAATAATGGTTAAATGCAATAGTGTTAGATATCAGACAAAAACTATTATTTTCTCATGCAAAAAATATTTTTAAAGAGCTTTTAAGGAGCTGTGAATTCAAACATATAGAAATTTAACATTTTACTTTCTCGGCACTATATGTGTCAATTTTAAGAAGTTATTATTTTTAGTTTATTATATTAGTTTTTATTATTTTCTTCTCTGAAAAAATTTGAAAACGAAAAATAAAATTGTAAAATAAAGTATATTTAGACAAACTGTAATTTTAAATTTTTTTAAAGCACTTTTTTGGAAATGATTAAAGATATGGAATTGTAATAATACACCTAATATCAAATTTAATCTAAAGGCGCTTGATAGTTTTTCTTAATCTAAAACTATATTTAATGAATTCTTATAAAAAAATGTTATGTTTTCATAGAAACTGTTGACTTGAGGAAATTGAACGTTATAGAAATAATTCCGAAAATGAAAAATCAATATAATTTTGCAAAAATATGGAAAATGATGAATTCTATCTATGTTATTCTATGAATTCTAACAAAGTCTAATAACAAAAAGAAAGAATTATTTGTTTGCGACACATTCATTTTATTATTACAAGAATTGAATTTTTAAGCAATAAATTATTTATTTATTTCGTATTAGAAGCATTTAATATAAGATAAAAATCTCTTTATTGTCTCATTGAATTTGTAAATTGATGCGAGCTTCATTGTTCAGTGGTAGAAAGCAATAACTAAATAACTGAAAAAGATTTTTACATTTTTTTTACTTATATTGTAAAATAATCTCATTTAAATTAAGAGTATTTTTCTATCTAAATTGAAAAAGTTTTTAAGCTGTTTTTTTTCTGCCTCATTTCGGAAGACTTGCAGGCATTATAGATCAGAGATCCTGAATTTCTTTTTCAAAATGTCTGTCTGTCAATGAGTCTGTGTGTCTACTTTGTATTATCGAAAAATATATGACGTTATCAATACCAATCAATAAAACTTCCTACATAAGTTTCATTATAACCAGAAGATTGAGGTTTAAATTTAGAATAATCTGCGGTAAGGAAGCACTGCAGAATTGTAAAACTAACTTCGCCACTTTTTATTTTTTATTTTAATGGCCTGTACTTTTCTGATTTGATCATCTTAAAAGACATGTTTAATTACCTGCTTAAAGTAAAACGCCGTTGGAAGATCATGCTGAAATTCCTAATTTACTAAATCACCACAGCTTAATTAACTACATTTGCTACTTTAAACATTATTTAAATACAATATATCAAAAATACCATACATACTTATCTATTTAATCGCTTATCGTCATTTTTCCACATTTAAGTGATTCCTTTTGTCGCTATTAGGTATCTGCAGTAAGCAAGATCATCGAAATGCTTAGAATATTTTATAACTGTAATTTTAAATTTGGTCGCCTTTTCTAAAGATTACTCTTGTAAATTTAGACCATTTAACAGCTCTTGTATTTTGCATAAAACTGAACAAAGTTGATTATGCATGATTTTTGCTATTTTCAACAGAACGCAGTTGAAATTGGGAAGATTCTGCTATAATAAAGCACGATGATAATGCTTTATATACAATTTTGCTTTTGCATCTTCGAAAAGTTTAAGTAATTATGAATATAAATAAACTTTGCTTCATATATGTGTTTTTGACTGCGGATGACGGATTCTAATTGAAAATGAGCATAATTTCGAGGAAGAGGATACTGGAATGTGCTCGGTTCTTGTGCGATTTTCATGAATCTTTGGTTTTTAATTTTTTTTTTCAATTCTTCACTTAAATTGGAAAGCATTTAGGAATAGTTTTTGCAGAAATTTTAAATTTCAAAATAGAGCCATGTGGCGAGGTTTGTGTAAAAGTTTAGCCCTCTGATCGTTTTGCAAATGGGTAAAATTGTAATGTTGTTTTCTCTGCATTTTGTTCAAATGCTCATAAAATATAGTTATTTCAACATTACAAAAAAAACCTTAATCACAAATATGATTGTAATCCTTGACAGAATTAATCACTCTAAAATGTATTCAAAATTCATTAAGTCTGCTATTTCAGTGAAAACTTGAGCTTAGTGAACGGAATATTACGTTCCAAATGCTTAGAGGGCAGAAAGTTGGCGTTGAGATGGACCATTTTCAGAGAATTTAGTTATGTTTTTTTTTCTTTTGAGTCAATTTTGTCGATTTTTAGCAGTCTCAATCGTAAAATTATGGAAAAAATTGTGGACAAAATTGTACAAAGTGATGCAAAGTGATCGACCAAGGATAAACTAAATTTAATCGGAAATTTTTTGTTTCTAAAATGCATAGTTTAGAACATATGCTTTGTGAAATATTAACATGTATGGTACATGCAAATGTTTGGGATTAGCACATATGTCTTTCATTCATTTATTTTTTCAAGACTGTTCTCAAATTTATTAATCAACATGAGCGTGATTTTTTTTAAATAAAGAAATGCAGCTTTTTAAGCGTGTAGTATAAAAATCAGAAAAACTAATTATAATTCTTATTCTACAGGTTTTTTTATAAATAAATTACCTAATAATTTCCAAAGTTTTATATAAGTACACGCATTTTTCTCCTTTCGATGACTATTCTATTTGCGTTTGCAAAAAAATTCCGCCAAAACACCAAATTTGATTTTTTTTAAAAATAAAATATCTATAGAGTATACCAAAAACCCCATTTTAATTATATACCTGAATATTTCCTGCACTTTCGAAGAAAAAATTATAATTTTCAAATAAATACTTATGCCATATTAATATATATTGATATATATTTGATATATCAAGTCTAGAAAATAGAGCCTTGAAATGTTCAATGTGCTCTTAAAATGATTTTGATGCAATTGAAATGTCATCAACAGAAGCATAAGCACCTGATAAATCCCGAATTACATGTACTCAAAGTATTACAGAAATCAAATTGCATCCGAGTGCTGTTGTAGTTTCCGAAGGATGTATCGATAGTCGTTTTATGAATATCATCAGGAGTAATCGTAATTTGATGATGAGCTTTACCAAATCCATAAGAGAACATATTGATGTTTCATGCAATTCAGGACTAAAATGAACGATGCTCGGAATGGGATATTTATACTGTTTAATTCGTGCATTAGCGATGAGAAATCGTTGTCAGTTGTCAGTCGTGACTTTAAGTGTAGTTTAACATGTACTTAAATAAATTCATATCATGCCATTTGTTTTCGCATAAAAGCCAATCCATGTACAAGCCATTTATGCGATTTTTTAGTAAAAAAGTTGTCAAAAATTGAAAATCCGTATAAAAGCTGATGTTAAAAAAAAATGATGAAAAATTTAGCGGACGAAAATTAGTGCATTTAATTCTGCTTAAAAGAAACATTTGTGCGACTCAGAATTATTGATTGCTTTTATTTTCTTTGGCGTGCTTCGAAAGCTGTTTCATTGGGTTCAATGTGTTAATTGCTTGTTCATATAAAACCAATTGTACTATATTTTTTTTTGTAATAATACGGTAAATAGCGGTACAAACGATGTCAATTTTGAAGAAGATGTCGATAATAATAAGGAAGAGTTAGACACTGTCGATATTCATACTCACGTATCAATGATAGAAAACGATTTTAAGAAATTGCTTGAAAATTCTGATTATGATATTTGATCTGATGATTCTGATCTGATATGACTGTTATTTTCTTTAAAATTTATCGTTGGAAAAAATCAAACTCATAGATTCTTTTTATCTCAAATTAATACAAATATTGCGACAAATTCATTCCTGTCTTAAATTAGACAATGACAAAAATTTTATAAATTGCGCAATAAATTATTGCTAACGTATTTTAATAGGATTATAGAGCGAATTGCAGTTGTGAAAATGCAACAGGGCTATGAATGCAACTCCCTTTCTTTAAAGATCGCTTTCTAAATTAGTGTGCTTTTATTTCAAACAAAAATAATTACTATGACTTTTCGAAAAAAAATGATACATTCTGCATGCATACTCAAAAAAATTTATTTTTTAAAGATATTTATGATGAATTATTTACAGGTGTACTATACCTTATTTTGCAACATAATTGCCGCCGTTGTTTAAGCATTTGTTTAGTCTTGGTACAAGCTTATGTATCCCATTGGCAAAGGAGCGTCCTGCTTGTTGTCGAAACCGCATTTCAAATGAAATTTTGATTTCATTATAATCATGTCAGTTTTGCCCTGCCAGGTATCTCTTCAAGTAAAGAAATAAGTGGAAGTCACTGGATAGTGACTGCTGTGTCTGCTATGCAAATGGCTTAAAACTTTCCACTTAAATTTTTTCACAGATCATAGATGACCTGTTCTGGGCTCTTATTGAATATTGATCATTTTATTAGCGAAAGTACAATACCATTCCGTTAGATTTTGTTCCATAGGCATAAACAATTTCTTTGTGAATTTCTAGAGAACTCTTCCCTTTTGCATGAAGAAAACAATATTTGGCGGGAATTTTTTTCGACGCAGCCATTCTAAGCAATTGCTACATGAAGCAGGATTACCTCAAAATTAATGGATGATTGCGATTAAAAAGGTCAAATGTTCAAGGTTACAATCTATATTATACCAACATTCTCCTTAAACTTTTCTGTCTATCGCTTATTGGTTCCGTTGTATTTCTATATTTTTAAAAGCACGCGTATAATAAATGTTGATAATAAACATATTTTCAAAAATATAACAATAGAAAGGAACCTAGCATGCATAATTTTTCTGGAATTTTTAAATTATCATAATTATTGTAGCAAATATCTGTTTATTTGTATCTGTAATTATATACTGACTTAATTCTTACAAAACAAACAATATTTGACTAATGACGCAATTTAGTTGGTTTTAGTTCACGGTAACTTTCATGGAAAAAGAACTAAACAATAAATTCATATTTCTCTCTTTACGGACGATTTTGAACAATATGCTCTTGAATATTTATAACACGTGAATTTTCATATTGCTACTAAGTTTAAAACAAACTTACTAAAAAATGTCCAAGCCGGAGATCGAACCCAGAACCCTTGGAATAGCGCACCAAGTGCTCTACAATTTAAGCTACGAGGATGATGCCCAGCTTAGCATGTTTCACTTCATATGTTGGTAACGCTGCAATTCGCAGCACGAGATGGAACCGATTTCATGAGCACACAATCCTGCGGCGTAACATGAGATATAAATAATCCCAGACTCAGTCAATCACATATTTTAATTAATTATTTTTTAACGGTGAAATTACGCTTGAAATTCTTAAACATTTATAACACGTGGATTTTCACATTGCTACTAAGCGTAGAACCAACTTAGTGAAAATGTCCAAACCGGGGATAGAATTCAATATTGTCCTCGTGGCTTAAATGGTAAAGCACTTCCCTCATAGCATGCATGGTCACAGTGACCTCACAGTGACGTCGCTGTGAGTCACTTTGGTCACATCACATCTGTGACTCAAATGCTACAACTCAGTGACGTCACATTGTGACTGAAATGTGACTTTTTAAAAATCTTTAAAAATTATAAAAAAGTCTTCAAAACATGTTATTTACTTTAAAAAACATGTTTCTGGCAATTTAAATATCGTTGCTTTTGTCACAGTTTCGTCACAATGTTAATGTCAAATTAGTCACAAATGACACATTTTTCACAAATTTGTCACATTGTGACTACTTTGTGAAACGTCACAAAAGAGCTCTAAAACGGCCATAACGACTTCACACTTTAGTCACAGTGATTTTACATCGATATCACGTGACGTCACATCGACAATCGATGGTCACAAAGTCACAATGTGATTTCACAACGACGTCGATGTGACATCACCATGCCTGACGGGCTGGAGCACTATTCTAAGATTCAGAATTCGCTCCCTGACATGGACACTTTTTACCAAGGTGGTTATACGCTTAGTAGCAATGTAAAAATTCACGTGCTATAGATATTAAAGAATTTTAAGCATATTTTCACGGTTGAAAATTAATTGAAAAATTAATTAATTAAAATAAGGTATCCTGGGGTAATAACGTCACGTCAAGGTTCTACCAATTTTCACGGCTCAGTTTTAGATTGTATTTTTCAAACAAATATATCCAAAATCTTCAACAACATTTTCAAAGTACATGAAATGCACTACAAATTTATGTAATTAACAAAGTATTTCCGGATAAAAAAATAGTCTTCACATCACAAAACGTATCTTGCAAATTTTAGATCAAAATTAGATCTTCTCGCAAATTACAGCCACTCATTGAATATCTATATATAAAAAAAATTAACAGATATGTATTCATAAAATGTAATGGGGTGATTTCTTGACCAATGTTATTTGGCGCTATTACCCACCTATATGGTTAATAACGCCATGCAAACAAAACTATAAATTAAGATGGAATAATTGCATGTAGATTGCCCAATTCTAAAAATACAAACTCTACAAACTTAGAAATTGACAAATTGCATTCTAAGCTATTGAAAATGTTCATTTTTGTGAAAGTGTAAGAAAAATAAGGTGTGGTGTGGTGGTGGTTGGGATGGGGAAAATGAATATCAGACCGTGAGCTTCTTTTTGCTTAAAAAAGAACCGCTTAAACAGAATTATTAGAATAACTGCCCAGTGTTAATTGTGTTTATTTGAATCAGTATTTAGGATGTAGCTCGGCCACTGTAAGGAATCAATTGGGGTATTAATGCCAAGGATTGGCGTTATTACCTCGGTATAGTTATTGCGCAGTACATTTTAAATTACAAATTATCTCGAGAAGATAACCAAAATCTTCAACAACATTTTCAAAGTACATGAAATGCACTACAAATTTATGTAATTAACAAAATATTTCCGGATAAAGAAAATAGTCTTCACATCACAAAACGTATCTCGCAAATTTTAGATCAAGCGTTAACTTTAGTTGCTTGTAAAAACAATAAGACCTACATATTGGAACAAATTAACTTGAAGCTGTTTTTTGCGATTTATATGACTCAAAACCCTTCTGCGCAGAGCACATGGGTGTCATTTACCAGATTATTTCATAATTATGCATAATACTAGCACTTGGATTTATTACCCCGCCTGGCGTTATTACACCAGACCACCATAGTATGTGTTCTTTTTTCAGGGAATACGAATGATTAAAAATGATTAAGTGAGCTTTAAAACCCTACACTTAAAAGGTACTGAATACAAAACAATAAATAATTCTTCAAAATAAACATTTTGTTGATATTTTGTTTTCGGTGTAATTAAAACGACCCCTTTTACTGCGATATTATTATTATTAATGTTACTGTTTGTTACTCTTAATATATCATTCTTTATAAAATTTATATTTTTACATGAGATAAAAAAAAAAAAATACATAACTGGAAGAAATCGAGATAATTTAAAATAATACATTATAATAAAATATCCATCTGTTATAAGATCAACAATATCGATTTTAACACGTAAAAATTATATATATAAAGGTACAAAATCATTTAATTTACCAAATCTGTGTCAGGAGTTACTCATTGGTTTTGAAAATAAAAATAATCATCCAAGTAAAAAAACAAAAAACAAAAAAACAAAAAAAACAAAAAACTATTAACGTAACTCTCATGAAAAGCTGAATGATGGCGTATTAGTTCAATCCGATGTAGATTGTGCAAATTTAAATTGTAATTTTTTTTTCTATGGAAAACGGCGCGGTAACGAGTTGTTAACCATAAAATAAAACTACATTAATTTTTTTAAAATTTTAATACAAATACACATGTGTATTAAATACTTATGTACTTAATACACATGTTTTTAGCAATTAGAATGTATTGTTACAAATAATTATTCGATTTAATGCGAAATATCAATTAAGTATACTATTACTTCGTTATTTTGATATCACTAATGAATAAAATGTGAGTAAAGTATTGACATATATGAAAGTTTATTTCAATAATAATATATTTGCATTTTACGCAAATATTTATTATTAATTAAATTTGAACATTCTGTTCATAGATATTTTACTTCCGTATTAAACAAATAACAAAATTATCTAGTCATTCTGAACTAAAATTCGCTGTGATTTCAATACATTTTATTTTTAGGAATAAATTTATTCCATTTCAGAAAAATATTTGAAAGTTTAGAAACTTTCTTACATGATAAAAGAGATTTGGAACAAAAGTTACGAAAGTTAAGCCAAAAGTTTCCCAGTTTTTGATATATCAAAAATTGAATAAAACATGGAAATATTCGTCTTATCTGAAACTTGAAAATGTTTCATATTTGTTTGTTTTTATTATTAGGAAAATATTCTTTAATTGTTGTATATTAGAATTTTAAATTTATGTTTGCATATTACTTCAATGTACAGGTTTTTGAATATATAATCTCAAAATGTAATCAAATGTCATAATCTCACATTAAAATAACAGAATAAATGTTCAAAATGTCATTAGCATGGATGTCCACACCAGCTGTGCCTTGTGTATACTAGCATTATTCAAGAGTTAATATCATGTTTATAAAATAAAACAAATGTTATTCTTTCTTTAAATTAATCAAGGAGAGGATTTATCCAGTATATTTCTTTTTAAAAATAAAATTATAATATATAAAAAAAGAATTAAAGTTTGTCCTCCATATTCTATTTTCAAAACAAGATCATACTATAACAGCTGGTTATTAATCAAAATTTTATTTTCACATATGACAATAGTTTGAAAATATAAAGTTTCTCCATGGCAACAAGTAGCCATTTTATCCCAGCCTGAAAATAGAAGCATGTATTGTATTTTAAGAATATAAGTTGAATATTAGGGGCGTACATCAATTGTATGTCATTAGAATGGATAATAACTTTCATGTTTATTTTATAGTTAAAATTTTTATTTTACTTATTTGCACAGAACTTTTGTGTTTTAAAAAGCCCCAGAAAGGACTATTGCATTGTGATTATATTATGGCTCATAATCTTATTTAAATTAAAATTTGTCATTAGCATGGGCAAATATCAGTGTCATTAGCATGGTCTTTCTGTTCATGCTAAAGACTCCTATGTGCATAAATGTAACCAGTTCTTATATTGTATCCTTTATGAAGTTTAATTTTACATATAAATTTAGGTATTACATTTATTATCCCTAAAATATGCATTAAATCTGTCAGAAAATCACTAAGACAGCTTCTTACATTGTTAGTGTCAGAATGTCGCTCATACAAACATGTTTGCTCTTTGGTAATGTTTTTATTCTCCTTTTATGTATGTATGTAAAAATGGAAACCATTTGCTGAAAAGGAAGGCTAATAAACATAGAAAAAATTATTTAAACAAGAAGAAAATAAAAATTTCTTAATATATTTATTCCATGCAATTTGTTTTGTCATTAGCATGGCTCAAAACATACTAACTATTTTTTAAGTTAATTTTTAAATATTTAGCTCTGCTGACTACATGTAACGTATACGTAATACTATATTAAAAACACCTATATTTTTCAGAAATTTTGCTAACAGTAATTTTTTTAAGATTTCACATTTGAAATTGTCCCCTATTTTGAGAATCATCCATATATGTATGTATGTACGTATGAAATCTCAACTATATGAAGTTAATAATTATATACATATTTATAAAAGGAAAATTGCAATTTAGCAAATTATAACGACTACTTGCAAAAATAATATTTTCAAAAACAAAAATTTTAGACTTATAAATGATTGCTATATTTTAAAAAACAATAATAACATAATTTTTACGATGATCAAAAAGTAGCTTACGTAATAATAGTTATATTAATATTCCTGGACATTTAGAGTCATTTTAGAAAAGAAGTTCTGATAAATGTCAGAATTTTTGTTGTAGTTATCCTTTATTCATTGATCATCCAAAGTATTTAAGTGCTTGTATTAATCGAGTGATTACATGCACAAGCTACCTTTACTCCATGATAGTGTTTTATTCAAAATTCGCATTTGCATTTCAATGTTTTTATTTATTTTCTATCTATAAACTAGTTCAGATTGATACTGAATGGGAGCAACTTTTTTCCCATTCCATTTCGTTTGTAGAACTTAGCGTATCTTTTAGGTTTGGATCGCGTTTTAAAGAAGAAATATCTTCATAAAATGTAACAAAAATTTTAAAAAAAGTAAAAATTGAATTTAAGATGCTACATCCTAAGACAGACAGCCAAGATGTCTTAATTAGTTAGAGAGGATTTTACTCTATATTCAAGAGATGTTTTTAGAAAGACTTGAATCCTAAGTAAGATTTACAGAAGCTTCCAATATTAAGAAATTAATCAGTGCATTTCAAATTAACTCTGTCATTATCATGGATTGACAATAGTCAGTATTTTTTTTAAACTTCTTCAATAATTAATGTGTACGTTATGACCGAAATATATCATTATTTCTGAATTTAAAAAATTTCCATATTTTCAAAGCAAAAAGAACTTCAATGTAACATTATTCCTGGGCCAATTATAAACAAACATTAAATAAAATTTCAGTTTAACAATTTGCGGTACTGAAAATTTTTAAATTTCTAAACACCGCACATTTTCAATTTTCACACCGTCGTATATAGAAAAAACTTACTTTTAAATGTAACTTGTTTGAAACATGCATCTGAATTTGTTATTGAGTTATTTTTTTATTGTAGTTTTTAATGTAATTATTTGTCATCGTGGAAAGAGAAGTATTCCATTTCTAGACATTAAGCATGGATCAATCAGAAAACAAATGAAATAAAAAACAGAAGTATTCCCTTTTTGGACATTAAACATAGACCAATCAGAAAACGAATAAAATGAAAGAAGTTGCAGAATTCAACCAATCAAAAACATTCAGTTACACTTCAGATTACCCAGTCCTGCACCGAGAATAACAAATAATTTTCCAAATAGTTAAAAAGATATCAGAATTTAATGCACTCTAAAAGGATGAGTTGAAAAGGTATAAATTCTAATTAATAAAATAAGATGCACGTTGGAATTAAAAGTAATAAGCGTTCTATTTAATCTACTTCAGTAAAAATGTTAATGAGCAAATGCGAAACTGCAAAATGCATAAGAATACACAGGGATAGGTACTGGAAAAAGGAAATAAACATCAATTGGTGACAACTGATGTTACATTGAAGTTCTTTTTACTTTGAAAGTATGGAATATTTTTAAATTCAGAAATAATGATATATTTCGGTCATAAGGTACACATTAGTTATTGAAGAAGTTTTAAAAAAATTACTGACTATTGCCAATCCATGATAATGACAGAGTTAATTTGAAAAGTACTAATTAATTTCTTAATATTGGAAGCTTCTGTAAATCTTACTTAGAATTCCAGTCTTTCTAAAAGTCATTACTACCAGCCTTTTCTAATTACATCTCTTGAATATAGAGTGAAATCCTCTCTAACTAATTAAGATATCTTGGCTGCCTGTCTTAGGATGTAGCAACTTAAATTCAATTTTTACTTTAAAAAAATTGTTACATTTTTATGAAGATATTTCTCCTTTAATACGTGATCCAAAATCAAAAGATACCTTAAGTTCTACAATCGAAATGAAATGGGAAAAAAAACTGCTCCCATTCAGTATCAATTTCAACTAGATTATGGATGGAAAATAAGTAAAAACATTGAAATGCAAATGCGAAATTTGAATAAAACGATATCCTTGGAATAAAGTTTGCTCGTGCATGTAATCACTCAATTAGTACAAGCACTTAAATACTTTGAATTATCAATGATTAAAGGATAACTACAATTTAAATTCTGACATTTATGAGAACTTCTTTTCTAAAATTCTAAATATTTAGAAATAAAGTTCATAAAAAATATACAACATAAACGAATTTGAGAAATAACCAGTATAATAGATAAATAATATTTTAGCCTTTTTCTCGTATGGAAGGGTTACGTGGGAACAGTTTTATCCCAATCTTTCGTTTAACCAAAATTTTTCTCCCCATTCTCTCATTACTGTCAGTGTTCTTATTAACACTTTCCAAGATAAATGAAAAGTTTTTATAATATTGACTTGTTGATTCTACGCTTTCTAATATATAAGTGCACAGTAGAAGACCCATAATTCATACTCACTATTTAGGTTCACTACATCATTTTCCCATAATTGTCTGTGGGAGAATTTTTTAAAAATAAAATAATGATGTTATCCTATTTCAAATATTCCGAAACTGCTATTAATTTTTTATATGCACTACAATATAATTCCTGGAGTAACTTTCGTTTGAAGTATTAGTTATTCATTTTCATGATTGCACAAAATAATCAGGACTAGATTGCAATTAGAGGGGTTTGAATTCAAATGTATTTCTAACATATAATTTAAATATTTTTTGTTATATAACAATAATTTAAAAGTTGATTTTTATAAATAAATTTTTGCATCAGCTAAATTTTTCGCAAAATTCATTAATTTTGACAGTTTACCTGCGTAAAAAATAATGAAAAAAAATTGTACTTTTAATCTCAAATTTATGCTTTTATGATTTTACAATGTTTTAGGTAATCACATTGCATAAATTTTTATTTAAAATATGACCACAAATATATTTAATTTTAATTATTTGAAATTTGTTGTAAAACATAATACTTTTAAGAATCTCTTACATTAAAAATATGAAATCTTTAAATAATTGAATTCTATGAAGATTTGATTTTTCATGATACAATCTTATTTTAATTGAAATTGAAAAATTAATTATTAAAACGAGAATAAAATTTCATAATAAAAATTAAATAGTAACGTATTAAATAGGGAACATATTAGATAAAAATATTTACACGCAAATGTTAAAAAAAGTACAGAAACTTTAAAATAATAAAATTTTAAGCGCGAAACGCATTTCATCGTGGTAACTACATAATGCGTAAAATGTTCCACAGAGAAAGAGAACGAATACCGAGATATTAAGGGGACAGTTCACTTTCAATTGGTCAAAAATACTGCAAAACAGATTCAATTTTCATAACTTTTCACAAGCTACCTAATGAAAGAAATTCAATGAAATTTTTTGGACTGTTAAGCATAGCATTTCTTGATACAAATAATAAAAGAGATTAAAGAAAAATATTTAAGTTAATTAGGAAAACTTAATTTACTAACCTACTGTTTTTTGTACCATATATCACTGCGAGAAAGATTTCTCAAAAGCTATTAAAGTTAATGCTTTGAAATTTTCTGTGTGCATTAATATTATCTTTTTTCCTAAAATGAACTAAAATCGCAGAATTATCATAAATAGTAAAAAAAAAATTATTCTGAACAATGTGTGAAAAAACTTTGAATTTTTTCTTTTTTTTAATTTAATATTAAATAAATATATTTTAAATGAGGATAATTAAAAGATTCTAGTTGAATATGTCGAGCGAAGTGTTATCTTTAAATTAAAATTTATTTAAAGTTTCTAACTTAAAATGAACGCGCGATATCATGTGCGCAGTGACGCTCAGTAATTTTGAAACAAAAACAACAAAAAAAATGTATATAACTTAATTAAGTTTTCCTAATTAATCTAAATGTTTTTCATCAATCTGTTCAGCTTATTGTAACAAGTAATGCTGTACTTAACGGTTCAAAAATTTTCATTTAATTTGGCCTACAGTTAATTCGTGAAAAGGTATAGAAATTGAATCAGCTTTATAGCATTTTTGACCGGTTGAAAGGAAACTGTCCCCTTAATTGTGTCTAAAATAAGTAAATTTTTGCGTGAGAAAAATTTTGAATGGTGGATTAGAGATCATATTTATTAAGTTCAATTCTTAAGAATTTAAATTACAAAATTTGTTTACTTGTTAATTTACAAAGAGAAAAACTTTATTAGAAATAAATTATTACATTAGGCATAAATTTAATAGCAAGAATTACGTCATATATTAAAACAATAAATCTTAAGTAATTTTCGTTTTGGAGAATTTTAATGTCACGTCACATATAAAAAAAATTGTATGGTTAGCAAATTTTTTTGTATGTTACATCACTTAAGGCAAGGTAAATGCAGGTAAATAAATGCACAAAATGTTTTTGATTTATATTGTACGAGTTACTATTAGATAAATTGATATTTAAAATTTCGAATATTTATCGTTAATTGATATAAAACTGTGAATTATAGATCATATTTAAAAAGATCAATTCTTGAGCATTTAAGTTATAAAATAAATTTATTATTAATCTTCAAGGAGAAAAACTTTATAACAAATAAGTTATTACATTAGGCATGAATTTTATAACAAAAAATTATGTCAGTTATTAAAACGATAAATCTTAAATAATTTTCATTCTTTAGGTTTTCGATGTGATGTCGTATGTTAAAAATATAGTATAGATAAAAAATGTATTTATGTATTACATCACTTAAGGCAAGGTAAATGCAGGTAAATATCTGTGAAAAAACTTTTTTATTATACGTATTTAAAATTTCGGATATTTATTATTAATTGATATAAATTATAAATGTAATATGAAAATAAGCATAATGATGCATTGAAATAGAGAAAACCGTTAATAATTAAAGTATTTCTGTTCCTGAAAATTACTGAAACTTGATCAAAATATAATATAATTTTAAATTTTCAAAACACAATGCTTTTCAATATCGTGGTTCAAAAAGCTATTCCCAAGCATGCGGAAATTTTAACTACGAACATAATAGGCAGGTATGTGACTGCACAGATTATCACATTATTGAGAGGACGACTGAAATTTTTAAATAATCAGATCATGTTTAGAAAATTATAATACAACAGATCTTCCAGATTATATTTTGGTCCCCCCCCCCCCCAAAAAAAAAAAAAAAAAAAAAAAAAAAAAAAAAAACCTGCAGGTACGATTTTAGTGGTTTACAAGTAACAGGGCCGTGTGAAGAATTAGGCAATAGCGTTGCCAAATTTATATTATTTATTTATTTATTTACATTTATATTTTTTTCTTAAAAAAGACAAAAAAAGATATACATGTTGGGATTTTTTTTTCAAGATAGAAATATATATTCAGAAAATAGTACGTGGCTTCAATCTTAGGATACAAAAGGGGTTGCACACGATATACTGTTCTGTTATATAAGTTTTTTCATATCTTTTTTCCAGATCATCTTTGCCAAAATAAGTGAAATTCTATGTTATATTATTTAGTTGTTACAATTGAACCTATTAAAGTACGAAAATAAACGCGGAATATGCATTCAGTAGAATTCATCAACATTCCTAGACTTGGACGGGGGGGGGGGGGGGGGCATACTGAAACTTTGCCCCAGGCGCAGTTTTCTCTTTGCATGCATTTGACCGGTAGGTTTACCTTTGTGCTTTCCAGCACCCAAACGTTATGAAAGCATGGATGACTAAGAACAGAAAATGGCTTATCCAATGAACTGATAGATTTTTCCAACAGTAAACCTATCAGCAAATAACTGAAACCTGGTTTATATTTTTCCATAAAGATGCCACATTGCAGACCAGTTATATTTTAATAAAAAGCCCGAGTTTTATTTAATCCTGCAATTTTCATTAACGTCGTTACAAAAGTAAGAAAACTAAAAACATTTTAAAAGTAAATATCTTATACAAACTAATTTTCAAATATATAATTGATAAGACTTATCAATCCCAAAAACAGTCGTTATTTGTTAAGAGACCATCCGAGTCACTCGAAAATACCTGGATGATAATATTCAGTCTACGTGGACTTTGTTTTTAAATATTTCGCTCATTTTTTTCATTTTTACATTATTTTTTTTAAAAGATAATTGAGAACGATCTACAACAGGTCAAGATTTTCCTTTTTCAATTTTGGTTATAATTGTTTAAATTACGATAATTTTAATTTCACAATTGGTTCCAAACGGTTCTGAAAGTTACAATATTTTTTTTAAAGATCTGAAATCAAAATCGAAAAAGTAAAAGGTAGTCCGGTTGTAGATCGTCCTCAACTATCCTATTGAAAAGAGTTCATTAAACAATATTTTGAGCTAGAGATAACAAAAACATCCATTTAGACACAAAATACACTTAACATTAATAGACGCCAATAGAATTAACATTATCATACGAGTCTGATTGACTGACATTTGTACTCTTAAGATAGAGATGGTTGTGGTCATGGTAATCGAAAAATTTTCAGTCCAAGCCATTTACACAAAATAATCGCCTTTGTTACATTAATCTATTATTCTATTATATTCGGTGACCTGGTAATATTTTTAAACACGGCATGTTACTATGTTTTCGGAGGCTGTGAAGCCTAAACAGGGGTTGATGAACGTAGTTCGCAGGATGTGAATGCACCTAGTATTGTAACAAAAATATAAATTCTGGTTTTAATTATAAAACAAAAAATATGTAGCATACAGAAAAGGGCAAAAGTTGAAACACTCGTGTTTAAGGAATCTAAAAGTCGTTACGACATACAACTTTTGTAAAAGTAAGTAAAAAAAATCGGTTGTCTCGTAAAAACGTAACCCCATATGTAATAATATGTCACAGCAATATAACAATGTGTATTCATTCATACCATAAATATTTCAAAACCAATTTCAAAGT
Source organism: Maratus speculifer (assembly GCA_964019185.1). NCBI lineage: Eukaryota > Metazoa > Arthropoda > Arachnida > Araneae > Salticidae > Maratus > Maratus speculifer. Next base: position 110,109,033 of record OZ025298.1, on the reverse strand, counting down.
TAACTATTTTAACAGTGTAGTATCGTTATATGTACCTTATATGGAACTCGTTCCGTATTTTCAATTAAATGAATTCCTAGAATTTTCATTGCAAATATACTTACAATATCTATATAAATATTAAATATATAAATAAAGTTTAAATTTACTTAAAATAACTATCTTTTTTTATAATAAAGTTAGGATAAGTTTGAAAATGATTATCTATAAAAAAAATGTTTTATTGATATTTATATAACTGTTTACACTATAAAAATTAAATTACATTGTTTTTGTCTGACAATCAATTTTTCATAGATTTTAAATATATTTAAGTACTGTTTTGAATGCATAAATGTTTCCAATATATATTTCTTTTTACTTCAATTTTGAAAAAAAAGAACTGAAATGAAAAACATAGAAAGATTATGCTGCAAAAACCAACAATTTAGAAGTTTAGGACTAAAATAATTGATCAGGAAATATTTAAAGTAATTATATTTAATTTCATTAGGAAACTTTTATTTCGGAATTTATTTTATTTACAATCTGAAAATACAACAATAAAAAGAATTAAAAAATGATGAATATTAAAATTTTATTTTAAAATTTTAACATTTTATTATCAAATTTATCTAGTGTAAACGTTTTGAAAATAACTGTATTTTTAATCAGAGGAAATTTCTATCTATCTAAGCTTCATCTATTTATGAAAATATGTACTCTGAATTTTTTGTGTGTTATTCACATATCTAAAATGTTTAGATGAATGCAAAGTAAAATTACCAATACTTAAATAGCAAGCATTAGGAACATTACGTCATATACTTTCTAATTTATTCAATTAAGGAATGAACTAAGAAAATCTACCGCAAAATCGTCTGAACTCGTTCGACTTACCTGAATATTGACGCTTACAAAAGATGTATCTTTTTCGAACAAACATTATTTCGGATATTGTTATTATGAAATTAAATAATATTTTTTAACTAGACATTTTTATCATTTATTTATGCTCAGATAATATTTAAATTCCACCAGTAAATAATTGTTCTTTGAGATAGAAAGTAAAGCAGAAAATTACCTTAAAACTTTCAAGTGTTCATGGTTGTATTCACATGTTTGGATCAAGGCCACCTTATCATAATATCAAGGCCTCGCATTCAGGAGAAAATCTATTGTTGAAATTGTCCCTATAGTTGCCAACTTATTATATGACTTTGTCTCATAAGTAATGCCACCTGGTGCATACTACTGCTAGTAATCCATGTACAAATGCATAGGAAAAATGGAAAATATTTCAGTTTCTTCAATCATTAGATGGCGCTACCAACGCGAAAATCATGTTGTTTCTGACTGCGGTCAAAGGATACTTGGCAAATAACAAGCCTGATATTAGGATAAGGTAGCCTTGGTTTGTATGTAGAATGTAGGTAGACTGTAAAAAAAAATATGTAATGCTACTGATGTAAAGTTGTCGGAATCTGTATTGTTACTAAAATTTTATCTGTACAATGTTCAAGAAAATGTAAATCTAGAAAAATAACTTTTGTAAAGTTACAGAAATCTGTAACTTTACAAACGAGTCTACTAAAATTACAGTTATCTTACTAAAATTTTATCCGTAAACTGGGCTGCAGTTGCATGAAAAATTCTTGAAATCCCAGTTTTCCAAATATGCTTTGAAACCTTCCAGATTTTTTTTATATTTTCAGTGCAAATCTGTATCTGTTGCACGAATTTTTGCTGTTGCCGTTACATAAAATTTTTAGGAATCACAATTTCCTAGAAAACATTTAGTAACTTTATAGATTTTTTTTTTTTTTTTTTTTTTTTTTTACAGTGGAGAAATATCAAAATTTCATTCAAAAGAATATAAAGCGATATCGTATTTTGTCAATGAAATAAGTGTGTAGGAAAATAAACAGAAAATTGGTAGAAAGTCTAATCAAATTTCTTTAGATAAATGTACATGGTGGCCATAAAAAAACTTTGCCGATATATGGAGCTCTAGCGGCCAGTCCTCTCCACCGATCGAGGTGAAATTTCAGATATAGCTATTCAGAGGTATGAGCTCAAGATGTTCTGAACGGCAACAAAATGGCGCTCACGGTTACGGTTATAGTTACAGAAACTCGAAATTTTCCAATGGCAACACCCATTTTTTTCATCGCAAAATACTCAGTGCATGCGAAAACCTTAAAGAGCGTTGGAACGGCATGGTTATTGCAATAAACGGACGCGTTATGCTCGCACAAAGTTAGCTTTGCAAACGGCCCCCCAAAAAACACGACCAAGGCGCAGGATGAAAATTTGAATGTGACACAGACAAAATATCAATCACAAAACGTCATTTGACAGATAATCAGCGTAAAAAACGGATAAAAAGTGGGGTGGGAATGTTAGTTCTTCAGTCGGAGCTCGCCGATGCCAACAAAATGACTTCGTTCGTAGTGAGTTGGTAAAACTATCATCAAAATTAGATGAATGCTGCGAAAACCTGGCGCGTTTACCGTCGAAACTATCTCCAAATACGTGGCCTATGCATTTCACAAGCTCTTCATGATTAAGTAATGAAATTCGAAGAAATTGGCTGCACCTGTGATAGTCCAACTGTTCCTGAGGATAATGTTATGGAAGCGCATCACACCGTGACCAGAGAACGCATGCAAACTACAAAAGGTGCATCTCGTGAATTTGATATACCGAAATCAATGATTTTAAAAGTTCTGCGCTCTGTAATCCGCATGTTTCCTTAACGGCACCAGCATGCCCAGATGTTGGAAGTGAGAGACCATCAACAACATATAGACTTTGTTAACGAATTTCTTATCCAGTATGATGGAGATAACGATCGGCCTCTTCGCATATTATGAACGGACGAGGCACATTTCATCTTAACTGGTAACGTCAATGGCCTCCGCGATCCCCCGACCACACTCCTATGGATTTCAGGTCCTGGAAATATCTAAAATCTAGAGTGTACATGTGCAATCCGCAAATTTTGCCAGATTTGAAAGATTCTAACAAACGTGAGATTGCAAACATCCCTCATGCGGTGTAATGTTCGGCTGTACTGTCCACAGTCACAATCATGCAATGTGTAATTGCCTGTGATGGCACCCATGTGGAAAATGTGTAATCAAAATAAAAGTTTTCTTTTCTCCGATCTGTATTGTAATCAGAGATTAGTGTACTGACTCTGTGTCATATGCAAATTTCTAGTTTTTTACGGGGAGGAGGGGATTCGCAGAACAGTTTTTTGTGCGTGCATAACATGTCCGTTTCTTGCGATACACGCACGGTTCCAGCGCTCTTTCGGATTTTCGCATGCGCTGAGTATTTTTCGATAATAAAAAGAGTGTTGCCATTGGAAAATTTCGAGTTTCTGTAACTAAAACCGTAACCATGAGCCCCATTTTGTTGCCGTTCACAGAATCTCGAGCTCATACCTCTGAATAGCTATATCTGAAATTTCACCTTGATCGGTTTAGCGGACTGGCCGCTAGAGCTCCATGTATCTGCAAAGTTTTTTTATGACCACCCTGTATTTGTTAAAGTAAAATAGTAAACAAATATATAAAGCTAAAATAATTGGAAATAAAGTCTACTTTTAAATGATATATATGAAATTTCCTTAGAATACATCTAAAATTTAAAGAGAATGAAAAAAATCTTCTTTTTTCGATAGCAATATCTAATTTTAAGAAGGTATTTCAAATATTTGGTTCAAAATTTTTCTAGATACCAAATTTGAAGTCATTTGGATGATATGTTTTTGAATTATAAACATTTTAAATTTAGTGCTTCTATTGTGAAATGATATAGTCACATTTTTAGTAATATATCTAGAAATGTACCCATAATATGCTAAATTTTTATATGGCTACATTAATAAAATACCTAAACGCAAATACGATGATTTAACAAGCATGTTTACCTTGGATTTTGAAATATTAATTACGGCAAACTCCGCCAGAAGGGGCGTTGTAATAGCGTTTTTTGTACCATTTTCATTATTTTGGCATCGAAAAGTGTATGATGTTATGCATAGAACTAAATTAATTCTTTGCGCAAGTGTTTGGCTTTAGGTACCAGGCTAAAACTACCCTGATTTTTAGGGTTTCATTCATCTGACAAAAGCCTATTTGTCTTTGTCCTCTGTCTGTCACAGTATCCGTGCACAAAAAATATAAGAGTTAGAGAGTTGAAATTTTGAGTACTTACAGCTCAATACCTCTTGTCAAACAACAAATCATAAAATTTTGAAAAAGACTTATTTTAATTAAAATATTTCTTTTTAATATCATCAATTCAATTTTTTTTGTTTTTGTTTTTCTCTTTACTTTAAAAAAAATGGAGTACTTCTGTTGCCACAATTAGAAAATTGGTATTAAAAACTAAAAAAAAAAGATGTCTCAAAAATGAATTAAAATACTGATTTTAAACAAATTGCATTTTAAAGAGCATTTTTCCCCTTACACGACGGTGTAAAACTTGAAAATGTGCGATAATTAGAAGTTTAAAAATTTGCAATAGCGTAAATTTCAAAACTGAAAATTCATTTCAAATTTGAAAATATTGCCAAAATAACGTATGTGTTACGCACAAATACGTTTAGCCTTTATAATATAGATGATTTGATCTGAGCTTTTTTATTTGATTAAAATAAATAACTTCCTTTTATAATTATTTTGTTGTTTTTTTTTTCTAATTGTTGCACGCAAGTTTAAATAGATATAAAAATTAGCAACACAAATTAATGGATTAAAAAAATCACGTAAAAAACGCTTTTATTTGTTTTTATTTCATTCTATTACATCATTATTTATCCTCTCATTCTACACGCAAAGTGATTTTTTTTTATTTATTAAATTCCTATTCATTTAAATTATATCACCTCTGGTGACCAGTTTAGCCTCTCTTAAATTTATGCTAAGCTTTGTAATATTTCACTTTTATTCATAATTTTATTTACTTGCAAGGAATGATCAAGTTTGCATTGACAATTTTCGTTTGTTAATTCTATGATAAAGCGTTTTTAACTAGATATTAAACGAAACCATATGTACAATCTGCAGTCACACTTACCCACTTTTTTTTCTAAGAAAGAAAAAAAAATCTGCCGGATAAGGTAGGTTTATAGTGATGTTTGTACATTTTCATTAATATATCATTCAGGTGTGTATGAAGCTATGCATAGAATTTAACCAAATTTTTCGTGGAGTATTTATTTTTTTGGCTATGGCTAAAAAGTCCTCTGGGAATTAGAAAAAAATCCGCCGGAAAGCTGCTCCATTTTCATAATTGTATCATCAAAATCGCGTACACTGTAAAAAAAATTCCTTAAAGGTACTAAACATTTTCTAGGAAACTGGGATTCCAAGAATTTTTCATGTGACGATAACACGAAAAATTCATGTAACCGATTCTGAAACTTGAATTTTTGCTGTTACCTTTACAGAAAAAGTTCTTGGAATCCCAGTTTCCTAGAAAAAGTTTAGTACCTTTGCAGAATTTTTTTTTTACAGTGTATGTTCTATGTTATGCATAGAACTAAACTATTTTTTTGTGAATTTATTTTTCTTACCATGGCAAACAGGTCCTCCCTGAATTAAAAAATATCTGCATGAAAACCGATGCTTTAAAACCGATTTCCTTGCTATTTTCATTATATTACTATATGAAAATATGTATGAATTTGTTGAGTTAGTTTTTTTTTTTACATTTTTTGGCTATGGGCGATGTGATTTGGCTTGTGATAGCAATGTCTGTGCCATTTTCATTATCGTACCATCGAAGAGTTTATAAAGTTATGCAATGATTAGAACGATGTATCTTGTGATTGCTTTTGCTTGTTACCAGCAGATATTCCTTGAATTTGGAAATATTCTACAGGAAAGGAAAACTATGATTGCAGTTTTTTATAACTAGCTTGATTCTTCGTAGTTCCATTGTCCATCGGCTCGTGCAGAGACGGGAACTCGCATCTGCTAATCTGGCTATTTGTAAACGGCTGATAACAAAAGAATAAGTAAAAACTATTAATTTTAATAACTATCATGAGCCATATATTTTTTTACTCTGTTTAATCGACTGAAGAAGAAATTAAAAATGAAATCAAATTTTGTATAACATTGAATTAATAATATTGAAATACCAACAAGTGCAACTACTTTTTGAAATATTAAGGTGTACGTAGGAGATTGAAGAAAGTTTTGGGATTGATATATCTCCTTAATTTTAAGGTGGATCAGTTTCACTTTAAATGTATTTAACACGTATTTTTTTCTTTCTCTTTTTTTATTTTTCGAAAATTCGAAAAAAAAAAGATCGTTGAGATATGGAGATTAGCATGACTTTAAGCGGATCTGCAATTTGGAAACCAATAAAGAAAAAATATTGTAATTGTAATAGTATTTTAATTTTATCCTTTTTATATTTGGAATTTTTAAATGGAAATTAATGAAGATTTACATTTAAAATTTGCATATAATAAATTTGTGTTATGGGTACTTTAAATAAAGAACTATTATAAATGATTTTAATGAAACTGAGGACTACGTAGACGTTTATTAGAATGATCTATAACAATAATGATAACCCGAAAGCTACCGTAAACTACCATAAAAAAGAAATCTATAAAAAAGAGATCTACGTATAAAATTAGTAAAATGTTAAAAAAAAAAAAAAAAAAAAAAAAAAAAAAAAAAAAAAAAATATTTTTGTCACTACCATTTTTGCCGTTGAAAGATTTACAGATGTATTACATTTAATCATATATATATAGATATATATATATATAAAGACAATAATTCATAATGATTACAAAATATTTCTCCTCACTATTTTATTTGATTATTCGTTTTGTGACTTTATTCTGTGACCTAATTTATAATAGAAATGTTTTACAGCATATGAAATGCTAAATTAATCAACTGACCTTCGTGGGAAGATTATAGCACGGAAAGAGTACATTACTAAAGTTAAATTAAATAATGGATTTTTCTTCAGATAAATGCAAATAATTAATTAAATAATTGTCACGATACATATCATGCTTGTAGGTGCATGTTTTGGGGATATCACAGTAACAAAAAAGAGTTAATTAAGATTTTCTGATTCAGAAGATTTTTAATCTTAATGTTAGCTACAGGAATTTAAACACAAAGTTAATCAAAAAATAATTTCGCATGAGAGAAAATTTCAACTTTTTGTTTAAATCTTAACTCTTTTTTTTAATTTTTCATCTTTGATGCAAAAACATACGTAGTATTAAAATGTTTGACAACACGCAATTTTATTAAATATTTACAATACGAAAATAAAAATTTATGCTTTATTTTTTAATTAAGATTTTTAATGAAAAATTGTAAATGATAATTATATTGTCTTACATAATATTTGTCTTTACCACGAAATTCACGCCAAATTAATCTCATTAATGAAGTATTCTTGAGAGGAGATAAAATGTAATATTCGGAATCGAGATTATATTTACACAAGAATGGGTGTATTGCAATACAGTATTACAGACATTTATCTAAAAGAAAAAAAAACAAGAATATTTAGAAAAACATATTGTTTCCTTAAAATTTAGAAGTGGGATTGGATTAAAATTATTTGGCGGTAAAGAATTTTTATTTCAGACAGTAATAAACTATATGAAAATTGTTATATGCATACAAATTAGTGTATGAATGTCCATTAGGGTCTTGATTCTCGAGAGTCTTTATTCTCGACTCAGTGCCCTTACGGACACGTACTGGTTTAGCTGATGACGAGCTGTTATTGCTGTAGCTCGAAACGCTCCCTATTTTATTTTTCATTTCATGGTGATTTTACTTACTTTATCCATACTTAGAAAGCACGTACTTTGAAACTGTTTTTTAATTGTTTATATTAAAATATGCTTCGATAAAAGACATCTTCATAGAGTGGAGAATACAAATTAACTTACATTTTTAAAAACTAATAATACTGATTACCATTTTTTAAAAAATAAAAGTGAAATGGAATCATGTAAGTAAATACATAAAAAAAGAAAAAAATAAGAAAAAAGTGCTTTATAATGCTCCATTTCAAAGCTATTTCGGACATTTATACATTAATTCCACATCCCTCTTCAATTTTATTTTACACATATATTATTATATTTATGCTTTACACATATAATATTTATATGTGTAAAGCTATGTGTAAATTGTGAAATGCACACCATGGCATGTCAATTTCAAAATACACATTTTCCTTTGTATTTTAATAGCATATTAAATGGATTAAGTGAATAAGATGTTATGCGATAACCCAGAAATACATAATTTAACGCATAAGTTGCATATAAGTACACACACACACACACACACATATATATATGTATATGCTATGCAATATACAAACATGATACATTTCGTGTACAGAGTACATATGTTGTGAATTTTGATATAAATATTTTTGTGGTCGTAAAACCAAAGTGCATGCATGTAAAACACATGTGCTTGATTTGGTTGTTCTCTTCCAAGTAGATTTGTCACTATATAATAAATATGTATAAAATATGTAACAAGCATTTGTAAAAATGCTGAAATTTCAATTTTCATTATATAAAAAACTGTACTCCAATTTTTAGATTTTTGAATGTAGTATTTTTCTTCTCTTTCTTTCAGTCACGGAAAAAATCTTTACAGCTGCGATGACGGGGTTAGTTATCTTTTTATAGTATATATTTGTATATAGAGAGATTATATTTCTCTATGAGTTAAAAAAATAGATAAGTGAAAGAAATTGGGGTTTAAATGCAAAACGATAGATATAATACTAATACTAACATAGCGTACTGAGCTTGTTCATGGTTTTCTTCAGTTGTAAAATGAGATATAATGAGAAATGTATGATGAGTAGTATAATGAGAAAAAATGTACGGCTGGCGTATGTCAATTAATATGGATTATCCGTTGTACATATTGAAGCATTAATTTAATATCTTTATCATTATTATTATTAAAAATTGTAGACAACCACGCATAGATAGTTACAATTATATGCAGATTTGCCAATAAATATTTGTAAACCAATAATATTTATTTGTATGTTTTGAATTTTGAATTTTTGAGTCAATAAATAACAACACAATAAGTCATTCTAAACTAAAATTCCCCATGGTTTCAACGCATTTTACTATGAGTTTAATATTTATTCCACATCAAAAGATAAGAGAAATATTTTGAAACTTTGTTTCACGATAACAGAGATTTGAAACAAAAGTTACGAAAGTTGAGCCACAGAATAATTTTTCATTAAACGAAAAGTTTTATAATATTTGATATTTTCCAACCAGGAAATGTTAACTTTATGCAGGTATTTATACTAACTTTAAAATTTTTCTTTGTTTTGTTTATTCGCATAGCATAATTTATTTTTCATTTTTTATATTTTACGATTAGTAATTTATTTGTTACTCAATAACAGGCTGTCCACTCTCAACGGTGGCCAATGGCTAATTTCTAAACCGTTAGTCACAGAGATATAGTTCTAATTGCAAAAATGCTTTTAAAAAGGTAAAAAATTGTTTTTCAAGCGATTTTAGTCAAAAAAAAATTATTAAAAAATTAACTTTTTATACGGTGCCCCAGTCCTATAAGTGATATTTAGTAAATTTTCATACGAGTTGATATTTCCAACTGAGCGAAAAATTGCCCAGGCCGGGAATCGAACCCGGATACTTGGCTTACAAGGCCAATGCTTTACCTATTGAGCTAACCGTTCGATAACCGGCTGGGAATTTTCGCTCAGAAAACCTGCCAAGTATCCGGGTTCGATTCCCAGCCTGGGCAATTTTTCGCTCAGTTGAAAATATCAATTCGTATGATAACTTTACCAATCAGTTAGATTGTGTTAAAAATAATAGCATAGTAAATTTTCCGCACAGCTTTAGCAGGTAAGTGAAAAAAGGTCCCATTCATCTAACATTAAAATTGACAGAGTTATGAAGCTTTAAATTTCATGACTTAAACCTCATTTCCGATGCTGAATAAGGATAAATTGGACTGACCTTTAAGGGTGTATTCGAAAAAATGCTTTTCCACCTTCAACAGCTTGAAATTTTCCGATACAATTTCAGACACATTTTTAAAAGCAGAAACATGAAACTTGCTGAGGAGATTTTTGAAGAGATTTACAAGGTGTATAGTAGAAGTATTTTTATGCTCAATTCATTAGAATTTGATTTATAAACAATTACCTTCTCAGTTTGACCCTTTTTCCGTTCCCAAATCTCTCGCTTCGGAAAAATCTGTTCAAAATGAAGTTTTTTATTTCTTTTTTTGCAATATTTTCTCTATTTATCAAAGAATTGACAATCACGGCACTTTGTTTACTTTCTAAATAAGACAATTTGCCAGTTTGATGCATGTGAGAGCAAAAATTAATTAAAAAATAAATCGGAAAATTAGCAGTTTGAATCGAAATACACCCTTAAGGGAACGTACACTAAGTGCTTAAAGTATTATAAAGGGCGCCTATTTTCAACGCTGTCCAATAGGGTGGATCAATTGTCTATGGCGAAAAAAAAATTACGATTAATCGAAACCTACCTATGCGGAAAAGATGTTCTATTGTATGGAGATTAAGGGAAAAATAATAAAAAAAATTTATTTTAAAATTTAATGCTGCCACAAAAGGGTTGAATTTACGAAAAAAATTGAAAAAAGACCTAATTTCGGTTAGATGATTTTAGTCAAAAGGTAATTATTTTAATAATTTTTAAAATCCAAGAATGCGGAAAAGATGTTATATCGTATGGAGGTTAAGTAAAAAAAAATAATAAATAATAAATTCAAAATTTAATACTGCCACAAAAAAGTTGAAAATTCGATAAAATTTCGAAAAAATGGAAAAAAAAAAATTTTGGTTAGATTTTTTTAATGCAAAATAATCATTTTAATATTAATCAAAACCTACCTTTGCGTAAGAGATATGATATTGCATGGATATTAAGTGAAAAAAAAAAATAAACAAACTAATTTCGAAATTTAATATTACTGCAAGTGGTTTAAAGTTTCGAAAAACTGGCAGTTCCAGTTTTTTCAGTAAAGGATTTGACTGCTTGTGTATTGTGTAGCTTAGTGTAGTTTGAATATTACTGTACCATGGCGTTGTTAAAAAAAGAAGAAAATATATGAATTACACTCTATTTGATTCTGGCTTTGATATGCCAGTAAATATGTTCCCTATTACGAAAACGTTATAAAATTTAGGTAGTGGTATTTAAAAAATAACTGAAGCAAGGAATGGGTCTACATCTATTTATTTCCTGCCAGTGAGAAAGAGTTGCTAATAAGTTAGAAGTGACCGATAAATGAGATTCAATCTCAATAATTTACCACCGCAGCATTTTAAGAAAAATTAAATTGTCTTACGACAAATATTGCGCTTTTCTTAATTCTTATAAAACAAAAGTTGTATAAGATGTTGAAAGCTAATACAGTCTTGTGGACCTTTTCTGAAAACACTGCCAATTTTTTTTCAGTTCAATAGATTTGAATATGAAAATTGGGTGTAAACTAAACCGACGTAGTGCGAGCAAACTCACTTTTCTGTGCCATCAGCTATCATTGAAAAGCCAAAATGCTGACGAGCTAGATGTCACACCACCTGTAGTGACGAAAATTGGCATCAGCCAAAATATCGGACAATTTGGGCATTTCCGACCAAGCAGGTGCTGCCATCGTGTCAGGTGCACTTCCAGATGTAGATATTATCTCACAAAACTATGAATCGAATGATACTGACAGAAAAAAAAAATCGGCATGACAAAACAAACCAAAGACCCCTCTATTGTTTTAGTCATTCACTTTAGTCATTTGTAAAACATTATGATCATGGCCATTTTCTTTAAACTTTGATGGGTGTAAAGAGAAGACTACATCACTAGAAGACAACAGAAGAAAAATCATAATAGAAGCAGACTTGAGTTTGAAAAAAGAACTTGGTTCCGAATGCATTAGCCAAAATATCGGACAATTTGGGCATTTCCGACCAAGCAGGTGCTGCCATCGTGTCAGGTGCACTTCAAGATGTAGACATTATCTCACAAAACTATGAATCAAATGCTATTGACAGAAAATAAAAATTCTGCATGACAAAACAAACCAAAGACCCCTCTATTGTTTTAGTTATTCACTTTAGTCATTTGTAAAAGATTATGATCATGGCCATTTTCTTTAAACTTTGATGGGTGTAAAGAGAAGACTACATCACTAGAAGACAACAGAAGAAAAATCATAATAGAAGCAGACTTGAGTTTGAAAAAAGAACTTGGTTCCGAATGCATTAGCCAAAATATCGGACAATTTGGGCATTTCCGACCAAGCAGGTGCTGCCATCGTGTCAGGTGCACTTCAAGATGTAGACATTATCTCACAAAACTATGAATCAAATGCTATTGACAGAAAAAAAAATTCTGCATGACAAAACAAACCAAAGACCCCTCTATTGTTTTAGTTATTCACTTTAGTCATTTGTAAAAGATTATGATCATGGCCATTTTCTTTAAACTTTGATGGGTGTAAAGAGAAGACTACATCACTAAAAGACAACAGAAGAAAAATCATAATAGAAGCAGACTTGAGTTTGAAAAAAGAACTTGGTTCCGAATACATCGGCCACATATATGTAAATTCTGAGAGAGTGCCAAACAATTTGAAAACACGACGTATATTTTTTTTTGTCATTTGTTAACAATAATATACATGTAACAAAGTTGGTTGCGACCGGTTCCCGTAAGACATGGTGACGTCACTGCAACGTCGTTGTGAAGTCACATTGTGACTTTGTGACCAGCGATTGTCGACGTGACGTCACGTGACGTCGATGTGAAATCACATTGACTAAAATGTGAAGTCGTTATGGCCGTTTTAGAGCTTTTTTGTGACGTCACATTGTGACCACTTTGTGACGTCACAATGTGACCAATTTGTGAAAAGTGTGTCATTTGTGACTACTTTGACAGTAACATTATGACGAACTGTGAATTTTTTTTAGAAAGTCACATCTTAGTCACAGTGTGACGTTACTGAGTGGTGGCTTTTTCGTCACAGATGTGATGTGACCAAAGTGACTCACAGGGACGTCATTGTGACGTCACTGTGAACATGCATGCTATGAGGGTTGTGACAGAATATCTGTTAACATAGATGTTAAAGGATGTGTTATTCGAAATATGGAACTGATCTTCAAGCGTCCACTACAATGTTTTTTTTTTTTTTTTTTTTTTAGTTACACACCAATGAGGTTTCGCTACATCATCTTTTCGCAGCGTGGATGGAACCGCGGCTGGGCACAAATGTTTCACTGGTGAAATAAAAAATTATTCGTTGCTTGTGAGATGCTTTTTATGTTTTCATTTATGTCAGTAGGTGAATTCTAAAAGCGCGCAAGTGAAATCAAACGGTCTGCTGTAATCCTAATCATTACATTAAATAATATCTATATTTTCCATTTGCCAGCTTTTGACCTTTTGCAACGTATTACATAGATTTAATTAAATAGGAAAATGTGTCGAACATCCACTAACTGAGGGATTTAGTAACGACAAGATTTCAGAAGCAATAGTAAATCCAGCAATCACTCCGGTGGCAATAACAACTACTATCAATAACATCTATTCACGCAACGCTCATTCTACAAAACTAATAATCAAAATAGTCACAGAAGCATTTTCTGCTGTGTATGGACCATATATAAGAGACGGTTTTATAAAAATCGAATTGAATTACAAAATTTCATACCGATTTTCAATACCAAATGTCATTATCGCCAGTTGTAATGTTGACGATTTTCTTGTTTAATAATAAAGAAGCTGTTAAATAAGAAACTAAAATTTTAATCCTGAATCAAATAAATATCTCCTCATTGGAATAAATGTTTAAAATTTTAAAATTCATATTTTATTTTACAAAAAAGAGCATTGATTTTTCACCGAAAAAACGTTCAAATACATAAATTTGAGCCACATTGCGGAAGATTTAAATTTTGAAATTAATTTTTTTATTTTTTTTCTCATACTCAGCATATATTATAACATCTTTTATGCATAGGTAGGTTTTGGAAAATTTTTTAAACTTTTATTTTGAATCAAATATCATCCAGCCAAAACTAGGTCTTTTTCCACTTTTTTTCAAAACTCAACCCTATTGTGGCAGTAGTAAAGTTTAAAATTAATTTTTTTTTAATTATTTTTCCCTTAATCTCCATCCAAGAGAACATCTTTTCCGCATAGGTAGGTTTTGACGCAGTGAAAATTTTTTTTTCGATCCACCCTACTGTCCAATAGCTAATTCCTAAACCATTTGCCACAGACATATAGTTGTAATTACAAAAAGGTTTTAAATGAGATAAAGAAATATTTTTAAAGCAATTTAACTGAAGGTGGTACCACCGTGTAAGTTTTACGGTAGTGTTAATTTTATTAATTAATTTCTAGATTGGTTAAAATAGTTGAACAGGTGAGTTTTAAAATTCTCTTCATCGAGAAAATCAAATTTTGGGAAATCGCTATTTTATTTTAAAAGGTGTGTTATTTTGATAAGCTTTTATTTTGCTTAAAACGTTCGTACGTATTTTTCCCTAGCTCAAAATTTCTATTCAAATTTTAACTCACTTCCAAATATCCGATCGAGGTTCAATTTGCACACTTATGTATATTCAATGACAGTGTAATATATACAGTTTTAGGTGCGTATCATTTACTTATTTTATAGGACTACATTAAATTCTGTTAGGTTAAGTAATCTAATGGAATTTTAAATATATGTCATTTTGTAACGATTTGTGACTGTTACTTTTCATAATTTAAATTAATTAACTTTCTGTTTTCTTACTTATAATTTTAGCACAAATTTTGCTTTAATATTTAATCATCAACATAAATTTAAAAATAATGTAAAAATTATTCTACTCTCAATTTTTAATGTAAAATTTTATATCATGCGCTTATTTTTATTTCCAGTAAATTTGTGACTAACCCCTAATTTACAGCAAAAAACATACTTCAACTTTAAACAGTCAGTTTTAATCGCAGAGGAATGGGACTTTTTTGTATTACTTGCTAGAGTAGTGGTAAAAATTTACTAAATATCACTTATAAAACCAAGGGACCGTATAAAAATTTAATTTTTCGTAATTTTTTAATATTTTTTTTAAATAATCGCTTAAAAAACAATTCTTTACCTTTTTAAAAGCATTTTTGCATTTGGAAGTACATGTATATGACTAACGGTTTATAAATTAGCCATTGGCCATCTTTGAAAGTGAACACCCTGTATATATCGAATATTACGTATCGAAAATATTCGACAGTTACACCCATTTAGCGAACCGGAAGTTCTAATGATTTTAAAGCGGCCTCTTAATTGGAACATTTTTGAAAAAGATAAGAAACTTTGGACGCCCGTGGGCGTATATTTCGAATAACGAAATTTTACACTATTTTTACAATTTGCAAAGTAAATCACATGAAATTATTTTTTATTCATTTTCATAAAAGCCAAGTAGTTTCCTTTAATAAAAGTACTAAATTAATTAAATAAGTTTGCATAAAATAATTAAATTTGATACCAAAGAAATTATGAAAAAAATTATTTTAAGCTAAATAAATTTTTTTATTAAATCTTAATGCATAAAAATCAAGAAAAACACTATTAATATCAAAGGTATATGCTCTCTTAAAACGAAAAAGCTGAAATAACTCAAGTTGAGCTGAAATCCACTCTTTTCCCATGTTGAAAGGAACTTTCTCAAGAAGAGCTGAAACAACTCAAGTGAATGAGTTGTTTTTAATCAACTCATGATTGAGTGATCTCCATTTTACTCATATTTGAGTGAAATCAAATCAATAAAGATTAAATCCAGTAGTACTTAAGTGATTTCTAATCAAGTCATATTTGAGTGAAATGAAGTCATTTAAGACTGAATCTCGTAGCACTTGAGCGATTTGTAACCAAATCATACTTGAGTGAAATGAAGTCTTTAGAATTAAATAGAGTAGCACTTGAGTTAGCTGCAGCCAACTCGTATTTGAGTGAAGTGACCTAATTTAAGGCAAATCCAGTAGCACTTGAGAGATTTGTTATCACTTCAAGTTGGAGTGAAATGTTGTCATTTTTGATTTAATCCAGTAGCACTTAGGCGATTTGTAACCAATTCATACATGAATGAAATCAACTCATTTAAGAGTTAATCCAAAACTCTTTGAATTTGTAGAATTGAATAAGTTCACTCTTAAGAAAAGCAAAATTGCTTAAAATTACAAAAATCTTCAAGTGATTTCTAAATCATCTAAATAAAATCACATCATTTAAAACTAAATTCAGTAATCCTCGATTAATTTTTATCAATGAAATTCAATATAACATGGAATTATTGCCACATTTTCAAGTGTTGCAATTAAATTCTAATTTCGGATTTAAATTTCTGTTTATTGACATTACAAGGGTATATATGTATATATATACAGAGAGAGAGAGACAGAGATTGGAAAACTGTAACATGGATTCTCCAATATTTCTTCCAAGTCTTTAATTAACAAGACTTAAAACATTCTAATTTACATGACTGAAAGTTCTCTAATGAATCATAAAAACATTTTTTTTTTCTTTCTAATTCAATGAAACTGTTTCCTACGTCAATTTAGGGGAAAGGGCAATTGAATCGTTATACAAAATTAAATAGAGCTTACATGAATTTTTTATTATTCTGTCAAATCAGAAATTTTTAACATCAGTATTTTCTTTTGTTAAATTTAAAAGTACATATATTCATTAAATTAAAAATACTGGTGATCTCAAAATTGTAAATTTGAAAACACTTATTCATGCAAACTGCCTAAATTTACATAACTGTACAACAGCACCCGAACAACATTAAACAGAATATCAGATTCTGATGCTGTGGTGCTAATGGGATTTTTCCTTTCCTTTCTTGGGCAATTTCAAGTTTACATATTTTCCAATGATACTTATAACTTCAGATATGCTTATATACAATTTTAATTTTTTCATTAGCTTCTGATTTAATTGTAAATAACAATTATTTTTTTATTAAAAATTTATGATTTCAATGAAATAAACCAATCTTAGGCATCTTACTAAAAAAATATTGAAAAAATAAACTTGATATCAGCCCAACGACTCAACTTCAGTACCACAATGTCAGAAGCTGATTGTTCCCCTTAAGAGTTTAGATAATCCTATGCAGAAGTTATTTTCAAATAGCTTGCTTGGATTTTAAAATGTTTACCTTTTTTTTTGGGGGGGGGGGGCATAGAATATTTGAAGATGATCTGTATGTGGGTTAATTTTTACTTTTGCAATTTTGGTTAGTTTTTTTAAATATTAATACGAGTTTCAGAACCAGTTTTGAAAAAGAAAGTATTAAAAAACATAAAACCTAAATTAAAAAAAAGTATTCCTCCCTCCCTACACACACGGCTAGCGCAGGGTTTAAATAAATGAAATTGAAAATATTTTAAATGGATAAACATACACCCATGATACCTTGTAATTATTCCTAGATTTAAATCTCAATCAAAATCTTATATTTCTTAAACTGACTAAATTTAAAAAAAATATTTTAATTGTTTAGTTTGAAATCTGAAATGGCTTT
The DNA here is from genome assembly GCA_964019185.1 of Maratus speculifer. NCBI lineage: Eukaryota > Metazoa > Arthropoda > Arachnida > Araneae > Salticidae > Maratus > Maratus speculifer. The sequence goes on along the minus strand of OZ025298.1, from coordinate 110,091,393 downwards.
GAAATCTTAGATAAAATAATTGTTACCCATAGCATTTATATAAGCACACTGAAATTGGAAATCTGGAGGAATGCCATTAAAAAACTTGTATAGCTAAAATTTTGATTATGGACAATTATTTTATTGTATGAAGAACCTTCCACTAAATATTGTAGTACAAAAGTTAAATGCAGAAATAACTGTGAAATGGATTTATTGACCATGTGCAATTATTATTTATATCATTTAAAACATTTGTTAAAACTTGAATTTATATTCAAGAATAACTTATTTCTTCTTAATTAATCTTTTAATTTTTAATTTTATTCAATGTTTCTTAAATTAACTAACTTTTAAATAAATATAAAAGCATAAGACAGCAGCATTTTGTGTCAAAAGTTAGAGCCAAATGTGCAATTTAGAATGTTGCAAGAAAGAAAAAAAAACTAATTTTATTTAACAACAAAAAAATTTTATTTAGCAAGAACAAAATAAACCTAACATTAATTGATAACAATTCTTTCCAACATCAGATAAACAAGTTTCAATAACATCTTTAACAGGACCTTTATAAATATAACAGTCCATTTGCATTAAACATCAAATACATAAAGAGCATATTGTAATCTGTCCACTGGTTTGTCCAACTTTTAAAATCTTAGGCAAAATAGACACTTTGTTAAGGATCCTTGAGATTAAATAAGTCTGTTGAATTTGACTCCTCACAGTAGAATTTTACTCCTCCATGAAATCACCATCTTCCTGTGTTAAAGAAAATATTGAAATTAAGTTAAATAGAAATAAATATAATGTTAAGGAATGATTATGAACATATTAAAATATTTTGCAGCTTTCAGATTAAATGTTTTATAAAATTTCCCATCCATAGTCTAAACAAAAAATGAACCATACACTAAAAATTTTAGCTTTATAAATATTACACTACTGAAAATTCAGCCAATCATGAATAAAATGGAAATAGAATAAATAAATCCTGTGCGATTACACTTATCCGTTTGTTTAAATCATGGTGTTACTTCTGATACAATCTTAAAATAAATCACCATTTAAAAAAAAAAAAATTAAAATGAAAGTTCTTAAAACAACATTATAAAATATTGTTGAAAATTCACCTTTGTTACTACTTTCAAAATGTATCAGGGCTGGCAAATACCCAACCAATACAGGTTTTTGTGGATTTTTAGTTGTTTTTCTATATATTTGCATATTTATATAATACAAGATAGAACCTACAACAATTAGACCAGGGTTGGCACGGTTTAAACCAATTGGTTTTAACTATGGTTTAAACAACTGTTTACTCATTTTGGTTTAAACAACGGTTTAGTTTAAACCAAATGGTTTTTTTCTAAAAAAACATTTTTTTTTTTAGAAGAAATCTTACGACATTTTTTTCTTTTTCTTAATAATTTATGTATGTCAGATTATTGAATATAAATAACTTCTATTTTTAACACTTTATATCAGCAATAAGCATTGGATGTAGCAGGTTCAGATCATTTTTTGGGTATAGGAATAAAATCAGTCTGCAATGGTGAATATATTTATTTCTCTTTAGGAAAAGCTTCGAACATGTGAATTGATCTAATATAAAATAGATTAAAAATATTCAATATTTAATAGAAAATATCTTAATTTTTTGAAAACTGCAGATTATTTAAAGCAATAACATAATACAATTTATAAGATTTCAAGCTGTAAAAGAAATCCCCAATCTTAATTGGGGAGGTTATCTTAAGCATTAAAATCAAAATATGAAGTCGAATAAGAGAGTTTTCAAAGATTGGATGCTACTTATAGCATTTTAATAATAGTGATTCCCCCCCCCCCCCTTGTTAGTTATCTGCTGAATCTATGACCAAAAATGTTGACTTAAAATTGTCATTCAAGAAACAAAATGTCAAGAAGTATTTGAAATTTATTATTTGGATAGCTATGGAGAAAAATATTTTATTTATCAGACTACTTTCAAATGTTTATTATTAGTAATTAAAAAATTAGTTATAAAGATTTTCAGAGTATCAATGCTTCACTGTATACAGCACTTTATTCTTAGAACATAAGACAGTTTGCTAATACTGTTTAAATTAAATTTTAATTTCTTTTATTTTTTACATAAATTCATTGTAAATATTTAATTTAAATCATTTTAAAATGAAGTTACAGTTTATAATCTAATGTCTATTTTTATCAATATAGTATAGGGTTTTCCATCCCTTAACAATATTAGCAAAATTGAGAAATAGGAGTACACTAAGCACTTCTAACCAGCCTGAACATCTATAAATAAATTTCTATAAATACAGATGTAATAATTGCATAACTTAATTCTTCAAAACTTTTATACTACAAGACTGTTAAATGAACTAAGTATTTACATTATAAGACAATTTTTACTTCGCTTGATACAATATTTTATTTCAAGGTTGTTATGTACGGTACGTATGAGTATTAACATTAATTGTTTATTAAAAAAAGAGAAGAGAAATTTATTAAAAGGATAGCATAATGTAAATAAAATACTTTCATAGTACTTACTTCGTAAAATATCGGCTTCTTTAGCAAATAATCTTGAGGAAACCACGAACTTTTAAGATGCATCGAAAATCAGCGAGCAGTGCATTCGGAAATCCTCCATCTTGTATTTTGCAAGGTCAGGTCGACAGCAGCGCCAGCGGTGGATGAAAATAACGCGGGAATGATCTGTTTTCTTCTCGAGTTCACTTGCTTAGTTTCCGATCTCAATGAGTGCATTAGAAATAGAAGAAAGCAAGTCAAGAAGAGTGGACCACTTAAAAATCAGCTCATTCACGATCCAGTAAATTAGAACTCTTTCTTGAGCAGCCAAATCCACTCTTTCGTTTTAAGAGAGTGGAAATATTCCACAGACATACATACAATAAATACAATAAACCTAACTACAATTAAAAATTAGCCAGATATAGGAATCGAACTCGAGACAACAGCGTAAATTCGCTTAATTTTTCACTCCAGTTGGGTTTATTGTATTTATTACATGTATGTCTGTCTATTATTTGTATATACCTTTAGTTGTTGAATGCAGGCGTTATTAATATGAGCGCATGTGTTTTCATACATTATTAATATTCTTCAAAAGGAACATTCTAGTAAAGCACGTTGCGAAGTATATTATTTTAATACACTGCTATGCAAAGAGATTAACTAAAATTAAATTGAATAAGATATAAATATTTAACAGATATTAAATCCAAAATCTGTAAGAATTTCATTAAAAAAACAGAAGGATAGCCTCAGAAAATAAAACTTTTACTTATTCAGAACTGATGTATTGTATAGTATACATCTTCCTTTTTTATGTATATAAATAATGTAAAAAAAGAGAGATTGGTGTGAATAAAGCCTATAACAAATTGCAGAACAAAACGAAATACCAATTTGCTTATATAGCGCTCTTTTAGCAAGCTACATGTTATATAAAAATGGCTTGCAGCAAAAAATATATTAAATGTACAAAAATGAAATCGTAATTAATTTTACTGTGTGTTTAGATACCGTTTGTAGAGTATTAGTATATAAAAAATGCTTATTTCATTGTTTTTGCAGAAAAGTAAAAAAAAAAAAAAATCCTAAGAAATTGTAAAAAAAATGTACTTTTTCAGTCCCCATAAATCATCAAATTATATATGCTAGCAGGGGTGTTGCAGGGGATTAACTTTGTGTTCAACTCGATATAGAATTTTCCCTGTATCATTAACTCCGTATCATTACTGTAAAACATGTTATTAATAATAGTATTATTTATAAAAATAATCAATAAGAAAACTATGTTTGTATGCACATGTTCATAAATTTTACTTTATTTTAAAATTTACAGCGAAAATACATCAATCGAAATCACTTTTATAGCTCGACTCTGATTAGTTTAATTATGCATCTCGAATGCTATTAAGAATGTATAAGAAATTTCTTCATTCTGAAAAACAATATTTTTTGCCAGATATAGCCAAGTTTGGACACATTCTTTCATTTGGTGCCGAATACATGTTTTGGTATCGTAATCTTAATAGTCGATTTATAGGCCAAATTTAGCCAGTATTTTGTCAAATATCGCCAACTTATTGGCTTTTGCCATAGTCTCGTGATCCTGACCCTTATTAACCAAATGATCCACTAATCAAATATGATCAAACATGTGACTTAGCTCAATAGTGTTCAGGTAATCAAAAACAGTAGCGTATAAAATGAATCAAAATCGTTTAAGCCATTTTTAAAGTAAAATTAGCTTGACAGCATTCAGCAATAAAGCGATATGACCCACTAATATAATTTTGTTTAATATGCAACTCAGCCCAATAGTTTTCTCGTGACAAAAGACGTTTTGTTGCAAAATTTAGGTTAAATTGATTGAGTCGTTGTTATATATAATTTGAATGACCCGAACCCATTAAAATCTAAAACGACCCAGTAATTGAATTGTTATGAGCATGTGTCTTAGCTCAATGGTTTTCTCTTGCCCGAAAACGATATAATAGAAAGTATACTCAAAATGGTGAGAACAATTTTCTAGATAAAATTAGCATGACACACAAATGACCTTATATCGAAATCTCTCGAAAATATGCCCTAGACCATTAAATTTTGCGTGCCGAAAAACGTTAGATGCAAAATTTAGATAAAATCGTTTCAGCCAATTTTTAGGTATAAATAGTTTGACCTTGACCCATTATGATCTATAATGACTCATTAATCGCATTTGCTGAAACATCTGATCTACCCCAAAAACTTCCTTGTGTCCGAAAACGATAGAATATAAAATTTAGTGAAAATTGCGCGAGACATTGTCTTGATAAAATTAGAATAACCCAAAAGTGACCCTCTGATCAAAATTTCTCGAACATGTGACCTAGCCCAATGATTTTCTCGTGCCCAAAATAAGCAGTATACAAAATTTCGTTAAAATCGATTCACCTGTTCTTTAGATATAGCTTGACCATGACCCATCATGATCCACAAATGACCCTTATAATCGAAATCTCTCGAACATGTGACTTAGCCCAGTAAGTTTCTCGTGTATAAATGTTGTTACACACAAAATTCCGTTAAACTCGATCCTGCCGTTTTTTAAATATACATAGCTTGACCCAGACCCTTTATGACCCTTTATGACCCATTAATAGAAATTTCTCGACCATGTGACCTAGTGCAATGATTTTCTCGTGCCAAAAAATGTTTTTTTTTTTTTTAAATTTCGTTAAAATTGATCCACATGTTCTTTAGATATAGCTTGACATGTCCCATTATGACCCATCATGACCCATAAATGACTCTTATAATTGAAATCTCAAACATGTGCGATAGGCCATTAGTTTTACCGTGTCAAAAAACTGTTACATAAAAAATTTCATCAAAATCGATCCTACCGTTTTTTAAATATAAATAGCTAGAACCAGACTTTTTATGACCCAAAATGACACATTAATCGAAATTTCTCGAACATGAGACCTAGTCCAATAGTTTTTTCGTGCCAAAAAATGTTGTATACAAAATTTCGTTAAAATCGATCCACCTGTTCTTTAGATATAGCTTGACCATGACCCATTATGACCCATCATGACCCACAAATGACTTTTATAATTGAAATCTCTCAAACATATGAGATAGCCCATTAGTTTTATCGTGTCAAAAAACTGTTACATACAAAATTTCATCAAAATCGATCCTACCGTTCTTTGAATATAAATAGCTAGACCCTCAGACATTTTATGACCCCAAAAATGACCCATTAAATTTTTTTCTCGAATATGTAACCTAGCCCAATATTTTTCTCGTGCCCTAAAACCATAGAATGCAATTTTTAGTCAAAATTGCGTGAGAAAATCTCGAGATAAAAATAGCATGACCCACAATGACCCCAAAAATGACCCACTAACCGAATTTTCTCGAACATGTTACCTACCCCAATGGTATTCTTGTAATCCAAAACGATAAAATTTTAAATTTGGTCAAAATCGTTAGAGCCGTTTTTTAGATAAAAAAGGCTTGACCCATAATGTCCCAAAAAAGACCCACTAACCGAATTTTCTCGAACATGTTACCTAACTTAATGGTCTTCTTGTAATCCAAAACGATAAAATATAAAATTTGGTCAAAATTGTTAGAGCCGTTTTATATATAAAAATAGCTTGACCCATAATGTCTCAGAAGTGACCCACAAATCAAAAATTTTCGAAAATGTGACCCAGCCCAATAGTTTTCTCGTGCCAAAAAACGATTGAGATACAAAATTTCTATATAATCAATCCAGGCGTTCTCTAGATATATATAGCTTGATCCTGACCCATTATGACCCAATAATTGTATTTTCTCGAACGTGTGACCTAGCCCAATGGTCTTCTCGTGCCCTAAAATGGTAAAATCCAAATTTTTGCGAAAATCGTTAGAGCCGTTTTTGAGATAAAATTTACACACACACTTAATTTTTGCTCGCATTATAATATAAGATATATATATATATACATATAATTATACAAAGGGATTTAATTATACAATTAAATCCGCCCCCCTGCTCGCTACGCTCGCCAACCCCCCGCGTAATCGCTTCGCGATTCTAAGTTGTAGGCTACCACTGCTTGCTGCGCTCGCCAATACAACATGGAATCGTTTCGCGATTCCGATGTTTTGCAATCCCGGTTGCAATCGCTTCGCGATACCTTATTTTCCGTACAATGTTAAAAATCTGCTGCATTTTGTTGCAACGCACTCCCCTGCTTGTATAGAAAACGATTACTTGGACGTGAAATGGAGCTTTCTCATTGGTTGGAATAGAGATATTATATACAAGCGGTGGAGTGCGATGCAACTAAATGCAGCAGATTTTTAACAGTGTACACTAAATTTTGGAATTCATCCCTCTCCTCATTGGTCGAAGCATAGACGGAGCCCTTTCCTGATTGGTCTAATCGACTCAAGGAAGGACTTGTTATTTCCGGAAACCTTACACATCAGCGTCATTCCAGGAGTTATTCCTGGAGATTTGTTAATATATATATATATATATATATATATATTTCTTTATGTATATATGTATAAATGAATTCTTTTGTGAATGATATTTTGCAGTAAATAAGTAACAAATAAGTTCAAGTTCTTTGCTCTATGCGCTCTACACAATGCATATATTAGTTAATAATTCCACATCGACTTCATTATGTACGAAAATGTTCAACATCATTAAAATGAACTTGAATCTTTTTTTTCGCATTTGCTAAAATGTAACAAAATACTCTTGACTTTCCCTGTAATAACACTATGCATGTTATAAATTTCACTTTTAATAAGGATCATGCTTCAATACAGATCATTAATATATAAAATATCACTGCAATTCGAGTATGTTTACGCGAGAAAGAGAGCTACCAGAAAGCTACACGAATGGAAGTCATAAACACGTTTCACATGTTGGAAAGTGTTGGAGAGATATTACTAAATTAAAGAGGGACTATCCCCTATTCCCTTTCTTCATCTTAACCAATGAATCCCAAAAACAAATGAAAGAAGTGTCTTATCAGAATAAACTTCTATCCAAAATTTCAAGCAAATCTATTGCGAGAGTCATCCTTTACGCACTCCCGTTTGTACATACAGAAGCTTCAAAAAATGGATTCTCTGATTTTGATAGTTTGTGAACTAAAAATAAATTTATAAAATAATTCTCTGATTATAGGTACAGAAAAACAGTGGTTTTCCATCTGTACTAACAGAGAAGACCGAACTATGCTTGATGAAACTTAGCTTTGTATTGAACTATTCCTAGAAATAAATTTTCACTACATTATTCCTGCAATGAATTTCATTTTATAATTTTTTTTTTATAGAAGCTTTAAATTTTAATTGTGTGTACAAATTTCTGAATTTTATCATAATCAATATGTTCTTATTGAATAACAATATATTGGTGCACTGTTCGACTTCACAGATTTTACGCTTCTACCTAAGGTCTTCGTACTATAGTCGTTAGATTAATTGTGAGAAAGTTCTGCTTATTCTGGTTGGTTAATTCTGTTTTCGGGAACCTTTTATGGTCTCTGATTGAAAAAATCATGCATCTCGAGTTATAGAAATTTGTAGAAAATTCTTTCACATTCGGAAAGCAAGTTTTTTTTTTGTAAAATATCGTAAATTTTGAATTTAAAGTGTAATTTTTTAATCAAACAATATATAATCTTTGAATCACATCGTCTATCAATAAGCTTTTGGCACATAATGATAAAAAAACTCTCTAACTTAAAATAACAAATTACGTAAGGATTCGTTTTCTGGAAAATTCAAATATTGAAAGAATAACTGTTTTCGCAGGTATTTTGTTTAGGTATTTTTAAGCTTAGCTTTTCGTATAACAAAGTAAATTAATTAAGTTTTTGCATACTTCTGTATTTTATTTAGGTTAGTGTGTATAACAGAATCTTAAAGTAGAATTAATCAAAAAATAGTTTCATATGAGAGACTGGATCTACATAAAAAAAAAATCTTTATTTTTAATCTTTAGATAAAATATACACATAATACTAAACAATATTCGCCGACGCTCCAGGTTAAAATAATCATAATGATAAAAATTAATTATATGTCTTTTTTTAATTATATGTTTTAATAAATGTGTATGTTAATAAAATGCTCTCATACAATGCATACTGTTGTAATTAATTTCACGCAAAATTACTCCCTTTAATAAAATAAGCATGTTCGGTTATAGAATACAATTCATAAGCGTAATTTTGCAGTTCTATAACTGTCAGTGCTGTGAAACAAATTACTGTGTTTTTTTAAACAGACACTACATGATTAAAAATTATATTTATATAATAAAATTTATATATATGATCTGATTAAAATCTTTTATTGTACAGTGCATTTAGGACACAGACACAGATGTAAGATTGATATGATTTTTTTAAAATACATTTCAAAGAAATGCTTAAGACCAGTTTTTCGCAGGCTTTATTGTTTATTCACGAATAATTTGCATAGATGATCCAAATCTTATTATAAATGCATTGTACGCGAATAAACTTTGTTTGGAACTTATCGAAAAAACTATTCAACTGATATTGGAATTTTTCTTTAAAACAAAAATAATATAATTTATTGGATATCGGGCCACTGTCTGAAATTTTTATAAAAAAATAAATATTTTTAAAACAAGACAAATTTCGGGGGGAAAAAATGGGTCTGAAATAGATCTTATTTTGAAATCCCTGTCAATTTATTGCTTTTGAACATTGTGATCTCAAAGTGATAGAAACTGTCAACAAAATTTCCAATTTTAATTATCGTTATCGGAAACTGATTGCAAACAACTCCGAAGATATATCGGATCCAGACCGATCCGTAAGGTAGTTTCGCATACTAAAACGCCACCCACGTAATTCGAGATACGTCATATTTTTCTTATTAAAAATAATTATAAAATTTTCTTGAAATTATAAAACAATAAATTGAAAAAATGGATCTACAAGAGTCATTCCTGTTGCAGGAATAATTATTAAAAAGCATAATATTTTTCCGTATTTTGCAGGAAGTTTCGCCCTCGTTTCACCCTCGTCGCAGCCCTCGTTTAATAAATTTACGATAAAAGTAAACTTAATTCCTTAAAACTATACCATTATACCCTTGACGCTAGATGAAGTAGAAATATCAAAAGAATGATCAAATAAAACAAAGATATGGCTGCCATGAAGCATTTAACAATTCAAAATTAAAATTTTATAATTTTCCTCAAAGTAATGCATATAAATACCACAAAGAATTAGAGAAAAAGTATTATCCATACTTAAGCCGTCTGATTATTTGAAACTATAAATATCGAATTCAAAAGTATGCAAATTTTAGTTACATTAACAAAATCTTGCACTTCAATATCAGAAAAATGAAATTCATGTAATCTTGTTTCCAAGCAAGAAGGAGCTGATAGACTCACGGATACGTTTTGGACTTTATAATACCAATATTTAAATTTCCTAAAGATGATTAACCAATTTTTGTTAACATTGGAGTCTATAAACTCCTTGCATGTGACGTCACATGCTTTCTCTGGCGCCCAAACATAAAACAAATGTGGTGTTTTCCCACTTGTAAACATAGTGATGTACGCTTAATATTTTAAGTACTTAGAAAAATAATGCAAGAAAAACTAAAATTAAACAGAAAGACCAGGCGTGATTTAAACGGCAAACAGGGAGCTATGATGTTTTGTTTGTGCTCCAGATGTGCACTAGATTAGAGTATCAGCCGTCAATGCAAAGGGTCTATAGAGAGAAATAGACAAGAATAAATACAAAATGTCAAACTTACCTTTTCAAATCCTAAACAGAAGAATGGATAAGTGATAAGTACGAGATTTTTTTCCTATCATTTGAATAAATAGTAAATCAAAAGAAAAGACTTAAAAGTTTTATAAGCATTTTCTTTGAACTTAATTGAATTAAGTTAAAGTCTTCAAAGCTGTATGAGAGAAAAACACTTTCAAAAATTTCAGTCGCACTTTTTTTTTTTTTTAAGACATTTCTAATATTTGTCATATTTGTTGAAAATAGAATTTTAATATTAGAATGTTTTTTTATATGTAATTTTAATTATTGTTTCAATTAATTCATAAAAGTGAAATTACGTTCGAAATTATTAAATATATAATACTTGATTCATCACATTGCTAACTATTCTTCTGTTGGTTTGACGCTTAGTTAAAAATCTGATAAATGACGTATTAAAAATTCAATAATTATAGCTTTACTATTTTTAACACAATCCTTCTGATTGATAAATTTATCATACGGATTGAATATTTCCAACTGAGCGAAAGATTGCCCAAGCCAGGAATCGAACCCAGATACTTGGTTTCAGGGCCATTGCTTTACCGTTTAAGTTAGCTGGGCGATAGCTGACGGACATTTCTCGCTGAGATAACCTTATTGGTCGTAAAATATGGTCTGTCGTTTAGACAGCTCGACAGAATAAACCGCAGGTAAACGAACTTCAGATAACGATGAACACATCGGCTACCGCCCAGTTAGCTAAAACGGTAATGCATTTTTCCTGTAAGCTAAGTATCTGGGTTCGATTCCCGACCTGGGCAATTTTTCACTTAGTTAGAAATATTCGATTCATCTGATAAATTTAAAGCTTAATTGCACTGCTGAAAATTTAATTAAAATTACAAATGTGTTCACCGATGCTGTGCGCATTTGTGTATCATATTTTGCCACAGGATTGTGTATTCATATAGATGATTCCATCTTGTTCTGCAGTTGCAGTCTAAATGTGAGTGAGAGATGGTTGTTGTTGTTGTTGTATGTATGTCGGCCAATTATCTACACTCTGGGATATAGGCCCTAAGGGGTGGGATGCCCTCCGTGGGGGTCTTTTTAAGGGAACTTAACCCGTATTTACGCAAGGTTCGAAGAAAACCACGGAAAACTCCGAACGGTTAGGCCGACGGTCGCGATTGGGTTCGAACCCAGCACCTACCGTCTACCAGTTTGAGGTCAGAACCTCTCGGCCACTGGTGGGGCCGAGTGAGAGATGGTAAGCTGGACATTGTTTTCGTATCTTAAATGCTATAGCACTTGGAACACTACTCCAACGATTCCGAGTTCGATTCCGAGTTCGAAATTTTCACTCTGTTGGATCTGCACATAGTTCTCTTTATGATTATTTAGGTATTAAATAGTCTGCTATTTTTATTTATTTAAAAACAAAACATGAAAATTGGAAAATATTACAACACATCTAGTTTATTTTGTTTATATGATAAATTTGTACATTTAAAATGAACGCAAATAGGTTATAATGTACATTTAAAGCATTGTTTTTATTTATAGTAAATGTCTTATCCGGAAACTAATGAAGGAAATTCTTTTTGATGAAATCTTGGATGATGATGAAATGTAAACACTCCTTTACAAAAATTTCACAACTTCAATAAACATAGAATTAAATATTCCTTTCTAGAATTACAAACCATGATGCATTTTATGATGCTCAAAATGATGCTCGTGATGCTTTTTCCTAAAATAAAAATAAACAAATAAATAAATAATAAAATATATGAACGATTGTTACATGAATACATAATTTATTATTTTATTCAAGGAATGTAAATTCACCTTGATTGATTCTAGACATGGGTTCAATATAAATGGATAAAGGTAACAGGGAAAAAGACAGACACGGGTTTTAATCAGTGCTATAAAATCTAAACTGTCTCCAATGCCATGTGGAGAAGTGCTGAAAAAAAACTATGCATTTGGTTTGTCAGTCCGTCTGTCCACGCTCTAACTCCCGTAAATATGCACAGGTTGTCATGAAATTGGTAAGCTTTATTTAGGGTCACCTAGTTTCCTGCTGTATGTAAAATATCTGGGATTAATTGTTTATTTATAAAGGAACACAAAAAATTCCATTACAGTATGGTATATGGGAAATCTCGTTCGCAAAGTATTTTAATGACATTACGCTATTTCAAATATATTAACAATTGTACACTAATTGTACACAATAAAACACTGAATTTCATTGCAAGATAATTATAATACTATACAGCATTCACGGAGTTTGTCGTTCTTTTACAGATCCACATAAAAGTAATTTGTTACAGTACTGTCTTTGAGTAATAATATCTTCAATTTCAAGATGCACTTTTGAATTTAACTTTATTTTAGCATTTTACTCGTTGTATATAAAATATAACCCTCATATATAGGGCTTCAAAATAATTCTCCACATCAATCTTATTATTAACGAAAAATGCTGCAGAAAAATTTAAACTAAATTATGTAATTTATGTATTTCTTAATTGAACTAAATTTTTTGCATGCAAGTGGTTAACAGATACAAATACATGTATCATATACAAGGCTGCTAAAAGAATTCAACTATTTTTCTAATTTTTGATGGGAACAGTTGAAATTGATATTTCAAATGTGTTACACATTTTCACATGGTTGAAACTCACATAATATTTCAACGTATTAAACTGCGCAGTTTTGTTACATTATTATGAATATGTTGAAAATTATTTGATAATCTATGCTTGGCACACGATTTTTTTCTTCTTTAATCATTAAAAGAGTTTTATATCTGTACTAATATAATAAAGAGAGAATTTCTGATTGTCTCAAAGACGTATCACAGCAGAGCTGAAAAGACCAAAGTCAAGACGACGAAATTTAGACAGCAGATTGCTGTTATGACATAGGCAAGCAAAATGAATTGACTTTTGGAAATTAGCCCCAAAGGGAATTAGATGGTGATTCCAAAGATTTAAGTCCTTTCGGTATATCTTAGAAACAGTTTAAGTAAATACATGCAATTTAACATAACAAATATATTTGAAAAAAGTTCAATACTGAATTTCAGTGATTGTTGAGCTATTTAAACGATTTTATCGCCAACAAAGGCTATAAACTCGATTATGAAAGATTAGACCAATAAGACAACTATTGCTATTATTTTTATAAGACATTTTACGAAAACTATTTTCAAGGAATTTTTTTTAAGATGAAATATAGAGGGCTTAAGAAATAGAGTTTTGCTTAATCCTATTTTAATTGGCTGATTTGTCCCCCGTAATGTCAACGAGATCGTATATTTAATATAGTTTTATTTAATCATAACTCCCCTGACTGATTTGTTTTCGCAATTTCAGTAAAACTATAAATTTTTCCTTTTACATGCACCAAAGAATTTTCTTTTTCCCATATTTAAAGACGAGGATTTTCTATCTTAGGAATTTGTGATAGTAGTTTTTTTCCCTGATTGACGTATAACAATTTAAGTGCTGGAATGTATAATGATCCGTTATTGTGACCTTCATATTAATGAAGTTTGACCCACGTTATGAATAGACAGAATCAGACGGTTGTTTTAGTTTGATATACAAATCAAGCCTCTAAACATTGCCAATACATTTTAAGACATGTGAATTTATTTCGTGTATTCTCTATATTAAAATAGCTATGGAATTTGAAAACAATGTATGTATTAAAATTAATTTTTGTGATTCTACTGTAAAGATATCAGTGATTATTTAAGATATTTGCTTTATTCATGACGAGACAAAGATTTGTTACTATCCGAGTACAAAGATGCATTATTGTGATCGTCATATTATTGTATTTATATATAATTTACCAGTAATTTCCTCGTGACGAACGCCGGTCAAACCACGTGATTTATGTGGCATTACATAAAAGTCAAACTTTTAAACATTACCAATATATAAATTGCAATATTTTAATTTTCACTCACGTGTAAATGGCAACATTTTTAAACTTTTATTTAATTTCGATTTTAAATTATTACAAATATTATCTCTCGATCAGGAAGCAAACTTAGTCCTTTCATTATCATATTTTCCTGAAGACGACCGCAGAAGATAGCACGAAACGTTGATATTTTTATTTTATTTTAATTGTACAAGTTCAAAATAAAATTCTTGTTTTGTGCACCACTGAGCAATGTGTTGTATTTTTAATAAATACATTCTCAGTAATTACCAATATGTTTCAACATATGTAAATTTATTTTGTGAATTTTCTGTACTAATATATTAATGAAATTCGGAAACAATGTATGTATTGAAATTTTTATTTTGTGTTGAACTGAAAAGATTTTCTTGGTTATTTAAGAGATTTATTTTATTCATCTGATTTTTCTGATAATCTTACAAAATAGTAATTTATTTCAAAAATTACATCTGTTTATAAAAATATTTTTTGAAAAATGATTTTATGATGATAATTATTTATGAAATTTTATGACATACTTTGTGATTCCTTTTATTATCAGAAGCAGGTTGGTTGATTTTGGTTGATTTTTGACGTCCGATTATCTACGCTAGGGATATAGGACCAGGGGGGAGTGCCCTTCGTGGGGGTCTTTCTAAGGGAACCTAACCCGTATTTACGTAAGGTTCGAAGAAAACCACGAAAACTCCGAACGGTTTAGGCCGACAGCCGCGATTGGGTTCTAACCCAGCACCTGCCGTCTACCAGTTGAGAGGTCCGAACCTCTCGGCCACTGGTGGGGCATTATCAGAGGCAGATTTTTATGTATCAAGTAACAAATATATAGATTAAAGTTTTTATGAAAAAAGTAAATTATACCCATAATTTATTTTATTAGTTTTTAATTTTCATTTAATTTTTGTATGTTTAATTGCAATTTCATGTCATATATTTTATTTATTTTATCTTAAATTCTACAAAAGCAGGATGTATTTAAGATAAATAAAAAAATTATTTTATGACATTAATTAATCTCTCCATATTTCTCTTTTTATTACTAAAAGAGTTTTATATACGTCAAAAAAGCAAAACATATATTTAGTATTTTTTATAGTATTTACACCGTGATTGTTTAAGAAAACATCTCACTTTAACATGAATTCATGAAAGGGTCTTCGTAAAAAAGTATAGATTTTTAATACTTTAGAACTAGATGTTTAATTATCATTTTATCAGTTGTTTCTTATTTCATTTATGACCAATAACATACCCAGTCCATGATTTATTCAAGATAAATACTAAACATATTTTATTATCATATATATTGTAAAGCAGAAGTTTTGAAACTTCCAAACGGGTGTTTTCAAAAACTACCCGATGGATTTTTTTGCCGATTGTATCATTCGATAGGTGCCCCACCAGTGGCCGCGAGGTTCTGACCTCCAAACTGGTAGACGGTAGGTGCTGGGTTCGAACCCAATCGCGACCGTCGGCCTAACCGTTCGAAGTTTTCCGTGGTTTTCTTCGAACCTTGCGTAAATACGGGTTAGGTTCCCTTAGAAAGACCCCAAAGGAGGGCAACCCACCCCATAGGGCCTATGTCCCATAGCGTAGATAATCGGCCGACAAAAATACACCACCACCATTCGATAGGAAATATTTTTCCGAAGGTTTATGATTCAAATTTACAGGGATAACTCTGATTTTTCGTAGTAAATTTCGTATTTTTCGGTTATTTTTGACAAAATGGTTGCCAGTAGTTATTTTTTGGCGAAAATTATCATTACTAAACAAATTAAAAATGATATATCTGTTAGAAATATTACAAACATCTTGCAAACAAAAGCAGAAAATAACTATTGATAATAATAATAATAATAATAATAATAATAAAGAAAAACCATTTAATGAGGCATGATATTATTAAAAAAATATTTATCTTAAAAATAAAAGAAATA
Source organism: Maratus speculifer (assembly GCA_964019185.1). NCBI lineage: Eukaryota > Metazoa > Arthropoda > Arachnida > Araneae > Salticidae > Maratus > Maratus speculifer. Next base: position 110,075,171 of record OZ025298.1, on the reverse strand, counting down.
TTTGTAACGCTTAAAAAATAACTTAACGTGAAATATTACATTTGATGCAACATTTGGCGACTTATCCATGCGTTAGAATAAAAAAAATAACTTGAAAATTTGATTAAATGAGTTTTGAACGATATTTATTTTCGTTTCTATTATTTTCTTTCTCTTTTTTATCAAATTTCGTTAGTATACAACTTTTCCAGAAAAAGGCAGATCTAATTATAAAAGTAATTGTGAGTTATATAATTGTTTCTTTGAGATTTTTTTTTACTTTTGTCGGCAAAGAATTAAGCGAAAAATGCATATGTCTAACATTAGGTCGCAATAATGTTGTTTTTTCCAAAAGAAGATAATTTTTGGAGTATATTTTAGTATTCAATTGTAAATTCAATAAACATAAGTTATTATTTTAAAAATTGTAATCAAATATTTAAATTTTAGCTTTAGTGTGAAATTCTGCCACACACATATATATTGTAAAATAATGTAATTCTTTTTCAAAAGTTTTTCACCGCAATTTTGAAAATTGTAATCAACAAATGTACTCTTTTGCGCCATTTTGTCAAATTCTCTTCCAGGGAAAATTAGTTTTAAAATTTACAAACTGAACAAGGAAATCTATGCAATTTAAATGAAATTTATGCAATTTCGCGTTATTACTATCGATAAATTCAATATTTTGAAATAAAAATTGTCTGCTGAAAAAAAATGGCACAAATGTCATATATGCACCACATTGGCGCGATAACAACAAAACGTCGATTTTATGTTCATATGGTAGCTCGGCTATTGTATATTTATTAATAAACTATTTACTCTTTTTTATTTTTTTTAAATGATGTAAATTGTTTTATTTTATAATTATTAACAAAACATTATCTATTTTTATTTCCTTTTTAAAATAATAGAAAACAATTAAAAAAATATATATGTAACTGATATTTTAAAAGGAAGTTTTCGCCAAATTGGCGTAAAAAAGGAAAAGAAATGCACAAATGTGGTGCACATAAGGCATTTGTGCCAAAATATTTTACAAGTTTGTTTTAATTAGCCATTTCTTCTTCATTTTTCTTCATATTTTTCCTGTGTTAGATAATATTTAAAATGATATTGGACTAATCTTCAATAATTGAGCACCGCCAAATAGCATATTTACTATATTATTGAAGGTTTTATTGGCACAGATATTATATATCACCGAGGTAACTAATAGACTTTAAATTGGCATTATTTTGTGTGAGATATATTAACCCGACTATTAGTATTTATTTATAAATAAAATGCTTATTTACTTTATAAATTGTATAAATTGTTTCGTTATATACTTATTAATTAAACTTTTTTCATAAATTTTTATTACTATTTAAATAATAGATAATTTAAATATACACATGTAACTGGTATTCGAAAACAATGTTTCCGCCAAATTAGCATAAAAAATTATCGCGCCAAACTCGGCGCATATGACAACTTTGCCTTTTTGTTTATGTATTAAGGAGATTTCTAGATCATGAACGAGAAGAAAATTTGTCAGATTATTTTATTTGAGATTATTAAATTTATGGTTTTTCATTATGAAAGAAACGAAGAAAAGAAAATTTACTATTGATGCAACTACAGAATTAACGACTGCTTGGCGTTATTTATTTTTTTAAAAATCAAGGCGATTTTTTAATTATTTGTTTACTTTTTTTGTTTACATTATTATAAACATTTTTCCATTTTTATATACGCCTCAGCTTGGCGCGTTTTTTTTTTTTAAATCTGACACTGCGTTTTCAAATACCAGTTACATGTTATATTGTTTTTAATTATTTTCTGTTATTTTAAAAAGGAAACAATAATAAATAAGTGAAGTTTAATTAATAATTATAGAACAAAACAATAAAGAAAGAAAAAATAAAGAAACGAAGTTTATTTGTGAATAAACAGCAACAACCAGATTACCACGGAATCCATAAATTTACAATTTTATTGCAATCGCGCCAACGTGATCCATACATGACACCTGACCAAAATATTATTGGTTATATTATTATTTATATTTTTTTATATTATTTGGTACTACTTTATTATCCCTTCGACCAAAAAACTGCCGCCAAAATAAAAGATTAAATGTCAATAATGGATGATCGTAAATGCCACATTCATTTGAAATTAAACATGTTACATGCGTTTGTTACGTCATTAACTACTTTTTAATTCGACGTTTTATTTGTATTTCTATTAATATTTTCGTAATTTATTGATTCTTTGGTTATTTAAAATAAAAGTTATATTCGTTTGTATAATATGGTGAATCGTTTTGCAACATGTATAATTTGGCGAAATTGATCTATGGAATAATAAAGTAGTACCTATTATTTATTAAAATTCTATCTGGATATTTAAGTTGACAGAACTGGCGTATTTTTCAAGTCTCCGTAGAGGCATTCGCCAAGTTGTCGTTAATTCTGTGTTTTAGCCTTATTATGTATTTTTCATCTGTAGTTATTTTACTATCCCTAAAAAAGCAATATTTGCAATGTGCAGGGAAAATGTTCGGAGTATCAATGATATAGAATTAAAAAATATATATTTGCAGTTAATTTATTAATCATTCAGGTTAAAAAAATACTTTAAAATTGGCTAAGAAAAAAATATACATTAAATACCGACAGTAAAAAATTTTGTTTATGATGTTTATGCTGCAGTTTTAATTAACATTAAGCCCTATCAACAGAATTTTATCAAAAATTAACTATTAAGTACTACTTCATTACCCCGTCGAAAAAAAAACTATCGCCAAGATTTAAGATTAAACCTATATTATAAAGGCCAAACGTATCTGTGCGTAACGCATACGTCATTTTGCGAATGGCAACACTTTCAAATTTTAAGTGAAATTTCGGTATTGAAATTTTTGTTACTACAATTTTTTAAGCTTTTAAATATAGCACATTTTCAATTTTTCTACCATCGTGTAGGGAAAAAAATGTACTTTTGAATGAAATTTATTTGAAAGCTGTATCTTAATTTGTTTTGGAATTATTATTTTTTTGTAGTTTTTAATATTGCTTTTCTAATAGTGGCAACAGGAGTACTCCATTTCTATTAAAAGCAAAGGAAAAAAGGGAAAAAATGATTACTGTATCTTTATGTTGCCATTTTCTTATTAAAATGGAAAAAAATGAAATTTAAATATTTTCTGTTATTAAAACCCGGTGAATTTTGATTTCATTTACAAAATTTGATTTACACGTAAAAGGATATCAACAGTTTAATGTCTGTTTCAGCTAACAGCATTGACACTTCAAGTTTTGAATCAAAGTGATCAAATTAAACTGTCATTTTTTTTTTATTTTTTTTTTATTTTATTTTTTATTTTTTTGTAAAGGTGAATACAGATACAAAATGTGAATTTGTAAATTTTGGTTTGGGAAAATGATGCCGGGTTTAGATTTCACGGGGAAAAAATTCTATGATTGAGTCAAAGTTGAATAAATTGTGCTTTTTTTCCTTTTGTATTACTAGCATAAGAATCTTAATTCATAACTTTATCATAATAATAGATCTTTATTACTTTTTGCTTCTTAATGTACGATTAAAGTTTAATTTTAACAATTTCTACAACTGAGTTTTATAGAAATAGTATTTTGTTAATTTGACGTTAAATATCGTTTGTTTAAGAGTTAGAGTTTCCAATATAAAATGCATTTTTTACTATAAACTAATTTTGTAGTTTATTATAAGCCTATGAAGTAATTCCTTCTTAAACATTTTCTTTCGTCAAAATTTGACGGGTTCTACCTTGTATTAAAAAATTCTCCTTAGTTCTTTTGTTATTCCTAAAATAGTTTTATAAACCCCACAAAAGCCAAACATATAAACATTATCAACGAATTGCATGCACGACTAAAATTTTCCCCCGCATTTACTATATCCTATTAATAAAGTACCTATCGGAGAAATATACGAACTTACTCAACCATGATGGAAATTGGCATTGGAACAACTAGTAACTTATTTTTAATTCAGGGCCATTTTTGTAAGAAAGAGAGCTTTCATTATTTTCTTTTCTTCCACTGCTCTTCAATCACCGATGGGCTTAATAGAAGAAAGTATAGGAGCATAAGACCGCAAAGCATTCGTGTGTTCATAGCTGTTTTCTCTGGGGGTTACTTGAGGAAGAAGTTCTAGAGGATAAAAGTGTAATAAAAAAAAAAGAATTACTTCATTTAGAAATAAACTATGGAAATGTTTTGTGCGTTTCTTGTAAAACAAGGAATAATTTTCTTTTAAATTGTATTTGGGAAAAGTCATTTTTTCCCTCAAATGTAGATATATACCGGGTGTCCCAAAAATGACTGATGGATTTTAAAATTCAATAACTTGCAAACCGTGACAGCTATTTAAAAATTTTTGCAGGAGGGTTATGTATAAGGTCAGGAGTTTTTTCCCGTAATTTTTTATTTTAGTTTGCATCTCAAACAATAGGTGGCGCTGACGGCGATTGAAGGTCAGGTCGACGTTTCACTGAGCACTGATCAACTGGCCTTCAATCGCCGTCAGCGCCACCTATTGTTTGACATGAGAACTAAAATAAAAAATTACGGTAAAAAAACTCCTAACACTATACATAACCCTCCTGCAAAAATTTTTAAATAGCTCTCACCGTTTGCAAGTTATTGAATTTTAAAATCAATCAGTCATTTTTGGGACACCCGTATATTGTAAAAGTGCTTTAACCCTTTATCTACCGCATTATGAATTCATGAAAATTATACATTCTAAAGCATTTTACGTAGATTGTTTAAACTAAATTAAAATATTTACATAGTCATTTGATAATTTTTTGAAGAATTTTAGAATGATTGGATGATTTAGAAGGAATAATTGAATTTCAATTTACAGGGATTTTATGCAATATTTATAACCCCACTGGAATCTTTTATTTTAAATTGTTTTCTTAGTATTTTGTAGAATTATAAAATGCCGAAATACGGTGTTCTTACAATATACATATAAAAATATTTCCAAATTGGAAAATCATACCACTCTCTCTCTCAGCGCCAAGAAAGCTGAAAAGATTAAAAGGCAAAAGAAATCATTCTTTTTTAAAATATTTTTGTTTTGTGTAACAAATAATGCTTTTGGAAGAAAATAAAGTAATGTATCTGTAACTCATTCTAAACTGTATTACAATTAACTGACGTATCAAAAGAATTTTATAACAACAAATTTTTATGGTACTTATAAGTACCATCGGTAGATAGAGTGTTAAATGTGAATTGCATATTCACATGAGTGCGAATGATTTGACACTCATTTAATTCAAGATGAAGACGTAATTGACTTTATATTAGGAAATGTTTGGATTAGAAAATGATTTTATGAAAAAATTTTATACTAGAAATTAATTTTTTTAGAAACTTTTACATTAGAAAACGATTTGTTAGAAAATTCTTACTTTACAAAATAACAATTTTATCATTTAAATTTATAATTCTCACTATAGAAAAATTAATATGGTTGCAAACATTAAAAGTAAGAAATAGTCGCTTAAATTTGTTGCACAGCATAAATTAATTAAATGGACGATTATTTAAAAGATTGTAATGTAAATTCCAAAAATAATTAGAAAAATGCATTACACACAAATAGGATATAAACATAAGTGAAGTACCGATATGAATTATTTGATAGTTATTATTTTATAAAATGTGAAGTAATTGATATTTTTATTCACTTTAGAAAGTTCTTCTTAGCAATATTACAGAGTGTTTTGCTTCAAAAGTATCTATACATTTGCTATTAAAAACAGCATTATTGCAAAAATTTTTAGTTAGATAAATTCTCTCAAATTCCATAGATTTTAATATCAAATAACATGAAAATATAATATATATAGAAAATATAATATTTATAATATAATATACATAATATAATATATATAATATAATACATGTACTTGTACAAATATATATGTAAATATAATATATATGCAAAAATAAACGCATTAATTTCATTTGTTTTCACTTTGTAGTAAATTTTACGATGTGTAGAGTAAAAAATAATTTTGAACAAAAAAATATATATATTTTGAGAAATATAAATATAAATATCATTTTGCAGAACATAAATATAAAATAAGACAAAATATTCTTCTATCGTACATTTAAGAAAACTTATCTTTTCACATAGTATATCCTTAGTCAACAGGGGAGAATTTTAATTATACTCCTGTCGCGAATTAGATTAATATTTGTAATTACTTTGGTGTCCACACTCTCATAGTGACTCCATGGTTATAGTTTATTTTTTGCATACGATCACGAGAAATGGAAAAGTAGTAGAATTATTCTGGAATAAAGTGTGTTAAGTTTTTATCTGAAATGTTTTGAAGCTTCGTTTTTGTAAGATATTTAAATTATTTTTCACACGTTTAAAGTAAAACAACGATGTTTATATTTTCGGGTAGAATTTATGACATCGAGATCGCAATGTTTGCGATATGTAGCGCCCGAACTAATAGGGACGTGTAACTGTTTTTTATTTGTTAACAGAAGTTGTCATTGAAAATATGGATCCTTTGAAAATCAAAAGAACGCCTCTTAGAGCTGGGTTTACGAAATCTTATAATTCTTTAAGTGAAGCTTTAAACGAAGCAACTCCAGATGCTAATATAATAGAGAATTTAATGTGTCAACTGGAAGATAAAAGCACAAGATTGCGAGCTGTAGATGAAGAAATTTTGAATTTTATGTTGACAGAGAAGATTTTAGAAAAAGATTATTCTAAAGAATTTGAAGCATGCGAGGAGTATACAGAAAAATTTATTGCTATAAAGCAAAAAGTAAAGACATTTTTGGTGAAGCCTATCGAAGAACAACTCCGATCGCAGAATTATTCAGTCTTTGAAAGAACGCTGTCCCGACCACTTCGCTTACCAGAAATATGTTTACAGCCGTTTGGTGGAGATGCAAGATTATGGTTAACCTTTTGGATTTCATTCAGTAAAATTCATGAAGACACCACTTTAGATGAACATTTGAAATTTGTTTATATTTTACAGGCGATAACGCCGAAATCCAAAGCTGCACAGATAGTTAATAGTTATCCGGTTTCTGCTGATAATTATCCAAAAGTAATTCTACATCTTAAAGAAAGGTTCGGCAGAGAAGATACACTTATTGAGATATATGTTAGAGACCTTCTTCAATTAGTCTTAAATAATAATCGATCATCAAGCAAGAATTTTAATTTATCGTCGTTATATGATAATCTAGACACAAAACTTAGGTCTCTAGAATCCTTAGGTGTCACAGAAGAGAAATATGCCAACATACTTTTTCCATTTGTAGAATCACACAGCGTGAGAAGACTGCTCAAGGTAAAAACCAATTAAATTCTATCCTTGATTTTTTTTAAAAATGAAGTAATTGCGGAAGAGCGGGTTCTTTTGGCTCATTCCAATCTTGGATTTGAAAACCAAAAGAAATATCATAAATGTAATAATGAATATAATTCAATGCCAACTGCCACAGATTTATTTATAAATAATAAATCTAATAATAATTTAGTTAAAAAACGTGAAGATTTGTGTATATTTTGTGACAAGTGTCACTTATCAGAAAAATGTTTTAAAGCTAGTTCGCTTTCTTTTGATGAGAAACATAAATTAATTTTGAAAAAAGGAGCGTGCTTTGTTTGCCTGAAGAAAAACCACAATTCACGCAATTGTAACTCTAAAATTAAATGCACGAATTGTGGTAAAAGACATTTTTTTATATTATGTCAAAATGTTTTTAATGAAGGTGGTAATGTGTCGTTAGAAAGTCGTAAACATGAATAAGGGAGTAGTGACACTGTTTTAACTACTCAAGCTTCGGATCCTACTGTGTTACTCCAAACTTTGAGTGTCCGTGTAAAGCACAATAGAAAAGAGAAAATCGTGCATGGAGTTATTGACGCAGGATCCAAACGTTCCTATTTATCACGAGATGTAATTAAATATTTGAATTATAAAAGTATTGGTGAAATTAAATTAATTCACACATTATTCGATAATGTTGAAACAAGTGAAACAAAGCATAATAAATATAGAATTCACTTAAGTAGCATAGACAATAGTTATAAATGTGATATGCATGTTTTAGATGTTCCTGTTATTTGTTCTAAAATACGAAAAGTGCCAAATGGGCCTTGGTTATAAGAATTAAATAAATGTGGTATTAAAATTTCTGATGTTGAAAATAGTTCATGTGAAACCGAAAATGAAATTAAATTATTGATTGGTTCTGATGTGGCCGGAAAATTAGTCACCGGAAATATTAAAGTTTTAGAAAGTGGTCCGGTTGCGGTAAAAACCCATTTGGGATGGACTCTACACTGTAAAAAAAATTCAAGAGGTTACTAAAAATTTTTTATTAAATTTGTATTCCACAGAATTTTTTAGTAACCATTACAAACTTTTTTTTTGCAAGTGAAACAAGCATTTCTTTTGTAAACTGAACAAAAGAATATTTTGTATAACTAACTTAAAATTTTTTAGTATGAGCCACCAAGCAAATTTTAGTAATAGTTGCAAAATTATTTTTAAAAACAATTACGTGCGTCCGAAGGGCAGGAGCTTCCTTCGAGCTACATCCAGACTTCTGAAGCGATAGATTTTCGGCAAAAACGCAATAGTTGGCAGCACCAAACATTGCGACCAGCTCCAACAGGAAATTCATAACCCCTTTAGTATAGAGTACTTAAACTACATACATTCGGGGCGTACTTGGCGCTGCCCAGTATTGGACCCGGGACCTTTTAGCCTGGAGTCCGTTACTATAACCACTATGCTATCGAGGCCACGACAAGTGAGTTTTAGTAATAGCTATTAAAAATATAAAACTATTAACTCTATTCGTTGCTAACTTTTTCTAGTAATTCTTACAGATTTTCTAGTAACCGACTAAGATTACTAAACATTTTTTGTAATTACAAGGATTACTAAAGTTTTTTTAGTAGATCGACCCTTTTTTTTTACAGTGTAATGGGAAAAATTCCAAGTATTAAATCAGAAACAAATGAGGCTGCTATGATTATTTCATCACTTTGGAACAATTGTTCCGTTGCTGATTTGTGGAAGCTGGATATTATAGGTATAACGGATCCAGTTTAATCCAAAACTAAATCTGAAATTCAGGAAGAAACTATGCAGCATTTTAAGTGTAATATAATAATAAATTCAGAAGGGAGATACGAAATAGCATTGCCATGGGTGCTAGATAAAGCTTGCTTACCTAACAATAGGGAATTGACCAAAAAGCGGCTTGCTACAACGAGGAAAATGTGAATTAATTTAAATAAAATTGAGGTATATAGCGAAGTATTTGATTCGTGGATAAATGCAGGAATAATTGAAAAGGTGGTTGATAATAAAGAAACTAAAGTACATTATTTGCTACACAGACCTGTATTTAAAGAATCGAGTGAAACTACTAAAGTTAGACCAGTTTCTGACGCTTCGGCTCATGTTAAATGTTCCCCTTCTCTAAATGATTGCCTAGATAAGGGATTAAATTTGATTGAAATGATTCCTTCTATATTGCATCGGTTTCGGAAATATCCTGTTGGTGCAGTATCCGATATAGAGAAGGTATTTCTACAAATTCGTATTAGAGTAGAGGATAGAGACTATCTGAGATTTATATGGGAAAATGGCATAATTTATAGACATAAACGTGTTGTTTTTGGAATCTATTGTAGCCCCTTTTTATTAGCGGCTACTTTGAGACATCATTTAGAAAGTGCGACTGAAAATCTTGCTTCTACATTAGAAATTTTGAATGAATCGTTATATGTAGATAATTGTGTTTGCAGTTTCAACACAGTTGAAGAATTAAATAAGTTTATATTTGAATCCCAATTGATACTATTCTCTGCAAAATTTAATCTCAGGGGATGGTTGTCAAATTATCCCATTCAAATTATTTCTGAAAATTTAGCAGCTAATGTAACACCAGTATTAGGTTTAAACTGGGATCTGGAAAACGATACCCTATCTTGCAAAATCGGTTCTATTGAGGAAAAACAAATTATTCCCACAAAACGAGCTGTACTTTCATTCGCTCAGAAAGTGTTTGATCCTCTTGGATTTACCTTTCCTGTGACTTTGCTCCCTAAACTTATTCTACAAGAATGCTGGAAGTTAAAAATTAAGTGGGATGAATTACTCGCAACTAATTTGGCTAAACAATTTTTAAAATGGGTGCAAGGATTGAAGATGATTTCTGACATCAAATTGCAGCGATGGATGTATTTTGATAATTATGAAAGTAATGGTGTAGACCTTCACATATTTTGTGATGGAAGCAAACATGCATATGCTACTTGCATTTTTCTAAAAGTAAAGAGGAAAGATAAAATCCTGGTAACTTTCGTACAGTCACGTGCAAGAGTAGCTCCCCTTAAGAACATAACGATACCCCGGTTGGAGCTTTTAGCATGCTGCATTGGAGCCAGGTTGGGAAGTCGAGTTATATCTGATCTACGAATTCCAAATTTAAAGATATTTTATTGGTGTGACTCAACTACAGCTTTAAGCTGGATAAATCGAGACGAAAGATGGGGAATATTCGTTTGGAATCGCGTAGAAGAAATCAGACACTTAACTCGAAAGAACCAATGGCGACACATTGCAGGAAAATTTAATCCGGCAGATATCCCTTCCAGAGGTTGTTCGATTGAACAATTTTTACAACTAAGATGGTGGGAGGGACCGGATTGGTTGGCTCAACCTGAATATACTTGGCCTCAAAGTGTCGAAATTCCCGATGAAGAAATTATTAACTCTGAAAAACGGAAAAATGTCATTTCAGCAATGAACAAGAACACAGAATCTAGTGATTGGTATTATCGAAGGTTTTCATCTTTCAAGAAAATTATAAGATTGATCGCCTGGATTTAAAGATTCTTAAACAATTTAAGAAATCCTAATTCAAAAGAAGTTTCTGAACTTACGTGTTTGGAATTAGAACAAGTCGAAAGATAATTGATAATTTTGATTCAGAAAGACAGATTCAACGAGAAGAATAATCAGAAGATACGTAGCTTAAGACCAATCCTAGATGAAGATGGTATTATAAGAGTCAAAACGCAAGTTATTTAAAGAGAAGATGCTTTCAATTTTAAATACCCTGTTCTTTTGCCTTCTGACCATCCTGTAGTCCACCGCCTGATCTCCTGGAAATACCAAGATCTTTTGCATGTAGGAGTGGCTCTTATGATGACATCGTTACGAGAACACTACTGGATCCTAAAAGTTAGGAAAACTATTCGAGCAGTAGTACAGAAATGTGTAGGATGCAGAAGATCTAGTGCCCAAAAGATTCGCTGGAAATTTAAATTACCTACCGCTGCCTGGTGGGAGCGATTGATGCAAATGGTGAAACGCATCCTGAGAAAAGTTCTAGGTAGAACTTCATTATCCTACGAAGAACTGCTCACAGTGCTCTGTGATTGTGAACAAGTTGTGAATGCTAGACCTCTAACATATGTTACTGAAGATGCGAACGATCTAGCACCGTTAACACCATCAATGTTTTTACAGGACATAAGATCTTCAGATGTGAGAGATTTTGATGCAATTGACGCGCAAGAATTAAATAAAAAAGTTAAGTATAGGCAACATGTTTGAGAACACCTACGTAAGCGATTTCGTATTGAATATTTAGGACAATTGCTCCAGCAAAGTTCTTTGCAAAAGAATGTCAAGCAACTGACCGTTGGTGATGCGTACTCGTAGAGTCTGATATGAAACGTGCCTATTGGGCTTTAGCCCGAGTGCAAGAACTTATTTTTGGTAAAGATGGCCACTCAAGAGTTGCACGATTAAAAACTGAAAATGGTGAACTTTTGCGACCTGTCCAAAAACTGTACAATTTAGAGATTCCAAAAGAACATTCTAGTGATCCAGTATTAAGAACGAGAAGTGGCAGAATAGTGACTGTCTCAAAACGTTATTAACTCTAAATACTGTTTCAATAAAAAACTTTATTCTTATTTTTTAGTATATTTCATATTGTTAATTTGAATTTGTAATAATATGTTTAATTTTATTTGAATATTGCAGAAGAACATGTTTATATACCTGTTTTGAGAAAAGTAATATTGTAAGGATTGTATCTTATCACTGTAATGTAAGTATTAGTCATATTTTATTTTATATTTTATTGTACCCATTGTTGAGTTTATCTGTCGAAAACTCAAGGTCGGAGAATGTCGCGAATTAGATTAATATTTGTAATTACTTTGGTGTCCACACTCTCATAGTGACTCCATGGTTATAGTTTATTTTTTGCATACGATCACGAGAAATGGAAAAGGAGTAGAATTATTCTGGAATAAAGTGTGTTAAGTTTTTATCTGAAATGTTTTGAAGCTCCGTTTTTGTAAGATATTTAAATTATTTTTCACACGTTTAAAGTAAAACGACGATGTTTATATTTTCGGGTAGAATTTATGATATCGAGATCGCAATGTTTGTGATAACTCCAAGAGAAGAAAAGTATCAATATTTTTATTATCTTTAGAAAAGGGTTTTCTTATTCTAATTTTAAATTTCTTGTATAGTATGAATTAAGGCTTCCTTTCTTGTAAATAAAAAAAAAGATCCATTTTTGAAATTTCAATGTAGTCTGTAAATGTTCCCATATTCATGAATCAGAGATAATGACAGAGATTGGGATTTTCGAGGTTTTCTTTGAAAATCTACAAAAAACTTCGACTTTCATTAAAATAATAATGATAATAATAATAATAAAAGACTTTATATTTTACAGTTGAGCTATTTATACGAGATCTGTTAGAGGGTAAATGAATATGCTAATAATAAATAATATTTGAGTTTATATAAAATGCCCATTTCTGCTGAACATTTCTATAAAATAATTTTTAACTACACATGGGTAGAAAATACTTTTTGTTCAAATCGGTTGTCATTTATATAGCATAACTCATACATAAAACATCACATGCACACTCAAAAAATATATATATGTCCTATCGAGTGAGCTTATTTTCAGAAGATAAATGGGTTTTCCCCGTAAAAGATAAATGTTATAAAGATAAATTATTTGGAAAAAGTGTCATTATTCGAAAATTTACTGGGGTAATGGTGAAGAACCGTATATTTACATGTTTTTACAGTGTACAATTACAGAAATCTGCATGCTTACAAAACTTTTATCTGTACATTTTTACAAAAATGGATGTAAATCGACAAAACCAAAGATTCTACTAAAATTATGGTTATCTTAGGAATTTTTTATTTGTAACACGGGTTGCAGTTGCAAAAAAAGTTCAAGGGAATCCAGTTTTCTACAAAATTCTTAGTAATGTTACAGATTTTTTAAAAAATTACAATTCATATATGCATCTGTAGAGTGAATTTTTACTCTACAGGTGTGTGTTACATAAAATGGTCTAGGTATCCCAGTTTCCAAAAAAACATTTAGTAAATTTAAAATTATTTTACTTTGTGAATGTACCGAAGGAGCTATAAACAAATAAGCTACAAAGAATTGTAATATTTGCATTTTTCAAAATTTGATGGAACATATTTAAATTAATTAAAAATACTTAATTATTTTTTAGATATTTTTAATCGACACATTGATTATTTATTTAACCCCGATAGAAAAAATTTTCTCAACAAAAAAATCGCAAATGTAGTTAAGAAAAATTATAATTTGCACATATTGTCTTGATAATTGTCAGTAAATATTTATATAAAATTAACTTTGCTGAATTGTATACAAAAACAGTTATGTTCTTTTGCTTAAAAGCATAGGCAGAAAAATAAAGAAATAGACTACAAATAATTAAATGATGCATATCAACTTTTACGTTAAAGTGCATTTATTTCTTATAATTAAACTTTATACCTCTAAAGCTCTCTTATATATCTTCGGAAGATAATTATACACCAGAGAATACATTCTTTTCTCACATTTCTTTGGTAAGAATACATAATTATCTGCAAAACTGCACCTCAATCAATTAATCTATTTTTATTTATCGATTTCATGTATTAAGTGATAAATTTAGACGTTTCTTATAAAAAAGAGGATTACTAATTTTAGTTTTAAAATAAATTTATTAATATATGCAATATATAGACTCATTAAATATTCCAAATTTTTTTAATTCTTTAAGCATATGGAGTCACAATAAAAACGGTTTACAACAAAATTATAAAGTCTGATATAGTTCAATTTATACTAATGTTTAAGGATAAAGAAAATCATAAATAAGACAAAAAAATTTAGAATTCAATCAAAATGTGTTGTCTTTTATCCCTAAACAATATTAAACATTTCTAATGCACCTCTTAGAAAAAAAAATATTACTTACATGCAATTTTTTTATATCTATAAACGATTGCCATAAATTTCCACTTCAATTTATTTAAAATATATGTAAGATGTTCTGGTGTAATAATGCTAGATTGGGTAATAACCCAACTGCTAATATCATGCATAATTATGAAATAATCCGTCAAATAGCACTTACAGGCTCTGCACAGAAGGGCTCTGAGTCATGTAAAGCACAAACAACAGCTTAAAGTTAATTTATTCCATTTGTATGTCTTATTGTTTTTATAAGCCACTAAACTTAACGCTTTATCTAAAATTTGAGAGGCAATTTCTGTGATATGAAAGCTATATATTTATCAGTAAATACTTTGTCTGTTACATAAATCTGTAGTGTATCTCATGTACTTCCAAAATGTTGTAGAAGATTTTGGATATGCTTGCGAGATAGTTTGTAGTTTAAAATGTACTACGCAATAAGAACACCTGTGTAACAACGCCAAGGAAGGACATTATTACTCATTTGATTCTTTACAATGGCAGAATTAATTCGAAGGGGGCTTATTTTTTATTTTATGTATAAGAAAGTATTATTGACGTTGTTGAAATGATTAGATTAAGGGGATCCCAAAACTCAAATTGATCTTTTTCAAGAAAAAAATACTAATGTAAAAATAATTTTAAACTCTTATAAATAAAACGGTATCAAAATGTTTTCGATATTCTAATTCCAATATTTTCAAAATCCGGTTTCTCTTATTATCCCACGTGATTGTTCAATTTTAGCCGCTTTCTCAACGTCCTGTGTTTCAAAATTTTACAAATTTAACTTTTAATTGATGTGACAGAAATTGTAACGTAATTAATGTGCAACGGTCTGTGAGACCGCAAGATCGAAGGATGAATAAAAGGCGTGAGTAACTCATAGAATGATGTTTTTGTACTAAATTTTTTTACAACACTGTTATAATTAATATTCCTATTTAAATGTCTCTGGTGATAGTACTGAAATTCCATATGAAAAAAAAATTCGGTAGTGTTTGAAATTAAACTGAAAATTACAAGTTAATCTATAAAAATTTCAAAAAGCTGTGGTCTGTGTGACTGGTGTCATTAGCTAAAAGTTAAAAGGCAATCAATGATTAAAACTCTTAGTGTACTATTTCTCCACTAAACTTTTTATACAGGATTAATTCTAATTAAATTTAATCTATTCAAACATTTCTAACAATAATACTGGGACTCCAAATGAAAGAGAATTTCAGTTGTAGCTATAGTAAATTGAAAATTACAAGTATAACTCTGAAATTAAAAAAAATAGCTTTGTTTGAGATCGCTAATAGCAGTTTAAGGTAAATTTTTCTACTAATATAGAGGTAATGAACTATAACCACATGAACCACGTATAAAATTTTATGAGGGATCTCACATGGATATTTATTTAAAAAAAAAATTCATTTAATTAATTAAAAATGCAAATTTATTAAATCATATTTTATATAACGCGAACATTTTAACTTTAGGTTTACGCGAATCCGCATTAGGGTTGATTTTATAGGTATTTACAAGTCTTCTATAACAGTGTTAACAAAAATTTTTATTGCACATAAAACTCTAGTTATTAAAAAATTTCACATGATAAAAATATTGCACTAAAAATTTTTAAAACCGTGCAACGTTTCTCATGTTTATATTTAGGCAGGACATTTTAAGCAAAGAGAAATTCAGGATGTTACATCATGTTGAAGCTCGTTTTTTTTCTTTTTCTTTTACTTTCACAAAAATTAAATATTTTCTATCGCATAGAGTGCTTATATGGAAACATAAATGCTGATTTGGATAAACACAGTTAAAACCGTGCAATGTTTCTAATAATTCTATCTAAGCGGTCTCTTTTAAGCAAAAAGAAGCTCAGTGTCTGATATTCTTTTGCCCGGTGCTCAGTGGGATGCTCAGTGGATGCTCAGTGGATGCTCAAAGGATGCGCAGTGTCTGAAATTCCTTTTTTTTTCTTACACTTTCACAAAAAATAGAACATTTTCTATCGCTTAGAATGCAATTTTTCAATTTCTAGGGCTGTAGAGATTGTATTTTCACAATTGGGCAGTATGCATGGAGTTATACCATAGTATTTTATAGTTTTGTTTGCATAGCGTTATTACACATATAGTTGGGTAATAGCATTGGTCATGAAATTATGCTATTGCATTTTATGAACACGCATCTGCTAAATTATTCTTTTATATAAATACCCAATGATTTCCTGTATCAAATCTTATTTCTGTTAGAAAAATGCAATCTAAAACTAACCGTACAAATTAGTAGAACCTTAACTTGACGTATTTACCCCAGGATACCTTATCACTAAGTAATGCTATCATTGATACATATTAACTTTATATATATCTTTAATGTCTTTTGCATCGAGATATGTGCAAAATAGTTATGTACTTTTACTCAAAATCATAGATAGAAAAGAATAGAGGCTATTTAGAGCTGAATAAAATATCTCATATCGTAACTAAATATGAAGAGGTATGTCTAAAATAATTCTCTGTAACTCTCCGTAGTTTTTTATATAGCACAATAAAATTTACAGTAAGAGTGCAAAGGTAAAAGCACATCTTTCCTTAAATACATATAGAAAAAAAATCACAAAACATGAATTGTTATATTTTTTTTATATGCAGTCGAAATTATCATCGAAAACTATATCATTACTCTATATAATTAATACATTTTTATTCATCGCATATCTGTACAAGCAAGGAAGGATTCTCTATTAGGCTTACTTGGAATATTTTGATAAAAAAAGGACTACTCATGTTTTGTGTCAAAAACTACTCATGTTTTTAATAAAGTATCAGTCAAAATTTGTCAAGGAATTAAAGAAAAAAGTTTGTAAAAAAACTAAAATACTTTCGAATACGTGACCTGAAAAGACGAAAGTGTTACGGAATTTGGCGAGCAGCATTTTTCCTTGCCAAAAGAAAACAACTTAAATGTAACTGAAAATTGTTTGTTAATAGATTTTTTAAATGCATGAAATGGTATTTAATAATTTTAAACTTAAAATGAGAGAGCTTAATAATATGCATTATTGCATTACATATGTATATTGTTTATTTCTCAAAAAGTATTTTCATAAAAAAAAATTCATACTGATCTATCTATCCATCTATCTATCTATCTATCTATCTCCATATATATATATATATATATATATATATATATATATATATATATATATATATATATATATATATATATATATATATTGACATTTTGAAAATGCATACAATCGCTAACCGATGAAATTTCGAAAAATAACGATATTTTATTTTTTTATTTTCAGTTTTTTATTTATTTATTTATTTATTTTTTTTGCGGACTCTCTATCGAGGTTCTTACGAATAATAATAATAATAATTGTTATTATTATTATTATTATTATTATTATTATCATTAAACGAATATGTCCTCAACAGACGATCATTCTGTATTTTTTGAGATTTTCTGAGTATGAAAATCTTCCTTGTAAGTGATAATATAAGTTATTTTGTTAAAAAAAACCTTTTTACTGGAATCTATTATTTTGTATTTCTGCATTTTGTTTCAAAATGTTCATAACCATTTTCTATACAAAAGTAAAAAAAAATGTTTATCATATCTAACCGACTTAAATCATTGTTATATTTCTTTTTTGAAAAATATATAAAATTGAATATCATGAATGAAAGCTTCCTACGTTAATTATTTTTTGGCTATTATATCTCGAAAATGTAATATATTTTTTTTAATTTCTTCACACCATGGAAGAAGAAATTATTTTTATTTAATTATTAATAAAATAAAATCATAATTTTCAATCTTTATAAAAAATATAAACTTTTACATTTTAGTGGTGAAATATACTTAAATTTGACTTTAAATCTGAAAATTCTTCATCTAGATAAAAATGATACTGTAAGAAACACGCCATTTATATATACTCATTTTAAAATGCAGGATAAACTACCTTTCAACACAGAATTACTGCTACACATACACTGACGGAAAAAAAATGCCAACACCAAGAAAAACTTATTGTAGAGTAATGAAATTTGGACAGAACATTTGTCTAGTTAACATGTTTAGTTGATTAGATTTTCAAGATCACATGTTAATTTAAGAACAACAAAATGCATTTCAAATGATAAATGCTTCTACATTAATAGTCGCTATAATCTCCACAATTTTTAATGCAAGCTTGCATACGTGCATGCATTGTATCATACAGGTGCCGAATCTCACTTTGTGGTATGCAGTTCCATGCTTGTTGTACTTGCCGTGTCAATACTGTGATGGTCAGTGCTGGCTGGGGATGACACCGGAGTTCTCATCAAATGATATCCCATACATGCTCAATGGGAGGCAGATCTGGTAATCTCGCTGGTCAAAGTAACATGTCGACACTCTGTAGAGCGCGTTGCGTTACAACAGCGGCATGAGGTAGAGTGTTATCCTATTGAAAAACTCCCCTTGAATGTTTTTCTTGAATGGCAGCACTACAGGCTGAATTACCAGACTGACTTATACATTTGCAGTCAGTGTGCTTGCGAGAACCACAAGAGTGCTTCTGCTGTCTTAGGAAATTGTTTCTTAGACCATGACCCCCAGAATGTAGGTCCAATATGTTTAAGCCACATACAGTTTGGTTACAGGTGTTCCCCTGACCTCCTTTTGGCCAGCAGACGGCCATCATTGGCACCAAGGTAGAACCTGCATTCATCAGAATACACAACAAATCTCCATTCCATCCTCCAATGAGCTCTGGATTGACACCATTGGCGTCGCAAACGACAATGACTCGGAGTCAGTTATGCATGTAGTAGTATCAGTAGAATGCATGCAACAGGGCGCCTTAGTAAGAGCTGTCCTTGAAGTAACTGATTTCTAACAGTTCCTTGTGTCACTGTGGTACCAACTGCAGCTCGAATTTCTGTCGCAGACGGAATATGATGCAGCCCAGCCATACGCTGAATGCGACGGTCTTTCTTCTCAGTAGAACTACGTGGTCACCCGGAACTTGGTCTTCTTGAGGCAGTACCATACCTTGACCACTGTCCCAACAATCATGCACAGTAGATACATTCCGTCCAAATCTTTCGGCAAAATCGCGGAAAGAAAATCCACTTATTCGTAGCCCTACTTTACCACCTCTTTCCAGCTCGGGGAGCTGATGATAATAGCTTCTTCGTCTTCTTAAAGGCAATCATGATCAACCTCAACTCAATTCGTCGAATTTTGAAGAAAAATAATACTTAAGAACTTTACAGCGCGCATTTAAAGCAAACCTGACTGTAAAGTTATGAGTGGCGCTACTAGCGCTACACTTATGTGCGAAGCATGAAATTTGAATCAATGTCATATTTCAGATGTATAAACACGCCTACAAAATTTCATTTAGTTAACTCAAGTCTTTTTTGGTGTTAGAATTTTTTTTTTCTGCCAGTGTAATTGATCTGTTTCTATTGACCACAAGCTTGAATTTATTATAATATTAAAAATCCGTGATTAAAAAAATCATAGACAGAAGAAACTTTTAAAACATTTTAATGCTTTTTTTGAAGAGAATATTGTCCATCGTAACCGAAATCGTAATACATACAGTGGAAGTCAAATGTTTCCGGCAAGCAAAATGTTTTCAGTTAATTTATAAATATGCCCATATGAACAGGAATATCAAAGCGATACTTATACATTTTATTTGCATATTAGTTAGGAATTTACTTATACAAGAACGTGTAAATAGCAATAAATATAAATGACAAAATTAAGTATAAAAGAAAACGCATGTTCTTAAAAGTTTCCGGCCATTTATCATTGTTTAGTCTTTTTCTATCCGTAAAGTGTTTTTCGGTTGTGTTTATGAATGAATCAACATGTATAGCATAGTTTGAATTCAAATTTGAAAGTTCAACAATTATTGCTCATAAATGAATGAATAGTTTGTCGCTAAAAGGCCGATCTTCTCGAGATATTGCGGCTAAGTTATCGATCGGTAAAATCAACTGTAAACGATACTTAAAAACTACATAAATGGCTTTCAGTACTTTCAGAGGTCCGTGAGACCCCGGAAAATTACTATTCCTGTGGACAGAATTATCAGGAGAAAAACCATTGATAATCCGCATGAAAATTCCGTTGCAATATACTGCGATTTACGGAATGAAAATCATGCTGGAATAAGTTTGTCTACCGTATTATGATGCTGACGTGACACAGAACTTTATGGAAGAGTCAGTGTTAAAAAAATTTCAGAGATTAAAAAAATACCGACGTACCCTACTGGCATTTGCCAAGGAACACAAAGTCTGGTCAAGTGAGAACTGGACAAAAGTTCTATTTTTCCATTAATCGAATTCAAAACAGTTTCGGAAGTGATGGCAGACACAACGTCCGAAGACATAACAACAAAAGATATCTTTCAACCTATGTTATTCTTACAATGAGGCGTGGTGGAGGATACGTTATGTCGTGGGGAGTATTTTCTTCAAAAAGTTTCGGTCCGTTATTTGAAATTCACAGCCAAGTGAACGATACAATGTATAAGGATATATTGCAAGACCATTTTCTGCCTTATTAGAGAAAAAAATTTGGTCGTAACTATTTTTCTTAACATGAAAACGACATAAATAATGTATGCAAGCCTCTATAAGCAATGGTTTGCACACAAACACAAAAAAAAAACGTTTTTGAAATGGTCCGCCCAAACGCTCAACATGCATCCAATAGAAAATCTTTGAAAAGAAGTTGGCGAAAGTCTGCGGAACTATAAATATCCCAACTCAGCCGGAATTTCGCCAAAATTGCAAAAAATGTGGAAAAAACGAACAATAGTCGATCTTTAACCGTTGATTGTATGAATGTCACGTTGCTGCGCCGCAGTACTTATTATTTAAGCTAATAAAATAGTAATGCGATAAAATACTAATGTGTTTAACGTAAGGTTTGTCTCATCATACGAAACCTGCCAATAGTATTTTAAAACTAAATAATGGGGGGGGGAGCCATTCCGCCTGCTGGTGAGTAATGGCTTATTGTTTAACTAGTGTTTTATTTTAGTATTTTAACGTTTCTTGTTTTTTCTCAAATTTCATACTGTATGCACTTGCTGCTCCATAAAAAAAATTTCATGAAATTTTTGAAAATATATATATATGTATGTATATGCATATAATTATTGTTATAAAGTTATTACTATTTTATTAATGAATTTAAAATTGAGTGTGTTTATCCAAATGTTTACACAAATTTATTCAAATATATAAATATTTAAAATCTGCAACCGAAAGTAGGGTAAAATCTCCAGTAATTGGCACATTAAGGATTTGTCTTTAAACTTACTTCTATTTTCATTAACAAGAAAAAATATTTACTTGCAAATATTTTTAAATCAAAGAGTGCATATCTGTGCATCTATTTTGCCCACTAAAAGAAAAAAATATTTGAAGAAGTATTTTTACAAAAGTATATTTATAAAAAGTTACTGTATTCACCAGTAATTGGCACTTAGAATTTTACACAATTAAAGTAACCCTTTTAAACTAAACAAAACTGTTGTCAATTAAAGTTTAAAATATACTATAAATCAGATAATAATAAATTGAAATTCATGCATTTCTTGAGCCAGAGAAGAAGCATTTGAAACAAACTTGGCTAATAGGATACAAGCCATAATTGTTTCTCTTTCCTAGGCACTATTGTCATCTTGTAGCATAAATCCAAGTTATAATCTGTAAAGTAAATGAGCATGTAACTGGTATATGGTCTTGCATTGTTAAAAGACTGGATATAAATCTTATTTTAGGACATGTTTGTAGAATGTGCCAATCATTGGTGCCTGCCAATTACTGCCCAGGTAAAAAAATCAGCAAAAAACCTTTAAAAAAAAGTTCAGGTAAATTACCGGTATTTGGAACTAAGGTTTTTTGAAGGTAAAAAACGCGCATTTTCCCTGAAAAAATAATATTCAGGTATTTTGCAGGTATTTGGAACTAAGGTTTCTTGAAGGTAAAAAACCCGCATTTTCCCTGAAAAAACAATATTCAGGTATTTTACAGGTATTTGGAACTAAGGTTTCTTGAAGGTAAAAAGCCTGCAACTTCCCTGAATATGTGTGAAAACAAAGATTTAAATTGCACATTTCTCAATTGTACTCAAAATAAACAATAACCCCTCCTCCCCCCAATTTAGAAGTAGTAGGTATAGGAACCCAGCGAAAAAGAATAAATATTAATTAATTGATGAGATAATTAGAAATTAGTGTTTTACGGCTGGATGTATAGTACGGTGGGTGCGGCGTAATCATGCCGACCACCGCTAAAAACAAAAATGCCATACTAAAAAAAAAAATTTAATTTTAAAGAAAATTAATTAAAATCGTTAATTTTATGTAATAATTAGTCAATTTCCCAGTTTTTATCTAAAATTCGAAAAAAAATATTTTTGCGAAAAAATGAAAAAAAAAAGTCGAAAAATATTCTAAGTTTAGAAATTAAAACTTTAAAAATGGAGAAAATAGTTAAAGTTTTTTATATAAATGCATATAATTACAATATATAAATATAATTACAATATATAATTACTGGGTACATTTGAGGCCAGTGTATTGTCTTGAAGTTTTTAATCTTGAGAATTTTTTCAAAGTTCAGAAATTCCACGTGGTCGCTACGGGGTCTGAATTGCTGCCAGCAGAGGTGAACGAGACGCTATCTTGTGGATATATATCTTAATACTTATCCCCATTAGGCTGAACTTAGCGTTATTTAGCTCGAATTCGAACACGTGGTTCTAGATTAATTTGGAAGAAATAATAATAAAACTAATTAATGCGAAAATTTTTATAAACTAATCTTGTTTGAAAATTAGACTATGGAGATGATTTTTACATGATTTGAGAATTTTTAATTAAGAGTTTAAACAATTAAATACTTAGAATTGTGGAACTTAGTATCTGTAAGCACCGATAGAATTAACTGGCAAAGGGATGTGACCATTAATTACTTATAATTTAATTAATAATTGTCCTAAAAACATGCAACTTACCTCAAAATGTAGCTGAGATATTCTCGCAACTAAATCAATAGAATGTTCCTGTCCTGCGGGCCGTGGGTCGCGCCTATTCTTGTATTTTGAAGAGCATTTCTGGGACACGTCCTCACGTAACAAAACGAAGGCTTGAACTAAGAAATTGTAAATATTCACTAAGTCATTAAGTCACTAAAGGTAAATTGAAGGCTATATTTTTCTTCAAAATACCTGAAGTACACTTATCAAAAATTAGCTAAGTCACTGAAGGTAAATTGAAGGCTATATTTTCCTTCAAAATACCTGAAGTACACTTATCGAAAATAAGCTAAGTCACTAAAGGTAAATTGAAAGCCATTAACTTGCTGATAAAAGCCTCTATACAATCTTTAAAAATCTGTGCATTTTGTTTCAGTTTTCAATTTCCTTCAAAATACCTGAAATGACCTTCAAAATACCCGATTAGTAATTTAGAGGTCAGATAAATGCCTGCATAAAATCTTTTGATAAACAGTAAATTCCCTCAAATAAACCTGCGCTTTTAATTTGCCTTCAAAATCCCTGTAGAAACCTTCAAAATCCCTGTGAAATCTTATTTTTTCTAAAGGTTTTTTGCTGATTTTTTTACCTGGGTGGGGATGTTACCCTATCTGATTTTGTGTTATTTAATTAAAATGCATTTTTTTGTGTTTTCACTTTTAAAGAAAATTTTTATCTTTATTTCTACGAAACTTTATTTTAACATTCGTGCAAAAAAAGTCTTAAAAATCTTCTTAGCCGTTTAATTTTAATTTTCGTCTAATGAAATTAACAATTCAACAAATATATTTTTTCTTTTAATCTTAGTTAAACTGAGGAAAGAAAAAAGAATATTTTTGAGTAGAATGTTATTCAAGTAAATTAGAAGACAAGCAATTTTCAATTAGTTCTGAAGATTATTAATTGTTTTTAGAAAAATTATCTGGGATTTTCTTTAATTCTAATTATTAAATTCCATTGATTTCTTTAAGATTAAATTCGTAATTATTTTTTTATTCATCATACGAAAAAAATAATATGTTAAATGAATATTTAAATTCTTAAATTTTCTATATTTAAAAAATTAATCTTTTAAAAAATTACCCTAAGTTACTAAAATTATTTTGATAAAATAAATATATTTTTAACTAATCTAAATATCGGTTTCTCAAGTATTAAATTTTTTAGTATGGTTAAACTTTTGCGAATCAGAATCATTTTTATCTTGCAAACTATATTTTAAAATGATAATTGTACATGAAAGATTTTATATTATAAATCTCTAAGATTTGTTTGAAGTAAGTTTCAATTCCCTTACAATATATTAAAAAAGGGAAAAAAATGTAAAGTTTTTGCACTTTTTTGGGAAACTGGGATTCCCAGAATTTTTTACTTTTCGAGAACAGTAAAAATTCATGTAACAGAATCAGTGACACGAATATTTGCTGTTACCGTTACATAAAATATTCTAGGATTCTCAGTTTCCTAGAAAAAGTGTAGTATCTTTACAGATTTTTTTTCATGTAAATGCAGTTTGATTTTTACTCCAATTAAATCTACAGCTTAGAACTAAAATAACCTTGGAGACACTGTAAATGCCATCAATAAAAGAAAAGATAAAAAACTCTTTGAAAAAAATAATTGTCCAAAAAATATTTTTCCAAAAGGCTTTCGAACCATCATGACGTACCAAAATTAACATTCTTTTATTGTTAGTTTTTTCCCGTGAAACTTGAAGTATTATTCAAAGATCTGTAATTTATTTGTTTTGTTTATGCAGGACGCTGGCCTTATGCATAAAACATGCATTGTTTTTGGCAGCATTAGCAGTGTTTTGTTGGTTGTGTTTATGACGGACAATTTTCAACACAAGGGGTTTAAGCCTTTAAAGGGGGGAGCTTTCTAAGGGACCTAATCCGTATTTACTCAAGACTATCAAAAGTTCGAAGAAATTCACGAAAAACTCCAAATGATTAGGCCGACGTGGATTGGATTCGAACTCAGCACCTTTCGTCTACCAGTTTCGAAAACATACATTTGCGGCTATTGGTGGGTTTATACATTAGCAGTGATTTTAGAACATGGGTTTAACTACTTATCAGTAACATAATCGCTGTTTGGTACACTGATTTAGCCACTTTGTTTACACGGTCATTTCAATATTTAGTGTGACAATATTTGTCGTTAGTGAATTATTTGATTTTTAAGGGTAATTCCAAAACATTTACTAGTTTCAAAATCTGTGTAACTGTTATAATAATTTTCAAGCATAACAAAAAAATACTTGAACTTGTATCTGAAAACTTTTTGACTAGCTGTGGTATTGTACTATCCCTGAAATTTTTCATTTTAAAATAATTGACCTAAAACTTATTTTTACACATTATTTTAAATAAAAATAATGTTTGTATTTCTATCTTCAAGGACTTAAAAATTATGTCATTTCAAAGTTGTTAGTTAATTAAGACTCACACTATATTTATAATTTATATATATATATATCTATAACATGACGTAAATGCATGTCCGCGGATAGTACTGACGTCATACTGACTGTGAAAATGGCATAAGACAAAAAGAAAATGTGTGGCAATAACTGAAGACAATAATACAATGTGTGGCAATGACTTTGTGCAATGAAAGATATACATTTAAGGTAATTCCTAAAAAGCCGAAAGTTAGGGAAAGACGTATGTTTTTTCCTAGAACTTTCATCTGTCAACATCTGACGTTCTTATGTACACTGTAAAACTGTAAAAAAAAAATCTGTAAAATTACGAGATTTTTCTAGGAAAACGGGAATCCTAGAACTTTTTTATGTAACTGTTACAGCAAAAAATCATGCAACAGTATTGTTTATATGATTTTTTGCTGTTACCGTTACATAAAAATTTCAAGAAATCTCAGTTTCTTAGAAAAAATTTAGTATTTTTGGAGATTTTTTTCAAATGTAAATACAGTTGGAGTTTTACTCAACCTGCAAATTAGAACTAAAATAACTTTGGAGACACAGTAAATGCCATGAATAAAAGAACGGATAAAAAACTCTTTAATAAAAGCATCTTGTTCAACGTTGTTTCAAACTATATTTCTAACTGGCTTTCGAACCATCATGATCAAACAAAGATCACATTTTTTACTGTTAGTTTTTTTCCTCGTGAAACTTGAAGATCATCTCAAAGATCTGTTATTTATTTATTTTGTTCATGTGGGATGCTGGCTTTTTGCATAAAACATGCATTGTTATCTGAAGCATTAGTAATGTTTGATTAGTTGTATTTACGACGGATAATTTTCAACATAAAGGATTTAGGCCTTTAAAGGGGGGGGGGGTCTTTTTAAGGACCTAATCTGTATTTACTCAAGAATATCAAAAGTTCGAAGAAATTCACGAAAAACTCCAAATGATTAAGCCGACGTGGATTGGATTCGAACCCAGCACTTCTCGTATACCAGTTTCGAAAACATACATTCGCGGCTACTGGTGCGTTTGTACATTAGCAGTGATTTTAGAACATGGGTATTATTACTTATCTATAACTCTTTGCTGATTTGGTACACTGCATTGGCCACTTTATTCACAGAGTCATTTCAGTAGTTAGTGTGACAATATTTGTCATTAGTAAATTATTTGATTTTTAAGGGTAGTTCCAAAATCTTTACTAGTTTCAAAATCTGTGCAACTGTTATAATAATTTTTAAGCATAACAAAAAAATACTTGAATTTGTATCTGAAAACTTTTTGACTAGCTGTGCTATTGTGCTATTCCTGAAATTTTTCATTTAAAAATAATTGACCTAAAACTTATTTTTACACGTTATTTTACATAAAAATAATGTTTCTACTTATAGCTGTAAGGACTTAAAAATTATGTCATTTCAAATTTGCGAGTTAATTAAAACTTTATAATTTATATATCTACCTATGACATGACGTAAATGCATGTCCGTGGATAATTCGGACGTCATACTGATTATGGCAATGGCATAAGACAAAAAAGAAAATGTGTGGCAATAACTGAAGACAATAATACAATATGTGGCAATGCGTTAGTGCAATGAATGATGTACATTTAAGGTAATTCCGGAAAAGCCGCAAGTTGGGGAAAGACGTATGTTTTTTCTTAGAATTTTTATGTGTTCATTGCAGCACTGACCTGCTTATGTACACTATAAAACTGTAAAAAAAAAACCCTGTAAAGTTTCTACATTTTTCTTAGGAAACTGGGATTCCTGGTACTTCTTATGTAACTGTTACAACGAAAATTCACGTAACAGTACCGTTGACATGAATTTTTGCAGTTATCGTTACATAAGAAGTTCAATATATCCCAGTTTCCTAGAAAAAGTTTTGTAACTTTGCAGATTTTTTTTACATTGTAAGTAGCCTTAACTGTAAAAAAATCTAAAAATTATATTTTATGCAACTGAAACAACGTACATTAATACAACAGATAGATTTTCATTGTGAATCAAAAAATCTGTAAGGTTACTAAGAAATTTTTAGGAACTTGGGATGCCTAGATCTTTTGTATAACTGCAACCTGATTCAAATATAACATTGTAGTAGGATTACTGTAATTTTTATAGATTCTTTTGTAAAACTATAGATTTCTGTAGCTTTATCACAAATAATTTTATAGTTTTACTTTTTTTCTTTACATACTGTTAAAAAAATTACAAAGAATTTACAGTGATCCATTATCTTATGTGAAATTATTAATTAGAATTTAAGATAAAGAGAGATTCTGTTAAATAACAGAAAAAAAAATATTCGGTAAATTTACAATAGATTCTGCAAATAAGAATCTTTAAAAATACACAAAATTTCCTAAATTTATTTTTAATAATAATTATTTAATTTAGATTTCAAAATCAGTAAACCACTCGATCTTTAGTGAGCCTGGAAGAATTTAAATTTCTCGAGTAATTTTGCACAACTGTATCATATATTTTTCACGTAATTTGTTTCGAGCATCCTGGGATTTGAACTTGAGACTACTTGACAGCAGAAGAATATGCTAATGACTGAGGTATAACAGCTGTTATTACGTTGTTCAAAGTATGTCTTTTATGAGTCACTGGGGAAAAATCGATAAAAATCACCACTAACACCGAGGAGATGATAATTTTCCTATCTAAATTATTTGAACTTAAAAAAAAAACAATTGTTAAACTAAATTTTCTTTTTTAATATTTCTAATAAAATTCCAAAATAATTTTAAAAGTGTGTATTTTGAATTGTTAGTTTTAACATAGATAAAAATATCTTTAAATAAAAATGAAATCCCTAAAGGGAATTAGATATAATTTAAGGGAAATGTCGGTAAAATGATGATCGAGAACCTCGATCGAATTCATTTAACCAAGAATTACTGAAATTTTACGAAGAGTTGCTCTTTTTTTCCTGTGTTTTTGCAGAAATTTGTAATAGTTCACGTGCCGATACAATTTCAATAAGCATACAGATTTCTGTATATTTACATCTATAAAATTTCGATTTTTTTTTTTTTTTTTTTTTTTTATTTTTTATTGTCCCAGTGTGCACGTGATTTGTGAATTTATCTTAATATGTCGCCCTCAGTCACTGAAGTTTTTGGACCTTGTGAGCATTTGGCTTGGTGAGTAAAGCCTTTATAATGTCCTGTTACTCATATTTAATGATCATTAAGTGTCCACGATTTTTAAAACTTTAAAAGTTTTGAAATTTTAATTTTTTAATTGTTAAACTTCTATTTTTTAATTTACAAAGATTCTAAATAATGGATTCATTTTCAAAAAAATATATTTATTTAAAGTACAAATCCAAAATGAGTAATTTTTAGACCAATGAAAAGAGGAAGTTTCAGAGTTTTTAAATGACTTTATAAATGTGCAATGTGCCCACCGTTTGCTGCACGGCAAACATCTACGTGATAGCCAAACTCGTCCTACACAAGAAAAAGTGTATCTGCTGCTACTGAGTGCATGGCAGAAGTAATACGAATTCGCGGCTTTTTGCAGAGCGACATCTGCTGGCCGTTTTTGGAACCTTCATCGCTTTGAAAGCCGTGCACTCAGTAACAGCAGATATCCTTTCTCGTGTGTGGGGCAAGTTAAGCTAACGCGTAGTCCATATGAGTCTTATGCTTGTCGAATAATATATTTTATATAATTTGAAATGTATTGAAAATATTTCTATCAAGTGGTTGTATGTACTGGGTAGTATGACGTGGTAGTTAGAAAAGACAAATTCATTTTTTGTCTTCATTTCAATTTATTAAAGAACCATGTTTAACTTTTCCCCACGTATAGGGGAAGATGCCACACACGCTTCTTTCCATATTGCTGCAAGGTTTTGGCCACGCCCATTTGTAAAGCAGATTGCAGAATTCTTTTATATTTATAATATGTTACTTATAATAAATTATCTTTAAAGGTATCATAAAACTTTTAAAACTGAGGAAAAAAAGAAAAAAAAGACTATTTTCAACTTTTGATATTTTAATACGTATTTGATTTTAAGAGTTTTTTTTTTCATTGATATTAAAGTTAAAGTAATGTTCTTTCATTTCATACGTTTAAAAATTTGTAAATTGCAGAATTAGCATTTACGTGTGGTTTCAAACTGTCAGACATTTGATACTAGCAGAAAATAGGCATAACACACAACGTGGCAAATTACAAAAAATAAATTAAATAACTAGCATGGAAACTCTGGTGCCTAATTATCTTTCACATAGTCATAATTATCATGAACCTAAAAAATGGTATTTAAAGCATTTTTATATTTTCGATACAAAGTTGTATTTAGCAAATGCAAAATTAAGAATATTTCGATAGTATAATTACCTAAAAATATTTTTTTGAGCAATAAAAAAGGAATTTTACGTTCCGTTTATACAGACTAACATCATACGCATACTTCGAAAATTTCAAGAAAAGTTATTTAAGAGTTTATGAGATATCGTGTTCATTATGTCCAGAAACGCCCGCCATTATAGATTCACCAATTCACGTGGTCATATGCACAAAGGTCTCCGTGGACCTCGACGAATTTTCATTCCTTCCCTCCTCCTTGTACGAGGAAATTCTTTCTCCAGAATCTCACTGGACTGCCTGTTTGGTCCCAGGCTTTTCCACCACACACCACATTCTTAATCAATCGTATCCTTAAGGTACACAACACCGAAAATCTTATCACTTTTCAGAGTTCTTTTCGAATTCCAGTTCGCCTTTTGTATTCCAGTTCGCCTTGACACAATTTGGAGAAAAGTGACTTCAAAGTTTCCGAAATACCACTTCAGTCGGGTTTTACTCTAAAAATATATAAATAAATAAATAACTTATGTTGTAATGAGAATTACAATGAACCAGCTATACACATACAGGGTTATTTTAAAAGATGGACCCATTTTCAAAATATTGTACTTATTGAAGTACAAATTCAAATTGAACAAGCTTTGTACCAATGAAAAGAAGAAGTTTCAAAGTTTTTTTAACACATTTTAAATGTTTAATGTGCCCACCGTTTGCTGCATGGTCCGAAATATAATTTTTTTTTACTATTTTAATATAAAGTTTTTTTTTTTTTAATCAGCGTAATCTTTCCACAAAATGGTATATTTTTTAATTTTTAACAACAGTTTAATCTAATTATTTATTATTTCTTTGATTTACATAAAAACTGATGTTTAGTTTATAATAATATTCAGTTCAGCTTAAAATAATATTGATGTCTGGGAAATGCTGTAGTCATTGACTCAGTAGCTCTGATTGTTAATGTTTTATATCTGTGCATAAAACTTGTGGGTGTTACGTTATCTTTGTGTGAAATTGATGGGTGCGAGTGATCTATTGAACATGAAAAAACACTGACATTTTCTTAAAAACGAGCTACATAATATTATACCATACATTCATAAGATCTCAGCTATACTGGTGATTAAAAATATCAAAACGACAAATTAAAGTCCTATATGTTTGTTTTTTCAGTTATTAGAACTGGGGTACATTGATACAGCTTTTTTCTAAGAATTTTTTGGTGTCCAGAAAACAGAAATTCCAAGTTATTTTTCCATGTGGTGATAGTAAAACTTGTGTAGTGGGTTATAAAAATGTACAATCGCTGTTTTATATATTATTTTTGCATGTAATTTTTAAAAAAATCAAAAATGTCATTTGTATCAATGTGTCCCACCCCCGGGGCAGATTGATACACTTCATGGGACACTTTGAAAAGTCTGGGAAAATAGAGACAATATAACACCAATGCATATTTTCATAGAAAAATAGTTAGCAAACCATTTTATATTTATTTATAGAAATTAAAATCGCCCTCAATTTATTTGTAAGCAATCAAAATAAAATGTATAATGACATGATGTTCTGTCTTTTTCTTGTCTGATTGTTGGCTGTGTAACTTTCTCATGTCTGACAATTCAACCCCAGCATTATCTCCCTTCTTAGTAAAGGTGAAAAAAATACCAGGTTTTCTGTTTATAAATCGGTTTATAAAAAGAAAATAAAGGATAATTATTGTAAAAGTTCTGTTTATAATATAATTATCCTGTGCTGTTCTGCACCTTGTTTCTCTTACTTAATATATATCATGCCGAAAATACTTTTTTACTCTGGAGAATCGATATAAATTTGAGATTTTTTGTTAATTATACTATCTCGTACTTAAGTTCGTACGTCTTCTGTTTGCAAAAATAC
Source organism: Maratus speculifer (assembly GCA_964019185.1). NCBI lineage: Eukaryota > Metazoa > Arthropoda > Arachnida > Araneae > Salticidae > Maratus > Maratus speculifer. The sequence goes on along the minus strand of OZ025298.1, from coordinate 110,043,054 downwards.
TATAAAATATATTAATATAAAGAAATTAGAGCTATTTCACTTCAATAAAAACTAATATTATAAATGTTTGGGGAAAATGGTTAGATTAAAGAGTTTATGGTAAAAAAAAAAAAAAAAAAAAAAAAAAAAAAAGATAATGAAAAAATGAACTACAAAAGGATTTAGGTTGTATCAATGTGCCCCGACAAAGACTGTATCAATGTGCCTCATACAGCCATTTTGAATAAAATGAGTCGCAAATCCAACACTTCATAATTTATCTAACAATAAAGAATGAGGAACTGATAAAGAGTAGTTTTACTTGCCAGGGAGAGTATTCTTTTCGGTTGAAAATATTCGAACAGTTGTATAGTACCATTTCAATTGTACAACTCAAATTTACTTTTGACCTACAAAAACAATAAACCACCCGTCCCATTTCATCAAACTACTGAATCATTCCAAGGCTTTCTGTACGTAGCTGAGTGTACTAGTATCACCTTTTGGAGCTGTTGTGAAACTTCCTGTAATGACCCTGTGTGCAATACAGGGGGTGTATCAATGTGCCCCAAGTATCAATGTGCCCCAGTTCCCCCTGTGTACATGGTGTTCGGCAAATAAGACCCCAATTTAAAAATTAACTTTCTCAAAAACAAAGATCGATACAATTATGCGGTAAGCTATTTGTATATTAGGTAAGCAGTAAAAATCATATACAGAAGTTTTGAACGGTGAATATTTTGAAAAGATTATGTTCTGATTACAAACCATACTTAACTTGACATTTCTCTTGTTTTAGATTGTTTGAAGAGAAGATGTTTTTCGGCGTGCAGTTCTATATTTTAAAGATTTTTAGAACTTAATCTTTGAAATTCCGAAATTTCAAATATTTAACTTCAAAAATCTTTAAAATATGACACTGTAATCCCATTATCTCTGCTATCAATCTAAATCAAGAAGAATATCAAATCAAGCATTCTTTGCAATTTAGAGCACACTTTTTTTCAAAATATTCACCGTTTGAAAATTCTGTATAATATTTTTACTGCTTACCTAATAAATAAACCGTTTACCGCACCATACTAATCTTTGTTTTTGAAAAATTTAATTTTGAAATCGGGGTCTTATTTACAAGACACTTTGTACATTAAATCTGGGTTAAAGTTTAATTAATCGATTTTGTGTATCTAACTCTAAAAAAATATATAATGATCGTATTTCATTAATATAACTACAAATTTTGATTATCGTATAGCTAAAGCATTTTTACACTTCGTAAAATAAAAGAAAAAGAAAAATTAGGTATTTTTTTAAGTGGAAGAAATTGTTTCAGTGCTGTACGAATCACGAACGCTAAAACAATGTTATTTTATTTTTTACCTTATAAAATGTATATATTTAGTCATTTTCTGTAAGGGGAGCAAAAATTAAAATTCCATAAAAGTAAAGAAGAGAAAAATGAATTTCTTATAAAGTTCCACTTAAAGGTAAAAATTTCAGTAACACTGATGACGAATTATAATGTAACAAGCAAAACATATTTTTTACAAAATAGCATGTGCAAATTTATATTTATATTTTATTTTATTTTATTTTATTTTATTTTATTTCTCTTTTTTTTTTTTTTTTTTTTTTTTTTTGTTATTATAAATTTACGGATACAACAAATATAAAATGATTTTGATTCGTTAAAAAATAAATGGAAAATTGATGGAAAAAAGCAATAAACATAACCAATATATAATAATAAGTTGAAAATAAAATAATAATCTTGCAATTTACAATTTTTATAGTTATATTATTGTACATTCCAAAATTACATATTAAAAATTACATTACTAACATATAAATAAGAACTTAATTTTATTGCCTTCTGAAGACGAGACTTTCGAAAACTTAATCATTTTTTTGTGGTTGAACTTATTACTGTATTATTCTGATATAGTATTTTTCATTGAAAAAAAAAAACTACTGTTTCTATTACTTTAGCACTATTTCAATAATATATCATCGTTATTATGTATAGTAAATCCAACTGAACATCTATGGATATTTCTTAAATTACATACGAAAATCATTACGTGTATACAATAACATTGAACAACTTAAAGAAAATGAAAGAAAACTAGTGGGAGCAAGTACGATAAGAATTGAAAAAAAAAAATGTTAGAATAAAAAATTGTACAAGTTAAAATTATACATGTATAAATTACTCATTATTACTCAGGGTTCGGAGCATATAAGACGAATTTTATTTTTGTTACCAGAATATTTTTCGAATAATCTTTATTAAATATTTTTATAATAGAAGCAATAGGAGTATATCATGAAGATGAGTGGTCAGAAATTCTAGTCAGAACAATAAGATTTGCTCCGACTCTTGTTATATATGTTAAATTAGTAAAGATCTACTTCTATGAAAATACTAAACAGTGGATTTCTTTCACAGGTCTTTGTTGAAATGCTCATCTTTGGAATAAAGAATAGCCAACTCTTCCAGGAAACTGGGTGATAAAATTTATGAAGAAGTGCAACAGCTGTACCACTGAAAATGCGGTAAATAGCCATCAACAAATGCCAATATCAAGCTACTCGTAAAAAAAAAAAAAAAAAAAAAAAAAAAAAAAACAATCTGCCGAACCCAGTAGCGTCACGAATGAAAAAGTTGATGGTCGACCCGGATATTTTTCATCCGGCATCCTACTGTTTCGTCTGCATTTTTAAACAAACAGCCTGATTGTTGCCATTACACTATTAAAATAAACTGTAATTATATAGATTGCCGAAATCTGTATGCTTACTAACATTTTATCTTACACTGTGCAAGAAAAGATGTAAATCTACAAAAATTAATTTTTGTAAAGCTACACAAATCTGTAACTTTACAAACGAATCTATTAAAATTACAATTATCTAGCTAAAACTTTACCTGTAATCTGGGTTGCAGTTACATAAAAAAATCTAGGAATCTCACACTTTCGTAGAGTATTCTTAGTAACCTTGCATATTTTTGATTTACAGTGCACATCTCTGTCTGATATATATTTTTTTTGCTGTTGCCGTTACATGAAAAGTGCCAAGAATCAAAGTTTCCAAAAAAAATGTTTAGTAACTTTACAGATTTTTTTACAGTGTATTTGTGGCTGTTTTCGGTATTTCCTGTGGTACAGCCGACGCACCTCTTCATATGTTTTATCACCCAGTTTTGAGAAAACGATAACTGTTCTTTATTCTAAGGAAATACTTTCTTCAAACACCTGTGAAAGAAATCAATAGATTAGTGTTTTGGTTAGTGGGATCTTTATTTTTGGAACGCGTTTATATTGCATATATGTTTATATTCTATTAATATGTTTAATTAGATGAACACTATATTTCTCCTTCCAAACTATGCCAAAAAATATTTTCCTTACTAACAAATACTTCTAGCGCTATTCTTGTGCTTGTTTATGCATTTTTCATCGCACTAAAACTTTAGTGTCATTTATAAGAAATACCATTCGGAAAAACACTGTTTAGATTTGCTGACTTTGAACAATATATTGAAAATAAAACTCATGTATATACGAACACAAACTCAAACTTAAATAGGAATTATAAAAAAAAAAAAAAAAAAAAAAAAAAAAAAAAAAAAAAAAATTAAATTTTAGGGATTTTTTTTTATTTACTAATATTTAATTTTAATCATGCATATTATGTAACAAAAATTAATATAAACATGAAATATCCTTATATCGTGAAATAAGAAAACTGGGTAATACTTTAAAAAATAACTGAATAAGAAATTGAATAAAATGCCATTTCTATATCATTAAACAGCAAAATGTAGGTAAAAAAACGTTATTTTTATTTCCTTTCTTCTATTTATCATGCAAGGAATTCCAAAGCCATTCTCCAATATCTATGTGGATAATCTTTTTCTACTTTGACTCCATTCTAAAACCTTTCAAAATTTCATTTTGCCTTCTTTGAATATATCTTCTTATTTCGGGTATCAGAATATCAAAATATAGCCTCTTTTGAATTTGAGTAACATGATAGCTTCTCTTTTTTCTACTTTAAATATGAAAATAAAATATGCCTTCTTTTATAATTGGACTTTAAGTACCTATAACTTTCAAAAGTTTCCAAAGTTAATATTTTGAAAGAAGAAAAAATAAATTAAAAAATAATACGCCTTCGTACATTAAACATCATGCCATAAAAAGTAGAAAATACAAGATCAAGTACGAGTATTGCTCGATCTCAGAGGATATCGTGTAATAAATACAGTCGAGTCTCTATATAACAAAATCCATCGTTCCAGTAAAAAATTCGTTATATAGAGAAATTCGATGTATAGAGAATGATGTTAAAAATCGTATTTAATGTGTAAATTTTGAACAAATATTATTTTTGATCTTTTTAATTAAGAATTTGAAATGTTTAAAAGTAAATATTAACCTAACATTTTATTTCTTAATTATTTAAGCTGTTTCAAAAAAGAGAACATAACATTTATATGAAAATCAAATGAGGAAGACTTGTATTAATTTCAGAGGAAGATATCTGTAATTTTTTGTTGTATTGATTTTAAAATTGTTCTGCTTTAAAAAAATGCTCAAATTTTAGCAAGGAATGAAAAATTGTAATTAACATTTTCAATCATTTGAAGGCCACTCTTATGTGCCTCTCATTGATTCCTTTCTTATACGTGTAACAATCAAATTGACTCTGTTTTGAGAAGGATGGGGAAAGGTGTGTGGGAGGTAGGCTGAATTCGTTGGATTTAAAGAACAACGAGAAAAGTAGTTTAAAGAAAAAACTCAGCACTGAACGATAAATCAAAAATAAGTGGTGCAAAATTAATCCCATATGATTTCGAAACTTTTTTTTAAAACTGAATAAATTAAGACCAATTTATGAAAAAATTCGTTATATGGAGATAGATATTTCGCTATATAGAGACTGTTTTTAATGTAACGATAAGGGGACCGTTCCTACTAAAAATTCGTTATATAGAGAAATTCGATGTATGGAGTTCGTTATAGAGAGACTCGACTGTATATGAATTATTAATTGTATTATAAAATTAAAAATATCTTTGCTAAAAGGATAATTTGACTTTGTAAAAAAGTATACAACGTAAGGCTTGTATAGCTTTATATACTAGGAAAGTATGAATGTCTATATAATAAAAATTGAAAAGGATATGAAGCCTGAATAATATCAGATGTTGCTATTCTGCAGAAATCTTTTTAGGTGAGTTCGTAATTTTGTAAATACGTAGCATCTACAGCTGTCGTTCAGTCCCTACGTCTGTCCACATATAACAACACAAAAAATTCCCAACCGAATTGTTTGGAATTTAAAGTATATAATTATTACATAATTTTGTCGAGTCATTTCAAATTTTATGAAAATTGGTTCATAGTTCAAGTACAGGGACAATCAAAAGTACTTCGTTACACTACGGAAATGATAAAAAAGTTTCATGTGCATTTTATTAGTGCTACACTCTTTCGAAAAGGATAAAATTTACATGCATCTATGACGTATATACTATAATATACATTCTGTACAATTTGTGGTGTAAAAAATATTTGTTATTAATTTACAGGACCACACAAAAGTATTCCATTGCATAATGGTATATCAAAAACATTGTTTAATGCGCGTTTTAATTGAATTATACTATTTAACATTTTATGAAATTGATATACGTTGCTTAAAATTACTACAAGTTATTTCCTGTATAATAGAAATCAGATAGTATTGACATATAAAAGGTACACATAAAAGATTTCTTCTAGTATACTATATCCGAAATACTGCATACTATTAGATTAATTTTATCACACGATTATTCAATCGGTAAACTAATTATAACAAATGCAAATTTCCAAAGTGGGTGAATAAAAAAGTCCTTGCCAGTATAAAAACCAGGGGTATTGGCTGAAGCCGCCAATGCTCTTCCAAATGAGCCATCCAGGACGAACACTGGTGAATTATTTCACCCAAATGACCTCAACGACCATGCACCTGGTCTGATAGTTTGGATGAACTGAACAGAATAAATCGAAGGTTAATTATGGAACTGCAGAAAACGCTGCATACGAAATTATATTAGATTAATTTTATCACGCGACTTTTCAATCGGTACATTAACTAAAAAATGCAAATTTTCAAAGTGGGTGAGTAAAAAAGTCCATGCCTGGATTCGAACCAGGGATGTATTGGGTGAAGCCACCAATGCTCTTCCAAATAAGCCATCCAGGACGTATACTGGTGAACTATTTCACCCAAATGACCTCAACGATCACGCACCTGGTCTGATAATTTGGATCATCTCAACAGAATAAATCAAAGGTTAATTATGGAACTGCAGAAAACGCTGCATACGAAATTATATTAGATTAATTTTATCACGCCACTTTTCAATCGGTACATTAACTATAAAAATGCAAATTTTGAAAGTGGGTGAATAAAAAAGTCCTTGCCAGGATTCGAACCAGGGATGTATTGGGTGAAGCCGCCAATGCTCTTCCAAATGAGCCATCTAGGACGAACACTGGTGAACTATTTCACCCAAATGACCTCAACGATCATGCACCTGGTCTGATAATTTGGATCAGCTCAGCAGAATAAATCAAAGGTTAATTATGGAACTGGAGAAAACGCTGCATACGAAATTATATTAGATTAATTTTATCACGCCACTTTTCAATCGGTACGTTAACTATAAAAATGCAAATTTTCAAAGTGGGTGAATAAAAAAGTCCTTGCCAGGATTCGAACCAGGGATGTATTGGCTGAAGCCACCAATGCTCTTCCAAATGAGCCATCACCGACGAACACTGGAGGAATATTTCACCCAACTGGCCTCAATGATCACGCATCTGGTCTGATACTTTGCATCAGCTCAACAAAATAAATTGAAGATCAATTATGGAACTGTAGAAAACGCTGCATACGAAATTATATTAGATTAATTTTATCACGCGACTTTTCAATCGGTACATTAACTATAAAAATGCAAATTTTCAAAGTGGGTGAATAAAAAAGTCCATGCCTGGATTCGAACCATGGATGTATTGGGTGAAGCCGCCAATGCTCTTCCAAATGAGCCATCCCGGACGAACACTGGAGGAATATTTCACCCAATTGGCCTCAATGATCACGCATCTGGTCTGATACTTTGCATCAGCTCAACAAAATAAACTGAAGATCAATTATGGAACTGTAGAAAATTCTGCATACGAAATTATATTAGACTAATTTTATCACAAGATTTTGCAATCGGTACATTAACTATAAAACTGCAAATTTTCAAAGTGGGTGAATAAAAAAGTCCTTGCCAGGATTCGAACTAGGGATGTATTGGCTGAAGCCGTCAATGCTCTTCCAAATGAGCCATCCCGGACGAACACTGGAGGAATATTTCACCCAAATGACCTCAACCCTAGCAGCAAACCAATATTGGTCCAACTTTGTGCCAATATTTCATTTATTAGAAATATTGCTTATAAAACGCCAATATTGCTCTAATATTGGGATGTTTCATTTTGCCCTTATTTAGTCAATATTTGCAGCCAATATTATGGTAATGTTGGCGTTACATTGGAACTATTTCCAATAAATTTCCAATATTGTACTAATGTTGGCGTTACATTGGAAATATTTACAATGAAACCCCGATATTTATCCAAAATTGGCGTTTTATTGGCAATATTTCCAATGAAACTCCAATATTGGCATAATATTGGCTGCAAATATTGGCTAAATAAAGGCAAAATGTAAACACCCCAATACTGGACCAATATTTCATGGCAGTATTGTGCTAATGTGCCAATATTGGACCAATATTGTTTGGCTACTGGGGAATGATCACGCATCTGGTCTCATACTTTGGATCAGCTCAACAAAATAAATTGAAGATCAATTATGGGACTGTAGAAAATGCTGCATACGAGATTATATTAGATTAATATTACCACTGGATTATTCAATCGGTAAATCAGTTATAACCGATGCAAATTTCCAAAGTTGGTGAAAAAAGTCCGGGCCAGGATTCGAACCAGGGATGATTTGGCTTGAAATCCTGGCCCGGACACAATTATGTGTTAAAAGGGGATTTTAACGACTAATTCTTTTTTTATATTTAATTACCCTGCTATTCTGTAAATTTTGAATCAATATACTTATATAATTCATAGAATTTCTACGTGAAACACAATTTTCGAATACTACATTTTCAGTTGGATAACTATACAACGTCATCATGTACTGTAAAAATTCTTGTTTTGTAATTAACCATGGTATACCGCATAAGAAGGTGTATTCCAAAAATATATTTCACTTGATTTTTCAAAACTCACTATTCAGGTTAAACTCACCAAAAAAATTCGTCTCTTCTTCTTGCAATATAAGACAGGGAAATAGAAAAAATAATTTCATGCACTTTAT